>OZ023220.1:10547998-11797998 GCA_964006125.1 Cryptus viduatorius
GTAGAACCCGATTCAAAACTGCATTATTTACTGTACGAGTTGCTCAATATTAAAAGAACAGGTATGCGATTGAAAAAAATTCTAATATTTACGAGATTTCGATACAAATAGGTTGAAACTTGTAGAATTTTTTCCACACTCAAGTTCACGTCGATTTTTTAAGTAAACTATAGTAACTCGCAATTATTATCCTTTGGTTTTTTATTTTTATTTTTTTTTGCAGTATATAAATTTATTTATTTTCTTATCGGAACTGTTGATATATTGCTTTTTTCGGTTTTTTTTTAGGTTTAGGAAATTATACCTTTTTGCGATGTTTCGATAAAAATTTCTTTCAGTCGCCCTATCCAACGCCAATATTTTCATACGTTCCTGAACGGAGGCAACTCCGCACGGTGGAGGAGGGTGCGCTCGGTCCAATCATCGCAGAATCCGGGAACCCCCTGCTTTAACCCGGGCAGCCTCGACGAGGAGACGCCCCGCGCGCGCCTCGACGTTTCGCGTCGGGACGCCTTTCCCATCGCGGTGAAAAGGATAGTCGAGACACCGCGCGTCGACGAGGGGCGTTGGCCCGTGTCCTCGTGGAGAGAGCGTACGGACTCTCGCAAGTTTAGTCGAATATTCGTACGAGTTAGTCAAGGATTTTGTCATCTACCGTCGACGGATCTTCGTACGAGCAGTGATCTGATCAACGGCAAGCAGGAAGTTTGGATTCTTCACGATTTATAACATTATCAACAATCTTCTGGCATCACGTAAAGTAAAAAAAAAAAAATAACAATTTATATCGTTTATCGTAACAATAAGCTGTTTTTATTCAAATAATTAAAAAAATCTTTGAAATTGTATTCGTTTTTACATTCTCGCGCTGTTTTGTCTCATTGCTTGTTGCTTCTCGAAGTCTACTATGCGTCTGACGTTTATATGTCGATTCTTTACATTTCAGAGTCACATGTCAACTGCGGATCGGTACTTCAAGTGTTTCCTACCTGTGTCAACCTCTTCGTCATCTATTTCCGGCTGAGAAGCAATTTTTTGCCATTTTCGTGTTGGTGTTTATACGCATACGTGATCCAAACTATGCAAGTGAACTGTGTTGCTTGTCCCGTGTTTGTCAACTCTTCTTCGACTGTTTCCTGACTTGTTGCCACTGCGTCTCATTTCAATGATACCGATTTCGAAGTCATTTTGGGAGGATAAAAATACTGGCCCTCCGAAATACAAAACATCGCAACGAAAAAAAAAAAAAAATTATATATCCATCGCGAGTAAAGACTCTCGAAGATCGACTGTTTCCCGTTGTCGCGAGTAAAGAATTTGATAGCTCGTTAAATCCTCGAATTGCAGTCACGTCAGGTACACGCCGAATGAGGATTCGTGACTTCCTTCGACTGTATTGCGAATACTCATGCCGTGTCACGTTTCACAATCGTCGAACGTTAAGAACGTCACGTATTTGACGCGTGTTGCGGAACTGGATATTAACTGTACCGTAATAGGCATCGACTGAGACTCATGAATAATTTTTATTCCGTAAGGGTGCTGCCGCTGACTTCGCGTTGACTTTAAACGCATTTACTTGTTGTGGAAGAGAAGTTTTGTTACAGATGAAAGAAGGCAGGTGTTCGAGTCAAGAATTCAAAGCTCTACCTACCGCACGTGGATTCGAAAGATTATTTGTAATAGGCACATTCGTGAGCTACCCTGTAGATCCGGGCTTTTGTAGAATTGTAGATATCAGAAGCTCGTCTCTACAGGTATCTTACGGATGACACGCCACGCGACTCTGAATCGCTGACGGACATTTAGTGCTGAAGGACACATAGTGCTCAACGAACATGAAAATCATTAATAAGTATACGAGATGATGTGAAAAAAATGTAAAATCTGAAGATCGTCTGAAGTTGTATCAAAAATTGATTAAATAAATATTGAAATGCATCTACCGATGAATCCCGCAAATAATTATTCAATTCACCACAACGCTAAAACATAAATAGAAAAGACCTACGAATTTTTGCAAGATTTTTGCATTTCTTCTCTTTTTTGCAATCGTTGATATCAGAATCTCGTCTCTGAAGGTATCTTACGGATGATACGCGACTCTGAGTCGCTAAAGAACATTTAGTACTCAACGAAACTGAAAATTATTAAGTATACGAGAAGATGCGAAAAACAATGTAAAATCTGAAGATCGTTTGAAGTTGTGTCATAAATTGATTGAATAAATATCGAACTGCATATTCCGATTAATACTGCAAATCATTACTCAATTTACTACAACGCATAAACATAAATAGGGAAAATCTACAAATTTTTGCGAGATTTTTGCTCTTTTTTGCGATTGCAGATATCAGAAACTCGTCGCTACAGGTATCTTATGCATCACACGCCGCACGCCTCTTTGAATCGCTGAAGGATATTCAGCGTTCAACGCTAAATTGATTGAATAATATCTAACTGTATATACCGATGAATCCCGCAAATCATTATTCATTTAACTGAAACGCATAGAGAAGATCTATACATTTTTGCAACGTTTGCTCTCATTTCGGCGTTTGTTTTCAAAACAACAGTACTCTGTATTAAATTGAATAAAAAAAAAAAAAATGAATCGATAATTTTGTAGATTCGTATCTTAAAATTTTTTAAAGCTAATCGGAGTCGACACGCTGCCGCCTCCATTAATAAGTATTTTCCAAACATCAACACAGAAATTGCGGCAGATAGTTGCTGAAAGCAATTGTCGGGAAAATTGCACGTCTGGTACAATGGCCGAGCTTTGTGCATCGACCTTAACGATTTTTTTGCGTTGTCTTCTTTGATTACTCGGGTGAAAGTCATCTACATTCACATTATTTATTTTACTCAGTAAATCACGATAACGTGTGCCTTGTTATTAGTAACACTTTTCTGTTAGTATTCAATAAATAGATGCAATGTAGCAGATCCCTATCACGCGCAGTTGCATCGAGTGGGATGTACATTGTTCTGTATTTATTTTAACATTTTTGTTCTCTCACGATAATATCAGAAATACGTGAAAACATTCAGCTTTCACCCGCTCTGAATGATTGTAAATACAAGAATAGTCGATCACTAAATTGTGTCATAAGGTTGCAATTCTTACAGAACTCTATAGTCGACGAATGTATCTTTGTCGGGTACCGAGAATCAGTTCCAGTGCGATCGATAAGACGATCGAGAAAATCGGCACGTCCGATTGCGATGTCGTTTTCTACTAGCTATTACGATAACATATGAATCCCGTGGGGGAATCAGGTTACAACGTCGAAGAAGTGGGAGTCAGGTAGTTCGTACTTGTAGATAGTAATTGGCCTCATCCCCACTCCGTCCATAGAATTTCTACGCGTCGATCATTGGCTAACGGCCGGCTACAAATAAGCGCCATCTGAACAAAACTGGTGGAAACGTCAAGCGGACTCGGTTTCCTACATTACCAACTCTTGATACAGTCTTATTATCTTCAGAAAGTACAACTCCCGAATTATGTAGAATTGCAACTGTACCGACGTGGAAACATGAATTCCTGTAATCAATGAATTTCTTGAGATAGATGGCGCGACCGTAGTTCTGCTCTTAATACCGCGATGATGGCGATGAACGGTAGTTTAGCGAACTACAAAAAACTCGACAGATCATGCAGAATAAGACACAAAACAAGTTTCCTTCATTACCCTTTCCAGATGGCATCGATGTCTCCCTTTCGACTCAAATAACTCCCAATTTCACGTGCACCAAAATTTGCGATAAAATCTCGGCGATCTGACTATACTAAACTCGCTTAATAAAAGAAGTGTACGCAATAACAACAGATAGTCAGTGGGTCAAGAATATTCCAAAGTACTTGAAAGTCAGCCGGAAAGACTATTCTCGCCCTCCGGAGACCTAATACTTCGATCATATTTCATCCCAAGACTAGGGCAGAGGGTTTCGTATGAGAGTCCAGTAAACTCGCACAAATCTTCCGTCGCGGACAGTCTCGAGAGTCTCAGCTTTGAGAGGGTTAGAACTTGAGGGTTCTCATGGTTGTTCTCCCCCCCCCCCCCCCCCAGTCGCATCATCGTCTACTCTCGACCTCGCGAGCTATCGCTGAAGACGCAATATCCTGTTACTAGAAATTCTCGTTGCAATGCCAACTACCTATGTGTCTAAGTATTATAGTTACTTCGCGTGGTCCATATCCGCTCGTCTGCCTTCCGACCCTCGCGTTCCTTCAACTGTTCAGGGTAGTGTCACTAATACCAGTAGGATTAATGTTATGTGCCGTTAGTTCCCACCCGCTATTAATTTCATCAGTGGAACAATATCTCACGTAGCGTGATCGGGCGGCCAGTTTCCGTGGTGCATAACACCGGTCCCTTCGAAGCCACACTATTGGATACCTGTCGTTCTTACACGCGTGACGTTTATCATGTATCTATCAAGACGAGAATCTATCACGATATTGAGCCGCGTTCTTTCTTTTTCTCATCAACAGTCTGATGCATATGGAAATGCAACGAAAACTGACCGAAAGTTACGACATGTAACAAGATTTCCATCACCGGTCGGTTGAAGATCGATACTTCTTTATTTATTTTTTCAATTTTTTTTTCTTTTCGTGAATCTTTTTGTTTTTGTTATTAGTTACGATTATAATTTCATTGCATCCCCGTAATGTTGAGGGTATATACAACTATGTAATGTAGTACACCGAGTAGTCTTCGCAGATCGGTTCGCTACAACACGGCGATAACATATCCCTGCAAAGAGAGCGAGCACACTGCTTGACGGCTTTGACTGACGAGCTCCGAGAGAGCCCGCGCTGCAGGAGCACACGTCATTCGTGAGCACCGAGTGATATTTATCTCGAGGTAATTAGGAGTTGCTTGGAATAACGCATACACGTACAATCGTCGTATAGGCCTTTTCTCTCGCACTTCACCGATTCCCGGCGGCCAACGGACTCTCATTTTCTGGCTATATACACCTCTGTATACCTATGGGTAACCCCTTTGCCTTCATCCTCGTCGAACAGACCCAGTCGGCAGCACCTCCCCGTCGTTCGCCGCACCGGTCTCGACTACACTCGCATAATATTCGCTATAATAATTATTCAGCTTCCTACTATCATTTATATTCAACTCTTTGCCGTGGCTCCGTCCAGACGTTGGAAACGCCTCGAGGAAGAGAATCGCGAGAAGCTGCGCAGGAAGCTAACTGCACTTTGGTGCGCGAACGAGAATTGCATCGCCAGCTATTTTTATCATTATATACACTCTGGCAGGCGTGACACAGGAATGATACCCGTCTCCATTGCATGTTAAGCAGACTTTTTTTTTTTTTTCGAGATATTTTTCTTGAGAATTCTTCAGGGACTGAAATTTTCTGCATTGAGGAATATCGTTTGCAAATTGTTCCCTGGAGTGCCGTAGGATAGACTCCAGGGATGTTTTGCATGCGGAGTCAAAGGAAGAGTCGAAGTATCCTTTGAGATTTTGAGATTCAACCCTTTCGCTTGTGCGCAGCCTCGTCACGTCTCGCCAATTTTCTGCACAGTACCTAACTCGCAAATTCTTTTTCTTTTCCAGTTTCTCCGCCGGCCTGCAGAAGCAGAATGACGTATTTATGATTGCTGCTTCATGCGCGTGCAGTAGCTGCCTACACTGCCGAGACGCGTTCGCATCGCTTCGCAGGTAAGTGAAGGGTGAAATTGGGGAAACAATGACGACAACCAATAGTATTTTCATGCGGTCGCTAGACTGACAATGATTTTGAAAGGGTTGTAAAACATTCTGTACCTTTCTCCGCTACTGGAGCCATGTGCAACCGCATAACTTCATGCAGTTTTCAAATCTATAGGAAATGTTAGAAAATATTTGTACTTTCAATCGAAATTTTAGTTGCTTCTTGTATTACTTCGAGATCTTCTCTATCGCAAACTTACGAATGCAACGAAAAATGCGTACTATACGCAAATCGCGATTATTTCTATCGTATCATTACTTCGTGTTTCTCCATATTTTATTCACATAAGTGACGGAATAGGTAGTCTTCCGGCGTCAACGCACTTAAACCGCAGTATAGCACATTCCGCGTTTCCATCGAGAATATCCTCATAGCCATAACTGCCACTGCACCACCATCTCAAGTTCGTCGACATCCGGAGTTGGATGATGGGATGATGGTCTCTGCAACACGCGACTCGCAAGGATATATCCTGCACGCGAAAGCATCTCCTGCGGGAGAGTTGGTGCTTCGAAAGCTTTCTCACTCTGTCTCGCGTCTTCTCGTTGGTGTAGTTCGTAGTACCACCGGAGTCTCCGCGTACGTATACCCTTAGTAAAGGTACCCCTTGGCTGCCGGCTCGGTACTAGCCGTGACACGAACGTGATTAATGATCGCACCGAAGAGCCATGCACCGTATAGTACACTACTATACCCCTCGACCTATATGCCTGTCTCCCTTCATCTCTCCACTTCTTTCTTTCTTTCTCTTGGTTTTCCACTCTTCTCTCTGCGTTCTCCCTTCGTTCAATTCCCTTGTACGCTTCGCGCATCGTCGCTGGCTCTGTTCTTCTTCTCTATTTTACGCGGTATACCTCTCTCCGGCTTCCAACGTGCTTTCTATACTACTTTTACTCTACCGACAGCAGCAGCGTGAAACCAACCCCGATGCAACTGGGATATGTGTACCACGGTGCGATGTATAGCCCCGACACAACTGCCTCGACGGCTCGAAGAGAAGCTGCAGCAGCTTTTCTCATTCTCTTCTTCGCGTCTACTGTGTACCAAAACCATCTGAAGGTATTATGTAGAGGATTCTCCGTAGAATGTCCGCTCGGGTTATATATAGAAAGATCGTCTCTTGCCTCACCTTCCACGCGTTTCAACTCATTGTACTGTCGAAGTAGGCGAAGATTATTAGAATCTAATTCTTCGGGGAGTAAGCGGATGTACCTTGAAATTTTACGGTCGGCTCTCTCGAGGATTGAGTTATCTGGAGCATTCCACATCGACCCCGATGAGAAGTCGTGAATTGGGTTACAATGCGTCTTCATTAACTTTATTTTTTCACACGATAAAATTAAGTGTAATGTAAATGAAAAAACGAATGATTGTGGATAAATGAAAAATCGTAAAGGAAAGCGTAAAAAAATTGTAGATGCATTTAAAAACGCCGCGCTGAAAAAGAGTGTAATAACGAAATTGTGTTCTCAGAAAAGTGTGAAATATCATATAATTATTCGCATATTATTGAGTGTGTAAATTTCCCGACTATATTATGCGAATAATTATTTGTTATTTTACTATTTTTACGTCTTCGGTTCTATTTCATCCTTTCCGAAGGTGAAAAAAGCAGTAAAAAAAGTTATTATTACGAACAAATCAATAATAAACAATTAATAGGATGGAAATTCCGCGGCATATTACGTGACGCATGGAAAGTTATACTGCACGAGTCACGCGTAAAAAAAAAATTTTACATCTCCGCACATATTTTTATTGCGCACTGGAGTGCGCAGCGGAGCTTTCAGGTCAAAGATAGAAGAACTGCGATACTGGTCAATTTTTGCGCCATATAGCCAATTTCTAACGGACTTAGGACCCCACAAAAAAGGACCCTACATTTTTATGATATGAACCCAAGAAACGCTTTCTATCGACATCACAGATGCGTACTGGACGTCTAAAGGGAATACTGCGATCGAGGGACCGCCATTTTAATGGACGGAGGCCGTTCCCGTTCGAATGTTGACAACGGTTCGGAAAAACTTCCACTCTCCGACGAATATTGTTGGCCTTCCTGAACGACAACAACGTCACAGAAGCAACCCTCGCAACTCGGCGGCGAAAATGCGCACGAGAGAAACGAGAGAGAAACCGGTGACGCGTCACTCCCCGCGGAAATCAACGCCGATGTTGTTGCGACCATCGCACCCACCCTCTTTTCCTCGGCAATATATATCTCAACGCTGGGCTGAAATATCCGGTGTATTGTGCGCAGCGCGAGGTTCGCGGCTGTGGATCGCTGACTGCTGCTGACGCGACAGGGTTCGGTGCAAAAAGCTCGACTAGCAGTAGTGCCCTCGATGGAAAGAGCTTCCCAGAGTGCTGCTGCGTCTGACAAAAAAAAAGATGAAAATAAATGAAAAAAAAAAGAGAAAAAACATGGCGACGAGATGTGTAGGACAGAGTTGATGGGATTACGATAGCAACGATCGTTGATCTATATTTTTCATTCGATTCGAATTTTGATCGAAGAAATTGGCGGTAAATGGCAGTTTAATTAATACTTTCATGAAGAATATTCGGGTGATTCTTCCGCCGAAGGAATCAAGAAGAGCCTTTGACGACCCCTTTTTCGCGTTAGCGTGGATTATTAATTCATGTTAACCACAGAAGCAAGTCGCGTCCTGATCGTCGTCTGGAGCAAACCGCGTGTATACACGCGTACCAAAATCATATTAATTATGCGAACAGTCTGAGAGAGGGCCGGCGGTGTAGGTAGCGGCAGCGCTCAAGAGCATCAGAGAGTGTTGTTGTCGCTAACGATCATTTCATGCAAATCGAGTGCCAACTCGCTTAAAAGGCACAGCTTAGCGATAACGATTCTCTTCGGTGTTATCGTGACGAAACATCGCTGACCGACAACTTCGGCTAACCTCTATACTTTTTATACTCTAAATAATAAACATCGTACGTGAATTACATAATTTTATGGGCCGCTCGTGAGGTTATGCGAATTCAATAATAAAAACAACAGGCGTGACAAAAGACTAATGTTTAATCAACAATGAGAATCTTATCTGTGGACACTGAATGCTGCGTGTCAATCTTGATAAAACATAATTAAAAAACTATATATATTCGAGGGATGATTAATCAAACTACCCAGCGGCAACAGCGCCAGTTTGGCGAAAGAGGAACTGACTGTAATGGCTTTTCACACTTTTCCTACATAGTCCCGCAATAATGCGTTCGAATTTTCAAACAGTTGTGCGGCTGTCTGTGCGCACGCAACGCACCTTTTTTTCTCTATTTTTATCATTTAATTTTTTTTTTTTTCGCACACAACTCGCTCGAAGCGTTGTCGCGCCCACACGTCCGTCCGTCCCTCCGACGCGCGGAAATATTAGCCGGCACAGCACAGCCGGCGCTGTTGCGGAACCAGGCTGACTTTTACGCGTCGGAGGGGATGAAATACTCGGTGATATTAAACATGAATAATGTAACTGGCTACGCTCGGATCGCGATGTTTCCAGCAGCTCGAGCAAAGTAATGCGAAGCGATAAGGCCTCTTGTATTAGAACCGGCGCGCAGCAACCCCTAAATCGCTTCACGTATTTTCTTTTTTCACTTCGGAAATTTTTTTTTTTTTTTTTCATTTATGCGTAACTTCGAAAAGCAGCTTTTATTAAAATCATGGCGGTACGGGACGACAGAAAATATTTGAAGCAAAATGAACAAAAGTGAGAACAAACGAAAAGTGAGACGAGATTCGATCACGTCGGTTATTCGTAAGCCGCAACAACAGGCAGAGAGAAAATCAGTGCTCAGTGACTTGCCGTTTTTAGTACTGCTGAGGGCACTGCTATAGTATACAGAGCTACCTACGCCGGCACGGGCCAGTGACTAAGTGTGAATTCAATTAACGGGCCCCGCGCGCTTCCAACATCTATCACAAGCCTCGTTCGAAGCTCGTTCATTATTTCGGATAACAAGATGAAAAATGTTAATTCGATGTCGATACCGGATGCATGCAGGAACTTCCGCGCGGACACCGCACTCCCGCTGACGCCGAGCGGTCGCGAGATTTTATAAAATAGCTCGATGTCGCACGCGGTAGATGACGGATAGATCGAAACTGTGTTAATTATAAATCGTGGCGCGGACTCAAATGAAATCGACATAATATCCACTCATTTCGTCGTTTAGCGACCAAATTAAGATAATGTCTGCACATCGCATTGAAGCTATACAATAGATCGATTTTTTTTTTATTTTCAATTAAACTTTTTTTTTTTTATTTATTCTTCGTATTAATTGTCGAAACTCTATAAATAATCAAGCATCAGTTTTTAATCGTCTCGTAAGATAAATCTATAAGCACGAGTTCCACGTATATTCGTGAAGCATCCATGCCATAGAAGCAGCCATAAAGATTCGTTCGTAGAGCTCGAGGTAGAACAGCAGGGCGTAAGGGACGGGCCGGCCTCTGTCGAGCACGAAAAGACCCTTCTCCAATAGGCGAAGGCCAGCATGAGTACGGGATGCTGCCGGCTCCTGCTGCTGGAACGTCGATGAAATGGTATGGGGCGGTTCCTCATCCCTGTTTCCCCTTAGGGTTCTTAATTGTATCGAGAGGGGGGTCTCGCCTCGTATCCCGGTCTTCGTGGCTTGTCGAGCGGCAAAGACTCGTGAGAGATGCCCGTATGCTGCGGAACGCAGAGAAACATCGTGGCCAACGGCGAACCGAACAACAAACCCGAACCGTAAACATCTACCATTTTATTTCGTGAGCCCTTTTCTCTCACATTCTCCCGCTGTTTCACTCGTATAATAATAGGATCGAGAACCAATGGAACCTACTAATTTCCTTAGAAATTTCGTAATTGCCGAACCGATTTTTCGTATTCGTTAGTTGAGTTCATTTCCTTGGATTAAAAGTAAGATTCATCCATTATCCGAGAAACACGTCGGTCTAGACTTCGACCAGACAAAGCCTTACGGCGTTCTGTACGCGCAGAATGCCTCAAGCATTTAGCATAGTCGACTGATGAATTCAAACTGTAAATAATGTAGTTTTTCGTCTCGATACTCATTCGTATCTTCAAATAGCCGCTGGTATACCAGACATGAAAAAATTGCCTGATGAAAAAAGTCACTGAAAAGAAGACCCTGAAATGGGTATTTATCGTCTCTGCGCGTTTTGCGGTAAACAGCGATACAATAGATCAAGTTGAGACGGAGAAGGATTCTCGTTTCTGTCCGGAGGGACTTGCCAACGAATGTCGAAGTGGTTATTATGGGTCAAGCGTTAAGATGAGATAAAGTTCCAGAGTTTGAAGTATCAAATACGACCCTCTTGCGACAACAATCCAAGGACTGACCAGTGGCAGACTTACGGGATTAATTACGCCGAGGGCGTTGATGCCCGACGTCGCCAATTCCGGTGAAGAGGGGCTGCACGAGATGTTCTTGATGCAGCGGTTGAACGAGGGGCTGTAAGTACTCCCGGACGTGTGAAAATCATCCCCTCACGAGGCTTGACCCTCCGAGGATATATATATATTTAATCAACATCACGAGGACAGTCGTACTTATATTAATTTCTTTCTTGAATCGCGTGCGACAATTAATCGTAAACTCGATACATTATATTACGATAAGACACAGTCATAAGACTGTCGCGTTGTTGAACAAAACAAGTAAAAGAACGTTTTCATCACGAGTTCCGAGGCCATTGAATTACTCGAAATATCTTCTAGGAAAAAATATAAAAATCTATCATTTACCCATCGCAGTCGGTCTTCGATGTATGAACAACGAGGCAAAAAAGAAATTCGTCTTCGGGAATCTCGATTATTCATTCTGAGCATTTCAACATTTTTCCTCGTTCCGTTTCCGGTCTGCGGCACCACAATGCATCGATTAGAGAGCCGTACAAAAAAATGCAATTGTATGCTACGAAAGACCGTACAAGAAAGATCTCGTATTCATTTTTTTTTCGTCATCTGCTAGTCATGACGCGGTCATCGTTTTAACGTATTCCTTTTTTCATTCGCAAATTTTTTCCGCGTTCGCATTAACCACAGCGATTTATCGATCGTTTCGATGTAAAAGGGGGATTCCTGCGGAGGACCTCCTGGTGCAGGATAATCTAAACAAGAAAACTGCTAGCTAGTAGGGTTCCGCGAAAGACAGTAGCTGTGCCGAGGCGACGAGACCGACCGTTGTCTCATTGCTATTCCGAGCGAAGGGGTCGCAGACTACGCTCCACCGGCAAACACGAGCATCTTCGTCGCTGAGGCTGCGTCCGCACTCGGCGGGGCTCCTCTCTAAATTGAAAACAGAATCCATCACGTATTTCACGGGGATGAAAAAAAAAAAAAAAAGAATTTTAATGAATAATAAGAATCGAACGTTCAAGATTGGCAGGCAATCCAAAGAAAATCGAAGCAACTTCTATTCTGCCGACAACAGCGGGGATTTGGTATATTGCCGAACATTCAGGGAATAGTGTGAAAGTGTTTTCTCGCCAACGCGGCATCTCTGGAGAGACCGGATTGACCGAGTAGCAACTATAGCTGGAACTGCAAAGACGGACAGACGGGGCTCTCGAGACTACCGAAGGGTTGAGGGTAGCTGCGAGAACGAAGCAGAGAGAAGACTTTCTAGTGGAAACGCTGGATCCCGAAGCGCAAAAGAAAAAAAAAGTCCAAGAGACGAGAGAATGAGGTGCTGGCCTGACGAGATGAAGGGGAAGAGAAAAAGAGTGAGGAGACCGAAAGAGAAGAGTTCTTTCACGAGAGACGAGAAAGAAGAAAAGAGGAAGAAGGAGCTGCTGATGCTGGTAGTGGCGTTATAGTAGCCGCTTCTGCTACGGCTGCTGCTGCTGCGGGCTGAGAGAGAGTTGATGAGAAGGGGTGGTGCAGAGCAGAGCGAAGGGAAGGTTGAAGGGGAGAAGAGGGTTTCCGAAACAGCTCGCCGCTATCTCGACTGATCCGATCAAGATTAATGAACGGCAGAGCTCGCAAGCGAGTAGCTTGCGAGACCCAAAGCTTGGCTCGCGCCCGCGAGAGACCGAGCTCTCCGGACGAACGGCACAAGTTCCTGGTCGTCGTCTTCGTCGTCGGAGAGAACGGACAGGTACCGTCGCGAAATTCTTGCGAATCTTCTTCGTTAATAACGCGAGATTCGCGAGTCAACTCCGTGATGTTGATGTCCGGATGTTCTGCTCGCTGATGACTTCTGTGTGGTTCGTTCTCAGCTACAGCATATCGATACCGCACTCGGTTGGCAATGAGCCTTTGATGCACCACACTGTGCAGCCAAAAGTAACTCGTCATTGACGTGTGTGGGATTCCTGCGTCAAAACAGAGCTCCAAAAGTCTCGAAGCATTGAAGATGCTTGCGAAACTATCGAATAAAATATGACACTGAGACATCAAAGTAAAGTTTCTGTTGTCAATCATTGTACGTCGACCGAAAACAGATGACTTTAAGACAGAAGCGAGATAGCCGCGTAAAATTATTATCTGCAGGGTATTACAATAATTCAAGCAGATCGGATAACGTCAACGACGTTCGTCTCGATGGATAGTGTCATGTGCCCGTTGTCAATCATTACAAGAGCTCGAGTCCTCTTGCAGATAATAAGATCTTATGAGAGTTCATCGTCAGGAACGGGAGCGTTCTTCAGCGTATAGGGAATAGAACATCGATGTATATACTATCACTCTTATGATGCACCAGAAAGCATCTCCCGATCGAAGAAGCGCTTCTGGCACCACGAGCGACAGGTATATTATCGATAGCTCGACTAACAAGACTCCCGGTTGCTACCGAGACCCACACCCGGAGGTAACTGTCACCGTCAGCGGAGGATGCGACCAAGAAGACGCTGGGGCGCGCGCGCGCGCGCGATGATAAAAATACACGGTCCTCATCGAAGTTCTTCTCTGCTCTGCAGCTTTTCTCTGTTCCTACGCTTGCTTAATGAATCAAGAGGACTCGTGGAAGACCGCCCACGTCAACGATCGTGCCGACTCTTCTTCTTTGTCTATCCTGTCCTGTTACTGTTACACATTTGATGATTATTCGTTGAACGATATCTACGGACAGTCCGAACAGCCGTCGCAAAAAAAAATATAAAAAATCATAGAGGGATACCGTTGCAATTTTCACGCAAAAATAGTAAAAAATGTTTTTTTTTTGCTTTGATCGGAAATGGTATGTCAATTTTCGCTCAAGTTAAAGCAAAATATTATCATATATAGGCTGTGGCCGATAGAAACACATTTCCGAACTTTTGACTGCGCGAAGACTTCGATTCTCACTGAAGTCGTTCCATCACGGAAGTCAAAAGTTCGGAAATGTGTTAAAGCAAAATATCGATAATTCTTGAAAACACGATTTTTCTTCGTTTAAGTGACCGTATAAACGAATAACAAGTTAATTTTATTATTTCGATATATTTGGCGATGTGCAGTTTTTACGATACAGAAAAAAGGAGTAAATTTTTAGACATGTGAAAATCCAATATGCGTCAAGGTATTTGACTTATTAAACATCCGTTTTCGGCATCCCACGAATCGTCTCCGCTAACTTGGGTTCGCATGTGAAAAAAAGAAGAGGTATAAGTTCTGAACATCGCGGTTCATTACTTTCGAATCCTTTCTTTTCTCTCCGTTCGTCGTCCCTTTCGTTTAATTCTCTCACGTGCGATGACAGCAACGAAGCCCTTATCTTCGTTCACCGTCCAGGCGAGAGAGAGGTGTATTTGAGATGCGAAGTTGTCGTTGCTGTGGGGGATGTCAGTCAAGCGTTGTGGTGCTGCTGCTAGCCAAGGCTCTCCGAGAACGGGTGACGAGCGAAACGTCAGGTTCCCGCGACCTCACCAAACGAGAAAGGGGTTTACGCTGGCGCGTGGTAGACTCAGTCAGAACGCGAGATAGAAACCCAAGCTTCTCTTTCCTCGTGTCAGTCGCCACGAGTGGAGATAGGGATGCTTTCTAATTACGAGACCTGATAAATGGACTCGTGACTCGTTAATCCCCTCCAATTACATCTAATGGGGAACGTTCGCGGATCCCGCCACCCGGTGTGATCTTTTCCACTACCAAATTCACCATGCCTCGTCGGTTATTTACGCAATCACTGATGTGCTTCTATGTCGTGATACGCAAGAAAAAGAAAGATAATACTCTCCCGTAAGTATCGTCGGCATTATCGATATTAATATTCAACAAGGGCAGCGATGACGTCAATTCAGTTCCCAACAAAAATGCGTGCATCCAGAAACCTTTTTGTACAGTCTTATCATATAAAATTGCCATACTATCCGAAGCATTGAATAAAGTTTTTAAAAAATATCCTTAAAAATGAATTATACAAAAATGAGGACCGGTTGCCGGCGCGGGTTGCGCGTGTCGATCGTATCGTCAAGTGGCTAGGTGTGTGGTCACAAGGCCGAGGAGCCCGCGTACCAAGAAAGATCGAAGTGTGAGAGGTGTGCTTACATATACAAATATAATATTCGTCGAGATATAACTGTGGTAAGTCGCGTCGTTTCTTTCTGGACCGAGGGCTCTGGCCGGTTGTCGCGCGAACGAACCACGCACTCGACGCAGTGACTTGCTCGGTGAGGAGAGAACGGAGCATCAGCAGAGCTGCCAGAACCAGCAGCAGCATTTGATATGGTTGACCACCCATTTCACGTTCTGGTCAACGGACGGCATGTAGATCCAGCTACGATTGTATACCGGTGAGGGATACTGATAAAATGAGCAACGGCGAGAAGGCACCATTTGTCTCTCTTCCGCAAACGACAAAGACGGCGATGAAGAACGAAATGTGGGCCGGTGTGTTGATGCTTTTTCGAGACTCGCGGTATCGAACGTGTACGTTAAGAAAAAAAAAATGAAAAAATAAATAAAGGAGAGACCTGTTCGGAAGAGATGGAAAGTATATTATACTGTATACGCGTTCTCGTTTCGAAAGATTCTCGCGGCCGTTCTCGCAACTGATGATGTTGCGACTGGCAGGTAGAGCTTCTGTGAGGGTTGATGAGGGTACACACCGCAATGTTATATACCAAAGCTGTACTATACTGTACTGTAACGTGATGCATTCTACAAACTATAGTAGTGTTATTCCTGTTATACGATATTTCGCAACACGGCAGAGAGAGCGGTGCCCATACCGTAATGAAGGATGTTGCGGTGAGTATCTTCGGTAATCGACTGTACAAGATTTCCCTGAGACCTTCATTAATTAGTAGAGATTGTCTTGTATACTCTATGAGGGACTTCCGTCGGCCTTCTCTTACAGAGATAGACTATCAGCCTACTGTGCGTACACTCGATCACGATACAGAGCAATGTTGAGCCTATGCAATGGTAGGCGTAATTAGTCTTTGCGGGTGGCTGCAAAATGATGAAGCAATGGTACAGACTTGCCGCTTATTTCTTCCATTTCTTGCGTTCGATTCTTAAGAAAAAATTAGTTCTTCCGCTGCCTTTCAGGTACTCGCATTTTTTCGTTATTATTTACCCCTTTATTGAAAAAAAAAATAAATAAGTGCATAGTTTAATTCGAACTTTGATGAATTTTATTTAAAAAAAATAAGTCGATAGTTTGATTCGAATTTTGATCATTTTTATAAAAAAAAAACAAGTCAATAGTTTGATTCGAATTTTGATCATTTTTATAAAAAAAAAACAAGTCGATAGTTTGATTCGAACTTTGATCATTTTTATAAAAAAAACAACAAGTCGATAGTTTGATTCGAACTTTGATCATTTTTATAAAAAAAAAAAAATAACCCAGTCGATAGGTTGATTCGAACTTTAACAATCAAAACGTAAGCCAATGGTCGAATTCAATGGCGGAGAAAGCGGTGCTCGTCGCGCATTCGCTTCTTCGGTACCACCCTCTGCTCGAGGTCAGCGACCATCCCCTTGCATGGGAAGGATCCAAGAGTTTTCAACTGGGGAAAATAATGGGAAAGCCGAAAGCGTTTCTAAGGAAGTAACCTCACATTTCGATAAAGACACCATTTTGTTTTCTCAATACGTACGAAGTATGCGAGAAGAGAAAGGATAATAATTCAAAATTAATTCGTCTCTCAAATTACGAGTTGAAAACATATTTTACATCTTCTATAACGCAAATGAACTATTTTTCTGGCTATCTTGTTTTTATCTGTTAGTCTTTGCTGTCCGAAAGTACAAAAAGTCTTGAAATAAAGTATGAATCGCAATAAAACTGGTGGGTCTTCTACAGACACATATGATGTAGTTTTGGCAGCGAAGTCGAAAGGAAATCATCAATTTGTTTTTGCTTTTTAATTTAATAGCGAAAATGATTATTTTGAAAAAAAAAAAGTGAAATTTTCCGATAATATGGTATTTTTATACTGTATTTCTTTTGCTTTGTCGTAAAGAAGGCTTTGTTATAAAAAAAACAGAATGTTTTCGAAATTCTTATTACGTCAGTAAAAAAATGTCCGTTTCGATATATTCGAAGTGAAATGCGATTTTTACGTTTTATATTTTATAATAATAATATGTCGATGCTGCAAGAAATGTAAGGAGAGCGATAAGTCGCGACACAGGTAATAAAAGCGTTAATTTATTTTTTCACATGCAGCTGCATGACTTCACTGACCAGCTGCCGATATGCTTCGACTTTGCCGAGTATATCAATATGTGAATCTTGATGAAAGTGATTGAACGTCACGGAATTGAAGACGTTATGATTGCTCGAACCGCAGGAGTATAGGTATCCGGGAGGAAAAAAAAGACCAAAGAAGAAGAGGAAGATTGCTTTTGTGGCCGCTGGACGAGTATAACCCGCATTCGCATCTGCAACCCTCACTGAAACGTCACTATACTCCCACGTCAAGAGAGCGGGCTGTTGAAGAGCTCGCTTTGTCGAGGAATCGCCCACCCGCGTTCTCCCGCTGCCACGATCGTGACTACTTCTATACTCCGCGCCCCGCCAACCTCATCCCGAGGGTCACGAACGGATCCTGATAAAAGTTCCCCTTCCCGTAAGTCCGTTGTACAGCCAACACGAATATTGATCCTTTTCCCTCGCATGTACTGTTCGCCATTTACGTATTTTTATGGGGTTCCCTTCAGTGAATGGCCGACGGCCATTCTTCATGGCGTTCAATAAAATTTCTTTCGCTCGACATAAAAAAAATTTTAGGAATCTTTCGTAATAACAATTAATAAGTCGAATAATAATTTTTTTTTATGAATCGTTCCGATACGCTTTACGCAAACTTCCGAATGCCGAAAAACTTGAAATACGGATAAAAACGACAAAACAAGTTATTCTTATTTGAATAATAAGAAAAAAAAAACCAATATTGAGATGAATTATCAATGTTGGTAAATTTGCATCAATGATAATTTGGCCTTTTTGTCTTACTCTGTGCAATTTTCTGCAATGATATATGATGAGACGTTGATTACGATAATAGTGGAAACGATGGTTGTTGATAGAGTAAATTACGAATAAATTACGAAACATTTATTTAATCATTTATTCACGTATTACGATTGTATTTCATCTTTCCGATAATATTTCAATATAAACATAAGCACTGTCGCGTGTCGAATTACAATTCTTATGTTACAAGACTATTTACAATGGGAGATTTGGGGATTACAAGAGGAGTATGTGATTTTTCGCGACGCATAATATCTAAACGTATATTCAACGACCGAAAACTGAAGAATCTCTCGTGACACGCTAACACACGCTAATTCGACGCTAATTATGATGAATCACCGACAAGGCAATTAAACTCTGTTATACATCGTTATGTATAATGTTTCGCTTACACGCTAATTTTTTCGTATCAACTATTATGGTATTGTTTTGGTATATCGTCACAGCGATTCGCCTTATTCGTGAATCTCGTTTGATTTCCTATACTTTTCTCGCTCGATGAATGAGCGCGAATTTCATACGTACGTTTTATCCAGACACGTTCGTCGGGCGTCGTTCACTCGCTCTACTCTAGTATTGGTCATTGATTACGTTCGCGCGATAAAAATATATGCTATTTTTTTTTTAATTCGATACTGTCGTATACGTTATTTACAGAATCTTCGTGCATCTGTGCTTAAATTGAACTATCATTGACGTTAAATTTCTAAAAATTGATTCTGTTTTTTTTTTTTTTTTTCGAAATAAAAAGTACGCAGATATCGTGTTCAAGATTGAGACAATTTTCGCAATACCGGGACGAAAATGAATTTTATTTTTCATTCATAAATCACACACTTATCGTTAGACAATAATGTAATGAACGTAAACACTGTGTATCGATAACGCGTCACGATAATACTCTTCTTAACAGACACTTTGTACAATATGTTAACATCTACGGGAGGGTTTTTGTAATATTTACAACTATCCAATAAATCGCGGTAAATGCATAATAGAGTTCGTTAGACAATTAATTCAACGACACGGGTTTTGCGATTTTTTTTTTCCTTTTTTTCATTATTTTTTTCATTTTTCATCTTAATTTTTAAACTGGCCTCGATCTATTTTTGTGTAAAACCCATTAAGAATGTCTCATTACCCGCAAGAATGGCACGTCTGAATTGAAACACCCGGTTCTTCGACATTTTCGTCGTAATCTCTATCGAAGCAAAAATAAAAGATAAACTTGCCGATCTCGTCAACGAAAGAAAGTACACTTCCAGGAGGAATCTTCAATTTCATTCTTCTTCGTTTGCACCACGGGGATCTGCAACGATAATGTTACATTTCACTGGGATCCGCGCACCACTCTCAACAATCTTTCGTACACAATTGAGCTTCAAACACGCATCGTCTTCCTGACGCACTTCGTCGTTAGGTTCGCAGATTTTACCGTCTAACCTTCTAGAGCCACTGGTAATCCGGCGAGGACTCTTCGGAACCCACGAAGTTCGTCAGGTCGCACAATCGCGGCTGCATTGACGTCAACTTCGTTGGTTGGTGTTACAGCGACGTCAGATCGTAGTCGGATTTGATGGCGGGCGTTGGATCGTAGTTGGACTTGATGGTAGGCGTTAGATCGTAGTTGGATTTGATAGTCGGCGCTAAATCATAGTCCGATTTAATGTTAGACGTTAGATCATAGTCCGATTTGATGGTAGAGGTTGCTACACCGGAGTTTGCGCCGCTCATACCCGGAGGACTTGTGGAAGGTTTCAGGGGACTTATGCTACCAGAACCCATGTGTCCCATCGGTACCCCGTTGCCGTCTATCATCCCAGCCACGTGACAATGACTCAGCTGGGCCTGAAGATGTGCCAGCGAGTGTGGATGACCTTGGAAGTTAGGATGACTCGAATGTGAATGAGGATGACCTCCTCCACCGGTTCCAGTCACTCCGTGAACGTCCGGCAGATCCATACCGACGCTCCCATCCAAGCTGCTCTCCATTCCGCTCGACGGCGAATGATTATTGTTCTTTCTCTGATTATTGTTGTTTCCGGAATTGCAACGATTGGCAGCCTTGCTTCTGCCACCAGAACCCTTAGCTGGTTTGGACGGCTGACTCTGGCCATTTGCGTTTTTTCTCTTAACGTTCTTCGTGTTCGGCAGCTTGTTGTCCTTCTTGAATTTCATCCGACGATTTTGAAACCATATCTTTATCTGACGTTCGGACAGTACCAACGTATGAGCGATTTCGATTCTTCGTCGTCTCGTCAAGTATTTGTTGAAGTGAAATTCCTTCTCGAGTTCGAGTATCTGATGCCTCGTGTATGCGGTTCTCTGACGTTTTGGCTCCATTCCCGGCTGATACGAGCCGTTTGCTGCGAAAAATTAATTTTTTTTTATGTTATTGATGCTCGTGCGGAGTCTTTGCAAAGATTTTATAACGGGGAGGGAGATTGGTTGAAGCGCATTTCTCACGAGAACCATTTGAGGGGATGTGTAGGGCGGAGTGTACTGAGAAGTGCGTTACGTCACTTAAACCCATACCGCTCTCAATTGAAGTCATTGAAGCGCTAATAATTGACATCGCGTCGGCGTCTACACGTCGACGATAGACCTCGACACAATAATATTCTATTCGTGTAAAAATTCATAACGTTTTTTTTCGTTGGCCATAGGTCGGTTCGATCATCAATAGGCCTGACTTGACGGGATCGTATTCATTATGAAGTTACAAGCGTATTGAATGCAACTATCGATTATTTGCAGCATTCGCGAGACGGTGAAAGAAATAAAAAATTTTAGAAAAATAATGTCGTTACACAATTTCCCGTTCATTATGCATATGCTACAAGGCTCGCTACACACGTGACCTTTTCACTCACTCATTGTAATCTTGCAACTGTACCCGAGTTGCAGTTTGAACGTTCAACATTCCGTGTAACACAACTTTGTTCGTTCTCGACGCTATAAATATGTATAATAGCGCAATTACTACTCTGTAATGCGTCCTGAATCACGGATGCACGAAGAAACGTTATGGAATGACGGGCCGACGACTAACGAGAACATTGAACAAGTTTTTTTAGGTGCGTAGCAGCATTCCCCGGAAAAATAAACGAATTAACCCGCGCTGTAGTGTGCGAATTAGATTCGTATCAATGAGAACCGAGTGAATGAAACAGTCTAGTAAATTCGTCGTAAGAGGTGCCATTTTTTGTACGCTCCGTGCCTTTAAAGAAATGCAATAAACAACCGCGACGCTCTATAGATAGGCTGCTAACTATACTATAATACTCAAGGCCGCTGTGTCGCGAGACTCTTGTGCCGCTTACCATCGAGTCGCTATTCGGTTCGTGACAATGTATATGTGTTGAACGAAGAGAGAAAAGGAGGAAAAAAACGTTTGACGGACGTGGGGATAATAGTCGATGCCGCGAGCTGCGGAGACGGCCGAGTTTTCTTGGTCTCTCGGCTGACGCGTGGACCAGTCTTTTGGGATGTAAGAATTTTTTTTTTGACGTCCATTCATAGGACAAACTATTCGAAGACTGCGCAGAAGACAAATGCTCCGTCGAGTGGTTTCGTATCGATTCGAAAAATGCAAATTAAAATGTACGAAAAGAATGGAGAATGATTTCAATGGCGTTCGAAGATGCGGCACATGTAGAAGAGGTGTTTACTGTAAAACCATAGGAGAGAAACCCTCGGTGGTCCGGGCAAAAAACCGCAGGAAGTGAAGGAACGAACACGACTTTAGAATCCGTGCAGACGCATTCCATTCCATGTTGTGTGGACTGACCAACATAAACGACCCCTCCTCGCGGTCCGGCGTCCGGTGTCCGAACGACCAACGAGCCTCCGGCATTCAGAGGGGAGATTGCGTCGGGCGGAGAACCCGACGGCAGACTCGCATACCTAACAACGGATAGCCGAGGACCAACCGCAAACCGTAATCAAAGCTGACCAGAGAGCGTTCACCATACCCCGGGAATTCTTTTCTTGATTTCAAACGCGTGTTCGAGATGGCCGACTCTTCGATGGCGAATATGAGATATAATTTGAGAGGTTTTCATTCTTAGTTATGATAAAAGATTGAATGATGATCCAGTTCCGAGCGGAGTGTACAACGAATTTTATAAAAGTTTATGCTCGTGACAATATACGAACAAATAAGAAGCTTTGTTCGATGTACCAAACGGAACTCGGTATGATGAAAAATGATATATATTTTTCGAGAACACAGAAATTCACAGCCTCTTTCATACATATATATCGCAGCAAATACTTGCAAGTTGGAATGAGTCGATACATTTTTTTCGTCATTGTAGAAAAATGGAAATGGTAAGTAGAATGACTATGGATGTATAACAAGATGCGGACAATTTTGAGAAAAATTACGTTGCAGAAATTCAAAATCTGTGATGAAAAGATTTCAAAAGAACTGCGGGAGACATTTGCCGAATCGTCGATATTGTTATGAACATAAGAAATATCAATGAAACGACAGTCTATTTGTTTATCAAAGAAACAATGTCATTCAATCAAACATTTTTGACGGTGCGACTTTCCACCAGAAATCGAAAAAAAAAAAAATCTGTGGATCGACCTTGGAAAAGTGTGATGAATTGCGTGTAATCGATGCCATGCTAAATCGGTGTTTTCTCACAGGTGTGTCGCGTATACAGGTGAGATGAAATGGGTGGCCGAGGAAACAAATTGCGCCTCATAAGTCTTCCGTCGGCAAACGATGGCCGCGCGCTCCAGGCAGCACTCGAGCAGATGAACGACACGACATAAATCGTAGCATTCGTTGCGTACGAGGTGCGTAACTGTACCCTGAATTCTACAATGGGTGGGGTCTCTCCGAGGGATGTTTAAACATCGCGGCAGAATGATGAAGAGTGCCGCAAGGTGTTACTACCCAAACAGTGTCCAAAAGCCTCCCGCATTTCGTTACAAGTGCAGCAAAATCGCATGAATGCAATGAGATTCATTTGACTAAAGAGATGAATTCAAGTTCAATCGAATCGAACTTACCAACTCCGGCGACATGAATCTTCTTCATCCATGGATAAACAACTCGATCACCGTTTTCTTCATCATCCTCATCGTCGTCCATCATGCCGGGTGATCCTTCCATCATTTGATCGTCGTCCAGATCGTCCTGATCCGAGACTTCATCCATATGAAGCTGTTGTTGAGAATTTTGCATGTGTTGCGAGTGTTGATTGGGCGGCGGTTGTTGCTGAAGATCCGGAGAGTTGTCTCGATGCATGGAGCCCGAGCCCGTCGGACTACACGCGTTAACATCGTGCTGCTGCGACTGTTGTGATTGTTGTTGCTGTTGTTGGGTCGGAGGCGGTGGATGTTGCTGCTGAAGTTGTTGTATCGGATCCGGTTGTTGAACATGACTAGTCAAAATGGAGGGCGATAAAGACGTGGATCCTACGACAGTAGAAGACGGAGGAGGCGGTTGTTGTTGCTGCTGTTGCTGTTGCTGCGGCGGAGGCTGTTGATTTTGCATGGACGGTGGACAAGTGAGCGGAGGTTGTTGAGCCTCCGGTGGCATGGCAAGCGCTCCAACGGCGTGATGATGAGGATGAAGACTCGCATGGTGAACCGCGTGAACTTGATGATGCGGATGATGAGGACCATAGTATCCACCGTAACCGGGATAACCTCCATTCAATGGAACCGCCGCGGCTGCACCATAGGGCGTGGATGCTGCTTGGTGATGATGCTGGTGGTAACCGTATTGCAGCTGATGCGACTGCGGATGATTGAGATGATGACCACCGAAGAAATCAGCTCCGGTCGATGGAATGTAATTACTTTGACTGTACTCTTCACTTGGTGGAAATTTTGGGTCGACCACAACTGACGTTGCAGCGAGATGATGCTGAAGACCCGGTTGCTGATGTTGCTGATGATAACCACCAGACGGATTCATCAGGAAAGAACTCATTCTGTTTGCAACTCTAGCGATACTTTGACGATAATTCAGAAAAGTAGATACGATCGAAGTGTACTATTTTTTTTATGCGATACGCTAGTCGACCATGTAGAACACTTTCACACATGACACTGCAATACACGGCTGTCCATTTTTGATAATTTTATCTCTCCTTTTTTCCGAAGACGATGTTTTCAACTTTTCACTCTTTCATCGATTGTTATCCGATAGTTGATGGTAATTTTTTTTGTTTTGCTATCGATAAAAGCGGATATTGGATCCCTGCTTGATCGTTACGAATTTGTTTTTTTTTTTTTTGTTAATAAATATCTCGCGAGCGCACTTGTAGACCGCGAAACCGCGATCTTCCGTGTACGGGCAATAGCAGCCCGTTAGTCCCGACCCGTACGGGCTGCGGCACAAGAGAGACGACGCTAGTCGCGGCACCAGCAGCCTCGGGTACCCGCCCACTGGAGACCAATTACCATACCACGTGATCCGACTGGTGAACCAATCAGAACAAGCCTGAGTCCGCGACCATGATGGATAACAGGCACACATGCAACATGTGAGTGTGGCGCCCCGCGATACCAATGCGGCAGGTGCAACAACTTCTGGCAATCTTTCTTTCTCTCTCTCACTATAATCTCCACCCCTTTACAATCCTTCGCAACCCCCACGTAACTTTATAACGCTTTTCTGATCGTCGGCACACCGCACTCAATCAATTTCCCCGTTTATTTTCGCGTTACGATCTTAACTACGATAATTATCCGAAAAAAATTGTCGTTAGTTGTTGCATACGATGAATTATATTTTATCGATTAAATAGTCCACTTTCGATTGTATCCACCAGTTTTATTCAACATTCTTTTGATTATCAGTGAAATTTTTTTTTTAATCCGAAGACACTGTACTACTCGAATTCATAAAAAATATAGTTTATCCGCGTTTTTTTTTTTTTTTATTTTACTCACGTGACTTTATCACGTTGAATTTTTTTACAAACTGCACTTTCATTCCGATGAGTACAACGATGAACGATAACAACGATTTTTTTTCGAGACGAACCGAAGCGGCAAAAGGGTAGAGAGCCTCGTGTATCTCGGAGAGTCGCGCGGGTGTGTGAGCAGCTCGCAGTGCCTCGGCACAAACTCGTCTGGCAACTCAGCACGGTTAGCGAGCTCCCTCCAGCTCGGTTGAACGGCGGCTGTGGCGGCGGCAGCGTCTCTTGCTCGGTCGCTTGCTCGCTGGAGCAAACGTCTCGCTCCACCTCCCGTTGGTGCGATCCCCACCCTTGTAGAACCACGAGGCCAACCCCTGTCAGTTCAACGAAGCCCATGAGCTCCGCTACTCCTGCTGGAGCCGTGCTATCCTTATGTGCTGCAGCAACCCTCGTGGCTATTCGAACGGGGGTGGTACTCCTACGCACGAGCGTCACCCTCTTCCCAACAACACGCCTACGATCTAGTTGAACATACCCCATTTTCTCATCAAAAATATTCTCTTACATATTCCCGAGAAAAAAAAGCTTAATAAAGAAGAAAACGTAAAAAATAGAAACGATAAAAAAATTGTCTTATCATCGGCGTTCACCTATATTCAAAGATCTAGACGCGGAGCGCGCTGCCTTGACCATCGCGATCTCATTTGCTCTCGTAACTTGCTCTAGAAAGTGTTTCTTACAGCACTCTCGGCCAAGTACACCTACCCGGTCCGCGGAGAACAGTCCGCGTATTCTATACTCACTGTGGTACTAAGCAAAACCGCTGAGTCATTACGCAAAGAGTCGACTCACTCCGCGTTTTATATCGCGGCTCCGCTATACCTCCGCAGTTGCAGCGCGACTACCGCGGCTATTTAATACAATGCAGTCTGTTTATAATCTGCGGCTATGATAATGCGAATACGATGCGTGCATATTATTTCGTATAACGCCCATCTATGAAATTTACATAGATTAATGTTTGCGAATTACACGCGTATATATAGCTATACATTTGTGAGGGGTAATTACATATACGAGGCGTTACTAATTTTCATTCAAACGTTCGGTGACAAATATTTGAACGACGAGCACAATTTCGCATGCATTTCGCAAATCAAGAGATCAGCGTGAAGGAGGAACGTCGTTACAGCATCACCAGCGGGCCAAGTGTCCTGCGGGCATAACTCCGATCGTGTATACGCTTGACACACACACGAGCACACGGTGTGGCGGTGACAGAGACCCCCGGTATGCACGCACAATAGACGCGACAGTTGCCGTGCTCGTCTCGCGCGACAAGGCAACCGTGAATAATACATATAAATTATTCTCACTCACGGACAGAAGTAAAAAAAGAGAAAGAGCGAGAAAAAGGAGAACACATATAACGCGCCCGCGTCTGGATGCTATCGATCCTTTCTGACGAATGTATAGAATAGACTTCCATAAGAAAGAACACGAATCCTTCGATATTTTTTCAACACGTTAACAATAATACAGAAAAAAAAAAATTAACAAAAGTCGGAAAAGTTATTGTACATCATTTTTTCATTTTTTATAATCTCTCGATCGATCTCATGTATTAATAATGATATCAATAAGTTCGACAAGACACAAATGATTTATGTGGTTTTTTGAACGAAACTTTTAATTCTCAAAAATGTGAATTTGCAAATTCGCGCCTCCGACAGAGATTTCTCGAGTTGTATGAATGAGAGGGACTCACAGAGGCGACGAAAGATACAGCGTAGTGGTCCAAAGCATAGTGAGGCAATTCAACGTAGAGAGGCTGAGAGCGGCATCACCTGCTTTTTGTTCGTATATACGACGGAGATGATGGCGCGGAGAGCCAAGTAGAAAAGAGATCTCGTTTTTTTTTTTTTCATATTGCGAAAACCACCGACGTCCGGCCGCCCTCTCTCGCGCGGGTGTTCGCGACAAGGCGCGTAGCCTTATTTCTATTTTTCTTTTGTCCATCTACTCGACGCCGCCGGGCTTTCTCTCTCGCACATCACCGACATCGTTTTCTTCGCGTCCTCTATACGTCCTAAAACCCGAACGAGATAGTCTCTCGAGTTGAATCTGCTTCGGGGGCTGCGGTGGTGTGACGCGGCGATGGACCGATTTCTGCCACGAGGGCAGCAGACCGAGTGGCAGCAGAGACAGTACCCCAGCAGAGAGACCCTCGAGGTTGATGTTGTCTCCTCGTTTTGCGGCTCGCAACTTCTCCCACCGTATTTCTCCGCTTTACCTACTCTTATTCTTCGTCTCTATCAACGCGCGAGTACTGCCGGTGTTACGGTCCCAAAAAACGTTTCCCGTTCTCTGAATCTTTCGTTGGCTCTTTCCAGCGCTGCACGGTACGCAGACTACTACAGTAGCTTTCATACTCTTTGCTGGGGGATGGAGGGTGGTACGTTGGGTGTTCTCTATCTCTCTTTATACATTTCTCCAAGTACACGCCATGTCTTTCTTTTCTGCTTGTTCGCATTTCTCTTTCTATCTGCTCTCTATCTACCCTCACGAACGTCGGCCTCATCGTCGTCCTCACTCGCAGCCCGGCGCGTCTCTCCCGGCTCTTCCGGCGAAACACGATCAATCACTTCTCCGGGTCTTCGGGCATGACACCCCCTTTTACTCCCACTGCCACCCTTAGCGCTCGCGCGGGCGAAATTCGAGCGAAAACTCCTTGGCTCGAGAGACCGAGAGAAGTGAGAGAAGCTCTTCTCTCCGTCGTTCTATATTTTTATTCTAGCCGACGGATCAGATATAACATCGAGAGTATTTCTCTCGTTACATCGTTCGTGGACTCGAGAGACACGCGTAATGCATAAGAAAATGAGAAAATCCGATACAACTTGATTGCACGTCGTTGTTCCGGAGGGTTGAAACTTGTCTCTCAACGATTCTTTTGTGTTCGTATTATAATAAGCGTTTTTTTCATAACTTCGGAATTGTCGATGTGATCGTTGCATAGTTGGTCAATGGACACAAAGCAAAAGCTTTCATTCTTTCTTCCTCATTCGCTCGCCTCTTTTACTCGTGATAATGATAAATGAAGGCTCGGCACGAAACGTGCCGGTTCACAATTTAATATCAATCTCGAAGGAGGAGCGGTACTCATTATAGCCCATTAGTAAAGTTTTAATAACGCCGCCGTGGAACGGGTGCCCGCGGGGTAGAAGAGACCAGCACGCGGCCCACCTAAAGCCATGAGCGCACCCGCGGTACACGGCTTGGCAATGGTGTCCCGTCCTCGTAGACGGCGATTTATCTTTTCCGTTCGGATTATATTTGGTAATATCGCGGGAATTCTCGGTATTATAACTTGTTGATCGGTCACACGAAAAATAACGTTCAGCTGGCGGCAATCGGACTATTCGAAACTTTACGAAATCGTAGCCTGTTGCGAAAAAGCTTGAAAATTTAATTAAGTCGCGCGACAGTGACAATCAGATGAATTAATCGAGGTGCAATTAACTCGATCTCGTAAATATTAAAAGTCCGAATCATCTGCTTACCGTCGCAGTATATTTGCCGCTAAATATGATAATTTGAAAATGATTTACTGCATTATAACTGTACCATGCTATCTGCGGCGTCGTTAAACTTGACGTTCCGGAGATTGATCCTCGCCGATCGATCCTTGGTCCACAATATTTTGACAATTCATCGTGAAAGCGAACGAAAATTGGTATTTTCCCGATGAAACGCGTAATACGTGTAGAATTATTTTCCAGGGAGCGATCGCTCAGCATCGTGTTTCACGCGTGTCCTACGCGATTTTCGGTTCATTTGAAAAAGAAAAAAAATATATCGCAAACATTTTCGTATATCTGTTGTACCCTCTCGTGTATCGAAGAGAGGCGTGTTGGCAGTAGGGCTTCGAAGAAAAGCGCGTGAATCGCGTGAGAGGGCTGAAAGACGAGATGAGTCTCTCGAGATTCGATTTCCTTTGCTGAGTCACGAGATCGCGAGCGTATCCGCCCGCAGCCACCCGTGTCAGCGGGACGCGAGCGAGAACCGTACTGATCTCGAGGGACACTTCCTCTTCTGCGCGTTATACCTTCGACGACATACACGCAGTCACATCTCCTCAGTGAGTTTGACCTGAGAGCGTATCTCGCTTTGCGGAATAAATCTGATTTTCTTTGCTAACGCTTTATATGTCTCAGTAAAATAAATTCCACGTTATCCGATAAAATTGATTAAAATTTCGATTTTGTGAACCAATATAATATTGATAATAATTCATTTATATCTTTCATACTTTGTAAATACTAAATAAAAAAAATCAAAATAAACTCTTATCTTTTTATTTTTATTTAAAGTAAATTCATTTATATTTTTCCGCCATACTGAAACAGCATAAATTTCGGATCCTGTAATTGGCTATTGTTTCGATGATCTTTTTTGTGGCCAACAAAATCACAAACAAAATAAATTTGTAAGAACTTTCTTGTCATATTTCTGGCTTTACTCAAACGCAGTCAACGCTCGTCGAGATGATCCTCTCGAATACGAGGCACTCGAAACTATCAGTGAACTTCTTCACCGATCTATCGTCAGCAAAAACTTAACTCGACGCCCGGAGGACGAAAACTGCTAATTGGTGAGGGATCACGCGCATCACGAGACTCTCGCGGCAACAAAGTGTCTCGTCACTTTCCGGGCCGCACTAACGACTGGTAATCAGCTCGTTGCCGTTGCTGGAGAGTCTAGTCTCGACGATGAGTCCGAGTCGCGCGCGACTCGATGCCTCAAGTGTGCCAAGATCTTTACTCGGCAATGCCTGACGAGTGAGCGTGTCAACGACGAAGAGTCTTATGTATTTGTCTTTTTCCGTCCCGACACTGTTCAGCGACAAGTGGTATGCCGCGCTCTGTTCATTATATGTACCATCATCATTACTGCTCTGCTATTTGGTACTTTAAAACATTCAATCGCTGGCGAACCTAAACGCAACGTAAATTGTTCCTAACCAACGATCTTAGCGAATGAAACAACGTAATGAAGAATTATGTGGGGTTGTTGAATAACGTTTTCTAGTCAACGAGAACATTGCGAAATCTCGAAAAAGGTGAAGTTTAAAAGAAGGACCTCCATCGAGCGCCTTCACGATACTTTTACTGTTTACTCAGCAAAAGAGGTAATGAGGTTAAGGTCGGGAATGGGTTCTTCGACCCGGGCAATTGCCGATCGGTGGCCTTCAACCCCTTCGCTCTCATATTCACGATCTATTCGTTGCACTTTGCATATTAGCGCGAAATCGTCGTGCATTGTTCCTTTCAAGAGCAGCAACCCCCATAACTGCTCGTAACGATGACCCAGTTTACGTTTGTCCTACAGTACTAAATCGCCTTCGAACTGTACTTGAGTGCAGTTCAAAAGACGCCAAAGTAGAAATTCTCCCCATGCAACGCGTCTTCCAAATTCGATGAGTCAGCTTCCAGTCATTTGTATGGTTTAGAACAGATTCAGGGTAAATATACTTTCCAAGTGTAACTACTGTATAAAGCGCTACTTTGCTAGATCTACATAGTGAAAAATGTGTTCGAAACATTGGCAAACGAGACAAGTGCGCTGCAGGGTTAAGGTCAGCTTCCCTTTCGTTTGTCCGACCTTCGTGTGGCAATTAGGATACTTCGTCTCCTCGGTGCTGGCCACCGTCTGGTACAAAACGCGTTTGCATACACGAAAATCGTTTCGTATATTGTTCGCAGAAGGGTAGCAACCCCTGGTGATTCCATTGACCCAGTTAACGTTTCCGAAAGGCTAATTGTCTTTTGTTGAGCTTCGGAGAGCCGGCGCGACCGATTCGCACGAGACCTCTCAGTTCGGTCGTTTTACTTGGGGATTTCGACCGTCGCGAGATCTTTCTGGTCTTTCTGGCGTTTTTTCCGACGCCACGTCAGACTTGGAGATACATTTTTTCTCGCTGCCGCGAGATCGTAAGTGCAAAGGGATGTTTCAAAGCTGCTTCTGGTTCTGCTGCTGTGTTCCACGCTCTCGTTCTCCTTCTCCACTGCTCTTCGTCGGTCGGACTACTCTCGGTCGTCTCGCGAGCGAGCAAACGGTGCAGCATAACACGCGCTTCACCCGTCAAGATTAATGGATTCGCATTGTCGGTATTTTTTCAGGCCATTTTCGGGGCCCACTTTTGAGTCTGGAGAACGTTCATTTTTCAAAAAGTTCGTTCCGAGAGGTAGGACCCCGCATTTTCGTGTTAACTCTCGGCTCTCGGTCTTCTTTCCGATACTCTACCACGTGGCCCGGGAAAAATTGCGCCGACGATTCGCTCCCGTGCTAATGGTTTCGTATTAACTTCAAACATTTTTCGGGTCAAAAATTCTCGTGTGCGATGAACCATTGATGGGACAGTTAAAAGTTGAAAACAATTTTCGTGCAAATGTGCAGTAAAAAACTTAGAAAACATATTATTCGTTTACAACGGTGTATTCGACTACTCTGAGAATTGAACAATAGTTTGTTCTTTTTTTTTTAACAGTTGCTTGTTAGCGGTATTCAAAGAATCGCGTCGGCGCGAGTGAAAAGGAAATCTTGAGATTCTCTACGAGTCCCGAGGGACCGCGGGTTCGAGAATAAGACGCGAAAAGCAGGCAAGTTCGAGGGCGTTGCCGCGATTCCTAGCGTTTTACGACTCACCTGGGACACGATTCTCATTTGCGTCTCAAAGCGTCGAAAACCGGTCAATTTGCGGTATTTATTGTTAATTTGAAGGTTCGTAAGGAGGAGATGTATTGTGCTGTGCAGCGAAGACACTGCTCGCTGTTCTTCGTAGTTACGCGAAGGTTTTTCAAGTAGGCGGGCGAAAAACTAGTTGGCGCCTTGGGACACCTCTCGTCGACGTATTCGCACGGGTCACGAGACTTGCAAAGGACTATTCCGATGCACCTAGTCGAAGATCGTTGATGCACCGATCAGCCGTGACCGATTGGCGCACAATGAGACTCGGCAAGAAAGTACCGCTAGCTTTTCACCCGTTGCTCTCTGCGATCTTACGATAGAGTTGCGGTAGGTGCGCGAATATCGTCGTCGCAGCTATGCCTCACAGCTTGAAGAAATCTTTCCAGTGAGCTATTCCATGTAATATATGTTGCGTACCATTGAAATTGCTCGCTAGTAATTTAGACGGGAATTATGTAACCGGGAAAAAAAATTGTGAAATAAAAATCTATTCTGAGAATAAGATGACTCTGAAGGTATAGATCGATGCGAAGATATTCGCGTTCGAAGCCTCTGACCTACATTAGCCTCGAGCTTCGCCATGAATTTTCGCCGACCCGGGTTCTGCTGCCCGAATCTCTGCGCGGCTACTCTTCGAACGCCACACCCGCACGAGTCAGCAGGGTATACGGTAGTCAACAGACTAACCCTGCTGTCTGGCAGGAAAAAATTCGATTCGCACGGTAATAAATCAGTCGTAGCTTGCCTACCGACGGCATCAACCCTTTGGCTACTGCGGGGCTTGAGGCTACTGCTCTATACCGCGTTCCGTGCTGAACCATCCCTTCCGAAATCGACATCGGCCATTCGGCTACCGCTGTTATTCGCCATTGTTGATTTCCAATAACGCATACAATGACGGCTGGTTCCGCCTGATTAGAATCTTTATTTAAAGGCTGTAAATTATTCAAATTTCGAAAGTTCTCCGAGGCATTTCTTTCGTCGTTGAATTTCTTAACTCTTTTCTTACTTTCAACTCTTTCTCCTGCAAAACCCCGTGCCTTATGCCTCTCGCTTCCTATCTTTCCCGCATCGTCTCATTTCCGAGAAAAGAACTTTCATTAAACAACTTTTATTTTTTGAGGATTTTCGCGTGTATGTTAAAAATTTGAGTTTTTACGAGACGCCCACGATTCGTCGTCGTGATCCATCCACTTTGCCTCGGCGATAGCTTGCCACAGGCAAACTCTTAAAGTTTCCATGGCGAAACTTTGATGAGTCTATCGAATGCCATTATTCCGCGACGGCTACCCTTGCTCTCTCCGCCTGCCCCCGCGATGTTCCTCCTTCCGCGTTCTTTAATCATTCAAAGTGAATCAATCACCGATCCGGCGGGAGGCTTCGCAATCGCCCAGTCACTCTCGGATCGCTCGCTCGGTCTTACTGCTGTGTCTCTTCTACGTCACCCCCGGAAAACTTTGTATCCCTTGTTCTGATATCGAAGTCGTGAGGGCCTCTTCCCTCAACGACGCGACGAAGACGACGACGTTATCAAAAGCAGGAAAGACCATCTTTTCCTGAGAGTTTCTTACGACTCTCCTTTCTCGAGACCCCTCTAACCACAGATGTCTCCAATTATGACACTGCTCGTGGTCCTATTTAAATTTTATTTGATCCAATTATACACGGCCGTTTATATATACCGAGAAACATCTTGTAAACACGAAAAGTTATAATATCATTGATTAAGGGAGCTTACAGTGTGTCTCAACAAATTTCTTACGAAGGGCGCTGCTGTTCGCAAATTAATGCCTTTCGAAAATATTAACGATCGACAAAAAAAAAATGAAATTTCCTGTGCACAAGGAGTTAAGACCCTTTGTATTAGGGAACGATTCTTATTATTATAAAATGATCAAAACATTGTGTAAATCTCCCAGAAGCCCCTATGAAAGGAAACGACTTCTAGAGAACCGACTGAAATACGAAATTTTTTAATTCAAATATATTTATCGAATTATGTTTACGTGATGCGAAGTTCATCTTTTGCTTCATAGTCATCGTCGTCTAGTTCTCTAATCATCTAGTCGTCTAGTTTATTGCACTAAACCGACGTTCACTTACTGAGGTTCTGTTGATCAGTAAAATTCCGAAATGTGTGTATTGTCATTGGCAATTCATTGAGTGAAACATTGATAAATGCAGCCGAAGGCTATGATGTTTACTCTCGTAATTAAGATACCAATTGTCAGATGAACGATGGAAAGTCCAAAGGTATTTTGAAACTATCTGCACGGCCCCCGAAACGCACATCGTGACCGTATCGACACAGACAAGATGGGGTGTGGGACGCAACGCTGTTTATTACAGGCCGATTCGCTGGATTGCCATGCTGTATTTAATGGGATATCGTCGCTGTCGCTTCGACAAAGTCGACGAGAGCGTATCGGTGGCGCCGGTAAATTCTATCGAGAGCAATATAGAACGTAGTAGAGCCGAACGAGGCTCAGCCTCGATATAAATGCGCATTTTATTAAGGGATCTCGCGCTATGCTGTGGGCTATCGACGGCCCGGGGGTTCGTTTCAGCCCCCGTGGGGTTCCCGTATACGCTGCAAGGGGAACCCTCCGACGGTCTGTCGGCCGTGAGCCAAGATCCACCGAGGCCGCGAACCAATCAGCGATCCCTCGAATAACCCCTCGACCCCTCGCGCAACCCCCGCACGGCCACGCCTGCCAATATAGGGTACGTACCCTCGTCAGATCTCTACCCTTATCCTCGTCTTACTCGACTTTCTTTCTCTCGTTCCTCTCTTCCTTTCATCTCGTTGCTCTCCTTTCTCTCTTACCCTCGGGCATACGATGGACCGCGTCTTATTTCCCAAAATGGACTCCGTGGCTATTCCCATATGGAGCACAAACGCGGCCTTTTTTTTATTTCTTGTTGCCGATTGAAAAACGTTGCATTTCATACAGTTATTATCACTGACTATACTGATAGACAATTTAAGTGACAAACATTTAATTGTGAAGTTTTTGGATAAGAAAAAAATAATTTCATGAAAAAGGTACGAAATTGCGCGATTCTGCAATCGATGTATACGTTTCAAGACGATTCGGAACGTTTTTGCTATATTTATCTGATATCCATAATAATACGTGATAGGCTACTTGAGTCGCCGCTGATGCATTTGCTGCTGCACGCTGCTTCTGCTGATGGTGGCGATGTCGAGAAGCGGCTGAGCGGCCGCGCTGTCACAAAGGCATGCGCCACCCACCACGTCCACGAGGACGTGATCGTTAATCAACTCCGGCGGGACCCGAACTTTCGAGGTACCGATCCACAGGTATGGTCTCAACATCCAATTCTCTCTCGCATGGTCCCGCGTTTCACATAGACTACCCGAACCACCACCCGACATTTCCGCAACTCGATACAACAAGCCAATCCAAAGTTTCGGGAGTGTATCGGTTCACCGTTGGTACATGTAAATTGATAACTTGCAGTTGTCTCTTGAGAGACACAAACAAAATGGAAAAGATGATTGAAATGAATGGCTCTTCATCATCGTAGGATTAACTGTTGCGTTTCGAAAGATGTCGCGAATATTTCCCGCAATTTATATTTTAAGATGCTGCGGACTAAAAATGTACTCAATTCGCTGTTCTGTCGGCTCATTCAACAGAATTAGATAAACATTAAAAGAAAAAAGACCTCTGCAGAGCTTACGAGGGTTGCCTTTCGTTGCTATCGATATTACGAATGGCAACGTATATTCACCAGTGATTATAATACAGCGTTGATTGTCGCGTCACGATTTTTCGGGACTCCGGCATCTCCGTAACTTTCAATCGTTTCAATCGTGCAACGCTGTCGGTGAGTCGGTGCCCGAAAGTTGCCATTAGTCATTGAGTGGCGCACGCCTCGCAGTCGGCTTCTTTACTTCAACGCAACACAAGAAGAGGATGATGATGACGAGGAGAAGAATAAGACGGACGGAACGAACGGAGTACACAGAAGAGTTATACCATGCCGACGCGGTGCTGTTGGTCTCGACAGCAGCGGCGGCAGCGCAGTGACCAATTGATTCTCATTACTGTATAGCCTGAGGATCGGCGTAACTCGTGCTGGAAACCCAATGCCCTCATCAGGTGAATCCACTGCAAATGGTAGCTGCGGCTAATAAACACCATTATGGTATCGCACCAAGTCTCTACTATCTTTTTATCATTATTAATATTATTATTATTTTTTTTATACGAGTTTCTCCTATTGCCTTAGCGATTTACCGATCTCAACGATCGTCTTAAATTTTTATGTAATTTAATCCGCCGATGTTCAATTTAAGTCGTCACTATGTTTATGGTAAAAGATAATTTTCAATCGATTTTCATTTTCATGAAAATCGGTATCGTAACAATCAAATTAACGCAAATGAATCATTGATAAAAAAATGTATGGAATTCAGTAATTCAAGAATTTTTGCACATTTTTCCGAAGAAAAATGTCGATTTTCTGCCTCTGCAGAGCGTTGGTCGATCTTATGCCGATGACAACGTCGATAGACGTTTACTTTAACATGTAGCTATGGACGATCCGTGTATACAGATCAGCTTTTTCCCTCGGACTATGAATGTTCGTAAATAATACCAGTGTGCGTGTGCATCCGTTTGTATTATTGCTCGTACAATAGAACGTGAAAGTTTGGTGTATGAGGCTGCTGTTCCCGGTTCGGAAGCCCTCCGCAGTGCATACAAGCCGAGTCGCGATGACGACGCAAGTTTTTCCAAAGTCGACGGTGAATCGAGCCCCATCACCATTGCCACCGGGTTATATGGCTCTCGTACGCGTACGCAAAGTCCTTTCGAACGTTCATATAGGAGAAGCTAACCGCGTGCGCCGTCTGATGCTCGAACAACATTTTCGGCACACGCGCCCCTCGTCGATGATTTTCGTTTCGCTTGCGTGCCATATGGTAGCTTATTCACGGTACGTCCAACTACTCCGATAAGAAACAGAATACAGTTATGCTAGAAATACGCGATTAGCGAAAGAAAAAAACATAATTTCTTTAGCCGATGTTAGTCGTCGAAGAATTTAGATTTTTTTTGCATGATTTCTCGAATTCGTACTGAAACACAGGTTGATTTATACCGTGTAAGAGCATAGAAGGTAATAAGAAGAATTGTTCCATCCGTCATGGCGCGATTCTCTTCGCGCTCGTCTTGCTCTCGCTGTTGCCTCATAAATTCAATCTTCGAACTCTCTTGCCACTGACTCGTTGAGGATATCCACTCGTGAAATGTGTGCAACATGGACGAGAGCTCGAACCGAGAAGATATCCTATACATCGCGGCGTTCTAATGCGTTTCTCTTGCTCGTCCACTGGATTCTCATTCGCGAAACTATTCAACGGCGGTGTAGACCGATGCCGGCATAAGCTCCGCGTGTTGTGTTGCCTCGTATAGGTGTGAACAAAGAGTGGAGTAGAGAAAACGCATATATATACATACATATACACATAGGTGCGAAAGTGTGTAATAGTATAGTGTGTACCGTTAGCCATCTCTCTGCCAGTCGATTTATTATTCTCGACCGCTAGCTGCGCCCTGCCGGACCGCTGGACATCAGGGATCCCCGCGTCTCTCGCGTTACAACCCGTTCCCGGTGGATCACACATTTATTTTTCTATCACGGTTTTTACTATCGATGAACTTATAATGGAATTTCGTTGATCGTATAACTCGATACATCGTCACCTCTGCTGCATCTCGTAGCTGACGACATTCTTTCGTTTATTTGGTGTTCTTTTAACCATTTTTTTTTCTACCGTTCCAACAATACTCAGTTGTTCCGTAATAGATCTCTTACACAATAGTACCATCTGAATTTGTCCACCAAAAACTTGCCAGAGATTTCTTTGCTTCGCGCTCACGGCGCAGGTCTCTGTATGACAAAAAAAAAAGCAATGGAGAACGCAATGGAATATAATAAACCTGAATCCAATAAGAAGATACGTCGAGGAAGAGGATTGTCAGAGGCAATGCCATGTACCAGATATGTATATGTACGCCTAGAATATCTTTACAGGGTGAAAGGAAGAAAGCTCTTCTCCGCTCGGTCTCATAGCGCGCGGAGAACGAAGAAATGAAAGGCCAACGTCGCGAGTTGCGAGAAGCGTACCAAGGCGAAAGGGCCACGAGAGAAAGAGAGCGAGAGCCCGGGGGTATTAGACGGCTGAAGGGTGGATGCGAAGAAAGAGAGTTCCCCAGTTCTTTCTTATATATTTTTTTCCCCGGGTTATTCCGTAGCGGACGTTGCTTGGGAAAAGTTTGTTGTTTGAAGCGAGAGCGCGGTGTGGCGCGGCGCGGCCTGGGCCTTCGCTTCGTTCGCTCTCCTTGCCAGCTCTCTCGCGGATCCATTAATCATGCCCGAGTTTTGGTTTGACTAGGAGAGGCGCAGAGGAAAGCGAGAGAGAGAGAAACAGAACCCCGTGTGCTCGATCCAGCCTCGGTGGCTGCCCCCGTGTGCTCTCCTCGCCGTGCCACGCTCGGCTTCGGTTCCTGTTACGTACCGAACGGGCACAAGCAGCATCCACGGGGCCGCTGAAACGGCGAACGTCGACCAGAGGATAGACCTCGAGGGTTGAAAACTACGGCGATGGCAGCAACAGCGGCTGCGGGGTTGTTCCATTTCGCATCCCCTTTCGCTATGGTGATCTCTCTCACACTTTCATCCGCTCTTTTTCCCTCTGTCCGACGGTGAAAGGATGGAGAAAGAATGAAAGAAAGAAAGAGGGAGGGGAGCATAGTACTTTCTTCCTGATGGGGGAGAGTGAATAGAGAAGGGATGAAAAGAGGGAGAAGAACGAAAAGCTTTTGGCATCCCTTCTTCTGTGTGCACGCGGTGCAGATATTCCGCCGACCGAGACCACCTCCCGCAGGAGGCGACTATATACGAGAATATATTTGCGTTGCTCCTGTTGGCGCGGTTTATATACGAGGGTAACTTTTGCCAAAAAGGGAAACCTCTCCTTCTCTTTTTCTCCCTCTCCCTCTCTCTCTCTGCACCTTCGACCTTTTTGTACGCTCGGCAACGCCATTTCTTCTTCCATCACCGAAGCCCTCTTCATATATGTTGGCTTCGATGCTGAATATACTTCGACTGATGTGCGCTTTCCTTGGTTATTTCTTACTACTTCTTGGCTCGAATCGACAGCGTGACAGCGGAACGCTTTTCCTTCTGATCGCCACTGAGGCGCTGGCAGAACTTTTTTCTATGCTCACGTATAATAATAATGACTTTCACGATTCTACTCTTTTTCTTACTTTGACTCTTCACTTTTTTTGTGCCATACGGACACATGACTCGAACATGGAATCTTTTTTATTTGCCATACGAATGATTTTTTCGATTTTTATTTATTTTTTTTCACGGTCGCTAACTTCGTATTTTGTGACGATGAAGCAAGACTGATTAATCGTAGTTTTATAATAATCATTGGTGTAATAGAAAATAAAGGGCCGCGGAGGTCAATCGGCTACTACTCGACAGATAATAAAATGGCTCCGAAACCTCGCTGGCGCGCTGGACACTCGTGTCTCTCTTCTTTTTTTTACTCCATCGAACAGCTCGAATCAATTTGTTCCCTTGATTAATCGTCCATTGAAGTCGAAGATTTCTTACAGTCGCTCGTACGTCGAACAAACGTGAACGAACGAAATGCGAACGCGAGACGAGATTGAAGGATAATTTCCTCTCGTCAATATCGGCCCCTTTAGTTAATTCAAAATATTCTCGATTCACCAACGAACATGTAAAAGTAATCGAGTAATGGAGGAAATTAATAACCATGCGAATCTCCAGTTGAGTCAACATTTTCCGGTGCACGTTTTGCAAATCTCGTATGATAATTTGATAGCTTATCAATCATAGCGGTAATCACCGGTAGGCAGAGTTCGCTGCTACCAATCTTTAATCGTACGCAATTTCTTAAATCATTATAATAACTATAATTAGTATACGCGTTAGAGTGTTTTGCTCGCGGCAACGAAAAGGCATAAAGACGCGATGTGCAGTTGCTCCAACGCCCGTGAGAAACACGAACGCGCGCGCAATCTTGATTTTCATTAGCGAGCGGCAACTCACGCGTTAACCGATGCACACACTTCGAAGTATCGTAATTTCCTCCGACATTCGCGGGCTGTGGTTACCTCCGCGATCAGTAAAGAAAAAGTAAATTGTTTACGATTAACAGAAGTCCCTGATTCGCCTTACGAAATATCGCGGGTCACGCAATCGTTCTATCGAATTTAATACTCTCAGTTAACTCCACAGTTATCAGGATATCAAATTCAAAACGTTCATCACTGTTTTCGCGCGCACGATCTTAATGATACCGATCATCATTCTACTAGCAATTCCGTTCACGCAAAGAAGCGAAGAACGTCACAATCCATCTTGTACTCGACTTCAAAGTGAAGACAGTCGATGACGTATCGATAGATGTACACAGCCGAGACAAATCTATAAACACTCGGTGAATCAAAAAAATGAATCCTTCCCTTATATGTTACGTACGGTTGTTGGTTGGGCGCGATGCAGCGTCAATGAATATCGGCCGGATTACACGGCCAAATGGGATTCCAGCGGCGGTATCAAAGAGGCAGCAGGTGGTCAGAGATCCCTGCGGGGCAACGCGAGGTTCCACTTCTCCCGTCTAGTCTTCTTCTTCGTCTTCTACTCCTCTTCCTTGCCCCTTGCTTCATGTTCTTCTTCTTCTTCTTCTTCACATAAGCATCATCGCAACATATATATGTACTCTTTCTTTTATTTCGTTCGCGCGCATCCTCCGTCGAGTTCGTCTTTTCGATTCTCTACCATTTTGTCGGTGATCCTTGGGCCGAGGTTTCTCGTCTCGGGATTATTAATTGCTTCTCTATGCGTCGTATCCTTCAACGTCTGTGCGCTTCATCTCTGTCTATCGTTCTCGAATGGCCGAACCACGATTGTTTTCGTGTTGTATCGATCAATGGACGGGAACTCACGATATTGGTTTCGAAATCTAAATGCCTCTTGCGTCCTTGCAAATCGCGTAATCTTTACAGGACGTTACAGAGATCGGTCGAGAAACGAACTCAGGCTATGATTATATAGATCAGCTAGCAGGCGATATCATAAAAAAGCGTTATAAAAATGTGAAGCAGTCTTATCTTGAAGAGATTTCGATATCACACAGAGACCTTCGGACAGCGACGCCTTCGACCATTTTGTCGGCGCGCTAAGAACCTCTCACGGAGGTCATTAATTGCAACCGAGTTCTCGTCCAGGCGAACGAAGCTCGCGGGATCTTTTAAACAGTTCACAGATTCGTCGATGCGAAAATATTGCTACAGGCTTAATGATACATCACCAAACGGATCCCACGGATCCTCAACTTTACCCAATGAATCAATTAATCGAGTTCAATCGGCCTTTTCTAAATGTATCATCTGCGCAATTACTTCGTACGCGATCTGTTTAACATAAAAGCCCTTTAAAAGTTATTTTTTTTTCTGTGGGATTATTTTTTAGGTTCTCGATGACTGTGGCTGAATTTTTTTAAACGTGGCTAAAAGACCATGAGATAGCAAATAATATAACACAGAAAGCACTGAGCTACGATCAGGTAGGTATAGATGCTATTTTATACCAAGAGTCACGAAATGGTGCACAGGGCAGCGAGGATCGAATCCGCCCAAACCTCGGACTCCACGAAAGAGTTAACGTCACGATGCTGCCGTGATGATTCGTAAAACTGTTCGTTCTCGCATCGGCGAAATTCGAAATTGCATCGGACTTCAGAGGACTGGATGCGAAGACGAGAAGTATAAGGAAGATGCTGCTTCTCGAGCGAATGGGCGATGGTGGAGGTCGAGGAGCAAGAATGAGGGGGAGTTTGAGAATTGGACGAACGACGACTATCCTCGGTTGGGGCACCGAGTCATCATTAATATTGTACAGCACGGCGGCGTCGGCTCGTCACTCGCGTCAGATCTATGCCGACCTCTCTCCCCGTACCGCGGGGTCCCGTCGAACGATACGGGTCTCATTTCGCTTAGCCTCACGGAAACTATGCCGCATGATCCACCATTACCAACATATCTTTTGGTACCCTAAGAGATCAGTTTACAAAAACGAATTCTTTGAGTTAATTCCCGATATCAGAGGGTTACGCCACAACAATTCGTAATTCGAATTCTTCGAGCGAAGAATTAGCATCATTTTATTCGAACGTGTCGGCGCATAGTGCACAGAGCTGCGAAGGGTTGCGGGTAACAGAGTCAGGCGGTACCCACTTCGTGATCGTTCGATGATATTTGGGCACGAAATTGCAGACGGGGAGCCGTCGGTGACGGACTTGATAGAGGAGGTACCATCAGTCACTCGACGAAGCAGTGAGTGGCAAAGAAGACTATATATAGGAATTGCTGTTCTGCGGGGACGCCGCGAGGCTGTTTGCGCAAAGACTTCGTTTAGTTGAGAGTTTAGGGCACAGTATAGCTTCACCCTCTTTACGTGCTGACGCGGAGATCGCGGTGGAGAGTCCCTATCAGTAGAACGGTATCGCAACCCTTCCATCTCCCTTCAACCAGCGCCTTGCCGTTTTTCGTTTGAGAAACTGATAAGTAATGCGAAAAGTACAGGACGGGGGAAGATAGTAGCAGAAAACTGACGAATCTTCATGGAGATCAGCCGAATTTATTCGGATCGAGAACTCTTGATCGGAGCTCGAAGGTGCGGATCGTTTTGTGAGAAAAGTTGATGTTGTAAGCAAAGCCTATTCCCGCGGGTATCTCTCTGCTTTTCTGGCCGCGACTCTCACATTCGCGGGAGCACCAACGTTTCTCCCCCCTTGCCATCGGCAGACCAGCCGCGCGGTTCGCAAGCAGGCAGCAGCACCCTCTTCCCTTGTCACGTAAATCATTAATCTTCCTATGTTTTCTCACACACTCGGATGTGGATTTAGAACTGGAGTCGTGAGGATATCTTGGCACGACGTCTCCTCATTCTCTCTCTCACTCGAGACGATTCTCTTTTCCTTTGCACTCCTAAGATCCCAGCTTATGTGGACTACGGTCTCACCCCTCGGGCTATTCACGCTCAACCGCGCAAACGTTATTCGCGTAAAACCTGACGCTTTCACGAGAGAAATTGGAAAGAATCTTTGGTTACCGCAATACAGATAGAGTCCTCCGCCGGTTTGATACTTAGAGGATTTAAAAGCAAATATCATCCGTAACGATGATTCAAAGAAGTGTCGAGCAGTTATAAACTTTATTTCCCTAAATTCTTGTGGCACAAATTTATTTTTCTGAAAATTAAAAAAAATACAAGATACGGAATACATTGAAATACGATATAGTAAAAAAAAAACCTGCAATCGTAAATTCTTCAAGTTTACGTTAAAAATTGTGGCGAAATTTGTTTCGATTACTATAACTACATTACAATTGCTTGCCACTCATTCTTAATAGTATTTCTGATTCCAAATATTTCATCGACATTGTTACTTCGTCACGAATGACAAAAAAAAGTTTCTCTGACTTATCCGCGATGTTTTTTTTTTTTTGCATCTCGACATATTCTCGGATTATCTTGTTACTTTGCAGCAAGCGGATATCCATCGCGAATAGCAGCAATAATTTCTCTTCATTCGATGCATTACAACTTACATTTTATAATGAGTTATGACCTTTTTCTTCGATTTGAATAGCGGTGGCGAGTTGCGAAATCTAACCCATTACTCGAGACACCGCGTGAAAAGTGGACAAGAACGACCGCGTATAGACCATGTTGCAGTCGTAATTACACCCGTCCATGCACTTCATTAGCAACGAACTCTACTGTTGCATAACGTTCCGGTGGTTGCAGCTACGAGGTTTTATTATAATGCCTATATTAAAGATCGATAGACATACCAGCAGTGTTCGTAGTCACGTTTTCAAAACTAATTTTCCTCATGCAAATTTTTTTCACACAGTGAATCAATCAAACGACAAAAGTTTCTTCTTCGAAAAGCGTCATTTCGAAAAATGGGAAAAGGTGTTGAGAGGTGTTTTTTTATTGATCGTTTATTTATAATCATCGATGAAAGCCCAATGTTGTTTTGCAGTTCTCTTCGTATTTAAATTTTGAGAATACCTGTAGATTGATGCCTCGCTATTATAATACATATATATGAATGCCATTATCGCACATCAATGCGTAATGGGTCGTGACTTGTGGGTGATGTCACAGCGCTTTACCACTGACGGATGGAAGGAAATACCGGAATTAATGATGTATAATTTTTGTTCTAACGATGATGTTTCCCTATAATATTGTGTCTGCTGTCGATTAGCGGAGATGGGTTCATTTTCTAATTGTTATAAAAAAAAAAAAAAAAAAAAAAAGAATCGCAATTCACGTCTATAATTTCACGCGACACGACGGTGTATCGATAAATTCTGTAAAGTGACGTAATTCGATAGTTATTACGATGTATTTTTATTTAACATAATTCGAAAGCTGATTTATGCCGATTTCCGTCGATCTCAATTATTCGGTTGCTGAAATGTTGGAATTCGCATATATTTTATTATTCACCTCGCGAATAATCGCACAATTCTCGATATCATTAGATTGCATCTATGACACTTTACATCGTGCAATTACGTACAATTACGTCTAACAAACTATCTAATCTCTGGATTTCTCGATCAATTACGCATATCGTTGTTTCAGACCACCGTAGCACTGTATGCACCACACAAACCTCTCTAGAACCGAATTTGTCGCCTCTTTTCAAACAAATTCGGATCTACAGGGTAGATGTAGAGCATTAACTGGGCCTTCTTCTCGCGATTAAATCGCATTGTTTATCTTTAACATACTTTTACATACTACGATATTTCGCTCGTCGGTTGGCCCAGTGTGAAGCGTTACCAGCGTTTCTTCAACGTTCCATATCGATCCTCGAAGTTATCTGTAAAGAAAAAAAATCATAAATAACTCAATGATCATAGAAAAAAAACATCGATACATACAGTGGAAGGAAATTCTATTCAATTTTATTGTTTTGATCGCAAATCGATCACTGGCTAAACGACAAGGAAATGCGATGTAATTGGTCCTCTTCAGGGGCAGAGCGTTTCTATGTGTTTTTTTTTTTTTCATCTTCTACCGACCTACAGCTGTTCAGGGAATTGGCTCTTTTCCGCAGAGTCATTCAACACGGAAGGATTCACTACAAACAAACTGTCGGGTTGCGAGTGGCCTTCGCTCCGAAGAATACGAAACAGACTGCTAATCAACGATCTCGTCTCGAACAGCGGGTAGAGGAGAATGCGTTTTGCGATCCCAAAAACCTGTTTGATTTTCTACGCTACAGTTTATTGCTCGGTTCGATATCGCGTTCAATCTCCGAAGCATTTCATTATATTGCGTGTTCATGTTTCTCGGTTTGTTCGTTTCTTGTCTTTTGTCATTTTACATTAACTCAGAAATTTATTCCTCCAATGCAAGTTGTCGGTTCTCACGTAGTAACGGAAATGCACTCTTTTAAAGAGACTTTTTACTGTAAAGATCACTAATCATCGATATTTATGTCCTCAAGAGTGCAACAACGGTATTTATCACTATGAATATTGTTTCCAAAATATAAAACAAGTATCAATCGTCTAAAAATGCGCGAAAATCGCTAAAAAGTGAATTACAAATCGAGAATTAAAAAATAGCGCTCCGAATCGATCCATTATATAAGTAAGGCATGCAATCGCCTTCGAGAATAACATAACAAACTTGTAAACCATGAAATACAGTGGGCGATATGTGCAGTGCACAAAATAAATACCGAGACATCGACGATCCGAGCGAAAAATACGTATAGTGAAAGGCAAACTTGGGTCATTGCTGATCTATGAATAGAATTGAATAAATCGTGTTTGATCGTTGCACTCGTAACTTAAATTACATATTCATGAATATTGCGCGGTTCGACAAAGTTGCAGACATTAAAGATAATAACTATTTATCGAAATAATAAATTATTCATTGAAATATAAATTACTTCTGTACATCCGTTCGGCGATTGGTTCCGCCCTTTTTTCGGCTTCGAGTGGATTTTACGATATCTGAAAATGTTTCATAGTACATTTCAATTATTCGATACATCATTTTTCGAAGATATGGAGTTAATTGATACGTGCGCATGATCAGAGGTAAAATCGATGGAGAAATTCTGTCTCGTCATTTGGCACACTTCTTACCTGACGCGCAAACACGATCCAAGACTATCCCAACGCTGGAGAGCGAGATAAAACGATCGTTTCGTTACACCTGCACTACCGATATATACTATAGTGATTGATTCGGTCGGCTATCCACTCGCGAGCATAACGCGCCAAGCTGCGCCCTGTTAACGGCTTGAGGATGACACAGCCCGATCGCTGCAAGGTCGTGTTCATCGTCTCATCTTAGCGGTACAACTCTTTCCGTTCTTGCGTTGCTGTTCTCTATCTTCGCATCCGTGACGATGCACCATCGTGGCTTCGCTCCGGGGTTACTTGGTCAACGTGTCATCATCGAGGATATCTGTAATCGTATGAAAGTTAAACAATTATTGATGTGCGCAAACTGTTTTATCCACTTTACCATAAACCTGATGCTGTAAACGATTTTTTAGCCAAATGGATAAAAAAAAAAAGAAAATTACTTGCGAAAACGATATTATTCGAAATTATTTCTGAAGTACCGTTCTCAAGTACTTTTGCTTTGCGCGCGCAGAAAAAAAAATGGAGGCAAATGTATTTAGATACTTCGAATCGGAACGAAAATAATTGTTGCGATGTGTAAATATAATTATGGTGAATATTTGATGTCTCAGACTTATATTAAAATATAATATAACAGCAATATAACAATATTAATGTTATTGTTGTTTTTTTATTATTATCTTTTAACATTAGATTCATAAAATTTCACTATCTATTTTGCCGGTAGTCGAAAAGTAATTAACAGATTATTATTTTGCGAATACGCGTCATCGTAATTTAGTCGATATAAAAATATTTCAAGATGGGCGACCAAATTTTGATTTTAACTCGAATATCTGTTCATACATTCTGCGATTCATTAACGCGAATGTTTTATATGTTTCGTCGCGATTTCTATGATTTCATTAACGAGTTTCTTATCTCGCAATCTGAATTACATTACATTCGATTAAACGGTAGCTGAACAGAAACAAGTCGCCGGTATCGCGCCCTCTGCGTCTGGTTAGCATTTCTCTTTATCGACTATGAAACAAACTGCAGTGTTGTACGAGATTAAGGATTATCCGCTACGCCTGTGTACAAACCGAACGGATTAAAACGTCAAAGACAAGCAAACTTTGCTCCCTCCGAGGGATGCACCGACAAGTAAAATTCGGACACACCCCCCAGAAATTTGTGAAACAACCCGTGGATTGTGAATATTCGAAGGCCAATATTGCTCCGGGATTAGGATAACTCTCATTGTCCGGTCTTCTTGACACCGCAACAAATTTGTCGTATTAGAAATAAGATCTCGTTATTTAGCGAAGAGCGGTCATTTGTACAGCGTCCGTTGCCGACGGTGGTGAAAGTCTCAATTTTGTAAACGTACCCTTTAATCCGCTTAAACCGCCCTCCTTCGCGATGCTCGCCATTAGTTTCGACGAGGCGTCGAAAGCCCTCGGACGAATGTCAAAACACGTCTCGGCTCAGCGGGAACTTGACTTCTCGACCTTGCGAGCCCCGAAAACCCTTTTTCCTTTTTCCCCGTGTCGAATTTACGAAAACTCCGTCGCTTTTGCGTTTGCGACAAAGATTTTTCTTTTCTTGAGGATTTACGTCCCGCGTCTCGATTCTGGGCGGATATTCGTCTGCATAAACGCGCATGGATAGTCCCTGAGATGGAGTGAGCGAAAAGGGAGTGCGAGAGACAGAAGATGTATATAGCAGGGTGGTTGCCGAGAGTTTCAGTTTCGTGGTGGGCCAAGGATGCTTGCCCGCTTCTATCGACCCGACTCTCTCTCCGCGGCACGACGCCATCGCGTTTCACGTACAAAACGCGACGCCCGACGCTATCGCCGCCATCTCAACTACCCCTCGAGTCGGCATATAATTTCCTCCCTCGAAATTGTTCCTTCACTTCTCTCTCCACTTTTCACAGACTCGAGAATTCTTTCATCGATCGCGAAATGGCACGTTTCCTTCTTCTGCAAGCGCGACCTAAAAAAAAATGAAAGAAAAAAAATTATTTTTTTTTAATATTACGAATTATTCGTGAGTAATAATTGTCTTTTTGTGATTTTTTAATGATAACCGATGAAATTGAGGACTTTTTTTGCGCATTTTTTAGCGTATTTCGTTTTTCGTTTTTAAAATAAAAAAAAAAATTTTCCAATAATACATTTTACTTCGTTAATTTGTCCAATAATCTCGAATTTAAAGTGAATTTAAGACAATTTGTAAATAATTATTGGTTGCCGTGCGGCTTACAAGATATGATTTGCGTACCTTGCGGAATGAACGTCGAATCCACAGCTTTTTCGACGATTCGGCATTGCGGCTATAATCCGTCGATCCTTATATTCCCCTCCGAGGATCCTCGTTGGGTCATGAACACCGAGCGTTTCTCGTGGTGTAGTCACCCGACACAAAGAGACTCACTCTGCGTCTCGTTGCTTTCGGGCGGGACAGCCGAACAGCAGCAGCAACGAGCCGGTCGCCAGTACCGACGAATAAACCAATAAACGGGGGCAACCATCTGCTCGCCAGCCGGCATCTCATTCCCTTCGTCCCACCGTTGCCGTCCACTGTATGCCTCGCATCGCCACTTCTCCCTGCCTCTCGTTCTCATTTTATGGTCCCTCTGAAATGAGATCCACGAGAAACTGTAGCGGCATGAAATTTACTCGAGTTTCTTACTTGGCAAAAATATCCGATAGATAACATGAAAAAAAAAAAAAATTGATTAATGCTACAGCGAAGGAATCGAAATCGATCAAAAATACTCTTTTTTTTTCTCGATGTAACCGGTATTCGAATTTATCAAAAGTCAGGAGCTGTCCTTTTTGTTAATCTTCCACAGTTTTTGTTAGTTTTACTACGAACTTTACTCTGCTATGGACTATAAACACTGAAAATTTAATGTAACTAAAACTTTGAAATTTACTTCCTACGTACATTAAATAAACATAAAAGTATTATGCACTACAAATTCTCAAGAGTTTCGTGGAATTAATGTACCATGAATATTAAAATTAAAAAACATTTACATTAAATTTGCAAACCGTTATCACCGCTGAATTAACAATATTTTATATTTGTAAGGTACATAGAGCTCCGGAATAAATTAAAAAAACGTTTTTTGCTTAAAAATGTTCGTTAATCAATTTTCAATAAAATATTTTTTTTTTGCACAAAGTCAAATTATGTATTATACATACGCGCAAAAAATTTTTCTTCGTAAAAAATTATTTGTGAAATCGAACACGACAGGATTATTAATTTAACTGGATAACTGTCCTCAGCAACAGTATATATAACAAGCTAAAATAAATTATGATTTAATATAAAAAATGTATGAAAGGCACTGTCAGTTGCTTTGCGATAGAAAGATCACAGAATATCCGGTTGACCTGACCCCATCTCGATGAGGAAACCCGAGGTAAGGGTAGAAAGTGATAATTCGCAATGGCGAGAACGAGGGGCTGTCCGATCGATCGCGCTCCACCCCGATGCCACCCCATACATTGTGAGTGTAGTCGCTGAGCGAAATACTCTTGCACCCCAACTCAGCCGAATAGTCGAGCAATTTCGCTCCGGATTCCTCTCAACCCAATCTAACTCTCTGGCCTCCGAACGAAGTCACAGTAAACTTGGATCCCCTTAATGAAACTTTTTGTTTCATCTGCAACACGAACTATTCGTTTTTCTTGCCGATAAATAATTCGGTTTCGTAGGGATCAATATATGATTTCGTAAGCCGTCCCTGGCTGTGATGGTAAACCGGAGTCATAAAAGAATCGATCCGGGGAACCAATGCGAGTTCGCCATTTTAGTGGGGACCGTTAGAAAAGGGCCTTATTACCTGCGCCCCAGCGATCTCGGCATCCAAACTCTACGATTTTAACGTTTTACAATTTTTGCCTTCGTCGTCACAATTTTTAAGTCACCAAAAGAAATTTTGTTTCAATGTCACTGTATCAATGTTATACCGTTGTAATTGCAAGTTCAAGCTACGCTCGAGAACGCATCAACGAAGCGCGATAATCCTGTTGAATGCTCTCCGTAACATCGTACGAGCCAACTGTGGGAATTTACTGATCCGTGGAGCAGACAGTAAAGGAACAACCAGACCTCGTTTCGTCTCTCATGAACGATCAGCATGACGTCATGCCTCGCGGAAACGCGCCAATTTATGTTGCGTCTGTGGTCGGTTTCAAGCTTCGTTATACTCGACAGTGCATAGCGTATGTTACAAACTAAATTATAACAGCATTTCGCGTAGCCCTACAGTCGCGAGGCGAATGTCCCCAAAAAAAAAAGATCGAAAGTTAATTAAAAATTCATTAGATCGCTATATAAAACGGTCGATTGATTTTACATGATAAATTACATTCATCGCTGTCCAGACGCGAGCTAATTAGACGCTTGATCGATCGGTGTACGACATAAATAATTGAGATAATGGCAGGCGTGAAAGATACAGATTTTCATTGTACCCGATGCCGCACCGGCGTGCCTCGATGTAAGTCAATATGTATTTATTAAATGTTCGATACATTTCGAACATCGGGGGCCATTGGCCCGACTTACAGAACGAACGCGACGAAAGAGCATCGATCATTTCAACAGACTTTGTCGCGTCATCGCGCGTGGCTTCCTTCTTCGTATCCATTAACATGCCGATTCACGGCTGCCTACACGGTATGTCAATGAGCGTTCAGCGTTGGCAGCTAATTGTCGCGTTTAAACTGAATCCCAAGCGCCTTTCGTAAAGAAATAAAAAAAAAAGTATTAATGCCAACCGTAAATAAAGCGGAAGAACCGAAAAGTCGGTGCGATCGAGCGACGGAACTGAGACAAAAGCACGAGCGTTCTGTTACGATGGAATTTCTGGGCGAAACTGTAGCAGGGATTGGAAGGTTTCAGCGTGGAATGCGGGCGGAGCTGAGTCCTTGATTGGGCTCCAGCAGCCGGTTTACCCCTCGCATGCACACATATAAAGAATATCGCGGCACGGCAACATCGTATAATATCGACTTCCTCGAGATTATTCCAGCGATTTCGCGTTCGATCGGAAGACCGTCTGCGAGTTCTATTCTTTTTTACCACTGACTGTAGACCTTCATTGTCTCACGCGGGATCCGACGGTCCTTGAACTTCTCTCGTTTGCAGATGAACTTACGATAGTTAATTTTCTCAGAAGTACTTTTTTGTAAATTCATCAATATTATTAACGAGCCAAAGGAACGATTGCCTGTAATTATCAATTATTTAAATATCGTACGATATGGAAATTGTAACAGAAATACATCGCGCGGCAAAATAGTGTTACGGAGGGCTCACGGATAGCCGGCGCCGTGGTGTCTGATCGGTTTTCTTGAGCTTCGATCTTATTATGGATTCAATGATATTTTATGCATGTTCAGCGCCACTCACAGATTTCTTATCGTTCGGTTCAAGTGCTTCATGCATAAACGTAATTCAGATATAAATTAATGGCACTGAAGTTAGCAATAAACGTTATGAGATTTACATCGATCTAATCGCACAAATAGAAAAAAAATGTGTATGCTCTCTATTTGAATTATGGTAATTATTACGACGAGAAATAACGATTTTTGTTGTTTAAATATTAACGTTCATAATGCAAATGATTGAAAGATTATGAGCGTTATATGGATTCGAATAAGATAAATGAACGTCGAAAGATTAATAAATTTACGACTGTATTGACTAGAATCGTAGGCCTAATTCGGCGTCCATCTAACGCTCGACACAGAACGCGTTTGACTCGATACTGAAAACGGGAATGATGAAAAAATGGAGATTAAAATCTGTAACTCATAACCGCATCGTTAAAAATCTCGAAAATACGTGAACAAAATAGTGAGAACGAAAAATGTTCCATAATCACCATGAAAAATCTATGTACAGAGTAGAGAAGTACAAAATCGCGATATGGTAAGTACCGACACAGTGTAAATCGATCGGCGTCGAGCAAAACCCCACCTCTTAATTTACGGTACTGTAAAAAAAAGGCCATCATCCACCACTACCGGCGCCACTGTCGCGCGTGCTTTCATCCCCGAAATCTAGAAACATACCCCCGATCGCTATATACAGCGCTATCCTCTCAGTCAAGCGAACAATTATTGAAAAATCTCTCTGAGACATAATCGCCCCGTCAAAATGAATTAATCTCCGGTAGATAATCTCTATGTTTTGATAATAATTATAATTAGTAATTGACTCACCTTAAATTTTACCGAAGATGCTTCGGTCCCCTTCCCTCCAACCGCGGAGATATGATTGATCCGATGCTCACGAAACATTCGGAAAGAGTTGTTAACCATCGGATCTTTCGAAGAATTTATCTCGAACGTCGCACAAGACACCGTTTGTGAATTACGTAATCGATGATTCAATTGTCCTCTGTCGTGATCGTTGCGTCGAATGTACGAATGATAGAGAGATGATGTGAGGCCAGTAGAAACACTCCCAGCAGCCGAGAAGCCGTAGTACCGTGTGCGTCAGAGTGTGGACCTTGCGTCGGCGCATCTTCGAGTCTGCGTGCAGGGGAGTTGAAGTCCGTCTGACTGCTAGGTTTGCTGGTTGCTGTCTGCCCGCCTGGGCGTCGCCATTGCGTAGAATTGAGAAATTGGGGGCCGAGCATTCGCGTCGTCGACCCTCGAATCTCGTGCGACGGGAAGGGGGTGATTGAACATTTTACACCGCGGTAAAAAACTATCCGCGAGAATTCTGAAAGGTGCACTGAACTCTGAAGAGGAAAAAAGAGCTTTTTGGAGACGACAAAGTGCGATTTACGATGGTTTCGTGGAACGTCACCGAAAATTTGTTTCGACGAATCCTTTTCGATGGAAAAAGTATAAAATGAAAAAAAACGTTTTGGCGATCGGAGCGTTCTGATTTTTCAACAGTTGAACGAAAGAGACTCCGACAAAACGCGTCTGCGCGACACGACGACGACCTGAGGACTGTCTCGGAGAATCGGCGCGGAGAGCCGGCACGACGGTACGAACAGCCATTAACATAAATTATCATTGGCGACAGTTACCACCACCAGTATAACAACGCAACTGGCTATATAATATGCGCCGCGAAGAACCGGAGCTGAAAGAATTTGTATACACAAACTGTTGTATACTTCTCACAGCGTTGCTGCGCTCGTCGGCACGCTGTAACATAGTAACAACACACAAACGGTCGAAATCGAAATGAGGGAACGAGCCTGGCTGCCGCAACTCTCCGGCACTCCGGCGCGTTTAACACCGGTCATAAATCGAGAGCAGCCCCCGGAAGGTTCAGCGCGCTACAATAGCACCGAAACTTCGCCTCGGGATACTCGCGCACCGCATACACATAGCTCGGCACATCATATACCTGAACAACGTTTTCCATCCTTTAGTCGTTATTTACAACCAGTTTCGTTACGAAGCCTTGAAAAGATTAAATCTTTTTGGAGTCGTCGTGTATTGGCTGAACTCGAATTTACTCGTTTGCAGGGAATGTGGTATTTCTCAACATTGTAAAGCACTTTGGGTAACTTGGCGTTCCAGATAACTTACCGACACTTACGCACCGATGGTCTTGTGAATTCCATCTCTCGAAACCCCTTTTACCATTGGCCTGTTACTGACCGGTTGCTCTTCATGGGTTCAAATATCGGCGGCGAGCTCTCCTCGGTTATCGAAAGCGTTCGAACTTATCGGTAAACCATGTTGTTTGCGAGATTTGCCGCTATAAGTTGACGGCTGTATTAGCATTCCACCGAATTAACTTCTGACAATCTTTGAAGCTTTTATAAAATATAAAATATAAAATATAAAATATAAAATATAAAATATAAAATATAAAATATAAAATATAAAATATAAAATATAAAATATAAAATATAAAATATAAAATATAAAATATAAAATATAAAATATAAAATATAAAATATAAAATATAAAATATAAAATATAAAATATAAAATATAAAATATAAAATATAAAATATAAAATATAAAATATAAAATATAAAATATAAAATATAAAATATAAAATATCGGAGCGCTTTCTTAACTTCCGTCACTATAGTACAGAAGTGTAGTATTCTGTCTTCTATAGTACCTTATAGTCACGGAGAATACAATTGACTAGCGAAACCCGCGGTTGCCAAGCGTTAATAGTGCACCTCAAAATAATCTGCGGTTGGTAACAAGTGAATGGAAAAGTAGATGTCGAAATCTTGTTTCTCCGTACCACACAATCAGCGCAAATAGTTTTCAATTACTGTTATATTACAATTTTGAAACTTTCGTACTATTAATTGCAAGTAAAGTATTGCGCTTTATGTAATCGTTAATGTCAACTGTAGCTGCGTATATTTTGTTGGTTTACTTTTATATCGATTGTTGATCAAAAGACCGTACACCATTTCTAAAACCGCGGGTGGCCGATGCAGGTCACGCGCGACCGACTCCACCCTTCGAGCCGTAAGCATAACCGAGGTAGCCAACCATTTGTCACCCTCGACCCCTCGAACTTCCACTCCTCCTCGACACCATTATTCATGATGGCTGCCTTGCGATTAACAAGCCATCTTTGAGAGTTTCTTGTAAACTGCACACAGACTCCGTAGAGATCTCGATAAAACAGAGTGACGGTAATATCAGATACAAGCAAAAGAGAAGTCTGTTTCAAGCGACTTTCGGTTCTCGCCGGACTGAGAGTTAACGACGTTCCTTGCAGAGGGCACAATTCAATTTTCTTACCATCCGCGCGCGGCAGCCGTGTATAGATAGACATTTTTAAAGCAAAATGTCCAAAGACGCGCGGAAAGCGAACCTCAATGAAGAGAAATATACGACCTTAAAAAAAATACAGAATTGATTTTTTTTTAACTCCTAGACAGTTGTATTAACCTTTTGATGATATTTTGATGATTTTAACATATTAATTTTTAACATATAAATTAATAATTATAACATATAAATGTTATAATTCATTATTACGTCGTTTCGAGTATACAGTGCCTTCATCAATTAGTATGAAGAAAATAATTACGCGTTATAAGACTTAACACATACTATCATCGAAATAAAAAATATTAATAACGTATCGACTTGATTGCGCTTGTCGGAGAAATTGAATGGCGTACCGGAGTAAACCCTATCGTGTCATAACGCTCGGATAACCGTATAGTCCGTACTGGAAGCCCGTCGAGTCGTGTTTGCGATCGTCGAAACGTCATCCCCCGACGTCTTGGCAAACCCGGTAGGAAAAATCCCACGGGAAGAGTATTCTAGGATGTGAAACTGACAGTGGACGGGAAGAAGTTGAGTGTGACGCTTCATTGAAGGCGACGTGGATCGCGAGGCCCGCCTCTCCGCCGCACAGGTCACAGCCACCGCTGTCCGTTCAAATTTCTCCACGAAATTGTGGAACATTGTATTTTTTAATAAAATATGAAAACAAGGAGAGTAATCACCGTTTAAATCCGAAAGTCTTATAAAAATTATTATCGCAAAGATATTAATAAGATACTCGATCATCGATACAATATTAATGTTTCATATTCCCCATCGACTATTAACAATATAATATTCGAATTATAATAAACTCATGAATTCCCTTAGTTCGAGAAACGATTTTCGTAACTTATCAGTCTCGATGGCCCGATGAATGATTATGTATATCGCGTGTCTGAAACATAAATAATGATAAATCCACTGCAAGTTGTCCGCGGGATGTGGGTCTACCGTACGTTTGCGGGGTCGAATCCCCCTTATATACGCGATACGAGTAAGCGTCTCTTTTCTCCGGAAGCCACAGTCGAATCTCAGCACGTCACTCTTGCCGCACGTGATTGATCTACCGTTCCTATCCACTCTATCCGCAGTAACTATACGCAAGACTGTATTCCACATACACAACACGCGTATGCGTGGGCCGCAAGAATTAAAACCATTTTCATCCCTTATCACGACAATGAAATTTATTCATTTCTCCGTACAGCGATAAATACAATGAGTAAATATCGATAAATTATCTCTATGCGCGCGTCTTCTATTTTTTCTGAATTCAACGAGTGGCGATATAGAAAAATAGGATACAAAGCAGAATTTGGAGAACGAAGAAGGGAAGAATTTAAAAATGAGCACCACCCCCATAGCGTTCGCGAGGCCGTAACCGTATTGCGCGAATGGCCAGAACTTTTATTTCCTGCCGTCAAGAGAAAGAGTCTTGAGTGACAGAACTCAACAAAGGAGAGCGAGAGAGTGTCTCTGGCCGTGGAAGCAGGCAGCACGTACAGAACGAGTGAGCGAGAGCCCGTTCTCCGTTCTTCGAATTCACCCTTGGGTTTCGGTCTTTTTGCCCTGTCTTTTCCACTGGTGAGTGTCGACTGGTAGGTGGAGGCTGGTGGTAGAGAGGGTTGGTCCGCATTCGCACTGCGTTAACCCCGCGTCGAGCAAAACTATTACAATTCCATGGCGTAGCCGGTTGAGCAAGGAGAGAAACAGAGGGTGAAAATTGGTTGAGAGATAGAATGAGAGAGAGGAAGAAAGCAAGATATAGTCGCGGTTGTGAAGGGCGCGCGAGAGGACGAGAGGAGAAGCAGCAGCAGCACAAGTGTATAGGAAAGCGGGAGAGGGTCGTAGTAGAAGGGCTGAACTGTGTATGTATCCGTCGCGAAGGAGAGAGAGACAGGGGTGGGTTTCACCATCGTACTCGCTCGCGAACTCGGGCATCGCGCGAACGTCAAGGGAGATTTATAGCAACTCGAATTCCTCGACTACTAGTCGGGCGCGGTGGTGGCTACGGTTGAGGCCCACCGAAGGCGAGGTAAATAGCAAACGGGAACGAGTGTAAGCAGGAGAAGTACGCCGGCAATGGGGAACACTCGAACGCTGCTACTGTGCGGTGTGTAAGCTTTCGAGGGATGACGGCCGTCAGTACGACGCTCTTACGAGTTCACTTGTGTGCTGAACCAGTACTACGTGTGTATGCTTTCTGGAAGAGCGCGAACACGGCGTTACCGTTAACGTCACCACCAACGGCCTCTCGTCACTATACGACGTGACGGTCACAGAGAACTACTGACGGCTTCTAGGTTCTCGGATGTTTCTGTATTTCTCTATGCCCCTTTTCTCTATACAGACTTTTCCCTAACAATCGAACGACGAGAGCAACGATATCGAAGGCTTTTCTGTTCCGAATAAAAGCGTCAAGCAAGTGGCGTGAAAACAAATTTTCTTTTAGAATCGTTTGCTCAACAATAACGTAAAAGTGGTAATAGGCAAAATCACTTTTTTTTTTCTTATAGTTCCGAATTTATTTCGTGTTTACGAGAGATGTTTGCGCAGATTGTAACCATGAGCATTTGATACTGTCGAGCCGACGATGAGGGAGCAAAGGTTAAAGAGGTTCGTGTTGCAAGCCACGAACTTAATTACAGACAGATCGAAAAACTTCCGACAGACAGACCGACTGGCACAGGACATTTCTTCTTTGGTTTATTTTTTTTTACGTCTCTTTTCTAGGGTTCCGCTCGCAGACATGAAAGTAGCAGGTGCCGAAAGAAAGAATCGGGCGCAGGTTGTTGGACGCTCAGGCTTCACCCTCGTTCTATACCCTACGGTGGCACGAGGTTCATCAAGTAAGTTGAATTGAAGTAAGTCTTATTTTCTTTGTCGAGATCGCCAGACGAGATACCTCGGGAGCTTGCATTCGATGCAGAGGCATTATCAACGTTCTGTAGTTTTTATACAGTGAGTTGCGAAGCCTCTTAATTTTCCGCTGCTGATCTCATATCAGCACCGACCATTCCACTCACTCGCCTCATTTTCGATCGTTACTCTCGTTTTCTAATCAATTCATCCATTTATAGTAATCTCCTCGTAGTCGCTCAGTCGCTACTCTCTTGCGAGGGTAATCGCGAATTAAGGATCGGACAATCTGTCGATTCGATCGTTTTTCGATTGATCTCTAATTGATCGGTGATTACATACTCGAGCGCTGATAATGTAAAGGCAGAGAAATTGCAAAGGATAAAACCAGTGTGGAACGATGCAGCAGTGGAGAGGAAGCGACCCGAGAACAAACTCAGCACATGGGTACGGGAACGTAGTTCGGTGAGGTGGCACGCGGAATTTACGAGATAGCCACCCAACTTCACCCCTTTTATCCCTACCTACCTCACTCGCGCTGCTACTGCTGCTGCTTCGGTACCCTCAACAGGTGGTCGTTTTGCTCAACTTCTGTATTGTAATTTATAATTTAATTGATTTATGCCCGGAATAAGTAGAATCTCGTTGTAATGCTCGCTGAAACAATACATCGTGTGTACGGATACCTCGACGTAAGATTCTCGAAGTTGAGAAACGATCGTCGCTCCATCACGATTTTTTTAAATTATAATGTAAAAATAAATACATTTAAATCAATTAAATTTTGATTACTGTTTTGACTGTAATATTCGCATAAATCGCTGAAAAGAAGAGTCTTGTAAATCGTCCTTTAGCGAAAATTCTTGCAATTAGCCTCCAAATATTTGACTAACCAATCCCATTGTTCGATTTATCGAAGGTCTCTCGAACCTAAACAATATTATTGCATACTGTTCTATAACAAAGTCTGCAGCACTTTTCGAACTCTTTCGCTATTGTTCCCGAAATACCCTTTTCGCATGCATTTCAACCGTCGCACGAGAATGGCGCAAAAGGATTCGCCGTCGTAAATCAAACCCTTGCCGATGCAAGGGCTTCTCTTCCGAAAGTTTTACTTTCGCAACGAATGCGGGAAGGAATTCTTACATTCGACGAAATGGGCGTGTAGTGTTTATGGATTTTCAAATTAGCACGTGGTGGACTCTTCCGAGTTTTCTCTCGGAGGGTTGTTGACGAGCGTACCGCGAATAAACGTATAATTGGGAATGCGAGAGTAAAGTGGTACAGCAGACGAGAGAGACCGGGCCAGTCGAGACAGCGACATCGAGGGCTGCCAGGGATGATTAATTTTAGCTGGAGCACCCTTGGACCTCGTTCTCGCGCGTCTCTTTCCACCTTTTCCTCGTCCTTCTCGTTCTTTTCGCCACCCCTTGAACTCCTAGTCTATGCTCGGCATACTCTCTTTCCACTGCCGTTGCCGTCGACTTTCTCGTTTCGTTTGTACGCCAAGCGCGTCGTTCGTTATTACATGACGAGAGAACGCGCGGATATTTGAAATTCTACATGGCATACACGAAGAATTCTACACGAAGGCTACCCGGTAGAGCGAAAAACAGTTCATCGATATTTTATTTCATATGTTAGAAATTTTTTTTTAATTCCCACGATAAGGGAAAAAAATATTGATCTTAGTATTAAATCAGTGCTTAGAGCTCCGATGCTGCAAGTCAGATTGAAACAACTTTCGAATGCAGAAAGGAAATATAATATAATTCGACGCACCTACCCAATGAACGGGATTCTTATAAATACATCGTCCGAATCACCCTATAAATCCAATGCAAGAAAATCTTGATGACCCGAGCAGGAAACACGGAATCGGACATGCTAAACGCACTGGGTGGCTTAGTACCCGGGACCGTTGGCAGAAAAGAGACAGAGAAAGAATTCGAGTTCCGTTAATCGAGATTATGCTGCCGGGCAACAGCGGAGCGCAACAGCAGCAGATAGCTCGCGATATCGACTATTTGCATAAAGGCTATCGTCCGGAGTCTTTGTCGAGAGAGTCAAGTCACCTCCCACGTACGTGCGCGAGGCTGTCACTCAGTTGGACTCAGGATTCTGCGGTTCTCTTCGCTCACCAACGATGGAAGAACGAGGAGGAACGAAAGAGAGTAGGACCTCATTTCCTCTTCGTTCCCTTTCTTTATTTATTTATTTCCTTTCTTTCTCTCTTGACTCCGAATCTCACTGGCAGAACGGTCTTCTCGTCGCACGTATACTATACTATATATATACCCTACACCCTGAGCTGCAGCCTCTTCTCTCCGCTATACCTTGCCTGCATTCCTGCATACCATTACACGCCAGGCTCGCTTACGCATTTTGTGCGTAACTTAGCTGCGCGTGCGTCATTTATTAAATTGAAATTACGGGCGGGGAGGGAGGTATAAAGAGGGTTGCTGAAAATAAAAATCAAAGCTTCTCGCTAGCGTTTACGGATGAAATAAATTACCATTAAACGATCGTCATTAAATAATTTTTTTCATGACACAACAATGTAGAACCATATTTTCTTTTTATTTGGTTTAAATTTGTCAATGACGGAAATAATGAATAGACAAAAAAATGATAAGCTGTGAAATCTGCAGGATGTTCCATGGGTGGTGTATAACTACTCTGGCGTTGCTCTCATCTCGCGCCCAGAGCGGGGTCCGCGAGAGATAAACGTAAACTGGAATGGGAACTGAGGGTATATAGCGAGATGAACGCCAGAGAATCAGTAGCAGTAGCGCATTAATAAAACATTAAGGGTTTTGTAGACGATGTATCGATGTAGTGTTTATATTATCTTCTTTGATGTCGACATGTGAATTGGACAGATTTGTTATTCAGACTACGTACATAAAAGTGGTGAAGTCTTGCTTCGCTCCGTTTGTGGACAGGAGCGGAATGGAGCAGAGAGAGCTCACTGTTTGCCGATCGGGAACAACGCGGGCTCTCGGTCCCGGGACAAGCCACGGGACCAACCGTCGAACTCAACCGTCGAACGAACGAACGGACGGACGGACAGACGTGGACGTGGACGTACGGACGATCGGTGAAGAGTACGACGTGTCCCGCCTTATACCGCGAAACTTTCAGCTCTTTCTCTTTTCTCCCTCGATTGCAAGCCTGACAGCCGATACAACCCCCCGCGCGAGCTCCGCGAGGAAGCTTCATCCGGACTCTCAAACTCGAATCTCAACTCTGTCTCTCTTTTTCTCAATCTTTTTTTCTTTCTCGCAACGTCGCGGTTTTACCGCTACGATCTCCAGACATCGACGGTTTTCCATCTATAGATCGATCGTTTATATCGGCGTGCACAACGATAAAAGATCAGAGGTGCCGGAATGGTATTGGTACGTTTCTTCCAAGCGTCAAGTAATTTCTTGCGCATCACGCGCAGCTACTCCAGTTGAATACAGGTATAACGTGTACATCTTGCTCTCTGCTTGCTCGGTAAAGCTTGATGTACATAGTTTTTTTTTTTTCATCACTCATTCACATATATTTTATGTCTTTTCTTCCGCAAATCTACAGCGGTCCAAGTTTGTGGTGTACTTAATATACGCGAAAAATATCCTTGTGTTTTGTATATTAATGTTATTTTTTTTAATATAAGGTGATTTAATATAAGGTGACACTGATATCGCGGGTCGTACGGTTAGTGTATATATATTGTTGACGAACCAGAAAATGAAATTTGACGCGCAGCGGGACATGACTTGACGTCGTTTATATAATACACTTACGTGTACGTGTTACACTGCTATCGACATATCCTTCGCGATGTCGCGCGACTCGCCTTGACATCGACTTGTATGTCGATGTTACTAGCAATGCGCGCCTACGCCTTTTCACTTCAATTCTTTCTACTGATACTACCACTATTACTATACTACCATTATACCCTTTGCCATGATCTCGCGCTCCGTACCGTCGCGGTATCCAACGCCGCTGCTACTCGAACTCGGCGCCGCGCGATCACGAACCTTGACTCTTCATTAATCACTTTGCTCGACTATGGTTTCTCAAGATATCTTTGCTTCTCTCGCTCGATGCCACGGTATCAATGACTGACCGAGTCACTCGGCAGGATACGTGACGTAGAAGGATATTTAACACAAATTTAGCGAAAAATCACGAAACTATCACAGTTTCTTCTCTTTTTATGGCACAGTGAGTCAAGAATTAAAATAATAACAGTGGCAATGTTAAAAAATCCAAAAAAATGGTATCGGAGTGACATAACATTGGAATATTCTGATTTAGAATAAATATCTTTCATTGCGATATTTAAATACAATTTTATTGATGATATCGTCATAAATAAAGAGAATGGGAATCGAATGTAAAAAAATCAAATTTCCATTTATTTCAAAGAGGATTTATAAAAATGTCAAACCTCATGAACATGGAGTTCCTATTTATAACAGACCTAAAAACTTTACTGTTACATATGCTATCAATAACAATGTCGAATATTTTATTATATTGTGTATCGTCTTCATAATGCGATATTTCCTTTGGGCAGCCGGTACTGTTGACATCGGATCCTTGAGGAAATATACTCTGAGTCCATTCCAGTACTCCAAACAATAATCATTCCAGTCGAGTTTTCTAACGTCGCAAAAAAATAATTCACAATCAATCGAACTCATCCGATCGATTGCTTCATTCATTTTCGATATATCAATTTTCCAACCGCCTTCTGAAAAGTACGACAGCACCATGAAAGTCATAGTCGCTTTTTTGAATGCCGATAAAGCTCTGTAAAGTAACGATTGCATTGATTATTTATAATTCAAAGTCCGATTTTTTTACACTTTTTTTTTCTTTCTATTTGACTGTTCTTTACTTACTGCATTTTCTTCCCAGTCACGAGTAAATATGCATCGATGATCAGCGCTGGTAAGAAGTGAAACAAAATATGAAGTATCGCGAAGTACCAAATACATTTTGTTGTAAGTGCAAAATGTGTCCATATCATTCGTATTGATGGCTTCGCGAGTATAGTCGGATCACACAAATCACGAAATCGCAGTACAGTAATAGGCTTTTCGACGCTACTTCCATAGTTATATACCACAGCGCCATTTTCGTTTCGCCTAAGAAGGTAATAGGTAGATTTATCGAAAAGCGTTCAAATCTGTCGACTTAAAATTTTTATTTTATGCGGCGGGAAATGGAATAGCATAGCTTATTTTTTCAAAGCATTTAATTTAAAAAATTAACAACCACAGTTCCCGCGTAATACTTTGCAAAGAATTTTTAAATATTGTGGAAGCGATGAGCAAATTCATTTACAGTTTCTTTAATGGAAATATTACCTTTCCTTTACGGCATCCCACATCGAAACCAGAAGCGAGTTGATTGACATGTCCACGGGAATGAAATCCATCGGTTTTTCATTGAGAACTCCCGCGTGAACAATACCCAATGCGTATCCAATGAATAACAATGCCGGACCGTTTAAATTTCCACACCAACCTCTTAAAGGCTCTTTCCACGAGGACAACACTGGGAAAATAGGAGTTACTTTGTAAGATTCTGTTCCTTCATTATGGAACAATTTTTTCAACGAAATACAAATGATATAGAGGGGGTGGTGATTTATTTTTGATACTTTAAAATTTACCTACGGATGGACGATAGACGACGCAAGGAAATGATACGTGTTTGCTAGCGTCGTTGACTAAACCTTCGGCGATACCCTTCGTAAAACAATACGTATTGGGATACTTGTCGAGAATATTCGAAAGAACCGCGTTATTTAGACCCGTAGGAGTTGCCATGTCGGCAGCTATCAGATCTTGTACCATCTTCATATCCGCTGGCGACGGATACGCTTCTTCCATTACATATTTTTTATAACAATGTGAGTACGCAGTGGACACATAGAGAAATCCTTCCATGTGTTTGCATTGCTTAGCCAAATCAAGCATCGCTTTTGTCCCGAGAACATTGATCTTCAAAGCGGTACTCACTCTCTCGTTAAATTTCACGTTTGATGCGTTATGAAACATTATATTCACTTCTTCGATCAGCGTATTCTTAGCTTTTTCCGACAAGGCCATGCCGTCTTGCATTAGATCACCTTCTATCACGGATATCTTTGAGATAAAGTCGGGATACATCTTCTTTACAGTACTGAATAGCTGCAATTACGATACACAATCATTACGATTCTTTAATATACTATACAGCAGCATAACTCTTCAGTGATGAGAATAACACTTGTGCAATTAATAGTGTGGAATTCCGAAAAGATTAATTTTTCAATGACATCATTTTCTGAGAGACATATCACCCTCGGAAAGAGCATTTTATCGAAATTTTGCAAAAAAATTTAAAACAAACATTTACTAAGTTTTTTGCATCTCGTTGTTAGAATATGAATCAATAAAGAATGAGTAACTTGGTCTAAGAACTGCAGAACTGCATCACTATTATGTACTGTATTTCTACGATTAGACGATAATTATGATGCGTTCAAAACTTACCACATCGTCGAAGTATTTCTTTATCCTTTCCTCGGCGGTCGTCCCTCTTTTTTCTCTTACCATCACGTAAATGCGTTTCACATCGGGACATCCTCTCAATAATTTTTCAACTAAACATTTTCCCATGTATCCCGTGGAGCCGGTGAGAAATATCGTTTTTCCCGCGTAAAATCTTTGAATATCACTTTCCGTAGAACGCTTGTTGACAACTTTTGTATCATCTTTAATCCATTTGTCAATATTCATCATCGTGATTCAGATCAACGTTAAGATTTTAACACAAGAAAACAATTAATAGCAATGACAAAATACAGACGGAGCCAAATGGTTTAATCGAGAATATATAAAAGGGCTGTACGTCCGTTCTAATGCGAACGCTCCGACTGATTGTCTCTAATCCAATCTTCGAGCTTCTATAAACTACGTGATTGATAATGCACATTTTTTTTGTTTTGTATTAATTCTTTTATAATTATATTCATCATATTCGAGTAAAAAACAACGCCGACTTTTGTGACGCATGATTCTACGCATTGTATACATTTTCTCATGATAAATGCTTTACCGCATCCGCTGTCTAACAGCAAACGACAACTAGAATGCCATATAAATGTATAGTGAAACTTTTCAATAGTTCGCCTTCTCAATAGTCCACCCCTCTAATATCAGCTTACTTATCGACCGATATTCTCGTGATGTGCGCACTCAAGTAACCTGTTAACCTATTTTTCATAATTACAGTAAAACCTCTGAATTAGTCCCCTCTATGTCAGTCCAACCTCGACAATAGTTCAAGCCGAACCTCTACAATAGTCCAAAGACTCCGCCTACCTGCTACCTACACAAGGAACTAATCCGAGCGTCTGTCTGCATGGCTGTGCGCCGTCGCCGAATTCAAATTTATAACGTTTACCTACATAGTGTAGTGCTCAATCCGTGCCAGACGATTCATTTTGCTTACACTTTGTAAAAAATTTTATATACTAGTAGTGGTTTTACGCATGAATGTGTACATTAAATGTAACGATTATGCATAAAAACGTCTAGTATCAGACCATTGAATTAACAATTTTTTTTTTTTCGAGTACCAGTACAGACCTTCCAATGAGCTTTGTTCGTAAACAATAACAATAAAGATTATAAATGAGAAAAGACGGTAGTGAATAATACGATTATTACTCTTGTGCGGTACAGTGATTTGAACACTAGTTTTATAGGTGTATAACGATTCACATAGTTACTTTTCAAAGACATGTATATCTTTATTGTTTGCAAGTCTAATGCAATTTTCAGTAAATCCATCGGCGATAATGAATGATAAAGTAAAGTAAAGAAAAGCTTTGAATATATTATTATAATAAATTCAAAAATGTAATATCATCGAAAATTATAATATATTATTAAAAAAACTAATTTTTAATTTATTAATAAACTTTACTTTTACTCTATATTTGTTGTACCGTGATGCACTAGTCTAAAGATAAAATAGCTTTTTTGACAAAAATTCAATCACCTGCATTGGCATAGATTTTCTGACTAAGTATCTGTGTCGATTTGGATGCATTCAAATTAAAATTCTTCAAAAGCGAAGGAAAGTTAAAAAAATATCCGGGTGCCTGTTTAGAGTTGTACAGCCCTATACCGTCAGGGCCCTATTTAATACAGCTCGCCCCTGACAGAGGTTCGCTCATTGGCTGCGGAGCGAAGGCAGAGTTACGCCTATTTTTGGACTATTAGAGACTTTTTACTGTACATATAAATAATGCAAAAAAAAGAAGTATTGAGAATGTCAAACAGAGCAATTCGTAGCCATTGTTGTGATGCATTACGTTAACTATGCATAGATCTGATCACGTGGCACATATTCATTAAATTAATATAATCATCGTCACCCGGGGCGCTGTCATAAGGCCGAACGGTCATAAGACCGAACAGGTCTTAGGCTATGTTCGGTCTCTTGACCGTCCGGCTTTTTCATTGTTAAAATTCGGTCATATGACAGCGCCCCTCGTCACCATCATTGTATTGTCTATGTGCCGCCGTAAAGTGTATAGGTCAAGTATTCCATATTTTGCAAATGAATATGAGACGCCAAATTGCTTAAGCGTATATCGCAATAAACCGAACGGCCGAAAACCTTGATCCATAATTTAATTCCTCGATGTGCATGTAACGAATTGTAGCAGTAGTTTCATTTTTAATTCACTCTAACGAAAAAAAAAAAATTCTGCAATTTTTAATAGCCGACGCGGCTTTTGCTTGATTTTTTAATTACTAACCCCAAAACACTAGTCCCACTCGTCCTTTATCGAATCTATTCTTACCACATGGTTACCACATGGATCATGAATACGCGCCATTTTAGTTAGGTTATCCCCATTTCATTCAGTACTTAATCGTATGATTTCGGTGGGAACGAAAACTGGATTCACGATTTCGATTCCCGTATAACATCGATATATATATATCGCAATATGTTTTTTGCTGCGAAGATTTTTTGTCCGTGATGAATGATATTTATTATTGTTTATTTTCTACAAATACATATGTCAATGGATGAAGGTATTATCTTTACAATATAACTGATCAAATATTTGACATCAAGACAACAAGATATCATATCAATAAGAATTTATAGCGTTCGCGAGTAGAAATATAAACTGTAATAAATTATTACATAACCTTGTAAAATTTCTGTCCGGTTTCGTATAACGCCACGATTTTGAACTTCTCATAAATTAGGAGACAACCACTCTCTGACCTTTCCATATTTGTACTCAGGGTATTTGTTTATCTATCTGACAATCAACGAATTAACGCGTGAGCAATTAAGCATAAAATGGCACACATAAATCTGTTGGCCACGAGTCGTTTCAGGAAAAACGTCACTTCTGTAACTTCTACTATATCGATATTGCGCTTCGACGCGCATCTTATACACATGATAGCGTCTTGATATCACTATAATTAAACTATAAAATATTTATTTTCAAAAGAGTTTTGTAGTGATGATGGTAACGAGTCTTATGGACCCATATGTGGCATTAAATCGGTAAAAAAATACGTCTCATGTTTTAACATTGAAGCTCGACTTCTTGTGGTTTGCGATCTTCTACTGGTTAATTTATCAATTGTCGATCAACTTTTCTTATGAAGTGATACATGTCATTTCACATACAAGTGAGACGTACATTTCGTAAAGGCTGCATGAGAGTTCTACGGTATGGTTAAATATAAATAACTAGCAGGAGATTCGTTGTCTTTAGTGGTATTGCGTGAGTTCAGCTTACTGCCCATGGCCATTTCTTTTTTAGTTTTTTTCATGAGTTTTATGGTCCATTTAAAGCACATCTCGTTACCCTTTTGAAGCATAGGTTATGACGCAGGCAGTAACTATCATTCCATCTAATTCAAACTGAAGTCTTACGACATTGCAAATTTCCTTAAACTTCGCCGTTAATAAAAAACACAACATTTAAGTTTCTAGAAAATCAATTATTATTAAAAAAAATATGCTATGATGCTACTATTAGTTGCGCAGTAGATATGAAACGGAAAGAAAGTAATGGGGATCTTTCGTACCGGAATAGATTGAGTCATGCATTTCATTCATTAAAGTTTATCTATATTGTCATTACAAATTCGTTCATCATTATGCAAGTGGCTCCAGATAGACAGCACATCTTGCTGGCGTTGCAAAAAAATGGCCTCATGTATTTCGAAGTTTGCTCACCATATCGACGTCAAAATGGATAAACTGAAATAAGATGATTTTGATATGCACTTCCTATCCTTCAAATCTTCAAACATGGGGTACCAACTACAGGAAAAATACCTTTGCTACATGAGGAAGACAAACATCGTATTGAGATTTATCTGCAACTTGAATCAGCCGTTTGTATATTTTTTTGGTGATCAAGGACCTTCTTACATAAATTTTGGAATTTACAGAATGGATTTCCAATGTCCAAATGTTACAACAGGCCTAATTTTGACACAATTATATATATGATTAATGATATGAATACGTATTTCAGGGTGTGGTGTGTTATTCTAAAAATGTGCGCTTTTCGTCTGGCGGCAGGTAATGTTGACATCGGATCTTTGAGTACATATACTCGGATTCCGTTAGGATAGGTCAAGAAATAATCGGACCAATCCAATTCTCTGATGTCACAGAAAAACAGTTTCCGATCAATCGGACTCATACGATCGAAAACTTTTATCATTTCTGGTATCTCTATCATCCACTCTCCGCTAATGAAGTATAACAGTACCTTATAGCAGACAGCGACCTTTTTGAATGCGGATAAAGCTCTGCAAATTAAAAAAATAAGTATGCAGTTATATAAAAAAAAGCGGTCGATTTTTGTTTGTTCGCCGATCTTTACTCACTGTGTTTGCATTCCTTTTAAAAGAAAGTACGTATCGGCAAGTAATGCTGGTACAAAATGAAACAGAAGATGCCCCAATCCGAATTGAAAAGCATTTTCCGTGTCAACTTTGAATGGGTGCCATAGCTGCATTATCGACGGATTTTCAACTCCATCGATGCCATGGAAACACTCTGCTTGCAATCTCGACACGGTTAATGGGTCAATGGTGCTACTTGCATAGTTGTATACGAGTGGTTGCGAAACATTCGACCTGTAAAATGCGCAAGTAAAGATAATTGTAAAAAACTAATTCTTATCATAATCATTATCATACTTTCGTCATTCATTCTTATCATTTTCATATTTCATCGATATGTCACCTGTTTTTTGCGGCATCCCATATCGCAACAATAATTGCGTTGATCGACATGTCGGCGGGAACCATATCTAGTTTAGTAGATGGCTTATATGCTACGTGAATAATACCTAATCCATAGCCGAGTAATAACATGGCTGGACCGTTCAAATTTCCACACCAGCCTCGTATGGGCTCTTTCCAAGTCGAAATCACTGCAAACAAAAATTGCCATTTTGTAGAAGATTTTTTGATTGTTAAGCAAACATCTTACAGAAAGTTTCATATTCGGGGACTTACCTATAGACGGACGGTAGACTATGCAAGGAAATGATACTTCTTTACCTGCGTCATTGACCAAACCTTCGGCGATGGCTTTGGTAAACGTATATGTATTAGGAAATTTACCAATAATCTCCGAAATAACTTTTGAGTCGAAACCCTCGGGGTTTGCCATATCAGTTGCTATCAAATCTCGCACCCTCGTTAAATCTACCGGTGATGGATATGCTTCATCCTTTATTATTTTTTGGTAACAATGAGAATACGCAGTGGATACATAGAGAAATCCTTCGATGTGTTTGCATTGCTTTGCCAAATCAAGCATTGACTTCGTTCCCAGAACATTGATCTTCAAAGCGTTACTCATTCTCTCGGTAAATTTAACATTTGATGCGTTATGAATCATTATGTTCACTTCTTCAATTAACGTATTCTTATCTTTGTCCGATAAAGCCATGTTGTCTTTAACTAAATCTCCTTCTATCAATTGTATTTTTGACCCAAAATCAGGGTACATCTCCCGTACAACACTGAAGAGCTGCAATTATGAAACAAACCCATTCATTTTTTTTGCTTTAACTGTAATTAAGGTTAATTTTAACTATTAAGCTTGAACTTCGTAAACCTTGTAATGGTTCGATTAAAAATTGCATCAGCCACTTAAAATCAAAGAAAATGCTTATTTTTTACGAAAATCATTTTATGAACCGTTTAATCAATATATCACCGTTATAAATGAAAACACGGATGCACGACACTAGGTACATAACTTTTTTTTAATCGCCGGAATTAACTCGGATTTCCAACGATTTTGAACTACTAAAGTGTTATTTATTTGTTCTCGATACGGCAATAGTAACACAACACTTGTTACCTACCACATCGTCGAGGTATTTCTTAATTCTCTCTTCAGCGGACGTTCCTTTTTTCGGTCTGACCATAACGTAAATTAGTTTCAAATCAGGACAGCCCCTTAACAGTTTTTCGATCAAACACTTTCCCATAAATCCGGTTGAACCGGTGATGAACAAAATTTTACCGGCATAAAACTTCTGAACTTCACTTTCTCCGTCACAGTCCCTTATTATTTCAAGGTCATCGTTCATCCTCTTGTAAATAGTATCCATTGTGACACCAACAAATTCTCCGTGTATTTAAAAAAACAAATTCGTCACGAGAAAATTAAATTCTATTTAGAAAAAATTATTTAATCGCGGATTTCTAAAATGGACGAATACGCGTTCCAATGACAGCGTTTCAAACGATTGAGCTCCAGAGAATTTACCGCTATTTATAAGGTCTGCACGCGTGAAAAAGCCATATTTTTTCGATAGACGACTAAAATTTTTTTTTCATATTCATGTAAAAAATGATCAGTACAGACAATGCCGACGTCAATACGTGCGAAATTATGGATCAAGGTTTTCGGCCGTTCGGTTTATTGCGCTTAAGCAATTTGGCGTCTCATATTCATTTGCAAAATATGGAATACTTGACCTATACACTTTACGGTATAAACTCCGTTTGCTTTGTGTTTCATTATCGGATACTGAAATTGACTATCGAGATTCGAATGATCACTTATCAGGCGCTTCAATGATATTTTGTATTAATATAAAAACATTGGATCAATCGCTTTACACATTATAGTCAAAAGAAAAAATGGAAAAACACGATCGAAGTAGCAGTCGCAATTCGCTCATGATAAATGTCAACATATTCGTCATAAATAATGTAAATGAACAACGTATATGAATAGAATGTCAATTATCACGAGCTGCACGGCTTTTGTTCGGCGACATACGATTTGACCCAATGATCTGAACCAATTTACAAATCAATGATGTAGTTTAGGTCAAATCCTAAAAGTATATGTTCATCAGATGAATTAATCACCGTAATAAGCAAGTCACTGTAATGTACTGAAAATATGACTATGAAATTCCGCTCGTCGATAATTCTCGTACATTTTTATTTTGCGTATACAGATGTGAACGATTAATTCAAAATTCGTTCATTTGGATGTCGTGATTATTGAATGTGGCAATGGCCACTCATCGTATCGAAATCATTGACAAAAACTCAAAACAGTGTAATTATTGATTCTACCAAACGAAGCAATTGAACGAATAAGTGATTTCATTAGCTTAAAATCGAACTATTCGGAGGGTGCAACTTCATATAATACTGCAGCCGGTACGCACACCCTCTACATTTCTCAAAGAGAGATGTTCATAAATTTTCGTAGTTCGAGACTCAGCCAGGCGCCAAGATCGGCACGACAGCTACGCTAACGACCGGTGAATTTCGAACTATCCCAGCAGGATACATTAGTATTAATATTTATGGAATCGCGGTGCCGTTTCCCGCAAGATGCGTATATATACGAGGGGCACACCATGCGACAGCGAATACGCACCGCGAACGCCGTATTACAAGCGGGGGAATCAGTGACCGCGTAACCGGCCGATGTGTGCGGCTGAATGGGTGCGAGTTTCACGTGCCTGCGCGTGGAAGAGCTCCACAGAACAGCGAGAGAAAAAAAAGACAAGAGTGAAAAGACGAGCGAGAGAAGAACGAATTATTGTAAGAAGAAAGAGGAAGGTAGATACTAGCTGCTGCTGGTCAGCGGGGTGCAAACCAGCGACCCCGCGACATCCGAACCGTAAATAACTCAAGATTGCGTTATCTCGCCATACGGCCGAATATTCTACGATCACAGGTAGCTTTTAGCTTCAAGCGGTCGCTCGTTTGCTCGCATATACTGTTCGGTCATGACATCGCGTATAGTGCATTACCAATGACCGCAACTCTTGCGCGATGCGGTGTGTTTTTAGCGTGTCATTGCCGCGGTAACGTATACAATAAGTAGATATCGTGACCCTCACTTCCGCGCTGCAGCAACGCATTTGCTGGTTTACTCTTCTGACTCTACTCATCGGTGCATTGAATCATATGCGTGTTGATAATAAACACCTCCAGCGATAGTTTCACACATCGACAAACATGGCAAGCGCCTTGATGAATATAAAGAAAACGCCGACGTAATAAAAAAAATCATAATTTGAATCGTCGAGACGCGCATTCAGGATTCTGCCACCGAATGATTTAAAGACATTGCGAAGCTCGTATTTTCTTACCGATGACGCGAAACACCAATCTTAATGGAATTTGAAAATCTTCTCTCTGTTTCATTCCACAGCAAATATTTTTCTGTTAATAAACGTTTCGTTGAGTTTCGAAAATTCTCGATCTATTGCTAGCGGTGAATATTCCGCACGTATGTGAAATATTTTCTATATGCACGCGTCAAAGTGTTTATGCAATAAGAGAAAAAATATTAATAGGAAAGGAAAAATAAGCGAAGTCGTATCGCAGGTTTTTTGCTTTGAATAATAAATAGACGCCAGCCATCGACTAGATTATATCTCGATGCTTGGCTCTCTTGCGTGGCTTCTGCTTCTTCGATGCCGTATAAAAGTTCCGCAAAGAAACCACCGCATCATCGTCCGCGGTAGCACGACTCTCATTCGATCGGACGCCGACGGAAAGTGATCGTGACTCGAACGTTTACTCCTCCCGCCTGATCATTCTCTTTTTTTTTTGCTTCCTTGTTTCCTTCTCGTCTATCCTGTCGTGCACACAATTATAATGTGGCTTGTCTCTTGTATGGCTCACGCTCGTCATCTCAATCCTCTTTCTCTTTGAGGGCGTGAGTTTCCAACGCGCTTGCCGATGATGCTGGCTGCTGGTTGCATCGCATGGTCACGACCCCCCGCGGACGTCACGCGATCGTATCTCGATCAACGAGACCAACGTAGAGAGTCAGGGAGAGACGACGACGATCGCGATCGATGACTCAAGACTCCTTATTGTTACCCTCTTCCCCCCAATCCCCGCATCGATACCTACTGTCTTTGTGATTCGATGATTGACGTTTGCCCTATCGAGAAATTGAACCTCTTAATTATGGCTGACTGCGTTCAGGACCAACCTTTTTATGTAACGCCATAAACGCAATCTAAACAATGATTTTGACATCGAATTCACTTGGAATCAAACATTTACTTATTAAATCAAAAGCAGATTTTCATATAAATTTTTTTTCGTAATTTAATTTATCATTATATTTGACGTTGCATTTCATGGGTTATTGAAACTGAAATATTGTGCCGATCGATTCTAAAAATATTCAATGCTTTTTTTGTAATTCGAAAAATGATTTTACGATCTCCAATAATTGTTAAAATTTTCAAAAAATCTTTAAAAAAAAGAAAAACGATTTAATAAAACACTGTTCCACAGAATTGCTACTTATAACAATTCATTATATCGCGTCATGCTTCAAAAACGAAGGTCTATTGCTTGTCCAGCATCATTTTTTATCTGTCCCCTCGTTCACTCGGTTAATCTCGGCTGCTTCTTTGTATCAACGCCTCAATATACTATGTTGCGATCTCAGCAATTCATAAAGTGGACAGTGGAAGTATGATGTGCGGACCGCGACGCTGGTCGAAAGTTCACATATCGTCGGTTCGATGATAATGCGAAAAGGAAAAACACACGCGAAATCGAAGGGGGGATTTTTACGATTATCAGCGACGCAATCACTTGTGCGGCAACAATAATGCGAAGACGGCTTTTTCTCTTGAATTTCTCGTGCTCGGAAGTCATTCGAGCGATCACGGTGTCTGGTCCATTAACTTGCGCACGTATATGGAAGAAAACGAAGGTATAAAAAAAGAAACAAAAGTAGCAATACAAGTAGTGGATAAAGACCGGTTTTTTTTTCTTTACGTCATGCCATTTAATAATTACAATTTAAATTATATATAATTATATGATCTTACACGTGTACGGTGCTCTAGGTTTACGTAGTTCGTAGTAAGTAGGTAGTTTTTTTTTCTTTTTCGTTTAGTTAGACTATTACGTATATTACATGGAATGAAGTAACATTTTGAGAAGAAACGCTACGCGAACGTAATACTTGGGCTTAATTTAAGAATTTCCTTGTAATCGCGCTCTTCGACGAAGCATCGGTTTCTTTCATTTTCATTATTTTTATTTATTTATTTTTTCTCATCATTGTTTTTTTATTCTTTAAAAATTTGTTCCGACTCGATCGAGTCGGAAGAGATCGGGACAAAGTTTTAAACTGTCCGCGAAAAGCAGGAAAAATGTCAAAATGTAAAGAAAAACCAACAAAACAAACGTATATATATATCGATTTATATATATACTCATATCGATTTTGCAACGAAATAAACTTCCGGTCGCGAGTTTGCCGGAGAAGAACAAGAAGTCAAAAAAGAAAAAAAAATGAGAATTGTTTCGTTTTTTCGCATTTTAACGAGTTATTCGATTATTCTTCGGCGGCATCTCGTCTGCGTCTGTTTTTTTGTTATATAAAGTTTTAGGTACGGGAACGTGTTATCGTGCGACACGTGGCGCGTGAACAACAAAATAGAATAAAGAGAGAGGAAAAAAGAGAAAACTCATAACGAAACAAATAAAATACAATATTAACACTGGACCGAGTCATCGGCAACGGACTCACTCGCGATATAATTACTAATAAAGACAATAATAATGATAATTTCAATAATGATATAATATCGATAATAATAATAATAATAATAATAATAATAATAATAGTAGTAGTCGTCGCTATTCATTCATTTAAATACGTTCGTGGTACCAGGCGTTGAGGAATATAAGAGGGTCAAATTAAAATTTCTTTATCGACAGACAAGCTGAATAATAAATTCAGCCAATAAATTTACCGTTTTATTAACGGACATCGGTATATTATGATTATTATTGTTTTCTATCCCAAATCCTGGCATCCACATGAAACATCGTCGACATTTCGTTTCTTGCTTTGCATTATATATACTCAATTAATTATTTACAATTCAAATATTCGCCATACCAACTGTTTTACACGCTAAAACTGCTATTCGTATACTTCGTTAGATCCCTGTATGCTTCCGAATTTGCTTCCTCGTAACGCACGACCTCGTTTTACAATTATTAATAACTAAAACACGGAGCGACGGTTTTTTTTATTTATTTTTTGTTTTTTTTTTTTCTTTTTTTATATTCTTCCTCGTATCACAAGATATTACATCCAATTACGCGCTTGCGCACGGAAGCGCAGCGGGTACGAGAGAGCTGCGGGTAAGTGACGGCGTATTAATACCTTACACACCTGCCCCCTCGAACGATTCGCGCCCGGCTTAACTGGCCAATTTGTTCGCGAATTAATCGACCAATTAATGAGAGATAGAGATAGAGAGAGATACCATATTGCACTGCTCTAACGGCGCTCGTACGCAACGGCGCACGTGCTCTCACGCGTGCGCGTCTACCTGCTTTGATGCGTTATCACGTGGAACACTCGCACTTGTCTTGTACGTAATCCGTTTTACCGAGAGCTTCGCGAGCTCTAGTCGTGACTTTCGAATGGCGACAAACTCTGGTGGAGTTTTGCCGAACTGTTTCAAGAGAATTTTATGTATCGACGGTATATAACAAATCGAAGATATAATGAATTTTAGTACACTGCTGAGAATGAAAATAACAACAGAATTATAACCTCACTGCTTGAAAATTTATATTACAAAAAAAAAGGTGCAAAAAGGCATTTTTAAACTTATTTTTCTCTTGTCAACGTTTTCAATAAACCATTCAATACTTCGGACATAAATGAACCAATACATCGCGATTTTGCGTCAATCCCGTCGCACATAAAATTCACTTGAGATAATTCAAAAGTTACGCGAATAAATTTGAATGCGTCAAAAGTACGTTTTTATTTTTTATTTTTTTTTTATCCCTCGGATTTTGAAACGCGGGCGTGCAATATGGCGAAAATAGTATGATATTTACAAAGAGATCGCCGGTGCCGCACAGCTGCTCACCGTCGTTAACGTGAAATTGGCGGTTGGCGAATTACTGCCGTTGCCCGATGCCATGCGGATGCATCCGGACCCGTTGCTCGTCGATATCGATCGAAAAAAAATAAAAATTCACCCAGGAAATTGTTTCGTTTCACAAAGGAAATTGAGACATTTGAGTTTTATATTAATGACCGGTTTACGCGGTAATACACGGGGCAAAGGGTGCGGGTTTATTAATCGCACGGGGACAGAACACATCGCGGCATCGCAGCCACGACTATTAACGACCGATCACTATTCATCCGTCGACTTTGCTTTTTGGCCGAGAACACTTTGAGCATTAGCAGGCATTCTTAAACGCTAAATAATTAGGAGCAGAGAGAAACTTTATATAACATGTAGACAGAAACTACGTTTCCATTGTACACTTCTTCTTTTTTTTTTGCATTGCGCGTCACGTTTTTTTGTTTTCATTTCTCGCTTTTTTTGATTCTACCTTTCACCCGTCTATTTATCTGAGTTTCGTTCTCGCTGATCGCTACATGGATTCGTGAGGGAGGAGTGGGGAGGATATTTCAATAAAAAAAAAAAAAAAATTAACCGCTTCACGAAATTCCAAACGGATAAAGTTATTGCTCCTTTTTCGGTGCCGTCCCTTTCGGGATATTGAAATTTTGATTTATTGCAAAATAACGGGAGCTCGTGACGACAGATTCGATCGTTATAGGAAAATAAGTACAAATTACAATTGGACGTAAATCGAATTGTTTTTTTTTTTTTTTCTTCGATCTATCGGGACCCGCGAGATTCAGCGCGAAAACGAGAGAGAGATGTGCAGTCGGACAGAATCGGTGAATTCGATTAATCAGACGTCTATTAATATATCTACGACTTATTATCTAATGAGATTCGTTAATCTCGCCCGCTGAGTAGGACCCTTACCGCAAATATCGCGCGCGCGTTTTTTTTTTTTTTTATTAATTTTTTTTCTCCTCGTGACTTCGTATATTTTCCGCGTTTTAATTTTTTTTTTCCTTATAATCGATAACTTATGTAATTTGTATAATTCACGCGTGCGGAAGAGTCCATTTCTCGGAGCGTGTCCAGTCTCTAGGGTTTTTGTTTGGCGTACGGCTGTTACGCAAATTGGATAACTTCATGACTTTCTTTAAACTTCGTTGTAGCGTCGTGTTTCTCGACCCTACAGGAAGTACCCGCGCGAGTTTATCTTTCGTCGTCGAAAAAAAAAAAAAAAAAAAAAATGTAATTAACGCGAAAGACAATGCCACGAACGCGCGAGAATCTCTTTTTTTTCGATTGTAAAAAAAGCCTTTAGAAGTTCTGCTCGCCGTACATACCAGGAAACCGGACAGCGTGTGCCCCGAGCTCGGCGGGCGAGAACTCGTCCTATGTGGCCAGATGAGCGAACTGACCGGGGTGGGGGGCGAATTGGTAAGGATGTCCGTAAGGCGACATGTGATAAGGAACGATATTCATGCTCGCCATTTTGTGTTCCTTCTTCCATTTCATTCGACGATTCTGAAACCATATCTTAATCTGACGCTCGGTTAGGCACAGAGCATGCGCGATCTCGATGCGTCGTCGCCTCGTCAGGTAACGGTTGAAGTGGAACTCCTTCTCGAGTTCAAGTGTCTGATACCTCGTGTACGATGTCCTCTGACGTTTCGTTTCCCCGTTCGCGTTCACGGTACCTAAAACACGAGACAAAAAAAAATCCATGAAATTTCGGAAAATTAATTGTTTTAAATTACGGAAACAGCGCGTAAAATTCGTATCGTTTGCAAGAGTTTGTAACGAAGTTTACGCGAAGCTACTTGAGCTTCGATGACTTCAAGAGGGAGGATTTAAGGATAGGTAACGCGTGACGAGCTCGTTAATTATTTCAACGAGTCGTGGTTAATGCCTCGCGGTGCCGCGCGCTCGCGCGCTACCGGATCCCGAACTGGTCACTTGGCAGCCGTTTTACCTATTTGCTCGACACGCCTCGACCATAAATAATTTTGCAAACGCTATTATTACGATACTCCGCCCTCTGTTGCACACCTACTCTACTCTCCGCTAGTCTACGGATAACCGGGAAGAGCTTCTCTTGCACGGATGGTCCCCTTCTGTACACACTGCATCGCATAGCAGCTATCTATCTATAAGCTCTTTTCTTCGGACCATAACACGTCGAAGAGACGCTACCTATCGCGTTGGCCTTAATTTATTTAGACGCCTTCCAATTGCCACGTAAATCATAACCGAGACGCCAATTTACTCGCCGTTCCCTTACCTTTCTCAAGAATCATATCGGGGCTCTGGACCACTATCCGATTATCGAAGATCTTCGTAAGCATATCGATGAGAGCACCGTTACCCGATCTAATGATTCGAGGGTTTTGCTTAACCCGGCAAAATGATCAATGATTGCTCGACGGATCGATATATAGATGAATATATTTATTTAACAGTCTGGAGCACAGGAAGATCGTGCAGATTAACAGATCGCGTTGTGTTCTAATAATATTTGTCTATCAGTGCAATATCGAAGTTAGTCATCAAAAATACATCGCGAAGAAAAAATTTCGATATAATTCATGAGAACATTGTTTTGCAAATCATAACTCGGCGTTCGTATAAGTAATCATCGTCTCGGATAAATTATTCCAATATCGTTATAAAATAATGACAAATTTTGTTATCGCCAATGCCGTCCGAATTATACCTATTAATTTAATTTAATTACTCAGTTTTTTTTTAATTTTCATTAATTTCACTTTCACTTCATATTAGTCTATTGACGAAATGGTAGGCATTTTTATCATCACAATCATATCTATTAATTCAATTAAATCTTTTAATTTAATTTGACAATTTCTATCGATTTCTCTGCGTTTTGATCAACTGGAATTCGACGATTGAACAGTCGGTAATCTCTTGGAATGCGCTTCGTTTATGATAATCGATCGAACGCCTTTCAAAAGTCGGTAAACATTGTCAAAAACTGTGGCCATCGCAGGTGGTACCGGCGTTTCGTGTAACAGAGAAAGGGTTGTTCGTCGGTGGTCGCGATTGAGTGCGGCCGGTCGCACGAATGCGGATATTAAAGAGGCGGCTCATTTACAGCAATAATGAATGCGCTATTAATACGCCGTCGCGAAGCTGTGTTCCCGAGGGGGACGAGCCTCGAAGGAAGCCGGTTGGTAAACGGCTTCGGCCGTATACGCTCGAGGGTATCTCGCCAACCTAACATCAACTAGTTCTTCTTCGTATTCGTTGTGCCGCGCCGCGCGAACGCACAAACGTCCGCGTGTTCGCGGCCAACCAACGAAGAAGGAACTCTACGCCCGCGCCACGGACAGAGGGTTGTCCGACGTTTCATACCGCGAACGGCTAAACGCTCGTCGGACACTATGCGCACAGTTATACGGCGAATCCTGCACTACCGAACGGCAATGCCCCCCCACAGCAGCCTTGTTCGCGAGAGCTTAATGACCGAACCGCGTAAGCGTTATCGCTTTCCTCCCGATAAAGCACACGCCACTCCGCGTCCGCTCGAGTTGGTCAGTATATTAAATTTAATTCTTTACCGTTCCCTACGAAAAAAAAAAAAACAATGACATTCCAGTTTCCGGGACTCCCTTATCATCTACGAGTACCAAATATTTTGTTTAATTTATCCCGGCCTCACGCTACACACGAATCCCTTTCCCTCTCGTAGTACTTGAAATAGGAATAAAAAAGAAAACAATTGTAAAGATGTTTTTGTTAGTCCCATCGGACAAAGGTTACATGCAACGCGCGTATGTCCGACACACACGGAACACTTATGGATGATTCCTTATACGATCTCGCGGCGCATTCAGTTAGCTCACATGCACGGATTCCCGAGCTGCTCGTCGAGAAGGGACTGTATCTCTTGGTGTGTGCGAGGGCATCCCCGATCTCATCGGTGATTAATTGATCCCCGTGTTCCGCCGACATCGATACAGAGCTCCAGGGGGGAAAAAGAGTAAGAGAGATAGTGTAAGCTCCGCGAGGAGCTGCCGTGATAGCCGCGGGCAGGGGAAGGAACGAGTCCGTCGAAGGTTGACGGGTACGAGATTTTTTCCGCGACATTCCGAGCGAGCCGATTGAAAAATACCTTCTTCCGGACCGAGCGAACGGGCCGACGTATCTCCCTTTCTCGTAGCGGGGGAGAGCTCCTGTTACATTGAGTCGATCTTTTTTTTTGTTTAATTCAATTTAGGGTCACGGTGCTTCCGGTTCACCGTCAACTTAATGGAAATAAAATCATTCGAATATATCGTTGGTAAACAGAAAAAAAAAAAAAACATCGATACAAATCTAATATTAAATCAATGTTATTCCGCTCGTAAAATTATATCTGTGGCATGAATGAATTATCTATCGCGACAGCTGTAAATTTGTAGCAACGAAATAGTTTTCCACGTTGCGAGGTGCTGATAGCTATGAATAATCTTGGCAAGAAATTCAAATTCCACGTGCGATCGTTTGGACAGCCGAGAACTCTCTGATATTATACGCGCGGAGTCGCTCTCACAAACGGGAAGTGTTTCAAAGATTTTTTATTTTTTGTTTTTCCATCTCAATGAAAAGGGGTTGCATAGAACATTATTCGCCCGAGTCGAACGTGAAATTACGCTGTGATTTTGTACAACGTGCGGTTCGATGTATAATCGAACATGAGCGCAAGGCTTGGGCATTGTTTGGCCGGCAATTTTATCGTGATCGATCGACTTTCTTCGTGCTCTCAACGTAGACGTTGTCGTAAGTGAGACGGAGAGAGAGAGAGAGAAAGAGAGCGAGAACGCCACAGCGTAATCGGTGGCCTCTCCGCGCCGATTAAATTTCACGGGTGTCAGACGCCGGAGACTCTGATCAATATGTAAAGTAATAAAAAAAAAAAATTTTTAATAAAAAAAAAATAACAATAATGTAAAAAAAATTCGTTCGAAAGTCCCCCAATTTTTGTGAGCGCAATTATTATCGATTATATGTGAACATTTCTGTGAAAATATATATGCTTCTTATCGCTCTTTTTATACATAGTATCATCGGAAAGTCGAGAGACTTTAAACGCACAAAAATTACACATCCCATGTTGTGGCTATTTCTTATAGAACACGTTTCTCCAATTTGCAATTGTATGTCTCAATGTCTCGTGTTGACCCGACCTCCGTGTATAATCCCCGGAGATATCTCTCATCCGTTTCTAAACCCTGTGTCAGTATAAATCCACACAAAACGTAGTGATATCTATCACATTACGAAATAAAAATAATCTACATCCGACGTCGGATGAGACAAAAATATCAGTCGAGACGCAAAATCGATCGGTAGTGTCAACGTTGAACGTGTCGAGAGGATTCTCATTCTCTCTGTATACCCCAAGACCCCTCTCTCGACACTCGTATATATATTCTTTTTCCATGTTTTTTTTTTGTTTTTTTATTTTCTTGATTTTATTTTTATTTTTTTTTTCTCGGCGAAGAGAACGTTGCGTAGTCTCGAGAGTCGCGTACTCTTCAGCAGGGTTTATCCCGTCGTCTCAGCGCGTTGTCAGTCTGGCAGGCAGGCAGGCTGGCTGGCAGACAGACCAAGCAACGGACTCTCGGTCGCGTTCTCTGCCTGACTGCCAGAGAGCCTCGATTCCCGTTCTTCTTCTTCCTCAGTCTTCGTCTTAGTCGATTCTGATGTTGGTGCTTCACTCTTATAGCCTGTAGCCTCAGCGCATATACGAGTTGAACATGAGCGACTCGATGCGAAATACAGGAGCACCGCGGGACTGACTATAGGCTCTATCTTTCCCTGCGTTCTATTAAGAGCGGAGAGACGCGAGAGTAGCGCGTTTACAGCATTGGGTTAGATATATAAGAGTCTCGAGTATAGAAACGAAGACATTTTACCGAGTGGATGAGAAGAAAGAGTGAGACGCTACGAAACGGGACGAAAGGGGGACCCCTCTGCGAAGAGTCTTGACGTGACATCGAGATGGCTGACACGAAGACACGGCACTGCGCTTAGACCACAAGCATGTTCGTTACCCCGCCGTTATTCGTTTCACTGCCCTCCTTTCCCTTCGTGCTCTATGCCGCTGTATGCTCACGCGAACCGACAACGGATGCCACACGCATTTTTACATCGGGACAGACATATTTTTTTTTAATTTTTTTTTTCAACCCTCTCCCGAGCTTCGGAGCTTTGGACGCACCGGGAGAGTACCGGAGGAAACGATTCCGCGTACTCGAGCATTCGTCCGAACAGTTTGGACCTTCATGCATGTGTCGCCGACAGCAAGCGTAACTCGCAATTCTCGCACGCGGAAGATTTTCACTCGAAGAACTTAATAATCCCATCGCGCGCCACGGACGGGGTTATAAATCTAACTGGGGAGGTTTAATACCGACGGGAAACGAGATGAGCTCCCCGACGGAGTAGATTCTGCGCTTTGCTGATCTCGCATTGCTCCATTTGCGTTTGACCAGCAAAGCAGCAGCGGCAGCCACGATTTAGAGACGGATTTCTTTGAAGATCTTCAGACTGCTCACTTTGAGGTTAAACCGCAGGGAAAAGGGATTTAATTCTGTAGTTGATAGTCGTTGACGGATTACATCCAATTAATAATCGCCATTACTTCAACCTCACTGATGGCAAGTCGTTCTCCGGACTTTATTTATATCACAATGGCGAGATCGCGATTAAAGTGTTGCGACCAATGAGGAAGAAGTTTTCTCACGCTCTTGCAATCTGATAGGGCAATTCGCCTTCTTCGCGCTGACATATAAGCCTATTGCCGCGGTGAAGCATGCGTCGCGAAACGGGTGTGCGTATTAACGCACGTCAGGAACTAACTTGTCGGGACATTGAAGCGATTATTGACCAGTGAAGCTGAACGAATTAATAATTGGCCGATGGAAACTTTGTAGCGGAAAGTGTAGTACGATCGCGAAGGCTCTACATGCCAAGCGCTGTAATTATCAACAACACGAAAAATACAGCGATTGTCATGTTTCTGTCCCTTTCCATCCAATCGCCGACAATGACGGAAGGACAGCTAACGACTGTGCCCGACCCTCGCTTAGCGTACGGCTCCGATAATCTGATACGACGTGCGCGAACAACACGTATCGATTATCTCGATCTGCGAAGCCGAACGCTCGTACTTCCCTCCTGTATACAGAAGAGATACAGCTATGTATCGACAACGCAGGATTATCGCGGAGAGAAAGAGAACGCGTAAACCCGATGCCGGATCTTGATTTTAGCGACTTAATAAGAAATTTTATCAATCAACGTAATCTGAGATATCATCGCTGAGATTCAATGGGTTCGATCGCTAATATTATATATTAAACAGATGCAAATTGTATGGACAGTGAATGGATGCGTTGAGTTTTGACAACGTCTTGCGAGCAGAATGAACGCCAAAGTTTATGTAGTGTAATAAACGGCTGTAGGTACAGAGGATCGTTGGAGCCAATTATCGTCACAGTCAACCGGAAGCAGGGTGGCCACCGTTCGTAGGGCAACGAGCTCACGGTACAACGCATCGCGACGTCGGTGTGTATAAACCAAAACGAATGTAATACAGACGCGAGAGCATCAAAAGACACATCGATGTCTCTTATGCCACTATGATAAGTGTCTGAAGAGATTTATAATAGTCACTCATAAATAATACGAACGACCGTTTACCAGATTATTATTATACAATTACGATTAAATCTCTCTTCGCTTCGGTGGTCTCTCCGTTATTATTCTAATTTTTTTTTTTTTTTTTCGTTCGGTCACAAATTAGTTTGCGACTGGTATTCATATCCAGCAATCAAGATTCGACTGTCTTGAAAATGAAATCTCGAGTCACCGATATCGAGGGGAGAAATTGAAAAGACAAAGTTTTGTGTACAGCGAAACTGGAACTCGGCGATTTGTTTGTCGGACCAAAAAATGAATTGTTGCCAAAATGATGTATATTTTTTTTGTTTTCATTCGAGAGAATTTGGTAGGGAGGGGAACAAAGCGTTAATACTAGCAGACGAGGTTAACGCGGGTCTCTGGCTCTCGGCCAGTCCTAGTCAGACCCGGCGAGGTGGGTAGGACTCGTCACCAACAGTAGCGGCAACAGCCACCGCGAGTCTTTCGCCAAAATGTCGAATCCGGCCGTCGTACTATGTCGCGTTTGCCGCACTAGCGATTTAAATTTACCTAAGCCCACGGGGTTTTGCGTCATTCGAGTACGAAACAGAAAGAGATAGAGAAATTTAACAGTGTTGGGACAGGGCAATTGCGGACGCTAGAGACCGAGAGGGTCTCTTGCTCTGATTTGCGAGCCCGCGAAGAATGAACAGCTGTGGAGGCATTCGCGAAAGCCAGCGCGACGTTTCTCTCTTACGCGCGTGTACCACACGCGGCGGGCCAAAGATCGCGCCGGCGACGTGTGGCTCTTGCGAAATCAACGACCTGTCGACATTCCACAGTCGCGGCATCGAGAGAGGAAGCTCTTCGCAGGAACTTTGGCTGCATTATATAGAAGTATTACGTCGAGGTGGGTCGTGATATATCCACCTGTTACCGAGACTTTCGCTAAGCCCGCGATATCAAATCGTATAGTTGACTTATACAAATGTGAAAAAAATTAAAAAGTCGATAATTTATTATTCTAAGAGCTCGCGAAACTCACTTATAACATTTGATGATAATTTTATTGGGTGTTCGTAAGATTACGATGAATAATATAAGACGATAAGCAAAGAGAGCAAAATGAAATGTGTCGGACTGACGATCGGAAAGTAGCGTTAATTGAATCTCATGGTTTTCTCCACCCTTCATCTATCTCGGCCGCGAATATCATCGCCGAAAAGGGGTTTAAGAGACGGGTGGTTGTGGGTGAGAAACAAACCTATTTGCGTCGGAGAGCTTTCTACAGAACCACCCCCTGGGTGTAGATAACAAATGATCATAGGCGGGTCTCCCACGCCGGCTTGTCTTTCTCCTACTCTGGATTGCTCTCTCTCTCTCTCTTCGTCTCTAAAGCTTCGACCCTTCAACATTTTCGAGTATTCTCTCAGCCACAACGCTTGGCAAAAAAACCCCCTCTCAGCCTCCGCTGTAACAACCCTCTGCTCCGTTCCATTCAAATTTGGAGAAAAACATTAATTTTTTAAATCTATTTACAAGCGTCGGGCCAATTCTCTGCAATCTCTAATGAGAAAACTCGCAAATCCGATTCTGGTGAATTTTTTTTTTTTTTTTTTTTTTTTTTTTTCAACTAAAACGAAGAATTCTTCGCGACCGGATCGAAAGGACTGCCGATGCCAGCGCTGGATTACTTTGTATTATAAGTATACTTGAATTCGGGAAAGAAACGAAGCAATGGACGGAACCTTTCGGTTCTTACATTGGTCGTTTCTGTTGCCACTGCTGTTTGAGGGCACGTGAAACGGGAATAGCGAGGCAGCCAGCGGCCGTCTCCATCCATCACGCGAAGCCGCTGGCCCGATCGAGCTCTCGACACGCGCGCGCACGAGACTCAAACTGCGAAGTCCAACAATCTCGGAATGCATTATTCGTCGAGGCTACTTCGCGAAGGATGCGGAGAGGACTCGAAAAAAAAAAAATAAACACAATCTTGCCGACTACGAAAATATAAATCGAAGGACTCTTCATCGATCTCGACACGATACAGCAATACATTTGCGTAATATTCTCCAGTAATATTTGTTAGATATAGTGCAGTATGAGAATGTCTGAGTAATTTTTTATCGTTATTTTAGTTTCTTTATTTTTTCTCGATTTACGTGAACTTTTTTTGGCTGCGCTTTGAATAATCGGCGATTTCGACAATAATACGGAATCTCAATATAGATTTTCACCTACGTGCAGCGGCACGCACGTTTATATTGTTGCATTCAAATTTCCATTCTTCACTGCCGGGCCGCCTTGGTGTCTACATAATACATAGTACACCTCGAAGAATGAGCGGACAGTGTTCATGATCCGATAAAGCGATTTTTACATTTTACACCGCGACGTAATTTACATACAGTTGAAGTGCCAGACGCGTCGCAAACTCGAGGAACGCTCGTCGCATAAGTTGACCGTGCATTTTTTATACCTGCACCGCACGCATCAGTCTTACGTTTCTCGGTTTACTTCCGCACGGTTAACCTGCGAAGAGCTCAACTGTACGCGATGTCGAATAAATTTCATCGATACGAGAAGAGGTATAAGAAAGTGCACACGTGGCGCCTACTGTGAAAGGTTCAACTTCGGGACTTGACATACCGAAAGGACGAACGTTAAACTTGACAGACTCGACCGGAGTATCGTTACAGAATCGATAAGATACCGAGAATCCTTGTGCGCGATGGCAGACAAGACTCGGCCGCACAGTCAGAGATGAAAAAAAAAAAAAAAAAAAAAAATTGAGGACTATTAATTGACAATGGTCAAGCGGACGTGAGCGTTTATGGACGATGTTGCAAGTTCTCTCGTGCGGAGGGCTTCTCTCTCGAGCTCGCGAGCGCCGCGCACACACGACGAGACGACGGGATATCTGGTGGACGGGCACCGACACCGGGGAAAATTAATGACTTACCTTCCACGCCGTGGAACAATACAGTCAGCTGGACGAGCGGCGAACACCGTGAGCCACGGAGTTTCGACTTGATGTCCGAAGCGCTCACGATGCTCTTGGGTCTAAAGGTCGTGTCGTGCGTGAGTAGATATGACTCGTGCACGAGAATACACTCATGCATCAAATACGCAACGCCAGTATGTCAGACTACTTACGCGCGTATATCGATTTATTTCGTATCGAGGCCACAAGCATCATCCCCCAGAGCATGTATAATTCCACGATGGCGTGGGAAGCGCGTCCCAACGCAATGAACATTTGCCTCCCCCCTCCCTCCCCCCTTACGACTCATCGATTTTCCAGTTGCGATAAAAGAGTCATTAATAATATATAGCAGGAAGATCGATTTGCCCGTTGTACAGGCGGACTTCCGGTTACGTTAAGCTTCTCGACGTGCCTTGTAGACCTCGATAGAACGATAATAAAAAAAAAGCTTCAATTCGCCTAACAGACAATTGCGATAATTTGAAAATTAAACGACAGACCTTTGTTTTTGTATGAGCAAAAACACTTTTTTTGAAAATACCACATTAGGTCGAGAAACGCAAAGTTAAATTTGTATGATTTTTTTTTTCAGCATATGTCCCGTCAGAAAGTCGTTTAGCTTACATTTAATGTACTTCGCGGTTTATATTTGCCATACGTTGTACAAACATACAGCTATGCGCGTGATGTGTTTTTTTTTTTTTTTTTTTTCATTCGCGGATTTCGCAAGATTTCCTATCCGTGAATCATGCAATGGCCATGTTTCAGGTCGGTTTGGAAAGGAGGCTGTCTGTTTCGATCGACCGCGGCGTGCCTCCTGGTTACACGCGACCCTTTCCGCTCCGTGTCTTTAGCTTATACACTCTCCGCGCCACACGTATAGCTGTTATCTCGAAAGCTCGGGAAGATGGTAAGCCTAGCCGGCCCGGTTTGCCGGCTGCACGGACGGCTCGCGCGCGCGAGCAGAGCATTTATTTATGGCCCTCGGGTCGTCAGGGTGCACGTCGGTAACGCCCCTACACCGAGCACTTCGCACCGCCGTGCACTACCCACGGAATGAAGTCGTTTCACGACTCTTCCGTTATGTATACACTACTCGTCCTTGTTCTCGTCATCGGCATAATGTCCTTGATTTTTTATTAATCGCCGATACAAAATTACAGACGATACAAAATTACATGGCCGCATTTTACGGTTGTTTATTTAGCGAAAGCTTCAAGGATTGTCTCGATCTTTCGTTTCTATAATGTCCCGAGAATAATATATGTATTTTATGTAATTGGGTATATAATTCCGTGGGACGAAATTTCGAGATTTTGTAAACGAAGATTTACGAGGGTTGTTATTCAAGGGTATAACGAGAGAAGGCTGATACGTTTGAATGATGAAATTATTGCCCGAGAGATAAACTCACACGCCGTAAAATGTCACGCTCTCGAGAATACGAAGAAAGCGATGAATGAATAGCGAGCTGTTAGGAAAAATATAGAAAATATAAAGAATGGGGAAAGAAAGGGGCGCGCGCAACGTGGGACGTGGGTTTTCAAGGGTAATTATTGTGTCGTGCGGTCTTTCGGTAGACTCGTGTCGCGTTAGAAATCGCGGATTCTTCGAGAATGGGATCGAGCGGGAGGTCGAGTTAAAGGGAGGAAAGGAACAAGCGATTCCCCGGCCTCCATTGAGGCCACGCGGGTCTCGAGAGCTCGTAAATTCTCAAAGCCGTGGGGCCAATCCACCTCGGGGGGGTTTGTCGGCTGTACAGGGCTGTTTCTGCTGCTGCTGCTGCTGCTTCTGCCACCAAGAACGAGTGTAAGGATCAAGGATCCCCGTGGTGGCGCCGGGCGCAGGAGACCAGCAGCAACAGGCTGCGGTCCGACTCCACTACCCCCGAAATCTCTCAGCGATATACGTTCGTTCTTCTCCCGACAAGCAACGAACCTGTGGACCCACGTCGCGCGTTCGTCCACAGTTACTGTTTTGGCCCTCGAGAGTTCCACATGCACGATGAGAATTTATGGTCCAATAAGCGATTTGTATATTCTATATCGGGATGAGATCGCACTTGGGAAACGAATGTAGATGCCGGTTGTCACTGAATTGAGAATGAAATGCAAAGATCGAGGGTCGGTAAGCCTTTCGAAATGATATGCCAGCGGTGCCGATTCGCTGGGGAATTGAATATTGATGCTCGGGATTAATTTGTGATTCAAACTCATTTGTCGATTCAAAATTTACTAACTCCATAATTTGTAAACAAGGCAGTCGGCAACGTGTGGTAATAAAACATAAAAGTATGTGCGCTGAATGTTGCGAAAAATACGAGAATCAATAAAAAAAAAAAAATTAACAAAATTTCGAAGCATGCGATTGAAAATTATTTTTCATCGTAAAAAAATGGCGCGTAAGTGTATAAAGTTGTCGTGCCAATGTCGCGACAAAGTTGCAAAATGAATAATTTTCTGGTGCTCCGGTATCTGTTGATCGATAAGTTTGATCAATTAATTTGTATTCCAAAGGCGTAGGAATGACTTTCAATTGAGGTTCACTAGAAGCGATAGTTAACTTTAATGAACGCGGTTATTACCTTCTCCTGCGCCAAGTTAAAGCGACGCGCTTTTACTTTTTGTAAAATGTAAACCAGATAAAAGTGATCTAACGGTGTTTATTGCCGGTGCACTACTATCAACGACTGTTGCGCTGCTGGGATCCACGCGTGAGTGGAGTTGCACGACTAACCGCGCGAGTTATTACACCGCGACTAGAGAGCGTTCACTATTACAGCGAGCGGTAGTTTTATCGGATCTCTTGGTCCCTCATAAGCAAAAGTTGCGATAGTAACTCGTGTATCATACAACGATATCTCCATATAGTTATAAAGTGCGAAACCATTAGAAAATCTACTTGGCTCCGCGTTGTTAACTCTCGCGCGTTCTCTCTCTCGTAATTGCTATTGCTCGTCGTGCCACAGTGAAACCAGTTTCCGATAAAATTGACCTTATAAATCATCGTCTGAGACACACTGTTTTTTTCTATACACTGTGCATATGTAAATTCCATCGACGATAACCTCGCGAGATTGTCGGGTTATATAAAAAAAGTGAAAAAAAAAAAAATGAAAATGAAACAAAACGTTTTAAAAATTTTACGTAGAATTTTGAGAATAATTATGATTTTCAACAAACTCGCGCGTCATCGGTTCTGAATTTTTTCGCAACCCGCATCTTCCGAATGGGATGCGTAGGTCCGTGCGCGTCGTTCTTAACGCACACACGCACACGCGCACACGAATGCATCATACCAGCTACCCTTGGCGCATAATCGCTCCGACACCGGTCAGAGCACAGAAAAGCAGAGTAGATTGTATATGTATATATGTGTGTGTATAGCGAAGGTTCTTCTGCTCGTCCGTTCGCAGCCTTTATTTATGGCGGAATGATCAGGCTGTAATTACAATGCCCATCGACGAGAGCCTCGAAAGGGCCATCTTCCGCTTCCCTGTATTCTCGGCGCCCTCTTTCCTCTCGTATAACATCGATGGTCAGTTCTCGCAATCTCACATACGGATACCAAGTTAAAAGGGCTGCCGGACACGCGGTGGAACGTGCAAATACTTCGATATACGAGATCCGCAACACTACGGTATCGAAATACATAGATGTATGTATATATACATGTCGATTCCCTCAATTATCCAAAAACAATAAGAAAAAAAAGATCGAAAGAATAAAACTAAAGGAAAACATACTTCGAGAGGCGGCCCTTTGAGTTCTCGTACGTCGACCTTTTGCGGACCACTGAGATTTCTAACCAGAACCCGATTTCCGACGATCGAACTCGTAAAATTACGCAATGATATTCTTAGGGCAGTGTAGCGTATGGACAATTTTTTTTTCTCGTGTCGCGTATAAAATGCTATGTACTCGCGAGAGAGACGATGAGCGCGACATAGTTGTCGGTAACTGTATGTATATATGGCCCCCGCGCGCGATTATCGCCCCGTTCGAACGAACTACAAACGCGTATAACAACACTATAAATAGATTCGTTTCTCATCGCTCTTGCCTCTCGGCCCCTACGGTACGGAGCAAAGCTGCAAGCAGAAGAAGAACCTCCGGGGGCAGAGAGCCTGTGGCTGATGCCTGGAGTCTGTGCGCCGCGAGAGTAGGAAAGAGAGCCGCGAAATGAGACACATCGCGCGCTGTTATGTTTAATTCTTTGGGCCGTCGTACACGGTGAAATCTTCACAGAATCTACGTACACACTTTTGACGAAGGCAATGGCGTTGTAACGGACGACGTTTTGTTTGTTAGAAAAGTCAGTCCCGCGTCTTGATTCTACTATCGCAATGCGATGAGCGGTACTCACACTCGGCGATTCGGGGTGTACGGATCGCCGATGGACGGTTTAGTAAACGATACGTCTGCGCGTCTGGATTTGAAAAAAAAAAAGAAAAAAAATGAAAACAGTTCAGCAGATGAATCAATTATAAGCTCTCCAAGAATTTAAGGAACGCGTATTTGTTTAGAAACTCTGCCACGTGACTCGCGTTATTTTGTCAGTTTTATTTTCGTGAAAGAAAAAAAATAATGGATTGCAGAAATACTTCGAACGATTTGTTCTTTTCGTCTTCGAGATTTCGCGGTATTTGAAAATTTATCGAACCCGGATATTCGTCGTCTGCTTTGTCACGAATGCTCAACAACTTTTGTAAAAATGTTTTGCGAAATTGAATCGAATTTTGCACAGCGATGAACCCAACCGTGTCCTTGACTGCATGAATGACGTCGATTGAAGGGTTGATCTCGACCTCGAAACGAATACCTTTGAAAAATATATTTCGCACGTTTCGTCCAAAAATCGACCCGAACTGAAAACCGATGGGTCTTCGTAACTTTGGCATTTCGAACGAAGAATTTAAAGCAGACGTGAAATAGCAAAGGCCGGTGAGAAGTTTAACCTTGAGGTCGATCTGTCGGAAAGGGTGCGGGAGAGGCCTCGAACTGTAGCAGCAAGGGCGAGGCATTCGGATGGTCGAACGAGAGCGAATGATCGTGAAAAATGAGTTACTCCTTTTCGCACAGGGAAAAGGTAGATTTCCAGAGAGGTAAAATCTTCGCGAGGTAACAGGACGATTAACGAATTTTTCCGGAGTAAATATGCTAAACGGTTGAGAGACACGACAAAAGGGTCGTCCTTTGGCCTTTGGTCAAAGATGAACCTTCGGAGTTTCCGTTAGTTCCACTTTGTCACTGACGGCCACAAATTTTTCTTAACATCGAATCTCGCAAAACTGAATACACAATACGAAATTAGCTTAACGCAAAGGGAGGAGTAAGGCGGGCGCGATAGGAACTTTGCATATTCGATGCTAAGGATTTCGTATTCCGTGAGGCCGCGGCGCTCATCGAAGATCGGAGACAGAAGAAAAGAACGAATAAAGACAGAGATAGGTCCGAGAGACTTTGGCTTCGAGTGGTGAAACACGCACGATGAAGAGCGATAGAAGAAGCTAAGACGAGAGAGAGGATTGAACGGTGCAAAGAGCAGAGGAAGAAGAGAAGACGAAGGGAAGAAGAAAGAGGTGGCCCCCCCGCCTTACAATGCGGCCTGATTTATGGCCTCGCCGCACATACATAGAGTTACACACGATATCATAATACCATTAATTCTTCGTCAAATTCCCCGCTGACTGAATCATACCGGGTCGTGGCAGTAAATCACAGGGCGACTAATGCTCGCGCGCGAGCCTTGTTCGCGGTCGCGCGCTTTTAGTTCAATGTATCGTTCCTACCAGTCTCTCTGCTCAGCTGAGAACGCGAGCGCTATCTTTTTCCTCGCGCTCCCACAGTATTCTCTGCTCTTTTCCGAACTGGCGCTGTCTTATCTCATCGTACAAACGTCCGAAAAGCCGCGAGGGCAGGTGGATTCGTTCGAGTACCGCCGCGAAACATTGAATTCTCAAGCGTTCGAGGCACGCAGATCGTTTTCGTATTTACGCTTCGGCACAACGATTTGTAGCCGGTCGACTCTTGGCAAGAAGATAAAAAGAAAAAATATAAATATATATGAAAGGAAATAGGATAGAAACGAACGCGCGCCTCTTTCGAGACACGAGGCTCGTGCCCTCACGCGCTTTCGTTAACATCGAAGAAGAGAGGAGTCTTCTTTTCGAATCTCGGGGTTTACGAAACGGGTGACTCGAGTAATTCGTCCCGCAGGCTTGATTTATCGCTCGACCTTCTTTCGGTGGACTCGTTAATCGAAAGACACTGTAGTAATGCTGTTGCTGCTGTGATTTCGATGCTCGTTCAATCCAACGGATCATCCCAATATCTCTCTGTATTTCTTTTTTTTCTTTTCTCGTTTTTCGTACTGCGTGTTAATTTTTGCGTCATATCGAATTATATCGAAAAAATCGCGTCCGTGCGACACTATTTTTTCCATACGCGACGGGTTTCTGATCCTGTGATTTATTCGACGGGAGTTCGAACTCTTACGAATTTCGGATATTCAACGGGAAAGAGTAGAAAAATAATTTGTTTTTTTTCTCAAGACCACTATATTTCTCCAATAATATTCTCGTAAATTTTCAAAATACGCGACAGCACACGTCTGTGATCATTCATTACCCTCTTATTTACTGGGTATTTTTTTAATCGTTATTATTAAAACCGCACGTATTTTTCGATGTTTTTTTTTACCGTTGGCTAAACTTTTGAGGTCACGCGTGCATTGGATTTTGCTCTGAAATAGCTTTTTTTTATGCAGAGAAGTAATCTCCGTAATGTCTTTAATTGCAGCGCGATGCCTTGGATAAAAATTGTAATGACTCAGCTTTGTCGGCGAACATTATTTCTTTCCGGACTGTTTGCGTTTGCGAGAGACCGCGTCGAGAAGCTTCGTAGGCCCAAAAGGCGCGGAAGTTTCGTTCCATTGCTCGAGGGAGAATCGGCAACACACGTGGGCGTGTACGCGAAAGACACGCTCTTCCTTCTTCTCCTTCCTACTTGTTTTCCTTTTTTTTTCCTTTTTCATGCGAGAATGCCCGCGGCGAGATCTTTCTACATGTGGTTCGTACTTTCGTACAGAAATACGAGAGAGTTTCTCGATGGAATTTTTTTTTTCTTCGTGCGCACTGTTTCCTCTCGCGAGTGGCTAACGAAATTCACGGCAACGCTCGCTGGTGGTCTTTAGTCCAAATGAATATCTATTTACTCCGACAATCTACTAGAACGCGTACCTATAGCTTCGCCGGTCTTTACAAAGCGTTACAGTGTTATAACACAGGAATAACTAAGTTAGCTCGTCGGTAATATAATGACTGATGGGAAACCCGTCGAGAAATAACTTAGCTATCGTGACACATTAGCGCCTAAACGTTTTTTTTCGCCTCACTGTTCCTTTCTCTCTCTCCGCCGTGTTCTCCTTCTTCAACGACGCGATCATGAATCATAACGCCCACAATGAAAACCTGAGATCATCTAACATCGCACGAGACTTCGACGGGGTTTGTATAGGTGGGTTATTCGTGGGTCTAACATCGAACGCGCGCGCCTGTTCGCCGATCGTCGACCATCGCCATGGCCTTGTGTCTCTTCCATCATTCCATCACTTATCAAACGCTAAACGATACTCCTTTCTTCGTACCTTCCCATTCTTTCTCCTTCTATCGTCTCAAACGGATAATATACTAATGGCGTAATCAAGCAATTCGATCCTAAATCATCAAACTAAACGCATGCAAGTGCCTAACAATCATTTTTAACGCTGTATATGCTGAAGGTAATTTTCGGTTTATTTTCTTAATTTTCCGGTCCTTTTTGCTACAAGAATGACGACTGACGGAAACATCAATAAACGCCGGTAATTTTTGTTCTTTATACATTTTGTATGCATCCATTTTTTTCGCACGACGATAGTTCGCAAATTGTTTTAATTCATTAAAAAAAAATCGTGACGCTACTTGCTGAAGATTGGTAACAACCGCTAATCATTTTTTTCCGTCTCCATTGCCTTATATATCTAATTTTCTTCATCGCGATAAGTAACTGATATTTTTTCTTTAATTTTTACGCGTGCAAATAACCTCTCTTCCGGTATGACTTCGATCAATTAACATTAAAAATACCTTAATAATTATTTATTTACTCGTTTCGATCGAAATTAAGGAGATGTAGAAACAATTTTAATTACTCACTCTGTCCAATGTGAACCCTCTTCATCCACGGATAAATCTGTGGCGGATTTCCCCCGCTGGCGTTTCCTTTATTCGATGAATTATTCCCGGTGCTCGATGTGCTTGATGTCGAGGAAGCCGGTGACGATGCCGACGAGGCTGTCGTTAGCGTTGAACTGCCTTCACCGACCCCTCTGGAGCTACCGCTCGGTGGTGACGCTGCCGATGCGGCGATGGACGACCTGGAAGAGCTTCCCGGTGGCGATGTCAAACCGGATACCGTTGCTTTTGATGTACCAGGCGTTACCATGGGTGTCGGACTGTTTCTCGATGTTCCAGTAGTCAAATCTTGCGGTGACGCAACGCTCGTCGACGACGTCGAATCGGCGTATTTGCAACTCGATGTTGAAGCGGCCGATGCGGCATTTGGTACTTGTAGAAGGGTCGTTGTCGGATCCTGATGTATCTGCGACTGTGGATGATGCTGCTGTTGATGATGCTGCTGTTGCGCAACCGCTTGCTGTGCCGCAGCGTGCATTGCCGCGGCGTGTTGCTGTTGCTGTTGCGATGTCGCCGTTGCGTTGAGCCTCGGCTGCGGCTGCAATTGCGTATAGTCTATCATACCGGTCGGCGGTGCGTGTTGCATTCCTGAAGCCGGTGTGGCGTAAGGATGCTGGGGATAGTGCTGCTGCGGCGAGTAGCAAGGCGTCGGATAGCCTGTTGTCGCTGCATTTGGATTGTAATAATCACCACCGGCGGGCGATGCGGCCTGAAGCGGTTCGCCAGGCGAATTCGGAGTCGGTCGCTGTTGCTGCTGCTGGGCCTGTTGTCCAGCGTAGCAGGAAGCTAACGAGTTTACGAACTGATAGGAACTCATTCTCTTTTGTTTTTTTTTTTTTTCCTTTATTTACTTATTATTATATCAACTACAAGATGCTTTGCGTTGTTCGTTTTCCAATTATTATTAACGCTTTCAAAGGTATCAAAGATCCTCGTAAAAGTCTCTCTTATCTTTTAATACGTTGGACACTAACACCGCGCACTTTTTGTCACGTTAAACCTTACGCTTCATTTTTCGTTTTTTCGTCCAAATTCTTCGTTTATCTCTCCTTTCACCGACGAATTTTAACGCATAGAACGAACAACGAAAAATCTGACATCACAATCGTAAATTGTTTTTTTTTTTTTTTTTTTACGCGATACGACGAATTTCACCTATCCGTACACCGGAAGAACGGGAAGCCCCCACGAGTTTTCTCTTCGACGTCAATAAAGATTCGATAATGAACGACGTTAGGGAGGTTTAGTCGCGCGACTAAATGGAGTGTCAGTCGCTGAACGCCGTGGCAAAACACACCACGAGTCAACGCGAGGAAAGCGCGAAGATGAGCGCGTGCTGGAAGTCTCTCTACAGTGGCGAACGCAGCGCGCGCGAGAGAAGAAGAAGGTGCGAGGGTTTGCTTGCTTTACGAGCGCCACGTGGGCCGGGGCTATAAAACTGTCTTCCGCTTCTTTACGACCTTACCGGGGCGCAATTACCCACGGGGAACACGGGGACCCACCGTGCTGCTGTTGATACTGCCGATCCTGTTAGCTTTGCTTCCTCTTCCTCTTGCGTGCTCGTCTTTAGTACGTAGTACGGGCTTTGGCCCATTGATGACTCGGTGGACCATTGAAGAAACTTACGACGCGGATGATGAAGAAGAAAAAAAAAAAAGAAGTAGAAGAAGAAGAAGAAGATAGTAGAGAATCGAATAGGTTCGCGCGTTAAGAGGGTTCCAAACTACCCTCGTCACTTGGCGGTACAAATCGCGAGTCACCCCGTTCGTATCTATCACACAGATCGCACCTTTTATCGCGATGTCAACACTAAATGTTTCATATTTTTTTTTTATTTATTTTCTTCTTTTTTTTTATCGTCGAACCGAACTTCGCAACAGAAAAAAAAAAACCTATTCAGATGAGTTTCAAACTCGTCGAAAATACGTCGCTTGATAACCGAACACCAATAACGCCGTTTCTTTCCGTATCGTTGCTTTGGCCGTAGTTTCTTATTTTATTAACATTTGTTTCGTTGTTTAACAACAACAACAACATTAACAAAAAAAACTGTCGATACACGCGTGAGTCTTGCGTCTAACTGACGTTTGCTTCTGTTATCTGTTTTGGCCGATAGTGAATTTTGCCCGTTGTAGCACCAGAGCGCGGTCCGGCACCGTGGCTCGTATCGAACCCGAGTGACGGCGTATCGTCGAGGACCGGCTCGGGTTACCGTCTCACTCCGAGAGTGCAGCACCACTACGCCGTAGGGCACACACTGTGAAACTACTCTCCACACGGTTAAGAAAGTAGGTGGTGTTCTTGCGGAGAGAAGTGGCGGGTAGAGCGGGAGCGCGAGACACAGCAGCCGAGCGCAACACACATGAACGGACGCGCGCACACACACACTCACACACACGCACACGGATGAGAGCGTGGAGCCGAGCAGGCAGCAGCAGCGGCAGCGGCAAGCAAGCAACGGCAAGAGAGGAGGCCCGCGCGCGAGCGCCCGTGAAGAGCCAAAGAGTGGAGTTTGCGGGCAGCCAGAGAGCGCAGAGGCAGCGTGTGTGACGGGAACCGAAGCGCAAGACGAAGTGAGAGGTGTATATAAACCGCGTGTTTTAGAAGCTCGCGAGTAAGAGATGAACCGATATCAACGATGATAGCGGAGTAAAAGATAGAGAAGCGAGAAGGGACGAAGGGTACAAAACCGCGACGGTGTGGTTGACGGTGTATATGGTATAACCCTCTCGCTCGCACGTTGAGAGTTGCGTGCGCGGAGGGAGGTGGTATCGTACTGAACTCGCGGGATCCTCGTAGAGAGCCGGTGCGGTAGCTGTCACGTGCCCGAGCTGCGTGTCAGGAGAGCGGACCAATCCCCGTCGTTCGTCAAACCTTGATTGGTCTCTCTTGCTCCGCTGTATATTTATCTCGCTTCCACGCTCCGTTTTATCCTTCCTTCTCGTTCTATCCTCTTGGTCTCTTGTACCCGACGACCACGACCGACGACGACGCCGCCGTTGCTTCGGTTGGATTCTTCAACCCCGTTCCCTCTGCTTGATCCTGATGCTCACCGTCCGTCGTTCTAGTGCTACTCGTGACGAGGGGCCTGCGTGCGAGAGGGAGACGAGGAAACACGACGGGGTTGGAAACTTGTTGGAAAGGGATGAAACTAGGGGTGCGCTGACACACCGAGGCACGGCGGAGAGGGAAGCAAGAGAGAGAAACCTATCTAGGGGGCCTAATGGAGAGATATTTGGGAGCTCGTCGTACTATCGAAGGTGGTGGGGATTTTTGCTTCTATCTTACCCTGTTTTTGGTCCATCTCTCTTTTCAACTTTTCTCTCTTTCTCGAATCACTTTTTTTTTTCTTCTCTTTCTACTTGGATTCTCGAGCCTTTCCAGCTTTTCCTCAGGGCATAAGGTTTTCCCCACTCTTCGCGAATGAGTATAGAGTGGAGAGACTTCCCTACTTGTCTTCGTGGTCTTCGTGTAGTTGACGACGCGAGGGGCAACCGCGCGCACGCGTTACCCTCTCTATCTTGTTTTTACTCGAATCCTCCCCCCCCCCCCCCCCCCCCCCACCCCCTCTCTCCCCCCCCCGATGGTCTCACGGGTACCAAGTCTACCAAGCCGATGTCAGTCAGGACTGATCGTTCATGGAAGTACGATGATTTTTTTTTGTTTCTGGCATAGGAAAGATGCAGCGTTTCTGATTCAATTCGAAAGGTATAAAAAAAAAAAGAATTGTCGGTATCACGGTGTATTCTGATTTTTATTAAATCTTCTTAGGCTTACGCCGGTATAAACTAAAAATTCTTTGATTTTAATTTTTTTCGAAAATCATTTCATTTTTTGAAAATTTTTCGTTGGCGCGACGTGCTCGACGAGAGCTTAGGCCTAAATCTTTAACATTCAATTCTTTGTCGTGTAACACTTGTTCGCGTATTTGTCGGGCATTTGCCTCGATGCGATAATCATTTTCACATAACTACCCTCTGCGGAAAGGGTTGAACGAGAGGTACAACACTCGAACGGGACAAGCGAGGTGGCCGGTTGACGATGCAACGTTAGAGAAGAGCATACAAGAGGATTAAAGTGCGAAAGCAATAGGGCAGCTACCGTAGGAGAATGAGAGAAGGAAAAGACGGTCTCTCACATAAGTCAGCCGGGGCGGCCGCGGCTGACAGTTTTATGAGAGTTTGATAGCCTCGGTTGCTCTCCTCTCTCGCGCGGCGAGAGATACAAGCTCCCTGCGAGACGTAGGAGGGGCGCGGCTGAGCGCGGAAGGATAGAAAAGGACGGTGAGCTGGAATCACGAGAGCGAAAGAGCGAATAAGAGAGAAATGAGAGAGAGAGAGAACGAATGTGAGAAAAGCGAGCAGTCGGATCCAGAAGAGGGAACAAGAGAGAAAGGGATAGAGACACGCGCACTACGCACAGCACTCTTTATTGTCCCATAAATTCAAACCTGTTGCCCCGAACTCGTGCGAGAGAGTCGGATAGAATTGAAATTGAATGCGAAGAAGTGAGGGAGAAATATGAAATCGCAAGGTGAGTGAGAACCTTTTGGTACGTTTAGAGAAACACGAGAGGCAGAGAGATAAAGGATTGTGTTTGCAACGCTGAAATCCTCTCCAATCGCGATACGATCGACGCCCCGTTATCGCCTCGTTCACCGAATGCAGAGGCTACTTCGCGTAATCCACGATAGAGAGGTATATATGACGAAAAACCGGGGATATCTGAATCGAAGGTAAAAGAGAATGGATTGCCGTAGTGGTAGATTCGTCAGAGGCGAGCTCACCGCTCGAACGACCAGAAGCATGTGCGATCCGAGAACTCTCACCTAAAGCAAACCCCGGTGGAGGTCCCTGTGTGTGCTTCGTGCACGCTGCACGCTCACAGTCTGGCGGGGGATACACGCGGCTGTCGCACTCGGGGGCGGCAGCTGAGGCAAAGAGAAGGGGGAAAACGTGCCGTGGGGGCGGAGCTCTGACGCTTTGAACTTTGCGAATATATTTTGCTGTGCGCAATCCTGATTACGGCGAAATTGAAAAAAAATAAATCATTTTGGTCCATCGACCGATCGTTAATTATTTTACGCAGAGAATTTATTTTTTCTTTTTCGTTTTTTTTTTTTTTTTTTTTTTCGATAAAAATTAGCTGAGTCCGAAAGAATTTTTATTTATTTCAGAGCAGAGGGAGTTTTATTTTTAATGAGATTTGATGGTCGTAGGTAAAATTTTTATTTTTAAAATTATGCTGAAAAGTAGTTGAAGAGATAGAGGCTGGTGGCAGTTGGACAGCAGATGTGGTGAACGCTCCACAGTTCCCGATGAATTGAGGATCAGTGGCGACCGCCCCCGACTTCCCCTTCTCGTACTTTCGCGCCTCCCCACTTTCGGTACCGATTCTCCCTCCATAACCATCCTTCGTCGTCGTCGGACGAGCGGACTCGACAAAACTGACTATCTCTTCCACTTGGCGCGGCACCGCTTTGGAGTCTGACCGCGATACGAGACGGTCGTCGGAGTTACGCAGCCCTTCCGACGGTTCACTCACCGGATGTATGAGTGGGAGTATTTTTTTTTTTTTGCTGACGTGACTTCGGTAGTCCAATTTATGAATCAGACAGATAAATCAATTATTCCGAACTTCGATTTACTTTCGGACTCTTTCTTTCAACACAGCAGCAATTTACATTTTATTTTGGATAAATTTGCGGTATGCATACATTCGGGAATCATAAATTTATTTGTCCGATTGACCATTAAAAATGAATATTCATAATCTCATCGAATTTGCCTAATGCGCTAATAAATTTTTATTAATACTTTCCCGTTATTATATTTGCCGCGTGCGTCAACTTGACTATAAAAAATTCGATTTGTTCGATAATAACTACCGTCGGAGAAGATTGAGTAAAATTTAGATGAAATTTTATTGAATGGTAACATTTTTCAAAAGTATAACATTATTTAAATTCGTTGAGAAAGTCATCACGTCACACATGTTGGGGTAACACTGAACAGGACACAATAGCGTCAGTTTCGTTGCCATTTGCTCCACCGAAGGTTTTCATCGTCTCTCCACAGAAGCCCCGACGAACTGGAGCAAGAAGTCTACGGGCGATTAGACCGTTTCGTCGGAGAGTAGGTCTCTTCTCGTCCCCGTTCCAGATCGCCTCGGGCCTCTCGTGTCACTCTTTGCCGGCTGCCGCAATGCCAACTCAAGGCACAAGCATCCCTATTAGAATTTCTAATAAAGCCGTTCTCGTAGGTGTAAAAAACGTATCGAAACCTCCATGAATCACTTGTCGCGAAAGCGAGACGCTTGGACACATGTATCTGTTACGCTTCGAGACCGAGGAGATGCTTTATGCACCCTCCGTTGTCCCTACATGGTCAGCTCTTCTTTGCTTCCTTTCCTTTCTCTGCAACGATCTGTTGCCGCACTGAAGCTCTTCTCCTTCTCATATGATTAAAAAAAAAACGAAACTTAAAACAATTATTGTCTCGCGGAAAAAAAAATATCCTTGCGGATTAATCGAATTTCTTCGAATATCCCACGCGAGGGTTGGTATTTACAATACCCCTGTGAATTTAGAACTCGAGGGTTTCACCTCGTAGAGCTGCCATAGCAGTGGGTTAAACTCACGAGAGTGGGGTCGAAGAGTGCCAGACCCGTCACACTCGGGCTGAATGATAGAGAGTTGAGGAAGAGAGGACTCGTTCGGAGCCGCGCGCGGAGGGTGCAAGCAGGCATCCCACCCTGGCTGGTGAGGGTGTTTTACGTGTAACCTCATAGCGACAGCTCTTGAAAAATTACCGGGATGCTTGAACTAAAGTGTCCGCTAATAGATTGGCTACAGTGAATGGTTTTGCATTATTAAAAGGTGTCTCCCCGTTTCCACGCTCGTCGTATCGGCAGACTATGCGATGAACTTTCGATATGCACTGAATCATTCAAGCGCGAAACTGATAAAAATTAACAAGCGGGAGCAATTAGAGAAGCCGAAGAGCGTGACTAAAGATCCTGCTTTACATCTATGCCGGGGAAATTATTAAATTCTATCAGATCATTATTAATTACGCGAACAACTTCAACATAATTTTTTTTATTTATACGCACGCATAAAATAAATTATGAAAATGTTTTTTAACGGCTTAGTGATTAAATGGATTTTTCTGGCGTCGATGCGAGTTTAGTATAAAAGAATATTTGAATCTAAGTGAATGGAATAGATTTTAAAAACTGTTATTAAATTAATTATAAAAATATTTTTTTTACCCGCTTAGCAATTAAATCATTCTTTCTGGTGTCGATACACGTTTGGTATACAAGAATATTTGAATCTAAGTGAATCCAATAGTTTTTTGTATAATGTTTAATAAACCGTTCGGCTCTTTAAAAGATTTGAGAAATTATAGATACCAACATTTTTTTTTTCGCGTTTTTGACGTGGATTATTAAATAAAATATTGAGTTATAAGTGAGTGAATTTTTTTTTTAGCAGGACGAATCATCTAAATAACTATCTTGAACTCTCAGTAAAATAACTAAATTAATAACAATAATTTTTTTTGTTCCGATAAATTTCGGATACACTTGTTTAGCGAAAAAAGGCAAAGAAATTTTGAAATAGTTAAAATGATACGGTGTTCGTATGGAGAAACGTTCGGAGGTATTAGAATTACATAGCAAGTGAAAGAAAAGTATTCAATTTAAGTGTAAGGAGCTAAGACGCGTAACGTGAAAACCAATACGTCTCCGCGGACCGGCCATGATGGATAGCCGGAGCTATGGGAAACTATCTGTCAAGCACAATATCGACCCTCGCCCTCCGCGTGTTCAACCCCCAGCAGAGCGACAGCTCTCGGGGTTCCCTTGGTTGCTCTCTCGCTCTTTATGCCGCGCGTCTACGTCTACGTTCTCGTTGCCGCGTGGCCCGGAGTATATTCCGTGCATCGAGTCGTGTGGGTTGTGCCACCCACACACTTGTACAAGTATCGTAGTAGTTCGGTACAAGTACAGTCTATGGCCCGCTCTCCACCAATCCTTCAAGCATCGTGCAAATACTCCATCCCCCCCCCCCCCCCCCCCCCCCCCCCCCCCGTCCACTTCACCCGTCCATTCGCACACCCTCTATTTGCATAAAAACCGAAACTGAAACATATCCTATTAATTCTCGTCGCATTCCAATCCCATTTATAAATAACAACGTCGCAAGAAAAAAAAAAAATTCGAAAACACCTCGTACTCTTATATGAATGAAAGGAAAGACGACGCAGTTTCAGAAATAATTTATTTAAGGGCACAAAATATATATATATGTATGTACGCTTCGAAGTATTTACTTATTCGCTAATTATTCGTTATGAATCGACTAGTTATTCACTTAGATATTACACAGCTAGAAAAATATCGTATTTTCTATATTGTTATGACTCTTTTACTTTATCTAGTTGCGATGAAAAATAAGAATCTAATGCGTTAAGTATTATTTAATATAAAATTGAACTAGAAAAATTGTATCGTTCTCGCTATGTACAATATTTATCATTACAAATAGGAACTTTCACTATAAAATTGGCACGAAAATTTGCAAGTTTTCTCGAGCATTTCGAACGATACGCGTGACGAGTTAACCCGACTCGCGTTTACGGAAAAATCATTATATCGACCAACTTTCGGTGCGCTTCACAAAGACTCTAATGAGTTGAGCGGCAGGTAACTTTTAGCTCGAGAAAACTTTCACTTCTCACTTGATCTCCGGTTTTCCGGAGACTCTTATTTGAAATACAATTTTAATACGGGAAAAATAAATCCGATTTTATAAATTAATCTTCCGTAATTATTTGCAAATCACTATTTAACAAAAACGCAAAGTTCGTGTTTACTTCAGCTGATTGTCAGAGTCACTATAATACTTTTTCTCTATTAGCACAGCAGCATTAAAAAAATTGATCGAAGCACAGAGCACTTGATTGTCAAAATTATTGATAATACATCATTTAAAAGAATAGTTGCTTCGATTAAACAGTAAAAAAGTATGAAAAAACACGAGTAACGTTCCGCGACAAGCCACGCGTTCAGCCATCTTGTTTCCCAATGAAACGGCGCAGCTGCACGACGAAAAGAGTCCCCCCACCATGACCTTCCAACCCCTAACTTCCAACCGCCCGAATGGTTGCCCTATGTTCCTCTAAGGACATTGCGTCACACGTACGAAACTCGCAACGACACAACGTGATCTTCGTGCGTTTATTTTTTGTCTTTTTTTTTTACGATATTTGGCAACATAATTTTTTGTTAAAAAATAATAAAAATCTTCAATGTATCCTCCAAATTTTTACGCACCCTTCAATCATCCCATTAATCAAAAATTTTACGAGTTTAAGTCAAAATATTGTTTGAATGACTTGCATATTTCCGTTATTGCTACTTTGCAGCACAAATCTGAAAAAGATCGAAGCTTCCCAGCAAAGTACAGTAATGAATACAACTGCTTAGAGCGCAGCGCAAAATTTGCCATGAACGCGGTAGTCCGTTCCAAGCAACGCGCAAGAGAAGAGCCTCGAATACCTGGCGTGGGATGCTTTCGGCTGTTTAGCCCGTTTAGTCCATAAATCATGATGGTTGGTTCCGAGTTAACATAGCATGGGTCAGCTGCTGCTGCTTTGCCGGGCCGTCCGGCATTCCCGTGCGCCGGCTTCAACTATCCTGCGTGCGAAACCCTCCGCAACTTCTTCGGACTCTCCGGACCTCACCGAGTACAGTATAAACGGTACAGTTGTTGGCCCTCATGAAAGGCCTGTATAGCACTGTGTCAGAAAGAGACGGAGCGTCGCCAATAAACAGTCATTGGCCTTCTTCTTCCAGAACCAACCACTGTACCGTTTATTCAACTTGTAAAGCGGCGATCTTGTGAGCGCCGTTTGTCGTTGCCTCGCGAATAAACCCTGCAGAGTCTCTCTTGTGCATAAATTAACTTTTCTGATGCTTCAAACGATAACTAATTATAACTGATGATAGCCTATGCGCGGGTTAGTCTATGCGCAGAAAAAATATTTCCGCTTCAGGAACCAGTGCGAAGTTCCAACTTAGCTGGATGTCCATATCCCAACATTTGCTGATGATGCTGATGAGAATGATGATGTTGAGAATAATCGGCACTTGGGTACAAGTGCTCCTGTTGATGCTGATGATAGCTCAGGTACGCGGCTTGCAAGTTCTGCGCATGCTGCTGCTGTTGCTGCTGAAGGTGATGATGAACAGCCGGATTCGTTTCATGAGCCGTATGACTCGTCACCGAATGACTCTGATTGCCATGCATCATCATTGGCGGTCCAGTGGGCGATGACGCCATCTGCAGAAGCCCATCCCCGGATTGATTTTGATTCGGCGAGTGAACTTCGTCCGAAATCGGCATAGCGTCCATAGAGCTGTATCCCCCTGTTTTGCCGTCCTTCTTCGCTTTCATACGCCTATTCTGAAACCATATCTTGATCTGCCGTTCGGTGAGACGCAATGACTGTGCGATCTCAATACGTCGTCTTCTCGTCAGGTACTTGTTGAAGTGGAATTCCTTCTCGAGTTCGAGAGTCTGGAATCTCGTGTACGTTTGTCTTGTACGCTTCTGTCCAACGCCGGTAACGTCCGCTGTAGAAATGGATAAATTATTATTTTGTAAAAAAAAACATCGATCTCCTCTTCAATTTAAAGTACCGATAAATAATTCGATGTATTTAAAAACAAATTAATTTAATCACTGATTTACTCACCATTTGCATAATTAGATTTCATCCACGCATAATCGGCCGGTCTGTGCGGCTGTTCCTCGCCATACTCGCTGGCCTCGTGAGGACTCGTTTTTCCATTATTATTATTATTGCTTCCAGTCGATGAATAGCCAAGCGGCATAGTTTCGAAGGGGCTGGTGGGAGAGGATGGCTTGATAATCGACGTGACGCAATTTCCGGTCGGTGGTTGATTAGCGTAGGCTTGTTGGTATGGCGTTTGCGTGTATCCAATACCGTTGGATTCGATCGAAGGGGTCGATCGGCGGGTGGGTTGTTGGAATCTTTCCTGAGACGATGTGTCCATAAGGAGTCCACTCAGAGGCGAAGTCCTGTCGGACGATGAGGATGGGGTGTACGGCGGTGTCTGAGACGGTATGTGCGACGTCGTGGTCGCCTGACCCGCATTATTGTTGCTCTTTCCGTTGGCGACGCTGGGATAACCCTCGCTGATGGCTTCCTTGCCGTGACGTAAGAGGGTTTCCAAGAGACTCGACGGTGGGGTGAGATTCGAAGGGGATTCAGGACCGTAAGACGACGGACTCGGCGGCTGATGCGGCTGTTGCCGTAAGTGCTCTTGCTGCGATTGCTGTTGATGGTGCTGAAGAGGGGTCTGCGGAAAACTATTCGGATGATACAGACCTGAATCGAATGGTCGAATGTCACTGATCTGTTGATGATAGGGCCAATAGCTTGTTTCGCTGGTAGCGTAGTAAGCCGAACTCGTCATCTTTGAAATTTCGAGTCGCTAGTTGTCGTAGGTAACCACAAGTACAAATATCACCCTATGACGCACTTGCGCTTCGTCTCATAGATGAGCCGTCAATAACGTCACAAGATTCCAATCACTTCACAAATTTGAACGAAATCTAAACACTTGAACTATCGTAACACACTGTTCTCTCGGCTGAACCACTTTCTTCGAACGATGTAGAACTTATTTCGCTCTGGAGAGCGGTGATGACCGCTCGCGCGCCGATTCGCTTCTGCTCGAAGTGCGCGTGCAGACGAGACCGGGTCCGAGGAGAGTTTCGTTGCTTTGCTGCTGGAAGCACGACCGGTACGTACAATGCGATAGAAACGAAATGATTTGTGTGACCCCCGGGTGACGATTTTGTGCCTACGGCCTCAAGGGGGGCTGCACACCATACTGTACTGTGCACAGGGCAAAGTTATGGGCCTATGTCGGGGGTTGGCGCGCGCGTGCCAATGGGCCCCCCCGAAAAACTTTCACCGGTTTATTGCACCTAGTGCCGTAAATGCGAGAGTGCAACCGAGAGAAAAGCGTTTAAACGAGAAAGATGGAGATAGCGAATGCGACATAGAAAGGGCGAGCGAAGGTGGAGGGGGTTCGAAACTACCCCCGCGTAGTAACAAACTATGCTTCCTCTGTTCCTACTCTGCAACGCGCGTACCCTGTAGCAACTTTCGATTCGGAGTGCCCCTATCAGCTGCTCGAAGAACCCCGAATTCACCGCGGGGCCACCCCCGACTCCTGTACATTCGCATCGATACGACCCCAAGCGTTCGCCACGTTCATTCGATCCGACGCTAGCTGTACAACGCGTCCCCTCCCACTATTAACGCTATTGACACAAAAATCCTCATGATTCACTATAAGAGAAAATGAGATGGGTATGAAAGAGCGAGAAATCCGGAGAAGCAACAATGCAGCAGTCGCCATGTGTGTACTGGTAAAATCACCCTACGTGGATACTCTGCCCGTGGATACGTTGCCTTGCCTCCCGCGGAGAAAAATCTCAGAAAATATTATTCAATCTGGCGAACTTTACTTGGTATCGTAGACATACATTTTTTTGGTCAAATTTTTTAAATATTTCTATCACAAAAATATTATTTATTTTTTAATTTTTATTGTTTTCTTAATATTTAGATTTTTACGCGGGATGTCTATTAAATTTTCAATAACAGTATTTAAATTACAAATGAATTTAATTTTAATGCAATAAGAATTTTTTCAATGTACAACATTTAATATGTGTCATCGGTCATTGATCTAAAGAGGTCAGGAACTGGTACAGTAGATTCGAGTAAACAAAAGCGCGTGCGTTAGTGTATAGAGACGTAGGCAGTCTTGCGAGTGACGTCTCTTTCTCTCGAATCTGTCGCGGCAACGAAAGAGACGGTCGTAGAAGGAAGAAAGGTAGAGAGAGAAGTCCTCGCTGGCGTCGATTAATCAACCCTCCCTTCCCTCCCAAAAACCCCGTTATACACGTGCATTTAGCACGAGACCTCTCCGTATTTTCATTAATCCCACTTTTCGTCCGCTCGTTTCGACGCATCGCTCGGCTCGTTGTTTCCGTTGGGATAGAAAAAAAGCTCGCAGGAAAAGAAAAATACGAGAAAAGAGTGAAAAAAAAAGATACATTTAGAGACGCGCGAGGGAAGCGAAGAAAGCACAGATCCGATGGCTTTCAGCCGATCCGTTTACGCAGAGAAAAGCTCGCGATGACGAGCAAACACATCAATATCGTTCGGCGTGCGACGAAGTGTCAATGAAACTTGATGATGGGGTTGACGCGTTACGGACTTTGACGCCGAGCATCACGAAACACTTTAAAACAATTAACGCCAACAGGCGAGATGGTAATGGGCCGCAGACTGTGGGCCACAAACAGTGATACCTATATATCTTTATCTCACTTCCACTCGCTGTCCGCGTTCTGTACGTAAATGACCGAACGCCTGCACGGAAAAGTGATTGATGAATGTTTCGCCTGGTGTCCAACGACGACTGCGAAGTGGACGAGACGCGAACGATGAGAACACCGAAATTGTGCGGTTCACCAGCCGCCCGGTCTGACCGTATATACTGCGCTCGTGTAATAATACTCGCGCACGTACCTACCAAGAAGAATAATAAAAAAATCGTAAAAAAAAAAGAAAAAAAAACCATAATGTGAGTATCGATATACATGGGTGACGCTGATTTTCGCACAAGCTCAGTATCTGATACACTTGGGCGGTTTACCATGGGATAGATCCCTATCGTATGTAAAATTTAGTTCGCACGACGAAGCTGACCCATTTACTACAATTTTTTGCTAGAAAGTCGACAGCTTCACTGTGATAGAAGTGATCACATACTAAAAGTAGAGCGATAGGAGGGCTCCCGGCAACGCGGCGCGACGATAATAAATAATAATTCGAGGGAAGGGCGATTGTGCTTTTCTGCGCGTACGTTTCTCCTATGGGAAAGGGACGACCGAGAAATATAGAGTGAAAGGAAAAGTTAGATCTACCCGGGCGGGGAACGAAGGGTCCTGAATACATGAAGGGCAATGCCACGTATACTATAAATGCTATACGACCATAAATGATTCTTGGCTACCGACTTCATTTTCGTCAGCCAGATAATCATTGACGTTGCCGCACATAGCATATTATACGTATATACCGAATGCAATCGGAGTACAAGAGATCGAGGTAGTGAAACGTGAAAAATACGTTCTCGCGCCAGAAGCATCGCGCCGTCCGCGAGCGGATACGCCCACAGCAATGATATATTACTCGGTTACACGTTGCGTTCATTAATGTATTTATCTGGGATGCGAACATAACTTTATGCTCCAAGTGTAAGGTACACATGCATCAGGCCTGCAGATATGACCGGTCGATCTCGATCACTCATTTTTCGTTGCATTGCCGCAACCGAATATTTCATGTTACGCGACGCGTTCGCGCGATATAAACGCTCGCGCGCGCGTGCGCGTCTTCCGTTGAAAAATGATAGAGTCGCAAAGAATTTTTGGTTTAAGCAATTTTTTTTTGTAATTCCCTCTCTCTACCTGGAAATACAGTGCTAAGTATGGCATACACCTGGGTGAACGAATCCTATGGGCAATAACTGCTTTCGTCAATATTTTATGAGGCTATGGGAAGCCCGCGTGTTTCCCCACCCGCCCCGGCAGTCCCGGAGGGAACTGAGCGCATTTGGACAAAAAGAGTCGCACGAAACGGTCTCGGAGACACGCGCGGCCACGCGACTCCCTCGAAACCCTCTTCTACACTATTCCCGTCGTAGTTTCGCCATCACTACGTTATATTAATTTTTATTTCACTTCTCCGAGGATCGAAGAGAGTGCAAACAAAATTATTGCCGGTCCTCGTCGTCATTCTCAGGTAAATCTTACGATCCTCGTTGCCTAAACTTAGTACTCGAGTTAGTCCGGTCGGAGAGTAGCCTCTATCCGACGATGACGAACAATAAACCGTAAAACTTTCTCTTCCGGAGGCTCACCCCACCGATGGAACTTCTTCCTCGGCTCTTTCGCTAGTCCTCTAACTTACCAAAATTTATATCCAAACAGCAGTCCGTGACGACTCGAGAATTCTCATCTCTTTGGGATCGAAGAAAATTTTCACGTTTACCTCGCGCAATTCGTCAAGCTTTCTTTCAGTTTACGAAAATATTTTGCCACCCAGTGGCTGTTCTTTTCTTTGGATGGACCTACAGACCTGTTTTTTTCATTCGAACTGATTAGTCTCACCTGAGCGAAGTGAGATACACATCGAAATCGACGACAGTAAAGCAACGCGTTGCATTTCTTTCAAGGATATATCTGGGTGAAGGTCAGCCTCGGATAAAGAAAGACATTCTTTTTTTTTTCGGGATTTCTTTGTGGGTTATAGGGTCACAGAGGGACTTTCCGATTTTGTCATAGAGACGCTCCGTTAAGTGCTGCGAGCGATTGGAAATTGGTTTGGATCGCGCGTACGACTCGTCTTGGTCGTCTCGGACGTACAAATTAAATCGAGGGGTTGTTCTCGTAGCGTGAAATGGCGCGGATCCACAGGGGTCGACATATGTGCCCCTTTTCGGTTGCCTGACTGGCGAGTTACCGCGATGCTCGGGTTCTCGTAGATTTTTCCTTCTCTACATAGAGAAACGGAGAGAGCGAGAAAAAGTGCCACAACGCCGACAAGGGTAGCGTAGAGCCCCGACTTGCCTCTGCGTAGACTCGAAAATTCACGGGGAGTATCGATGTTGGCAAAGGGGGCGGCGTTTGCGACCATTTGGGAAAATTGGGAATATCGGGAGCGACAGAGCATAAGGCAAAAGCACGGGCCAAACCGGTCACCTATTTATTGTATACGATTGATTTATATTTTGTTTGCGGTGCTCTGTGTACTGCTGCTGGATGAAACGGTACGAAACGCCATACTGCGTTCTGAGTTTTATATTCTATGCCGTTGTTGTATAAATCTATCTATTAGCTTAAAACTCACGATTCTTACCAATCGTAATTTTCCTGATGAATCGAAGAGATCAACGTTGCGTTGGAAACCAATTTCGATCAAATATCGGAGAATTCATTTGGAAGATCCAAATGTAAATAAAAGGGTTCGTATCTACATTTACGCAAAACTTACAATCGCGCGCATTTATGATTTATAGTTTTTTTTAATAAATGATCTTTTATAACATTTTCTTTTTGTAAATTTAAATAATAACGTGAGATTTCGTAATAAATATTGAACCAGACGAATAAATCGTAGCGTAGTGGAGATAATAATAATTTTAAAAATAAAAAATAATTTTGAAAACATGAGGCGTAATCCTGAAACGACAAATGACAAAAATGGTAATTTGATTGTTAATTGTGTCATCGGCAATATTTTGACTTCATGATGGCATTTCGGAAAAACCCAATGGTCTATTGTGCTGATTATGTTCTGTGGGGAAAAATACACAAGAAAATATATTTAAAAAATTTTTAGAACAGTTTTATTGGTTGATTACAAGATAATGCGAAACGTCGCATAAAAGCCTTTTTTTCGTGCAAAAATCTTATTCCAAAAAGTGAATAAATGATATAATAGAAAAGGCTTAATTTTTTAACAATTGTTTATAGTACCCTTAAATATAATGTACAATTTAAACATTATTAAGAAAAATAAAAATTAATTTTTGCAAAATCCATTGAAAAACCATCGAAAAATCGGCCATTGAAAAATTTTATGCGGAAATGGTGTGACAAGAGTGCGTATATGCAAGCGGGCGTTCATGATGGGCGGAGCGCGAAAAGTGCTGATGCATCCTCGGATTCTCGTCAAGTATTATCCGACTCATGCTGGACACCATTTTTGTTCGTTCTTCGACGTTCCTCGATGTCGCTTGAAACAGAAGGGTTGAAGGGTTTAAGTAGGCTGAGGGTTCGCAATTGGTAACGACAGACGAGCCTTGGGAATTACCCTTCGCGCAATAAGAAGAATGGAAAGACCCAAACAGAGGATTATCCTTTTCGGCCAGTTGTATAGGTATATATAGATTGAGTATACGAATTACGAGTCCCCGGAGACTACGGCTTCGACAAGATTAGCACCGAACGGAGTAAACATTGACACGAATTAGCTGCGCGTCTCGAATTGTCACTGTTGTCATTGTATCCGATACTCAAAGGGTCCTTCTTGAGTTTTCTCACCTTACGCCCACTATTTAAAGTTCCTCGGGGATTTGTGTACAAAGTGTCGGTAAGCTGCGAAATGCACTCTCGGGAATAGAGACCCAAAAACACCCCGCAATCGAGCGCTCGAAAAAATATTCTTACCATTTAATGTTTTATTTAACGACTTTGATATTCAAAACATATTGAAATATTTTCATCACTCGGATCTTCTTCTCTTCTTGAAATGTATTCGACGATAAATGGACGAAAGAAATTTTTGAGTATTCCAACCTTTTCATTTTCAATGTATATGAAGTAGAGCACGCAGAACGGAAGAAGATTAACAGTGCATAGCATCGTTGCCGGATGTGAGAGCCGGTGAAGCGTCGCGGTGTCTGCGGGGTTCGTCGTCGGTATCAATGCCGCGGAGATTGACAGTACGAGCTATGATAAACGATGTTCTCACTGGCGTGTTATACTATGCTCCCCGTTTTACGGTTTCGGCTTGGCGCCCCGACAAGACTCACCCTTGCGTACGGCGCTCCGGGGGTTGGGAGAAATTCTGAAAGCAGAAGAAAGACCGCTGTGTGAAGTAAACACGTTATACAAACGAAATTCCAAATCGATATAACTTATTTCGATTTGAAAAAAAATTCAGTTCAGACGAATTCAAATCGATTTCTCGAAAAAAAAATCTCATTTTCTGAAATTCTACGATAAAAAAAAAAATTCGCGATTTTCAAAAATGTATTGAATCCGTATTAGCGAACGGAAAAAAGCCAACAATAAAGCCATCGGATACGTGGCCGCGTGCCCGGTGCCCAAAGTTAACGAGTCTTTTGCGTGTACCGGAAAGCATCGAGCTGTGCAACGTTATAGTATTCTGACGTGTGGCATAGGATAGACAGAAGGAACGGTTTCCACCCTACTCTTCGACCTCCGCGGAAGTACGTGTGTCTCCTTTTCTGATGCTTCTACGTAGAAGGGCCACGCCACTCCCTGGATAGGCACGCACGTTAAATACACCCGGCATTCGCCGATTATGACGCTCCGGCGATGGTCAGCAGACCGAGAAACAGTGGCACTCTGCGAAATAAACTTTAATCAATAACGCCGCGGCACAAAATTACCGAAAACATTTATCGTTACTAAAAACACGATGAATTATTCAGCAGGTGATTTATTCGTAATTTGTACGAAAATCGATTATAATTTAGTGAATAAATGATGAAACGATGGAATTAATAATTGAAATTTTTATTTTATTAAGCATTCGAATATAATTTGGCTAACGCATCCCGCCGAGAATTCGTATCGGTCGAACGAGTCGACTCGACGCGTACGGTTAATCAATTATTCTTTCAATTCTACAGCTGGGGACAGTGCAGTGATTCGAACTATAGGTAGAAAAAAGAGAATAATAAAAACGTTTTGTGGCGTTGATCCGTGGCTGGGCAGCTGAACGGCGATATCGAGAGTCGTCGGGCGTGCTGAGCTCTCTCGCCGTGCAATGCATCGTTAGCGAGCGAGCATACAGAGCCTCGGGTCAGATAAATGACGTGGTCGCCTCACGTCTGACGTGAATGAAGCCAGGAATGGCTCACCTACGCCTCGTCGACTGTCCGGCCCGTTCACTTTGGTCAGTTCGGTATAACCCCCGTGAGCGCGTGTCCACTCGTGTACCTCTGGTTCGGTAAAGCATCGGCGAAACATAGAGCGAAGCTGAACGGCTATCGCAATAAATGCCTAATGATACATTGAACGAGAAGCTGTGCTCCCAGCACCCTGGTCAAGCCTCGAAGAATTCTGTGGAGGCATTAATAAATTAAATCCGAACTGACCGTCCGAGAGCGTTGAACTCGTATGAAAATTCGCCACTCGATTTTTTTTTACAATATTCTTGTTACTCGTTATAGCAAAGTAACAGAAAAGAAGTAACTAACGACTTCCTTTCGGAGCATTTATTTTCATACCGACAATAAATATTTTTAATAAATTTTATATTCAACATTAAAGATGCGTTCAGCAGTTTTTTTTTCATACGATAATTAATAAATTGATAATTGAGTGAAAAAAAAATATTGAAAAATTGGGTCATATGGGGTCTGCTGCGGAAAGGTTAAAAAGTATAACATTGTTATCACTAACGAGGGGCGTCATGCATTTACTCGAGAAAAAAAATACAGGCCGATCGATGCTCCGCTGAGCTCTCAGTGAGAAATCACTGTCGAGTGTTACAATGAAATAATGAATTGTAAACAATTGAGTGACTTTATCGCTCGCTTTATTACCGAGAATTCGCGGTGCCAGCAATTCCAGTATCGCTAACAGTCGAGAGTGCAGGCATGCGTGCACCGCGAACTGTACCAGACGGAAGTTCGAGATAAATTTAATCGGTTATTGACTGCTGCCAATGAGATTAATTTTTTTATTGTTCTTAACATTGGCGAACCACTGCGAGTGCGTGCATCGGACAACATCGTCATTGCTACATCGAGCGATAATATTTTTTTACACAATTTTCTTTATAATTCAAAGCCTTTTGTTTTACGAGAGTTTCTCTCCGCAGTCTCTGCGGTTACTTACAATTAATCTGTTCATTTATCGCTCGAGAAAAAAAGAATTTATGATAAAAAGAAATTTATCTAATAGAGTAGCCACACTCTTCGCATTCGAAGTAAACATCAGTTGCGAGTCACGTTTCTGTATTCTTTACTTTTTTTTTTTGCTTTCGTGCGGTCGCGGATAATTAGATGTACGATTCCCCACTTGGAAAGCAATTAATCACCTCTCGGGCGTTCTCTTACCTGTCCGAACAATTAGGTGCACCCTTTCATTTGCATCGGACATTACGAAAAAACGTTAACGCGATTACATCGAAAATACTAGTGGCTACAAGAATTCAGTCCGCAGTAGTGCACACATTGTATTACAGACCGTGATCAAGGCGGTGTGCCGTTCCGTTTACGAGTTTGTTCTTTAATTCGCGTTTCCGGTGAGCTCTGTGCAAACTCCGCGTGCAATTCTCACCCGACAAGCGGCAGTATAACGTTTGAAGATTAAATCACCGCCGCCACCGCCTTTTCTCGCAATCGTTAGAAAATTATATTCTTTGCACGTGTACATCGAACAAACAGTGCAAATACTTGAATTTTCTTATTTATAATAACCCCTTCGTTTTTTCCCTCTCGTCATCTTTCACGAGATACCTCTCGTACGGATTCCATTATTTTCTGAAGGGGTGCCTCAGTTTCTTTTTAGAAACGCCATATTCAACGAGAGATGAGAAAAATAAAAAAAGATCGCGAAAGAAAGAGAGACGGAATCTCTCGAGGTAACGGGGGCGAGCGCGTGCGCCCCGCAATGCCCAAATAGAAATTCAATTGATCTTGTCCGTTGGTGTCGGACTATCCATCTTGGTCCTTCCGACGCGGCTGGCAGCCACGGCGTCTCTTCGCTAGACCGCCCGAGCCGGAGAGAGACTCGCGGCTTCTCTAGCTCGACGGTTTCCGCGTCTTCCACGCTTCGCCGCGACGACGTTCCAAACCACGGGGCAAAAGTATACGCGCGGAGAGGAGAAACCCGCGAGAGCCTCAGCGCAGAAACGGACAGCGATCTCCCCCGTCCGTCGTGGGGTTTGCGCTAAGGAAAAAAGAGGACAGCTGTCCAGCCGACCGCCAAACTACCCATTAATTACCGAACCACTGGAGACCTTACTTGTTTGTCTTTCGCCGACCCCTCGTGCCGAAATAGTGAAACCAACGACCAGCCAACTGTACCATATAAAATTCGCAAATATTCAACGGGTACTTCCCGATAAATCCGGAAGTTACGCAATAATTGAATGATCGATATTAAAAAAAAAATCATCTCGATCGTCTAATTCGCTAATAACGATCGGCACATTTGCGAATAAAATTTCTCGGGATCGCGGAAAGGCTAAAGTTATTCAGCTCATGATCTTTTCACCGTGAACAACGCTTATAAATAATTTTCTCATCTCGCAAAAGAGAAAACGCGTAAAATCTTTATTGACCAATTGAAAAAAAAGTACATTGTACTTATATTATTCAAAAAACTCGCTATTAGCTCAAGGTTATTATTAAAGTATTACGGAAATCACCATAGAGATGGATCTCTCTTGCGAAATTCAGTATTATTCCATGAGCATGAAAAAAATTATTCATGGAAGAGCGAATTCGCCTCTTTCTCTCTCTCTCTCACGGGGTTTCCGACTCACCGATGCACGGGAGCACTGACGATATTCAACGTCGTGTGCTCCTGTCGGACAGTAGTTTTTGGTGCAATGCAGGGCATAAAGCGGACACATGAGCGGTCGCGTCTTGTAACGCTACTGGTATACGAAAGGGGATGCCTCGTTGAGTCTATAGCACCTTAAAGTGGATGAATGATGTATCGTAACGACGCTAATGACGATACGCTCGCTACCGCCCCGAGTTGCGCGCGAGGTCTTTTTCTTCTGAGCCCCGAACGCTCTCTCGCTCTTTCTTTCGCTCTGCGGCTTCGCTCGCTCGCGCATTACGCTAATTGGTGGTACAACATTATTACAATGCGTTAAAGTAATAGGCTCGCAGACGCGTATATACACCGTATTGCTGATGAAGTGGGAGAGGTTGAGGCGCAAGAGAGCCCCGGAGAAGAGGCGGAGGACCGTGAAAGAGCGCGTGAGTAACAGATTCGCGATTGCGATAACAAACGAGAGGGCCCCAGCAGCAGTACCCATAGGCAGCCATATATATACGGTGTACGTTGGGTGATTCGATAAAGCACCCATGAAGTACGTACGTAGCGAGTGAGCGGATCCATCTAATAGGCCGATAAGAGTCGCGTTCTCTACTTTTTTTTTATACTTCGCTCAACGTACATTCTATAGTAGTAACCTACGGTCATACACTGTACTTTCGCGTATTATATAGTAGTTGTATATCCTCGATGCCTTGGGGGGGCGCACCGTACATCGAGCGGCCAAACTCGATAATCAGGAAACGAGATAACATCCTACCGGTTATATACTACCGTCTATTTATATTTTTGCATAAAAATAATATTACGCGCCTTTTCATCAACGACGAGAGAGGAGGCCAGGGCCAGTAGTCGAAGTGTGTATTATGGATAATATTTCAACGACGTATATAGTCGGTGAGTATGGGAAATTGTTGTAAAGAAGGGTGAAACGTGTGAGTCACGTGTGTCGAGTACAATATTTTACGATAGGCGCGATGTATAGAGACTAAGCTTTCTCACCTCGGCGGCTAAAGAATTATCGAAACATACTATAGCCAGAATAGCTATTAAAGGCGAAACGACGCGTTAGGCTGAAAGTGATCTATGATATAGTCTCTCGCATAGTCGTTATACCGCGAGCGGTACTTAAAATACTTGGAATTGATCCAAATACACGATTGCCTCATTGTTCAACGAGACCTCTGTGCGTCGCGATGCACGGGATGCCGCCTTGCACTCTCGATAAATTAATGACTGTGAAATCGATCCATCCGTTAAATCGAAAATAAAATAGACAAGATTCGTCGATTGGTAACATGTCTGTGAATTTGGGACGAGGAAGTTGCGGATTGATTGAGAAATTGACGGAATGCGAGATGCGGGAATGTTAAAAGATTCATTTCGCTTTGGATGAGATGTTGCGACCCTTTCGGCCGATATACGAACACGCATTCCTTTTTTTTTTCTGTCAAGGAATCTTCTTTGACAGAGAATCTCGCGGTTCTTATAAACTCGCATTCGTCGGCGAAATAGAAAAAAAAAAACAAAAAAAAAATGGTGCTACGTCCTAAACAGCCCGTAACGTAATTTACGCCGACACTCTCGGCCGACTTTAGAAAGAACTTTGAGTACAGAGTCACGCATCCTCTGGAAAGTCGCGAGCGAGCGACCGGCCAGTTCGCATATATCTCGAACATCACGGATCCGTTAAGAGTTTCGCTGTTGCTCTCTTGCGGTGTCGTGGACTCGAATACCCGGGGACACGTGTTATCGCGATAAATCGTCGATGCGCCCGACATTCGCTGTTTGCTTTGGCCCGAGCCGCGATGTTTAACCGACATTGTGCGGACCACGTGAGACACAATCGTACGTGCGTCTCACTATCCTCGTCTCGAAACTTTGCTTACAGGGTGTAATATTATTCGGACGACTTTATTAAGTACTCTTTTGCGATGGAAAAAAAATTAAAGTTATGGGCGATGTCATCCCCACGGAAATAAAGTATATGCTGAAACTATATACGACGGAACATTTTTTGTCGCGAGATATATAGTTTATATATCATTTTTTTGTAATATTTATTTTATGTAAAAAAAAATCTTTTATAAAATTTGTCACATACTTTTTTCTGTAGAGGCGACGATAGATCGCAAGAGTATCGACAGTAAATCTCCTAAATCACTTCCGCTGTACGTCAGTTGTTATTAAATAGTTTAAATTATATATAAGCTTGAAATTATTATTATCGATTTTTAATATTATCCCGAGTGTTATCCTTACTGTAAAAAATCCCAAAGTTATTAATGTGTGTTAAGCTTATCGTCGTAGAAAATCTTCGATTTTTCATGTCGATATTACGGACCAAAATTTATAAACGACTAAATATTTTGTCGGTAAGTTTTTTTCACAATGGATCAATTAACATATAGAGTAAGCAAGAATTATGAATACACCCTGTAGTGTCGCGAGGGAGATCTTCGAGGCGGACGAAGCTTAGAAACGTCTTGAGAAGCATCGTCGAGATTATATGGGGCGCATCGGTAGCGCATATACGCGCGCATCTCGCGTTCTCGCTGTTCGTTTCTTCCGTTCTTGCGGCGACCCGACGAGTAATCCTCAACGGCGAGAAGAGTATATCTCGACTCTTCTGTGAGCCAGAAAGCTCCGCGATGTATGTATGCAAAGTCTCGCGTCTGAATCGCGAGTGCAAAACGCGGCTACGCACGGTTTACGCTCCACACCTCCTGGCCATTATTTGTTGCTTCCGTTCCCGCTGCGATATAGCGTATCGTATATACTATTTTAATCATCATCGTTGCTGAAGTAGTAGCATGAAAAACCGACGATTCCCTTGCCACATCCCGAAAGGACCCTATAGCATGTATTCGAGGCTTCCGCGGCATCAAAAGCGCCGAATTTCCGATGAATCTCGCGCACCCCCTGTGAGGCCTTCTCGTAACATTTGCTCGTCCTGCCGTTCATCGCGACTACTGTACGACTCGTTGCGACAAACGGGTACTGGTTCTCGGGTTATTAATAACGTTGACAAATCTCAACGATATTTTTACTGCTTAACGGCTAAGAAACGCACACACACGCAGCAAATCTCGCGCTCCCTCTTCCGTCTTCCCGTATATACTTTTCTTTATCAACGTGCGAAGATACACATATATTTTATATCTCCCGTCGCCTAAGTAGTGTACCTAAATTAATAATCCCGGACAGAAAGAAGAAGCCGATATTTAACGAGCGTTATAATTAATACTGTTATTTTTTTTTTTTTCGGTCGTGAATTTCTGCGTATAGAACGAAGCGATATATGTATAGCGCCACGCGCCTTATCGTTCTGCTTAATCAAGCGATTGATTGCGTGAGGTAAATGCAAAGATCGTATGGAAAAAGAGTGCGGCGAATGATGCTCTGGAAATATACGAGGGCAGAGAGAACGGGAGATAGAGAGAGAAAAAGAGAGTTTGTTAACTTGGACACCGACGGAGTCGCCCTCCCATGCATTCGTACGGTATAGTATATGCCAGCGTAGAGAGTGGTGCACGACGGGGTTGACTGATTAACTAATTATCGGCTAGGCGGTGGGACCGCTGCCCCGGATCATCCTGAGAGTATAGTCATAAACCATTTCGAGAGCCACGAACGAGCTACAGGTTGTCCCGAACGCCGAACGCATTACCAAGCGGCAGGCGCTGGGCTCACTCTTCCCCTCTCTCTCGCTCTCTCTCTCTCTCTCTCTTTCTCTCATTTCTATATGAAATCGCGCTTGCGACATTCGTTACAGAATACGAGGGGTGGCTTTGCGAATTTACACATCCGCGACGAGCCGGTGGTGCAACCAACCCCTCCGCGTTTTAAAATCCCTTTCGAATATATTAATAGAAATTATATCGGCGTTTAATGGAATTGTGCAAACATCACACGCCGAAATTATATACGGCGACATTGAATTCAACCGGGTGGTATGTCTCGAAATGGGGTTATTGAATTTTCGACGAGATCTCACCGTGCGATATCTATCCGGACCGGCGGTATCGCCGGCGGCGATACGCGCAACTCCCGCGCGAGAAAACACTTAACGTTCCGTTGGACTTTTGAAACGCGTTGTAAGAAAGTACACGCGAGAGACAAGACGATGCTGTGCGGTTTAACCCTCTCGCACACGACGTTGGAAAATTTATCGAAGGTGATGAAGCGACGCGAGACACGTTAAATATTGAGTCGGCTCGAGGGAGCAGCAGCGAGAGCACACGGACGATGAAACACGATTTAATGAGGCCGAGGGAACACGACTCTGACTCTCTCTCGCTCGTTCCTTCTCATCGCCACAGCGGTATCTCTCGTTCCTCGGAGTGTAGAAACGCGTTTTACCCTCGATATCGCCACGGTACCGCTCATTAGCAGGGGATTAATATGATCCGGTCTCGCGTTCTCCGCAGCGAACAAGAGTGCACGCCGATGGGACAAATGCACAGAAGCTTTTTCCCCCTCCACCTCTGTTTTTTCCTCTCGTAGAAATAAACGAGAATTTCTGAGTCCTACGCGGAACGGATTTTTTGCGAATTCGTTCTAAAAGCAAAAATCGCATATTGTCGGACGAGATTTTACGCATCGCGAATAGGTAAAAAGTCGCCGAGAAGATGTGAAGAAAGAATAAGAACTCTGTGACGCGAAGAGAGTTAAAAAAAAAACGAAAAAATGGCGAATCTCGACTCGACTGTTTGGGATTTCGTGCGGAATCAAGACCTCGGTTTTTGAGGCCGGGGACACGCGGAGGTAATGGTGTGTGCATTATTCTGATAAATCGCCTACGTCGGTGTCAAATCTGACGTTCCGCAAGCCTCTGCACGCTCGGTGAACGCGGAGTCTGCTGAGACTCAGCATCTCTATCCCCCGTAGATCCATGGATATTGCATCGAAAAAAAAAAAAATTCAAAAATTCCAATTTTACGATGTATTTTTAAGAATGGCATTTTTATGAAATATGAAAGGACGCGTAAGTCAGCAGTGTTGCTCGACTACGTATATTAGTTGTGACGAGAAACAATTAGTAGGGTGTCAATTGCACAGTGGCTTCACCACCAAACTGTCGACTACTTTGGATACGTAGCTGCGCGTTAACCAGTCGATCAGTCCGCGATCTCGCCAGTTCTCGAAGCGACGAGAACTCAGCGGACGAACGCCCGAGTTCGCCCGACGACGGACCATTAGCTGTTTAATGCGAGCCTCTTTAGCCACGACTAATTAATGACTGGATATTAGGGTAATTGTAATGAGTAGAAATTACGGCAATCACGCGGTCCGCCACTGTGCGCCGGGCTTTTCTCTCTTCCTCTGTCCCTCTTCCTCTCGCTTATTCTTCCTCGCAGACTTTTCGTTGATTCTCGAAGGGGTGTGACGGGCTGCGCTCTCGAACGCATCTTTCCCCTTTTCCTTGAAAACTTTTCAGACCATCGGCTGAGCAACGGCCTGCGATGAGGATAATCGTAGTTGGAAAAGTCTTTGAATTATTCGAATATAATCGAGAAAATTTATTTTGTAATTTTATAAATCGTTGTTTCTGTTATAGACGAATGAGTTATATCGATTAAATAAAAATTTTGTTTTATTAATATTACGATGAGTTTACATTTTTTTATTTTTATTTTTCGTACGATTTGTTTACTGTAAAGTGGAAGGTTACGTTTGCAGTGAGTTCCCTTTCGTTTTACGTCACGTCGGTAATGCATCCACTACTCTTCGTGTCTGAGGTACATCGGGTTCGGTTCGACCCTCGAGCTTAGAGGGGTTGAAAACGTTTTCTAAACGATGAGCCATCTGTAGGAAGAACCTCGAAACTGCCGACGTCGGGCGGTCGCTCGGCTCGCCGGTAATACCGAGACGTGGAGTTATCGCGGTCGGTGGTGGATATGGTAACATCAGTAGTCGACAAATATCTAGCACTCCTCTCACTCGCCTGGGTATATACCGAATGCAATCAATAATAGGGGATGCGAGACACTGAATTATCCTCGGGACGTTGCGCAGCTTGAGAGAAGAAAATAAAAAAAAAAAAAACAAAAACTGTTTATATAAATCATTCTAACGGCAAGATAATTTCTGGATCATCAAAATGACGAGTACCAATATAGTTATTTGACAAATTGCTCGTAAATGGTGTGTGATGAAGACATGCGATCTAAAAGAGAAATTACGATAGATCAACAATTCGATAGTACCTCGATAAGGAGGAACTCTTCGATGATCCGATGCGAATGGCCAGTTGTGAGCGATACGATCGAAGCAGAGAATTTCCATAAATTATCGCTTGCGATATCGACGAAAGTGCGAATCCATTATAAACTCGAGAGCTCGACGAGCCGGCATTATGTTTGGTTGTTTTTTTTTTTTTCTTCTTTTTTTTTTATTATTTTTTATTTCTCGCTTCCGCGGTAACCGAGCGATCACGCTCTAATTATTTACGTACGTGCGAATGCGCCCACCGCGAGTGAGCGTCGAGAGCACAATCGATTTGCTAGCCAATGCATGCTCGAGGCAAATTGGCTGCGGCCGCCACAACCCCGCGATGGACATTAAAATAATAACGGCCATCCGAATTAATGGCTTCTAATAATTAGAGAAATTCTTCCCCCGTTGAAAATTGATCCTGTGTGCGCCTGGCTACCGGCTTCGCTCGTTTCACTCACTCGTGCTTCTCCTTTCCTTTCTTGGCGCATAAAACTCGAAGGTTCTTATCGTTTCACCGCTTCCCGAATATTCAAAGCGGCAAATGGAACGACAAAGTAAGTCACAAAGAGTCTGAATAAGATGTATCGTTTTCCCAGAAAAAAAAAGAAAAAAAAAAAAAGAAAGCTTCGGTTTTACTCAAACTATACGGGAGTCCGAGAACGAGGTCGATCAAACGGACATCTCACTGTTTCCGTTGCGCGGATAGTCGAAAAAGAAAAGGCGTCTTTGCGGCGCCGCTAATCTTTCTCTCCACCTCCTCGCGACATTCTCAACCCAATTTTTCTTCTCTTCTTTCCGCTTTCGTAGTTTCACAAACCCTTCAACCCTTTCGCTTCGCGGCCTTTTTTTTTATCGCAATTCCATTTGAAACGCATCCAAAAGTTTCTCGGCGACATTTACAACTGAGAAAATGTCAAACATAGTCAGAACGAAACACATATTCTTCCGTGATTTATCGACGCTTCGTACTGCGCGGACGAGACTAATCGGTGAGTCTCCGCAAGCGCGTTAAAGTTTGTCGAGTCGAAGTTTGAAGTTGTATTCAAACTTCACGGTATCGTGGGTAAGATTAGGGAAGACGTTCGAAAGCAAAGGCGAGAAAATTTTTGGCAAAGTAGGAACACGTTAACCGGCTGCGATCAAAGTTCGTTACTCGCGCGTTCGGCGAGATCCGTTGCTTCTGCAGCTACTGCTGCTGCGGGTCACGATGAACGAAGGGTGTTTTAATGGGCCGCGATTAGTAAAGCGAGGCGCCGGGGAGTCGTAACTGGGTGGATCGTGAATTTCTCTGGGAAACCACTTTTCACACATCCGCGGTGAAAATCCTTTTCGAAAATTCGCTCCCCGGTACTGAGATTTAGTAAGACAGAAGAACGAAAGAGTGAGCACTTACCGACTCGCTTCGAGTAGCTTTAATCGTTACTTGAACCAAAAACATCATCTCTGACCTCGTCGAAACTTATTTTTCGCACCTTGTTTTTCATCCATACGTTACGAACGCGCGCGCGCGAGGTTTTGATTCCAACAACCCTCAACATTCGCAGACTCGTCTATATCGTATAGAGGAAGGAAACAAGAATCGTATAATTTCCAATGCATAATTCACGAGAATTCGAAATAATTCGAGAACGCGCGCGGTTGGGAGGAGCACAATCGTGACTGGCGTCGAACGGATTCTATCCACCCGCACAGGGGGTGGTAACGGGAGATCCGGTTCTCTCTCGCTGTACAGAAACGATTCGCGAATAGCGTAGACCCGTTCGAGCTCTCACGGAACCCAGGGAAATGTGTAATTCAAATGAGTTACGGGGATATCACACTCTTGGGAAGTAGGTGCTAAGCGGTCGGATATGCTGATAGAGAGCGTTGATACCCACCGCGGTGTACGAGAGTGGGCTTTTGCGCGCCGGCAAGGACCGCGGAATATCGCGATGGGGTTGCGCGACAGGGCCGCAAGAACAGCGTCGGTCACCTCGAGATATACTTTACTACTCGGCTGAGCAACTGAGATTAAAGCAACAATTTTCCTCTTGAATTGCTCAAAATTGAGTTAAACTAAACTTTATCTACTTTTGATTGAAATCCATCGACAAATCAGTCTATACAACGATTTCTCAATTTTTTTCGTCCGCTAAAAAAATCGCGTAATTATTCATACAATGATTTTACGATTCGATGAAATTTTTACTCCAATTTTGAGACTATAAAATTCATGATAACGGAAATATCGGATATTGTCGACGATAAATTTTCCGATCGCTGCAGTAAAAACATTGGAAATTTTAAATCACGTTGGTAGTTTACAAAGCTATTCTTTGCGAGTACAGCGATGAGACACGGAACTGTGGCCCTGTAAATCGTGAAGTATCGTAGAAACGGAGGCAACGTGGCGGGGTTCTCTCTGTGGTCTGCACGTACCTACATATTATACTCGTTGCGATGGTGGGACGCGATGAGATGTGATCGCTCGGCGATGAGCTGCGGGCGACCCGATGGTCCCGACGCGCTCGCCCTCATCCTCCTCTTCCTGCCAGCGCTTTCTCTCGCTCACTCGTCCGCTTTCGTATCCAGTTACCAGCTACAACCCCGCGAGCTACACACACCCGTTCGCTCACACTTCCCATTTACAGCCTCGTTTAATTCCCTCGCCGAGAGCACCGAGCGCATACGTTTATGCATAGGTCAGGTGCGAGAAAAAAAAAGTTCCGGGGCTTCCTATCTACTCTCGCGGAATTGAACACTCCATCATACGCTTGTTTTCAACTCAATCAGGTGTCGAAACTCTTCGAGCGCTTATTCCCGATTCGAAAAAAAAAAAAAAAAAAAAAATTGAATCTCCGTAAACTTCGCGAGTTTCCGCGTATAATCGAGATAAGATCGGTCGATTCTTTTGAAACTTCTGGCACCTCTAATCAATGATTGGAGAACGCCGTAAAACGACTTGACGAACGATGAGAAGTCGTACCGCCTATTAGTCAAAGGCGGTGAAGGAAGAGGGGCAGTGAAATGATAACGTAATCAAGTGATAACGCCTGCTTCATCAATCTCTCCGTTTTTGCCCTGAAGGGCATCTCGAGAATATATATATTCGATGAAATTGTACTCAATAATTACAGTAATTATTTCACCGACTCTCGTGTCCTCAGCGGCACCTTACACACGTGACGGGAGAGAGAGAACATATAACCAACTCGTTTCTTAATCCGCGCGTAGAACGGCTGAAGATCAGCGGGTCTCGTTGTCAGTGGTGCGTACCACGCAATATCCACCCCGTCGACTCGCCTCTCTGCGGCCCGCTGATCGTGCCGCGTAATGATGTTATGACGTGACGGGAGGCTACGGATAACGCAGTGAAATGACTCTCAATGAGAGCTCGAAACGCTACAAGAGAAGACGAAGCGATGTTGTTGGGTTGTTGCAAGCGCAAGAACTCGAGAGAAACCAAAGAAGGTAAGAACGAGGAAGAGAGACGAGGAGAGGAAAAGCTTGTGCGCCGGGCGAGAGAAGAGACCAGCGGCGAATGTATCAAGTCCAAGTTAGGGCCTCAGTCGTGCCTCTCTTGCTCGCCCCTCCGCCTTCGTCGCTTATTATTTGTAACCCCGGTGTTCCAACAGAATCCATTTAATCTCTCTCAGTGAGGAGCGTTTCTTTGATCAGCGCGCGACCGCATCTGCCGAGCAATATCTCAGACTGGTCCCCGCGAACCGGGGGTACAGCGGGCGCGCGAGCTCCCCGTCTTCCTCCTCACCGGGGCATTTGTTTCTGTCAACCAAGCACCTCCGCTCCGCGGTGCGTGCCCCGACGTTACCCGCGTATTTCTCTCTCTCTCTCTTTCTCTTGGTTACTTCGTCTCTCTCTCTTTCTTCGTATATCGCGCACTCGCTCTCTCACACCGGCGCGTTTCCACTTCACGTTCACGAGAAGCATCGGAGAGAACCACAACGAGAGAGATTCTCGCTCGCGCAAATGCGAACCATCAGAGACAAGAGGGAGTGTTTCGCGAGGTAAGAGATCTTCACGCGAACTCCACCGGTTCTTGGGATCCTCGCGAACTCTGGGATGGCCTCCGTTCTGTTGGCTACCTATAGCCACTGTGCAAAATTTTAATTACCCACTTGCCAGAGCGTCGCGTGGAAAATTTCAGCGTGAAACTACGAAATTAATCGGCCGCGACGAGGCGGAATCCAAGTACGACGACGAGCACCTATTGTCGATGTGCAACCGGTTACGAGCCATTTATAAGTCGATGATTAATAACTACGATGGGAGTAAAACCGTACAGGCGAACGATGGGATTGAAAAGCACCTTCCCCTCCACCCCCTCTCCCTTTAGCGGGGTAAAAAAAAAGAGAAACGCGGAAGCTCAATTATCGGTAAAGCGTGGAAACGATTATCAGTATTACGTAAATGTGATGACTGTATGACGAGGCGGATCACACGAAGGATCTTTATCTTGTCGCACAATAGAATTTAGCAGTCATCGGTGAACCGGCAATTATCGAGCGTAACATTAATACTTAACGAGCTTAATATCTCTTCCGCGTATCTTATTCGCAACTCGCTCGCCTACGGGGATATAAGTAAAAAAAAAATCATCGCATATACAAGAATAAAAAAAGGCCGACAAAACGCAAATTCCCGCGTGCAACATTCGAGATTTCCGTCGAGATCACGGATGCTCTCGGGGATTATGAAGAAATATAGTCGGCAAAAAATTCACCCCGCCCTCACCCTAACGAGTCTCTGGGTTTTGAGTTGGAAGCATGGAAAAAAAAATAAAAATGTGAACATTTTCAGTTTTTTTTCTGTTTATTGGCTAATTAATAAAGGCTACCGTTCTCGTCATGAAGGGTGTGGCGGAAGGCTCTCGCGGTGCAGTGACGAAACGGTCATACACTCTCGCGAATTCGCGAGCAACGCATATTTGTTTCGTTGCACAACGTGAAATAAAAATAAATATCGTGTGTATAGTGTACGAGAAAAAAAAAAAGTAAACAGCGATTTCACCGCGATAGTGTACCAACATCGTGATGGAGCGAGAAAGAGAAAACTCCGACGAACTCCGAACGAACGAGAGAGTCAGCGCCACGGCTCAGTAATATGTAACGCAGTTTGGAGTAATGTTACGTCAAATCCAGCGCCACCGAAAATATGAGCCGGCTGCCGAGCTTCCCGCTAATGCACCGTCATTTGTTATGCTTACATTATTTCGGGATTATTAGTTCGGTCTCTACTACTCTCAAACACCCTTTTCGCCTCGTCGTTCGTTGAATGAAAACCAAAAAATATGACGCGCGGGACCCGCAAGCGAAAGAACAAGAAATAAGGAAAAAAAAAAGACAAAAAAACGCGAAGAATCATTGAGATGAGAACCACCGCAAATTTACGCAATGTTATGACTTCTTATCCGCTCGTAGGATGACTGCGCTCCGATCCTTATTAATAAACATTTGGATATATTTTTCAACGTTCCTCTTCGAGCACTGAGTCTGATTAATTTATTCGAGAAGCTACGGAGACGGGAAATAAATGTCTGAGAAGAATTCTAGGGCATGTGGGTAAGAGAAGAATCGTGGTATATAATACTGTACAGCGTGAAGCTAAATCGACTTCTCTGTGTGTGTGTCTCTCTCTCGCTCGCGCGACAAGATTCGATCGAAGGAAGGGCGCGCGTCCATTCTTCTCCGTTGGGACTGTAAATATTTCAGCGCCGATAACAAACAATAACGTAGAACTGATAAGAGTCTGCGAGAGTTCTACCGGTTCTGCGGAGAGAGCGTATACATCGAAAACGGAGAACGGGAAAAGCATTCGAATGACGAGGGTCGCGACCGGGTGCGCCCGTTCAACCAAATAGAAAATGAACGGGTTTTCTCGTGCGACCAAGGAATAAGAATCGTTCGATCTATATATGTACATATGTCTCTACCGTCGTTCGCCGAACAATTTCGAAAGTCGCCTAAGGTATCGTTTAATAAAAAGAAAACGTCAAGTTCCCTTTACCGATCCGCACGTACGTTCGATCAGCCGAAACGAATTGAAATCAACCGCGCGTAACTCGTGCGGTGGGTTATCATATGGCAAACCGTTTCTTTCACGTTATTATCCTTCGATCCCCTTGTTAAAAAAACTTACCTATGGCGTATCCTTTGTTCGAATTCTTCAGTAAACAAGAACTCGGCATAGTTTGCCTTCAATTTTTTCTATTTTATTCGTAATCTTAAGCCGCACACGCGATAGTGTTACAGTAGAAATGATGTTGTCGAGCTATGATTGAGATAAAATTGAGATTGACGAATAGTAAGTAGAAAAAGACGAACAAACACGAGATTCGAAAGAAAGGACGTGAAATAAGAAGCATCGGAGGAAGAGTATACGTCGACAAACTACGAATAGCAAGAGAGTGATCGTGAGGGAAGGAAGAGAGTGAGGCTTAGGTAGTAGGTAGCTACTCTGGCATCGTCGGGTTGAAACGGGGAGAGTCGACGTCTCTCGCGGCCTCAGTGTTTGTGCTCTCGCCAGGGAGCACGGAGAGAAATGGCAAGGTATTTATCAGTGCTCGTGTCTCCGTCTCCCTTGCACACTTGCTTCTCTTCTGCGGCTGTCTCTGGGCTCCAGCAGCAGCAGCAGCAGCTACCCTTCCCAGCAGCAGCAGCAGAAGCAGCAGCAGCGTTCCACATCCAAATCCATTCGCTCGTCCGCCATCAACCCCCGGGTATATACGTTCTCCGAGCGTATATAGGCTCTCGGAGTTGCGCGCGAGCGTTGCCCTTTTGCGCTTTGCGCACGTATGGATACTCAATCTTCCGACTGCCGACTTTGACAGCTGTCCGAATCAGCGTATAGGCGCCCGGAACTTCGTTCGACCCTCGTCCTACGAGATGGAAGTCAATTCCATCGAAATTAAATTGGCTGTTTATCGTAAACAGGTCGTCGTTTATGGCAAACTCTCTACAATAGTCTTCACTATTGCATAACATACAGCAATGTACTCGTTATCACACTGTTTTTAAGAGAGTTGCAGATATATCGAAGCGATTGAAGCGCAAAAAAGGCCGGATACGCCTAAATGGCGGCCGTGTTCTTGTTTCATCCTCGGATTGGTTTTAAAATTGATGCTCAAGGTTTCTTCGTTTCGGTTGCTAATGGTACCTGGGTGGGGCCCCGCGAGAACCAATCGTCTCGTCGGGCCCCGACGGCATCTCCGCCGGAGATTCGTTCCCAGCGAGAGAGTTGCTTTTACTGACCGGCAACGAGTAGCATCAGCTCACCGACATCACGTTGGAACCAATGCCGTTGGCCTTTCCTCGATTAGTCGAACTCTTGAAAACCTTTCGCTTCGACGGCAGCATTTCGCTACCTGCCAAACGTCACTTCGCCTTTCTTACTCTTCGTGGATTCTACATCATCAAATTTCAATGATTCACCTGCCGAAATGATTCTTCATTCTTTTTATTTTTATTTTTTTCGAGAATCTGCATTAGTCTACAGATCTTTCCAAGAAATAATTCATTTTACAAGCTTATGACGAATACGTCGTGTTCGATCGGCTCGTAAAAAATCTGTCGTTTTAATCCAACATTGCGGTTGTTCCTTTGTAATAAACTACAAGAACTCGCGAGTCGAAGAAAGAAGAGACTCACGTGTCTTGCGAGCCACAAGAGACGAGGGGCCGAAGCGTGCTTAGCGGTTACATGCCATTGCGTAGGCGTATTCTCTCGGTATACATATCGTACGGTATATATCTACGGTGCGTAGGCCAGCATATATATATACTCGTGGATTGAGACGTCAGACGCCCGCGGTGCTTGATGGATGCTCTTCATTCACCGGAACGAGAAGATCTTCGCTTGCGGATGTTGCACCGAGGCTCCCTCACCCGCAATCGCGAATTCGCAAAGCAACTCCTCTTCACAACTCCCACCACCTTCACTGCTGCGTCTGATTTTCTCCGCTCTTTCGATTTCCACTTCGTTTTGCCAATAAAATTATAATTTGCCAGCCGTATGTTAAAAAAAAAAAAAATCTCATTCCAATTTACATCGTAAAGAATTCCCATTATTGCCGGATAGTCGGTATTGAGAGACATGCAAATCTTTCGAGATTTAATGGCAGGTGAAAGAAACGTGGGAAGGGTGGAGGGGTTTTCTTGAAGCACGGAAAACAGGATGAAGATCTAACCTACACATCTCTGCATTGTCTATATTCCAAAGCGCGTATACGTACACGCTATACCTAGGTGAGCCCCTCTAGCTGGCGCTTACAAATTGCCCCCCCGTTTCCTTGCATTTGTCATTTTGTATACGTAGGAGATGCTTCTACGGTCTACGCGGACTACGCCGGTACTCTCGAGGTTCTTTCATTTCCCAAATAATTCCCGGTACCCTCATTAATAACGTAACGCGCGCTCGGACGAGGCGAACCATCGGTAGGAGTCACGGCAGGTAGCGCGAGAGCATTCCTCCGCTCGTAGCTGTGCTTCGTGCGAGAAGCAAAAGCGCGGTGAAGCGTTGGCGTGTATTTCTGCTTCTCTCGTGCCCTCTGCTTTCACGAGCAACACAACCAGTCCTTGAAAATCTTGCACGATATCCTTGCGCAGCGCTGCGTGTGTAACACTACTCTCGGCGGCCCTTTCCGAAGCGGACAATCGATTCCTATCTTTAACCCGTGACCGGACCGAGAACGATTCTGGGATTGAAATGTCTTCCGGGATTGATTGTCCGTTGTCAGGTGAAAAGAAGCTGATTATTGCCGGCATGGGCGTTCAGCCTCTGGGAAAGATCTTCCGGGAAGATTTTTTTCCACAACTCCAGAAAATATTCACATATTCACGCCTTAACGATATTTCGCTGCATCTTGGAAGTAATCCCGGCGATTTCCCCGGCAGGCCATTGCGCCAAGCCTACTTCGCACTCGGCAGCCAATTGAAACGTTTCGAAGAACGATTAATACGCCTGTCACTCAACTTCCAACATATTTTCCTTGTACAATATCTCGCCATTTTGAATTCCGTCTCGCCAACGGTCAGAGAATACAGTCGCGGGATGAGTTTGAGGAATCGTAGGCGGAGATGAAGGCTTCACGCAGCGCGATGGAACGAGAAAAGGATATGCGCGAGAGACAGAGCCGTTCGTGGATGATGCGATGCGAAGCGAGGAAGAAAGAAAGATGGAAGTAATCGGACTAGCAGGACAGCTCTCGAGTCTGAGTGGTGAGGATGAGGAGAACGCGAGAAGAAAGATGGCTGCGTATCGACCCCGCCGACACGATACCGAGGCGCACCTTGCTGTGCAAGAGGCAATCGTAAGGGAGCGAGCAAGAAAGTCAGAGCCCCCCGCGTTGCCTTGTAACAGAGGTATACGTACATACGTGTGTTCAATGTACACTTGACTACTACCGTCAGTACTCGAACTAGAGACCAGGAAGGATAAACGCTGTATTATAAGAAAGGCGCGCCTGAGGCTTCATTTATCATCCAGAAGCTCATTAAGGCCGAATCTGTTGCCCGGTGATCGGAGTCCGCCGTGTGCACGACGAACTTTTCTTTATCCGATCACTTCATTTCAAGTTTCATCGACTTCTTTTCTCTGAGATTCTATTTGTTTGTTTAATCCTACATAGCAATGAAGTATGTAATATGATATATAGAAGACGATCGAACTTTTTGCCGCGTAGATATTCAGTATATCGTATATGTATAGAATATATCTTCTACGATATTTCCGGCAGATATATATTATTTATAGAACGTTTTGCCGTTTTTTATAAAAATATATTTTTTATATATACTGATTCGATGCGTACTTTTTTGGTGATACACAATGAATATTTTATTCGAAATAATACGATTATCAAGATACGATTTTTTAGAAATTTGATCCAATTCTGACTCCGAGAATACGTAGTTTACCGAAGGATCATGTTATCCAGCGGCGTTTCTACAATTCGACTCGGCTACGTCGACAGCTCTGAGTGTAATGTAAAAAAATTCGTGAACCCCATAGATCACCGCTCGGGAACGAGATGTTCCATCGTCGCGTGGTCTCGTCCGCGTCACGAGAAAATAAGCTTCTTCGGGGCTCTTTCGCTCTCTCGCATGCTGACCTCGACGAGTTTTTCCCAATCCCGCCTCGAGCGAAAATCCCGGGGAAAACCGTTGGATATATCCCGCGCGTACGGTGCATTAAGCTACTCCTCTTTCTGTCGGGGGGAGGGTTCACCCGCGAGATCGCCGCGGCCTAATGACACCGACGCCGCGACCCCACAGGGATCGTTCGCTCGTGATTTCTTTCTTTCTTCTCTCAGCTCTCACTCTCCTCCACACCCCTTGGCTCACCTACGCTTCTTCATCTTCTTCGTTCTTTCACTGTACGATCTTTTCTCTCCTTCGGACACTGTATAACCGTCGCTGTGCTGTACCACTTCCCGAACGAGCGACGAGTCCTTGAGTAACAAAAAACGCTCGTCCATTTCCGCAGTTCGCTGTTAGTCGGTAAAAAACGAGAAATACGTTGAAGACAGCGAGATTCTTTCATCTGGATACGTCCGATCGACGATGAAACGATTGAACTAATGGAATTCGTCAAGAAATCGTTTAATCAACGTCTTTTCTCACGCGGTTACACCTCAAATTTTCAAAGCTTTTCGTACTTTTACGTTCAACGATCCTAACGTACGCAATTATCCTGAGTCACGGATGAAATTTAACTGTTCGCAACGTTGTGAATTCGCACCGAGAGAGAAGCAATCGCGGAGCATTTGTTCCGAGCCACGGAAAACACCGGGAGTCTCTATCAACGTCCCGAACTTTCTTTCGGACGTAGTTCGCCGAGCTTCAGTTCTCTTTCTGCACATACCGTATACCCATATATACTATCGCTGTGTGTGTCGGCGAACACGACTATACTACGAGGTGCTCTATCGCTTTTCGGTTTTTGCCAGAAAGCCTTGCGCGACACTCACGCGGCCGCGGTACCCAACGTCGAAAAGAAGAAAGTAAGAATGAGGGTGAAAGAAAGCTCCGCGACAGAGAAGAGAAAGGAAGGTCGTAAGAGGCGGTTGCTGCCTTGTAGAGGAACGACGAAGTAAAGCGAACAGACCGGCACCGGTGAGAAATGCAGCTACTTTTATTTTGCCAGTTCTCTACGCTAGCGATTTTTCCATCACCGCCGTACAATATTTCACCGGCAATCTAAGAGTCGCAAATGGAGTCCACAATGAGGCAGAAATGGCGCGGCCCACCCTGATGGTCCCTGCGATTCGTCTTCTCTACCGAAGCTCACCCCTTTTCCGTCTTATTCTTCTTTCTCTACTTTACGGTTTCTTCTTCTTATTCGTATTCCGAGTTCGAGAAACATACAGTGTACCATGTAGATGGAGATGACAAAGTCGGAGACTCAATTAAAAGATGTTGTCTCAATGTCAGAGATCTATTCTTTGATGCAATTTCAATGGAAATCAATGCAATGCTTTCGTGAAAATGTCGAAAATCTTTATTTGCATTTTCGATGCATTCAAACCGGAAAATTTTTCCTTTCTGATGGAAAAAATTGACGTAGTTTTCGTGTTTCACGAAAGAAAAAACACGGTCTCTTTTCCTCTTGACGGAGCTTCGAAAAAAGTTTTTATGTAACGCATGCATGAAAAGTACCCGATTATGGAGAGACCGGCCGTGACATGAAGTGGCACTTTATGAGAAGGCGTTGCATAAATACTCGAATCGTGTCATAAATACGGTGCGCATGCGCACATCGGTCCATAACCGTGGCATAAATACTCGAAGTGTTGCATAGATACTGTGCGCATGCGCACATCAGTTCGCCGATCCTTCATGGAACGGCCGGCCGAACATAACCTGACACCATTCATGTATTTATTACATAAAGTATTATGCGATACTCGTAAGTAAAATTAGACGTCTGACGGTGGTTGTGAAGCGACCACACTCGTCTCTTGTCGTGGGGCCCTTCCCAACCTTCGCCAAAATTCCGATTTTACATACTATTATCGCAAAGTACTATTCAGTCATTAAGTGGAAGAATTCGAAAATGTATTTTTTTCCGCCACTCAAGATTTTGTAATTTGACCCTAAAATCGAGTGGAACATTGACAATTATGAAAAACGTTTGTTTATTTCAATTTCGACGTTAGTAAAGTTTCTCACGAAAATCTTTCTGCGATTCAGAGACTAATGTTATATAAACGATTAGACGAGTAACTAGCGCTGTTAGATGCGATAATTGGAATAATAGGGGAAAATACGTACACTACATGTTCTTGAAATGAGAATTCCATATTTACCTCCAAATAAAAAAAATATGTCCGTAGAGTACACGTAAGACCTTGAAATCTGTACTTGAACCGCGTCCATCTTGCGCTTAGCCTTGTATCAGTGGTAGAATGTTGGTAGCCTTATAAAAGTATATATAGTACGTACGACAGAGAGTTGAACCCCAGCAGGGAGAAGGTAGCCACACGATTGCCACCAGCATTCCCGCAATTATAAGGCCATCAGCGGCAGGCAAACCACCGCGAGTTTTTGCGCCAAAGAGGAGAGAAACGAGCGGCGAATGTACGGTGATGTAGGGAACGGACGACGGGGGATACTGTTGAAGTCGGAACCCGAGCGAAACGTTCACTCCTCCCAAGCTTACCGCGATCGCTTCGACATACTGTGGGGCTGCTGCTTCTGCTGCTCACTATGTCGACCTATAAGTATGCGAGGCGTCGGAGCGACTCGAGAAAGCGCGGAGAGAAGGTGGATAACCCTGGCTGAGCATCCTCCTGTTATACATATTATTATCCAAGCGTATCATAGCTATCTTCGGGGTAAAACGAGACTTTTGTGAAACGATGATGTTCTTTTAATCGCGACCAACGATATTCAAACCTTCAGGCTTTCTACAACGAGATTCGCAAGCTTTGTACTCACCGACAGCTTCCTTTGAAATCTGAAATACCTAAAGTCAACGATTTTACCAGCGAATCTTTCAACTCAATATAAAAAATTTAAAAAAAAAATGTTTTCAAAGAATTTTCTCATATTACTGAAGTACGCTGTTATCGCGCGATCTTTATACGGTTCCTGCGATTTTTTTCAATTCTTCGAGCTCCGTGTTCATTAATTGTAAATAATAAACGATATGAAATAAAAATCGTAAATACTTTTATTCACGCACGTCGGAAATACAAAGAACTTTACACGTATAGGAGAGTAACAGAGAGATGTACAGTAAAATAGGTGGTACGTCCACACGTATCCAAACGGCAGAAACACGAGAGAGGCATATAAATACGAGTGTCTCCGGCGGGCCCTCGTGTGTCCGTGCTGATCGTTATATCTCCATCTGACCAGTCGGCCACAGTGAGAAGGGAGCTGGTTGAAGGGTAGTTGTGCGGAGGCGGAGGTGGCCCCGCGGTCCGGTAATACATTCAAAGTTGAATGCCAGCCTCGGCGCACTAGCTGCAGAGACAGAACACGGACACGGAATGGAAAGAGATAGGATAGAGAGGTAGAAGCGAGTGAGAAGATCCGGAGGGTTTCTGTTGGTACCTTGATGGCGATGCCGGCGAAGCTTTCTACGGTATATTTGTGTGCTACAACGTTCCGCGAGCTTCTCGCGTGTACGAACGATGGTTTGTCGGGTGGAGGAGGCCGAGTGAGACAGCGGCAAGGGGAAGCACGGGGAAGGTTTCTCGTGTTTCATTTCCTGAGCTCCTATATAACTTTGTGCTCAACTCGACACCAGATTAATAACGGCCCCACCTATCCCACCGCGAGCGCGTGTTCTATCCTATCCGCGAGAATCCCGCATCGAACAACTTGGTGTATGTTCGGACGTTCACGATGTTTCTGTATATACGTACCGCCGGAGTAATGAGGACGATGACATTCACGAATTCGAAAGTTACACCGAACTTTTATTCATTGTTCGATTGATTTTTTGAGAAATAAGGGGTTATGGCGCATTAACTACTAGACGTAGATGATAGACGACACGTCGAAGTGAGGACATCAATTTAATTCTACGCTACATTGACGCAAAGAAAACAATTCACTATAGCATTACGAGTTTTCGTGGTGCTACTGACCATCGTGTATGTAAAGAGAAAATGATTACATGGAATGTATATTGTTTAATACACTTATAATTCGACGTTGACCGTGATTGCCGCGTTGCGTGCGAGAACGCGTGCTGTAATTCGTCAATGCGCACACGCCAAGCCCGCTAACGTTCTCTTATTAGTTTATTACTTATCCAAACCCAATGGTGTTCATGCTATTCGTGTTTCATGCATACGCGTCACACGGTGACGACGCCATAGCGTATAAAATAGTATTAGTGGACGCGGGACTGTAGACGGCGCGATCAAGAATCGTCGACGTGCAGTCACGAGACTGGGGGTTGGCCACGTTTTCAAATACGGACGAGAGAGAGAGAGAGAGAGATAAGAGAGTGAGAAAGAACGAGCGAAATCGAGCAGAACGGCTTTCGGGGGTGGGAAAGCTTCGCATCAAGAGGGACGAACTCGCGGTAATGCGTATTTGATTACACCTCCGTAGTGCCTGACCGCGGCTAGCAACACGCCAAACCAGCCATTTTGGTCAACGGGCTTTACCGATTCGTGTTCACTCGCATCCCTCGCATGGTCCCCTATCTCCGATTTGATTAGCCACGAAGAGTTATGTTTAGTAATTGTAAAGGACAGCGAAAAGAAAAGGCAGGTTTCGTAGGGAAAAGATTAAGAAAGCGACATTTTTTAACGTAAATTTTACAAAAATTACAATAAATCACGACTTATAAAAAGTGGTAATTAAAAAATTCTACGCAACGTAAAGAGTGATATAACAAAGAATTATTTTCACATTATAGTCGGGCCATTCATTCGTCACTGAGTGTTGAAAGCTTCCGACTATAAAACGGTAATAATCAGTCGTTATTTCATTCATTTTATTCATATATTTTTATCACTTTTCTGTTGAAGTCGGGAAATTTAAAATTTTTGTAAAATAATTTTTATTTTGTCCTTTTTAAATAAAAAAAAAAAAGTATAGCTTAAGGCGCATTTTAGGTAATAACACAGCGAGTTTAAGCACAATGGACAGCCGGCATCGTTAAGTTAATATGAATACAGAATTTGCGGGAAAAAAATTATCGTAACAGTTCGATACTTCAAAATAATTCATAATAAAGTTTCGGTTATTATTTTTTTTTTGCAGTTCTGTATCTCTGCGACTTCATGCATAATGTTCCGTGTTTATCGTCTTAAAAACACACTTTTTTATTACTTTTTGCGCGACAATTCCGACAATTGCGCGCTGACATAAGTCATTACAACTGTATTTTCTTTTTAACAATTATATTTGATATTAATGTCTAAAATAAATTTCTAAAAAATTTGCAAGAAAGTTCGTTAATATTTCTATTCCGTATATAATTGTTAGAATGAAAATAAAGTATTACTGATAAATTATGTCAATGACAGCCCGCAATGATTACTGCTTTTGAAACAACAATTTTTTTTTTCAGTGATATGGCAATGAAAACGGTAAAAATCACGGGATCTCAGGGAAAAGCATAACTCCGGTCTTTTTTTTCCCTGACGGGCAATCGAATGTAAGTGAATTATAGTCTATGGATAATTAATGATTCCGCAATTCCCGTTCTCTGCTTAATACACATTTTTTTAACTTACAGCTGAAACGACGATTTTTTTCACGACTACGTAATTATATTTAGAAGGTACGCTGAGTTATACGCTATCTAACAAAAAAGTAATTAAGACTTAATAAAATATTAGTGATTATATACTTATTAGTTGCACCTGTAAGAAAAAAAAATGGAAAAAAATTGCGTCTAAGAGGATATGCGAAATGTTCGAACGAAATACAACCAAATGCGATTACCTATATCTACGCATCGGTAGCCAAGCGCAAGCAACATGTAATGTGCGAGTGGAGTTAGCCTCACGGCGCGAGAAGTACTTGCCACTGGCAGTTTATCGTAGCTGCTAATAGCGATAGTGCGCAAGAGACAGAGAGAAACATAGAGCGAGAGAGAGAGAGAAAGAGAGACCAGCGGCCGACGAGCAATGTTACAACTGGGACGGTAGACGAGATGGGATGGAACGAAATGGGATGGGAGGTCGGGCGCGAGCGGCGATAATGATGATGATGTTGACGATGATTACCCGCGTGGTCGAAGCAACTCCTCGCTCGTTTCTCTCTCGCTGCAGCTTTGGACCAGCGGCTAACAGTGGCCGCCATCCTGTTTTGTGCTCTTCGTCGAATTCCTATTTCGAAAGAGTTTTAAAAAACGTGACGATATAATAATAAAAAAAAAACCATAAAGTTGAAAATGCGCATGGATCGTTACGAATTTAACCAGTCGGTTCTCCACAATCTTGAAACTCAATCTTTTCGACTAAATACATTTTTCGCCGAATGCTTTCGCTCTTCTTTTAATCAAAAATTTATTTCTCTGTGCAGTTTTGAATTCCGTGATACTTTTTGAATATAATTTTTTTATTGCATTTCATCGATTCTTCTTCGCGAAGATAAGACGATAAAAAAAAATACATATATATATAATTAGTGCTCCGAGAGTTCAACGAACTATTGGAATATTCGGGGTACCAAAAGAATTTCTCGACAGCGTCTCAATAGTGTACACCTTTATTTTTGTTATCTGGCTGATCCGCCGAAGCGACTCTCTCGTGTCTTCTGATTGCGTACATTTTTCACGCACGGAGGCCGTCGACGGTAAAAAAAAAAGGAACGAGGACCAGAACGAGAGAAAGAAAGGTGTAGCAAAGCGAGAGGACAGACAGAGGGATCGTACTTAAGGGTCTTCCTGGCGTTCGAGATCTGCTTCGGTCAAACGCGTTTATTTCACGATGATGTGGACACGCGCGCATGTTCACTTCTATAACAGCAATACAGTATAGCGTAGTTTACGATGGTTAAGGCCGGTAGCAGAGAGAGAGACATATGGCATTCGTTACTCGAGATACGCAAACGGATGCCCACGCTTATTAGTTTAATCGATTCTCGTTATAAGGGACGTATATACCTAATTAAGCACGAAACTAAAATGAACCTTCCGCGCATGCGATGCATTCGCATAGCGGAGAACTTGAATCTCGAATACACACAGATCTTCGAACAGTTTGATTTCAAAGAAAGAACATTAATTCTCTAATGAACGCGATCTTATATCGCGTGCAACGATCGATGAAAAAACCGTCAAAGTCGTATCAATTATAATGGTATTGAACGAATTATTGATACGTTCATCAAAACAACGAATTTAATATATCCACTTCCAATTTTACGACTCAATGCAATCTGAAATTGTATTGAAAGCAATTACTATTGTTACAATGAAAAAAAAAATGTGCATACATCTTATTTATTGCTAAAAATGTGAGGTAAATGAAAAGATCGAAGGTACACTGATACACGCGGATTTGGTAATGTTATGTTTGTGGCAATTGAAGTGTTGATGCGATTTACTGATACTTGACAATACCATCGTAATAATTATCTCGTGAATCTATTGGACGATTATCTACAACCGCAATGATAAACCGTAATGACATCCGAATAATCAAGAAAACCGAGAGCGTATACTCAAATAATTACATCGGCAAAAGGCAGCCAAGTGCACGACGTAAGCTCCCGGATGGCAAGACCCTTCGCCGTAATGAATTTGGAAAGTGCAATCAGTAGCTCCTCGAAGGGGTGGTGCCCCCGCCGAGCTGTTCCGCCGCTCGTAGAGTCGGAAGACTACACGCTCCTCTTGTTCTCATTGCTTCTCCTAGTGGTGCTCGCTATGTTCGGTTCCACCGGGAAGTGCCGGTGGTTGATGCGACGTTGGTACAGGAAAGGGAGAGAGAAAGATAGAACCGGGAGGCAGAGAGACGCAGGCGGTGGGTTCCGGCAGTAGTGGAGAACTCGCGGGGGTTGCTGCCGCTACCGCTGGTAACGCGCATGGAGGGATGAAAGAGGGCGGATGTGACGCGGAATGATGGAGCGCGGACCGTGGAGAAAAATGAGAGTGGCGGAAAGGCGAGGGTGGAGGGACGCTGATGGATCGGTGCTCCTCCCTCTGCGTGAGCATCATCCCCGCCGCTTTCTCGTGCTCTCACTCAACCCCCTTTCGCTTCAGAGCACTCGCGCACTCTCTTTCTCGCATTTTCGTTCCGACTAGCTCTCCGGTGGTTCTCCCCCCTCCCCCGCCCTTCCTTGGTCTTTCTCACTCTTGCGTTAGCGTTCCGTGTGTAGCCGTGCAACCATCGACTTCCATCCCCTCGGAAAACCCACCCAACCACCCATCCACCCCGACAGCAGCCTCCGCGCGAGTTCCTACTCCCAGGGGGTGGGAAAAGCCCCGCAATATTACTCATAGTCCGCGGGCCTCACTCGCTCCAGCCGCATTACGCTCGTCCTACGATGCTACCCCTATTATTTATTCATGTTAGCTACTCCGTTTGAGTTCTTCCCTTGTTGTTGTTCTTCTTTTTCCTTTTGCTTATACTCCTTCCTCTTTCCTTTCGTTTCCACTTCGTTCTCTCTTTTCGCTCTTTCATTTTACACGTCTCTTCCTACGTACGGGTTGATGCACAGGCGTTAATGGTGATTGGTGATCCATCGAGTGTGCACAGGTACATACAGACGATTACAAGCCCACTGATAATTTGAGTGAAACATTAATCATCCTTCGAAAAGGAATAATGTCATTTATCAATACACGAAATCGTCCGGGGGAGGGAGATAGAGGGGTGTATAGATTCACGGCTTATTTTGTAACTTGCGTGTGTGTGCGTTAACATTCACGGCAACGCGTAGTACACGAAACTCGCATCCCGACGTGCAAACGACGCTTAACGAGCCGACGGGCATCGTCGACAAATCCGCGTATTTATACGTCGCGTTTCGTGTAAAATCCCCGGGGCGTATGTATCCTGTGAGTGCATATTATATGCGAATACACATATATATACATACTTGTGTAACATCCGACCCGTCGCACCTGCCTTTTTGCCAATCCGATAAATTATAAGCTTGCACTTCGTCGAAGCGGATTTTCCTCTTTCAAAATATCCGAGACAGACAGGTCCTCGAATTCTGGAACGCGACAAGCTGACAACAATGCTTACCTGTCTATAGCAATACTTTTGGTTTTTTTTTTTAATTTTTTCAATTTTTAGCATTAAAGCTCCTAATTGCATACACCGATAATGCGGTCAATTAATCTCAAATATCCGTTCATTATGACGAACATCACTCTTTCTGTTCTATTTAAATCGAATAGCCGAAAAGATTTTTGATGATAAGGAAAGGTAACGCAATATAATTTATGGATCTCGGTTTCGTGATACGATACTACTTCGTAATGTCTTTTTTTTTCTCGCGATCTTACATGATCCTATGAAGATAAATCGGATCTTACACGATGCATGCGATCACAGGATTGTTCTTGAAAATAATTAATGATAGGATTTTGTGTTTAGTATAAAATATTTGTAAGAATCAGCAAAAAATATATTTCTCGTCAACGACTGATTCTAGCTGAAAGGACGATGGAAAGGGGGGGTAAAAAAGCGTGTATCGGGTGGAAGAGGGGGTTTGGAGAACGCGCGATGTCCGTAAGCGGGGACCAGGACATATAGTACATATATACAAACGTTCGCGAACAGCCAGCAGCAGCACAGGGCGATTCGGTGGCTCGACGGCTCCCGCACCGACCGCCATTACTCAACTATTCACTCGGTAACGCAATCATACGTCACAAAGGCCTTTCATTTGCAAGCGCATTGTGGAAACCGGGCGATATTAATTGCCGCGGCTCGTTACCCGCTCTCCGAGGCTTTCCTATCTCTCTCCCACGATTCTCTCTTCCTCTTCAACCCCCGCAAAGCCTCCCCCCCCCCTCCCTCCTCCCTCTCCCCCGCCGTGGCAAACCCCTTGGCAGCATCGGAGAGAGAGGACGCGAAAGAGCACAGTCGTCGTGCCACGAGTCGGCTATTCCGCGTATTACGTATTCCACTCTCATGCGGCTCGACGGTCCTGCCTGGCAGCCACTACCCACCCACCCTCTCTTATACTTTTCTTGCTACCCTTGGCTTTTCCTCTATGCAACCGCCTCGCGTACGCCCCAACTCTCCGAGAGCGTTCTCGCGTGTGACAAATACAAACTCGAAGACGCCGCACGGACGACCGGAGCGGATTAGCCTCCGAGGCCGCGGGTATATAGCCGAGTTGCTCCTTCCCTTACCAACCCGCCGAGCCGTGTCACCCCGGCGAGGCAACCCACACCCCCAAAGACCGACGAGCGCGTGCGAGAAAAAAAATGGCTCGACCGAGCGAACGGCTCTCTCTTCTCTATGGAATAAAAAAGAGAAACAGTTCACGGGGGTGGGTTGAACGCGCAGAACGGGGAAGAAAACTTCGAAGCTACAGAGAGAGATAGAGAGTCAGTGGTGTAGCGCCATTGCATATTTATGAAGGCGATGATACCATCTCATTTTAGTTTCGTTAGTCGAGTGCACGATCTTTTCTTCGGTATAACACACGCGTTACATCGGACAAATCGTGGCAACGATAAAAGAAAATGTCAAACGATAATGTAAACGCATACTGATTTTATGATATGAACAAAAAAAATTCTCATGAATTAGAGAAATATCATATATGAAAAGTAAATATAAGTAAGCAAAAAAAATATTTGAAATATATGAGAAATAAAATAAATTCGCCGTTTTTTTTTAATGAGTAATACATAAATCATATAATCTTTTTATATTGCCGAAAAAAAAAAATTGCGTTTGCTGAAATATGTTCCGAAATGTATCTCCGTTACACAATTTTTCAACGAAAATATTTAACTTATGTTATACGTATCATTTTTTTTATAAGCTTTTTTTTTCTATGTGGGATGATTTGACTACGTATTCGTTTGGGATTATTCCTGTTTATCCTCCGAAATGCCCACGGAGTGTATCGTGCGTCAGTGAAGGAGAATATTTTCTCAGAGTCAGGACAGCCGGCGGCAGTCGTCAAGTCGCGCGACCTCGAAACCGGCAGTCTCGATTGACGCGGGTCCACCCGTGGTGTTTGAGAAATGTCTTTTCGTCCTGTTCGTCTCTACAGTCTCATTTTCGCCACAGTGTCGTGGAGCCGTGAAAGAGAGGATGAAGAGAAAAAAAAACAGGCATCAGGCGGTCTTTCAATCGATGAACGAACTTGCTATACCGACGCGTATATCGACGAGAGCGTCACGCAGGCTCTTCTCGTGGGATTCAAAGTGGGACGGTATCGAAGGCGCGTCCTTGATACCCCGGTTCACCATCTTTTCCGGGAGTTTACGCGACAGGGCAGCTGCGCCCTGCTATATGCCTATTGCTGCGATGTATATGTATATATACCTCTATTCCGTTCTCTCCTTTTTCTCGCTCGCTTTTCTCTATACAGGCTTCAGGATTTGAAAAAAAAAGAGGGCTGAGCCGATCGTTTGACGTTTGACTGATCGCGGACGTACCGGGACCGGGAGAGCCTTCGGCTAGTTGCTGGAGGGGCTCCCGAGGGTTTTTTTTTTCTCTGCGATGTTTCCAACAACCCTCCGCGCGATACCCCGCGACTAACCCCTCACGCCGTTCTACCACGCCGCCCGGGCGCTATCAAGCCCGTTGGGGCCCACGTCCAAGAACAAAGACATCAACTTGATTGATGCTAACACCGACCACGAACGTCCGCGCTACGTCGTTCATCCGCAAGAACTCTCGAGACAATCCTGTCGTCTTTTCCAAACATAGAAACCCGTGAAAAGGAATGAGAGCGAGAAAGGCCAATGAAGGAAAGCGGAATAAAGGATCCACCCTTCCGTTGCTGCACTCTATCTCTGTACATCGACGAGGGGGACGCCAGCTTAGCGGTACTATACGCGCGCGAACGCACTTCATTATCTGCACTTTCTTTGGGCTTTTCGACTTCTTTATCTTTCTTTCTGACTTATCGTCGAAGCAGTTTGATTTCAACTGTCGGGGAATAGATGTATATCTCGCGGCCATGAGTTCAATATAGTTCCGTGAAAGAAACTCATCGAATAGTAAATCGTTACGCTATCTGACGGAAAAAGTCCGAAGTTGCGCTTTCAGGGCTGATTTATGAAGCCGGAACGAAATTATGGCTCGTCATTTTGGAAAGAGTTCGTAACAATAGTGTCTCTAAAAGGGTGACTTTCGGACATTGCTCGTTCGAAAGGGTTTAGCCGTTTGCACCTTGCGAAATGTCTACAATTAGTGTATTTGCGTACTACAAAAGGAAAGGCTGTGTTTGAATTAGTGAAATAAATTTTTCTGTCCAAACAGAACTGTTCGATACTTTGTTCAACGGAGAAATTTATTGACGTTTCTCCGGCAACCCTTTCAATGCGTTAGGTAGGTATAACTTTTTCACCCGTCTCGTCCTTATCGTTCTTCGTATTTAAGTTATAAATAAAATTAAACGTTGAATAACAGGAAGTCCGCGAAAATCTATGGATACATTTTGAAAAATAGCATTTTCACATTTTTCTTTACGCGAAACAAAATGGCATCAAAGGGGAAGCAAGTGCATGAAACAAGACGATAGTGTTCAGAGTGAAGTTTCTCCGGTACGTCGAGAGAGAAGCGCAGCCGCGCTGCCATGAGAGAACAACCCGGTCATCATCATTAGGTTCTCAGGAATCGCGTTATTATGCTTTATCTCAGTGTGGCGCCGCATAGCATAGGAGGAGCGCTCAAGGCTTCTCCGAGAAACGAAGTAACGACGGATAAAGAACACGAGGATAAGAAAAAGTTGTTACGCGGTTAAAGAATTCAGAGACTACATGACAGTCGATTAAATATGCAAAAGTCAAAAATTTAAATAATGAGATGTTGACGATAAGTCCGCGTTGGAGAGAAACTGAAGCGCCTCGCAGTCTCGTCATTCGTGAAAGAAGACGAAGTGTCAGTCTCGTCTTTTGACGAGACGAGTTATTGAATTTATCAATTTTCGGAGTAATCCAACTGCGATTTATTAACTCGGATGATAATAAAAAACAATTATTTTTTAATAGCCTATTTTATTTTGGAATTTTTCGAACGTTTCGACGCTATACCACCGGCACTTGTCGTTGTAAAAGCGGCAGCACCGGCGGTATCGTGTTCTTCGCAGAGTGGACGTCGTGTCCAGCGAGTAATTTATATCTGTTCGCTTCCGTGTCGCAGTGGCCGGGCAGTACGTCGTAGCAGAATCATCCAGGAACTCTCCGCATCGCGAACCTACACCCCATTTCCAGTCCCGTCCGTACGTCCGTTCACCGAGGGGTTAGGCCGCTCACGAAGCGACGAAAAATTTCAAGAAAATCGTCGTTCCCCTCGAGACCCGTCGACACTCCCGGCGTTTGATGCATTGCCACCGATAATTTTTAACGCGCGTCTCGCCCGCACTTCTCTGCACTTTCGTAACCCAGCAGTTTTCGCCTGGAAACGTTATGGCTCAACGCCGTTTTTTTTCACCGGCCTATAGCTACAACTCGGACGAAACCGCCACCGCTTTCCTACACTCTGCGTTGCCTGCGATGGTCATGAATTTCATGATCTCTTCGGATTCGCTTCCGGCACGGATCTTCAACGTGGCATTTTCGCTCCGGCGCCATCCTCCTTCCGGCATCGCATTCCCCCTCTCCTCAGCAAACTTTTCACGAAACTTTTTCTTCTCTGAATCTTCGAAATTTCAATGTATACCCTTTTTTTCTCTTCGAATTCATGTATTTTCGTAGGAAGAACGAAAATTATGAAAATCGCGTTCATTACAAAAAATTCAATTCGGAGAAAATGAATTGAATCGTACGACGTATCATGAATATTCCACAACTTTTTATGGTAAATTTTCAATATTCGAGTAAAAATTGGTTAAATATCAATGAAGGGTGCGAAATCGAAGCTCTGACAGTGAGCCGTAAACGTTGGTGGTCGCGGTCATCACTGAACGGTCACAATTCGACTCTCCGTGTATCCCATCGGGAAAGAAGGGTAACGCCGCCGGTCAAACACGAGAGGTAGGTATCCGTCTCGTGAACAAGATATGCATAACCGACAAGGAAAATGACGAAAAGGGTCGAAGAATAATGTACAAAACAGAACAAGAGTTTCGTCTACGCAGCGATGACCTCGTAGCGCGATTTACGACCAAAGCTATTGTTCGCTGTGAGCTCGAAGTTCTGCCAAAAGTCAAGGTCGGTCGCCTTTCAATATAAGCAATGCATGTATGCTACTCGCCAAGAAACAGCGATTTCTTTCGCGCAGCGTGAAACGCGGTCCGCACTACCGCAAACACTGCGGGTCCACCATGACGAATGTGAAACGTCCCGAGATTCTTTTTCGCGACACCTATTGCTACGTGAATCCTTGCCCCGGACAACGAGAATCGAAGCTTCCCAGAAAATCTAGAGCAACCGGGAGGCCTACTGCGAATTGCCCTGTCTCACGCATCCCTTTGGCGTCCAGCCAACACCGTTCGTTCGATCGCGTAACACATTACTCCAGAAAAACATGTTATTCAACAGCGTAAATCGAACTTCGTACTACATTTTTCGAGATATACCTTCGTAGTGCTTTTTTAAATTTTCATTTTTTTTTTACTACCGACTATTCGGGTTTTACAACGCCCGCGTCCGCGTGACAATTAATCAAGCTTGAGAAATATGGCCACTCTTGTGATATATACGTTTATATAGTTATTTGCTTTATTTTTGAAATTTTTTTTTATTACCCTGTCTCCGGAGTGCTAGGAGAGAAACGCAATTCTTTTTGGTACTCGGTGAAATTAGAATGATACTTTGATGAAGGGGTTGGTACGCTCGTGGACTGGCCGGTATGTCAGGTGTTGGGTTGCCGGGGGTATAGTGGCTCTAATTAAAAAGCCGTGTCCGGCGAACGGGTGGCTGTATACGGCAGGCAGCCGCGTCACGGAACTCCAACCCTGGACGTGACCCGTTGCCACGTTTGTTTTTGTTTTTTTTTTTTTTTTTTTCCGACTGCGCTCACCGTATCGCGTTTTTTTTTTTCTTTTTTTAACTCTTCGTTATTTTTTTTTTTTTTCGCTCTTCATGTTTGTGTGTGTGAATGTGTATGTATTTTTTTTTTTTTCAACTCTACATCAACGCGCATTTCATTTTTCAAATGGATGCTGCGTGAGAGAACCAGCGCGCTTATACTACAGTATAGAGGTGGGACGCGTAGTACGGTTGTCCAAATGTTGAGGGTGTACAGGGATACCGAGCATCCCCCATTCGCACGTTCTCGCCAACGGCACCGGTCTATATACAGCCGTAATACGTACCGCGACTCTTGCCCGCTCGCGAGTCGCGCAATAAATTCTTCCGCACCCTTTACAATTTCGGAAACAATGGGCAAACCCGAAACGAGACAGTTTCGGTGGTGAAAGCTCACGCGGAACACGCGGTCCAAAGAATTTTTCCGTCGTTTCTACCGACAAACAAGCGGATACACGAGAACAAATGCCCTTGACGTACGTAGAACAATTATCGCGTACGTCCAGAATTTTCCTGAATTTTCCAGGAAAATTTCTCACAAGGCATATGTCCTATTCTTTGACACTTAATATTTTCGAGTCACAAATTTTATCGAAAATGTTGGAAATTAAAATTCATATGATTATTCATTGAAAATTCATTCGTTGATTAATTTTCGTAACGATAATTGGTGCTGAAGATTTCAACTATTTATTTTTAAAGCAAAAAAAAAGTTAGTTTAACATTTTTTTCCCGAGTATCCAAGTGTATACATGATGAATGATAAGTCCGTTGACCTTGCGCGGAATTTTTGAAAGAAAAACGAACGATAGACGAAAGAATTCTCAGGGAAATCAAGATGGACGCTGGTTGGGATCGAGCGCCATGTCGGACAGACGTGAGTGACATCCCCTTAACGACGTGCCCTTCCAATCCGTCGTATATACCGCACGGAGTCCTCCTCGTCGTCGTCGTCGTCGTCGTCGGCGTAGTTTCCCCCCTCATCTCCTCCCCCTAAACTGAACCGAATTGAACGGAATCCCACCCCTATAGTATACGTGAGCCACACGGGCCACGGCCCAGCGGAGACCTACTCGTATTATCCACAGTGACAGGACGCCGGAGTTATTAATGGCCGCGACAGTGACAAATGACGAACTGTCGGCGCAAGCAAGACTGATATCATGGCGGCCTTCGCCTCGCCTCTCTTTCACTCCACTATGTCTTTCTTCCTCTTTTTCCCATTCTCTAACGTTCGACTATCCTTGTCGTCTTCACTTTTTTTTCTCGCCCCACGTTCTCGTCTCCACGCGCTTCGTTTCCTCCTCATTCTCTGCTTCTTCTGTCCTCAACCCCTCGCGAATAGTTTGATACTTTTCTTTTTCTTTCTCTTTTCATGTCTATCGCAAGTCCCTCGGTCTCCACGTTTCTTCATCCCCTTCTCGAAACGTGCTGCGCGGAGCCGTTCTTTCTTTACGTCTGTTCTTCAACATTCGTGTGTTTGTTCGGTTGCGATATGATGTGCACAACAAACAGAGCAACTGTAACAACAGGAGCAGTCGAAGCGAAGGGTGACGCAAAGCAGTGAGTTCCGACCGAATAATTTGATTGATCGCGGAGAGCTTACGGTTTATCTTGTCGTATTAAGCGAGTTAGAACCTTCAATTTTGAAAATTTAACTGCGATCCATTTGCGTACGTAATCGTGTCAGAAAGAATACGAAAAGCATCGAGAAAACAGAATGATAGCAATTTTTTGAAAAATTTGTTTGGGGTGAATAGATTTTAGAAATATCGCAGTGTCGTCTCGAGGATACTGAACCGAATCTCTCCCTCGTTCATATTCCTGTCTTCACGAATCTAGCGAGGAATCAGACGATCCAAGCCGCAAGAATGTCCACGTTATATCTGTGAGGATCTTCCATTCAGACGAGGAGAGGTGACTCCGGTATGGGCTAAGAGCCATTGGTGTCCCCATAGAATCGAGAAATTCTCGAGCACGAAACCCCGGCGGCGTTCCTGTGCACTTAGAATCTCGACAGTGCCGAGATGCTGGTTATATCAAGGGCAGCAGAGAATGAGAGGGAACGAGGGGGGAGAAAGGCCGACCAAGCTGCAGTCGCCTCATTTATAATCCTAACTAGGAGCGGAGAGGGCGATCGGTTTCGAGTTCTCGCTGCGATCGCTCTCTGAAAGTAACGAAACAGACGAACACGACACATGTAAGAGTTCGAAAAAAAAAAAAAAAATCGAAAAGAAAAAAAAATGAACGGAATAAGAAAACGAGAAACTAAATAAACCGGGTTGTGTACAAAATCAAAATAAATATATTTACAGATTATCCACGGCAATAACTCATCCGCGGTTTGAATAGACGGCAGGGGGTCCCCTTCGTTTCTTCCTTCAAACTCTTCTCCCTCCCCCAACCCCCCCATCTTCGACCTATGAGGCTCTTCGCCTTCCCTTCTTCCTCCTTCTTCTGCTTCGTCGCTCGTATCCTCGCGCTGCTCTTCTATATCATGAGCAGGTTTCGCGGCTGCTTTGTATTCCGAGTAGTTCGTCTCTTCGCCGCTTGCAAGCATCCCTTCTCGCGTTTCGGCTTCGCGCCAACCTCCTCGACTTTGGCTTCCACTTCTCGTCTCTTCGTTCACTTCGACGACGCTTGATTCTTCTTCGAGACTTGCGAACGAAAAATCCTCGATTTTTTTTTAGAGCACATATACAGTGCACGCGAAGACCATGGCTTGAGGCTAAGGCTGCTTGATCCACCCCTTTTTACCCTCCTCTGCAAAGTCTTATAAGGGTTTCACGTATACGACAAGAAGAACCCAACGCTAACGTCACGAGCGTCTTTGATCCTCGTCGAGCGCGAGCTAAACTTCTTCGCCACCTTCTTCTTCGACAAAACCCGCTCGATCTCTTATCTCTTTCTTGATGTCCCCCCCCCTCCCCCTCGAGTCGTCTTCGAGAGAAAGGATTTTCTCAAAAGAATTCATAACTTCTCGTACAATGGCCGTGGGACGGAGGATAGAGACTTCTCACATATTCGAGACGAAAAACTTGAAGACACAGCTCTCGCGCGATCTTATACTGAATACGTTTGTTGGAATAAATCATTCGGTTATGAGGTGCGGATAAGGAAGGTCACATAAAATGAAAGCTCAATTGAGACACAGAGAGGATTCATGGCTGCGAGTGAAATTTATGAGATACAACGGTTATGATAGTTAAATTAACGTACAATGAATTGTATTAATGTATCAAAACGGTTTTGTAAGTGACAGAGTTTAGCCAGCCACTTCAAGGCCTGTAATAACAACTACTGTGGCGCAAGATCAGAGGGGTGAATGTCGAAGTTCCGAGGGATTTCGTACGCGAGTAAGGGGTGCCCGCCGGGTCTTTTAATCGCCCTCGCAGACCGGACCCTCACCCGACAAAGAGAACAATGGATGGATTCTTACGAAATCATCGATCGGCACGCGGCCAATGTGGAAACACTACCGGCCCGCCAGCGTGAATCAGGAGTTTTCGGGTGAAGGGAACGCGAAGGAGGGAGATAGCGTAGCGCGGGGGTGGCAACGAAGGTCTCAGGGTGAACATGCCGAGCGCATGGAGAACCGGAGGATGGAACACGCGCAGTGAGAAGCACATAGGAGAAACGCGAAATGGCGAAGGAGACAGAAAACAGAAACACGCAAACCTGATCTGCTCATGAGCGTGGAAATCCCTCGTGGCAGCCTTGGGGTTCCCGAAACATCAGCGTGATTGCGTTCCACGAAGCGGGAAGGGATTCCATTACCCAGCATGAGAGAGAGAAAGCGAGGTACCCTCGGTCCTTGCGTTACCGCCCTCGATATGCTCCTACGGCAATGCTTCGGCTACCGTTTCCCCTCTTCTTCGTAACCACCCGCCTTCCCCGTCGAATACTTCGAGGCATACCAACCCCTGTCGCCGATCTATGCCAACCACTTTCACCGATACCCAAGTAAATACGAAACGATCACGAGCTATCCAATATAATCTCATCGCTTCTACACGCTGTAAATGCAGTTACGACTGCGCGGGGGGAAAGAACGGGTTGATATTAAATTATACGAACAGAGTTCAACGATTTTATTCAATAAATTGCCCTCGTATCGTCAAACTATCCCAATCTATTCTGCAATGACGATATACGAAGGAAATAATGGAAACACGTTGTGACGAAGAAAAAGTATCGAAGTAGTGGAAAATCAATTGCGTCGCGCAGGAAAGGTCGAGAGCTCAAGGCTGCATTTCATATCGATTTATCAAGATTATTGCACTTAAAGAACTCGACAATGTTGATCCACCATCGTGTCTCATGTCAATCCTATGCACCCAATCGTAGCCGTAGAATCGACATACCTCGACTCCATATTTGTATTCAGTATGTATATCATTCGCGATACAACTCATAGTAACATATGATACGAGAGGTAAGAGTAATTGTGAATCTGACGATATGTACATATTGTCTGTGTACCTATGCGGTATACGGCGTATACGGTGTACATAGTCGCTCATCGACTATGTGAAACTGACCGGCTTATCGAAGCCCCCGTTACGAATATCCACCGAACGTTCCACTGAGTTTGTCAGCATCATGATGTGAACTCAGTTCAGTGCCGACGATGTACTCTATGTCTACGTATATACACTATACGCCCGATTGAAACTCTGCATGCGCATAGAACGCTGTTTGCAATCTACATAAGTATACATAACTGCTTGCAGCTATGTACATGCGCACTCGTGATACACAGTATGTATGTATCGCTCAGACGAATCTCTCGGTACATAACAGCCGTGTATGGAGCGTCGAAGGCAACGGCGATCGGATTCCGCGAGCGAGAGAGTCACGAACCGGTGGGGGTGGGAGGGGGGGGGGGGGCGAGTCAAGAGTGGGTGGATGGTTGCAGAGGGAGATTGGTGGAGGGTGAGTAAAAGGGGGAAGGCGGGGTGGTTCGGCGAGGAGCAGACTCCGCGAACGTCGGAGTGCGGGTAATGGGGTTTGCTGGGAGTGACACGGGGCTAACCGAGCGGAATCACGAGCTCCCAGGAATCGAATCCATGCGTCACCTCGCCTGCCAACACCATCCGCAAGCTCGCAAGTTCTCGAGACCCCCGTATAGAATCTGGCCGCGTGGTACTCCTCGCTCTACGTCTACTGCTACGTTTTCCTCTGCCTTACTCCCTATTCTTCCCCGCGATATTCTTCGTTCGCTGTGTACTCATCTCCCAGTTCACTACTTTACTCATACTTACGCGTTTTGTCGTTGCAGTACTGTTTTTTTTTTAACTGTTACTTGACTCTGAGAAAAAAATGTTCGGGAGTTGACTTCGGAAACGTAAAAAAAATATGTTCTATGAAATTTTAGGTTCAATTTATCGTTGCCTCCCTTTGAGATTCTGTTGATTAATTCGCGTTAATTATTCATGTATATTATGATAATTTTGTTATTAAGACATTAAATCGAAACATGTTTTTGTCGAGTGGCGCGCACAGCGATGGCAGAAACAGCAATGGATGATATTGTCAAGCGCGAAGAATCGCGGGTTTGCGACAACAAGAGCGAGACGTTGTATTTCAACCCCTATACTTTATATATACAGACAAGAGGCGCTATAGTTTGCTGCGGGCGCATGATACCTAAGCAACCATCAACCCCCTCGGTTTCTCGCTTCCGTCCGCGCGGCAGCTCTATTCCTTGTGTTTCGTTCGGTCTCTGCCGCCACCGGTAAATGATGGCGCCTCCGGGCATTATCTATTGTTGCGCCCATTCCATTTAATATTGTATTCCATAGCACAAACAATGGTAAAATGCGAATTAATGTGGCACGATTTATCACGCTTTTGTGGCGATTCGCTCACGTCGGAACGCACGACGAACGAGAGAGCCGCGAATCTGCGCTCGGGTCGTTGCTCTACCTACCGTATATTACTCACCGTACATGTATAACCGAAGTTTTCATTGCCGATTTAACGTAATAACGATGTTATCAAAATTCTCCGAAATAATTGTCACTGCAAACGGTTTTTTTGGACGCTAATTTCTTCAGTCTGTAATACGAAAAGATATATTTGCCGATGCATTTTTCAGTATGCGAAAATGCATGGAAAACGTTTTCCTCCTTTCGAGACAAGGTTTAGCGAAGGAAGTAGTAGCGGAACGAGGATTGGGAACCACAGCAGGTGACGCTCGTATTCTCCGAAGCCGCCACTAATACTTGCTCCCTTTTTCTTTTTCGTTTTTACGCTGAAAGTAGCCAACTAATCCCTGAAAAAGATGCTGCGCTGCGAAGGCCACGTTTTCCTCATTTCATTTTTGTTTTTACGCTATTTTTTTTTTTTTTTTTTCATCATTGTATTGGTTCGATAGCCTTTTCGCGATCGGGACTCGATGATAGATTCGCGAAGTCGTGAAAAATCGGAGATACTGATGCACGCGAAGGGTAAGACGAAGCTTGGGGAAATAGCGAGAATGACAAGGACGTAGGAGTGAAGGTTTTCAAAGGGGCTGCAAGGGGATTCCGGGGTAGTGCGGCTAATGCGCGATGATTAAACTAACGCTCGCCACCAATCACCCTGCCACGAAAAGCCCAGTTTCTCTCCCTTCGCCGCTAGAGTAACCGTACATGTGGAATGCTACTGTAAGAAGAAGAGGTAAAAGACCAACCTGGAAGGTCCAATTCTTTTTTTTTTTGCGTTTTTATCTCTTCTACTCACCGAGCCCTTTGCAGTTTCCATCGACAAAAGATCGACCATCTATCCAAAGTTATTTATTGCTTTCTCGTCCCGACTTCGCAAACGTAACGACGCGGCAGCGTTGATGTAACGAATGTGACTTCTGTCGCGAGTTACTAAACGAAGACGTTGGCATAAATTTTGATACGAAGCAAACTTGGCATCGATAATCCATCGAGAACCGAAGCGTGTTCATTCATTTTCCGACGCGCGGCATCGGCGAGCGAAAAGCTAGTCGGAGCAAAATCATCATCATCATAATCATCATCAAGACGAGGGTATCATTGAGGGCCAAGAGCCTCAGCCGGATGGACAAGTGGGCAAAGGCTTGGGGAACCTGCGAAGAGGCCCCGAGGGAAACGCGACGAAGAGACGCGTAAACTTGGGCGAGAAACGAGCGAAAGCGAGAAGTCTATCTCATACATTACATTCTCGAAGCCCCCGTCGACGCATCCTCGTTTGAAAAGTCACATAATCTCGAGTGATTTACTGCCTCGCGGGGCACACCGAACGTCGAGGCGGCTCGGCAGCGTTCTCTTCTCGCGTTCAACGATTCTTGCCCTTGCACCCACGTCACTATATTGCCGCGACTCCGCTTCAACTTTCGGATTCGTATCTCTCGTGTCGTTGTTATTCTGCCGGGTGGTCTTTGCATCATAGATTCCCTCGTCGTGTGGGATAATTATAACAACGATCGAATGAATGACGAAAATATCCATTTTTTTTGGCAACGATCACCTCAAAACAAACCTGTTCTTCATCGGCAAAGCCGATAATTCAAAGCTTTGCCGGTAGCGCGTGAAAAAAAAACACAGTATCTATTCACCATTTTAGATACGAGGCTTTCCAAAAATTGCTTCAGCGATCGGAAAGATGAAAAAATCATATATCTTCAAAATTACGAAATCTATAAGAAAAATAAGTATTCGAATCAATAACATCGGAGATCGACGACGTGTGTTGTGTCGAACGTTAACAAGAGTTTAGATCGCATCCACGTTATCCAAAAATCGCCCGTAGGGTTGATATCCGACAACAAAAGACTCTGATGCGTTCAATCATTAATCAGAAACTCGGCAATGAGGCCATCAGCGGAAATTCATTTGGCTACTTATTCATTTATCATTATTAAACGCTTGTGAGCGGAGCTCGTTTTTTTCCGTTTATTTTCCTCTCCAGGTGCGTTATATATTCTTCTCTTCTTGTGAAGGAGGCGCGTTGCGATCGTTCACGGACTCACGCCTCGCAGATGGCTTTCGTTTCGCGCCTCCGTAGTTACGCGCTCGCGCTCCCAAGCGGGGAAAAATATTTATCACACGAGCGTTGAATATATACGTATACATATATTTACGAGATAGCAACTATGAAGAATCCAATCTAATGATTAGTCCCTTCTAATGAGACAACAATCCGGTACGATATTAAGAGAACAATCGCGAAGTCGTTGCGCCGCTTCTTACTATTAACCGTAATTTATTCCATCGTTTCCTTTTGCTCGCTTACTTCTGTTTCCTGTGTGCGCGCGCCGCTGACAGCGCTTCAATTTCTTTACGCATTAGAGGGCGTCGCGAGATCTTTGAACGGGCGGATACACTCGATGAAGCCAAAATCTGACGCAGAATTATAACTTCGCGCACAGAGGCAGCACGAGTGAAGAGTCAAACCACATCTTCCGAGACGCGCATGTATATGCATTATACTATAAAGCCTCAGCTGGAAATAAGCCAACTTACGTCGTGCTTATCCGTCTCTCGCTATTCTGCAAATTACTCTTCTCGCACGTCAGCCTCTCGCATCGGGGCCTTCGTATTCAAGTGTAACCTGTTCATCTCTCGGTAATTTTCATAATTGTATCACAGAAGGACGTTTGGATACGTGACACACTTCACTGTCGTCGTTAAATACCATAACACGAGCAATTCAGCTGTGTTATTGAACCAATAGATCTTGTAGCCGAGAGATGAAAAAAAAAAAATTAATCTCCGACGTTTAAGTTTGTCTCGTCTCTTCTTTTGCGAACCTCGGCCCTGTCTCAAGGTCTTGCAAAAAAAAAATCGTACAAGAAAAAAATAAACTTCTTCTTCGATTGTTGAGCAAAAGAAACAGCCGCGGCAGGAACAGCCATATACCGCGGGCTCTTATCCAACGTCAACGCTGAGTTCGTTGCCAACTCCGCCAACTAATTTTCCGCTTCCCGAGGTTATATGATTTTCCGCTACGCGAATACGGTCAACTCAGAGACATTGATTTTCCTCTTACCGTCCTTCTCGAGCGCCCGGGTTCTTCGTGCCTCGGGTCCTTCTGCTGGCGTCAGGTTTACTCGAGTAAACGTGAAACTCGAGATGCGACATATACACAGCTCGAGACTCGAAGAGTAAACGGCTCGCGACACGAAAAAGAAATGTTTCGAGTTATAGTTATTTGAAGTATAGGAATACACGCGATTCTTTCGTATAAGAAAAGGGATCGCTGTCCCCTGTGTATGACATTTTTCTTTTTTTTTTCTTCTTTTTCTATCGACGAAGAATTTCGGTAAACAGATATCGAATTTATCACCGATTTTTCGGCAAAAGTTTACACATCGTCATTCGAACTTTTCGCGTTTTTACTCCGTTGGGCGATATTCTTGGGGAATAAAATCACTTGACCCGCTCAGTCTCGAGACGCTTTCGGCTATAAACGCCGAATGACCTGCTTTTCATATTTTCGGGAGAAAGTAGCGAATAACACACGAAGACATGGGACATCATCAGTGACGCTTTTTCCACTCGAAAGTCTTCGAAAGTCAAGGAACAAATTTCATCACACGAGTAACGAATGAAAAAAAGGCAAACTATTATTTCATAGCACAATCTGCAGCATAAAACGGCCAAAATAATTAACTTTATTTCCACGAATAAAATAAATAGATCGCACTTTACGCAGATGAAACTATTTAAATCAAATAATTCATTTCCGCGGATGGGACAGTCGAAACATCACGTCAGAAGTGTAAGTCGAAACCCAAACAAGAAGCTTCCACGCGTAACCGAGCCGATTTTCCGAGTCCGCCACATCCGCAAACGTTTCGCAAAGATATCAAAGAGTTCCGACTTAGCCTTGGATTCGTTCTAATACACTCGGCAAGGGCTGAGAGTCTCGGCGCAGCAGAGACCTGAGTACGAATGTTCAAATTTGCAGGATACTCGCGTGAAAAATCCCATTTCTCTTCTCGTATATCCCCTCTGTTAAGCATCTCTCGCCTCGCGCTCATTCCGAAACCCGAAATTCCCACATCCGCAAACCCGCTCTCAATCTTAAAGACGTTCGGTGTCCTTGCGAATTCATCGTAACTGAAGCAGAACGAATTTTCCTGACGGGATCCTGACAGCGGGATGCTCGTTCGGCACAACAGTGGCCGCGCGGAAACCGGCCTGCAGGACGAAGGGTTTCGAAGCGGGTGCGTTGCGCGGCTGCAGGCCGAAAGTTACAAGGGTTACGCGGTTATGCAAAATAAATGCAAGAATCCCTTACCTGCGCCCTGTATATTATACGCAAAGACGGTTTGCGACCTGCTGCAGAAAGTCTGTGCGAAACTACAGCCTCGACTGGCGATCGTTCGACGCAAGGTCTCTCCATCGGAACTGGCCGACGGCAAATATCCTTCCGGCAGAGTTAGCCGCAAATGCTAACAGAAAGAAAGGGATGCACCTAGCGAAACCGGGGCACTTTTGTTCACCCTTTTGATTTACGGCATCGGCTAAACGGACTTCTAAAAGGCTTCGAAGGAAACTGCAGTTTTCTTGCCAAAATTCCAAGCATCTTCGACTCTATCGCTTCCGCACGCAAATTGCGAAATTCAAGGCCACTGAAGGGTTCTTCTCTCGTAACTGGCGCGCAGAAATTCTAACCAGATATTACCTTAGAAGATATACCTGTACCTCAGTTGAGAGTCAAGTGCGCGAGTGGATGGACGCTGTTTTGCCTCATCCGAGATCTCGGAGTTGCGATAAGTCGGTGAGGAGTTCGCGAAAATAGGTATACAAAAAAGAACAACAAAAAAACTTTGATATCAGTCGTGTAGTGAAGCACTTGTGATATAGTGTTGTTTCCTATGTAGTTCTTGCGATGAGAATCCGACACCGGTAATTCGTGTATCTTCACAATAGCTCTGAGCAAATACGTAGTTGGTATATCGCGAAAAATTTCTACGTTTAAAGTTCAACGACTCTGACGGAAGTAGCGTAGTGAGAGAGATGCGCCGATCGCGTGGCGTGCATTATAAGCTTCAGTCAAGAAAGACCTCGAGCATTGAGCCAATTGAGCTGCTGGATCTTCACGGATCTTAGCCTCTGTTATCATGCTTTTCGATAATCCGGTGTGTCGTGAGCTCAGCAAATTGTTCTAAGAAAGACAGAGCGCGCAATATTATTCGCGCGGAACTGTGCGGTTCTGTCAATCCCCGTAAGGCGTCCGGCGGGTTTGCATTAGACGAATTTCGCGATAGTACAGAAGCCATTGCCGCGGCTCGATGTTTCGGTATATGGAAAACGAGATCGGTAACACACGCCTCGGGTATACCTACGAGAAAGGATTTTTATCTCGACGGCGTATCTCTTCTAATCCAAAGAGTGCTGTGCACTTTGCGGACGCCGGTTACGTGGCTCAATCGAGCCTGCGAAACAGCTTCCCGTTCGTATACTCCGATCAAAGCTAAGAAATTATATCCTCAGGCTAATGAGACTTAGAACTATCATTATCCAACGACTCACTTACGCTCCGGCCTTCCAATAAGTAATTTCAGGCGTATTACACTGTCGTTTACGAGAGGTCGGGGGGGTCAATCGTACTTTAGTTTTTACTTATTGCTGCTGGTTAAACGCTCCTTCGCCGACTTGGCTGGTATTCCAGTTTGGAAGGGCGAAGCTGCTGGGAATTTACGATTAAGTGCATATCAGCGATGATTTCGATTCGTCGCGTTCGATCGCGACGATGCCCTATCGATATCGGAACTTTCGAGCCCTCCGCCCATTCTCTCTTCCAACGCGGTCCAGATAACGGACGGGAAGTCATATTTCGGCACTGCTATCCATCTTCCGCCGGCGGACAGCGTACCGATTGTGCCGACGCTAACTCTCCCGTTCGTAACTCAAACCGCTTTCGAACCATTCGACCATTCCTCTCCTCACTACGATCGACTATCCGCTATCATCACTTTGTAATATTTCTCTAACTCGGGTGCAAAGTTTCGCTGGATAATTCGACAATGACGACGCTTCGAGTGATCCGGATGATGTAAATTTTGATAAATATATTAAGGAAACATTACGAATGAGATATTTCGCAAGTTTTTCCAAAAATTTCCGCGGTATCTGTACAAATATTAGCGAAACATAAATACTCATTTTTATTTCGGGAGGATTGAGTTTTTTCGGCAGTACGTAATTTTGCAGAAACGAATTAACATTTTTTTCGAATGTGGAATATAACGCGAATCGCACATCTTTATATTAATTCACAATTTAAAAGTCTGACGTTCGGTTAATGACGCGATTGTTAGTCTCAATAAAAAAAGTATCGTATTTATCAATTTTATTTAAATATTCTTAGAAATTGAGTTAAAGCTGCAAAAAGAACTTGCAGTTGATAAGATGATTCTGCGTTCGAATACCCAAAATTTACTTTTTTTTATTGTTGTAAATATATTCGAAGAGCCGAAGGAAGTATTTCAAATTTGAATTTTATGATTTTGACGCGACGCGATCTTCTTAATCGACGACTATAACTTTGAATATTTAATGAAACGAAATTACATTCGAAAAGAACAAATTGTTTTGTTGGATCACAATTATCCGATCAAATTTGCAAGTGCAGCGACTCCCATTGATCATTTCTTAGAATGCAAATTAATCTCGACGAAGCATTGAATATTATTTATCATCGGGTCGCGACTTTCGTTTGTGAGGAATGACGAAGAAATTAATCGGTTCGAGGTCAGCAATTCAGATTCAAATTGACCGAAGATCATCGTTGCTCTATCCGGACTCAATCGTACGTATAATTCGAAACGATTAATATTGAATCTTAGATAAAACCGACTGTAAACAGACTTCCAGATGTTATTTCTCATAGATAAAAGATTTTTCAAAATCATATCTCAGTTCTTCAGAGAAATCTAATTTCGTTACGAGTTTCAACTATAAATGCACGCAAACTTTTCGTGTTTCCGACGACAGCGCGTATGGAAAGGGAAATGAAAAAAAAAAAAAAATTAAACGAACATGGATAAAAAAAAATGACACACTCTCCTGTAGATCTCCGTTATCGCACGAGAAGTCACGTTATAATCCAAGCCTTCGAGCATTTTACGCACTCGGCGAACAGCGATAACACCGATAGTCATACTTATAATTAGAAGAATCACGAGTTTGATTTATGCGAACTTGTCACGTGGCGAGCAATCGACTTTTCTACTGAACGTCGGGACATTCATGTTCTTGTCGCCATTGGAACGTAATTCTTTTACGAACTACTTCTTTTTTTTTTTTTACTCAAAAATAGGTTACCAAGTAAAATAGATGAATCTCTTAAGTTCGAAGTTTCTTTGCTGATAAAAAACCTCATTTTTCTCAATTTCTCGACAATGTTCTCAACCAATATGTCTGAAAATTTACTTTATCGATTTTTACACTTTAATAAAAAAATCTTACGATGAAATCAGATTTGAAAAATGTTCGTTAGCATGCTATACTATTCGATTAACGTTTCGGGATTTTTTAGATCGGTTTTTTTGTAGATATTTGTAATGATAGCTGTTTCATCAACGTAAAACATGTGGTAAATTAAATATTAAAAGATTAATACGTACCGTTATAAAATAATGAACTGTCTGAGCTAATTAAACGTTTTTTGTTGTTTCTTTTTTCGTTACTAATTTCGTTTTTATATTTTGTTTGGCTGTAAAAACGTCAATAACTCGTTAAATCAGCCGCCTGTGAAAGTTTTAAAATATGTAAAGCCGCGAAACTACAAATCTTGTGAAAAATCGTTTGAAATTTGTATAGTAACAAATCTGTGAGCGACGGTACAAAGTTGCGAAGATCGCGCGTTCCAATGGTGGCTGCGGATGCTGGGGCCCCGGCGTGAGTCGAAGCGTCGGCCGACGGGCGATGGCGGGCCCCAACGCCTCGTTACAGAATTCCTTCATATATACGCAGCACGCGGATCACGTACGCCCCGTGAAAAATGTCGGTGGATTTCAACGGTCGCGTCTCGTTAAAAACGACACTGTCGACGAGGGTCCTCATCTGTGCACCTAGTTTTCTCGTCGACGAGGACGCGAGCGCCACAGACTACGACGATTCTATTAATAACGAGAATATATTTTCGTCTTTCGATGCAGCAGCAGTTCGGCTTCGCTCGGCCGCCTTTTACTACGGCAATATTAATCGTCGCGAACTTTCATACGAATCAGAATTAGATGTGGAACTACAGAATTCGAACGAAGTAGAGCTTCGCGAGGTATTTTTCATTTTTTTTTTTTTTTCATTACGTTGGCCTCTATGCAGTCTCGTCGCAACCACTCGGTGCCTCGATACATAACAACCAACGGGTGTACATTCAAGGCTGATTGAAATTTGCGCACAAATGCGCAACCGCGAGAGTAGCAATTTTCAACCTTCGATATATGCAAGGTCTACGTCTCGAACCGAGAGATTTACAGCGTGAACATTATTGCGATTGAATTTTCTACGCATTAATCATTTATCACGGAGATAACTAGCGGTTGCCAGGCCCCGTACATGTGCTGTCTCTCCCGTCGGCTGGCACGATATCGGACACCCGCCTCCTCTTTTGCGACGGAGGCGGCGTATGCTACAGAAATGCAGCCTTACGAAACAAAACAAAAAAAAATCCCGGAATTCACATATCTCTCGGAATATAACAATCGAATGTAAATAAAGAATTTTGCTTTTTTATCATAGATCGCGACGACACGTAGTCGCAACGAGAGTATTAGTTTGTTTTCCGCGTACAAATGGCAAACGGGAAATATCTCAGATCGGAGAAGAGCCGCCGATTTTGCGTATTCTGTTGCTACACACTGGATGGAAAATATTCACATTTTCGTGAGGGTTTATATAAATGCGCGTACATCTATTAAGGCCACTCATGGCCCCCCCTCTTTCGTTCTCTCTCTCTCTCGCTACCAACCCTTTTCTCCTCTCGCGCGTATATATACGCGCCCGCGAGAGTTGTATTTTGAAATGAATGCCCCGTGACGTGGCACCGCGACGCTGTCGTCGGAGCCCCGCTACGAAAAGTGAAATATTTCCGTCGTATTTTCACGTGTGCACTCCCGCAGCCCCCCGTCCGTTGGACAAATGGCTTCGGTGCGTCCGACGGGTACGCGACGCCGACGCGTCGTTGCTACCGCGTTTCGCCGGCTTTTTTCGTTTTTATTTTTTATTTCCTCCTTTTTTTTTTCGTAAAAAATATAACGTCAAATACGTTACTCCTTTATCAATTACGTTTCGTAGCTGAACGCGAGGAGGGGCCTTCGTGTCAGCCGGAAAAAGAAAGAGCAAACGATGGGAATAAAAAAAAAAGAAAAAAATTCTCACGTTTCGTAAACGTGAACGCGAGAGCAAATATTACCGTCAATTTGAGTTCAGGAAAACCTCCTCAATACAATGTTGCAGCCTGTTATTTCACGGATTCGCGAGTTCAAAGATCAAAAATCGCGTGCGGACATAGCGTTCCCCGATAATCAAAGAGACCTTGTTCCCTCACTCGATACCCTCAAATCGTGATTCGCCTTTGTATAATTTCGTTACAAGGTTGATAGATGCCACTCAACTTCCACCGGATTCAGTTTTTGATGAATACTCTCGTTGAGTATTATCATGCATGGAAATGGCAAGAGGAGGGCACGACCGCAAAAGCGATTCACTCCATTAGAAACTGAAATTGCTACCGCGCTTGCACGCGAGATGAAAGCAAGGTAGCGGATAATATTATCGTCTCGCGTCACCGGTATAATAGTCACGGTTCCCGTCGATGATGATACAGCAGCTGAAAGGATTGCACTACTTGAAAAAAAAGCTATATGCCTCCGATGCCTCTCTATCGTCATTATCCGCATCTTTGTTTTATACTATACGTAAACCCGTAGTATCGGATGTTACTCGGTACCCCGAGTACCTTAAGTACGTACTAACTGCCGGTTACACGCTATCAAACGACTCCTCGATCCGCGTAGAAAATTGGTAAAAATTCATAGTCAAGATTATCCAGAATCGGTCAACTGGTACATTAAGACATTACACATTACACGATGCACGTTGAAGATCGTCGTCGATTGATGCAAAAAAGTAAATAAAAATAAAAATGTCTCGAGAATCAACAATTTTGTGAATGATTCTTGGTTATTACGATGGAGTGCGTATTATCGAGAAAAAACTATACATGTACGGGAGGGTTATTCATACACGACGTGAGAATAACAACGACACCGATCTGGTATTGCTCATCGCCATTTTGAGGAGAACACAGAAGGCTTTAACGTTAGCCGAGGAATAGTGTTACGAAGAAATAAGAGGAAAGAGGAGATAGAGAGGCGGGCTATCGAGAGGATAGCGTGTTCAGGCTCTCCGGTTCCATGGCCCATGATGGGTCCAGCAGCGGCAGCGGCAACGGGTATCCCGCCGGTAGACTACACGGTTTACAGGATCCAGACACGGCCTGGTGGTCGACGCGGCCGAGTTGCTCGGAGTGACCCTCTCTCGCTCGTTCACGATACGAGAGAGCTGCTGGGGCCCCTGGTCCGGTTCAGCCGCTCGTTCGAACGGAGAGTTGCCAGGGGAAGAGATGGATCATCCATCGCGGTAGCAATGAATCATGGGAGTGCTAGCTGCCGGCTAGAGAGCACCGACGAACGCGAATGCCGCGCGGCCTCGATGTGGATTCTCGTTGGTTTACCGAGGGGAGGGTATACGAGAAGCGCGAGGAGAGCGGGCAAAACAGGAGGGTAAAGAGTAAAGAGGAAGAGAGATAGAATAACAGAGAGCTGAAAACGAGGGAGAGTACAGTGTGGGTATTATTGTATACGAGTGAGTCGAGGGGTTGCTGTGTATCCAGCAGCACTCCCCGGTTCTCTTGTGTATACAATGCCGCGTAGGAAGGGGCCGGTTATACGGGGGGGTGGCTTCCGGAAGTGCGCACGGTACATTTTTCAAAAATAAAACGCGAAACCGCAACCCGCGTCCTGTGTACACCCCGTGGTCCTATTGTTTCGATTGTCGTTGTCGCGAAATACACGTTCCTCGGTGACTATCGCGAATTCTGTGTGATACACCCAATGCTTTCACATACAATTATATTAGGACGAAAACATTCTTTGTTTTTCAACACGACATTTTCGGAGAGAAGAGATATAAATCATCTTGTCTTCTCTGAAATAAGAAACTCTATGACGTTTTTATTATCCGACTAAAAAAAAAATTGAAAATTGAGAAAATTATTTTGAAGTTACAGTCAAAGGGAAGAGAAAACGATTTTAGACAAAAATCTGATAAAAAAACAATTTATTGGTAAAAAAATCGTATCGTTGCTTTAATGATGCCGACAAGAGCGTCAACAGTTTTGTGTTCTCGGATTCGTAGTTTAATCGAGAAACGTAACTCCTCGTTGAAGAGGGTAGCATAAGCAGAAGTCGTCATTCGAGCCGTGCTTATCGTGTTTCTGTGTTAACGACGACGACGTAGCGTCGAGAATGAGATACAACTTGATTGCTCGAGGCTTACAGTGACGTCGCGAAGACGCGACCACTCTCTCGTGTCATATCGGACGTGGCACAGTGACGACTTCTCACTCTCTCGTCTCGGATCCTTAGCGAGCGCGGATAATTAGCGCTCCGTAGATGCTTCATCAGTCAGCTGAGGGCAGAGAGACACGTCAGTGTCGTCGCAACCCCTCCAGGTTGACATTTAATCGCGGACGTTATTGCTCCTCGTAGCTTCATTAGCACGCGCACTCGCTCTCTCGCAGCCTTGAAACTTTGCACGACAATTCTCCTTGTTTATACTTAACGTCAATGTAAATCTGCATTACAGATGTGAACAAGAATTTCATGCAGTTTCGTTTATTGCGTAATATCGCTGCGAAGAGACGAGCAGATGATTTATTATCGGAATGCGGGCGAAAGCCATTTTAGAAAAGTGCGTCTCGAAGTCGCCCCCACAAATTTGCATATTCACCCTTAGGAAAAAATCTGGTTTCGACACCGAGTCGCTGGCCTACTTTTACAAGCTTTCTCTTGGCTTGTCTTTCCCAAAATATATGCATACCGAAAATTTGCCGAAGATAATGCACGTCGCTTTCTTTTTCTAAGTGACGAAGTTTTACTGCCGTTGGGGTTGCGACTTGGGTTTGGCTACCGGGGAACGAAACTTCTGGGACTAAAATGGCTCACGTTTGAGAATATTGCCATTGCGTTTCCTGTTGAGGGACAGGGATCGCAGAAACTCGGTAGTTGAACAGTAGGTGCGCGCGGACGGCTAAGAATCACGAGTGGTCGTAAGACCTTCTCGAGGCCGGATCTCTGACCCAGTTGCGTCACGTCACGTCACGGCACGTCAGGGTAAATGGCACGTATACAGGGAGAGACGGAGACAATGGGTCCGCGTTCCCGCAGGGACCATAAATCCCTGCCCTTGCGAATCTGCCGGTCTCATCAGCTATGCTGGTCGAATTGAAGACGCTTCGTCTTCTATCTAAGCTCCTCTATCCCGATGCAAGGACACGGTAGCCTCAAAACGATGAATGACAATATTTTATTCTTCCCACAAGTTTTTTAAAAAATGTACAATCTTCGATATTCAAAAACAACTATATCTTTGCTCCGTCTGCTATAGAAGAACATTGAAAAAATATGGCTCTTGGCAAAGTCGAAAAATAATGCTTACAATCGTCTGCAGGGCAATAAAAATCGTAAAAAAATTATAATAAATATTAATTTTTAAATTACTTTATGGTTGCAAATTTTCGATAACAATGCAAATCATCGGAAAAATGTTTTAGTCCACACGGTTCCATGTAAAAATTTTTTTTTTTCTTTTGTTTCCGGTGCGATTGAAGTTTTTTACGAATGGCTTCTCTGTTTTATCGTCATCTCCGATGATTACAGCGGACTGATAAAATGTTAAAAATATCCGTCGATCTGTTACGATAAATTTAGTGACATGGGTTTTTGTTTTAATCAGTAATGCGTCTTTGCATTACTTTGCGTAGAAGATATACGGAAGAGTCGATAAAACGGCAAAGACACGAGACCGCAGTGTTCGCGTATCCAGAGGTATGTGGCACATCGGGAATAGGATTGCGGGGGAGTAGCGTAATGTAGGTGAATCAAGGTCGCGTTTCGAGGCGCGCCCGGTGGCCGTAGTATTATAGTACGGGTATGGAGTAGGAAGAGCAGAGAGCGTGAGCGTAAGCAATGAAAGCCAGCAAGCAAGCAAGCAAGAGAGCGAGCGAGCGAAAGCTGGAGTTCGCGCGCGGTAGCCAGCAGCAGCAGCAGCAGCAGCAAGTGGCTCGTACGTCAGCCGGTGGCTCGTAAACGTCAGCGGTGGTGCTCGTAAACGTAAACGTGATGCTATAAGGGGGATTCACGCGCGGGGGGTTGCTGAACGAGTGGCCGTGCCGTCGCATAACCGCTCGGCAAAGGCTCGACTCGCAGATAGTAGCGAAAGAGTATGTATAGCTCTATCTCTTGCCTTTACGTTTTGCGTCAAGCCGTTGGCGTGCGAGTGAATTCAACTCTCTCGCACCGATAGCGCGACAAAGCGCGAACTGCTAGCGCAATCCATCGAGAAATCGAGGACAACCCTAAACCGTAAAGTTGCGGATCTCTCGCTCTCACTACTTCAGCCCCTCGAAAACAAATTGAAACTCGTCGCCGATTGAAATCTCGACATGATTTATAAGATACTCTTTTTTTTTTTTTTTTCTTTTTTTTTTCACTCTTTAGTTTCTATGATACTACGAATATATTTTCCGCATAGAATTTCACGAGGGAGTTATCTGTATGAAGTCGCTAGCGAGGAATTTTTCGAAGCTAAATATTCCATGTGGATTCATCATAGTGGCTCGTGAATCGCGCGCGGTCATAAGTATCCGGTTGGTTCAAGCGCGGCGGCGCCAAGGCATTCTTCGTTTTTATTAGTTTTTGCAAAAAACCTTTTACGCCACGGAGAAAGAGAAAGAAAGATAAAGAGAATTCTGTCGGGTTTAACGTGTGCGTAGAGCTGGCGCTCGAGGCTTTTGCTTATTCAATACTCGCGGCTCGTCGCCGCCATGGCTGAGAACGTTTCGTTGAAATTCCACGACGAAAACATTAATCGAGGTTGTTAGCCGTCGCGAACTCGCTGCGAGCCGACCAATAACCGTTCGGGGTTGGGTTGGGAAGTCGATGCTTTACAGCCGAACGCTAGAGTGAGAATCTAAAATCTCCGCTGATTTCTCGACGCATTAATCCCTCGTGCGGCAATGATTAACAATTAAGTCTCACGGTCAGCCTCGTCATGACGCGAAAAAAAAAAAAAACACGAGAAAGACAAAGAACTTCGCTTCTGGTCCTATAGGTATTTTTCCGCAACGGAAACCGCAAAATTGATTCGAAGAATTAGTATTGAATCATTATTCTCGACACTGTACCGTCAAGATAATTATTGCTCTGCCCGTCAGAGGCTTCGAAAAGACCGATTAACAATTAACTCTCGACGGAACGTCTGCGAATCTACGCGGAATCAAAACAATGAACGCGATGAATTTACCGAACGGTCGAGAGAGAACCGAGCGACAGCAAATCGAAGGGTCGCGCGAAAGCTCGATGAAATTTCTCCACTGATGCCGAGGGGGTGGCTTTCGCACCGGGGCGCGCGAGTTATTGAATGGCGTGAAGGAATGAGCCACGCGGGCTTTTCACAGCCGGGGCAGTGATTAAAGCGGGTTGGATCGTTCGACGGGGAAGAAATCCTCATTCCACTTCGCGATGCGCTTGCCCTGCGCGATAGTACCAAACGCGAAAGGACGGGCGCGGGGGTGGCTCACGGGGATTCGAAGCAACGGCATTCCATGTTTAATCATGTCTGAGGGTCGAAAACGATAGATGGGGAGCGAAGGTCGGAAATGGTTGTGGGATTTGCATACAGAGCAAATCGTGAATCGGATGGGTGGTTTGCTACCATCAGCCTAACAGGACGGAAACATCCATTCGCGAAAGATAGTTAAAATCAAATCGAACATCGAATGTTCGTTGTTTTTTCTCGATGAAATTTGTTCTAAATTTTTATTTTATTTATATCGACGATAAATAATTCCGGTTTAATCCACTCGTTGCTGAGTTAGATCCGCCGTATCTTCGATCCTCTCGGCAATCATTTTACCGATCATATAACGATAATCCGAGGGTTAACGGAGCTGCGGGCTAACTACTCAAAGGTAATGCAACTCCCGGTGAATAAGTTGAGACAGAAATAAAAGTGGATGCGAAAGTGAGAGAGTATATCGGAAATAAAAAAAAATGGAAGCGAGATATCTCAATCACCGATAAAACGCCGGCGTGCACGCGGCAATAATTTGCGACGACGAGGAGACGCGCAACCATCGCCGGACGATGATTGCGCGACGACGCCAGAACCGCGCATACAAGGGTACAACACATACGCTTCAATATATAGTATATAGTATATAGCATGGACTCTGTAGAAGCGGCGAGGCTGAAACAAGAACGCATCATGCGGGGCGAAGGATAAGGGTGGGAGGGAGGGGGGGCGGAGGGGGGAAATGCCTAAAATTAGGATAATGATTCACAACGGTTTTCAGTTAAGACATTAGGCGACGTGTGTAATTTTGGGGTGAAAACCAGGCACGTGAGGTATACTATACGCGGGGAATCGATTTCACGCCGGAGCACCGGCAAGCACTTCACCTTCCAATTCATTCATCGCTATCTCTCTCCTTCTCTCGTCTTGTTTCTCCCTCGCGAGCAACGATATAATAAACTTTAAAGCATATTATGCAGATGGTCGGTGGTATCCGCGACGAGAAGTTGACTGCTGGCCTCGATAAGTTTTATCTTTAATACTCCGGCGGGACTACGGGAATTCTCATTGACGAGAAATACTATACTGTGTAATAAACCGAGAAGTCGATTGTGGCCTGGATACACTCTGGCGAAGCCTCGGGAAGTCGCGAAAAATATGGTGTCTTCATCACAATGATTTAGTTTCGAAAGCAGTGTACTTTCACGCTCGACCAGCAACCACTTCGTTGAATTACCCGGTAAATGTCTCAATTCAAACGCGAAAACGTCGCTTTTTTTTCTAAACGGCAACGGCGAAGCGTAAAGAAATAGGTACCAAGAATATCGTTGTATCATAAGTCGCGAGTGGTTCTGTGCGTGTTTCGCTTTCACTCCGAAATGGACCGGAAAGAAGAAACTTGGCATGCCACGATAGAATCTTCGTCCGGTGAGAGCCACCATTTTTCAGTACGTCCACCCTCTGACCAATTTGGCGAGCGTAAGGAGCGTAGGAGGGCTCTGGCTCACCTCCCTGGGGATGAGGAAGAGAGGGAACGATGAGAGTTCGAGGCGGTGAACAGGCGAAAAAGTGAATGCTGAGAGGCAAGGACGAGGGAGATGTTAAAGGAGGAGAGTATATAGTATATGTAATAAAAAAAAATTTAAAAAAAAATGAAAAGTGAGCTCCCTGCTCTTCTTTTTCACCGCTCACTTTTACGAGAGGCGGGGGTAATGATGCCGAGAGGTCTCGATCGAAATTATACCCGTCGATAAATGAATAGTTTACGAGCAGCGAAAATCGCTCGGGTAAAATATCATCTTGCTGTGGCGAGAGGAATACGTGCCGAGGCTCATCTCTCTCTCTCTCGTTGATGCTCCCTCTCCGAGACGGAGTACAACATAAGCTGAGATCTACAACTCTTTCGAAAGCCAACCGCACGTGTACGTGACACAATCTTGAATAACATTGTACCCAAAACATATTCATTGAGCTCTATGACAATTAATTTTATCGTTTGCAAATGCGCTGCGGTGCGCGGTAGACACGGAAATTCAAAGCGTATATCTTGTTCTCTTGAACATCAAGAGAAATTCTCGAACTTTTTGCGGTGTTTGCGAGGCTTTCTCGACACGAAACGATGATGGTAACCGCACGCCGATTCCGCATGAGGTCTGCCAAAAGAGCCCGAGAGAAAGAGAAAAAAATAAAAATAAGAATGCGAAGATATTGTAGACTCTCAAGCACGACTCGCGGTACGAAAGTGCTACATGCACGAAACCGAAAACGAATTGACCGTTGGATGCTTGATGGACGTAGCGGGTGGCTCGTTATGGTCCAACCGGGACGGGGCAATCAAGAAGGATTCTTATATACGAACCGCCCGACGTGTCGCTCATGATGGAGGCCCACCCTGGACAGCCATCCATCTCGGCTCTGCCTCCTTGTTTGCTTTGTCCGTCGTGTTTTCTCTGTTCGTTTGTACAGGGCGCTTCATAATCAAAACGTTATTTCGCACCGGCTTAATCGACCCAACGTACTTTCCACATTCGTAACTAATCGATAACCTGTATAAGATCGATTATCGATCGATATGAAAATCGCTTCCGCTGTATACCAATCGATTTTTCGTCAAGCAAAATATAAAAAAAAAAGACGAAAGTAAAGAAAGAATAGCAAAGAATAGCAAAGTCAAAAGAATAAGAAGAATCAGAGGAAGAAGAGCGATAAGACAGGCTGACTATGGAGGACTATCTTCGGTTGTGGATAGCAAAGCACACAAGCGTTGTGCTGATGGATGACAAATGGTTTCTCCAGTACGCGTCACTCCGTTGGATGCACATAGGATGCTGGGGGCTCCTCCTATACGTGATCAAGCGCGGTCCATGGTATGAGAGCGACGAGCTCAGGGAAGCTATGGCAGCATCACAGCCTGGTGGAGAAGCAGCTTGGAGGGTTGAGAACGTGGGGGGTTGCAGCTCTCACAATGCTACCTATAGACATTGTCCATTGGAATAGTAGTGGTGGTTGCTACAACGTCGGTGTAGATGGAGGCTGAAGGAAGAGAGAAAAAGGGTGAGGAGGGTGGCGAACGGGTCGGCGGAGATAAAGTGGGACGTCTGATCCTCCGACGAGCGAGCAAAAAGATCCTCGCGTTTCGCGTCCCGGGAGACGGAAGCTGGGAACGAGGAAAAACTCCCCCAACGCTTCGAACCCAACCATCTCGCCTGCTCTACCCTCCTCGTGCGCGGCCTTCCAGAGTCTCTCACACCCTCCTGACCCGCACTCTCATCCACCTCTTCGAGAAACGAGAGCGGCAGCATGGGTAGACACCCCCGGCCGCGACCGTGCAGAAAGAAACTTTGAAAGGAAAAGAGTCTTCTTCTACCAGCTCTACACTCTTCTTTTTTCTTTTTTCATCTTATTCTTTCTCTCCATTCGTCGCTGCGAATTCGTCTTTTTCTAGCGCTGCACTTATTTCCCTTTCTACCGCGCTAGCGTTCGGCTCTCACTGTATCCACGAGATATAGTCATAGGCATCATCTCGTCTTGTTCTCATTTCGTTTTATAAGCAAGCGAATCGGTCGAACCTCTGCGAAAGACCGCTTGCGGATAATCGTTCCCTCATCTAACCAACTCGTTTGGTTGCCCGGCTTCATCGAACTGCGTCATTAATGAGTTAAGGCCAATCTCCTATAAATAGAATCGGCCAGACCCATATATGCGATGTGGCAAATGGAGCCCCGAGCGAATGATTATTAATGGCCGATGCTAATGTTCCTTTTCCAGGGTTAATGCCCTATACTAGAAAATCTCTGTCGCAGAATACTTTAGTAGTAGTAAATTACTAAAAAAAAAAAAAAAAGTACTAAATCAAACATCTCGAATCGTATTGATTGTCCTAAAGAAGTCCGGTCACGATAGCTCTTTTTCGAGAATCAACAAACGTTCCGAACTCATGGGCATCTCTCGCCCTCCAGCGCCATTATCAAAGCTGATGGGATTTGGAATTCTCGACAGAATTCTTGTCGCGATGGTACGGATATAATACGATAGAAAAACTCAATGTACCTGGACGCGAATTCACGTCGGCAAACCTTCGCTCGATTAGTACGCCAAGAATGACCAAGCCACAGGGATAAATCTGATAAGTAGGCAGCGCACGATACCCTAGCGCGGTCGCCACAAATCCGCGGATAAGCCCTGGAAGCGTCGAGAGACTCGAGACTACGACGTTCTCTCTAGCGTACTCCGCTCTCTCGTTCGCTTTACGAAGGTGGACGGAATGCAGTATGTGCTGGTAGTAGAAGCGACCTGGATATAGTTGTGGAGTGGAGAAAATCGCGAGGGAGTGAGAACAGGACGACGGAAGAGATAGGGCGATCACGTGGTATAGAGGACAAATATATGTATATATATATACAGAAAGAGATATATATATATATATATACGTGTGAGAGAAACCGAAGAAGGATGAACGGCTGATCGAACGTCGTCATTACAAACGACGTGACAATCTGGAACACGCGGTTGTGTACTATATGCCCTCTGTATATATATTGCTTGTTACGTCGATTGGCCGACGCGTGCCCGTGGGTTTCTCGGCTATAACAGCATCTCACCGTGATCCTTCATAAATGTCAAGCAAGACCGAGATCGTGAACGAGCCCTCGAGCATTATAACGTACAGTCGCGCGGGTCTAGGCAGTTCGTTCTCCTGTCTCGCTGTAAACGGAGTTAATGAAGTGCGAACTACCGCGAGTCCTTTCGAAAGCTATCGTGATAAGGAAGTTCATGAAAAGCTTGATAAAGGATGTCACTACGAAGTAACAATGATATTAGGGTCGTTAATTGATTTATTGAATTCCCATACGCTTCGTCTTGTAAATCCAATGATTTATTTTTGTTTTATTTACATAATCGACAATGTAACAAAGAAGTAGCATTTATATAGCATTGTAATGGAAACCGCGCAGGGTGAGCAACTCGGCGGCCATGGCATCTTCTGCTGACGCAACCTAAACGCGTGACAAATACGAGCGCAGGAGGGTGACTGACGTAGACCAATTGCACCCCTATAGAGAATGCCACCATCTTGGCCGTCCCTAGACGACGCGGAACGCTGTATGTGCTCTATCTCCTTCCCAAACGTTCCGGAATACGCAGCCTGCGTGATCTCTCACACGCATACATACACACCATACATAACGTCCTCGAAGAATACACAGACAAGACGAATTCAGGTTCTCCCCAATGACCCCAGTGAATCCCGGGAACCATCCCCTATTTTCTTAATTCGTTTCGTTAATTCCTCAACAACAACACATGTGTGTACAGAAATAATAGATCGCTCGATCGTACAACGAACTTTCTTGCTAGAAAAAAAAAAAAAAAAAAAATCGAAAAAAAACACCCAAATGAAACAAAAAATTCTTTTCTCTTTGAGAGTGTGTTCTATAAAGAAGCGTAGATCCGTTGGATGGATAACACGAGGGAAGAAAAGAGAGTCCTCCGAGAGATGGAAGCAGACGAGAGGAATGAGAGTGTGCGGAGATCGCAAGGGCTTCGTCGTCGTGGAACTCACCTATAGAGAACGCGATGGGAAATCTGTAAGCGAGTCCGTAGGGGGGGCGGGGGGCAACAGGGGGGAAGGAAAAAGAGGGGTCTCAGGGCGACGGGCGTCATTAATAAAAGTGTCAATGGTGTCAGTGGACTAATGTCGGTAGTCAGTCGCGTTCCTCGCTGTGCTGCTGGGCTCGGTCGACGGGCTATGGGGGCTATGGGTGGTAGTGCGCTGCGTCCCTCTATCCTATCAGGGAATTCCACCCTCTCGGGGCGAGCCATCTTCCAGCAGGCGCGGCTCCTGGCTCCTCTCTATCCCCCCAACAGCACACACCGTCAGACTGTCGACTCTTTCATCTCTTTTTCCTTCTTCTTGCGCACTCTTTCTCTCGAATCCTCATCTCGGTTCTTTGTAACACGTCCCGCCGAACCCTACTTGGCCCTGTACACGTGATTCTTCGCGTCATTCGTTCTTTTTTTTTTCCTACCCTATCCCACTTCTCTTTCTTGTCTTTGTGTTTTTTTTTTTCCTCGACTCTCTCAGTTTTTTTTTCTTCCTCAAGCGTTCGCAAAGAGCTGAGAGAGCCTGCGGAGATCTTCATCCGCGAGATCCCAAAAGGTCGACGTCGATAATGGTGAACATCGAGAGAAAGAGTGTCTCAGGGATATGGCTGCGCACGTGTGTTTGTTGCGAGAAATAAATGATTGAACATTTGAGGAAATAAGGATCGTTGTATGGAAACTACTTAGTAGACGTTAAGTAATTCCTTTTCACGACTGCGGGATGAAGACTGAGAGACTGAGAGTGAACGGCAAACACGACGACAGCTGCGCCTCAAAAGATCCTTTGATCTTCGTTGCCTCACTTCCTCCCAATTTCTCTTTCTTTTCCACACATTTGGTATATTTAATTTCGTCACTTAGGACTTCACTGATGTGAAAAAATATGCCGAAGTGGTTTTTCGAGGATATAGGGACAGCCAGTAGCCACGGCTCCGTATATACGAGGGTTCTTCTCTAGGTGACTCTGAAAAATTGCTCGCGCCCGCGTTCGCATGCTTCGCTTGCTCCCCGGGGAACGCAAATAGCTATAGCATCACGTTCGAGTGTACGTGTACACAAACCCCGCAGGCCTCTTTCTTCTGCACACACATACGCACAGACACTCGCTACGGCACGGAGATCGATATTGCACTTGAAGCGGAAAATAATATTAGAAGGAGAGGTAAAAGATCGTCACTTGTGTAACGTGTATAACCAGTGAACGCTCGGAAATTTGTCAGACTCTAAGACCATCTTTGTCATCGTCTCGAAGCAACACAATCTTCGTCGACGTGTAACGAAGAGAGAAACCTATACCTCTGCGTAACAACCAAAAGAACGTCTAAGACAGTCGACTAGAGAAAATCATGAATGCAATTCGAGTTCACAAACCGCGTCGTAAGTGATTCAGAGAACGTGGCAGGGCTATCTCGCGCGTACACGAGAAATTTTTTGCAAAAATTCGAACACGCACCTTGACGTTAGGTATAAACCCGCGTACAAGTGCATAGTTTATATTCTGGCATGGAAATTTATCGAACGCTCGAACACGCCCTCTCTGTCATCATCATCCACTATAGCATTGAACCCAGCAGCGTGAACACCCTACACTCATCTCTCGCTCTCTCTCCTCGCGGCATCCGGAGCACCAACGAGCGGAATATATCACCTATCTCCTTCTATCCGTTCGAGACCGCGCGCGCGCTCACCGGGAGCACCCTGGGCAGCTAAAAAGAAGATGATAGCTCTCCAAGCTAAAAGAGAGTGGATGCAATTCCATGTTCAATTACACGTCGCGCCTGCGGTTAAAAGTTCAAGAGAATAATAAAAATAAAAAAACGCACACACAAAACCGCACGTCCGGCAGAGTTTGCGAGGAGGTGAAACAGAGAAAATAAAACATCGAGAAAATAATAGATTGAAGGATCGACGATATTAGGACTGACTCTCATGGGAGTTTAATGTGTATTGTCATAAAAGAAAAAGAAATAAAAGTGCCCGCAAAAAATCGACCACACTCGAGGCATTCGCCGAAAACTTGGTGCGGCAGAACGACTCTTAACTAAATGCAATATTAAGTGAACTTGTTGGAAAATCCGTATGAATCAAAATGATTTTATTACAAGTATTACGCAGTATCATTTTTTTGCGTTCGAATAAAGTATATTGCAGAGCATATCCATTGATTTTTTAATGCCCAAAGCGCATTAAAGATTTGTCGAGCATTTTAAAGTTGTTAACAACTCGATCGTGGTATAAAAAAAACATCGATGCACAGAGACTGAACGTTTTTAAAACGTTGGAAAAGAAGCAAACCGGATGAAAGTGGTTTGCCGATAAGGGTGTAAGGTGTATTGACGTAAAGCGAAGGGCGTGCTCTCGGGACGGATCGAGCAAAGACGAAGAGGGCCGCGAGAGGGTGGTTGGATACTGCTGCTGGAGGGTTTGAGGGAATGGGGGATGGTCTGAGGAATATCTAATAAGAGCCCGGTGCTCATCCATCCTGAGCGAGAGAGGGCACCCGGGGGCTGTCACCGTGGGCGTCAGCGCGGCGCAAGGGGATGAGGAACACCACCGGGTGATTTACATAGTAATAATATCGGGTCGCCCCGTTGAGAGAGCTCGCGCGCCTCGAGGACGAGCGTCCCGCATCGCCTGCAAAACTCTTAGTACACCATTGAGCGGCCTTTCGCGAGAGCGCGTAATACCCCGCGCTGGTTACCCTACCAAAGTACGAATCTCGATTGCGTGATTCGAAGAATTCCCAACATAAACAAGAGTAGTTTTTTCAGCGTTTATACAGCAGGAATAAAAAAACAGTATTGCGGACCACTTTTCGCGACTCTTTCGCTGCTTGTTCGATAAACGAGCCCCTCGATTTTTAGTTTGAAATTTCGAAAGATTTAAAAAAAAATGGATATTAGATATCTTTTTAATTGCCGGGTAGAAGCAACCCTTCTTTTTTCGACTCACAGTAAATACAGTCTTTCAACGAATATGTATTATTTATGAGAGCATTCGAGATAAGATCACGTCTGTCGGTTGTCTCTACTTCGTCGATTGTCTTAATTTCTCGAGAGTTGACGGTCTATCTTGAGGGAAAACGCGGAGAAAGATTATACATAAGGACAATGAGCGATGAGTACATGAGTTAGGCCTCGGGACTCGATTAGAATATCAAGCTACCAAAGAAACACCGTTGTGTCCGCTCGCAGGCGGCGGGCAATAAACGAGAAGACGACGATGAAGAAGAAAGAAGGAATGAAGAATTAAGCGAGCGATGAATAGAGGGTGAAGGACGGGTGTGCCGTCGCAGGGGCGCACGCATCTCGCATAATGATCGGGTGAGACTAAACAACGAAAGGGTTGTCGCTGCCGAGACTAAAGGGGGTCAAGAGTGAGTCGTATACTATTATACCGAACCCCCGCTTTGGTAACCCTGTCCATGATTGTTCCAAAGGCATCACCAGAGAAACATGCCGACATTTGCTTTTTGACGTCTCACTCGGCCGAGCGCGGCAATGTTAATTAACGAGAGATTCACTCTCGGCGATGCCGCATTCGTTAGTTGCCCGTTGTGTACCGGCCTCTCGGCAGACCGTACGTGTTTACCAGCGCTCCTTTCACGTTACAAAATGTCGAGACGTGCGTGCATGAGAAAGATAGAAGGGGGCGCGAGGGACGTTCGAGAATAAAACGAAGACTAGGAAAGGGTCTCCTCTATACGGTGCCCATCCATGGGCGCCCACGTGAAGACAAGATACGAAGAACAAGAGTTCAACAGTGAGATACGCACTTGCGCCACAGCAGCAGAAGCACGCGGGCCTCAATCAACGAAGGCATTCATGTGCCCGACTTCTTTCTTGTATTCGTTTCTATCGCGTTTTACAAAGAACCTCCGCCATGATAAACACGCGCGTTTGCGTTACGAAACTATTTCCCGTCCGACCATTCGCCGGCTCATCCTCCGTCGATGTCTCGACTTCCTTCGAGTTCTCCTCAGCATCTCTTCACAGCTTCCATCATCGTACATGTTTTCTCTTGGTTTCGTTTTTTTTTTCTTTCGCTCATTCCCTCGACCATCCCTCGCTACTCATTCGCACCCTCGCTAAGATTTTTCCTTTTTTTTTGAGTTCTATCGCCCTTTGTCCCGATTCCCTCTTTCAATCGTGTTCTTTCGCAGTCTATGAACAGAATTTCCCGCACGATGTTGCGGCAGTGATCGTCACTGGAATACGAAGCTGACGTTGTTTCGCGTTTAGGCTAAGAGCAAAAAGCGCTACGCGTTGGAATATCGTAGGAACAGCGTAGTCGAGGCTATACGCACCCCGACGTCGCCTGACGCGCATCACTAACGCCGCGACCGGAGCCGAGATTAATGGGCTTCGGACTCTGAAATCCTGGAAAATAAATAGCGAGAGAGCTCGACCCGACGGCCGGAGAGCTCTTCACGGAAAAGAGGATGAGACCCGCGTAGAAGAAGGGCGCAGAGAAATAGTGTCGAAGAGAGGACACGGGGCGAAGGGCAGGACAAGAGGGAAATAGGAAGTTAGGAGGGTAAAATGCGACTGAGCATTGCGACACTTTCCCGAGGGAAGTTCACGTCGCCATTGCACGCCGATCTATTGCCCGACAGTTATGTAGTTGCGGTTCCTTTTGTCATTAGGGATGTTTCTACCCTATTACTAATCTTACAACACTTATTCTTTTCTTTCATTGATCATCCAACAGTCGCACCGAATCGACTTCTCTCCATCCCCCGGATATGGGGTATCAGAAGCCCATTGACGCTGTATTCGCACACGTGCCGTGAATAACGCCGATTTAGTCGATTTGCTTAGACAATCCCAGAATTTCGGTTTAATGGCGAGTTAAGAAGATATCAACGATTTCATTACTATCGTAATTTCCGTATCAACGGATCAGAGGGTCAAAAAATATTGTCACTTATACTTTTTTTTGCCTTTATCCCATTTGTAAATAAATAATATGATCAAAATATTTTTCTTCACTTTCAGTACCGGTATATTAAATATATAAAAAAAAAAATTATTCCAAAATTTCTTTTTTTAATTACAACGATTTCGTTTTATCCTTGAAGGAGACCTTGAATCGTAAAAGCGTGTAAACAGATACCGCTGTAGATGTGCATACAAAATTATTATTACGTGTGAATACAGCAATTATTCGCACGCCGCATACGGTTCAGCCTGAATTTGTATTAAATACTAAATGACCAAGCAGTGTAAGGCAACGGTCTAATTGTTGCGTCGTTTGCATAATGCTCGCTCTGTAACTGCTCTTCTCGCAGGCTTTCCTCTCGGTTCTACTCGTCGCGGAGACTCGTGTAAAATCGTGTGTATGTATAACGCTGTGTTGCCGTGTTTCTGCAACGCACGAGTGTCCGCCATAAGACCGGTACGAGCGAATGCGCGTTTAGTTCATGCAGCGAGAGAAACAGAGAGAGGGAGAGACTGGGCGAAAGATTAATTGCTAATTCTTGCTACTGCAGCAACCAGTTGCTGCTAAACTAGCGCAGCCGACTGGACACGCGGGTCAGAGCTCCATAACGCAAGAATCCCGCAGAAAAATGCATCGAAAATACAATTGAAAAGTCTTTCGTCATGCAGTCTGGACTAACGTCTCGGGACAGATTGATCGATAAATCGAATAGTTGGCTCTCGACTGACGAAGATAAGCGAAGAAAGGGGGTGGAGAGGGCCAGATAACCCCTCGTGAACGATACAACGCAACAGCAATTTAATCGATTCCGTAGCTTAATTATAATTTCTTGCTTCTCTTGCTATCGATCAACCGCTGCCAACGGCTGGCTGCCGGGCAACCAACCCGATGATTCAATGACGTCGAGACGAACTCGCGTTAATTACTTGGACATTAATTATTTCGTATCCTGGTGAGAAATCAAGGTCTCCGAAAGACTCGAACTCGCGAGTAGCACCGTGAAATAAGTCGAATTACCTATTGCATCTTATACATCTTTTATAATCTTCATCGTCATTACGTAATTTTTTTTTTACTTTTCCGTTTTCCCATTTGCATTTTTATATTGACGTTTTTATTTTAATCGAGATTAGAGAATAAATATAGTAAATAACGTTGACGAGACAGGAAGTGCAGCGAGAGAGCTTCGCAAGAAAGATGGGAGAGCGGTAATAAAAAAAAAAGTAACTAATATAAGGAGAAAGCGAAGAGGGGTGATGGGGAGTCACCGGGACTACGACTAATATTAATAACGTGGCAAAGTTAAAAATGTTTACTCTGTGTTACAGGGCACCGATATGAGGAAAGAAGAGAGGAGTGTGAGGCAATGTATAGAAACTCTCGCGGCGGGTACCGGGCTGCGCTCACGTCGTGATTGATCGGCCACGTCTCCGTTGCTGCTTCGCTTCTCTATCCCTTCGCTCTTCGGGGTTGCGTCGCGTACGTCTCTCGTCTCCGTAGGGATATTGCCTTCGCACAAGAGCAACAGCAGCACAACAGCGGCAGCAGCAGCAGCCACGTACGTGAAGGTTCTCGCTGCTTCGCATCGTGACCCAACAACACACACCCTTCCCGAACAACCCCCGTGTGTTCGACGTCGCTCTCCTGCCTAACGGCAGACAACAATCTCTCTGCAGTACACCGACCTGAGAACCGAATCGAATTATCCTCGTCTCCTACTTTCCCCCGAACTGCGCTCTATGTTTTAGAATGATTCACGCTTTATCTTTCCTATTTTTATCCGAGTGAAAAAAGTTTCGGAAAATTCGAAAATTCGAAATATTTTCTATTTTTAAATACGTGATATCAATAATTTTTTACAATCGATTTTAATAAAAGATGGAAGTTTTACTGCAAATTCTAAAGATTTATTGTATTTTAATAAAAATTTAAATAATTTTTTTTTACATTTCTTTTAGTTCGCAGTTCTTATGGAAGAAACCGCGCAATGTTTTGCATGAAAAAAAACACCGTACTTTTCGCGATTTTTACGATTGTCTGTTTATTTATGATTTTTTTTTTGAGATTGTAACCCAAATTCAGCGCTGTTGCTTTGTAGTTCCGCATCGGTACGGAAGTCTTTTCGTGACGTTCGACGAACGACCCTGGAAGAGACAACGAGGTCGACGAGGGTTGTTCGAGAACATACAGCTAAACAGGGGATGGAGAAGACGGGATGTTCTCCAAGGATCCTTTGCCACACTCTCCGCACGGTCGTGCGTCATCTTCAAGAAGACGGTACACGTTTCTCGCTCGTGTAAGCCGTCACGTGGAGTTTACTCGTGGTACGGACGGGGAGTTGGTGGGCTTGTTGTTGGCTGTTCCATCGCAACGAGATGTCGGGGCGAAGTATAGTATACAACCAGTACAGTGAGCCGCCACGTCGTATTACCGGATAGGAAACAACAAACAACAGAAATCCCGCTGGCAACCCCCCCGCGCGCGCTCGCGCGCGGAAGATGAGAGCACCCGAAAGAGCCCCCGACGAAGAAGCTCTCGTGGCTCTCTCATGCGTCTCAACTCTCGCGCGTCCCGCATGATAATCCGGATAATATTAAAGCACCGCATAGCGGCGGTGTGCACGACCGCGCGGACCGACGGGGAGGCGCGTGGGAGGCCGAGATATTGCCAGAAGAAAAATATGCCGGTCTCCATGGGGTTACACGACAAGCGAACGAAGATTCTTCTCTCTCTCTCTGTATCCTTCATGCCTCCACCAAAGACTGATTAATGGTACGAAAAAAGTTTGACGCGCGACGCGCTCGGAAAAACTTATAAATAATTTTATAGCCTTGAGACGAAAAGGAAAAGAAAAAAAAAAAAAAAACGATGATCAATCAGCCGAGTTGTAGTTGACTCAACTTTTTTTTTCAAACGAATACATTAAAAACCACTTAACTTCTATTCGTCTCAGAAAAGTACGAAAAATCTGTACAAAGCGGTACAAAAAATAGTCTGCTGTAAGTACAATTCGCGTATTTTTTTTTTTTCTTTCGATATTCCTTTTTTGTACGTTCGAACGGCGAACTATGTAATATGAAGAATTCGAAATTATAATTGTGCAAACGAGAATGTAATTGTCTTATCCGCCGAGAGAATCTTCGCGAACGATATCTGATGTAATATAATTCGACGAGGTGGATTTATGAGCTACTTGTCGAAGGATCATATTTCACTCGTGCGGAGATGGCTGCGGATAATTTCGCGCGATCGCGATAAAACCGCCCGAATGTCTGTATCTGTCTTGGTATATAAACCTACACGGGGATCACCGTGTTTCTTTAATATCGCAATTTTTATGAGAACACGAGTTTGCGCGGCAATGTGCTTCGGAGCTTAGGCTATAATGTAAAACGAGGGATAACACAATGTGAGGACCGTCTTTGGATAGCGTCTTTTCGTGGTCTCATGTCATTCCCACGCAACCAGCGGTTGGTCCGAGAGGTAACTAAAATCGGTTTTTCGGAACGATCCGTCTCAAACGATTCTCTACACCTACTTCTGTCCCGAGTGAGTCGTGTTGTTATAAATGAGCGACGATAAATCAAACGCGTTGCGTAGTTTCAGAAGAAGAAAAAAAAAATCTTTCACGTTAGCTGGTCGATGCGCCGCGCCTCGCTGTTCTTTAATTCGAACTTTTGGTCACCGGCCAATGATTCGTTATATCTTTTCACGAAACAAATAACGCATTTTTTTTAGCTTCATATTCAAACGAGATAATCACTGGTCGTTCACCGGATCATTTACGTAATAGTTGAATTCTTCGCGGTACGAAGAACCCCCGAGATACACTCGTAACGAAGATACACGTAGAGTTGGCGAGGGAGTGCCTTTTCATTAATAAATTTAGAACATTAAAGGCCAATAACTCGTGGCTCTTTATCGCGAATTGTTACGCTATTGAAGTAATACGCGCTGTTTGCGCATATCACTTGTGTGAACTTGACGACGAAGATGAAAAAACACGTTTCGTGCGGCGCTGGTAAGATTAAGTTGTTTTGGCCGGTAGCCGGCCACTAGAAACTGTCCAAGTAGTCATTAAAGAATCATTAATCTTAATCTCGATCGTTGCAACTGTGTTGTACTATTTATTATCGTGTCTACCGAAAGGATCCATCACTCGCCGATCAAATCTCGATCGATGCGTCAGGGCGGTTAACAAGAATCACGATTTTTCGATCGATATGCAAACGATCGAATACTTTGTCTCGATACTGCGCCTCGAAAGAAAGTTGTATGGAAAGTAATGCAAATGCGTGCCCTCAAGAAGGACGTTAAAACTTCCGGCCCTAAGAGCCTCAATAACAATACCCTAACAACGTAATGCCCCGACTCTGAGGCAAATTTGTATTGTTCGACGTGTACCCACGTGGCGCGCTACGGGGCCACAGACTGCAGATCCCGAAAATTGGAGCAATTTATGGCCTTCGCGAACAATGTTGCAATACTGGATCGCCGGCGTAGCCTCGAGCCGACGGCAAACCGATTTTCGTCTACCGACTACAGTTCTCCGCGTGTTTTTCAAATTTTTAACATATGCAGAACGATTACTTTATTATACCATCGATTTATTTATTTTCTTTTACAACATGCAGCCAACATGTGACATTCCCAATTATATTGTTTGTCAGAAGGTTAAGAATGTTTTTAAGGTTAATAAAATATTATTGCGTTCTACCAGTGAAGATTGTACGACATGTAAATCATATTTCGTGCATTTTTGTACTTACGAAATTGATGGTTCCTTTTTTTTCTAGCCTCGTCCTCGAAGTTTTTTATTCTCGCAGCTCGGTCTTCGTAGATCGCTGGAGCTGTGTCTTTCCGCTTCAAACTTTGACCCCCCCGACAGGATGATGGGGGAGCAATGGATCCTTACCGATTTCCACGGAAAAACATCGCGATCGCAACGCGTTTTTGGCGAATAATCGTTAAAAAATCGCGAGAGCAAACGACGCAGCGTCCGTACGCTTGAAAAAATCGATATGAAATGCGAAGGTTTAGTTCGTGATTTCGTCGTGGGGGTGCAGCACCTCGCCACGATTTCTGCTTTACGAAACATCGATGGCCGCATTTTTTGTTTCGGGGGTGTTAGATTAGGCTAATGCGATGGTTCCCGATGAGATATTGCCTGGCGAATGAGAGAGCCCGGTCGACGAGGCAGGGGCGTGCCGTACCCTGGTAACGGCGTGCCCGGGGCCACAGTCACGACGTGGACTAAGTGCTGGGTGGAGCCCCGTCTAGGCACTACCTACCCGGACGATGGAACCATCATCCTCTTGCGTCCCGGTCCCGTCGAAAGGTCCCACCGCTCGCAAAACCTAATGGCCGCCTCGTGTATATTCACCACTGTCACGGAAATAACCGCCAATTTCAAAATTTACCACGACCTTCGACAACACCTGAGAGACATGTCCGAACCTAAAAATAATCAACCGGAAGCAAGCAATTTGTCATTCGCGAGCAAAAAAAAAAAACAAAACGTGATTGACATCGTTTACTGGATGTTACATATGCATCGTTGACTGTACAAAATTTGATTGTCCGATAGGGGTTGTAATCTGGACGGATGCCAATATCGTCGAATTTTGATTTCCATTCGTATCGCTACCATGTCAATGTATTTTTCGATTTCCATGACCCTTCCCGACGAGCAATTCCAAAAATTGGATCCGCAGCACGATTCGTCAGCTTAATTTCTTTTTTTTCATTTCTCCTGTCTCGTTTTTCAATTCGGAACTTGTCTCTCCCTCCCCTATCCCCAATCTACGCAGGAGTCCCCCGAGTTCGTCGGATACCGTCCACATAAATCGAATAAGTTTTTATTATTTAATTTTTTTTCTCGCTCTCTTGGAGTGATGTTGCGTGTACGCGAATTCGTTCGCGAACAAAGGTATCCACGTATGAAAAGAGAGAGGCGCGAGCTTTTGGGCTTCGCGATATCCTACGCTTAAACATACACAGCTACGCAGCTTGCGCAATGAGAAACTCATACAGGCGTAGTTTCCCGGAGCAGAGGGCGAAATATAGCGACCACCTCTCATGGGAATAGCCGCCAAGTGTCATCGGGACATCCGGCTAATTGCGAGAGTGTTTTGTTACCCTCTCGGAGGCCCGCGAGCGAGTCGCCCTTACAAGCTTTTGCATTTAGCCTTTGTCGGTCGTCTCGTTGCCACCGCGACTACGGGTCTCAGGGGCTGTACACCCCGGCCAGGTATACAGCGCTCTACTAAACTTTGCTCTTCCGTACGACCGTTTTCAACCCCTTGTTTACCGCGTTACCCTCAGCTAATATTGGATTATTGAACTGAAAGTTAAATAACGACGAAAAAAAAAAAAACAAAAAACCAATGAAATTTTGTCCGCCGTATGGAAATGAATAAACGGGAGTTCACTTAATGGAGTGCAATGTGGTATTGCATAAAATTCGAGAAGCGAACGGAGACGCGAGAACATTGATTGCGAGAGAAACGTCGGCGTCGCGGAGGTTGGTTTGTAGCGGCAGCGGAAAGAGGAACGAGGGTAGAGAGACGCCGGTGTGCTGGCAGAGAGTGTCGGTGGTACAGCAACAGAGGGGATGGGATTCCGCGAGGAGCGGTGAGAACGGGGGTTGCGATATTATTGATTTATGTCCCGCTCCACGTCACGTATATCCAACGGGTGCTACCGTACGGAATATGATCCACTCGTACTTTATTCGAATCTCGAAACGTTCGAACAACACTATAAAAACTAAAGTTTTTATCGTCAAAATATATATATATATATTTTTTTTTTTTTCGAAAATGTCAACTTTTACTCGATGATTAATTAAGGCCTTCAAATATTAATATACACTCAACGAAGGTCGATAAATTTCGAAAAAATTCCGAAAAAAAAATATTTCGGAAGGTCGTAAATTTTGAATAAATAAAAAAGTAATTTAATTTAATGAATAAAGTAAGATAAACGGAAAAAGGACGAGAAGATCAGCGGAAGATCTACAAGAGTATCTATTGTCATTTTCACGTAAAACGATAACAACGCTATATTCCCCCATCGCTTCTATTTATAGGGAGCGGACATGAAATATCGTTCCTTACTCTCGCGTTTACCGCGCAAGTAGGTATTTGCTCTCTTTCGATTCGACTTTAGCGTCTGGCGGGGGAGGCGGCGGTACTTAAAGTTGCACGGCCGGCTGTCCGCGCCGTTCATAAAGATTCATATCTTCACCCTGCAGAGAAGCCCGGTAAACACGAAACGACGAACGTTTGCCTTTGCCAGAAAAAAAATGTACCCTGTCATACACACGATGATAATCCAACTGCCGTATAAGTACAACAGAGATAAGTCGAATAACGTTTCGAAGGGTTGAAAGTGCGAACACGGAATTACACAACGCGCATTCAATTATACTATCCTCGGTATATATAGTATTAGATATGCATGAACAGCTTTACACCGATGCATACATACGTAGATGCGAATACGAAGAGAGCTCGGAATTGGCTCGAGTGTCGTAGCGGAAAGTGGCCGTCCCGAAAGCACGGTTTCCACTCAATGCAGAATGGGGTGGACGTTTTGCGAGGGTGCGAGTGAGTAAGCGAGGGTTGGTAAGCGCGGGCAAGTGCCGAAAATTGATGCATTCCCTATGCAAAACAGTTGAACGACGCTTGCCGTTGCGGCGTACGATTCACGCGAGGAGAGCGACACGAGCTAACGCTCGATTGCTAGCTGTGTATAACTGATGTCTATAGTATATCTATCGCCTCATCCTCTCCGCTTTACACACTATTCTGCAACATCGTTCAACCACACTAAAACATAACTGTAAGCCGCCTCCTCCTCCTCCCCCTCTCCCTCCCCTTTGTATACCTATACGATTATAGTGTTCAGCTACATCTCCTCGTATATATGTGTCCTATGCAATTCTACACGCTTCCGTGAATTCAAACACCAACTGTGTGTACGCATCCATATATATTCTGCAATACAAGTGTTCATTTTAACACCCAGCGTCGGTAGCGATGCAGAAGCAGTGTGAAGGACTACAGGCGGCAGAGAAACACACCTACTCGAGTCGGAATCGAGTGGTATAGAAGCGGTTAACACTCTATTAACACTAACGACGCTCATACATAACATCTCGCGGTCTCGCTCGATGGCACGTTTCGCCTCTCTCGCGACTGCGAACGCCGGTAAGGACCGGGGCACATAACGCGCCGCGCGGCTTGGCCCCCACGATAAACTCCGTGAGCGCGAGCGAGAGAACGGTTTGGAATTTATGGTCCGTTAATGGGGGTTACTTTATGCGTTCCGGCGCGTGCAAGCAGTCTTCGTTCGTTCTCGCGATGTCAGGTATAGTGACGTAAATTTTTACGAGGCTACACGATGCAAACACCCGCGAATGCCTTTCTTTCTCGTCTTTTCACTCTCGATTCACGCCGCCAATTTGTCTATATCAATGATATATTCTCGAGTTTAAAGGAGACGATCGCGAAGCTCAACTCGACGCTTCGTTTAACTCACAAGAGACGCAGTTCATCCCATTTTATTTCCGTTGTACAATCAAACGGCGTAATTGAAAAACGCGAAAATATAAAGGGTACTTTTCTTTTTTAATTTGATAAAAAAAAAGAACTTTAATGCATTGAATTCGTGGAATAATATTGATTATAATGGTGAAATCGATTTTGGAAAAATTATACGATATCGATAGCGGATTGTCAGCTTCATGTACGACGCTATGTGCAACTGCTTTTACACGATCCGTCGTTCAGAGGGGAAAAAAAGATGGGAAAGAGACTACGGAAAACAGGGAGTCTCGTTCTCCATCCCGCGAACCCAACAAATAATTTTAACCCGCCTGTGCTGTGGAATACATCATATATATACGGTTAGTAGGCTCACGGGCAGCGATCCTCATAATAATACAGCAATTTATGAGGGAACGATGATGATAATGATGATAATATAGACATCGAAGCGAAAGAAGATCAAGCGGAAAGCAGAGGCCGAGTTACACGTACTATGCGGACGATGAAAAATATATATATATATATATTTATATCGAGAAATAAAGAGGGCATCGCAAAAGTGTAACTACTTCCTCGATATATATATATCGTGGATACGTGCAATTATAATAAAAATTGAAAATAATATCGCGTTTAACCCTTTGAATGTTATGCCATTTGGTACGATGAACGTCATAAATTTTTAGCGCTACCGCATTGATTGCACAATTTTACTTAATTTTTTTTTTTTTTTTCAAATTCCAACGAACATTTTTTCAATCAATTACAATCTATAGCTTCCATTGTAAAGGGATGAGATAAAAATGATATCTCCGACAGTTTAATGAAAAAAAAAAAAGAAAAGTTTTAGACGATTCGCAAGCTGAACGAAAGAGGCAGACAGTGAGCAGGGGGAAGCGTGTGTCGTAAGACTGGCAGAAGGTATTCGGGGTTAAATTCGTGCGAACGTTGAAGTTTCAGGAGTTTCTCACCTCTCGTCCTTCCACGACGTCGTCCTCTTCCTCGTCGTTTCAAGAGTTTCCGAGCTGCTGCTTCGCGTAGAGCCATGGGGGAGGGAGAAAGAGAAGCCTCGCGGAGAAGACTCGAGTGCCAAAGTTCATAGTCGGGGGAGATCCCCGCGTGGCCTCCTCATCCTCCTCGTGTGGCCACCGCGGCGGTAGACGGGCTCGGCAAGGCCGGTAAAGTGATAAAGCGGCCATAAATTCTGACCGCCGTGCATCCCAGCTAGAAGCGCGAGAGGGATAGAACACAACCCCTTCAACTCTCTCCCGTATACCCGCGAGCCGCGAGAATCCTAGGCGAAACCTAGGTGAACGGCGAGACGAGAAGCTCGAGGACTTTCTCGTTTTCCTCTTGCATCATCCTCCTCTACACTTCGCATAATGTCTTCCACTATTCCTCTGTAAACTCACCATTTTTTTTTTTCGCACTCTTCGCGACCTTTACGATCGTTTTTTGATAGCCTCCTTCTCCTCTCTCTATATCGGAACGGCTGAATCCCTCCGGCGATCTTCGTTCGAGTGACCCATCTGCTCTCACCCCTCTTACGTTCCATCGCCTGGGGCTCCGTATTCTCCAGTCATTCGAACTACTTATACGAATACGAAAGCGCGATATCGTCGTATCTTTCTTTCACAAACGACAGTGGACAAGGAAAACACTAACGGCGTTGGCTTGAGATATTCATAGCAGTCGAAACAGTCTGTAGAATACGGCATCGAGAAGCGCAATATTTGCACCTGCGAGGAGCGAAAGATTGAGAATGTTAAACATTGTGATGACAATTTTCAAACACAATATTTATTCACATTTTCAATAATCGGAATCCGTAATTCTTAAATTTTTCAGCTCATCAAGTCGCACCTGAAACAGACAGTTTTCTTTGTAACTTTGCCGATTATACATTTATTTTTGAAGTCACAGCTTTCCTTGTGTGACAATACTTACCATGTACTGAAAAATTTCGTAACGCGAAACTTTCGTTTTTCAAAAAAAAAAAAAATGGTATTACTGCTCGTAGAGATCCTCCAAAGTTTCTTGTACACTTCCAGGCGTTTGTTCGAGTCTTTCGCTGAACGCAAAGACGGGCGGCAAGAGGGGTCAGAGTCGGGAATTAGGTCCAAGAAATATTTTTCTGCCGTTCCATAGGCGTAGGTCTTCGGGTGTACGAGATTTTAACCGATTGTACTCTATGAATTCTACACCACGTTGCAAAGTCTGGAGTCCGAGGGAAACCAAGGGAAAGGCAGGCAGCACAGCTGTTCGGGTCGGTCAGAATTTCGTGAGCGAGTCGCCGGCTCTCCGCTTGTACATCACCGACAAGCGCATTTCCTACCTATCTAGAAAGTGTGAGAAAGATATAGAGAGATGGACATAGAGTGAAAGAGAGAAAGAGTAGTAGTAGTAGTAGTAGTAGTAGGCACGGCATGTTCGGTGTGTGCTGCAGGGGCGAACAGACAGAAAACCCAATAAATCATCCCGTCACGAGCCATGAGCCAAGGCGGAGCCTCTCGCCTCGTATTAGCCAATAATAATCCTCTCTGAGTCGGTGGCCATCTTGGATTATACAATGGTTCCTTCCGCAGCAATACGTATATAAATGCAAACTCTAGTGTTGAGCTAGTAGCACCCTTCAGTCTGGACCCCCCGCGACCTTAACGACTTTTTTCTTTCAGTTGAAAAAGAAAAACAGCCAACAGCTCTGCTTTCCTTTCACTGCTTGACGCACCTCGCATCATTGGTATTCATTTCACGATCGGAATTAAATTAAAAAAAAAATTCGAAAAAAAAAAAAAATTATGAAAAAATAATTAGTGTAGCGAAAAAATTGGATAAACCGCCCCAATTAATGAATCTCGACTACGACGTCATATTCAACCACAATTTATTTCTCGTTTCCAAACACAGTTATTATAATTAATGTCGTTATTATTAATATGGACAGACTCTTAAATATAATACAATATGGTTTTTGTTTTAGACTCGTCGACATAGTAGCCATTAATACTATTATCGTTATTCTTCCTTCGTAATCGTTCGCTCTCTCTCTCTATCTGTCTCTGTCTCGTTAATATCTCGGCGCGCGCTCGACAGTAGTACAACTATAATAATACTCGCACACGGGGGGTCGCGAGTCATCCACTCGAATAATCATCACGTTTCGATTTACTTTTTTTTTTTGTGTTTTTTGTTTACTCTCTCTCGTACTTGCAGCAGTTTTTTTTTTATGCAGGTCGATAGTAGTCATCGTCGTACTCGCATACTTTTTTTTTTTTAATGTGTACATTTAGCTTACGTACTGCGGGGAAACTACAAAATAATTGTATGTTTATCGTACTCGTAATTATATCATTTGTATATATAGATTTATTTATTTATATATTTTCATTTATTTATAACTTTTTTTTTTCTCCATCCATCAATAGTCATTCGGCAAGTTGTGAGACCTGTACAGCGTCTTGGAATTACCGAGAATTTTTTATGTTTATTCATTTCGTTTTTTTTTTTTTTTTTTTCATGTTTCACGAATAAGACGCATTATTATTACGCACGTTTCCGCTTACGCGTTATACCATCCCACGTGAGTGCGATATAACGCGTTCACTTGCGAATCGCGCGACCGTACGAGCTTCGATGAGCGGATAGAGCAATTAGGACACGAATTAATCCATCACGCGGTTTCGATTAATCCAGATGACGAGTTCAATATCCCGAGACCATGGTTGACCACACCCCGTTTCAATTAAACTCTCGCGACGACGTTATATTGAGGACAGTTTTGGTAATTCACTCCATGCCCCATCGAGATGACCCCTTTTTGCGACCGATACATTGCATTCGCAGCAGGTGAGTCTGGTATCCCTCAAAATCATACTTTATTGACTTTTAGCGGATGCAAATTTAACGGGACTCTACTTAAACGAAAATTCACCGGTGCGAGCGATAATTGCAGAGCATATGGCCGCTTTCGCGAAAATATTGTCATCTCTTTTGCAAAATCCAGCGCATTTTTTTAAATATATATATATATATAAAAAAAAAAGAACGGAAACCATTGCTATGCGATCGATTACGCGCGAGTACTACAAACCCCAACCCCTTCTGCGACGCGACGCGCAAAATACTTTTTTTTTACTTTCTAATCTCACATACGAAGTATGTAAATAAAAAATGAGAGTGTTTTAATTTTTAGTCGTTACGCTACGTTTTCTTTTTTGTTTAATAAATAGTGGCATAATTTTTACAATACACCCGTGCAATCGTCGTTTTTCGTTTATTCTAGAAAAAACAGGTACCTACTTTACCTACGCGGTATCGTATACAGAGTTTCGCGGTTCGCGAATTCAGCGTCGCAACGTCAGGCGTCGTAGCTGTTCGGATTACCCCAGTCGATTAGAAAAATTCTGTTTTTAATAAATTTAATTATTTTGTGTTTTAATCGTCGGTGTTTGCTTTTTTTTTTCGAAGTTTTATTTATTTTTTTTATTTTGTTTGACCTCCAAGTAATTCAGTCTTTGTGTATTGTTTACTGCAAGAGAATTTTATACTGATGATCGATAACGACGATTTAGGTCTCGTTAATTCGTTAAGACGAAGCGAAATACACGTCGGTTAACGTATTTCGGTGTTATTGCATGAAGGTGATCCGGTGATAATTTTTATTACCCATAAGAAACAAAAAAATTAAAACGACACCCGTTATATCGTGAGAGCGACAGTAGGGCGAGGAACTCTCTTCGGCGTCTAGCGAGCGAGGACGTTGGCTGCCGACGAGTATATACATACATCGGCTCTATCGCAACGAATTTTCGAAACACAATATACCTTCCGATGTATTTCATACTAAAGTCGGAAATCAATGATACAAAAAATAAAAATAAATGAAAAAAAAAAAAAAAAGGAAATTGAATTCGTTGTACGATCGAAAGATTCACAAAAGTACACAACGTTCCGTTGTAAAAAATATTTATTACACATGATAATAATTCGGGTGAAAACAAAAGAAGAAGTAGAGAAAGAAGAGAGGTCCATTTAAAAATAATAATAACATTGATATAATGTATCAATAAATACTACGCAACTAAATATAGTATAATGAGTCCGACAGCTTGATCCGCACGACGCATTATATTTCTCTTCGTTTAGATTTTCATTTTCTTTCTTTCGACATTATCATTATTATTATTATTGTTATAATTATTGTTTGTATATCCCGACGCGTCGTCGTTGTATCCCCCTCTCAGTAAAATATTAAACTATGTACATCACCGCAAAGCCCCGCGCGGTCAATTTTTTTTCCCCGACGTTTCTTTCGTTCCGCGGCGTCTCACTCCGCCCCTACGATTATCGTGAAACAAAGAAGAGAGAAAAGAAAGTGCGGCTTTCGAAGGGTCGATCGAATTTCTTCCAAACCATCGCCCCCGCCCGCTGCAACCGACACCCACGTTTCCTTATTGCTACGAAATCTTACGCGAAAAAAAAACAAAAGAGAACCTTATAGAAACTTTAGACGTTATTATTATTATTATTATTATTAATGCCGCTTTCATTTTCAAAATTTTTCATTTATCTCGTTATTCCACGACTATTAGTTGGTGTCTAAGACACCCACATACGCACCGGCTTTCTCGATCGTTATTAAAAATCTACTTTACACATTACCCACAATTTTTTTTCTTTTTTTGCTCAATTACGTATTTTTAGGTTTTTTTTTTAAACATTTTTATCGTTTAATATTCGCGATCGCGAATATGTTTTTCTATACGTGGCTATCATACGAAGTAGAAGTAAAATATATAATTTTCATTTACACCAGATTTCTCGTTTTTTATAATTACCAAAATCAGCCAATTTTTTTGTTCTCCTCATTAGCCACGTTATTATTTTTTTTTTATTTCTTATTTCTAGTAGACTTTGTTTTACGTATATCGGATAGTCGCGATCGCTCCCTGCAACGTGACGGAAATTTCTCGATGCTCGATAAAAAATGTGATTTTTTTAATGAAACAGAAAATGTTTCATAATCGTCGACACGGTGGATGAAGTCGGGACGCCGAGGCGACACGAATTCTCTCTTTGTTCGTTGAACACAGTTTGCCGCACCCTGCACGTCAATGCCGCCATTAATCGACCCACATAGATTAGATCGGCGATTGTTTCGCGATTAAACGCTTTCGCGGACCTGGGCGTCGACAAAGCCATTTATGTACCGAATGTGAAAATTGCTGTAAATGAAAGCGTCCGGGAAACACGGAAAGTAAGAGAGAAGAATAAATAATCTATCGCCAAAAGTTGACTGATGCATTTTTTTTTCTTCAAGATTATACATTTATTTTTATTTTTTTATCGAAATATCGAAGATCGAATATCGAGAAATCGTAAAATATTATTTAACGTTGTACAGCAGGGGAGCTACTCGAATTGCACTGTGAATGCCGCGCGAGTTGCAACGAGCGATGGCTTGGGCATTAATTTATCGCGCGTCCAGAGTGGATACTCTTTTGCATTTTTTAAATCTTTTTATTTTTTTTTTCTCTTTAACTCTCACGAGATCGCATGAGATTCACAATAATTTTACATAAATAAATCTCTCGTGAAAGAAAGGCCGGTCGTGGCGCGGTCATTTGAGAATATGATCGCGCCGAGACCTCGTATTACGTATATCAGTTACCATTCAGTTCTATATACTTTTCGTACAAACTCGCGGGTTGGATTGGATCGTTGAGGGTGGTCGGGACTTCGTTCAACACGCTGAACGCCGCCCCCTTCCAGCGCACTGAACTCTCTTTCTCTCTCATCGACCCATCTATGAGTTTTTTCGTTAATCATTTCTCATGTTTTCTTTTCGCTTTTTTTTTCTTTTTTTTTGTTTTAAATATATATCGTCGTTTATTTTTATAATATAATATTCTTCGTTACTTATATCATTATCGTGCGTTATTCAATCATAATGATAACGTTAATCATAATAATGACGATAGAACTAAGTGTTGAACTAATTTTACAACACAGCACAGAATTCGCCGCGGCGCGTCGTGTTTATTATTCTATTACGTTTCCTCTCTCTCTCACGCACATCGACTATCGGAAACCGCGAACATCGTTCGCGCTTTATATTAATTTCAATTTTTTTTTTCGCGACGCAAAAGGCGTTTTTTTTTTTTAATGACTTGAACGAGAATACGGTTCCCGATGGTCGACAATTCGTTCACTCGCACAACGCGCAAACGCATGGCACTCTCGCGAGTCTTGCTTTTACCGGATATTGGAAAAACCGGCAACCAAAGTAAAAAAATTTGCACGGACGGTTTTTTTTGTTGCGCTTATTCAGCTTTATCGTTTATTATCGAATAAGATAATTTTATTATCTGTTCGTCACCGGGTAAAAAAAAGGTGAATAAAAAAAATAACGATTTTGATCGCAGAGCCGAAATTGAATTAATATAAGAATTTTCATATTTTTTGACGATCGAATAAATAAACGAGGACGGCTTTTTTTTTTTTTTTGAAACCCGAAAGAAAAAATTGACCTCGAAAGTGCCATACGCATCCGCAACTTCCTTATACTACACTATTACGTCACTGGTAACTTGGCCTCGCGTCCGCGGAGCAGCGGTATCAATTTTTTATGTTTTTCTCTTTTTCTTTCGTTCGGTCAGAATATAATTTTTATTTTTAGTCGCGTGATTGGTATCCAAATATTTCGATTCTGAACGGCGATTCTAAGCGACAGACAAGAATCGTAAAGATTGACGAATAGAAAAAAATAAATAAAAATATGTCACGAATGTGACACACGTTTACTTTTTCGTCAACTCAAAGAGAAACCCGTAATTCTTACAGGACTGACCTTGTCTGATGAAGATCGACGAGGTGAATAAATAGCCAAAGTCGATGCGCACCTCTCTGCCTCCGTCCATGGATTTCGTCTTTTTCTCGCTCACTTTTTTTTTTTCGTTTCGTCATCATCAGATCGCGGCATCACCCGACGAATTCACATTCCCACAATCCGTATAATGATTTCTTTTTTTTTTTCATTTCATTTCACTTTTTTTTTTTTAATGGCGAAACGAAATCGTTAGACAAAAATATCCGTTTCACTAATATTCACGCAATCACCGATTTTCACAGTGACCCGGTAATTATAATATTTAAATTCGCGCACTTGTTACTTTTTTTTTGATTCACTAGTTACGCATTTTCGACACGACATTTTTTTTTATTAATTTTTTTATTACCAGGGAATTTATCCCCGAATTGCACACACCGTTCCCTCGTCTCAGCCATAGAGAGCAGCGAGAGAGACAATCCATGCGAGCGACGAAGAGGGAGGAGGGCGCGTCGAATCCTTCGCCGAGATGGGTTCACACACTGCATTGGCACGAATCGCGAATCTTTTATCAAAATCTTCTCTGACCTCACCGAGCCGCGGTTAGTGGATATAATCTACCTAAACGATTCATCTAAAGGTTACTATAAACGTTCAATCTACGATTCTCTATCAGAGACGCAACCGGGGAGACGGAGGGGGTACTTCTATATAATCAATTTTTTTTTTTCCGTTTATCTACACTACCGACAAAACGCCTACGTACGCACTACGCAATTTACACGTACCGACGTAAGAGAATAAATAATAGAAACGCTTCTTAAGTTTTGTGTGTGTGTTTTTTTTTTGTAACGCAAGTTTCACTCGTTATACCAGTTATCCTCTCAACACTCGTGCATAGCTGTCTCACACGCACACACACACGCATTCGCACGTTATCGCGTCACAGTAGTTTACATACACAATCATAATAATAATAATAATAATAATAATAATAATAATAATAATCCGTTTTACGTCTAATATAGGCTTTAGTAAATTACATTCGATTAAACGTAATAGAGGTTAACGCGGTTCTGATTAGCATGGTGATCCAGTTTAATTACAAACTCATTCGCTCGATCTCTCGTTTTCTCTCGATTTTTTCATAAATCTTCAGATTCCTATTTTCTTTTTCTAATTTTTCTTTTTTTTTTTGTCATCTCGATTAGCATTGCGTATTCCCGTAACTTTGTCGGATCGACGACACGCGGTTCTCACACCTCTCGCGTCTTTTTATTTATTTTTTAATTCATCATCCTCACAATCCTGCATCCTCCCTGCATCTTTGTCATCTTTTTGGTACGAGCAACTTGATTAACATGAACAAGATAAGCGTCATTGCTGAGTGTGTTTCAGTTTGTATGCGTATATGTGTGTCAGTGTGTGTGTGGGTTGTGTATAGACGTGTTTTCGTGGGTACTACTCGGAGGTCATCGCGTTGGGGGCTTTGGGGCGTTCGGCTTGGCTGCTGCTGGGGCATTTCTCTGCTGGGGGCGGTTGGGGGAGGGGTGGGCTCTTGCTGTCGGCTCTCTTTAACTCGGTTCATCGTTTTCGGGTCTGGAGGTAGTGATGCTGCTGCTGCTGCTGCTGCTGCTGACGCTGCTGCTTGGAGACAAGAGTCGCTGGACCCTGAGAGAAGCTCTTTGGAAGACCTCGGGGGCATCCTCGTCGTCGTCATCGTCATCTTTTTACTTACTTCGTAATGTTTTTTTGTTTTTTTTTTGTTGTTTCATTTGTTTTTGTCTTTCAACCCTGTGGCGATGTCTGAGGTGAAATGTCCGTGTCGCCATCACCCGAACCAGGTTCACCCTTCGTTTTGTTCTCCTTCTTCCACTTCATTCGTCTGTTCTGAAACCATATCTTTATCTGTCTTTCCGTTAGACAAAGCGCGTGAGCGATTTCTATGCGTCGCCGCCTCGTCAAGTATCTGTTGAAGTGAAACTCCTTTTCGAGTTCGAGGGTCTGGTATCGGGTATACGTTTGTCTGCCGCGCTTCCTCTCTGCAACAGATTAATACGACAGAAAATTATCACATCGGAAGAACTAATTTTTCCATTAAACTGACAATTGTTAATTGTTATAAGTAACATAAGCAATGATTTATGGGCGTAATATAGAAATGCTAGAAATTACGAGACAACAAATTACATGGATAGGTTTTACAGAAAAAAGAATATATGCAACGATGCAAATGACCAACAGATTAACATGAACTTTGGATCATTGATCGTATCGTAGTTCACCTTAGAATTATACGCTGTCTTTTTTTTTTGTTGTAATTAATCAAAATGACTGTCAGACGTCAGACACTTTCTTCAGTAAATAATTGCTAACGCGTTTAATTATCTATTGCTGATGAGGAAATTAGTTTGATGCGCACTTTGTAATACTTGTTTCGACGATTTGGAGTTTTTTCTAACGCCTTAGGAGGGTTAATTCAAGCGGTGTGCAATCCTTTCTCATCGTATAGTATACAGCACGTAATCACGGGGGGGATGAGGTCGAGCTGTCAGGATTGTTAGAGGGGATGGTGGCAGGGATGAGAGTCAGAGAGAGTGAGAGAGAGAGAGCCCATGGTCCATAGTACGGGTTTACAGGACAGCAGGGGTACGAGGAGGGACGAGCGAAACGCCAAGTGGAGGAAGAACGAGGCGGATGAGAGGAAGGCTCGAGAGGAGGATTGGAACGAGGAACGAAGAGAAGAGAAATAAAACGAACGAAAAGAAAAGATTAAAAAAAGAAATAATAAAAAAACGAATAAGTGGAGGAAGACTGAGAAAACTTCTCGGCGAGCATTCGAGGCAAACGCCGCCCGTCGCGCTGTCGGCCGATGAAGACGGATGGCGGTTCTACTCGCGCGGTAGAGAAAACGCGCGCGGGATCTCGTGAGCGTACAAACGAGCGAGACGGAGAGAATTCTCCGGGGGTAACGGAATCGCCCGACGTGAGATAGAGACCGAGTGAACGAACGATACGGATAAAGAGGGCGAGAGAATACGTGGAAGGAGGATCCGCAACGACGTCCGGCAGAGAGAGAACGAGAGATAAAACGCGGGAGTGACGAAGAACGAACGAAACTCTGGGAACATGCCTTGCACCCCGACACTGCCCCCGCTCCCTATATCTCTCTCTTTCTCTCCTTCGCTCCACCCTGATTCTCTTCCTCGGGCTACGCTCTCAAATTAACAGCATACCAATCTCTAGCTCTCGCTCTTCGGCTCATAGGAGGCTCTCTCCGACCTCTGCCGTCCGGAGATCAGCTTCCATGGGTACAGGTACCAAAACACCTGAGAATTAAACGATTCGCCAAGCTGGTTATACAATGAACCACAGCTTGCAGTCTACTCGTCGCGGCTCATTCATAATGCGAGAAATTCTAATATCATCCGCGGATCGACATCTATCTCCTATATATTTATAAGTGGCTTTTAATACTTGATTCTCGAAGATTACCGCGATAGTGCACCGTAAGTGCGCACTTTGCCATCCGGCAAATCGCCGCGGTCCGACACCCGTATTACGAGACTAAGCGAGAGAAAGAAGAAGTTGAGATATACCGAAGTGCAGTCCACTGTACAGAGTCATTCACAATCGTATTATTTCATCATTACCGTCATTTCGAGATGCAAATTATTTATTATCGTCGATGTTATTCTTTTAGTTCTACATGAATTTTGCTACTGATTACTCATTACTAAGATCCGCCAAAGTGAGTAATTATTTCGTCGGTATTTTTAATTTTTTCCCCGTGGTTCGCATATTTCTGAGATTTATGGGAAAAAAATGATTTTTTTTGGATTATTTATTTATTTTTAAATATTTTTTCGGAGTAATGAAATGCTTTGGATTGTGGATCACCGTGTATACTTGCGTAGAGCCCTCTGTCGTGGCACGCGGGGTTAATTAAAGAGGCAGCCGGCTCTCCGGTTCGCATTCGCCAGCAGTGCCTATTAATATGTGTGTGCGAGAACGCGGTGGCGGTCTCGAAGTACCAGGATCGGGCAGTCGTGCTGAGAGAACCCGACGACCGGAGGCATACCACGACGGCGACGAGGTTCTCTCCTATCGCGAACTATACATATACCCCTGTTACATCGAGCCAACCGCATAGGAACGCGAATGTTTCGTTTTGGCGAACAACCTAAGTGCCCGTAGGTAGGTGCGTCTCGTACCTGTCCGACACGCCAACTAGTCAGCACCGCGAACGAGACTTCCCTACACACATGCTTATCGCGATGAAACTACGACCTTCTAGCGTTAAAATACTTATTAATTGCTCTCGATCTTCGTCTAACGGCTAAGAATTTGTTAGTATATTCAAAACAATTAAAAAGCACCGAAAACATGGTAGTCATCTTCAGGAACTCAGTAGAGACGGAAAGAAGTAGTCAGCCAAGCAAAGAAAAAAAAAGAAACAGAAGCATCGCGTATCAGCGAATTCGCAGCTCAGTTTAAAGAATTTTGAGTCTCATTGTCGCGTCACGCTTCGTCTTATTCGGATCGCCCGGGAGAGCCGCGAGGGAGAGATTTCTGCTGTTGGACCACCCAAACGGGGTGCCGGGCGACGGCGGGTCAAGGCAAAAAAGTATGTATGTCGATGTCCGGCGTTTCAGGGGGTTAGCATAACTCTATCCGAGAGAACGCGGCTCGTGTCGCTTGAGCTATTTTCAGATAGCCGACAAGACGAAGAAGACACATGGGGGAAGGGGGAGAAAAGATCATCGAAAAGGGTGGCAATAGCCCTATTCTCGCTATTCCTCTTTATCCTACATTCTCAACTCTATTCCCCGGTATTCTTCTTCTCGCGAATCCATTGCGAGAACGAGCCGAGAACGTGACTCACGCTTGAAAACTGGTGGCTCTTGTCGGGGGCCAAGTGTGCTAAGTCTCTCCCTCTCGATAACAAGAAAACCCAGTCGCCGGCGTTTCTCTGATCGCGGGCGAATGTGGCACCACCACATTTTCTGCTGCTTATGCGGCTTATGCCGAACGCTTACTGATCCCGCCGAGTGTCCGTATTCCGTGGTACAGAGAACACAGAGCGAAGCAAAGCAGAAACGTTTCTTCGTTCACTCGTTGCTTATGCTTGCTCGCGCGTTCATGCCTTCCCGCGCGTACGGAGGTGACTTTAAACGCGGGGCAATAAATTAACGGCGTTGGGTTACGCAAGGATCAAATGTCCCCCCGGAGTATGCCCGAGAGATTTATGGGTCTGCCTTCACTGGCGTGCGGGCATGAAGGAACGAAACGGAACAGAACAGAACGTACAAGACCGTTCGCTTATTATAGGCTACTCTCGGTGTGGTGCTGTTCTCTCTGCTCTTTCTCACTCTCTCTCTTTCTCTCTCCCTCTCTCTGTGTAGAGTTGCCTTCTTTTTTTCTTTCTCACTCTTCTCCGATCTTTTCGTTCTTTATCTCGGTGTTTCTCTCGGTCGGCAAGCAACAGTCGCCACTGCCCCGGTCTACTGTACCGCCACCGCGGCCTCCACTTCGGCCTCCGCCGCCTCTCACGCGCTCCCCGCCGCAGGACACGCAGGACTTTTCAGATTAACAGCTAGCCGGATGTTGTAACCCTGGCTAATAAGGCGCGGCCCCTCTATACTGTACCGCGTACCCACTCACACACACGCCCGATCTATGGGCCCCAATTAAGCTATGCTTTTCTAAAGGCCACCACCTCCAGGGTCTTTTGATACAACCTTGAAACGCTTCTCGATTAGATATCCAACGTACGGGATTCCGGCTCCCATTAATTTCGTGGGGATCCTATGTTTTCTTCTCGATGTTTTTTGTTCCTTTTTTTCGGAGTTGTACCCTTTCTTCTACCGCGCGAGAATCAGATTGATATAGAAATGAAGAATTCCGTCGTAAGACCAGAAATGGTTTAGAGGGTTAGAGAAATGAGATTTTAAATAATTTTAAACCCGATTCTCGTGCAATGAATCCATTTTTTTTCCGTCAACCGTCGAAACGCGAACCACGAGCACTGTGCACGTAAGAAAAAGAGTATCCACACGTTCGAACCTCTTCCTTTCACGTGCGTGGTACACAGATGATGAGATTTATTTTTAGCGGATAGGATCAACCCGCGGCTGCTGCACTGTAGGCAACAGCAGTGAGTTGACGATGTTTTTTTTTTGGTATTTTTTTTTTTCATCTTTTAACATATTTAGTTTCCTCCCGAACAGTCACGTACATTTTCGTTAGATTCTGGGAATCTCGGGGAAGCAACGAGAGACATATTATACATAATAATCCCGGCAATCTTTCTCTTTGAGGCAAACATAGATTAATGAGCACTTTCGATAATGATCGAGGCTAAGCCATTTGTAGAAAGGGTTGAAAATAATTGAGTAAATTAATGGATAAACTACGAGAGAAATTCTCGTGATTACACTGTAATCCAGATCTCTCGGTGTTCGTTCTCGGAGAACCTAAGAGAAATCCCAAATGCGCGCTTCTCTTTCTGTGTTTCTCAAGCCTCGACTATGGCGGCCCTCAAAAGCAAACGGTCCCGGAGATTCCGTGGATCATCCATCATCGTCAGACGTCCCTCCGCCTCCTCCGGCTCAGGCCACGGCTGGCCAGACTCCCTCGCTCCTCCCTCGTTTCTATCCTCGTTCTTTCTTTTTTCTCCTTTTTTTTACCAACTTCATCGTCACTCCGACTCTCTCGTTCTATCGGGCCTTCACGCTATCCCCGCATATACTTCGACTCCGAAACTCTCCATCGACCACCATCCCTTTTTGAATTTATCCCGACACCGCCATCGCTTCGTACCGTCGTCAAAAATTGTTAGATTACACGGTATGCAGCTATCGCGATACAAGGCAAAGCTTTTTTTCGATCTAATATCGTTAAATTCCTAACAGCGTTAGAATTTCCATCGACTTATCATCGGTAATTTTCCAAACCTGAGCACAGAATTCCTCGATGCTTACATTTATTCGGTTAAAATCATCAGACAGAGCGAATTAATTAATTCTCAGAGTTGGTACGCATCCAGACTGTGGAATTCTAAGATCGCTTTGTAACGACGCCAAGAGATTTCCGACTGTCTGGCATTATCTGCGTTCATACGCGTCTCTTCGTTTATGTACCGAGTGATTCATATTTACCGAATAAAAAAAAAAAAAAAAAACAAGCGTATCTTTCGATTGCAAAAATCGATTATTGAAATTGAAAATTTATTGATTTAAGGTGGTGGTGCGTATAGAGTTTTGCAAAGATCGTCTACACGACGATCGGCGAGACTCTGGTAAGCTCCCGGTACGATACCGAGTAACATACTTATTCACCAGATAGGCTATTCGATCGCGTGCGAGATCATAAATCTTTCCGCGAAGGAGGATTGCAATTATCTCGCGCATATTAAAAGGTTCGTTGGTGTACCGAACGTTTTCCACTCTCGTGTCCCACCTTCGCCATCTTACTCGCTCGCACTTGCCGATCGCTTTCTCATGTATTTACTTGTTTTAATCTATTTCATGTTGGGTATATAGTTACAGAATAATTTTACAGAATTGTACGCACGCGAGATCGTCGCAAGGTCGATATAAGTTCCGTGGCAAAGCGTCGATAGCGGTGGCACTTACATCGGCAATACCATAACATTAGTATGCAATCGTGGGTAGGAAAGATCGATATCAAATTAAACGGTGGCTACATTGATGCTGAATACATTTTGTAATCCAATTTTCCCTCGGCGATAAATGAGTAGATGCTCGAGAGTACGCCGGGCTTGAATTACTGCCGGTTGAGAGACTCCGAGTCCCGTGATTAGAGGCGTAAACGATCACTGCGGGAAATGTAATTAAGTCCGCTGTGCGCATGAGTGTGTGCGCGCGTTGTACGTTGATACACGAGTTTTTTTTTCTGTATCGCGCCTCTTTGCGGCGTTCTGATGGGAAATTATGAGGTCACGACTAGAGTTACGCGATGATTGCCGGAGTCGCCGAGTGACGACTAAGCGGTGATCACTTCCTCGTACAAGGAGAATGAGATTTGCACTGATAACGCTGATCAGAGAGATACCGTAAGAAACGACAAAAAAAATCTTCATCCTTCGCGCAAACGTGATTTATTCGTATCGTTCGACTTCCTCGATTCCCATGAAATTCATATGGTTATCGAAAGAAAAAGTGGTAGCAGTTGTTTTCTTATTCAGCTGTTACATATTTTTTTTTCCGAAGGTACTTTCTAAGCGAAAAGATCAGACGAGCAATCGACGCAACGACACCGTGCTGTTTGACATATAGCGACCAGACCGCTCGTTCGACCGTTTCAATTTACTGAACGGACAGCTTAATGGATGCGAGTTCATAAAACATAAGGTTCTCTCCGCGGGGAAAAAGAAGGAATAAAAAACAGAAATATATATCGGGCATATTCATCATCGGGCGTGCGGTCCGTCCCGACAGTCATCTCGCGGACTCTTTCAGACCTATCCGATTTATAACTCTTGTATCTTTCACGCGGGAAACTAAACGCACGCGGGGCTGTTGCTCGTCTGCGTCATCTACTTCGTCATCACCTCGTTCGCGAAATTTTAGATTTGACGAGATTTGATTTACAATGAAAAATCATACGTTTTTTTCGTGAGAAATAAAAGATGCAATATGAGACCTTCTGTGCGCTAATTGGCTGACAACAATTAGTAATACCTGTTGTGTCTGGAAAAGCCAATCAACGTAGCGTTTTCCTATACTTGTACCGCTCTCGAATTTCCCAAGCCACCCCTTTACACCGCGACCCACTGGGGACTCAACACAAGCCAAGCCAACGGAATCTCAACGTTTTCACCGATAAATACCCGTGACGCATGCATCCATATAAAACGCGAAACGTTGCATTATTCATGGAGCGGTAGCGAGCGCGCTTACTGCGCGCTTAGTTCCCTCTCGCTGTGTTTGCAGGCTGTTTTGCAATGCAGCGTTATGCAGTGTACCTGCAGGTTCTCTCCCGAGGATCCTGCGACAGTTGCGAACTATTTCCAAGCCTCGGAGAAAGAATGCGAAAAGTGAAGAAAGAGAAAGGGAATTATTAGAGAAAAGATGGAAAAAAAATATCGATGGAATTGCAACGATTCGAATAGAGACGTTACAGGAGTATACGAAGAAACATCGATTTACGACAAGAACACCACGATTAACAGGATTCTACCGACATCTGTGAACCGTTGTCGAGACCACGTACTCCTCACAAGCTCACGTTATACAACACGATTCTCGCGTGTGCAACTCGTTTTCCCTTCCACCGTACCCGTCCACATCGCGAGCACGCATACGTACATTCACGTCGGCGACTCTCCTTGAACCAACAGTTGAACACGCTTTATCGGCCAATCTCTCGTGCGGCAAGCGCTCGTTCAACACCGGTGTGACCAGCAGCTTCCAAGCACAACCGAGAGATGGTACGAGATGTTACAGACACACTGGTAGAAGGATTCGAGGAGGCAGCGGATCCACGCCAGCAGGATCCTACTTTTACGTTCAAAGTTGATAACTCGATCTTACATTATCGGAGAAAAATTTAAGAGTCGAAAGAAGATTGGAGAACGCGAAGTTGCACTGTCGAAGATCCGAGACAAACTGACGCAAAGTCCCGAAGTAGAAGAGACGAAACTCGAAAAAAAAAAAGAGACCGATACTTTTATTGGCGATGCAGATTTGGGTTTCCTTCCGAAGACTACGGCAATATACTGTATCCGAAGTGATATTTCTCACTGTTCCGGGAGGACCTAGCAATATAAAGACCCGGGAGGTTGACGGAATAAGAGCAAAATCAACGGGGGTTCGTAGGAGCAACCTGTGCCTTCTCGTCCTCACAGCTACCTAAGCCTTAGAGTCTTCGTCTCCGATACACGACGGGGGTGGCCGCGGGACCTAAGGTAAGTTACGACCGGGCCTATTATCACTTCGTTATAGCCGTCATAAATTCTCGTCCGGTTACGTCGTAGTTCCACCACTACTATGACCTGTGGCGGCATCGAAAATACATATAGCGCACTGCTGAAATGCGAAAGTACGAACCCGAGTCGAATTCTACCTTCCGAAAACTTTGAACTACCTATTCGTAACTCTTCGTGACCTTTTCTGGAAAGTAAGAAAAAGGCCAAGACGCAGGTAAATCGATGCTGCCAGGTTGTCGGAGAAACTTTCTTCCGATTCTACTGAACTACTAATTCTCGTTCATTCCTTTTAATTTAGCTGCAAGACGTATCTGGTTACTTATTCTTTCAAAATTCTCGAGTTTTCGAATCGCCACGTGAGTAGAATTACGTGGGAACTCGAGCGTAAAGCCGCGCGAGTTTGAAAATCGCGGGAAAAATAAAGTCGGCGATTGTTGTCTACAGGAGTGTGGAAGTTGAAGAGACCACTTTTGTAGGGGTCACCGTCGTTGTCGTCGTCGAGTGTCGGTACGAACACGCGGGCTATAAAACGAGCTCCACGACTTTTATGGGTCCAGTCCGGCTCTTGGTATACATATAGGTAACGCGCGGGGCAACGCGTGGTGAAACTGGAGGCCAGAAGTGGAGAGGTCAGAGGCGGCAATAAATAACGTGGAATCGCCTTCTTGCGTATACCTAGAAGAGACCCAGAAACATTTCCCGCTGAAGCTTGTTCGCGAGACCGGCGTCTCTCGAGTACGAAAACACACGAAACTAGTGTACTTTGACACAAAGACATTCTCTTTCCTTCTCGCATTGCATAAATCCCTGCGAGTGCTGATGACCCCAGCAGCTACCTGTTCGCGGGAAGCGCGTTATCGAGATCTCTCGAAATCTCTCTTGCAAAATTTTGCGTAGCGGCCACTATGTTTTTAATTCTGCAGTTACAAACTAAAAGAGACGGGCAGCTATGTCGAAACTTTCTCAATATACTAAGTCACCGACGTGAAGGCTTTGCTGACATATATCCATGATATTCTTGTCACGTAATTTGGCATTCAGCTAAGAAAACAAAATTATAGCGGCTATCTATGGAGAAGTAGAGAAACGCCACTCACCGAATTGACTCCTCATCCAAGGATAGAGGGGACTTGGTAGGTTCGCACTAGCTGCACCTTGAGGCGCGCCCTGTTGCTGCTGTCCAAGCGGCGACGTGACGACACCCTGGTGTTGCTGCGGCTGCGGGGCTTGTTGCGGATGCATACCACCAGGCGGTTGCTGACTGTTCGTCTGTTGTTGCGGTTGTTGTTGATACATCATGTGTTGCTGTTGCGCCTGCATGTGTTGCTGATGCTGTGGTTGTTGTTGATGCTGGGCTTGCTGTGTCTGCATGTGAGGGTGCTGTGGGAGCATCTGATGATGCATTTGGGTATCGACGAGGGGAGGACTGTCGGGACCATCGAGAACGCTTCCTTGGTGATCAACGGCTGCAGCTTGGAGCTTACAGCTTGCATAGACGATCGGCGTGGATGGATGACCGTTCGGCGTCGGTGTATGGCCCATGTGGGCCATCCCCGTACCCGGTGACGTCGATCTGTATCCAGCCATACCGTCCATACTTCCGTGATCCTGTTGTTGTTGATAATACGCCGCATTTCTGATGTCCATTCTGTCGTACGGTGGAAACCTCGGATATGGCATACCCTGCTGTCCTCCCGTTGCACCATAGTGATGACCCGGTACGCCCTGCCTAAGCATACTTGGGTCGCACGGATCGGTGCCCTGTTGCGGCTGTTGCTGGACGCTCTGACCCTGTTGTGGCACCTGTACCGCAGCCCCATAGTGCTGCTGGTGCTGATGGGGATGTTCAACCCCGCCATTGCGCAGGTCCGGGATGTACGAATTCGCGAAATACGAACTCATGCTACTGTTTCCACACTTTTATCCACACTCTCGGTCTATCTTTATCGTTTCTCGTTGCTTATTTTTCCGCTAATCTTTACTTATCAAGGAATATTTTTACTTTTTATCTCGTTTTTCTATTCCCTTGTTAATCCGTTCTTCTCCAACACGTGTATTTCACTGCACTACACAGTTGATACACACACACGAATCACACCACTATTAACTGGAGCACTCGATGCTTTATTTTCTTTTACTTTTGTTAACTCGTTGAGAGATCACTGTCACACGCATATATAGATCCAATCACCCTCTATTAACGCCTTTTTTATATCTTAATTACGGTCACTTATCTCACGCTCACGCGCACACTTCGTCTCGGCGATATTCATATATATATATATATATTTTTTTTTTGTTTAATCTTTATGTATATATTTATATATACCTATCACACTATGTACGCCGGGATCACTCGATCATTCGAATTATCACACAAGCCTCACCCACCGAACGGATTTCTCGGAGCACTCTATTTATCAATATCGAAGCTTTCGAGGGACGCGACAAATTATACACGTGCACCGAGGGAATCTGTCTCGTATAGCCGTTCCCCCTTTTGCTTTCGTTTTTTTTTTTTTTGTCTTCCGGTTATCTTTTAATTTGTTTTATTTAAAACGGCTCACCGGTCACACAAGTTCTTCTCGTTAGCCTACGGTCAGTTGATCCCGTTCAATGTCCCTCGATGATGACGTGGTCGATGACCCTTTCCGATCTTCCGTCCAGCTCGCTGACGACGCTACGCCGCACCTGTAACAGGAAATCAATGGGTACGACATGAGTTATCGTTGTGCAACCGTGTTCTTCGCGCTAGAATTGATATCTAGCGCGCGCTTCATTGTTCATTTACATTTTAATGGGATTTTATTTAAGTTTAAAAAGAGATCTTCGATTTCGATGGTTTGCATTTGAACGCACAGCGACAACGCGCAGTTTTACTCTCGACATCAGTAACTGAATGAGAGGATCGTGTGGCCCTGGCGGTTCCCTGAGTGACAGACGGCTCGAGAGGTACACACGTGCTCGTCACGGTGACGGCCATCGCCCAGACGTTAACGTCGTCTTGCACCGGCTAACTTGGAAGCCGCGTGTGGGCGGGCATTCGGATCGTTAAATCTCAGAGTAAAAAAAAACTTTCTGGTTGTACCCATTAGCCGTAACATGGCCACCGTGGTGCTCGAACTTTCCATAAGTAGAGCTTCGGATATCTATCTTATCCCTTAGATCTTTTAATTGCGCGCTACTTGTCACTGATGTGTTTATTGAAATCGCTTGAATTTCAACGCTCGTAATTCTCTGGTATACAATATTGCGATAGGGTTGAATTAATTTTATATGCATCATTGTTGCGAATCATGAATGGCCCAAGTATTGAGAACACTTGGAGAGCGAACGAGCGTGCCAAAAGGGGTTGATTAATGGTCGCGCACGCTCGAGTGTCGAGCGATGGTGGCTTAAATAATTGCTCTTGAAAATCGGTGAGAGCTTCGAGTTGGGGGATACACATTGACTCAGTGGAGTCTGTTAAAATCGGCACCGCGTACCGGAAGAACGATGAACCTTCTTGTGAAATGGGGCCCGTCGATCTCATCGGTTGATGGAACAACGATCTTCCCTACCGACGCTACGAGTTTCGGAAGATCTTCCCTGTACTCTGCATTCCGCTCGGTCCGAATTAATGCATTTTAAAACGGCAACGACGCATATCAAAAATATTCTTCCATTCGTTAACTTTGCAGGAAAAAAAGAACAACGAATATTCGGAATTTCCACGGGTAGTTATTCGACGTGTACACTATTCGTGCAACCGCTGTTTTTCTACCGTCCACCACCCCTTTAAATTCGCGTTTCACCTGCGGCCATTGAAAATAAAAGTGGTCAATGCTCTCTCTGTTGCTCTTGGTCGGTGGGTTGTGTTGGATATCGAATCGAATGGAATATACGCGTGGCGTTGTTGCGGCCTCGTTGGCGGCATTCGTACGGGGGTGCCGAGGGTGGCAGCCAGCCCTTGGGAGTTCGCGGTACACGCGAACGCTTCGGCTGCTGCTGCTGCTGCTGCTGGGCTCGGGTCGGACCCGGGACGATCGCGATTAACATTCCGGCCGCTGGCTCGCTGTTCGCGCGGCGCTTTCATTAATTCCAGCGTATTGATTCCCCGGATTGATGAATGGCCGCCGATAGCGATTCTATGCGCTCCGTATACCCCGTATAAATTTTACCCGCCTCCCTTCGTACCACCCTCTCGTTCTCACACTACTGCTCTTTCTCAGTTTCGTCTCTCTTTCTCTATAGGCGTACCTCGAAGCATTCAACACTCAACTCTCCTCCAAGTTTGCGCACGAACGCTACGGAGAAGACTTATCCGACTCTGCCGGATGGCTGAATCAATGAGTTTTACGCGAGACTGGGAAGAATCGTACTATTTTAGATAAAATCGTTTGAATTTGAAAGAATTGGGCAATTTTGCGTGCATCGAAGCTTAGTACAAAAAATCTTTAAAATTTAATTTAATTTTTCGTTTTGAAAAAAAAAAAAAAAAAGATCGAAAAACGTTAACTTTAATATTATTTTCGAATGATTTTGCTGTTTTGGTTGTACTTGTCGTAAAATTGATTCATAGAAATCCTATTATTTATTTTTTTACGTGCGAGAGTCGATTTTTCATAGGACACCGTTTATATACCGGACCCCATAGAGAGGCGGCATCCACCGGAAAAACCATGAAACGACTGGCCCATTTCACGATTGAGCTGTGCCCGATATAACCGAGAGATGGCAGCATAGATATAATATCCGGGTAAGTTGCTGAGTTGTAGGATTGGAAACAAAAAAACGGGGTGGAGCGTGGCTTGACAGCTGGGTGGGTTCGGGGCCAAGGTGATTGAAAAGAGGGTGGAGCGTCACGTGACGCCATAGCTGGATATGGAACACGTGACGTCACACTACTATGATGGCCTCTATTTATCAAAATGGCTTCGCGGCTCTCTTTTGTTTCGATCGTTTTGCCGCCTGTTAAAAGCCAACTTGTGGTCAAGTCTTATCGCGATTGTCGCGTCGTTGGAGATTCATCTCGTGACATTCCGGGAACTTTAACGCTTCATCTATCATCGACCTTACAAGTTATCGCGCAATCAATAAATCTTCTAGTCGATATTCATAGCTTTCACTATGTTCACGAGAAAAAAAAAAAGAACTAATTAATTAGTACGTTGATAAGGAACGTGAATTGTACGAACGATATATGTCGTAGATAAGAGCCCCGCAAGATAGCATATACCCATTTTTCTTTCCGCGCAATGAAACTTGCATTCTTAAGCGATAGCTGTAATTGGTTTATCGTAGATCTATAAATAAAATCATATAATATATTTGTAAGTATAATATTGATCATAAAAAAAGCGTATATGTTAAAGACCCGTAAACGCGGTGAGTGGGACATGGAAATGGGATTCGCGCGAGCGAGAGATCGATGCGACGGCGTTGTGTAAGCGCGGAGAACAACGCCGATAAGATAAACGACTCGGCGTCGCGAACAGCTGGGTCCCTAAACTCCATTGGGCTCCATAAATGGCTCTCGGATGTGACAGTTATGGGACGTCGAGCTCGTGCCGGCCGTTGGCACGCCGTAAAACAGTCATAAACTAAGCACGTCGTAAACCAAATTAAAAGCACCGGGACCGCGATCCTCTCCCATCCAAACAACTACGGAGGCGTGTAAAAAAGTTATGCACAGTTTAGTAGTATAGTCACCGAGTAGTATATTTGCCGAACAGCCCGTAACTCCTGAGTGGTTATATAGATTACAAAGTACTTTCCCTACCGGTCATTCGCCATTTGAATATCTCAAATAATCGACAACTATAAATATAAAACCGCTTGACGTCACAGTGATTACCGAACGCAATGTTTTTCTTTTTTTTTTTTTCTCTTTATTGTTTCACCATGAAATAAGCGTGCCGTAAGAGAATTATTACGGCAATCATTATGTAGTATTGCGCGACTCGAAACGTTTGGATTTGCGTATCAGCAAACAAGTGAAAACAAACGTAAGCAACCCGAGCTCGCGGAACGTTTGGCGAAACGTCAGAGTCGCGTATATGCGCGCGCGATTAGCATAATCGAGCCGAGGGACGGGTAACCAGTTTGCAAGGACGCGTTTGTTCAAAAGCGCAACAGAGCTCGCCGACAGAGAGACTCACACGAAGGCACGCATGCGCACGTATAATCATATAAGTTTACGCAGTCCGCTGACCCAAGGCGCACGTTCTTCTCGTCGCTTCGCGGGTGCATCCGTAATTTTTTTCCCCTCTCTGGGGTGCCGATCGCCTGACATATATATATTTGAGAGAGTCAGCTGACCACAGTCCAGAAGCGAACAACCGGCTTTTGGTAGACTGCGCTGTGAGTGGGTTGATCTCATCTCTCGATCGCGAGAAAATCGAAACAGGTTAGACGAGCACGCGGGAGCCCCGCGGCCAAAGGTATATCGATAACGATTCGATCTATACACGATCGATATTAAATCTCCGTGTAAATCACTTCCTTGACATTGCATATCGATATCTTCGATTAACATTTCTCGTCCATGAGAAATTCTAGGATATTTCGAATAACGTGATATTTTTTTTTTTTTTTTTCGTAATGTTGGTTAGAACTGGGAATTCATGGAGATCGTAAAATTTCGTCACTGTATACGCAGCTTCACCGGCTACCGCGGCCGCTATCTGTATTCCGGGAAAACACGAACGGTGTACATATATATCAGCCTTCGCCCGTTCGCTCTCCCACACAATCGCCTATCCGTTCAACCCCTTCGCTATACAAGCACCTCGACGACCCTTGAACCGTCCCGTTCTCCCTCTACTCAACGAGATACATTCACTGAGCATATAGACATATTCACACACATGTAAGAGATAACTCTCTCTGATACTCGCGTTTATTAAATACGACCTCCAGTTCTCAAACCCTCGTAACCAACGCTCGCGAGTATCCGAGTCGGCGCGGCTTTTCACGTGTCCAGATAATAATCCTTACTGTACGACTTTTCACTTTTCAACTTCGCACCGATTTATTTTTGTCCCCGAAAAGGTTGACAATTAAAAAAAATCTGTAATTTTCATGTTTGAGAAATATGAGAATTATAAATTTTCAATTTATATATTTCGTCGTGAAAATTTTCCCGTAGCGATCGACCGCGCTCGGTAATTAACTCGCGTTGCAAACGCCCACAGGCGCCGAATAACAGCGGGAGGACTACTCGCGAAGCCTTCGGGAAGTCGAGCGTTGTGGAAACGATAAGAGCGCGAGAAGCGAACTCTGATATAACTTGTTCATCCTCGGCAGATAGAGCTATGTACGATTATGAACGTATATCTCTCACACCGACGCGTAATTATTCGTGCGGAGGGATTAACGAACCGAGTTTACACTGCGCGAACCGAGAAGTCCGCGCACAGTCATTCGAACGTATAATTTCAAAAAGATTGGTGTAATACAGTTCTGTCGTCATATATGCGCGAAAAACGACTAAAATCCAATGAGACTGTTATGCGCAGAGCACGAAATTCCTCCGGGGGTGAAGAAAAAGATGGACTGAGATGCTTACAGATCGTGAAATACGAACGAAGGGAAAGTTGCGCAACCGGGGTGAAACCTTTTTTGCGCAACTTTCGCGCAACGGGGAGTCCGACACCTTTTGAAAACAGAGCAGTTCCGATGTCTCGTGAAAAATTCTCGGTCCGTATAGAGAAGAGGACACGGCGTAAGCAGCCGGCGCATCCACGTCGGACCGTTCCTTCGGGATCCCCGGTCGGGTCCCTCAACTTTCACATTTTTTCCCGCTGCTCCCGTATACGCAGCGGCGATGGTATGACGAGCGCGCGGACCTTTTTTTGTTTTCGATGTTCGACTCAGGGGTACGGGCCGCGAAATTTGGGACGAACCGCTTTCACCTCTCGTCTACAATTCGGGAGGTAAACGAAAAAGCGTCCGAGGGGTCAGTCGCCGTAAAACCGGCATCAAGTGAACCAAATTTTGTTTCTCACTCGGCGTTCCAACATTTTTGTTGGCTTCTACGACGAAGCCGGGACGTCATAAAAGTCATAAAAGTTTCAAGTTTTCACCGGATGACCCCGCGGCACGGTACGGAGCTAAGGTTGTTTTCGAGACACGGACTCGGACCAAACCTGATCCGGTATAACGAGTGAACGAAACGCGACTCGAGAAACTAGAATTTATTTTTAACAGAATAAAAAAAAAAAAAAAAATGTTTGACGGCTTAAGGAAATTCATGCAAAAAGGGGTCTCGAGGATCTCGGAATATAAATCGTAACTCCTCTCGAATCGTGTTAACCGGAACTGAGTGTTGGTGCTTTCTGAATGCGAGTATATACGTTGTTGCGGAGGGGTTAATTAGGATTCATGAAGGAGTTGGAAACGAGGACAGTTATTTTCCAGAGGGACGCGGAGCTCGGGAGGTCGTCGTCGTTGCCGTTGCCGTTGTCGTTGTGCCATACGCGAGAAAATAATTCATAATTTACGCGCATGTGGGTGACTGGCGAGATTGAGATTATACTATACGCTGGTACACCCCCAGCGTCGAGGACACATATTCTCAACCTCCCTTCACCCCTCTTCCACCCGCAGTGGTGATATCAAACTTTGCCTATTACACAACTTAATTGAGATACTTTCTCGGGTTGTGATGCTTCGACACGACCATAAACCGCGAGGCGTTACGAACTTTCATTCCGTACGTGAATATCCCACGAGAATTCAACGGTACGAATAGTAACGATGAGTTCAGACACCCCTATGAAAATGCCTATGCTCGAGCGGTAAACTTCGAAACGTGAGAAAAACTGATTCCTTTTTTTCCCCTCACTACTGGCGTTGCGTAAAAATATATGTAGAATTTTCATGTTTTTTTATATTTTTTCTTCGAACTCTCAACGTTTGAGAGAAAAGAGAGAAATAGGAAAAACCGTCTTGATATCGCGTGATTCTACATCCGCGACTCGATCTCATTCATGTGTTTTCACGTCGTTGAAATATACGTATTCTTGGCACATACCGTCAAATATTCACGTGGTAAATCAACCCTGCGCGCCGTTGACACCAATCAAAAGACTCATTATTTCTCCGGCATTAACGACGACGCGACAAAGACCTTTGAATATTTACGCGAAAAATTTATCGCTCAGACCGACATAGCAAGTCGAGTAACACGAAGATAGAGATATGTAGATATAGACACAAACTGTTCGTAGTTGTAGAGAAATAGACCAAAAGACGAACGATTCATCGGAGCCGCGCGGACGTGTTCGTGTTCGGCTACAATGGTGGTTCGGCCTAAAAATTACGATGGGCCTTTATTTCGGGACGCTAGTGAAACATCTAGAATAGAAGATGGATAGAATGATCGTGCTGAGAAATATGCACGAGAAACGGTAAAAGAAGAAGAGAGAGAGTTAAAAGCTCGATCGACGGAGGATGAACGGAAGTATGAAGCGGAGGGTTGAAACGGGTGAAGAGGACGATGGTTAGAGACACGGTGGTGCAAAGTTCTGACGCCACCCCGTAAATCAACCACCGCAAATACATACACACATTCACACATATACATACATCGTAAAACGCGAAGCCAGCAGAAAGAGCGAAGGAGAGGATCGAAGCCGAAATGGTGGTGTCATGCGAGTGAACGAGAGAACACGCCGAGCGGTTCTTCGGCGCGCACACGCGAGCTATAGCATGCCGCTTGGTTCTCTCGGCTGCAGCCAGCAGCACGCTCGCCGTATGTCTCTCGCTCTGCCAGACACGGATGTACACGGTGAGTCAAAAATTATAGTCGGTAAAACGGTACTCGACTAGCTGAGGGTCTAGTCAAGCGAGAGCGAGTGCGAGAGCGCGCGTGGCCAGGGCATTGGAGACCTCGAAAATAATTGCCACGGCGAATTTATAACCGAAGCAACGCCCTTTTATCCCTCTCTGACCGCTTTTATACAACGGCAGCAGCATCAGCAGTCGTGTTAAGCGGCGTCAATTAAAAAGCTTGAATTAAAATCGTTGACGCTTGACGAAGCTCCGGCTCTCTCTGCTGTTTTACACTGCTGATGTACCAATGATTGCTACAACGTTCACTCGCGTACGAGGATACGTAGTGCCAATTAAACACTAATTAAATCCGTGTCTCTGTATACCGAGTATCCCCCTCGTAGTGTGAATAAAAATGAGATCGTTTCGTCGAAACTAACATTACCGGGCGTTTATCTATCGCTGCGAATCTCTCCCTCATTTATTCGTCTAACGGTCTATCGTTATAATTAATTATTTCGAAAAAATGTAGAATTCAGCGGTTTTTTACGTGTTTTTGTAATGGACACGAGTTTAATGATGTCGGGGTTATCTACGTTTTCTCCGCGATCGGTGGGAAATTTTAGAAAGCGTTTTATTCAACTAGAAAGGTCTGTAAAAAAATCATTAAAAAATATTGTGCCAAATTGCGCTCAGCAATTTCTTTTTTAATCTTTGCAATGCATTATTTCCGTTCCGTTTCAACGAGTGCACTGTTTCCACCCCGTAGAAAAATCGTGTAAAAATAGAAAAAGGCCAAAGCGAGAAACATATCGCGTGGATAAAATCAAAATGTCGCTGTTTTCTGTCTGGAAAGCTGAAAGATACGCCTTTCTGGTTATAATAACCCGATATGGCATTGTGAGGTACAAGCGATTTCATGCAAATATCTGTTACGCGATTGTGCGGCCCGTGAGCCGACGGTGTTATATGTATAAACGTAAAAAAAAAAAAAAAAAAAGAAGCTACGAGCGCGCAGTGTCGAGGCTGCATAGTAGGCGCGCTCGGTTATAGATATCAAGCCGCGATAATCATGGAAATATCCGCCATATACGAGGAGAACGTTTAGTACAACTTCGTCTCTTCGTGTATTTCTACCCGTCGTCCACCACCGACAAACTGGTATACTACTTTCGTATCAACCGTGCGTGCGTGCATCAAAGTACGAGATTATATGCATTTCGCGTGTATTAGTGCAAACACGATAGTCAGCTTTTACGGGTATGAATTTTACACGTTCCATGGCGAAGCCGGCCGTAAAAGCTGCATACATCGACTTTTTCTCTGCCACTTTGTTACTTCATAATTGCCGGAATGTGCATTACATTTCTACGATATAAAAAAAAAAAAAACGAGAACTCGATGTGTAACATTAATGCGCGTGTCGCCCCAGCGCCGCGTGCGAGCAGACACTACCGCTTCCCACAGTATATCAAGAGCGTTGTCCGTGAGATATCACGAAACGTCTAATGAAAATTAGGCTATCGAGAGATTAGATGTGTAATGCGTTGCTGTCGTCGTCTTTCATCGCCACGAGCTCCGGGTATACCTTACACGAGAGCTTATAACGCTTCGGGAATTTATCGAATTCTTTGTAATTGCCGAGTTCGCTCGCTACGCTACGTATCGTCGAGCTGTTGCCAGCAGCTGGATCAGGTGTTCGACTTTGAAGAATTACGTAACTCTAGTGTAATGATATCTACAATTGTATCTATACCGAGGAACGGACCTTGAATCGAAGAATAAAAAAAAAAAATAAGATCGACAGCGAACACGGGGCATTGATAAATAAGCCACTAACACTAACCAGCAAAGTAAGATGTTACGGAGGGTCCGTTCGTTTGATGTTAGATAGTACTCGCGTACCCTCGCGACTCTATCACGAACTTCCGGGATTGTGAAACTCGTGGATAAAAAAAAATATATTAGAAAAGTAAACGAATTACGAATGAGATATGTTAATTGATGGTCAATTAATCGTATGATTCCGTTACATGTTAATTCTCGATGTTGGAAAACGAACACGAGCAACGGTGATTCTTTTCTTTATTCTTGGATCGAAGCGACAGAAGTAAAAAAAGAAAAAGAAGCTCATGGCAGCTGCCCTCGAGGGCAGCTCCATTCTGGCTTATTCGTCGTTCGCGTCGACCTTCTCTACTCTATCCTATTCTATCTCACGCGGCATGGGAGGGTTTGAGAAGACTCGAGCGAAGCAAAGAGAAACCCGTGGGGCAAAGCTGCCGCAGAGAATCAGACGAGAAAGGAAGAACGAAGACGAGCCGATGCGATGCCAATGGATTGAGAATGAGATGGGGACGCGATATCGGAGCGTAGAATGGGAAGAAGAGGGAACTGTGCGGACCGGAGAAAGCAGGCATGGTATTGGATAGCTGGCGAGTCGAGCGTCGCACTCTACGGTAGGGGTAGTTTGACAACTTGACAAGAGTACAAAGGGCGAACTGCTGGCCTAGACGAAGGTGGATAGGGATGAAGGGATGGGTGAGTGCAGAGGGAGGAACGTCGCAAACGGAAGGAGGCTGAGATAGGAGAGAGTAGGAGGCGTCGCGAGGCTCCGCGGAAGGGTAGGTCGAGCTAACAGACAAGGGAGGAAAGCGCGGTCTCTCCGCACCAACCCCTGCCGCTCGTATGCAGGGCCGTGAACAAAGGGTAGCATCGTCGACTACGTACACCACCCTCGTATTCCTACGATCGGCGCACGAAACTTCGATGAATTTATTCGCCCAGTTTTGTATAAGTTATCGATTAATCGACGCTAACTTGATTCACGATATATTATTACTTTTTTTCTCTAACTATATTATTATTCGACTTATGAGCATTGTGTTGCGTGACAACAAAGCCCCATGGTGAGGTTTACAATAAGCTTAACTGGTGTAACCCGCCGATAGAATCGACCGAACAACAACAGGATCGCGCGGGAAGCCGGTGATTTATCGAGTTCTAAAATAACCCTCGCGGTATCGTTAAAAAACCTTTGCTTTCGATCCTCGTTTTCATCCGATAGTTCATTCAATCGTAGATTGAATTCACGCCGAGATTTTTAGCGATACAATTGGACGTGAATGATCGGAAGCGCGAGAGCTTGCGACCAATTCGATTCGCCGATAGATATGGTGTTTTTTTTATTTCTTCTCAAAGTAACAGACGTCATCGCTTGCGTAATTCAAGGAAAAAATTTTCTCGAGAATCGCAAATTTTTGTTAATACGGGAGGTATATTGAGCAATCGTTGTCGGTCGCACAGAATAAAAAAAATGTATGTCAGTTGCCTGTAGCGAGACCAGACGAAATATGTGTGTTTTTCGGGGCATGAATCATTTTTTTTCTCCCAGACAGACGGTAACTCATCCGTTCCTTTGTTTGTTGTTTGTAATTCACTCCGAGCGTCTACACTTTTGTTAAAAAATATTTCTACGCAACAAAGAGAACGCGAGCGCAATAAAAAATAAAAAAACAAAATACGAAGAAAAAGAAAAATAATCTGTATTCGCACGGTGGCATGACGATACGAGGCACGAATATACAACATGCCATGTTTACCGGGTATCGTAGAGAAAAACACGTTTTACAACGCTTTAAAATAATTTCAAGGAAAACCGCGCGGCCGAGAGTATCATCGCAAAATTATGAAAATAAAAAAAATCATATGCGGAAGATGATTCTTGAAAAAAACATACGAGAAATTCATAAAAACTCGTTTTGCGCTCGTTACATTGTGAAATAAAAAAGCGCAATCATGTCAATATTGATGCGTGAGATAACCCGAGGCAATAAATTAATTAACCATGAAAACACTGGTTAATTGCTATTTATGTTTTGAATCGGAGTAAGTCGATCATATGCGAAAACGTAAACGTATCTTAAATTGCGTTTGAAAGTGAGGCCACGGAGGTCGACAACTCTTTCGCACCTCTTATAAATACCCACGCAGTTAATGTATGCTATAGATCTTTCGTATATACAACACAGAGTCTGTTTGTGGTGTATAATTAACCGGGATAATTATTATGCCGTGGCGTCAATGTGGAGGAGTGCGATAATTACCGATCCGAGTGTAATCTGAGTCATCGGACGATATAGCGATACTACTCTCTTTGCGGCAGTTTATTTTCTTTCGCGGTTCCGCCCTGTCCATCCGGTATCGGAGTCAACTCAACCCCTAGGGGTTGGGTGTGTATGGACAACCCCTCCGAACCCCGAAGTAACCATTTCTCGTCGGACGAGCTTTTGTTCGATCTAATATTGCGACGAACGTTGATGCGGGCCTCGGGTTCATCCCCTTATGGCAACATACAGTAGACCACTCTGCGGTGTTCCTGCAGCTTCGCCCGGCTTCCCCGACGACGAGTTTTCGTATACCCGCACCCGTGAACCCCCTGCGCGACAGAGAAGCGGAGAGAAAGCCACCCTCGCAGTCTCCAGTAAATCAGAAACGCAGCGAAGCATCTTCAGCTCGAGTCGACTCGCCCGTGGTGATGGCGGTGGCTGGTTTGGCTGGATAGCAAACTGCTTGCGCACACAAACACACACACACACACATACACACGAGAGAAAGAGAGAGCCTCCAAACAGTAGCAAATCGAGTCATCCGACTTTGGGGTTTGCGTGCACTTACCACCTTAAGGTGGATCGCCCGTTGAAATAATCCTCTCCTCCGTATCCTTCTCCTCTTCACGCGGCTCCCCAAGATAAAAGGGTAAGTATATAAATGGGTGATGGAGTTTGGAAAAGTCGAGAGTCGACGTTTCGCGAAGAAATGAAGCATCGCTCGCGGACGATAATGATTTTCGTTTTACCTTGTATATACATTGAAAGACGAGCCAAGCGAGTTATCGCAAAGCGTTTGCGAACCGGAAAAAAAAACAAGAAAAAAGCAAAAAAAAAAAACGAAAGTTATCGGCCTGTAATGTTCGTAGATTGTGTGCAACTTGTGTGTCACATAACTTATCCGATGCATACATGTTATGAATAAAACGTCGTGAATATGATATCTTGGAATGTTAACGGCTCGTCAGCAATTCTCACCGCTCCGTGACAAGACCTCGTGGATTCAGGTTATTCATTTTTTTTTTCTGTGTTTTTCCGTGGAAAGCTCGTAATCGAGTGCAACGATGCGGTAGAACCGGAAATGAGACGGCAGGGACCAGAGTGCGTGCAATCTGGAACTGTGGAGAAAGAGACGAAGAAGAAGAAAGACGAATACAGCAGTAGAAGGGGGGAAAGGGCGGCGAACGGTCGCGGCATTATTATGCAAGACAACTATGTTATCTGGCGGGTAATGAAGTGACCCGTTGTCCTTCGCTACCAGGTTCCCGGCGGGGCACACACCGGTATTCCCGCTCGTCCGGACACACACGAGTGTGCCGCCGTATCCTCTCTGCATACAGCAGCAGCGCGCCGAGTGCTGCTTCTGCTACTATTGCTGCTGCTGCTGTTGCCTCGGCTTCTGGCCGCCAAAGGGAAACGACAGCCTCCTTCTCTATACCATTGCTTATACTACATGCCGCGTCTCTCGGCGAGATCCCGATCCCAGATTATCTCGCGGGGGTGTCGCACTTAGCGGGACATTTGTCTCCCGGGGTACCGTTCGTTCTTTCGTCAGGAAAAACGTTGCCATCAGTACGGGATGCGTGGACACGCCGCGATTTGTTACATGGCCACGCGCCATCGAGAAACGAGTGGCGGAAGTAATGAAATTCTTTTTTTTTTTTTTTTAGAAATTAATTTTTTAAAATTAAAAAAAATTTTAAACTGGTCAGTTGATGAAAAAAAAATTGATGAAAATTGATTCATTAAATCGCACGTTAGAGAATATTAAATACCTTTCTTTTTCCGGTGGTGTGTATCCATGAAATTTCGTCTTGAGTTTGTTAGAAAATTCGTTTACCTCATCGACGACACATGACACTATCGCGTGGGCGCGTGTGAGACGCGGCATGTGGACCCACGCATAAACCCGTAGCCAATTTGGCAAAGCTGAGCTATCTACTAATTAACATTCTCGATAGACAAGAAGCCGGCGAGTCGCGCTTCGGTAATTTTTTTCGTTTTTTTTTTCTGTATTTTTAAATATTAATTCTCGTTCTACCGTTTACTTTCAACTTTTTTTTAATGTCTCTCCGCTCATACGCACATTTTATTTCCGTGTGCTACGGCGAGCCGGCAATTACCACGAGTGGCAAGTATTCCCGCGCGACGCCTTATCGTCGCGGTTGTCGCCGCGACGCGAAAAGCATCGGGGCGACTGAGCAAACAATGCCAATTACATGTACACAGGTGTCGATTGGTCGTCGCCGTCGTCGGCAAGCCGTTTGTTCGACCCGTATCTGTCTTTCACGTTTTTTCTCACAACGTGTGCACAAGTATTTTCTGGATAGCTGCGAGAAGCGATCAATTTTTTTTAATAAAAAATTCAGTGTTAATCGTCAATGTAAAAAAAAAATGTTCATTCAATTCACCGTAAATAATCAGAATATTGATTAGTTAATAGATTAAAGAGAAACTCACTAAAAAATTCTATGAAATCAAAAATAAAAACAAAAAAAAAAACAATTGTCATGAAAGCCACGTGGATGCGAGATTCCCACGTGAATAACTAATCACCTTAAGTTCATTTGGACACTTCACTATATCCCGAGTTTCCATCGACCGGTTAATCGACTTAGTTCACTAATCTCCGGCATCGACATGAAACCTCAGTCGACTGTCACTCGTGTACAGAAATAAATAAATAAAACAAATCGTTCGTTGTCACGAAAGGAACTTTCACTCCTCGGAAAAGTTATTACATACGAAAAGAGTAAAAAAAAAATCTCGCTGATAGTATTCGCGAGGCAAAACAAAAGAGAAAATAAAAATAAAACAACGTCAGTTCGAATAAAATAGCGCGATCGCGAGCGCGTGTGCTGGATGAGCGTCGAGACGCCGATTCGACGCAGCCAGCGCGACCCCGTGTGTCAGAGCTTCTGACTCTCTCTCGGTGGAGAGTTGCAGACAGAAACGGAGCTACGCCGATATGACGGTCGAAGCTACGTTGTAGTAGACGCGTTCACACAAAACACGCGCGCGCGTTGGCACATGTACACATACACGCGCGGAGAAAACACCGAGACACGAAGAGTGAACGAAGGGAACAGACAGAAAGAGCGTGAGAGATAGATAGCGGGAAGGCAAGCGTGTGATCGAAGGAAGGAACGAGACAGGAAGAGGGAGGGATAGAAGCGCGAGAGAAGTGAAGAGAGAGAGACCGAGTGAAAGAAAAAAGAGAAGGAGAGGGAAGTTATAGTAGAGTTGGCACTGACACACACAGACATCCACAAGTCCGTGAACACTTCATGGTTACCGACCAATACACGCGTGTAGCGATATTTATAAAAATATATATACACGCGCTTGTGTATCGTACGCTGGTTTCGTTTTGGCGGATTTTTCCATGTATTAACATCACACGAATCGAACGCGTGCACGTGTTCGTAACGCGCACGCGTGCACACGCGTGTATGTTAACGTGAGTGCGCGAGCGTGAATGTGTGCATAGAGCCGTATCCTCCCGTCGAGCGTACAGCAGAGAACGCGCCGGACGAGAGCGTCGAGCTGTCAGCGCACCCCAACCCAACCCCTCGATTCCGGCGGAGCCAACCCCCTCGGCAATAGGCAGCCTCCTACCCCCGTACACGCTTCGGCAACACAGCAAAGCACAACCAGAAAAGCACCCCCTGCTATGCACACGCCATGTCCCTTTCCATCCCTCTGGTCTCTCGTTTAGCTCGCACTCACTTGCGTCCCTTTCCCCCTCTCCTCCCCCCCTTCTGTGACCAACCCCTGTGAATTGAAGAACGACGGGAAGAGGGAAACTGGGAAAGAAACAAAAATGGAGCGAACAGGGACTTTCAATTTCCGACTTTTTTTCGTTCATTTCAGGAATTTAAGTTGTATATTAATAATTATTGCGCAAACGAATATAACGGAAATAAAAAATGAACGACGAGTTATTTACTGTTTTTTTTTTTTTTTATATATATAAGGATGAAGAAAATATTAATAATAATAATGAAAAGAGTGCGAATACTTCGGTCACGTGTATGAAAAAATCGGTGTTGGTTATTGGTGAGCAATAAACTGCGTATTATGTTACGGTTTCCTTTTCAAGATATATATTTATGGTCTTTACGACTCGCTTAGCTGTTCCGTCCGCTACGGATGATGTTTCTGACTTACTTATGGGTCGAATAAAATCTTTACTTACGCAGTTTACACTGTTACCCGCAGACACGTAGATACAGAGAATAGCGAGTGTAAAAAAAAATGTACTTTTAACATTGTTACACGTAGAATTGCGTTTCAACTTTTTCTTTTGGCCGCAAGTAATTTTTTTCTTTTTTTTTTTTTTTTTTCAGAAATCCAATATCAACAGTCACGCGGCTGACTTCCCCATTTCATTCTGTCCGTCATTCCGTGGAACAAGAAACGTAACAGGAACCATCCCCGCGGCGATCCGAGAATCTCTCGGTGTCGAATACCTAAGCAGCCACTCTCCTTTCCTCTGTTATATTTTTTGTTTGCTCAGAGGGTGTCTCCGAAACCCGTGTGCGTAACGGCGAATCTGCGTCTGTGTTCGTCGAGCGAAGAAATGTGTGGGAGTCACGCTGCCAAAATTGTGAAAGATCTATGGCCGTCGCGAGGGGAAGGCTGTCCTTAAGAAACGACGCGAAGAAAAAAAAAGGCGAGGATTGACAAAAAAAAAGCCATAGACGAGCGAAGCGAATGAAGGCAAAGAAAATTTTGTCGCAACGCCGCGGGGGTGAATCCGGTAACCTTGAGTTTTAAAGTCCAATCTCTAAAAAAAAAAAAAAAAAAAAATCTCTACGTCTCAACTCGACTGGTTGAAGTTACGGTTTCGTGCGGTTAAAAATTCTTCGATTGAGATGCGCCACCACTATCATTATAATAATTTTCTCGTAGCGTTTTTCCCAATGGGCGTAACAGAGTGGCCAAGTTAATTTTTTTTTTCCTCGAAAGGAAAATGAGTTCTGGGGTTGTTTCACGAGGGGTTACCAGAGACCGCATGTGTCTGATGACTCTATCCAATCGTCTAGCTGGATTTCTCGTCCGCGTTAGTTCCCTCTGTTCGATCGGTTCGTGGGCGCGAGTCGAGCGAGCAACGAACGTTATACGCGGAGAGGGAAAGAATAAACGAACGAACGAACGAACTGAACGACCGATGGAGAAAAGGCCAAGCGCGCGCTGGCGAGAGGGAGAGAAGCGCCTATGATTTATGGCGGCCATTACGATCCCGATAATTATATGCTGCCCCATAGCCGCCCCCCTCCTCCTCGACGCTGGCCGAGCAGCTCACGAGAGCCTCGGACTTTGTGAAGAGAGGCATGTACTAGCGTGGTGTGGTATAGATGATATCCTGGGTTCGCCTGGTTGCATGCGGCTCGCCTGCCAGGCCTCACTTTTATATATCCCGCGTGTGCAACAGCGCAAAGACGAAGAGAACTTTGTGAACTCCGTCGAGTTTGCGGACGCCAGCCGCACCATTCGCGTTCGGCATGATTACTCCGATCCATCGAACCGAGAGAGAGAGAGAGAGAGAGAGAGAGAGAGAGAGAGAAAGTGAGAGAGAGACTCACACGTACATACATACGTTGTGCCGCAAGAAAACACCCCGTAAGAACATATCCTTCGGTACCCACGATATTTTACAATCCCACCCGATCCTGCGATTCCTATCTGACAGGGATATGTATGCGGTTGCAACCAAGCCGCGAATTATCGTGTTACTTTATAGAGGTGTACGTATTACACGTTCAACTGCGCTATTTGCTGTGTCAAAATTTAATTCGCATTTCGTTCTTCGGAGAAAATAAATCGGTAAGATCAGTTTATGTGCGTAGTAGAAATTAAATAAAAAAAACGTCTGTCCGTTGGGCAATCGAAGAAGGGTGATCATCGACGATAAACAAAGAACGAACTCGTCCTCCTCGTTTCTCGTTGAGGAGAGAAACGAGGGTGGGAAAAAAACGAGGCTGTACCATCGGTGTACGTTCGACGCAGGGCTCATGAAAATCTCCACCCTCGTGCGAGAGCGTCGGTTCTCTCATAAATATTGCACCGAGTTTCGGAGCTCACGAGATCGTTGCGGGCAGAAGTTGCGTAGCCGGTAGAAATATACACAGAGCTATTCTCCGCGTTATTCCCGATGGACCACTTATGACCGTCGAATCTTCTACCCTAATCATCTAAGTATTTCTTAAGAACGCCCATTTCTTCTCGCCGAATTACCGATAAAATGCCCGTAACGGCATCTCGTGCGATACGAAATGTACCGTAACGCCGTTGGGAATCATTTAATTTTCGCGATCGAATCAGAGAAGCAAACAAAAAAAAATGTCGTCCATAAATTGAGACCACATTCTGTTTCGCCTCGGTACTGCTGTGATACAACGCTGAGACTCGCATATAAAGCATAACTGATTGAGACATTGCTGGCGTTGGTTAATGCGGCGTTACGTCACGCGCCGGAGAACTGTTACAATAATAAATCGGCGCGGGCATTATTGTCTTCCTCGTTGCGTCCATAACTCGAGTACTATACAGTATGTTATGTGTCTGACGTCCGCACACACGAACACCGAGACACAATTGCCCAGTTACCGTTCACGGATATATTCGAGTCTAAAGTGACCGGGTATACGGAGCATAGTAGGCGAATCGTGTGTCTGTGCGCATGTGGTCGTACGGGTGAGAGCGGTGTGGGTCATTAGCATAACCGAGAAGCAGCCAGCAGCAGCAGCAGCAAGCCAGTCACAAACGCCGGGCCATGAAACACTCGCACGGGTACAACGCTCGGCCTGTGTGCAACGCGAACGAACACACAAAGGTCCGCTCGGTTACAACGTGTAAACTTCACCGTATCGCTGCAGCAACAGCCATGCGGTGAGGGACACAGGGAACCGTGTGCGCCGAGCACCACGCGAGGAGACCAGGTGGCCACCTCAGGATCATGATCCTCCGGCAAGACGGCTTTTACCTGATGCGCATCGTCAGTTAGTAAAAAAAATAAAAAAAAAAAAAAAAACGACTTCGAAATTGCGATCACATTTTTTTACATTTGCGACTTTTATACAGTTCATATGTTCGATAATCGTGATAACGTTTTGTTTTTTTTTTTTTTTTTGAGTTTTTTTTGCAATTGTTTATGCAAAAAAATGATTGATTATGCGAATATTATTGTATAATAAGCTAATCAATTGATGTACGATAATTTGGTTGGGAGTTTAGAATTGAGTCTTCGAAGTCTAAATGCGATAACTCAGTAAAACGGTTTCTATTTTTTACCCCAAAGAATGTTAGGACCTATTTTCTCCGCGCCAAGGTGACCGGAATACGGGAAGGCGATAGAAATCTGTCTTTTCCGATCAGACGTTTCCTCACTCGTGTGTAGCGGCAGATGAGAAGAGAAGAGTATAGAACATAGGACACCGGTGTGCTGTTGTTCGCCGCGTTGCAATTAGCGCGCCATAAATCCCCCGGATAACGAGACACACGGCGCCCCGAAGGCGTCACGATGCTCTATTCGTTCCCGAGGGCATGAGCGGATACCGAGAGAGAGAGAGAGTAAGAGTTTTCCTTCGTTCGCCAACTCTTGGGGCTTCTTGTCTTTCCTCTTCTGGCTCTATAACTGTCTTTCTCGGTCGCCCTGGATACGCTGTACGCTTGGCGTTCGCGGGCGCTCTCTCGTCTTTCGTGAACTTCCAACTTTCTTGGTGCTCTCTCGCGAAGGGAAGACGCGGGCGGCATGAACCGTGGGTGACATGCTCGACGTCGCCGTTCTCGACGACGACGCCGCAGTCGGCTTCCTCTTCGCCGACCGCTTCCCCTCCCCCCCCCCCCCTCCCCTTCCTTCACCGCCTTCCTTACACTCACTCTTCCCCTCGTGTGTCGTCCCACCGATTCTGTACCCGCGGAGCTTGATGCAGCCAGAAAACACACGGACCATCCATCTTGTGCCACTCGACGAAAATAACTCGAATTTAAGAAGTTTCGTCGTCGCCGAAGGAGAATCTTCGTTGGTAGAGAGAGAGTTAGCACACGAAAACAATACGGAGACGAAGCTGTGAAAGCAAAGCCGAGGACTCTGCCACTCAACCTCATCCCCATTGCGCAATGGCGGCTATGTGTGAACGGAATGGCGGTTTTGTCGGAGTCATCGTCTTTCCTCAACAATATTTCTTTACTCAAGTTAATAAATCTCTCTGTTAAGAAAAATCCAGCGGTGGTGTTGGTATTGAGAAAAAACAAAGTTATTCTATCTTTTATGAACGATTAAAACCTCAAAAAAGTCTGTGAAAATGTCAATTATACCGATGATTTCTTTATTACAAATTTTTTAAATCCACAAAAAAAATACAGCTAGTCAACCATACATTTACGAATGGGTGTTAAAATTTTTTTTAATTTTCCAGATGCGATCGATTTTTTTTTTTTTTTGTAAACTATAAATCTTATTGACTCTACCGTCTCCGGTAACATGTGTACAGTGTTAGGATAAACCGAGAGAAAAAAGGGGGTTAATACGAGAAGTAACAACGTGAAAATTTATTCGCCATTGATGTTTATGAAACGAAGGTCGTTAGTAGGTACTCGTGCGGTCAGACACATAATGCGATTCCCGCTGGGTTTTGACTTTCTTAACCTCGGTGCGGCCAAAGTGAGAGTCGGGGGGGATTTCGGCCTTTTCCACGTGACACAAACCGGCGGAGAAGGGGGTTTACTCGCTGCTGAAAAACCCCTTCTCTCTATGTTCCATCGTTCGTTCTCACTCTTTCCGCAGCCCTTCCGCCGGCGTCCGTGATTTATCGCGGATGGAAAATACGAGAAATGAGAAGCGAGAGGCAGCAGTAGCAGCAAACCCCGAGAGCAACGTCACTGCGACGCGCGCCCTCCGAAGCTCTCTGCTGCTATACCACCCCTTCGGCATAGCCTCGTGTGCGCACAAAATAAAAATACAAGTAACCGAGTAGCGCGAGCGACTGCGACCGCGAACAAAAAGCAAAAAACTTCCCCCGTTGCTAGCGAGCTTTTACCGCCGAAAAATTCAGCGACGCTCGACGACGGCTCAAAATATTATTATTGTTATCATTATTCTCGTCGAATGACGTTAACATTGTGAAAAAAGAAAAACGCTGAATGTTTTTCGCGGATAAAGGTATTTTCCCCGGTGCAGCCGGGGGGGCATGTGAATAGGTATTTTTTTGCAACTTCGTCCATTCGCGTACTATTTACTAAAGAGAATTAATTAAAAAATGCAAGAACAGCCGGAACTGCTGAGGTACAATAACGGAAGGTTCGTTCTGCTTTTGCGAGAGTCTTTTCCGAACAATAGAAGTTAGGTAGCCCGGTATTAGGTGAGGTGTCACAATAACCCGGACCCCGACAGTGAACCTCGAAGAAAAGAATGAATATATTCGGCACCTCTTAGGCGTGAATAATCGCGTAGAACGCAAAATCGGAGCAAAGACACGAGAAGTTATATATACTTCCGTAGGATTTCTTTCCGCCAAAAGCAGAGTCGGTATCTCGACCACTTTCCAAAGTCTCGCCGTCCGAGGCGTTCGAGTTATACTCGGAGGCTGGAAAATGGTACGAGTGTACGAGAAACTCCGAGTCGCAGGGAAATCGAGTGAAAGTTTGCGCAACGGCGTAGTGAGCCCCTCGGATGGCTTTGTGTTCGCAGGAGCGCGGGGAGAACAACAGCAGGAGCATCACGAAGAGGCACCGGAAAGAAAAGAGGAGCGAACGAAGGAAGGAAGGAAGGGAGGAAAAAAAAAGAAAGTTAAAACCTCGTGAGAGTATTGTCGGTTGCGTCACCAGCGAGGGGTAGGTAGCTGAGCTCTGAGTTTCCCCTTCAAACTTCAGCAAGGAAACACAGAGAGGGAGAGAGAGAGAAAGAGAGCGAGCTGGAGAGAAACACAGTGAGTGAGACTTGCCGCGCGTATAATATCGAAATTTATGGCCATAGCCTCTGTTTCGTTTTCGCTCGTTCGCCGGTATATATAAGCCGCACGGTGAAGTTGCGCGACTTGCGGCCGAATATCTGCAAAGGAAATTATCGTAGCCGGTCAATTTCACCGTGAGCCACATCCGCCACCACGGATAAACGGTGCAACGATTGGCTCTTTAAGAACGAGCGGAACACCGGTTATTCGCATAGTTTTATCCCTTTCTGTCGAATATGTTTCATAGACCATTCGCCACCGAGCGGCCAATAAATGTTGCCTAACGGATCTGCTATTATCGTGCCATCCTTCGACCCATCTTCCGTTTTCTACCGGCAGCGTTTATCCAACGTCAGCTTTAACACAGTATTTTCGCGCGGGGCTTCTTCATCGTTTATCCTACCATTTTAGCGAACTACAATGTAGCAGCGTACTGAACTTTATTCGACCCATGATTTACCCCTTTCGAAAGAGTAGCCTATCGTCAACATGATGCGAAGCATCAGAACTTCACGAAGCAAGGGGCGATCGTGCCTTACACCCCAAGGAAAAAAAGGGACAAGGATGAGAGAAAGTTCCGGCCCACATGCCGGCGGTTACCCGGAATCGAAGCGGGGTTCGTTCGCGGATTAATCGTTCGATAACGAGAGGATGGCGTGACTAATCGACCCGATCGAAATTGCCGACTGATCGATCGTCTTGTAATTCTTTGTCTCGCTTTCGTTGCCTCGAGGTGAACGGAAAAGGGAAAAAAAACACAAAAGAAAAAAAAACACGAAACAAAAACAAAAAAGGTACGATGCCCCGAGATAGTGTCGGCGAGTCGCGTACAAGTACGAGCGTTCGCAAACGCGGCCCATGGCTGTGTTTATCTCTATATATTCGCGTACGAAATAATAAATAATATCTATATACATGTGGACGCAGCGAATTACCGGATGATAGGCGATATCGATCGTCTCACCGCTGTAATCCGCGTACTGACACATTGAAAAATTAATGACCTTACTTTTTTCGACAAGGTGAAAAGTCGGCCAAAAGTTGTACACAGAGTTTTATTCCGCGTATATAGCGATTACTCGCTACTGAAACGTGAATTTTAGTCGAAAGAATAATGTTACCGTTAACCCTGAAAATTCGAGGGAATCGCCGGGTCGAGAGTGTAGAGAAGCTGAATAAATGGAAGCGATGCCAGTAGAAGAAGAAGAAGAAGTCTAAGAAGAGAGAGGCGAGTATCACACTTGCACGGAATAAATCACCCAGCGGTGCCGGAAGTGGCGGCTCTTGAGACCGATATAGCCAAAGCATAGAGAGAAGTAGTTTCAACTTCTTCTTCGGATCTCCGTCGCTCTTCTACAATAATATACACGTATACTTTATACCCTCTCAATAACCATTTCTCAAATATCTCGACGAATCACAATATTATTCTGTCGTCAACGAAAATTTCTCCTACTTTGTTACGACTTTTAACACAAAATCTCTCGAGTCAATTTCCACTTTGCGTGTCATTGAATCTTCATTACAACGACGAAGTAAATAACTCCGGTTGTCAATATTGTTGGCGATCGTTGTATACGTGTGCGGTTATGCACACGCTTCGGAAATATGTCGACGTTAGTTTGCGTGAGGCAGTTGGGAGGTAATCGTTATAATGATCGGCGCACGGCGGTCGAATTGACGTATCGCCGAGGATAATATATAGGACGTTAGCGCGGTCGTAGCACACGCATATAGGAGGTAGCAGATGCGTTGCACACCGTGTGACGTGGTCTAACGCGTCATTGATAGCCCCCTGCTCTCCCAGTTATCTCTCCTCATCCTCTTCTCTGATTCTCTCCTCATCCTCCGATTCGTCCTACTCGTGTGTATATATACATATATTCTCTATATATATGATATTGTAACCCTGATGCCGCCAAACTCGACCCTCTTTTGATTCTCCGATCTCTCCTCCTCTCTTCGCTCATTCCTACTTCTCTCTCTCTCTCTCTCACACACACACGCACACACTGCCACCCTCGATCAAATTTTCCAATCACCCCCTCCCCCCTCCCTACATCCATTCCCTTCATTTCCTGCCTCGTCCGGAACCCCTCACTCCGCACTGTTCCCTGTCGCCGTTGTCGCCCCTCATCCGCCCTGCTGACGCGGACGGAAGGGACGTAATACGAACACGCGAGGGGTCCACCGTCGTCCACCAACCAGCACGACGGCATCGCATCAAGACTCAAGAATTCCGCCATCTCTATTTTCCTTCCACCTATTCCAACGTTCACAGCTTTGCTTCGCTTCGAAACACACGAATGTTTCGTACATTTTAAATATGCGATCGGGAAATTTATGGTTTTCTCCCATGTGCACCTTATGTAATATTAACAGCGCAATTGATCGAAATAATATATATTTCATATCTTCATTCGAATAATACAACAGTAATGTGTTATTATAACTTCGACACTGAGAAAAAAAAATCGGTTGAATTGACAAAATCGACGCATGCGGGTGGCGAAAGAAATATTTAATTCACAGGAAAAAAATACTTATTTACTCAAACTCACTGCTGAGTAAATTGAATATTTCTTTTTTTACTATGAAAATTATTTTTTTTTAAGAACTGGTTATTCGTTTCGCCATCCGTGAGTTTTTTTCTCTGTTAATAATACATATTGAGAATTTAATTAAATGAATACATTTTAATCGTTATATGCTTCGATTAATTAAAATTTGAATCATTTACAGAGAAATATATATTATACGAAATAAAAATTTTGAAGAAATTAAAATCAATTTTTTTCAACGACAAATGGCGCGTAAAATTGAGGCGGGGAAATAAAATGTCTGATGCTCTCGTCACTCAAGATCTCTATAAATTCGAAACTCGTAATACCCCGTTCACTCGGCAGTAATTCAACTATTTTTTTTTTCCAGCCAATGCGTGCAATAAGTACAGAGAGGATGAGTGCAGCGTTTACAGGACAGTGACTCGCGATGCGTGTGGCCGCCGAGGGATACGCTCTCGTGGAGCACGGAGAACGCGCAAAGTTATAGGGGTTGGGTTGCCGGCACCCTCGTGGAATTCGATTGGCGCGTCGATAAAATTTGTTGACGGTACGCGAGTAAGAACCGAAATTGTAACGCGCTGTTGAGCGCAATGCGAGTACGGGATAACCGGGGGTCTTAGGTGCGTTTGGCGCATCTTACAACGCCGCCACGACCACCGCCGTCGCGCGGCGGCGGTACCACAGCGAGTTGCCGAGCGCCGACCCAGTGTGTGCACAAGAACCCCGATGAATTACGGTTAACAGTGGAATTCGTGTTTCTTGCTGGTTGCGCGTGAGTGCCGAGTAGTAGGTAGAGAAGAAGTAGCTGTAGGTAGTATAGAGTGACGCGGCGTTGGCGCACGAGTATAGAGGGTCGCGCGGCACAGGTCCTTCGGAATTCAACCGCGGGTACAATTACAATTAAGAGCGGTTAGCGAATTAAGGAACGCGAGGCAGCAACAGAAGCCGCAGTAGACTGGCCGGCAAAGGCATCAGGCACGCGGCGTTTGTGCATAGCACACACTGGGCGGGTGAATTCCACGTATCGTTGTGCTTCAGTCGTTTCCCTCCTCCTCCTCCGCCGCTACGTACATATCTCGGAAACGATGTCTAAGAGATAAGAGATCTCTTCGAGTCGTGACGGACCTACTGGGAGGCCGCTGAACGACGATTTTCCAAGCGCACTTGCGTACAACGCTATGTATACTATGCCACGTACGACTCGCTCGCGAGTATATAACCCACGTGCTCGCCAACGCATTAACGAATGAAGAACGAGGCACGCAGCGAGACGAGAAGATGAGCTACTAACTCGGGATTAACTTTGAAGAGTGTCCATCATTCTCGAGATTTCTCATATACGAAAGATCAAAGCTCTATCTTCGTGTACGCGAATCGTACATTTTGTATTCATATAAACTAAATTAATTATAAAGGAATAATGATCAGCGATTTCTGAAATTTCTGACAAAAATACTCACTACGTCTATATATACATTTGTCAGCACGAGCAAATCGTAGTTTGAGTAAAATAATAACAATTCATCGAAATATTGTGATAAAATATCGTTACTCATTTCTTCGCGATAATTCACTTGAATATCCCTAATGTTTCGTATTATTCTTTTTATTTGATTTATCTTTTATTTTTTAAGCTGTTTTCATAAGATTCTACTATTTCGAAAAAAAGTTAGCTAATCATCTGAAGTTATTTTTTTTTTTTTTTTTTGAGGTGCTCACCTCCGCCGCTTCTTTTTCCGTCGCCTCCGTCGGCGCCTTGGCCTGCCGACTCTCCCTCTGATAGCAGAGGGAGCGATAGCTCTCGGCCGCGTCTTCAGGGCCGTTGCTACGCTCGCCTCTGGATCCTCCTCGTCGTCGTCGGCCTTGTATCCCTGCACCGGGGGCCTTGTATTCGCCCCGGCGCCGGGTCCCGTCGTGGCTGATACTCGCTCTTCACCGTGCACCAAGGCGATTCTACCTTCGTCGGCTTTTGCTTTTCCTTCTTCTGCCCTTTCCCGTTCACGATTCTCGTCGTCGTCTTCTTCTTCGCCGCTCGGACACGCGTCTCGATGCAGCCGACGCCGCCAGTCACCGTTCCAATCCCGTATCTCTTCGCGCGATCTTCAAAGACTCTCGCCAGGATCGTGGCACCATTTGTCTCGATCGTACGATCACCTTTTCGCTGCTCTAAAGGCGCCCAGGCGTTCGTTGACCCATTAACCATCACCTCGGCCACTTACTTGGTCCACCCTTTTGCCACGTAAATCACTGAATTACCCAAAAACCACCGATCCACCTTCTCCGCGTGCCTTTTGTCTTATCAAAATATTATCTTTATGCTCTCACTGTACGCTCTTTGCCATTTTTACGACATTCAATTATTACTCATTCACTCTCCAGCACTGATTGTCCTCGAGGTTATTGTTCGCTCGGATCTAAATATTATCTCTGAATCTTCACGAAGCATCGTTTTGTATCGTTAAAATTGTTATTTATTGTCTCTTCGTTACATTATACTCCGTGTCGTTGTGTCGTAGAAACTTTGTGTTTTCTTCGTATTTTTTTTTTTTTTTTTTTTTCGTTTCGTATATGCGTTATGTATATATATTTATATATATGTATCCGTTCTGCAATTCTTTGATGATTATGACCCACTGCCGCGGCTGCCGATGAAGAATAATAAAAAATAAGCGAGCGGTCTTTCTAGCGGATCATGCGGCGATCAGGTATCAATTTTCACAGTCTCTCACGAACGAGAAACTTTAGCGATTTTTTTCTTTGATTTATTGTTATTATTTACGATTGCTTATGCGTTCTTTCGTGATTTTTGCGCTTTCGCGAAGTAATATCCTCGTCACGATCGTCCATCGGGATTCGCGAATTGTCGTTGAAACTCACGTTCGCGCGATTCCGTGCTGTGTAATATCCGGTCAATCCACGCACTGGAACACTTTTTACGCGAGTTCCGGAGGCTCGTCCCGAATGACGTTGACCACTGACAGGAATTCTGACGTGAGCCTCACATCGGACGCTCTCGTGTAGCGATGCTCCACGAGTATCTTCTCCCTTCCATTTCGTTCGCAGTTTTTACACGAGACCCTCGTTCCGTTGTACGTGCGAAACCGGAGTCGAACGATTTCGCTACTCCCCACCTTTGGCTTCCTTTAACCCCCGGTACAAACTTTCTCCAAATAAGTCCGAGGACACGCTCAATCGAGCTGCTAACCCCCGAGAGTTTTTATTTATTGGAGCAAATGACGATTGTGTATACACGAGGTCAGAGTCCCGGCTCCTTTTTGTCCGAAGTCAACTTTCTCCCGGGCATGAAGGCCGAAGGGCTCTCGAAACTGCAGGACATTGCGCTTAGCTGTAGTTTTTCCTTCCAGTTCTCTTTTTTTTTCGTCTTTTTTCTCGGTAGAATCGAATGCAAGACGCGCGAGGGATGAGCTCGGAGCCCGAGGACTTTCTCTCGCAGACCGGGAGACAAACGCCAGCCGCACGTGCTCAGGTCTTTCCACGTATTCGGTTGCGAGGCAATTAACACCGAGTCCTTCAACAATTTCAACTGATTCGAGTCGACTTCGTTGGGTCGAAGTATTCGTAACTCAATGCACCAAAACTTCAATCGTTAACGAACTAATACGATTATTCTCACAAAACTTCGTGGTACAGACACAGTGACGGAAAAAAAAATCCACATCATAGTATCATCGTCCTCGTTATATCCTCGTGAGAGTCCAACGTTTCCTGGGATTGTCATAAATCACTTTCGCGGCAATACGAATGTTCGAATAGTCCTATTTTTCATTTCACCATGTTTCATAACCGGCGATAATAATTATCGACGACAAAGGCTAAGCCGATATTTCTTACGTCTTCCCGCGACGATAGATTCTATAGGATACTATTGTATATAGAATATAAAAAAATAATTATGTTTTTGGTTTTTTTTTTTTTATTAAATTTTTTTTTTGTTTTTTATTCTCGGAATGCTAAAATGATCACGATCACAGCGTGTATAGAATATTACGATGTTATTGTGTACATAGAGACGCGGGAGGTACCGCGGTCACGTTACTTTCCAAGAGATGGGACGACTGTGGATCCGCGAATTCCGTTCTGGCCGCTGCCGCTTCGCAGCCTCCGCGCGCGCGAGGGGACCAGAGCGCCGCTAGGCGCCCTGCACATGCGTTGAGGCGTCTGCCACCCACCCTGTCTCTCTCGCTCTCTGCCCATGTCGGACGGAGTTGCCTCCCCCCCGGAGCCTCCACCCACCCACATTTTCACTCGCTCTCTCGCACACTCGTGGAATTTCTCTTCAGAACCGTTCATTCCATGTCTCACCCTCGATTTTCCTTTTTGCTTCGACTCTCTCTTCCACCCCCAACGTTTTCCAATGTCTCGTCTCTCGATCGAGCCCCGTGAAAGCTTCGCGCCCCGCTTCGGGTGGCGTGGCATATCCCATGAAAGCAGAGGACTATCGCCCGCCGTCACGCCGTTCCTTTGTGCGTCAACAAAAGCCTGAGGCCGTACACCACCCTTCTCCGAGGCACCCTTCGTCCTCGGCAAGCAACCAACCAACCATCCACCCACCGACTCTCCCAAGCGGTATAGAAAACCCCCCTCCCGCGTTCACACGTACGCGTGGATTTGTGTCACTGCCGGCTTCCTACGTTGGTATTATATCGTATACCCATATCGGCCCTTTCCGCGCGAGAGACACACGCAAACCGTGTGTATACTTCGATACTCGCAAAAGCTGTCGATAAAATGGCCGTTTATTTCAAAAGAAAATACATCTACGAGAATTTCGATAAATATCGTCAATATTTCATAAATATTTTTTACAACGATAATTAAACGACGCGATTATTTGTTCAATAATTGATGACATTCGAATTCATTATTTCGATAACTAAGTTTTTTTTTTTTACTAAATACATTGCCATTTTTTGTTTTTGCGTTTTATTGTTGTTTTTTCGATCAATTTTATCGGTAATCCAGTTATTGGAAAAAATACGATAATATTTGAACCTCTGTCTCCGTAATCAATGCAGTGCCGCTCGATAGACTGTTTTGATATGTTGAAGCGTTTTGTCACTCGTAAAATCGTACAAATGTGATTCATTCGAATTGAGTCCGTTGAAAGCCGCTATTCGACGCTGGTACAAGGATTAGAGAGGTGAGAGACAGCCGTGGACGAGTCTGGAGCGAATCGAATCGAGCACGAGAACCTCGGCTCCGGTACGTGCTCGGCCTACGCTCATGTCCGAGCCGGGAAAACCAAGAGAATCCGGTACAACCTCGAGTCTTACACGCGATGGAAGAAAAAAAAATGAAAAAAAAAAAAAAAAAAATCGAAGGAAAATTGCGAGGAAAATCCCAAGTCAGTCCACGCGCGTTGAACCGCTGACGGATTCGACCGTCAATCTTTCGCCGAGCGTCGTAAAGCTATCGCGCGTCTGCTGCTGTTGCAGCAGCGTCGTCGAGAGGGCACAGGAGCTGCGCAACGTCGTCTCGAAAAGTCGAAGCTTTCTCGCGAAGAGAAGCTTTCATGGTGAGAGCGTCGAGTAGCTCCGATGCAAGAGCTATATATCTATCTTTCGAAGCGTCTCTGACGAACCCGCGAGTTTTGGTACGACAAACGTGTGTGTGTGTGTGCGCGCGCGACAGAAAATGCTCGAGAGAGCGAAAGCCCCCATTATATAAATAGAATTGTAACGCCTCTAGAAGCCGCGAGTGCACGCGCGTCGATGAGAAATCCACCTGTGTACAGATTTCATCGTTCTCTGATCTTTCGAGAGATCAGACGGCATGGAGCGCGCAATTAGTAGAGTCGCATTCTCAAGACACAGTGCGACATTTTCTGTTACGCTTCCGGAAACTTATGCGACTTGCAAAATACACTTACCGGAGTATCAACATTGGAAATTGTTTCTACGAATCGGAGAGCGAGAATAGGAAGGCAATTTATTCCGAAGTCGAGGAGGATTCTTACCTGAAACACATAAAGTAATCGTAGTCAATTAAATATCGTGTAAACACATGGAAAGCTAATTGATTAAATGTATTCGCGAATCGTAACATAATGGACATAATAGGCATTCGCGGTTAGCTGCCAATGTAGATATAAGATAATTAATGTGATTTTTTTCTCCTCTCCTCTGTATGATCTGAATATTAATTAAACTAAACCACGAAGAGATAGACGGACTGTATCGTGCGCATAGAAATTCTAGCAACGATTGCTCGTTGTGCTCCAGATATCACACGCACGCTTGGTCTCTGCCATCAACTCGCAACACGATGCTATAGACGTACAATGCCAATTTTCGAATGTATCTACCGTGTGAGGTCAACGAGCTCTGTTCTCGCGAATCAGCATTTCATTATCACGATAAAATAATTTATAAAGATACGAATCGTAAAAGCGCCGTATTTCGTCTCATCAATGTATGTTATCACCGTATCGGACCCCCTAAATTCTCATAGACCATTTTCTAATTGTACAAAAAAAGAGTCGGAAGAAAAAAAAAACATATAAATATATTGTTCACGCCTCGGCTAACGAAAGACAATCGGATATTTCGCGGCGGGAAAGAAGCTCTCGGAGAGGCGCGAGATGCCGTGGAAGCGTGACAAGCCGCCCGAAGGACCCGCCTCGCGATAAATTACTCCGACGAGCACGCTGCGACGTCCTGTACCAGAGAACGAACGTACGTACCGAGAGCTTCCGGCGTGACGGGGGATATTCTCCACGTTTCATGGCCGCCGAATTTCCTCGAGCGATCCACTTCGATGTGTCGACAACTATTTCTCAGAAGAATTTCAATAGAGAACGAAGGGAAGAATTTTTCACGCTGACAATTAGAAATTCGCGTCGATCTATCGCAAGTTTCTGTAGCCGGGGATCTCCGTCAACGTGACGAAGATAGGTGAGATAGTAAAAAAAATAAGGGTGTCGGGGATTTCGTAAGGCGAGAAATCAGCGAGACACGTTGCGCCGCTGACTTTTCTCGGTAGCTGAGACTAGAGACTCGTAAAGCAGCGGGGACCAGGCGAGACGAGACGGTGCGAAGCTGAGAGAAGGAAAGAAGCAGAGAACGGAAGTACGCGGCTAAGGAGAGAGGGCCCAACGGCCAGCGGCCGTGAAACAAAGGCGGTAGCCGCCAGCCCGTGTAATTGGACTTCGCGGAGAGCTCACTTCTGTGGTTATTCTTGTTTTTCGTATCACCCTTTATTTTTTTTATTTGATTTTTTGTTGCGTTTTCGCTTTTCACTGCGGACATAAGGGCTCTACGATTGCTGATTTCAGCGAGAAATATTTGGCATACACGACGCATTCCCTCTGCGTACTGATGGCGCAAAAAAAAAGATCGCTTCAACCTTTAAATCCCAATTTCTTTTTAACAAAAAATTCTATACCTCAATTCAATCCGAGGATCCCATTGAGTGGCAATTGCCGTTTGTAGTAGCAAAGTCGTAGTGTCCAATCTACACGAGCATCGCAAGTGTCTAGAATCTCGAGCGACAATAGTGGGGAATAGCCGGAGAATCATGTACAACCGTATAACCGGGAGGAGGAACTCGGTGGCTTAATATCACACAGCGAGTAGTAGCGTTTGTCCAGCCGGCGGCGCGGTCTCCCTGATCGCTGAGACACTCCGACTCCGTGACTCTCTCGGCACCATAGTTTCAAGCTCGTTGCTGCCAGAGAAGCATCTCCAGCTCTGGTTATATATCCCTTTCCCTCCCCCGCCCTCCCCTTGTCCTCTTCTTCGCCGCCACTACTGTCGTGAGCCTCTGTCTCCGGAGTTCCTGCTGCTGCTTCTGCTGCTACTGCTGCTTCGTCTCCTCTTCTCATCCTCCCTCCTCCCTTCTTGTCCAACTCCTCTTCAACCCGACGACCCATAATTCCTTCCCCTCTGATGGCTGACACCCGCCGTATCTCACGATCGTAGATACGAACACGATGTCTGCTCTGCCATGGGACTACACTACTACAACGCATAACTATAAGGAGTGCCACCGACGTGTACTATATAGCTTTTGGTATAGCAATAGCATATGGTGTATATATGCCTCATGAACGCGGCATACATATCGTTGTAGGTATAGAATAGTTCGTGGTTTATCGTGATGACCGTCTCCCAGAGAATTCCAAGCCGGAGACTCTCGACGCTCGGCTATGACAGAGTGAGAGATCTGACCCAATTCATTGATGACGAAGAGCATGTGACCTCCACAGCGATCCGGTATACTGTACAGCTGAGCCCTCCGCTCGTCGAGACGATAAATGCCTCGTGGGTATTATAATATATGCCGTTTATATCCAATTTAACGGAGCCAATGATGCGGTATTTTGATTCTATTTCGATTACATATGTTACAATTTTGAGCACCACTGGGACACTCGATCGTTCCGTGGCTCGCTCGGCCGTGTCGTTTGCCGCGCCAACAAATTCGCATTCGGATTTCATTATTTTCAATTCGGACTAACCGGCCACTCGTCGCGGGTATCAACCATAACAATTTTCTCGGTAACTATTCGCTTTCGTGATTTTCTTGAGTTTTTTTTTTATGCCGAAGCATATCTTGCATCGAAATGAATTATTTTTGGCATCTTTACTGCCGCCTTATTCTTTTATCAACGTTGAATCGATATTCTTGTATCCCTGAAGTTGATGATTTCGATGTATTTTAGCCGGTAGACGTTCATTCGCGTATACGTGGAAAGACCGGAAGTTCACCGAGAGTGGAGTGTAGGAGGCTCTACGGTTTCTATAGACGTCCGGCTGTATCGCCACTGCCTATAGGGTGCGGTATAACTCGCACCACAGTTGCCGAGAGGGAACGCGTCTATAGAGAGGAATCCTAGCTTTAGTAGGAAACTCTCTACGGGGAATATCTCTCTCGCGCGAGTGAGGGAACGAACGTTGGAGGAGGCCAACGTCGGAGGTTGGCTGTAGGCGAAGCTACCGGGCGAAGTTTCGCTCGAGAGCGTGACGACGATGGAACGAGAGAGTGTGTGAGTGAGCAACTGTAAGCTATGCCGGCGTTCTACGGAGCTGCGCGGGGGTTCGCGAGGATACAGGGGTGAAAGGAGGGCCCTCCCAGGGAAGCGGGAGGGACGAGAGTGGCACGCGGGGCTAACGGAGCAGGGGGCAAACTGGTCGACGCTCGCTTCTCGTCGGTTCACGTTGCCGCTGCTGCTGCTGCTGCTGCTGCTGCTACTGGCGTTGTGCCGTTGCTGCTCCGCGCGGCAACGAGGGTGGCTAAGGGGGTGCGCGCGCGAGGGGATGAGCCCCCGGAGTTGGAGCGATGGCAGAGTATTGATTTAGTGGGTTTCACCGTCTCCTTCTATTTGTCTCCTCGCCTACTCCGTTCTACATCTCTCGCGAGAAACCGCCGCTCTTCGCCGACACGAAGACGTACGTAACCGACCGCCCGCCACGTCTACGACGATTCCAATGACTACCGTGAGATATAGACGCGGTCGTTTTCTTTTTCATCCTACAATCTGAAAGATCGACAATTTTGGAAACGCATGTTACGCACCTATCGCAGTTATAAGAAATCCCAAGGAGCTCAGTCGACGTTATGATTTTGCGTTGACGTAAAAAAAAAACTTTGGGATCAAGAAAATATGTTCGAGTTGGCGTTGCAGGGTCAGCATGTCGGTCAGCAATTTGATTTCTGGCAGCGAACAGTTGGAACAACCCAAATTCGTATGGAAAATAACGTTTAGGCAGATCGCGAATCTATGACGATGATATTTTTCAATCGGTAAATCAATAAAAAAAACATCGTTAATGAAATAACATGCTTGGCCCGGATATTTGTATAGATAGCGTTTTAACGAATTGAGTTGCGTATGAATTCGTCGGAACGCGAACTATACAAATTTCCGAGCCTAACGCACTGATCAAAATAAACAGACGGTATCCACGACGCTTCGCACTCATCGTTCGCGTGGAGGAATTCCGAATAAGGCTACAAGGTCGAACGAAATGGAAAGCATGATGAGTACATATAGATCGCTGGAATACGACTTTGTGACGATAGCCGTTACACGACTTGATTGATCAGGTGGTATACGTCGACCGTGTCCCTCAGACAAATCGATAAATTTGGAACGTACCGAAGATAAGAACTGTCGAAGAAGATATATATGTGTTCGATGCTGAATTTTTTTTCCGAAATTATTATATATATAATATTGATAATAATTTAATATGCGTTTTTCGTCAGCATTTGAACGGCGACGATTAATTCGCCTTTCACTTATTGCATATCCCCGAAAACGTTTAGGGGAAGAAGAGCGCACGGCAAAGGGACCCACCAGAACGGCTAAGAGATACAATCTCTATATAGTTAAGAGGTGTTTACAACTCCGACAGTGAATCTGTGGGTAAGTGGGAGAGAAGATGGCAGTAAATATTCCTGGAGTCCTACAACACTTCGTGCGGCGCTTTTACCGCTGCTTCCATCCGTTCTCCCTTCCCTTTGCTTTTCCCAGCACGTTGTCGCCCGCGCGCTCTCTCTCTCCCTCTCTCCCTCTCGGTGTTTCTCTTCCTATCTTTCTCTGCTACCAACAACACTATCGCCACCCACGCGCGCTACCACCCTGACCCGCCTGCCGACCGGGACACTCGTCGAGTCGCGGAATTCCAATTTACCCTCTTCTCGACTTCGCTCACTCGCTCTCTCACGCTTGTTGTATCATTCTCCGCGTTCTCCATCCTATCGATCGCTCGTCACACTTCGAAATTAAAACAATCGATTCATTGCACTGCATTTTTTCACCCTCCTCTTTTTTTTCGACATCCACGGTGCGGACGAAAAATACGCGTTTGCATAATTTTATTCAACCCCTCGTATTAATGTAGTTTGCCGACCTTCTTTTGCGATCAAATAATATGATGAAAATTTGAATAAAAAGATTCGATTTAACAGTAAACTGTTTATTGATATTTGATTCAATTTTTAACATCGCGTTATATAATTATGGTGTAATCATTTCTCTTCGGTAGGAATGATTGTAATGTGTTCCTTTCGTTTCACAAAGTTCGCAAAGAATTTCTTTACCCCCGTCGGGCTCAGGTGTAATTTCCTTCGGAAGTTTTGTTTTCCATTACACTACATTACTCACGAGGGCTGCAGCACTATGCGCTCGACAGCTAATAGTTGTGCGCCACTGTGAAGGAGGGACAGACGCGGAAGTCGACGAGGGTGCTGACGCAAAACGCAAAGTTTCCGGGTCTCACGAAATGGGATCGCGAAGTGCTCGACTGAGCTCTGGAGAACGCAATTTGCTAATGGCGACCGACGGCAAAGACGGACGAAACTACCCTGTCGGTTGTGTGCCTCGCTTTCCGTCGCCGGGAGAAAGTCGAATATCGAGGGACAAAGATTGAACTACGTATATAAGACACGGGGGCTAAACTTGCCGGGATATAGTGAACCCTCGGCGTTTGGGAACTCCGGAGAAAGTTATGCAAGAAGGGGAATTGTACCGGAGCCAAGCTTTTTGTCGACGACGGATTATTAAACATTCCGGGATATACGCTATGTTCGGGTCAGTACGACCCAAATACCAGGAGTATACGTTGTCTGATTCGAAAAGAAGTAAAAATAAAAAAAATTGAGAAAAATTTTTTTTAAATCGAATCGGTAGGTATTTGATTTTTCAAAAGTAATATAAGGCGCTACGGAATTTTCTTTCGTAGATTCATCATAAAAAAATTCTAATAGAATTAGAAAATGGGGGTTGCGAATAGAAATAAAAAAAAATGAATAAATTTAAATGTGGGAGTTGCCAATGGAAATAGAAAAAAATATTAATAAATTTTAATAAATTGAATTAAGCGACGTTGCCGTATACAATTTTTTTGTAATCTTCATCGCCACACGACAAAGCTGAAGATAGGGCGAGAGTGAGACCTGTAGAAATGTGGGAGTTGCGAAGCACCGCGGGATCGGCGCAGCTGCCGGAGTCCCTCGGGTAAAGAGAGAAACCGAACGAACGGTCTCGCGCCCGCGCTCGGTATCGGCACACGTCGTGCATTCTACTCCGATCGAGAAAAGGGGGATGAGAAAACGTCGCTGACGGCACGGCGTGTACGGCCGATATCGACTGAGTATATAGTGTTCCGAGGGAACCACCACCGCGCTACGTTGCTGAAAATGAAAGAGCAGCCTGGTCGATGGGCGATAACTCATTCGTGAACCGAACCAGTCAGCCAGCTGAATCCAGTCGATCTCTTTCCCTCCAACGGCCGCAAGCTTCGGCGAAGCTTTCAGGAACTCGAGTTCCCGGAGTTCAGGGATAAACATCGAATTAAAAATCCCAATCATGTATAATTGCAAATAAAAAGTATAATTGATCTCTTTCGGTTTTTTCTTTTTCTACACGACAGGTAAAAAAAAGAGACGCGCATGGTAAGACCGTTACATATTCTTTTTTAGTCCCATGCCATATGTATCGCGGCTGCAACGAACGAATCGAGGGTTTTTCCACCGAGTACATGGGGAGGAAAAAAAAGTCAAACTCTACGGGAAGTCATTCCATTGTGGGGGTACGCTGCGTTTTTCCGTGTTTGAAAAGAAAATAGAGAAAACGTGAGGTCGCAGGGTAACATTGGCCTCATGGTCGCGACCCTCGGGACACCGAAGCCACGAGACTTTCACTACCATAAAAATATAAAACTGACTTTCTTTTTCTCGCTCGTTCTTTGCTCCGAAACTCTCTTCGCCCGCTTCCGAGGGTCTTGCCGCGTTTACGTAAATCGGGAGCCCTAAATCTTCACCCCCACTACCCAAGGAACTCCGACGAGAGCATTATTGTATTCAAAGAAGTATATAAGAATAAAAAATATGAAAAAAACGTGTTATGCAAGCGGCGACTCTATTAACCGTAAGCTTTGAAAAACCAAACATACAAATCCATTAATTTACTAATATATACTGTCACCCGCTATCGAACGCGTGTGTGGTTTAGTGACTTTTGTATAACAATTTTATTAATTATTTTTGCAATAAATAATTTATTTTTATTGATTTTCATAGTTTAAACCGACCAATTTTCGATGTTGTTGTCCGATCACCGAAAAAATTAATTTTCAACAATTAAATAAATGAAAAAAAAATCCGAATTGCATCACAAAAAATTATAAATAACGTTGAATAAAATGTTTTTATCTTGGAGAATTTAATTAAAATGCAACTAGAAACATAATTTTTCGAGGACATTTCAATTTCGCGTAACGTCGATGGACACCCCTGACACAGTTTGAAAAAATTCTACGATCGACTGTACCCCGGAGAACCTCCCCTTTTCAGAGTTTCTGCATGGGAGGGGTAGGGGTAGTGTGCGAGGGACCGTTTCTGGCTGTAAACGTTTGTACAGCCTCGGCAAAAGGGCGGGGGCACCCGCTATGAAAGGAAAAGGGCGATTTAGACATCATCCACTGATGTGTTCAGTCGTTTCCACCCTCTCCTTCCATTCCCCCAAAGAGTTTCCCCGCTCCGACCGGTCTCTGCCGCCGCCTTGATGATAGACGCGGTCAGAGCCTAATGTCGGCTAGAAAAGTTCTTCAAAAGTGATTTCTTACTCGCGGCACAACGTCTGAAATAAATACAGTCCGAGGAACACCTTCGTCATCTCTATTCGAGGTTCGTATATCATTTAATAGAAAAAAAAAAATGTTCCCATCCGAAACTACGAAGCTTACACACTGTGGAACTCAATGAAATTTCCCGTTGGCAGTCGCAGATTGAATTATTTTTTCACTCAATCAAAAGTGTTGCTACGGCAAGCGTGAGCAACGGGGATGAGAAAAAAAAACTTTTCTATTGGCGAAGTTTCGGCCTCTTTCGCGACATTAACGTTTCAAGCGGAGGGTGAAACACGCGGGAGAGTGAGTCGATGAGAAGACTTTTCGGGTGGCCGAGCATCGTTTCTCGCCAAATGAAACGGGCGTATCGGAGCTCGAGGGGGGGAGGGGGTTTACGCTGTAACCTCCGCCTCTGCTTACTTTATATATCGAAAATAAGAGAAGAGAGCGCCCTAAATTTTCGACCGGTGCCGGGATTAGCTCATCCAATCAGGCAAAACATTGGAAGGGCGGGCTTAATTAAAATCCCCTTCGGCGTGGCGGTATTCTTGGGTATTCTTCGTCGTCGTCGTAGTCGTCGCGAAAGCTGCTACTACTATAAGACGTTCACCGTCGCTCGCCCACGGATGCCCCTCCGTACGTACAACGAAGACGACGAATTTGCCGCGCTGCAGGAGCGCAGAAAGAAAGCCTTAAGTCCTCCTGTCTACGCGGGTGAGCGATTGTATTGAATCTCTTTCCTTTTCTCGCCTCTACTCCGAACTCTCTCTTATACCCTCCGCGGCTAAACGAAGATTTATTCTCACGATGAAATTCCCGTCGATGATCCAGGAGAACAATTAGTGACGGGCCCAAGGTAGCGCGTGTCGTGGAGCTCTCTGTGCGCTCGGGTCAAAGGATTTATCGTCTGAAAGCGTTCGAAAAAAAAAAAAGATACACGTCGTCGTATGCGCGCGGAAGACTCGCGTGATCCACGTGAATCGGACAAAACTGAAGAGAAAGAGAAAAAAAAGGGGCGAGAGAGAGCGAGAAAGGAGGAAAGAAGAACCGACAAACGCGTACAAAGTCAGAGAAGACCTCGTAGAAACTAAAGGCGCGTATTCAAACGGGGGTAAATAAATTTACATATCGTTTGCTATTCAAATGGCTTGCAGAATTCGCTCTTCTGATTCTCAATGAGGGAAACAACTACAAGCATTTGGTGGACGGTGTGGCCTATCCTGTCGTCGAATTGCCGCTGGTAAAATGCTATCTATCTGTACATACAAGAGTAGAGTGTGTCGACGTGTGTTGCTGACGATAAATTATCGTTACCTTATCGTGAGAGTAAGAGAGACCAAGAGAGACATATGGATAAACGGATTCGATGCCATTGCGCTTCTCTGACGACTATGGAACGTTATTAATAAGCGACAAGAACGATGACAACATTGTGGGTGCGGTTAATTATAGTAATCGGGAAGCTTCAATGTTTAATGTACAATTCGTGTGTATATAAACGTCAGAGAGCATTAAAAATCAACAAAACTTAACGTCCTATACACATTTATATATAACGCGCCTCATTCGAAGTCAAATAAATTCCCACGTCCTTGAAAATATGTTTACTTTCTCTCTCCCGCGATCTCAACGTGGATAATTATAGGTGCGTCGATCGTACGATTAATCAACGCCCGAGAGTTTTTATCGTCGGTGTTTGTGTCTCGTATGTATGTAAAATAGCGCCGAAGAACGGTGTACGGTGGTGTCGATTATTCTTCCATCGTTGTAGTCTCAACGGGGCGACCCCTTGTGTGTACGCGATGATCTCTCGTCCCGACCCACGGGGGAAATCGCACCGGCGAGAATGACCCAAAGTGCGGCAAAGGGCGCTCAACTTTTGCCCTCGCGTTATGTGTGTAGAGTAAAAATGAGTACGAAGCCGAGAAAGGTGGATTATTGGTACGACGTATATCCTGGATGGATGCGAGTGTCCGTCGGACTGGGGGGCATAGAGCTGCGCGCTTGACCATCGGCAAATCTCGCGTAAGTGGTACTATAAATCGCATATCCTTCGCGATCTCAAGGCCTATATTTACTCTATTATGCATTCGAGTCTCGGGCGCAATGCTTCGATATTTTGTAACTTCTTTTTTTTTTTCGCCAACTTTTGTTCTTTTATTCTCTCTCTATCTTTAAAGTCATTTTCCATATTCTTTTTGTGGTTACGAGATAGAGCGCGTTTAAGTTTAACGGCAAATAATCGTGCGGAGATGCCGGTTCGCGATAGTAGGAAGGTCCATAAATCGTTGAGGGAAGAGCGAGTAGAGAGAGGGGGGTGGGGGGCAGACCGCGAGCGAGAAAGATAGCTCCGTTTCACCGATGGCGCGAGGGACACGCGCTCCTAGGTCAGTGCCAGCAAGAGAGATAACCAAATGGTGTGCCAGCAGCAGTAGCAGCATCTCTCTGAAGCGAGAAATCCCGGCATTCCCGCCACGAGGTACGGAAGGTTGTCGTGCACAAACGGCTCTACAACACTGTGAAACTACCGTCGAGATACAGCCAAAGCCTGGGGAGGGTTGTGGCTTTTACAACCGCCCATATAACCGGCCGGAGTAAAGCGTCAAGCTACCATCGGTGTACCGGATGTTGAAACGCGGAGAACCGCCATCTCTCGTATCTCACGGGCAACCACCCGTCTCCGGGTTTCCGTGAAATTTCTCCAGAGGGCTGCAAAAGCGCCCCTGTCGCAACGGGAAATTCGTGAAACTTTAACCGCGCCGGAGTTTCAACCCCCCGTTTCGAGAACCACGCGGTCCGTTGTTTTCCCTCCAAGCATCCGTAGTCTCGTTTTTTTGTACCTACGATCGATGGGTTCGGGACATCGAGAGGATAAAAAAAGTTCGGGAAATCATTGCGAGTGAGTTTACGTAGTAATAAACGTACCCCCTTCGTTCGAAACGGTACTCTACATAACAGCATTTACGAAGCTGAAACAAGTTAACCGTTGCCGGGAGCGACGAGTGTGCCGTTACTGGTGCAGCGCCAGGATCCGTGAGTTATTTTTCTCTCTCTCGCACCGCTCTTCGTCAATTACATTCCTCGTGTTACACGGGCGCGGGCGATACAAATCATTCTTGCGTATGTAGTGTATACGGGGAGCGGGACACTCGCTCACGTAGATACCAATTAGCATCTCACGAAGCCCCTCGGGGGTGGCCTTCTGGCGCGTGCGGTAGTCCCGAACGGAACGAAGAGAAGGAAAAGGGTGGGCGCTGCATCCGAGAAGTTCATGCACACGGTACACGCGGATAATTGAAATAAGAGCCCAAGCGACATGGCGATCTATGTGATTCGATTGAACGCAAGAACATTAATCAACGTCGGGTTTCTATACGATAAATCATAAAAAACAGATTTCCGTTGAATCGATGAATACGGAATTGAAAATTTATAGAACTCATAGATCTATGCAACTTGCGTATACAGTCGGTGCGTGCAATGTTTTTTTCGCACGAAAATCAACTGTAGGGACCTCCGTGTTGCCGAGTGCATCGAAGTTTACCTGCGAGCGATCAGCGCTCGCCTTTTCCGCGTCCGCGAGGCGCGTGGCTCTGCTTATCAATCGATACGATCGGTCCTACCTTTTCATTCGTTCTCGTAATACCAATCAGCCTCGACGCGCTCGTGCCTATGGGTAATATAAAATGTGCGGAATATATATGAGGACTGTAAGCTAAACGCAGCGCGAGTCTTCTCTGAAAGAAAGCTTCGACGCAGCAGGGGGACGCTGAGATATCCACTGGAGAACGGGCGTTTGGGTGGTCCTCGAGAGCTCGCGAACCGGCCAGCCAAGGTGCCAAGGTCTATTATTACACGGGTTCGCGGCACGTGAAGGCACGTATACTCGCTCTCTTCGCTTCTTTTGTTTTCATTTTCGCTCGTCTAGGTAGCGAAAGAGAGAGGGAACTATTAAATTGCGACTATAGGTGTGGAATATTAATTGAATTTGGTACGAGTTTATATAGTATATAAAATACATTTTAACTTGTGCGACTCGGAGGGATAGTCGCGGCAGTCCCGAGTCTCGAGGAAGTATATAACGTCGGGACAATACGTTTGAATAATCATACGTGTATCATCTACGCACAGAATGGTCACTCGATGACAGCGTTAATTACGATTAAAAAAAAACCCCACGCGGAAACGTGGAATAATAGAAAAGAGACGCGTTGTTACGATTTCAGTCGGATAGCCCCGTGGCAATTAGACCGCGATGTATATACGCGTATATATGACTGGGATCTAACTGTTTTATCAACGGCCTCTCTACATCCGCACAGGACGCGGACGAGGAGAGATTTTTATCTTACAAACGACACTGCTCTACAGCGGAGTTATACGCGCGTTGACGACATACTCGCGTCGTCTCACGATATTAAAAAATTGTGATAAAAATCCAAAAATTCTCCAAAATTTTTTATCCCCTACTCTTTTTTTTTATTTTATTTATTTTTTAAAGAATTGTCAGTATTGCGCGACATCAGTGCAGTGCCATCGTAACGTTTCACGAAACTAAAAAATTTTTGCAAAAAAACGAATTTTTTTGACGAAGTAATCAAAGGTTTATATAATACAATTTTTAAAGATGAATAATTTATTTTTAGTTATAGTTGCGTAAATAAATTGTTAGAATGTTTGTTTTTTCGTCGTACTGGAAAAATGCTTCGAAGTTTATCGTGTTATAGGTGCTGGAAATGCTGGTGTAATGGTGGATCTCGGGACTGCGAGAATCGGCCGTGCCGAGGGCGTAAAAGGGAACCCGAAGCGGCCGCCTCATCATCCGTCAACTGTCAGACGTCCGGCCAATCCGGCACGCCGGAATAAGAAGCGCGGCGAAGCATCGGTCTCGCGGCTGCTCCGACCGGCATATCAGCCACCCACGGGCCCCAAAGGCAAATTACTACACCTAACTTTGCCTCCTCGACCGTTGCCGTCTTCTCGACTCGCGTGGTGCGCGTCTGTTCCTATATGCGAACCTCTGTCATCCACATGTACGCACACAAAAATTTTTAGACCCATACGCATACACTCGCAGTAGTAAAACCTCTCGCAAAAATTCTCGACTAGTGAGAAAAAAACAAAAAAAAAAATTAAATTTCACAGAGGCGAATGGAATAAGAATGCGGGCGGGTTGATTTACCGACAGCCGCGGGGCTCAGTGAGAGGAGAGAATGCCAGAGAAAATATAGTAGAATCCACGAATAAAATTAAGAAAAGTGGAGTTTCGCATAAGTTACCCTTTTGTTTTTCTCATATAAGAAATTCGTCTATAACGCCTGCGGCAAAACTCGTGAATACCTATGACCAGAAGCTCTCTGTCGTGCGCGAGTGAAACCGTATATATATATATATATATAGAACTCGTGTGCACCGGTAGAGTATTGCATCACGTTGACAGGTGGTCGTATATTTCGGGAGATCGGTATTCTCGATCTTATTCGAACGTATCGTGGAAACTGATCCCGCAACGATCGGTTTTCTCTTCATCCAGTGAGAGCGAATTTCTCGGTAAGTAAATTGTTCGGTGCGCGAACGCGCAACAGCGTACGCGAAACCGGCTACTTGCCGATCTCTCGCGAATCGAGCGCGTATACTTCGAGCGAAACTATGTAATGCCTTCCGAACATCGATTATTTGCGTAGCGAAGTAAAGAGAAATGGATTTGTTGTCGCAAAGAACGCGCTCGCGAATATTCACGTTCGGTAGAACGAGTAGTTTGAACATTCATTTCTTGAGACGATAAAAGACATAATTGCTACCAGTTTGCACGTGTCGTCAACGTCATAGCGTTGTCCATTACGTCGATCAATTGCAATTTCCTTGTAACATAAATAATACAAGTCTCAACGATAACGGCGGAAGCGATATGAGCGCCTTAACGCTTTACGAAAGTCTTTTTTACGGTGATCCGTCACAAGCGTCGTCGACTGCGTCGATCAATTGCAATTTCGTTGAGCATAAATATTGAATAATCTTACCGGATAACGGTGAAAACAACGAGAGTTGGTCTCGCGAAACGATTGTCCGCGGATGTCTTGGCGATTGGATAAAAATGATAATATACAAGCGAACGATCCAGAAATCTTCGGGTCTCGTGAACTCCTCGCGGCACCTTTCACGTGTGCGCTCACTCGCGATTCGCGCCGGCATCAAGATCCAACGTTCTATCGATCTATCGATCCGTGAATCCCTTCGCTTTACAGACCCCCGCGCGTTAAGGTCGATCCCGCTGTGCACCGTTGGTAACAGTACACCGCGAGATCGTCGGCAATTCTTCGCTCGAGATTACGAAATACACGAATCACGATTCGATCGCGTCGAACGATATAACATACGAAACACATGAAATATCTCACGAAATAGAGATAGACGCTTCGAAGCAACTGGAAAAACAACAAGACAATCTCTCGCGATGGCGTGAAATATAAAAATGATATGTTTATAGACTCACTGAAGTATTTTTTAGTTCCATTGAATTACATTTCGCACACGTTTTTTTTTTATTTTTCAAATTCATTATAACACCAACTGCCATTTTCCCGATAATGATGGTAAAAAGTTCAGATTTTCCGAATGACTTCGATTTATCAGAAAAAAAAAAAAGAAAAATCAAATCTTTTCACTGCAATTGTTCGTCCGATAGTTTCGACACGCGTTTTGTTGAAGATTCTGTATTCTCATTAACAGAACTCTCGTTGAAAATGGCGATGATGCGATATCGTGAAATCGGGTTAAAAGGTAATTTTGAATTTCCGGATTGCCGTCCCGACGTAGTAAATTTGGAGCCGTTGTGGCTACTATAAGGTAACGGATCGAGACGCGCGGAAACACTGCTGCGGGGTTATGAAGTGCGATGTTGATACGATAGCGCGGCGAGGTGAAGGAAGCAGGCAGGCAACAGCACCAGCAGCAGCACCGATCGCGCGCGGGAAACACACGGACGTGCACGCAGCACAGAACGCTCACATGAGCGGCAGCACGAAGCGGTGGGTCTCGGCTTTGCTGATATAGTAGTATATATACACCTACGTAGGAGGATCGAAAGAGAAACAGAGAGAAAGAGCAAAGAGCAGAGAGAGAGAAAACGTTAGAAGAGGATAAAACGAGAGATAGAAAGGAAGCAGAGAAGGGATGAGAGGGATAGGAAGATCGGAACGCAAGGGAGGCAAAGCTTGCGAGTAAGCGAGATAGTTATAGGAGAGTAAGTTCCAGGGTTGTACGCGCGTTTCCACGGGGTGAACACACGCAAAGATCGCCCCCACGGCAGCGAGGCGCACGTGACTAACGCACCAACACACTATTTGATCGAAACATACCGACCAAGTGTTTCAGAAGGCATGTACGCGCGAACATATGGTTCTAATACATTTGCGCGTCCGTGTGTTTCAGAACCCGATAGAAGCTTCGGGACTCACCAGAACTTCACGCTGGTGAACACAGACGTACATGTATAGTTTGCGAAGGACTGCGACATTGGGCTATGCGGCTAAAGTGAAGGTAAGATAGAAAGTGCACAAGAACTTCTGGATTACATCATTAGATTTCCGTTTCTTTGTCTTTCAGCAATCTTTTAACATTGGTGGTCACTTCCCCGTATTTTCTTTTTGTTTCCAATAGATTCTACGAAAGAAACAACGCCGAGGGCTGCCGGGAGGCTGAATTTCACCCCACGAGGAAGTCGATCTACCCATTATCGTTCTCTGGTCAACTCGCAGCTCGTTTCCGCTTCACACGGAGAGCAAGTGGCGATTTCTCGATTCCGGAAAATTCACCTTCCACTCCGCCATGATAGGGTCGGAATGGGCCGCGCGCGGTGGTATATCTGTAATTACTTCGGTAGCGGCGAATGCTTTTAACGCGAAAGAGAACGATTCGGCATGGGAAACTCCGGGCGAACGCATTTTCGGGTTTCCATGACGTGCTTCGCGTTAATAGATTTCTGAGATTTCCTCTCTCAACCGGAAGTGGCTTCGCACTTGGCGGCATTTGATTCGATTGTCGAAATTTCGAATTTTACCCGTAATATAAAAGTATAAATAATAATCAAACAAGAATTAAATTAATTTTGTATGAGAAAATTTTTTTTTGGTCACGAAATTTCCGATGAAAAAACGAATCAGCGGAAGAGTACGAATGGTTGGTAAACAACTTTGGGGAAAAGTCGAAGCAATCGATATTTATGGATTTCGATGTTCTCGCGCGTGGGGATGATCGTCTCGTCGGTGGGTTGGCGTTGTGAAGAATAGTAACCGTAAGAAAAAAAGAGAGGGAGAGGGAGAGAGCGAGAAAAAGAACCGGCACGTAAAATCGCGCGCAGAGTCGGTAGTAGCAATTACGTATCGCGTGATTTGTGGCCGTAACTCGTCGCGACGGCGGCGTCGTGACGCTCCCGGTCCGCGTGGTCCCGTGCAGGTGGCCACGGCACGAAGTCATACATAGTACATTTAATACCTAACCAAACTATACATCCTCGACGTAGGTCTCCAGTTCTCTCGACTCCAAGAGACCCCGCCGCGGCCTCGACGTTTTTGGGGAATATAACGGAATATTATTTCGGGATATGGAAGATATGCCGGTGTAGAACATTCAGCCTTATAACGGAATATTATTGCCGTTGAAGCAATGGAAAGCTAGGAGAACGAGATCGCGCGTGTTCTGGAATATCGTACGAGGCCTCTCGTTGGCACAGAAAAACTTTTAAGACTGGAGTCGGTGCATTATCGAAATGGTATCTCGTCTCGATTATTCGTCGTTGCCATTCATGATTATTTCAAACTTCGAGAGATGTGTCGGTGGCGCTGTCATTGACCCACAAAACGAACTAATTGATCTCTCGACATTTTTTTCGCGATATGTTATATATAATCGAAAATTCACGTATTTAATTCATTTACTATGAAAATGTTTCGTAATAATAATGATAAAAGATCGACTGGAAAGACAAAGATTATTTTTTTATTAATTTGATTAATAATTATGTTTGCACCCTTGTAGATTGGCGGTTCGATCAAAAACTTCCACTGTTTATTCAAATGAGCTTTCCTCGCCGCGAGAGTGATGGGGCCCCTCAGTAAGCACCGTTGTCTCCATAATCTCTCTCTCTCTCTTCCTCTCCTTCTCTCTTTCTTTATCCGTTTCTCTCATTCTCCGATCTTTTTTTGTTTTTCTTACTCTGTCGCTACTCGGTATAGTTCGCAAAAGGTGTGTTGCTGTCGTGTCGCGCGAGCATTAGTCCGTCCGGTTTCGGCATGTTCCCAAAAGTGAAACAGAAACGACTACGACGAGTCTGGCGCACGCCACATTTATTACAATTTATATGCCACCTGAGTCGAATGCCGCGAGGTTTTTCTTCGAGTAGGAAAGGTCGAATGACTATAATACACATTCTTATCGGCGAATCGAATATGTTCGCGTTGACACGTCTCTTGGAACTACGGCAGTTACAATAACATCGCACAAAAAAATAAAGTTCTACGGAAATAAAAAAAAAAAAACAGATAAAGTTAATTCCCATGAATTCGAAAAAAAAAAAAACAACGAAGGAGAAAATACCATGAGTATTAATAATTTGTAGTCGTGAAAAAAATTGAATAGAAACGCCCAGAACGCAGTGAGAAATGGCTGAGTCTTTAGAAAGTATAGTCAGCAGGATGGAGGATGCAGTCGCATTAATTAATTCACCGTTAATTGAAAACGTACAAATTAACGCACCGCTCGAACTGGTCGTGCGATGAAAGAGTCAGCAAAACGATTTATAATGTCGCCCTAGTCGACTGCCGCGATATATTTCAAATGAAAGAACTTGAAAGCAAAATCGAAAAGATGCGCGTGTATATGCGATTCAGCGTGGAATCGTCGGTTATTAAAATTCGCGAAGGACAAGTAGTAATATAACCCCCTCTCACTGCCACGCTTCTGGTCACACGAACGGACGTCGGACTCCCCGCTTCGATACCTGTTCTCGATCGATTCTCGTAATCGATCCATCTTACCCGGAAACCAACGTGCACCACGGCGTATCATATTTCTGCAATGGGATTTCACGCGAACGTCAGATCAATAATTATGAATTCCTCGTAATAAAAATCGTCGAATCATTCCCATCGTGTAATTAATCGAGTTTTATTATAAGGAATGGAGTTTATGCCGCTGTTATGTAGGACCGCGTCTCGATATCGTTCATAAATAGGCACTAGTCAAGTGAGATTCGAAATAAATTGCTATTCGGCTTCTAGTCATTGGTCATAAACTATCGTACGATGCGAATTGAAGCCGCGCAAAGAAAAATACAAACAAATAAAACTATTAATAACTTAGTCGCCGAGAAGACCAATTATATGAATTCTAACTTCGTGCGATCAGTTCAATTTCGTTAATTTCATCAGCGATTTTTTTCAGCGGAAAGTTACGGAGAACTATCGGAAACGGACTAATAGTCGAAGGCTTCGAAATCATTTCGTGTTCGGAATTCAATTCGCGTGCGTTCACCGGCCGCGTAAAGTATATCGGTAACATCGAGCGATGTATGTACACAAGAGGCGACGGGTACGCGGGCGTTCGCCGCTCACGGATAATTATCAAAGTCCATTTGTGGGGGTAGACAATAATTATAATGATTATATTGAAGTTGAAGGGAATGAAGGTAGGCGTCGAGGGTAGGGATGGGAGGGCGGCTCGAGTGAAGGAGAGTGAGACGAATAAATTACTGGTTTGCCGGTTTGCACCGACGAGCCTCTCGCGCGAGGCGTATATGTTCCTCTAGTTGTTCGCCTCTGCCTCCACGACATACAACAACGCGGAATAGGTCGGTGCTCGCGCGCGTTCGATAGATCCCAATCGCTCGGAACTCGACTGGCGGCTTACGTGCGATATGTACGGTACATGTGTTTGCGCGCGCGCTCGCGTGTGTGTGTATTCCAGTCCCGTTTTCAGGGCGCCATACGTCCAGCTGCTTGGCTGTTGCCAGTTTCCGCACACTCTCTTTCTCTCATTGGCCACACGACTATCCGAATAACTCACCCTTTCGCACGAGAAAAGTAACTCTCGTATAAAACCCCTCACCCACGCGATATATAAGCCGACTGTGCGGGGGGGATATCTGACGGTCTATGTGGCTGCCTCCCGGCAACGAATCGGCGCCTCGTGATTGCTGATTGCCTCGGCGCAATCATCGCGAAATTCGTAGAAACGATTTGAGACACTAACGTAGCATAGCCCCCGGCGCTCTACCTATATCACATTATAATACGACTAAAGCCTCCGTGTGTTACAAAAGCCGATCAGTCATTTTGTTTCTAACCTACAAATTCTAACAATTTTTTTTTTCGTAATCCTCGAACAAAATGCCGACAATAAACTACGTCAGTTATTATAACAGTGACAAAGATTTATTGGGAAAAAATAATCACAAAATTATTGCTAAATATCGAAAGATCGTAAGTTAAAATTCAGTATTTAACTGAAATGTCGATAGGGAGATTCACGACTCTAATGTTACAGAGTGTTCTATGCTGGGTGAGATTATTCGATAATACTCAACACAAAGAAGATAAATGCGCCCGAGTAAGTATCCGACTCAAGATATATAATCGACGCAATCTCGTCGGATCGACATATTCGCACGATCTTTGAAATATTTTTATATTTTATATACCGCGAGAGATTCCGTGAATCGCGAGTTGGGTGAGAAGCGCATTACGCGTATCGAGATGTATCCGATAGGTGGTACACACTCTTTCGCGGGAGATTTCAACGAGGCTTTTCTGTATGCTGCATATACACTGCGCGCCCCGTCTGCCACATTGGAGAACTCGAAGTGTGTACGGAGTGCCGAGAAAGAACGAGATTCCGGGCGATACCGTCGCCAGGACTGAAGCGGCCTGTACCAATGTGTCGTTTCTTCTCTCCTCTCGCTTTGCCTCTGACTCTACTTCCCTCCCGTTCGCGATATTGTGCAGTGTTGCACCGAGACACCTAATTATACGATTGTCGTTTGTTCGCCTTAGAGTCCTGTGCGGTTGCTCCGCGATATCTGACGCCATTGCGTACGTTACAACCTTCTCTTAGACAGTTTCGCGCTCTTACGCGCATCTTCCCTCATCCTCCTTTACGCGGAGCCTCTCTTTACCCATTCTCTCCCCTATCCGGTCAATCCGGTCGTCTCTTTTGCTCCTATATCCTTTGAATCCCATATAAACCCGCGTATACACGCTTCTCACTTTCCGTACTGCACACTTTATTTGTTTCTCCCTTTTTCGCGCCACGGCATCATGCTGGTCCCGCACGTCGAGGGCTCACGCGCGAGCGCGCGCGCGCACGAGCTCTCGTCTCTCTGTGGGCCTAAGGAAGAGTCCCCGGGTCCCTTCGCTGTTCGGGGCGAAGATTGTCGCGCGATTAGTCTGGGGCCCCGATGTCACGCCGCGAAGATGCATTGCTACTCGTGGACTCGACCCGTTACATAGGCGCATACGACTTTACTGCAGTCTGTTGATCCTATGTACTTCCATGTATTATATCCACATCTCTGCCTACTTGTGTGGATATGTATTGATATATATGTATGTATTCGCATACGTCTACCGTCTTCGTTACTTATTCTTCCTCTTCGTCTTCTTCTCTCGTCAACGTTCTCTTCCCGCCACCCCTCCCCCTCCCCCTCCCCTATCTGAAACGACCGATCCACCGTTTATATACGGTAACGCCGTAAGTGCATAATCGCTGATCGCATCTGCTTGCACTTTGCGTCAAGGATTCCCGGGCACCTTGTGCGTATGCGTCGCAATGCGCGATGCCAACGACAACTCGCGCTGTGACTCAACACACGGAATTCAACGTATCATTTTTTAAAATATTTTCACAAATCCGCACATGTCGATGAAATTGAGATGTGCATTTTTTAAGGTTAATGAGATTCTTACAATAAGAATGTGAAATTGAAAAAATTGAATACGTAAAATGCGCGTCAAGAAAAAGCTGGAAGTGCAAGTAAACATCAAGTGGAGATACACATTTTTGCGACGTCGAGTGCAACATGTTTCTTGCATTTTAAATCGAAAAGGGTTAAGCATGTGGGTACTTAACAATTTGGATCGATGAGATTAGGATGATTAATTGGGAGCAGATGGAAATTAAGCGGCTTAGTTAGCGACTTTTTATATGTGCGAAAAACGAGATGTAAATATTAATGGAATTATTAATATTTTTTTTCTGTTGGAATTTTTTTTTTATTATTTATATATATATATATTTTTTTTCAAACAAATCCATAAAAATTATTTTTATCGGTAAAAATCTATTTTTTTAATAGAAAGATCTTCTTCTTCTTTCTATTGATAAAAAAGAGGAAAAAACCTGTACCATTGACCGAGACATTCACCTCGATGTTTTTTTTTAAGACTCTCACGCCCTCTGTGAATCAAGATTCCCAGGATTCCGGAGCGACGAATGGCACTGCGTTAAAATATTCGCTAGCGCAACGTGTGAACGTGAAAATGCGTGAATGACTTTAAAGTTGAGTTTGTATGGGGCGGCAAGGCGAGAAACTCCAAACTCGTGAATTCCCACCCTATTCTGTGTCTGTTACTCGTTGAATACTCGTACCAAAGAAAGGTGGTATACAGAAGCCAAGGCATATGTATATTGCAGGGACGTTTGTATGGCAAGACGATGGCAGCTCTATCGCGCTCTGAGTTTCTCGCCTTGCGTTCTCGTTCTCGCGAGATATTCTTACACTTTACGCGAAATGCCGTCTTCGCACTTCGCACCACTTCCCCACCCCTCCGATCTCTACATCGAAAAACTGAAAATCTATGCAACACGATGCCGAAGAAAAAAAAAAAACTTCCAACAAAAACCTAATGAAATTTATATACACCCCATTTAAAGAAACGACTCTAAAGCCGCCAGAAATCGAACGCGAGCGCAATGGTGGGGCGGAAAGGAGAGAGAAACGAAACGAGCGAAGTCTGTGGTTAAGAACGACGACGGGGACCACCGCATGATTCACCGTCCCTCATTACTCAAGCAGCTTTTTTACTTTAATCACATTAATGAAGCATTTAATCTCACCGCGTGTTTTACAAGTCAACCGGTGTGTGGCCCATCCACGCTTCGCTCTTTGACGAGGCGAATAAATATCTCATCCCGGGCCATTTCTTCGTTCTGTTTCTTTGGACACGACTCGCGAATGCCCTCGTCACCGCATTTCATTATATTTATCCTCTTTTGAATCAAACATACAGGTTTACCGTGCGCGTTATCTTTTTTTTTATTCTTTTTTTTTTTTTTTATAGCTTAACAAAATATTTCTTCTCAACGTATAGAAAAGACGCGCGCACCACCCGCGGTGATCCCTAATAACAGCATCTCGTTTAAACCCGATTTACACCTGTAACGCGTAGGTAGGATACCGTCCCATTCACCGAGATGTTTTATAGTTACCCCAGGCGCCTCCGAAGCACCCTCCGTATATATTGCGAGCTTCGCTCACCCCTTCCATTACCATAATATATTGTATCAAAATTGATCCGTTTATCGCTAAATTATGTGCATTATCTTTACCCCGATTTTCATTATTATCATTATCATTTTTTAATTTTTTAATTTTTTTTTTTCGTTGATTATCGTAAGTTAGTGTGTCGATTTACGGGGTGTATCTATGTGCCGTTGCGCACTTACATTATGCCGTGGATGGCGGATGCTCACATGTACGATGCGGCACTCGGGGCGGTCCGACGTCACTTACCTGAAACAATAAATTGAAGAGAACATCGGTTAAACACGACGTGCATATTATGCGCCGCACATAGACAGTTTCAATATGATTTATAGCGTTTCGGCTCGACGCACAGGGCGTAAGTGGACGAATATCCTTGCTGTTTGTACACACAGTCGGATGTAGTATAATTGACAAGAAGAAGCATTTTCTCCAAATGTCGACAGTGACAATTGTTACGATAATAAGTCAACGTCATGCGCCGATGTCTCGAGGACTTTCGCGTTATGTATATATCTACGAGACGAGACCGATAAAGAACTCATATGCTATGGACAGTTATTATTTTTTTTTTTTTTAGCGTTTAAATAAATATATTCGTCACATTTACCAAGTTATTTCGAACTCGTATACTCGTGCGATGTGTAGATATTAAAACGAGGAATGGCGATGATGGGTGAGTCAACAAAAGAGGTTAATAATGGTCTCCTAACAACGACTCCCAGGTGAACAATCAACGGTAATTGTTCATTTATTTTAGTTTCCGAATAGCATTTTTTTTTTTTCCTTTAAATGGAAGTGTGTTTCACTTCACATTTTTAATTCTGTTTTGTGTTCTTCATCGTCGTTTTTATTACGGCAATCGATTACATAATGGCGCGCGAGTGTTCAATTGTCACAATTATTGCACAATCGTAACGGTTCGGTGGGAAGTATAAAAATATTATCGAACAATTTACCCATCAGATTGTTGGAATACGATATCATTGTCACTCGATTGTCTAATCGCGACTTATGAAACGCGGAGTCCATTTAACACGCGAGTTTCGGTGCACTTGGCGCGCGAGGACGTCGAATGATCCGATTGGCCACACTGCCACTATTCGTCCCCGCGCACGTTTTATCGCGGAGATGCACTCGAAGCTCGTGCACGTGGTGCCACACAGATTTTTACTGGTACGCTGCATCGGCTCGAGCCGTGCATGTGCGCAATTCGTCACGTGACACGCGCACTGCACCACTCATTCTCGCATTAACGACGATACGATACACGTGCGATTGGCTTGAATCATTGAAATTCGATCGGCACTCATTGATCTTCGATAATCTTTTTTTTATGTGGAAAACAAATTGATGATTGTGGTTTTTTGATTATGAAATAACTAAACAATGTTACGATCGTAGTTCGTGAAGTGCAACAGAAGCCGAGACGAGTGTACAACGATAAACCTTCCTGGCCGCGAGCCACCGCATAAATATAATAGCAAGGTAAGCCGCGGCCGCGTGATGGTCGGTCGGCATTGCCCGCCGAACCGTCACGAGAGTTCTCTTTCTTTCTCTCTCTCCAACATTTGCGTTTGCCTGCGATGATAGTAGAGGTATAGAACCGATGGAGGGGCATTTTGCGCGGGGGAGTTGGTAGGGATAGACAGAGAGATACGAGGAGCAACGGTGACTTGGATAGTCCTTGGATAGAATGAGAAAGATAGCCGTGTAGTTGAAGAGGATCCGAAGAATAGCCGGAGAGAAGCATAAAAGAGAAAGATAGAAGAAGAGTCAGCGGGTATGCACGATGCAACTCACACGGCGGCGTGAAACACGGGGGAAACGGCGGAATGATCGATGGGATTCTGCGCTGTGGAGAGCATCGCTTTGAATCTTCTGCTCCCTCCCCCCCTCCCCCCCCCCGCCACCCCCTTCCCCACTCTTATTCATCCCCTCGACTACTACTACATACTGCTGTACGTATGACTTCCAGCCTCGGTTGGCACACTCGTTTCTACGAACGTATACACACGCGAGAGAATTCAACACGAAGCTATTTCTCTCCCACCCCGTAGAAACCGGCGCGTAGTCATCTCTCTCGCCGCCGAGAAATAATCTTGGTGGGGATCGAGCACGTGGGGTTGCCGAACAGTTTCAGCCGAACTTGCAGAGATGTCGCTAGCGTAGATTCTACGGGAGCGCCATCTTCGAAGAAACGGCTGAAACTACTCGCCAATAAGGGGCTGAAAAGGCGGGAAGGGTAGAGATACACGCGAGTATGGAAATTTATACTTCTTTTTTTTAAGCGGAATATCGGCAATGATTGGCTGAATTTCCGAACATAAATTATCAAATTATACGAAGATAACGCTTTACGGGATGCAGTTTTTTTCTGGCTGTTGAAATCAATAATTATTTTTCTTGTATCGTATAATTTTATGTATTTTTTCACGCTGAATACTGAATCGATATAAATTTCGGCACATGGGCCTTATATGCTTAACGGCAGGTATGACATTGAAGTATTGCGCGATATAATTTTTTGCGTAACTAAATGTCTTTGATTTTAAACTCATGCGATGGTCAATCAACAGAAAAGTTCATTTGTAATAACACAGTTGATTATTCTGATACATTACGGGTCAAGAATTGTTCAGATAGCAAACTGATAATAATTGAACATTTTTACATATTTATATTTCAAATGAAAATTATTTTTTTTAATGCAAATTCCGGAATTATTTAAAAATAAATTTCGATATTATTGTTTAGATGGATACATTTGTATTCATTTCATATGCGAGTCCGTGAAGTGGCAGAAATTAGCGAAGACAATAGGCCGATCACGGTGGCGCCTACTAATCGTCGCGTCATTATCGACACAAATCACGTATTGGTATTCGCGCTTCGCCGTTTTAACGCCAGAGACGTAGAGGGATAGAGGGAGAGAGAGACGGAGAGAGATAGCGAAGGAATGAGGAATTGCGCGAGTGCGATAGCATTACTCGTCAGTCTTTCGTAGTTGTCGCATCGTCGTGAAATTTAGTTGGACGACGTAGCGCGCGCACGCGCCCATAAAACAAGAACGCGTCGAGAATTCGCGAGGGTGGACCACCCATGGCTTTCAACGGTTACCTCGTCCTGCAAGAGTACCAGCGGCAGCAACGGCGAAGACTCATTATTTTAATCACTCCTATACTTCGCCCATTAATTTTCTCCGACGACGACGACAACTACGACGACGAACGTTGCAGAAATAGCACGCATACACACGATCACACAGACGTTCATACACCCGTCGACTTTATGAATCTTCCAGATGAGAGTTGTATAAATAAAAATTCGTGTCGAGAACATTATTTAAATAGGCGGTGGTTTCACGCAGAGAGTATCATGCGCCGGAGTATATTGCGCGGGCGTAAAGAAACAAAAAGTTAAGTGTTAATTTCCACGGAAGGGTGGCAAGCGGACGTAGAAATTGTAGGGGAGCGAGCGAGAGAAGGCAGGAGAGGAGGCATAGGGTGAAAGCGGAATAAAAAAATGGCATTCCCGTCTTAACGATCGTTATATAATTAGTCTGACTCGCACTGGGCTCGCACAGCGGGTCGTATGCCTTCGTTTTAGCAGTATAGAAGCGGCGATAGCACAGTGGAAGCACTAGTGGCGTACGCGAAATACAGTGAAGCCGCCACAGTTATATCGCTCTATAGCCGGTGCGATAGTAGCGCAAAGCATGGCGAAGCAATTGATCAATATAGCGCCAACGCGCACAACCCCTCGCTCTCGCATTTCTCTCTCTTTGTCAGTCTGTCTCGTTCCCTCTCGAAATACAATTCTCTCTTTTTTCTCTCTCTACCTCTCTGTCGCTCCCTGCGTTTTGCGCTGGCGATGTGGTGCTCGCAGCAAGCAGCGGCCTCCCCGTTCCGCGAGCATCGGGGAGTCCCCGGGAGTCCCACAGCGGCGCGAGAGGGCCGAAGAAGAGAACGCACCCCCATAACAAGTTTCTTACTCATCTTTTTCGTTCAATAACTCTCCATCCAAGATGGCCACCGCGGTCGTTCCTCATTGGCTGGGGATGAGGTGGTCGCCGCGGAGCTCTACGGCCGCTATAGTATAGTATACGATCCTCGGCGAACCCAAGGGGGGAAAAAGGGGATGGTGAAGCCAAAGAGAGGGCGAGGAAAACGAACGAGTGAGACCGAGACGGACAGACACACGAGGGAGATACGACGCGGCCTTCGAACGGGGGGTAGACAACGGGGGGGTTGGTGCGGAGAGAACGCAGTGACGCCATCTATCTTCCGTTGCCTTGGCTCGGCGTAACATAAGGCAAGATAAATTGCGGGATCTCCCGGGTTCTTGAACCTTTCTGGCAAATTGCATAAGAATATCCACCGGTCCCTCTTCCGCCCGCTTGGCCACCGCCGACCGGGAGGGCTCCATCCGCAGCCCACCTCTACCACAGGCTCCAATGGAATTGGAATTAACTCGAATAAATCACCCCCAAGGACTTGCAACGCTACGGGCTCCACCGTAAGAAGAAGAAGAAGAAGTAGTAGAAGTGGTCGAGAAGGAGAGGGTTGAAATTTTCTTACGTTTGTAATGACGCGCTGTACGTACCTATCTCGCGGGATTGGCTCTACCGATAGGGGTAGTTATACGGGCCGAGTCGGAGAAGGAAAGAGCTATGTCTACGTTGTGCAAGCCGAATAATTTATGACTATTCACTATCGTACAAAGATTACAACGCAAAAGAATGTCGAGGAATTGCCATCCCCACCCCCGTGCATCCAACAGTAGATTTTATTAAGCGTGAAACACAAGTGTCGTGACGAGCATAAAATCTGTACGACAAGGATCCATGCGGGGAGATAAAACGATTGAAGGAGTTAACCACCGGCCGTTTCGCCGAGTCATAAAGCACTCACGGCATCTGGCGGACAATCGAGGCAACAAACGAAACAAGAGTGAGACCAACCGGGTGAGATAGGGGAAGAGAAACGAGCGAGCAAGAAACTACGAAGGAGTGACAGAGATGAAAGAGCTCGTGTGCGCGCGCTCCCTATGGCCCATTGATCGGAAGAACGTATATGCAACATGGATAAAATTGGCGAATAAAGAAAGTGGGCCGTAAAATTCTCGTCAACTCGCGAATCGTTTCGGATGCATACGAAACGATCGTCTCATGAAAATCAACTTTTATTTATTACGATGTAAAAAAGAAATCGGACGCAAATCATCGTTGAACGATCGCATGTCAATTCCTGCAATAACCGTTCTGATAAATTACAAGAAATTTACATTGTAAAGCGACCGTATAACAGAGATTTGCAATATTCGTCGAGATAGAAGTGCGCGAAAAATGCGATCGAATCGAATTCTTCCGACATCGCTGTACGATGAAGTCGCGTTGTACGAAACTCGGGTGCGTTGCACGAGGTCAGTAAATCCGAAACCGAGCTTTACGATTTGTTTACCCCGGTAACTGGGTGATGGAGCCCAGTTATATAGCCGTAGGTATGCGAAGAGCCATGTGATCACAGCCATAAACGCGGCTGTTATGCGCTCGTAAACCGGGCGGGGAAGAGGCATCGCTGTCTCTGTCGCACAAACGGCGAAGTAGAGCCGAGTGGAATATTCGTCCTTGTCGCACTCGCGACCCAAGCCGTGGGGATCGTAAAACTCTTGCTTTACGATTGCCGGGTATCGCTTGCGGTGCCGCCACCACGTGGCATTCTCGCCAAACTTGTCTGACTGCTCTATACCTACTCTCGCTTCGCTCCACGTGGGTGCCGCGTTCGCGCGGCTCCGCGCACACATTGTATCCACTGTCGTGTGTGCGCGTCCGACCAGGCGGTTTCTACTAGCCGCGAACCGACTCGTATGTCTTTGCAGCATGCAAAACGATGAAGTGCAAACGCGTAACTCGGCACTCACGCTTCTCAAATCCAATTGAAAAGAAAAGGTCACAATAAATTATCCTCTGCGTCGGAGTTTAAAAGTTAACAAATTAGAAATTTTAAGCATCGCATGGCTAAGATCCGAATACTCTATCTCTCCTCGACCTATTGCCGTGGGTAGCCATGTCGGTTCATCAGTCCGATAGCCATCGCATGCTTTATCGCCGGTATGAGATAAAATAAATTGCATGCTGCTTCTCTGGTAGTCGATACATCTTTCCCCTTTTGTAATATCGGCTCTACGTCATCGTGTCTCTACTCGCTACGTCACGCATATCGTTGGTTGGCCGTATCCGTGACGTCAGCGTTAACGAAGAGACGACGAATCCCGATGACGTAACTAGTTGAGTGTTGCCCGACTGCCAGCCATGCTGAGTGTATACGTTTCGGGGTAGGGGAAGGAAGAAAAGGGAGCCATTATAGAAGGGGCGCGACTAGGCTGAATCCTCCCCACCGACCGGCCCACCGAGGGAACAGCTGTCAGCTGCGTGGAGTGCGGGACCCACCCTCCACTCTTCTCTTCTCTTCTCTTCTCATGCCTGCTGCTGTTGCTGCCGCTTCTGCGTCCCTTCCCGCCCCCTCTTCCCCTGTGTACCGATCTACCTATGTATGTGTGAATGTTATGTGTGCGCCGATGTGTTTGTGTAAAGCCCTGGGTCGCCCTTCGACCGGCCTCGAGCAACACACCGAACAAGCCGTGTCGCATACCCGAAACCCATCCGCCAGCGAGCCTCCAGCACCGAAAGCCACCCACCCCAATGTTAAAATATTCCGGTGGGCGAGCCGCACGGCCCGCGCGCTCACTGCACGGGAATAGCCCGACGAGAGTTATGGCCGACTCCGAGACTCAAATAACTCTTTAATCCGCCGGGCGCGTGTACGCCACAAACGTCGAGCTCCTTCTCACTTCCACTTGTTCGAAATCGCTCACATTCGTCTTACTCTATTCTGTGCATCCCGTTTTCTGCACCGCTCGCGAGACAGACGCCGACTATTCCTTGAATCTTGTCACGAAGTAATTTCAGTGTCGGAAGGGCAATAAAATTCTTTTTAAACAATGGTAAAGCTCTTCGATGTCACATCAAAGCTTTGTCACGATTCTCGACCCATTTTTTTATTGACGTTATTATTTATTATTCAAGAAAAACTTATTAATTTGTGAAAAAAAAAAAAAATATATCGAAAAATTTTAATAAAATTTGACAAATCTACTGATCGTCCGGAGATATGATGCAAATTTCGTAGTTGAATTCGGTAAATTTATAGCGTGATTTAGCGAGATAATTTACTGTATGTGAAATAGTTGAATTTCTCGTATTTCTGTCAATAATTTACGAATTTTCGGTGAAAATTTGTAACTTTAATTATAACGATACTTTAAATTGTTTAAATTGAGTTGCTTTGCCGCGCGAGTGTATACAGCAGCGAATCGGTCGGAGTTAGTAGATTCGAGAGTCCGTAATTTAATCTGAACTCGCGCTGTACTTTTTTTTGTTTCTCTCATTCGCATGGAAATTGGCGGCTGGAACACACGTGACCGTATACGCGCATGGCACGCAAATTAAATATCGGTCACGGGCGAGCGTGCTTCTCATCGTTCTTCCTCTCTCCATCTCGCGTGTGCGCGTATATATGTGTCCCGATGGAAAAAAACACGCGTTTCTGCAAGGCGACGCCAAGATAAATCGCGCCATCCTCACACTAATTTGTTCCTCTCGTGCGCTCGCGGATATCCATTATTAGGTAATCTGCACGAGAACTTTTACTCCGTTCACCGCGCGACACACGAATGGCTCGGGGAGTAAATTTATTACCCGATTCTCTCACTCATACAACGGAATCTTCTTCGAGTGGTGTATTAACAACGTAACGACTTCACTTCGAAAGCGTTCGCTTACATTATAGCCAAAGCGATTTTAATGAAAAAAAAATTAAAATTTTTTTATTTCGATCTTAAAGAGCTCGAAATGCCGACCAACGAAAACATATCGCAAGTCAAATTTTAGATAAAAATTATTTTTGGTGACGACGGAAATTTTATTTTCAGATGCGTATTGTAGTCGAGTCGACTCTCATTTTCCTTCAAGAAAATATAGGAACTTATTTCAATGATATATTAGACCCGCTTGCAGATAATAAAAGTCAGGATTTTTTGCCGACGCCAAAGAACTGAATACAATGTTCAGGAAGGTCCAACCAATTGACTATTGGAGTTTATGAAAGGTACCGAAAAACTAGCAAAGAACGCATACCGTTAGGTCCGAACGCTGTTCGTATTTCCGTACATTTTTATTGCCTGCACTCGCAGGTACAACGAACTCGGGCGTACAAAACGGACAGTCGAGTTTCAATGCTGCCGAAGGACGCGTAGCGAAAAAAAAAGGGAGAGAGTAAAAAAAACGCAAAGCCGAGAAGCTCGTAGGTACGTAGGATCGCAGTGAAGGCCGAGCAGTATGCAGTTGGGGACGCGAGCAGAGGGCAGCTACAGCAGATAAGTTTCGTAGAATTGTCACACCGGAAGCGAACTGGAATCCCAGAATTGGGGGTCCACGTGAGAAAGTCTCGAACGCGCGATCCTCAGCTCTTTGTCGCTGCAAAGACGTTGCATCTTATTCACGAAGGTCAATCGATAACGTGGTTTGTGCGTAAAGTTAACTCGTCGAGAAAGAAAAATAGAGACCACAGTCGGTCAAACGTGAAACTATAAATTCACTCCGCGAGCTTTTCGAGAGGCCAAAGAAAGAATAATAAAAAAATGTAAACGAGGCAAAGAAGAGTCAGACGATCGCGCGTTGAAAAAAAGACGCGAAGAAAGAGATGAAAAAAAAAAAAAAAAAAACAACAACAAAGCGGTGAGTAAGAAATAGAGAAGAAAAAAGGGAGAAACGTGGAAGATGGGGTATGCCGAAGGTTGGCGGAGTCCGAAAAACCAGAGTCGCCGTCCAGCTTGTTATAAAGCGACGACGATACCGCGGGCCAGCAGCCAACACAACACACTCTTAGGTGAAGTAGAAAAGCGAGTGCATCGCGGATACGAGAGAAAGAGAAACGAAGGTGGAAGACGCGCAGCAAGAGAGGAGACTCTCTTCACGAGCCGTGGAACAATGCGCGTCGTGGTGAAGAATGCGGTCCGTCGGGGCCGCCGGGACTCGAACGCGAGACGCACGAACGCGTCGCGCCGAACCTGCTGCTTTTGCTTGCTAAGACAAACGTATATACTAGCGATGCCAGAAGGAACTGGGAACAGGAACAGAAGCAGCATCCGTCGATAGTCGACGTGAACGACGGCAAAGGAGAACGAGGATGGAGGGCCGCAACCGACCCTTTCTCTCTTCTTGTGCGTAACAACGAAGCAAACTCTCGACAAATCCAAGGGTCGTAAAATTTACGGTTTCCATGATCGCGTTGCGTCATTTAAGAGTTCTTTGGGTGAATTTACTGGACGATCGGACAACAGTTAATTTACCGATCTCACTGTGAATATAAGAAACAAGAGTCGTATATACGTCCAAAACAATTAGACTTTACACAGTCCAAAATTGATCGTTCACTTGCTTAAGATTCATACGATAGTCGATATCGTTTCAACGATTTTTTGGAAAATAAATGTTTTGGCAAAATGTAATGAGGAAAAAAAACAAAACAATTAGTAAAGCATACGGCTGATTATGCTGATTGTTTCATAATCGTTGGCAGTGAAAAGTGGTCATTCCTTTGGGTACGAAAAATTATTTATCATCGAGATACAAAAAAAATTATTTTTTTATCCTTATCAAAATCATATTACCGGCGATTAATTTTCAGACCACAAACTTTTCGGATAATCTGTCGTGATCGTTTCCACTTAAAATGTATCGTTCTCGAACATCGCTCGTTGAGCAGTAACACGAATAAAGGGGGATCGTTGAGCCGGTGAAGAAAAAGGCATTTGCGAAGTAATAAAAAACAAAAAACAAAAAAAAACGCGTCGATAATCGCCTCGAACATGATTCCCGACCGGAGGGTCAGGCGACCCTGTGGGAGAATCAAGAATCGCTTTCCGTCTTTGCTAACAGAGAGGGGATCGAGACACGTCGCGGTATTACGAGTGCGTGCGTGTTCCGTGCGCTGAATGAAGTGTCGGGTTCACAAGAAAGAAAAAAGAAAAAAAAAAAGCTCTTAATTAATATCTCAATTGCCGGTCAATGGCGCGCGTCTCGAGTGAGATAAAGATGTCGACGGCTCATAGAGCGAGAAGCTCCACACTCCCACGTGCATATTAGTATCCCAACACTGCCGTATATCATCGCGCTATATATCCAAGATAGATGTCGATAGTTTCTATAATGGAATAGAATCTATAATGGATAGAAATTTTTTGATAATTTTTATTGAGCGGGAGCTGCATATGCTTCCCGTCTCAACATATATCCGTGTAACATATACACGAATCTACATTCCGTGCCGCGAAACAGAGATGAAGATATTCGATGGTAAGCGTTCGCGACCCTCGCGCGCCGATTTACCATCGATACTGGACCTCTCGCGCAAACGTTATCGATATAATTGCAAGATACATGCTGATTTATGGCCCGCCACAGCTAGTACTTCTTGCAGAGCTCACAGTTTTATTGCCTATGTGTTACTCGGCTTCGAGATCGTCGGCACGAGAGTCTCTATGCGTGAATCTCAAACAACGCTATTCGTTCGATAGTATGCACGCTTTTTTCTAACCCCTGTAGCTGGCCCCTGGTACGTGTAAAACCGCGTTTTATTATGTACAGACCATTCTGTACCCTTTGTATTCGATTTTATTCCGGTGTACGTGAGTTTTAGTCTGTGTCAACGAAGAGAATGAGAGAACAAGATGGAGCTAAGAGAGTGCGATGGCGAAACTCGCGGATGGCCGTTAGAATCCAAGCTTTAAGTAGTGTAGAGAGAGAATTGCCGCGGCAGCGCTAATGTCACCCCCCGCGCGCGTTTCGCTCGCTCTTCCGAGATAAGAAGCTTCTCGACCATCCCCCCGCTCAAGCGTTGTCCGCTTGATTTATCGCCACGATTTTTATTATTCGCGTACCTCCCACTTCTTTTTCTTATTCCGTTTTACCTCTCTTCGTCTTTTTCGTTTTATTCTTCTTCTTCTTCTTCTTCCTTCCTATCGTGTCGTTCAAACTCCCCCTTCCGATATGGGAACGGGAACGAGAGAGACGAAGCTACAGCAGTTTTTCCTATCTACGAGAACGACGGCGACGACGACGGGGCTCATAGGCGCCGGCTGTCTCCCTCTCGCCGGGCAGAGCCGGAATGCAAAACTTTTTCCGGAAAAAAGCCCGAACGGAACAGCGGCATCGAGGAAAACTCGTTCTCTCCCTTACACCAGAACCGTAGCTATCCCCTCACGGTAGAGAGTCCCATGAGGGTGCGACGGGGAAAGGCAAACGCCGAGGGAAATTCCCGAAGAAAACTATCGCCACCCGCCACACCGGGCGCGTGATATAGCTTATCGAGAGTCTTCGCGTGCAAGACGAACTCAGCCACGGGAAAGTTCGTTGATTGGTGGGACTACGTAAATTACCCGGTGAGACGACGCCTAGGCGCTGAAGATAATAATATCGGTGCGACACTATATAACCGGCGGTTACATTTCTCGATTTATAAAGTTCACGACGAAACGAATATATTTTGAGAATCCATAGAACAATTAAATATTTTACTTGCATTATTAGACGCGCATCGTTGCATGAAGAAATTCTCGAATACGCAGAGATGGAACGGGATAGTTGACCCAATCGATCGTGCAACGCTGCGGACTTGAAATTGATTATTCGGCGATCCGCTATCTATTATCGTTTCCTCGTGCGCACTAAAGGACCAATTAATTAGTCCCCTATGCCAAAAATCAAAATCCGAATGCAAAATGTAGAAAAAACTACAATACTGTCTCCTATGTGGTTAACGTCCTTCGAGCAACGATCGTATAAACGCGAATTCTTTCGATACAGTCACACTTTTTTTTTACACGAGATTTTTTCTTCCACGGTTCGCATAGACGGGATTGACGACGAAAGTTGAGTGTAAAAAAAAAAAATCTTTGGACTGTCGAGATAACGCGATGATCTCGAATAAACATTGCGGCTGTAAAGAATCGTGGCGTTAAACAAATTGTCGAGCGTGCAGGCGTCGTCGCGCTATGTAATACCGTTCTCATCTCGTAAACGCGTAAACGCGATCGTTATAGTTGTACGGCACGAACTCACGTCCGGTTTCCGGTGTATTAGAGTACCCATACGATATATAGTGTTGTAGTTCACACATACGCTCAACGCGGGCGTAGGTACACGTGCACTTTAGGTCCACGAGTGTAGTGCCAACGCTCGTGTGCTACCGTACGGTACGTATTGCTCTGGTGTACTACGGGGGCATACAGTATAACAGTGTACAGTACACACCGGGAGAACGTCCACGCGCACGTTTAGTACGCGCGCCAAGCGAACCGGCCGGAGAGTTATGACGCCGCACAATTAGCAGTTCGTGTGAGAGAGATCGATCGCCGCCGCGAACATACATCAGCCGCGTAATGCTGGGGACCCTCTCGCGGCCCTCCTATATATCCCCGGCGTTCACCTATAATGCACTCTCTACCTCGTCCGCCTATTTTCGCCGATTTGCCAAACTCGATTCTCCCTCTTCTCTATCTTCACCATCTCTCTATCCAACGATTTTACCATTCCTTCTCTCATTTCGCGCTCTCACTGGCCAACGCTCCCCGGTGGATTATGAATTTTCATTTCGGCACAAATCGTTATTTACATCGAACGGCCACGGATACACCCGCATTCCGGAAATTGAACTACCGTTTTCATGGATACATCGCGTCGCGCCAGTATTGCTCGAGTGTTTGTAAAATTTAATGCATTCAGAAAACGATTTCTTCAAATCCTACGATTCTGATATTGAAACAATAGTTTTTTTCTTTAAATGCAATCAATTATTCGATTTTCTCTTTTTAATTATTTTTTTTTTTATTAGTGACTATAAAAAAAAATTATTCGGCGATCGATATTTACCTGTTTGCGCAGCCGAAAAAATGAAGACGACGGAAGTGCGATAAAAAAAAATCCCAGTATGGTTGAAGAATGAAAAAAATACGTTTCACGTGACACCGCGCATACACTTTTCCAAGAGCAACCCTCTCAGGTGATATGTGTTGACCTCTCGGGTTTTCTCTTCACCGAGACAAGACCTCCCCGGTTAGTGCAGATAATATGAGGTTCTACCGTTGCCGCGGTAGAGAGAATCCTCGTCGTGATCTCCGGGACTATCTCGTTCACGTGGGCGCGCGTGCCACGCCGCCGCCTCCACCGGCCGGCTAAGTTACGAGGCGTTTATGAGCCATAAGCGATTCCACCGCGTGGACCCCGGGGATAGAGTTACCTCACTGCGCGTTTTCGTTCCCCCCTTACGAGTCGAGTAGAGCAGTCACTTTATTTCACTGGGTCCCTTCCTTACTTCTCGTCTTTATCCTTAACCTTCTTTAACCCTTACGATACTTTCGGTAGGTCTGAAATTTCACCTCTTTTTTTTACGACGATTTTTTTTTTTCACTTTTCGATTTTCCGATTAGACACTGAGCGCCGTGATGATTGCTTATCCGCGATCTTTGAGTTTCGACTATTATATCTGTTTTAACTTTGGACCGATCGCAACTCAGCTTGAACAGCGAAGAGAGAAGCACCCGAAGCTTGAGCAAAGGCCCAACAGGGACACTCTCTTCGCTCCGGAGATCAGAAAGACCGCCTGCGACCGCGGCTGATTTACTATGGCGGTCTCGACTCGTCGCTTGACTCCCGGAGACCTGTCCGACACAGTTGAGCCTCGTACTGCTTCCTCCGGCAACTCACACACCAAACTCCAGTGATGGGGTTTCTCTGGCAGTAGTTGTATGGTATACGGGGGTAAATGGGGGATGGGCCTATAGAGGGGTTGCGTTTTCATCGAGGGGTGGGGATTTCTCCTATATCCCGAGGGTTAAACCGTCGGGAACCCTCTCATCTCTCGCTTCTCGGAGCTCAACTTCTAAGTGTGCGTGTATGGGATGCTGTACAGCTTTTGCTGCTGCAGCAGCATCAGTGGTACAGACACGAGGGGGTCCCCTCACGTCCCGTATAATCGTTTGACTATGCACCCGATTGGCTCGGGACTTCCAAACACCAGAACACTTTGGTATGCAAGACGTATGGCGCTTTATTAATACGCCCTTAAATTGATGGAGGTAAAATTTTTCGTCGTGCGCGTTTTTTTAATAATATTCGAGGGTCACGGAGAGATGTAGAGAACTCAACATGAGACACGTGGATTATTATAAATGGGAATTTAATAACACAGAAAGAGCGTTTCGACCATTAACCAGGCGAATCATACTGTTTTATAGGGATTATTTAAAAAAAAAATTAATTTCTATAGTAATAAAACGGTATGATCCGTGAGACATGACGATTATATCTATTTTTTGAGTCGACGCTCTGAAAATCTTTCGAAAGCAACGAGGGGTGGAAAGTTCTATTCTTCGCAGTTACTGAGCTTCGACCCTCCCCCGAGCACGTCGACTCTGCAGGGGTGAAAAAAAAATGCGTGACAAAATAGGGTCGAGGTGTTGGCCAATGGACGTGAAGACTTCTTCGTTGCTAGGAATAATTTTTTCCTCCGTTCTGTATTATAATGTAGAATAGAGTGGCTTTTCACGGATCGGTGAATTCGTTCGGAGATATTAATTGTATTTATACATGAAAGGAGAAGCGAGTGACGAATGGCCTGAGCCCTTTTCTCTATCGTCCAAAACTTCGAACGGCCTATCGCATCTTTGCATTTACATCGTACGGGCATTTTATTTTTTACTTCGAGGGTAGAAATGTTTTCAAAACACCATGCGAGACTGATTCTCAACGGGTATTCGATCGTCGGGACAACGCAACCCCATCGATCCTGGCGAACAAACCTCTATTTGCAAACGTAATCAGCCGGAAGTGCCTCACGACACAAATAGATACGTTCATTCCTTTTTCTTCGTGTCAGAGAATAATTTAGGATGGTTTTGTGAACTGCGATTCTGCGTGGCAAGCGAAATGCTCGAAGGATTTAGATACCCGAATAATCTAACATGTGCCCCACGGAAAAAACTTCGAAACTTCTTTATTACGAGAGTAAAAAAAACGAAAGAATTGATAATTTTTTTTTTTTTTTTCAAATATTTAATTGTCTACATTGACAAATGTCGATAGCGAAGTACAAACGTAACCGGAAACATGTGTTTGCACTTCACTGGAGCAAAAACTGGTAATCACTAAATCATCAAGTTACGAAAAACCATAGTGCAGTGAGTGTCACAGATGAAAAAAAAAAAAAAAGTAATAGCTTCGCGTCGAGAATCGTTTGGACTGCGTGCGCACGTGGATTCAATCGTTGTTCGATTCGCAATTGATCTCGATGAATGCCCGTTCCGACGAAGTGGTATATATGCATCGAGTAATCATAGAGTGGCGCTATTGCTACTGCCATTGCTAACGCATAAAACTTTTTTTTTTTCAATCACGAAGATTCGCAATTTCCATATACGCGTCTCATTCTCCGGCGCCGGAAGCGTGCAATAAAATTCTTACCTTTATGAACTCTCGATCGCTGCTGCAGTGCTATACAAACCCTAACAGTAAATGCGTAACGTATCGTAACGCATATTATTTAATGAATAATCAAATGCTTTACAGCAGAAAATCCGAGAAAAAAAAAAACTCACAGCATTATCGGAGCTGTGTCTCTAATGAATCGCTCGGTGGTTCATGAGAGACCAAATAAGCGAGTTGGTTGCTCCGCTTTATTCATACATTAGTCGACGAGCCGTGAATACAAGTTCGCATTGCTAGTTCGCGTTCCACAGTAGTACAGTTCCTATCAACGCAAGCGAGAGAAACCGAGGGGCGCTTGATTGGCTCTATTACAATTACATTATTCCGCGCACGATGAGGCGTTGGGTTGTATGCCTACGTTCTGCGTAACGTCTATACACGGTGTGTAATGTTGTTCGTACTAACGAGGAGAAACCAGTATATTAACTACGTTCGCGCAGCGGTAGCAGCAGCAGCAGCAGCAACAGCAACAGCAGCAGCAATACGAGTAGTAGGAATAGCCTCGGTACAGCGAGAGGTGAACGTACACCGCGACAACGAGTAATCCCGGGGTTGGAGAGGCCTGTCAGGTTGGCTCGCGTGGTGCGCGCGCTCAACAGAAGGGCAAAGGGAAGTGTGCGCGAAGGGAACTCAAGGTACGATGGTTATAGTCCACGCGATGAAGGGAGAAGCCGGGTTTATGCACCCTCCGGTTGGTCTAACGGAGAAGGACAGGATATAGGAATGGAACGATGGGGGGGTAATATGGCGGCAGTGTATTACGCAACAGTACACTCGCTCCAGGCTCGACGCTGGTTAGGTGCCACGTGTACACCTATATCACAACGACGTCGTGGTGCACTGGCCGTGAGCCACCCGAGAGCACGTTGGTGTAGAGAGGACCCGGGGGTTGCAAACCCGCGGGATATGCACGAGAGACAGATAGAACGCGCGAACTGCTCTCTCTACACGAGTTGAGTAAAGCATTCGCCAGAGTGAGAGATATCCAGACTAGCAGCTAGCTAGATAGCTAGCTAGCTAGCTGAAGCCGGGGGTTCTCGTGATGAACGACGTCACCCCAGTTGGCCCGGCATCGCTATGCTAGATGCATAACTGTCATCACTAGTCTAAACTAGATCAGCCGCGACGTGTACCTCTCGTGTGAGCCTCTCACCGTTCCCCACCAGTGTAAACGCAGTACAGATCCGTTGTGCCAAATTAGCTGGCGCACTGGCGGCCCCTGTACGCGCGTCAAAGCTTTTCACATTATTCTTCTCAGCAATGAATTCTTAACGCGATTTTAGGTGTGTCTGTTTCATTGCGAGGTGCGAACGTGTTAGGCACTTGATTTATGAAGAACTTTTATTTATTTATTTGATAAGAATACAACGAGGATGTCGCAAAGATTTCTATTGATTTACGATGGAAATTGATAAACATCTACGAAATTTACGACATAGTGAAAGTTAAAGGATCTGCTTAATTTGACGGAATATTTGTTAATCTTTCTTTTTGATTGCGAAAGATTTGTAATTATGATTGTTTCAAGAATGATCCGCGTTGAAAGATGCAAATTAAAAAGTGTAATGTTGACGATCTTTTTTTGTTTTTTGTATTTATTATAGAGTGAAGGAAAATAATGATTTTGGTATGAGAAAAGTAGCGTACTGGTTTATGGAGTATGTTGGCGGGTGAGTAAGAAACGAAAGAAAAGGTTCCGAGCAGCAATAATAGGGCGAAGTAAGTGAACAAAGAGAATAGAGAGATGGAATGTACGAAAAGGCTATAGGTAAGTGTAACCGCGACCACAGTGTGGGAGGTGAAACGAGCCGAGTGGCGTGGCTTTTAATGGAGTGAGGGAAACAACATTAAGTTTGGAGGGACACCGAAAGGAACCAGAGGAAGAGAGAGCGATAGAGAGTGTACGAGTCAGAAAGTGAGAGGTAAAGGGGTAAAACGAGAATACGGGGACGGGGTGAGAATTACACGGAAATAGCAACGGGTGGCGAAGTGCCCCGACTGTATGTTGGTGGGAGAAAGGGTGTTAGAAATGAGAGGGTTGCCGGAGGATACGATTCATAAAGCAGCAATTACCCAACCAGCAACCCCTCCTTTGCCTGTAACGGAACCCGGTCTCGCGGCCTTGAACACTGCACCTACGATCTTCCCTCTCGCATATCGGCGTTGAGTGCACGAGACACAAAAAACAAAAACATTTTTTTTTGCGACACGATTCTTTGCTACATGGCGATGGAACATTGTGAATCGATCGAGAGGATCGCAGGAAATCCAAGCCCATCCGGAGATCGATCGGCTCGTCGAGCATTATCGATCCACTTTGGCTCTCGACTCGTATTCGATTTTTTTTTTTCATGTTGTTTCCCCGCACGTACTCACCGTACTCAACATGAAACTTGATTCCATTTGGATTCCTTATTCGATTTATGCTCACGGCAAATTACTTCGGCAGTTTATCATAACTCCGGAAAGAATAACAACAACAATAACGATCATAATAATCATATCTTGATGCATATACGCGCGCACGCGTACGTGTAGCTTTTGATTTCTCGAGAAAGTTACTACAGCCCTTCCACTTGAAAGTTTGGAACGCTGAGGACAATTCCCAATTCGTCGTTTAATTATGTCGATCGTGGTGATGAATCCCAAACGGAAACAAGGCGAGCGGTGGTAGATTCGAGTACTCGCGGAAGCGAGTATACAGACGATATTGACGTTTCGGCAGGAAGTGGCTTGATATACGGTCGCGCAATTTATCGAATGATAAATTCCGTCGAGATAGGATCGAGAGCGCCGCGGCTAGATTAAACGACAATTCCTTCTCGGGATCTCCGATGTGTATGTGTGTGATTGCGCGTGTGTGGGATAGTGAGTGAGAATTCGTGGGGGGTTACCGCTTCGCTATCCGCCCCATTCACACAGAGAAGAACCACGAAACTCAACGCGCCAACGGCACAAGCGACGACGACTCCGACAACGATTCCTTCGCCAGGCTCTCGCTCTTTCTCTCGCGAAATTAAATATAGGGTCGAATTGCAGTTGTGGCGGCAGCGAAGATATAGATCCTCCACCCAAACCCTCTGCTTCTCTCGTTCTCCTCTCTCTTTTCTTCCGCTTGCTTTCCGCAACTTTGCGATCCCTCCCACAATTCCGTTTTCTCAACGTTTTCCTTGTCGCAACCCCTCCGGGCGTACAACCGCCCACAAAGCGCCACTCTCGCTCGCTCTCGAGTCTTATCTGCGACCGCAGACTTTGCCTCCCCTACCCCCGATTCGTTCTTCTTCACCATACCATCTCGGCAAACACCGGCGTGCACCCTCACCCTCTTTGTATCTCGAAGCCACTGGGTCCTGCCAACCGCCGAAAAACTCATCCCTCCTCGGTTGTTCAACGCCCCAGGCTACACGCACAAACGCTGCTCCGAAAAGCTTCTCGATTTTTTTTTTTCCTCGTGGCTATATCTTTTCTGATAATCGAGGGAACGAGAGAGAGGGACAGTATTATTAACGACGTGTTTCGAGTGCTTTCGCTATCGTAGCGTTTGATAAAAGTGGATGGCACACGAGAATTCAAGAGGATATACAACATCGCGTAACGTATGGAGTAATACTAACGGTCAGTGTTGAATTGAATATGCATTAGCGCAGGAGAGTAATTCTGAAAGAGCTCCAAGAGCGTTCGCGGATACCCTGCATTAGGCGGGATATCAAGGGATTCCTCCGCAGCCTACCAACCTACCAACCACTACCGCTGTATACTCATTGAGGAGGAGGTCTTGCGGCTATAACCTGATTAAAAGGAAACGAACCTGAGTATAGAACGCGCCGTGGGGTGATAAAAACAGGTTGGGCTACTGGCGCGCGTAATTACCGTGTTCAACGGGAAACGTGTCTACGGAGTCACACGTGAGCTGCACGAGAAATGCCTCGATTCTATGCATCACGGGGCTCGTGACTCGGAAAAGATCTTTAAAAAAGAAAAACAAATGCTGAAGAATTCATTTATTTCTTGATAGGAAATTTTTCTTTTTTTTTTTCTTTTTTTTTCGTCTTATAATTTAGGGATGAAATTTGCGCCAACATCGCTAGTGACAGCTGCGTACCCCTCCGCTGTTCGTTCGCGAAATTGAGAAGGGAAATGAAAAAGAGACACCACACCAACCCTCGGTCCCTACTCAGTTTCACGATTTAATTGCAACCGCGTCTTGGGAGCCACCATCGGCAAATACGAACAACGAGAGATTCTCCTTTGGTAACAACGAAAAGTGGATGGGCGCGACCTCGTTATGGTGGTGGGATGATACTAACTGTTGGATTCTCGGTGCCCGAAGACCCTTTGTTTTTTAGAAACCCGACAGCAGTTTCTTTAACGTGTTGCAAGAGGGAAGAGGCACTTAACTATTTCGGTGCGATTCATCGGTAGACACACCGAGGCTACGAGACCCCGGAGACACGAGAGACAATATACCACTCAGAACATACACTGCACCCGTTGACTAGTGCGTTCGTGAATGCAAAGTGCTTTTGAAAAAAGAAATAATAGTGTCGGAGGAATTCAAAGAATCGAATTAAACTCTGACCCCAAGAATGAGATCATCGCTATCTTTGAAGCGTCTACACTAACGAATAGCGAGAAAATAATGTCAATGAGTAAGAAAGCGATAACAATTTTTTTACATTTTTAAAATGTGTTTTTCTACAATATTTTAAAAACTAAAAAATGGTCGTGTATTTTTGCACTCAGAAAAAAAAATGAACTCTTTTCAGTAAATTCAGAATTTTTTATTATTTGCAAAACTATTCGATATTTGAAAATTATATGTTTGCGCGTAAAGTAAAAAAAAAATAAAATAACAAATAGAATTAAATTTAAGCTTAAACCTGTCAGCGCCAAAAAAAATTAGTCAGAAAAATGATATATCACTGTGGAAGCAATTGCTCCAAAATTTTTAGCATTTTCTAAAAAAAAGTAGCAATGCTTCACGGATAAGGTTGCATTTTAGAATGATCGTCTATCTATATGCGCTACGGGTATAAAACAGTTCGTTCCTTTCAATAGATTAACAGCCCTTTTTATACTCACAAGTAACTAAGGGTTGAAAATTACGTGTTCGTGAGTAAAGTAGAGCTAATTTCGTGGGTTTCGCGCCCTTGGATTCCACTTGGATATGGCGGAAGGGGGCGGGGGGGTGGAAAGAGCAGGGCTCGCGTTGCTCGCCTCTTGTAGTATTCCCTGGTAGACACAGCCCCTTTGGGCAACCAACCCCTTGATGGGGTTTGAGGCTGAGGGCGGCAAGAGCGAGACGCCCTGCGAAAGGGGGTTGGGTTGGACGAGTGGAGCGCACGACTGGCGAGAGTCGGAGCAGAGCAGAGCAGAGCAGAGTAGCAGCAGCAGTAGCAGAGCAGCAGCGTGCTGCCCGCACCAGGCGCCCCTTCGCATATTTCACCGGGAATTTACGAGCCTCGATACGACAGGGAAATTGCAAGAATGGCGGAGTAATCTATCTCTCCTTGCCTCCGCGGAGCGCGCGCGCGCGGGCTCTCTTCTTTTCCCGGGGTTTGCCTCGCTCTCACCCTCTCGCGGGACTCCCACACTCGAACATCCCCCAAACCCACCTCCCTCGACTCTCTACTTCTACCTCTACACTTCACCCTCTTCGCTCTCTCGCGCACACACACACATACACACCAAGTGAAAAAGAAGACTGTAACACACAACCGTCTCTCTACATTCGTACGTATATCGTGTATACCCCGTACAGAAAAATACGAGAGAAAGAAAACTCTCCTCCATCTCCCTTATAGATAAAAGGGATTTGTCCTTTTCGGGGTCTCGGAACTGCCAGAAGGCCTAATTGTGTTCTTCTCTACGGATAACCCGCGATCTATCGCCTCTCGTTATACTATTCCTCCACGAGAGAGCCTAAACCAGAGAAGATATCCATCGCCAAGATCTCTCGAGGGTTCTCTCTCGCAGATGGGGGTTGCCAGCACCGTTGAATTATATATATGTCAACAATTTTCGGCTTTGTTCCTCTCACCGTGTAAATCAATTGGGGAATTAATAGTTCAGACCCGTAAAATTTACGATTTTATTTTTTTGACATATATCGAAATATTATGCCGAATTTCGTGAATATATATATCGTCCTTTAGCTTTTCTATCATCGACCAAATCGGTCTGCGTTTCGGCGAGGGGAATTGTTCAGACTCAACCGTACAGTTTGTATGTAGGATATATAACAATGCTGCAAGACCTGTACCACTCCGAGCGGAGTGACGTACTGCTGGTACACGATCGTTCATCAAGGTCTCCGGGGGGTGTGTTGCGCGCGTTACCCCCGAAAATCTACCTTCGACTCTCGGCTCGCCACAAAAGTACTCCGACGTTCAGAGAGTACATTGCTCGTACGTGAGCGTTCACCAGGGCCTTTACCTCTATTTCGCAAGATTCTCGGGTATTTGAGAATCGTGTTCTCTAAATTTCGATGTTATAGACGAAAAAAAAACTTAAAAAGAGGCACAAGCTATTTTTTCCATTTTTAATTTTTTTTCCAAGGCACAGAGCAAAACATCGCTTATAATTCATTTTTCAACGCGATTTAATAAATAAATAAAGCTTTCATCGTGTTATTCTTTATTTGTCTTTATATAGCGTGAACTACTGATATACCGTGTACTACCGTTCTTTAATTTATCATTCGCTCTCTGTGTACGTGTGTACGTGTGTTTGCACCGCTGCGCGTTGAATGAAAACTCTCTTGAATCAGCGAACGACCACTCGTGTTCGAGTTTACGAGCGAAGCCACTCGTGATGAATGAACATAGTCTCTCTCAATGCCAGTCGGCTCGTTACGCTCGTCTCGCTATCAGTCCCATCCAGACTCTCCGGAGCGTGGAACCAGTGTTGTGAGCGCCGGAGAGACGGAGAGAGAGAGAGAGATCCAAAGTCATGGAATGATCGTGATAGAACGGGACGGCAAAAGATCGCGTGAGTGAGGAACGATATAGGGATGAATGCATGTAAGATAGGTATTACCGAATGAATGAAGGAGGATTTGGTTACGAAACAGAATGATATCTGGTATTATAAAAGTCGTAATTAAATATTACAGTTAATATCTACGTGACACGACATTTTTCTAAACTCGCTAAAAAATAATTAATGTTTGCTTCGGAGTCGCGCGTTTCGTGACAATTTTTTTTTTTCTATTTCGGTTTCTCGGAAATCGGAATTTTTGCTGTATTACACGTTATTTTTTAATATAAAGTATAAACGCGATTTATTTTTGTAACGAAATGAAAAAATTGTGCCATTTTTTTTTAATTTTTTTTTATTGGTTAATGGCGCTATTGCAGCTATTACAACACAGTTTTTACTGTAATAATAGTTTTCACTATGGAAGCTTCATAGTTCTCTGTAGTAAAACGTATAACGCTGTTGAATGCTACAAAGTATTATAAAGCATCGTCACAGTGAGCAGCTTGACCCCTCTGTACTCGAGATGTACAAGCGCTACTGTTATACGATGAAAAAACATGGAAGTATTATATAGCGAGATAGAAAGCGAAAGAGAAAGAGGTGTACACCTCTGGGCGGCTGTGCACGGAACAGAGCTTCTGCCGGCTATATCTACATGCCAGTACAGTACCGCGCCGAGCGGCTGCCGCTCGGTTTAATTTAACACAGCAGCTGTAATCCCATCCATTACGCCGGCGGTAATATACGATCGCTCGAGATTCATACTCCGTTTTTTCACTAATTAACAGACGGGACAAATCGCTCCGGCGGATCCCTCCCGCCCCACAGCCTCTCGACGGGTCCACGGGTTTGCTGCTGGTGGTGCTGCTGCTGCGCTGCACCCGCCACCCTCTCTGTACGCTCGCGAAAGAGCGCAAGCGGACACAACCCGTTCAACCCTCTTTTTCACTTCCTCGCCTACACGCCGGCGAAGGTGAAAACGAGAAGAAGCCCCTTCGAGAATCAAAATTCCGTGAAGCAATGGCTCTTGAGGATAACCATTCGTTATTCTCGAAAATTTATATCGAGATGACTTTGCATTTTATTTAGTAGGCAATTTGTGCAATTAATGAATTTACTTATTATTTTTAGACGATACGAATAAATTCGAAGATTTTCAGGAAAGTGTTACTGAGAATTTGTTTTTTTTTTTTTCACCCCTTGTAATAGCCATAATTGATGTCCGTAATCGGCACCGATCTGGTTTCGATATCAGCCATCCGTTAAAACAAATAACAAGTTTTTTTTGTCCATAAATCAAAATCATAACTAGTGTAATAAATCAAATTTATAATTATTGTTGTTTTTTCTTCTACGTCTTCATTTTCACGGATGAGAGCGGTGTTGATAGAAGTATTACAAGCGTAGCCTGGAGCCACATCGGCTTCCGTGGAGTACGAAGAAGAGTAGAATGAGACAAAATAGTCGCTGCTGCATAGACGAAGAAACGAGAAAGGATAGTAGTTGGCAATTCCCGGTATAAGGCGAGCAGCTCGGATGTCGAGAATCGCGGTGTATTCGTAGCGCCGGCCACCAGACCGGCATCGCGTACCGACACGGTAACCGGGGATTTAATTGGATGGACACCATCGCAACGGTGCTTAATTAACTAATTAATTTCACGCGGTATACGAACACGAGAAGATACGAGACCGCTTCCCTCGTTCAACGACCATTTCTAATATCCCCGAAGAACTACCAGAAGAGAAAACTATTTGCTTTGACTTTTCGTCTCAGTGGACTTGTAAAATTCGTTAGATTTATCAGATTACACTGATAAATCAGTCGGTTGCACAACTCGCGTACAAATCTCAGCGTCCAACTCGAAAAGCTTTACGCGGACGCAGCCAAATCAATTTTCTACAAGATTTCGTATGAGAAACCATCTAATATACAGTATCGCGTATATAAATAGATATATATCGTGTGCGGAGTATCAAACGTGTCACCAGCACCACGTGTTACCGCTACACTTGGAGGGATGAGGTGGGTGGGCGTCACCAGCAGCTCGACCCCTCGAAGAGACACGCACACACGCAGACAGGACAAAGTGGGTTGGAGTTAGCCGCGCATAGTGAGGAAGGATGAGAAGAGGCGCTACAGGGTTTGGGTACGTGGCCCACGTGGGGTGCCGACGAGAATCGCCAAGGGTTGCTGCTACCAGCGGTGGTACTGCTGCTGGCACGAGCGAAATTTGCATTTCATAAAACATATGCCACGGAAGTGGAATAAGAAAGTCGCTTGCTCAGCTCGACAGCAGCGTCGACGACGAAGAAATGGCCAAGAGAAAAGAGCGAGAAAGAAGTGTGCGAGACTTGGAAGGAACAAAAAAAAAAATAAAAGGTTCGTCGTCGCTTCTTACGCCGCCCCCCGATCCGCTGCGAAGGATCTCGCACACTCGCGCTAGGGTTGTTCTCTCTCGGGAGGCTGACGGAAAGAAACTCCAATATATTACCGAGGTGCCAGTTCTTTCTTTTTCAAGCGAGTTCTTTGCCTCCCCTCTTTTTCTCATTCATTCCGTGTCTCTCTCGTGGGAGGATGGGAGGGTGGGAGAGCTTCGCGAGAGAAGAGAGATAGGAAGAGAAATATCCGTCAAAAAGGAACGGGCGCGTGATGTAGTGAAACAAATCGACTGCTCGGATGGCTGGGGTTTGTGCTGGCGTACTCAAAGTTTTTAGTGGCTTGGCTCCAAATATTTGGCTTCGGGGTCGTGAACAGAGTCGGGATGCGACGAGAGTGTGGAGAGGAACGTTGAATCTTGCCGAGGCAAGAGGACCGACGGAGTCACACTCGCGAGACTCGTGGACGGATATACTCGACCCGTGGAAACACGGTAGCGACTGACTTTAGGTATATAACCAACGAAGAGGAGAAAGATGGTAGCAGTTGACGATAGGCGAAGTCAGAGAAACGTGGAAAACGAGACCCGAGTCTCCCCAGGCGGCGTTCTCATGTCGGGAAAGTCAAGAGAATCAGATGCACTGAACAGGATCAGAGCGAAAGGGAGAAGAGCGCGATGTCGCTGAGCTTCCGAGCCAACTAACCAACACTGTAGCTCTTTTGGTTAGACGCTTCCATAGCATTGCACACGTCGCATGCCAGAGCACAGTACAAAGTACAAAGACGAGCACAATCGTCGGTTTACCCACAATGATTGCCCGGCGAAAGGCATCGAATGGAAAAAGTCGCAACGATGCCAATAACTGATGCTCGGTGTATCTTTTTTTTTTAAGTAAAGGGCCATCGAATATCGCATTTCCATAGTTCAAATTTCGCTGAAGAGTGAGAAAAGAATAGTACAAAAAAACGAGAAGAGCAGCTCGTCGCTTTAGTGCCAAACCCTACAACCAGCGAAGTCCAAGTCGCCTGCCAAGAATAAGCTGGAAGCCACTTCATCACGCGCATTATTGTATGTTGGTATAACTCCGTGATATTGCGACTGCATCGTTTTTGGCTTCGTCTTACTCTCTTGTTGCTCTTTTTTGAATTGTCTAGTGTCGCCATGCGTCAAAGTCCGCTTTGCCTTTTCATGTCGCCTACTATCCTACAACGAGGAATCTCTGCAGCGCCATAGACCACCCTCTCTCCGATGTCTTTGCCGTCCACTCTTATTAACTTATTGTTCCGTTTTGGCAATTTCTTTCACTATATTTTACGGAGTATCAAGGGATTACGTTTTTGACTGTGTCGAGAGAATCTTCACGTCATCATCGCAACGAAAACCTCGTTACGGTTGATTATTGCACGAGAAACTAGATGTCGAGAATAAACAACGCAGTTCATAGTAACGAATGCTAATATGCTGTGTGTAATGTATACACGGAATAGCGACGAGGCTCCTCAATTATCAAAACATGTATGCAAATTTATGGAAATATATTTGCGATGCGTCTGCAAACTGGTGGATCACTTTGGCCCCAACGCGCGAACGTATAGTAGGCGAGAGACGAGCTCGCGTTTTCTTTTTTTTTTTTTCTCTCTCGTTCCGGTAAAACAGCGTCGAAAGGAGAGAGCTTTACCGAAGGTAAAGAGTTACCGAGACTATCAGGGAGAAGGGGGGGGGGGCTATTTCTCCGCCGAGGAACTTGAAGAAGAGCGATTTAATTTCGCGTTAGGGGGATGATGCGAAAGAGAATTCGGAATAAAGGTTACGGTGAGGTATACCCGTAACGTTAACCCAATTTGAATCGTCGAGCGATAAATTTGCAAATTCGTGGTCTAGTTAGATTGTTAAATTTTATCTCCCACCGCGTTAATAAAACGTACTAAACTGGCAAACAATTTCAAACTGTAAGTTATATTTTTTAGGGGCAAAAAAAAAATTGTATTTTCTCGTGCGGAAATATTGGATGAGTGCCCGTGTAAGCGAATGTCGAGTAACAAAAAACGAAAAAAAAAATAAAAAAAAAATTTGGAAATTCAAACGGCGTTCGAATAACCGCATTCAAAGGAGTTAGGAAGGCGAACGGTACGCGCCATTTGCAAATGCGCAAAATCGAATTCTATTTACAGACGGACGAACGAAAGGGAGACGAGAAACTTGCGAACTAAGCTATGCGTCCCCGGTGCTTTACCCGATGCGCTTATGGTGGGGTTGGACGGGACACGCCTAATTTGCCGGCACAGCTAACGAAATTCTCAAAGTAGTGGATGAGCGGCGAGTAATGGAATGGCGATGCGAAAGCGCAGAGGAGTCACTAAGCATTGGTTCTAACGACCGGATGAAATTATTAAAATGTATAAGGAGAACGATAAGAAACTTATGCGCAACAATCGCAAAATCAGACCGAAAAACGTTGCTTTTTTTTTTTTTTTTCATTTTTCTGCTTTCAGAGTTTGCATTTCAGAATTTGCAAAACTCTGAACATCGTATTCAATATGCAATAATGAAAGACATTTTTTTCACTTGAAAAATTAGTGAAGCATTAATAGTTAAAAAATGGCGGTCTACAAAACAATTTTATTTTTTATTCGCGCTACAAAACGATAGTAGCGGCGAAAAAAAAATCGCTTTAACAGGAGAAAACGCTGAGAAACACACTGAGCAATATATATCTTTAACGGATAAGTGGTAAAGACGAATCGGCAATAATTCACTTTGAAAATACGAAGGCACGAATGTCGTATTGTGACAGAAGGAAGACCCGCCGTTGCCTCGCCCATCAGTGTTTAGCGCAGCATCGGTAGCCAGAAAATTCGGCAATTCGTTTCGCACGTAGACGCAGTACGATTCGGTGATACAGAAAGAGCGAAAGAGACGAGGTGACTCTCGGAGATTTGGCGAAGAGGCGCGAGAGGATATTTATTAACGTCGCTCCGACACCTTGGTAGCAGCACTCACATCAAGTACATCGCGCGCAGGGCCACTCGCGAGAAAGACACTTCGAATACCAGACGCTTGTTCCTCCTCCGAAGCTGAGGCAACGCGTCAGCTGACGAATGGAGTGTCTTTGCTACCACATAGTATGCTTGAAATATATATATCTTGACCATCGAGGGAGCACCGAAACGGACGGAAATAGGTGGCATGAACCTGCCGAGTACGGCAGATGTCTCCTGCTTTTCGTCGTATTTGTCGCAGTCGCGTCGTTACAACCCGCGTAGGCTTTTGGGAATTCTTGCTGCCGTGACCCTCGATGAATTTAGGGATCCCCTTGTCAACTACGAGACCATTTAACTCAAGCAAAAAAATTGAAAATTATAAAAAAAAAACTTCGAATTCCCAGAAAAAACGAAACAGCGCGAATAATTTTCGATTCTCATAGTTTTCGAGCATTTTTTTCGCTCTTAACTCTTCAGTCGTTTGCCTTTGACTCTGCTGGCGCTTGGGAAGAGGATTCAACCTCGAGATCTTTTGCACAGTGCAGTGAGCAGCAGCCAAAGAGACGAAAGAGGGATGAGAATATCAGTAGAGAACCAAAGCCTCACGTTCGGAGCAAGAAGTTTGGTAGCCGCCGGGTTCACGGGAGTCCGCCGTCGCGTTGGTAATCTCGTGCGGCGGTGTGCCGACGAAGGATAGCCAACAGCAGCAAGCATCAGGAAAGGAACACAGCGCATGGAACGTCCGCCGACGCGACGCCGCCGTCGGTCTGTTGCGATTTTCTCCCATCCCCGGTCTCGCGGACCCCTACGAATGTGTCGGGGACCACTCCAGGGGCGCACAAGCAGCCACAAGAAGGCAAGTAGCTACAAGGACCCGGCAACCATCGATCAATGTTGCCCGTCCCGACGGATAAAACAATACGATGTTGCCTCCATAATTGACGGGAATCCATCATCCAGACTTTCGCGACTTATTTCACTCTATACACATACCAATACGGCGTTTATATACTCTCTCTCACTGCTTTACCTTGTCACTTTCTCATCAGTCTACACTCTCGATATTTATGCTATACAATCCTCGTATAATAAACTTCGCAATCATATACAATTTTCGTATTTATACATCTTCCACGCCTCTCACGATCAAGTGCCGCTATTCGATCATATAAATCAACGCCGCTCAACGATCGACTGAATTTTTTTTCTTTTTTTTTTTTTTTCTTGAAATCTCGTGGAAATTTTATAAAACGATTTGTTGAGAGAGTCATCAGAATGGCAATATAATTTTATTACAAAAATGTTGTCCCAAGAGTATCGAATTCTATCCGTGAGATCTCTTTGGCAATTCTGGTTTTTATTTTATTATTTTTATTTTTTCGTATTTTTTTTCTCGGTTCGACAGAGATTGGTGTGTGTTTAGGAACGAGTTGCAGGTGAAGCAACGCTCGAGAGAGACTCAAGGGCAACAAACACGATAGTCAAGCCTAAAATGCTCACGAGCTCTCGATACTAATACCCCTCTCTTGGTCGTCGGGATCTACCGGTATGACGTACGAGCGTTCTGGTCTTCCGGGGCTAATTTCAAATAAATATTCGTAATGCAGATTACGCTAATCACCCTGCCTATGCTTGGATGCAAATTAGATAGGGTGTGCATAGAATACAGTAGTTTATGTATACACCATAGTATATTACACAGTATACTTGACTTAAGTGTAACCAGCGACAACGTCCGTCGCTGCTTTTTTTTTCTGTTTTTTTTTTCGTACCCACGATGTTTACTCATTCGGTACGTCATCAATACCTACCGCAACATCGCCTTTTCACTCGCGTGTCGAAAGATTACGAAATTTATAGCTTTCACCGTACGTCGAGCAGATAACACCGAAAATTCGTTAAAATTCTATAAAGTCAGCGCGTGATAAATAACCTTTCGCATATTCGTAAAAATGTCACTCTGTTCCATAACATGTTTCGGTAAAAAAAAAAAATGTTTAAATGCAACAAAGTATTTTTAAAAACATCGCCTCGTCTTGAATTTCCATTTTTTATCGTCGTAAAAAGAAACCGACGCTTCGAGGGTAATTGAGTATTGAAAGTGTGTTCAAGTAATTTCGTTTCAAACGATAAATACTTAATACGAATTTAATTAGCACAGTATCGATAACAGTGTAAGAGAAACTAATAAATTCAGTGGAGAAATTCAAATCGATACACAGAGGCGAACTGCAATTTGAATGTTGCGAGGTGGTAATATATGCAATGGGAAGACGAAACTTGTATTCGTACACACAAACCGACATTCGCGAATCTAAGGAACATTCAATTTATGTACTACGAAAGAAGAGTATAGTGATAGAGAATCGGTGTGAAACTTCCGGTTCTTACTAATATAACACATCGTTAGAGCAGCGTGTGCGTTCGTGACTGAGTGAGTAACGAGCGCGAGGTATGGTTTTCGAGGAGTTGAACCACACAGCAAGACTACGGCAAGATGACTTGGGGGTCCCGCGGACTGTGTCCTAAGTGGCAAGTAGGTAAGTAACTTGGAAGTCGCATATAGCTAAAGCTTCGCGGTTCTCGGGGTACTATTCTCCGCAGTTCTCGGGGTATACACTCTCGCGGTTGTACAGAGACCTAACCGAGGGCATTTGTATCGGGCGAAGCCGCCGCAAGGTGGTCACGAGTACCGTGTTACCCCTTCGCCGGCAAACACTCGAGACACGGGAACGGGACAAGGACGGTACATTTACCACCCTCTCAAGGGGGGCCCGGAGTTTACCTTGGCGGTAAAGTCTACTGTATATAGTTAACACGTTTGATATATATAATATATATAACTATATATGTATATATACACTCGGTACCGCGAGTAGTGCGCGAACTCCGCTCCTAATGCGGAGTAATGTTGATTTACGCTCGCGTTGGTCTCGTTCTGCCAGCTAGAACAGTAGACCTATCTCCTTCCCGGCTAAGCAACCCCTTGGCGCGGCGCCTCCTACCATTTCACCCCTTTGGAAGACGACACTATGCCCCGCGCAATAATTCTTCGAGACAGGAAGCAGCAAGCTTTACCTCCCTGCTTACGCTCAAAACAAATGTTACAAACATTATTAGCAATAATGTAATCATCCTAATAATTCGTTAGGCATATAACTCGCAACCTTATTTGCTACCGAGAAACCGAACTTACGGTATGAAAATGATCGAAAACGAGGTATTCTTCTCCAGAACAATCATAAAAAAAAAAATTCAATGAAGTCGGGAAACACTGGATACTTCGTAAATTTTAATGTACGAATCGAGGTCACGTGTCGCGTGCCTCAACGTACGGAATTGATCGAGGTGTCGCGATATTCGATTGGAAATAAGATTGAAAAGGATGTGGGTGACGATGACGGTGGTGGGTAAAAAAAGAGGTGTCGAGTAGGAACGCGGGTTCCAGACTCGCGTCTCGAGGTGCCGATGAGAGGAAATAAGGCACAGACTCCTTTAATGGGATCTCAGGAGGATCGCGCAGCTCGATCTCAACCACGAACGCGCGCGCGGATACACACACGGCTCCATTCTCGGCTGTTTCTCTCATCCGGTCTACCGTTTCGCTGATGTTCCGAGGAAAAAAAAAAGGCGTCGCTTCCTAACGCGACTCTGATCACAGCACCGCTGCCCCGACTCGCGAATGCTACAACACTATAATCTGTACCTTACGCTGCGGCTATACGACCAGTAATCCCTCGGCCTATATAGCGGAGGCGATACTAATTGAAACGAGAAATTCCAGGCACATATCGCGACAAACACGCGCTGCGAAACGTCGCCCGATTCTTGTCACGAGAGTTTAATACACGTACGCGAATTGCAGTTGTATTTATTGCACATCAACTGCTCCAGGGAATTCAGTGCGGGATACATCAATATATATGTATATATAGATACACACACTTACAAATGTAGCCTACAACCCCGTGGCAGATCACGCGAACTCGCGGCTGTTGAGACGACGCGGACAGCAAACTACACTGTGTGGCTGTTGGGGTTTGTTGGATACATTTTATCTCATATCTGTTCCTCTTTTACTTTCGCTTTTACGTGTCTCTCGTAGGATCGTACGTAGAGCCGAGAGACGGGTCGGCTACGTGTTATCCTGCAGAATATACGTAGGTACTTCATGATATTCCGGGAGATAACGATAGCAGATCGCGGCACGCACGTCCACGGAAGCAGCAGAAGCCGAGGCGGTCAGCTAAATCGAGCGTAATATAGAATCGATCGAGGTACGAAGAAAATCTTGGCGCACCACAAAACGTTGCAAAACTCAAAGAGAAGGTAGAAATCAAATAGAAGTTGCGTCCGAAGTACGGACGAAATGTTGACCGAGGAAAAAAATAAATAAAAAACGACTAATGTTGCGCCGCGCGTACGCGTGGGTAAACGCTTTATCGCGAGACTTCATCCTCGCGTAAATCCACGCGCGGAGTTCAGTTGGCCATTCTTATAAGCCAGAAGCGGTTTGCACCGATGCGATGTACCATCGCAGGTTGTAAATGTGTATATACGGTACACTCGCGTGTAACCCGGGCACACGTACCGAGAGAGGTTGCAATAATATACGGCCTTAAGGCTGTGTAACGTCGTTGTATTCTATAGCGTGTACTCGCGATGTACACAGCGTACATGTTCCTTACCTACCTACCTACCTACCTCCGCGGTATATCGGGTACGTATACGTTTGTTGCACGTAGCTTTTGGAGTCGCGAGAGCGACTTGCGCCATGAAGGAGCGGAGGAGAGATTCGCGGCGAGAGAGCGGGCGATACAAATGCATCAGTTTCACGGCTCGTCGGACAAGACAACGAGATTCATGCGGTCTTGTGCTCATGCATGAATCAAGAAACCTTTTCCATATTTACATAACAACGCACGACGAGAAGGTGGACGACGACGACGACGGCGACAGCGACTAAGATCGTAAGTCGTATGTTCACGTGCGCGAAGCTGGTGCTGCTGCTTCTGTTGTTGCTCCGCTCTCTCTTCGGTACCACGAGAAAAGAAGAAGAAGGAGAACGAGAATGGAAAGAGCGAAGGGAGAGAGAGGTCTCTTGACAGATTGGGACTATCGACTACCTCCTGTCCTTCGCAAGGTCTTCGCACGGAATGGGGCATAAGAAGAATTAGGGAAGACGATTGAGAAGGAGAAAGATCTCTGCGAACTTTTCTTCGCGAGTTAACGAAATCGAAAGCCATTCAAATTTCATTGGGTATCGGATATCTCGATGTTTGAACTTTTTCGACGTTCGGAATAACGAGGGATTTTTTGTGAAATATGTATACAACTTTACAATATTTATATTTTTTTGCATTAAAAAAATGATGTCGCGGGTTTTTTTTTACATATGTTGACTTCGGGGAGTTAAACATATATTGTTGGTACGGCATCATGTAAATAAAATAACATCGCCAAATGCGAAGGTCCGCGATCCATGGATCTGCTTACGCACGAAGGAAGAAGGTGAAGTAATCCTCTTGTTACGGAACCGGTGCGCAACGCGTTGACTCTCAGTTTTCACAGATTGCTTTTACGCATATACACATGTGCCACGCGTTAACCTACTATAAATGTCGTGAACAGCCTTCCGCGCCGATAGAATTTCAAAATGTAAGAAATCGTAAAACTCGCCGGGCAATGAGAGACGCGGAATTTTATAAAAATGAAAAAAAAAAAAAAAACAATACACCGACGTGCGGCAAAACGTTTCTCGACTATCGAATGAGATCGCCGCGTACGTATGAAACTTAAAGTGAAAACTGTTTGACACAAAATCGAAGCAATTCTTCTCAGTAACGATCAAGAGAGACTGTGAGGAAAAAGAAAAATGCCACTCGCGACAACATTGTACTTCCATATTATACGCTGCGTCGGAATTCGATAAAACAAAACGTTTCCACATTTCGTTTTCATATACGCCCGATATGTTTGTCCTCTCGTTTAACTCGTGACTTTTTTGCTTCGAGTTATTCCGACGAGAGCCGAGAGCGAAGGGTATACAGAACGGCAGGTCCTCGTCGTCGCGAGAGATTGAGGATTGCCTGTGGGATCGGTATAATACACAACACAAACGTATATAAACGTGCCGGGCCCCGCGAGGCTCAGCACGAAGAGCGCGAGAGTTGCTCGAGGAACGACGACGACGACGGCGCTCGATCGTCCTCGCTTATTCCGCGTGTGCTGGTGGGCAAGGAAGGCAAGGCGTGACACGACTGCGAAGTAAAAGGAACCAGCAGCAGCAGCAGCAGGAGAATCGAGCAGCAGCAGCAACAGCAGCATAGAGTCACCCGCGCAAAGGGTGACATGCTGCCGAGCCGGTTACGGCAGGCGAGCGCGCGGTGCGGGGACTCACCCGATCGCGCTCGCGACCGACGACGAGGCAGGTGAATATAAGCTCGATTCCCGTACGCGTATATACACGCCATGCATTTCGCATACCTGTATAGTATGTCCAATACATACGATACGAGAACTCTGCGTACCGGGGAGCGAACGAGCCTCTGTTTCGCAGCACACACGTCGTTATTCCCCCCCTCTCTCCTCTTCCTCCGTTCGTCCCTTTGCGAATGTCGAGACATTCCCCTATCAACAGTACTGTTCATACTGTTGCTTTGCCATTTACACGCGTAGATGTAGGCACACGTGAGAGCGCGAAAAATCGTACGAAAAAAAGCGTATCTACTTACAACTTCGTCCGTTTCTTAACTGATTTAATTAAAAATTGAGCGTAAACTAGCAATTTCGTTGAAACAGCTTTCAATTTTTTTTTTTTTTAACGCTTCGATAGATTCTCGAGTAACTAACCGTAAATGAAGTGTAAACACTGTATACATTATTTCGAAACTTTACAAGTTGCGGCAGTTTTTCTTGTCCGAATCTATTCTCACCGTAAGTCATTATCGTTTTCAAGAAAATTGATCTCGAAACACTACTAAGGACGCAAGATAAACGATGCAATTAGTTAGAGCCGGGCGCGAGCACATAATCGCGTATAGGGACGTCCCCGTCGTTGCGAACGTACCATACACTCTCTCTCTCTCTTTCGCTCAGAGTGGACTCTCGAGCGTCTCTCGAGTTCGCGCGCCTCGCAAATTACACACCTCATTAATCATTAAGGCAACTAAACGTCTAGCGGACTCGTGGATCAAGTCTCATGCACTCCTAAACTCTTTCTCTATCTCTCTCTCTCTCTTTCGGTGAGTTTCGCGAAGAATTATCTTCGCGAGAGCACCAACGATTCTCTTTTGCATCCTATACCAAAGTGGCGCGCGCCAAATTCAGCAGCAAATTCGCTCGGTTCGGCAGCAGGCGTGAGTATCGAAAGATTCCCCAAGCGATTGCATTGTGGAATATAGAATTCACTTTATGTACTTCGCGAAGCAGTATCACGCGAAAGTCTCGAGATTCTCTATTACAGAATAAGCGGCAAAACCTCGGTGGGGAGAGAGTTTGTAAAGATAGAGCGACGAAGATAATAACACGAAATTCTCTTTATTCGCTGATTTCTGAAACGAGAGAAGAGAATCGTTTCGCGAAACTGGTTTTATAGACAGTCGAACGTTTGCGGCATCGCTTAGCCGTTGCATAATCGAAAAAGCTAATTTATAACGACGAGTCCTCGAAGTCGTGCCTGGCACGACGTCGCGACGGTAGCCCCGAACGTCTGAGTGAATCTTCGGTAAACATAGCCCATCTACGATTTGCTTCATTAACGGTTTAATCTATGCAACCCATTATATCGGCAATTTTTGTTTTTTTTTTTCTTTTTTTTCGGAACGGGTTAATCGAATTATTTTCTCGTAACTCACGTATCTACCCGCTGTGCAAGAATCGCGGCACGTGTGTGCATATGCGTACTGTCCCCCCTTCACACGTGTTACGCACCTTTAATCGATCCTCGAGTACGTGACCCATCCGCCGGTACACTCGTTACGTCAGCGTGCGACACACACGCGGTGACGCGCGCGCTTTGCCTCCGCGATTTTATTCATTTTATAATTATCATCGAATCGAATTAACTGCGAAAATTTCGTAGCTGATAATGTGCCTTTCTACGTGTGAAGAATTTACAGTCATTGGAATAAAAATCTTCGTAATTTCGTGCGCTAATTCCATGCGGTCGAACGATTTATTTCGTTAAGTCGTTGATCGATAAAAGATCGCGAAACTTTTGGAATATTCGATAAAAAAAATTTTCAAAAGGTAAAATTGCGATCGCAAGAAGACGAAGAGATTCTGCGTGAGAGCACCGGTCTTGCGTATTCCCTGTTGCGTGAATGTTATAGCATTGTACCTATCGTATTCGAACGCACAGACATTGATAACGGGTTCGTTGTAGCAAGATTTGTGTCGGAGTGTGCGTTTCATAGTATAAATTCACCTAGAAACAGAGGAGAATACGTGGAACAGCGATGCGAAAAGGCTCGCGTACATAGGATCGGCTACGCCGAGTCTCTGGCTAACAAGAGACCCCGGCAAACAGCAAGTAGGTTACTCAAATGCAGGTCGTGCGAGCGCACCACAACGGCATACGTATAGGTATATAGTTATATATATATATTGAAAATATCTCAGCGACGTCGAGCGTAAATATCATCGGTGAATCTTGAAACGCGAATCGTGTAATAGAATCAAAATTGCTAATGATCGCTGGCGCGTTTGTGCGCCGCTAAGTCAATAATCTCCCGATATTCTATATAGTTTCAAAATCATAGATAAAGAGAATCTATTTAAAAAATAATAAAAACAAAGTATTATTATGAAACAATACGCTTTTCGGCGTTATTGTTTTATAAGCGTTGGTAAGTTATCGCAACGAATTCTGGCAGCACATTTGCAGGTTATTAAAATAGATAAAATAAACAAAGCTTCGTACGCAATTTCATCTTATGATTTCACTACTCAACATTCCAAACCTTGAAGTCAATAATATTCCTCGGAATAATATACCAAAGAATTTTTTTTTTCTGTCTCCACTTATTCCCGCGTCGAGTTAGGATAGAAGATTTAGATGGACCTTCATCTTCTTCCTCGTGTCAGAATGATAAAGGTAAGAAGAGAAAGACGAACGACGAAAAGATGGCCGCAACCAAAGTCGCCAACCGGTTGGACCCGCGGACTGAATCATCGCTCCTTCTCTCTCGTGTTTACTCTCTAAGCTCTTTGGTCGCGCATCCGAAAGATGGAACGAACGAGGCGCCTGCGGCCACGGCGGAGGCATAACCGGGCCGAATATAAAACCCACCCATGCGACCCATACCTCAAAGTTCTTCCCTATGGCCACACAGCGTGTTCGCAATGGTGAGTTAGTTCCCAACCCATAACATCCCTATCCCGTGGCAGCGATTGCACCAAATCATCGAACTGCATATCTTTGAATATTAAACTCACCGAACGACGAGATCATTCTCATCAACCCGTGTAACAAGATAATCAAAACGGGTTTTATTATGCGCTATATAATTTATCCTCCTTCCTTCAACCGGTAGCCACAATGTCCCAATGAAAATTAAGAACATTACGCAAATTACATATCCAGCGTATAATCATAATACTTTATTTAAATACGCAATTTTGCAAGTTTGATCATCGCGAGACCGCAGGAAGAAGCAAACCACAAATCTGCTTGTTCTCTTTCTCTCTCTCTATCTGTCCCATTCCGCTTCTATACTACCGCCGCGATATAGTATAGTAGAGTTTTCAACGGATCCCTCTCGACTCTCTTGCCAGCGGCTTTGTGTGTCCGACAATTCGAATGAAATCCACCCATGCGCGGTACTTCGCCATACAGCGAGCGAGAGAGAGAGAGAGAGAGAGAGAGAGAGAGAGAGAGAGAGAGAGAGAAAGCTCTCCGTGTTCCGGCAGTGCAGATATCCAACATACACAAACCCACGGAAGTACACACAAGTCTTGTCGAGAGTCACCGTTTCCCAGGACCGTTTTAACCCTCTGCCGGAATCTCTAATCCAGGCGAGAGAAGAGCGTATTCCCGAGTACAACGCACACTACGATTCACTCTCAAGCTCTCCGTCTACCGACGGCTTGACTGCACTTACTGTAACGGCGAAGCGCGGCATTGGGAGAAGAGCCTCTATCTCCATTCTATGGCTATATAACTATATGTGTATCTATGTGTATTAGATATATCTAAGGTACGTATAGTGGTCTTTCGGTTGCAAGAACTTTACTCCGCGACGCGAGATCCTACACCAGCTAATACAACAAGAGCCGACGGTAGGATCGGAGAATCTCCGTCTCTCTCACTCGACGGTGATATCGGAGCGTCCGATTCTACGGCTACTTCTCTTCCCGTTTCCCGGAGGCTTTACAAAGCTTCGAGCTTCGTAGCTTGTACCTTAGGCTGTACTTGTACTTACAGCGTGGTGTTGCGCCGGTGGTCCCATTGTGCACGAAACGAGGAAGAACTCTCCCTTCACTTTCCGAAGCTTGTCCTCCACCTCTTACTCTCTTCCTCCTCTTGTGTTTCTCTGCAGCAACAGCCGCGGGACTCTCACGTCGCATTCACCGGGGGATCCTTTCGATCGTCCTACTACCCCGAAGAGATGTTCGAACGAACACGAGGGTTGGTTCTAATGTTTTTGAATCTTCGGCGAAACGTTACTCTGAATCGTACATCGACTCTTCGTTTCTCTAATCCTCGGCAAATCTTATCTTTATGTGTTTCGATTGTTAATTGTACCGAATCCCGATTAAACACGCACTTTGTTAAGATTATCGTTTATATGGAGAAAAGAAATAAAAAAGTTCTTGACAATTGTCAAATTTATGAAAGTTCAAATTTTTTTTTTTTTTCGTCGATGATAAAAGATTATTTCATTAGAATTCGATTGGTAATTAAAAGAAGCAATGAATCCGTCGAGTGTTTTACGAGAGTCTGTCTAAGATCGCTTAGCCGTGCCGAGCGGCCATAATGCACTGCGGGTTGCCGTCAGACACAGCGCGGCAACGGCACAGAAACGAATAGGTCAGCACACACGAGGCCCCGCGAGCGGTGACCACTCCCCCTCTCGTGTCGCTCTCCCCTCGCACACTGTCTGACCACCGGCAGCAGCCCCGGAGAGCACAGCGCTCATCCCAGTGCTATATCGCGTTCACTTTACACCTACACCCGCAAAGCTTCGTTCGTTTTGCCTCTCTCGTTCCCCGATCGCTTTCAGCATTTACGATCTCCTACTCCCCCTCTCCGCTACGTTTTCTATCCTCGTCTCTACCGACTACCTACTGCCTACGTTCACAGACAAGACTGCAGCTTACGAACGGCATGAAGACACCTTCGTCCTCTTCCCGCCGGTACTGCCGATCGTTAATTCTTTCCTCCTTCAACACCCATTGACGCTCGCACCCAACAATCTCTTCTCATCGTGCATCTCTCGCTCCTCCATAATCTTGAAACGCCGCGCGCGAACGCGAATCTTCTGTTTTCTTCACCGATCGGCGCTACTCGCGGGATCCACACGATCGTCTAGTCGCCAATGTCGATTTACCGGTGGAGTAATATATTTTCCTATCGTCACGCCGCGCACAGTGGCCGGGAGAATCTGCTTCGGTAGATTGCATTGGAGCCGCCGGTGAAACTATCGCAAACCGCGACTCCCTACTTATATCGATCAAACTGCTATTATATCGGCAATGCGCGCGGAGCTCGTACACAAATATACTGAGATCCGATAGCGGGGTACCGCAGTCTCTCGGTGGCTACTGGATTTTGATTACGAAAGATTTATCGTTTGACTCGTTGTATATATCTCTGTATAGCATAAGAATATCACTCGGTTTGCTATTTCATTCATCGTGATTCACGACTGTGAGGAAATTTGTCCGATTCGTTGAAACGGTAGATGTTAAGATCGAAGGGAATTTACTATCGTAGGGTAAATGTCAATCTCGTCGAGCGTTGGAATGTAAAGGAATTATTATTCTTATTTTTTTTTTATTTTTTCGTTTGGAGTAATTTCTGCGGACAGAATAACTGGCAATCGAGAAACAATTCGCTCTCTCCGTGAACTGATCTCCGTTTACTTGTTGATCAGTCCTACGCCGGTCGCGTACTTTACTCCTTCAAGGCTCTCAATCCTCGGTAGGCGACGCAAACGTGTACACATTTGCACACACATACAGCCACAAAACACAGACAGGCCGCATAGAGCGATCAGAGAGAGCAGCGCGGAGTAATACGGAGTCGTTGGTAGCCCCCGACGTAGCCGATGGGGGAAAGGGAAAGAACAACGGGGCTCGAGTGTGTAGCCGACGGAGAAGTCGACGGGCGCGCGAGCACGAGGATCTCTCTCGGGAACCAGTTTCATCTCTTGAACGCTTAATTAAGGTACGGCGAATGGTGGAACGGGCAATGCGTAAATCCGAAGCCAGAGGCGAGGGCGACGGAGTAGGAAGGAAAGCGCGGTCTCGAGTAAAGAGCGAGCGGGATAGGCTAAAGGATCTCGTACGGTCGAGCGTACGAAAGGAAGCTGATGCTGCTGCAGCAACAGCATCCAGGAGGAGAAGAAGAAGAAGAAGAAGAACTTGCGTAAGAGAGACGTCGATAGGCCGCGTGGCGTGGAGGCTCTCGCGGGACCACAGCTTTATTCTTCTTTCGTTCATTCGTTCTTTCGTTCGTCCCCATCGGGACGAGAAGTAAAAGAACGGTGCGAGAGAAGGGAGAAGCGCCCATTTCGCGTTCGTTATCGTTTAACGGCTTTATCGCAATCGCCAACGCTGGAACGAACCCGTTTCTTAGTTTATCGGCCCAACCAACGAGCACACGGTCCCTCTCTCTCTCTCTTTCTCTCTCGCGCGCGTTATAATACTCAACCGAGCGCTGAGTAATTATTGTATCGGTACGTATGCGACTGCCCTGAGACTCGGTCACACAGGTATATTTATATGTTTGTTACTCTTATACCTCTATAAATGTGTGTGTATGCGTGCGAAACTCGCACACACGGCGCTATGTTGCACGCGCGAGTATGGAACTCTACGCAGTGCCATAATTAGAATCGGGTTAAGCGAATGGTAACCGAGCAACGCTACTTCTGTTACGTACCTTAGCAGTATTTGCGGTATATATGAACTATACTCTCGCGCTTCTATGCCGCGTAGATGCATTTCGCGTGCTGCGCCGAGGGGGGAGCCGCAATGCAACTTTACTGTATGCTGGATAAACCATTTGAGGGAAACTCCATAAATAGCAACACCTGAACACCCGAGACACGGCGTTCTCGACGAGCGTATATACCGCATTATACAGGAAACGTTCCACTCCGTGATTACCCGCTGAAGTGACTACCTCGCGCGATGCATCCAGACGATACCTCTGTTTGTCTCTTATTTCCGCACCGTCTCGCGCCTCTTATCTCTTTTCCAATTAATATAATTGTTTTTCTATATGTGCATTTATATATTTGTCTAACGTAACCAACGGTACTTTTTTACTTTTATAATTGCGCGTCATAAAATAATCCCAACTTCCGGTTTAATGTATTAAAAAAAAAAAAAAAAAAATGGCAAATCGTTGCAAATGGAAACTCATTATGTTTATTTTTCACTTTATTTCATCGTATGAAATTGTCGAATCGTAAAATATTTTTCTACGCGATCGAAACGTAGACTCGACGAATTAAATAATTAAATAATCGACATAACTGTACAAAGGCGCAGAAGCCAACGCATTCCCTAACGAGCCTATATAAATGTCAAGTTATGTATACCTGTGCGCTCCTCGACTCACCGGTGCGGCTAATTGTTTAATCAATTATGTATTAATTTTCTCTCACATTGCGGGTTCGTTCATTCGGCGTATAATATTCGTATAATGTACATCGGAAACGCGGGTATGATAATTATATATCTTCGATAAGTTATCCCCCACCGCCTCGGTATAACGGCTCGTATATACTGCAAGTTGGCGCTTCTGTGTTGCGTGAATATGCAACTGTGTGCCTCTGTACGCGTAATATTATAGAAGCGCTCGTTAAAATTAGTCTGAATGAAGAAGAAAACGGATGCTTATCACGCCTGGCTAACGTTTTGCCAACCGGCGCATAATACGAATGTGCATATAAGATACTGTGAAAGAAGTGCCAAAGAGCGTAGGTGAAGCGTGAATAGCAACGCGCGAGAGAGAGAGAGAGAGAGAAACCCGTAGCAGGTGCAGGTGTCTCGGAGGCCCTCCCATGTTAATCAACGATAAAGGTACGAAACGTTTCGTCCGTCTCTCTTCGACCACTGGGATTCACGCGTTCGCTATATTTTCACTTGCAACGGCATCCCGGATCCCATCGACCAACCCTGTGCGTTGTCGCTGTATCGCCACAGCGGCGGTACTGGTGCACACGTATGCAAATACGATACGTATTCCAACGCAGCGGAGCTGAAGCTACCGGTGGAGAAGCCCCGCGAAACGGGTCCGCGGTTTCACGCATGAGAGAGGGTCGAGTGATAAAACATATTTTCTATTGCCCCCCTCCCCCCCCCCCCCCCCCCTTTCCTCTCAACCGGAGTCGCGCGGCCGCGGCGAGTGAGAGAGCAAAGAGAATTCTTTCCGCCGTTCTATGCTCGCGATCGCATTCGCGACGATTTATGCTACTCGCGACCGGAACAATTATGAAAAGTAGGTATATCAACCGGCGCGGGATATGTTTCATTGCGAAAACGAGTGAATATCTCAAGGTATATACCTATATTCCCTGTATTCGCGAAACAATCAACGTATCTTTGGCTCACGACTCGCTCGGGTTAATACAGTCGGGCAAACGAATGTAACGCCGGTGCATTATAATTTCATTTACGTTTACAAATTACAAATTTACTTGGGTTAACTATGATTAAGTGTACGAGGGGTTATTAATGGTTATTTTATTATCCAGTTGTGATAAGTACGTCGCGATAAAAGGGGGAAATCTACGCATCGCACGGATCGTTGGGATCGTTGAAGGCTTTTTATAATCAACGCCGGTAGAGTATAAACTTCGAGGGAATTTCATAGTTCTTGCGTCGTCGCAAACGCTTCGATATACCCTTTTGAATACACAGCATTGATGAAACGTTCAACGTTATAGTTAGTGCCGTTTAAAAAGGCGAATATATACAATGCACTGCAAGGTGAAATTATACGTTTATCTTGCGGAGTCTTTCGCGCGATTATGGTTAGTCATGGAAGTGCGGAATGCGGGAGCGCGGCTTTTGCACCCACAAAGGGGATAAACTCCGCGATCAGGAGAAGTCAGCTATAGCGCGCGCGAGAGAGCGAACGACTTCAACGGCGGTAAGGAAAAATCTTCATAAATATTGAAGGAATTTTTCTATCTCGCGGGAGATTCCACGGAGTTTTACAAACTTGCGAAGTTTATATGCCACGATGAGTTGTAATAGTGCGTGCGAGATAAACGCTGATACAAGCAGATTAAATTCTCGCATATATCTTTTTTTTCCATATCATTTATGCGCGAAAACCGGAAGTTGAGTTTATTAAGAGATTGAAATTTTTATATATAATTGACGATTTTTTTTTCTCCGCTTTATTGTAATCGATTTATGGGAAAATTTAGAAGCTTTAGACGATTGAGAGGATCCTACGCTTTGATTGCGCATCCAACGCTGACTACGCCATATACTCCGAACGCTCGTTAATTGACTATGTTGACAGACGACTGACAAGTTTGAACAGTTTTCTTACGTCTCGTTAACTCAGCTATAGCCTGTTTTATCTATAAGAGTTAAATGCGTTGGATGCGGGGAGAGCCGCACAGCCGCGAACTCGAAGGTAAAAGAGAGGCCGCGAGAACGTTCGTGGCTAATGCGGACTTATTATGAGAACTATCTTGATACACGTAACCAGAAGGACACTTGAGTTGAGCCGACGCTCGTAAAGTGTATCGGACAATCTACGTGTCGCATCGCGACAACTCGGTGGGTTCACAAACTACTATACGGTTGGGGCGCATGGCGATTGCTCGCTCGATGGTTGAGTTCCGTCTCATCTAGCGAAGCGCGATCCTCGTGTCTATAGTTTCGACTTCCGTTTGAGCTGTGAATTTTTTCTACTCGTCATGTGTCGGTACAATTGAGTAAAATTGGAAAATTGTTTCGAGTCGAAAGAGAGGGACAATTATCGTCGATAAAATTTTAATGAACGCACGATATAGAAGACATAATTTCGCGTACCGCAAACTTCGCGAAGAACATCGAGAATAGTCATCCGAGAAAACGGATTTTACCGTCGTGCGACTCTCCTCTCGGTGACATCATCGGTTACCTATGTCGTATGCTCACCGTCCTCGACGCGTTCGTTCAAAGATATTTTTTTTCGAATCAACTCACGTACACGCGTGCCGTCCCAATATGAAGCTTATTCATGCTTCGAAAACAACCGGATAAGATGCAAATGTATTTGGAAAAAAAAAAAAAAAAAACATAGCGAGAGGCGATGTAAACGGCGAATTTACTCATTGAAATAAACTTACAAAGTAAAGATCCAAGATAAACTTTTTTGACACAAGAATTTAGCGACGATATAAATCGATGTCAACTTCGCAACAAAAAATATCCAATTATCGATTATTTTTCGACGCTTCGTTTTCAAAATTATTATCTCGACGATCGCGTATCGATGTTTCGATACACCTTCGACTTCGAAGCATTCGACACAATAAAAATAAAAAAAAAAAAAAAACACCAAGAATACAAAACTTTGCGAAAAGTTCGGTACGATTCTCTTTCCAAAGAACGGCGAAGACCGCGAGTTCGTGTTCCAAGAGTCACGAAGCCGAGAATTCACCGGGTAGAGAAAATACGTTGACGAAAAAAAAAAGAAACAATAAAAAAAACCTTGAAGAGACGAAGAATTCGAGCAAACTGGAGCCCTGAACGTGACCGCTCGCCAGGATGTCTCCGGCACTGTTCTCTCGGTTAGCTTTGCGAAAGAGAAGCTAAAACCTCGCGCGCGAGAGAAACAGAACTTGTCGAGGACGGTAGAGAGAAGAGTCCGAACAGAGAGCGGAGTCCGTGCGCCTCTTGCACTCTCGCGATTCGCGACCGAGGACGCCCGTTACCGTTACCTTCTAACGCACTCCGTGTCGCGCAGTTTTTGTACTATACCGGGGATGCTGTTTTTTTTTACAACTGCGTGCGGTGCCCCCTCAGTAATTTACGGTCGGGGGAGAGGAGAGCGCCGAGGTTTGCAATGGTCAGGGTCGTCGGTAGAAAGAAATGAGAGCTGAGCTCCTTGCCGGTCACAGGACTTTTACCTGCCGACGAGACCCGGATGCGCCATAACCGCTCCTACAGGTGACGCAATTAAGCAACGCGCGATGACCTTGCAATCGAAAAAGATTTTTCGCACACCGGTAGGAACAAAGTAACCGTGAATTTTCCTCGCAGACCTACCTGCGGGCCTTTAGCGTAACATATATAATATATATCCTCACGTTTGCATTTCGTTGCGTCGGTTTGACCAGAAAAAATCGAATACAAAGAGACTGCTTTCCTTCGAATGTACACACAGACCGAAAGTGCGTAATTCAAAGATTTATTGGACAAGCGTACGACTACAATTTTGTGGAAAACAATTTTTTTTTCTTTTTTTTTTGAGCAAAACCGACCCTCGAACTTTTGGATCAACAGTACGACGGGATTTTGTAAGATATCGCGTATAATAAATCGAATCGATAATTATTAACGTTTTTATTCACCGAGAAAGCGTCAATATGATAAATGTTAATAACTTCATCGATTTTTGATCCATTATTCATCGGAATAATAAACACGATGGAGTCGAGAAGGCAGTGAGGCAGTCGTACGGGTGCGTTAGGAGAAGGAGAGAAAACGGAAAGCGCGTGGATCGCGATCCGACGGCCGCCATGCCGTTATGGCGGTGAGACCGGCGCATTTAAATACTCGTAAAACTAACTCTCTCTCCGCTGGCGGAGTCTGATCGCGAGAGATACATACATAGATGTATAGAAAGAGAGAGAGAAAGCACACAGTTCCATGGACCAACGGGACTCTGTTGCAGTCGCGTCATCGTCGCACAAACCTCTTCGATATATTCGCGCGCATTTTCGTATTATTCTCGATGACGTTATTTCGCAGTCGTTCGGCCCCTTAAATCTCGGTGATTTCGGAATTTTTCACTATTCCGCAGTCACCGAGACCCATATAACTCGTTTTCGAGTACTCGACAAGAATACTCTACTCGTTCTAACCTCTTCGATACATTCGCACGCGTTTTTCTATTATTCTCGGCAACATTATTGCACAGTCGTTCGCGTCCCTACATCGCGGCCCTTTGGCGATTCTCGTTTTTCCGCCTTCGCCGAGACCCACATAATCCGTGGCGAGTACTCGGGTACTGCTTCTCGACTCTCACTTTCCCTGATGATCGCGAACGCTTCTCTCGGTAACGACTATCGCGACTCGCTTTGTCTCACCAAACTTCGGTCTTTTCTCACAACGGTCGGACTCACGCCGCGTTCTGCTCGAATGCATTCACCGTTCAAACATCAAAACAATCGCGCGCCGGAAGGTCACCGCGGTAACAGTCACTCTATCGTTTTTGCATGGTACGTACTACACATCGATAACGAACTCTTTATGCTTTTTTCCATTTCATAGATTAAAAAAAGACGCTATCAATTGTGTACAAACAAAAAACTCCTTTCATTGTTATTTTTAATACCGGGTGTTTAAATGACGAAAAAAAATGGTGGCGAAAATTTTAATTAATAATAGTGCAATTTGCGATTCACTTTTCCGTTAGTCAAAACATCGCGCGTAAAAAAATAAATGGTGAATACATGTAATTTTTTTCGTTTTATAAAAACGGCTTTAAAAGATTTTTATTGATTTTTTCTGTTTCACGAGACAATCGCAAGTATAATTTAGGTTGATGCATTTTTTTTTATCGATCGAACTTCATTCACGACTACATAAACTATATTTGTTTCATTTGGTTGATATTCGCGTTATGTCCGAATTCAGAAGAGATTCGATCGCTCGTGGCGCATTAATTCAATTATTGTCTCAATGTTACGTGAACCAGTGAGATATTATTACCGTGAGATATTTAAAAATATTTGAACTCATTCGTTTGGCGGTCATTTGTTTCGATCGTTCGTGGAAAAGGGACCCAAACGTCTTGGAAGCTCATGGCGCGCGATGCCCGAGGACGATGAAAGTGGGATCAATGGAACCTCCACGGCGGCGCGGTCTCACGAACGATAAATTTACGATAATTAGTGGCGTCGGACGAAGAGCCACAGGGACGGTGGACCGGGGAGATTTAAACTTAGCCGATGTAAATCCGCACGCATTGCGGGATCGTTTCGAAAGATCTAATTCACCGTCTGACGAATCTCCGGCTGGTCATCCGCCGGTATTAAATAAAATTCATTCCTTTCATGTCCACCTGCTGTAAATCGATGTTTTTTTTTTACCTACCAATTCATTCGTATTATCTAATTTTTTATTGTTCCTTCGATCGTTCCGGGACAAGGTGAATTCTCATTTCCGGTCGTACGATGATAAAAAAAAATTGTTCGAATCCCGATTGCGTGTTCGTGATCTCGATAGCCTCTCCGCTGCTTATTCGCGGGGATCTCGTGGTTCTCGCGGATCCCTCGGAGGATGGGTGGGTTACATAAATTTTTCGACACTACCGTCCGAGTTTACACACGCGGTGCGCGCCGCGCAACTCGCTAATTAATCATGATTAAAGACGCTGCACACGGGGCAGCGAGAGTGGAACGAGAATAGTATCGCCCTGACAAATGGTACCGGGAAAATTCTTCTTCGCCCTCCGAAAAACCTCCCGGTGAAAGAAAAGGACCAACAGAAAAAAAGCATTCGAAACGACGCTTAATCCAACATCCGCCCGAGTGGAAGAATTATTCGTAAAAAAAACAATGATAAAAAAACAAACTACCGCATTCGAAAATATTATTCTGCACGAAAAAAAAAAAACAAAATGAGAACAAAACTTATGGTTTCTGCGTCGAGAAACACACAGACAAAACTGCAAAGTTTTATTCGCTTCTTCATTTTTTTTTCGGCTGATTTTGATCGAGAAGCCGGTCGCAGGGCTCTTAATCATACAGCGGGGGTTTGTTAAGTTCCAGGCGTCACTTATCTCGCGGCCGCGGGCATTTTCGTCCGTCTCTTCCTCCCTTCCGCGGAGACGAAGAGAGATAGCGAAAGATGTAGAGAGTAGAAAGCCCGAAGCAGAGAGTCCGTAGCATGAATGTCGAGTTGGCAAAGGGGATGCAAGGTGTCGCGAGGGGGTGTTGGAGAACCCACCGGGTTGGACTCTCGTTCTCTTCCCTCTTTGGTACTCCGGAGAAAGCGGAAAGCGAGAGAGAAGCCAAGCAGGCGTCGGGTGACGTTGCGACGCCCCTCCGGGTAGAGTACGTACCGCAGCAGCAGCAGCGGCACACACCAAGTTCTCGAAAGTGTCGGACGGGGGGATGGCGGGGGTTAAACTGATATGAGAAACGAGCGTTTCGTGCTGCCCGTAGGGGCCAACGCCGCACGGCCACCACCTATTCGTTATATTCCTGGATAGTACGTCGCGGGGTGCGTTGTGCCCCGTGTACATTTCACGTTGTAACAACGGCAGAGACGTGTTAGATATAACACCCCCAACGCCGGTAAACGTGACGTCTCTACTTCAGAAACATTGGCTATACTTCGTACACTCGTTGGTGAGGAAAAACAAAAGAGAGAAGGAGTTTGAGGAAAGACAATAAATTTCGAAACTTCGAGTTATACTTTGTAATCCTTCGCCGGAAGTTCGAAATAGCGTTTCGATTTTTTTTTGTTACTTTTTTTTTTTCACTCTGAGAAATAAAAAAAATCAGAACTAAGGAAGTTTGGAGAAGTTTTAAATGACTTTGGGACTATCTCGGAATTTATATGGATGTTTGAACCAATTAAAACGAATCGGGAATTGATAAGGTTGATTTGTGGATCGATGTTCGGAATTGATATAGCGATTGATATAGCGACCCGTATTGTTGATAGCGCGATGTGGGAAAATATGGAAGAGACACTATAGACTTTTTGTGTTTTCTCTGTCGCGCAAATGCTTCGAAAAAAGTATTGAGATATCGTAACGTAGGTTAGCGAAAGAGGGTGTCGGAAAGGTCGACGGAGAAGACGCGGAAAACCCGATTCGCTGGGGTTGTGTGGAGACGACGAAAGCGGGGAATGAAAGAACGCTATCATCGGTCGCAGCCGCCTCCGACCGTCGGATCCTTATTTATGGCCTCCGTCACAAGAGCCGGCGAGAGCGCTCGATACATCGCAACTATTTCTACTGGCGATTGCGCTGCCTCGCCTCTCACGATTTTTCGACTATTTTGGCAAATGCTTCGCGGATCCTTCGAAATACTATTCGCGATGTCGATAATTAAATACGTATAAATTAATTAATCGAAGACTTTAATCGAAAGTCTCTCACATAAAAAAGATTTTTTGCAAATTCGTGAAATAAATTTTGACGTTTTATTAATTGATACATTATTTGCCTTTACGATTTAGTGTCAAAATTAATCGATATTTATCGACGTATTGCGTAAACGAAAGCTCCGACTGTACACGAACGGCGCGCACGTGGTCCGCGTTGCAACGTCGGCAGAAACTTATTGGAATAAAATTTAGTATTGTCAATCATCGCGAATTGATAAAACGATCGTTCGGAATGATTGGGACTTTGAATGAAAAAAAAGCGATGTCTTGTGTCAAAGTTATTGAGCATCCGACGGGGCGATGTGCGCGCGGCAAATTGGCGGGAGGATAGTGAAACGTCGAAGACGCTGGCATCGCGACATTCTTAGTCTTTGCTTCAAATTATTACATATTAATTGATCGATTTATGCGACAAAAATTTGTTCGACATTATTTTTATATTTTTCTCAACGATACGATTTTTTTATTTGAACTTTGAACTTTTTTTCGCTCCGATTTATCAGCTGACTTACCGTTTTGCGGCGAAGTCGAGTGTTCAGCGAAACAGCGTTGCCGGTTGCGGAAGTAGTCTCCATTCCCTCCCCGTCATAGTGTGATTCTCTCCTCGCTATCAGTGTTCTTCGTCTCCCTCGTGTTTCGTTTCCGCTCCAGCGAATCGCCTTTTATTCGTTTCGTGTGTAGTTCTAATGTATCTTCAAGCTTTCATTCCTCGCCTCCCAGAATCTTGTCTCTTCTCCGTTCCGACGTTAACAAAATAAAAATCCCGTCGAAAAAAAAATAATATATATATCGCACGTTTTCACGCGGCAACGATAAAACGAGAAAACCTCACGATTCGCGGAGGTTACAGGGTACGCGACGAGAGTGACCGTTAAAAAAAATAACCGTAGCGTACAGTACGACAATAGAAAAGAAAACAATCACGAGTAGGATAAATAGAAATGTCCTGCGAGCGTGGCTCGTTGCGTGAGTGAGAGAGAAATAAAACTCGATAACGAATAATACGTTTTTTATTATTGTTTTCTAACACGATTGAAAAAATCCGAGCGACGACAACAACGACGAGAACTGCGACGCAGGATCGGAGGTTAAAAACAAATTTTTAGGCGTTTATAACCGCTTTGTCTCACCCCGAAGCTCACGGACTCCTGCGGGGACTCGCGTTACGCTCTCTCGCGGGCCAAAGCAAACTTGTCGGATGGCAATACGTGAGTTAAATGTTCACCGCGGATGGTTTACGGCCGATAGTCCCCACCACGAGCCACCACGCGGCGCTGCCTCCGTCGTGCCGCCGTGCCGCCGCTTCTGGCTAGGCTATCCCGCGTGTGCTCGTCCCTCATGCTGCTGTGCTGCTGTGTCTCCCCCCTCCCCCTTCTACCGTCAGTTCCCTCTCTCGTGCCGCGCGGCCGTTAGTGGTGTGTGTTCGCGCGCGTGTGTGCGTATGTATGTGTCGGTCGAGCGGGCGCGCGTAGAGTTTATATCTCTCGCCAAGTGCGAGCGAGACAATAGAATCGACGATTCAAACGTGAAACTACCTGTGCACAAGAGTGATGCGAGATCTCGTGGTGAACAGCGCGACGAAGAGAAAACAACGGCGAACCGACGAGGACAGAGAGAAAACCGAAAGGATTGCGATGGCACGATCGAGCATGTGCGAAGGTAGGAACGAGCTGGAAACTATACGAGTGATAAAGACGAACGATTCGCGCACGTTCGAGAATCGAACGGAGACGAATGTATAAGCATAGACTTCGTGGGGTTTTACACAGTCGCAGTGAGAGCCCATAGGCGTTTCACACAACTATAGAAACTGGGATTTATATGCGAGGGCGTTGTTAATGGAAGGAGGGGAAGCCGCGCGCGCGACTCGGGAGGGAGTCGACGAGCGTTAGAGTGGAGGACACTGCCGACCCGCGCGGTGCCCCCCCCTCCGCTCGAACCCCTCGACCGTCGCGCTTCGTCCTTTGCACGACCATGTTCCTCTTCAGAGCTCTATCCCGCTCGATCGCATTTCGCTTTTTCTCACTCATGGATTTTCGGATCGTATATTCGTTGTCCCGCTCTCGAGCTTTCGTGAATGCGGGACACTGTTACGCAAGTAGGCCACACAATTTTTTTTTTTTATAGAAAAAAATTGGTCGATCAACGAAATTTTTATTTTTTAAATGCGAATTTTTTTTTTTCCTTGCGCGGCAAATACGATTTTTTAAAAATTATTCCGAGAGAACGGAGGATTGGGATTGCGAGCGATCTTCGCGATGTGCGCTGCAGCGACCGATGCACTTGCTCTTTTCTCCGCGAACGCTGGTTATCATCACATGCACGCGCAGGATTGAGCCATTACCTGCTGGTGAGCTCAAACGTTATAGCTATAATTATATAGCGTCGCGATACACATCGAGTAATGGTGATTTGTTGCGTTGCTTCGAGCGCGTAGCCACATGTACCCCGAAGGAAGTGGACGTATCTTCTCTCCTCTTTACCTCTATCTCTCTTTCTATCTTGTACCTACGTATACGCGGGGCTACGGCAGGAGTTGCTCGTTTATTGCGTGAGCGGTTGCTCACTCTTGGCGAATATCCCTTTTTCTCTGTCCCGGTTATACACCTCGTGCTTCGTTCGTGTTGCGAGAGCCCCACACGTGTAATCGGGGGGTCCCGATGTATATGAAACACGGCAATAGAGATACGAATCGTCGATGCTTTTGCTCAATCGTTTTATTCTCTTAATCATTCGCGCAAAAGAGAAAAGGAGGGGGGAGGAGGGAATGAGAGAATTTTAAAGAGCGTTTATCTTTATTTTCACGCCTACCGAGCAACAACGTATACACAAGAGACTCCCACTAAAGCGGTAGCGATCTTCGTTTATAATTAACCTTTTTTTTTTTACTTCGAAGCCCGAGAAATGGGTGCGAACGGACACACTATTAAAAGTCGTTGGCAATGGGGATAAAAAAATGTCGGTTTATCGATAGATCGATTGATAATAGGCTGATTATGAGGTTTTAATTGAAACACTCGACGGGGGTTTATTATTATCGATCGACGAGAGATTATTCCTGTGTTTGCGGACACCAGTACTCGCGCACTCGTTTTAATTGAATTTTCGATTAAATTCGCCGTGCGAGTCGAATTGATTGCCATGTCAATTTTTTGTTACATACGCGTTTTTGTTTTATTTTATTTTTTTATAATTCATTTTCTGCCCCCACACGCACAGGAGGTCAGTTCTCGGATCGCCACTTTAAATTGGATTGACCGGGGGGAGGGGGGATTCGGGTTGTCGCAGGTTTCGCCAGCCAGCAGTCGCGAACGAAAACGTGAAATTGTGTTTTTCAACCGACACCCCAATTTTCAACGGCACTGCAGCGAATTTTGAATCGCTGTATGTCTCCCGGTCTGGACGGACGTAAACTCGCATGAGGGGAAAATTTAATGCCGAAAATACGCGCTGCCTCGGTATCGCGGTGATGGATTCGACCGCGTATACTTTATGCGTTATTTATTTTAACCGGATAACTTCAAACGTATAAAAAAAGCAACGTTCGGCTTTTTTTTTTGCAAAATTCGCGATTTCTTTTTTCGTGAATCCCAACTCGCGATGTATTTTATCACTGAGCATATAGCAATCTGATTTTTTTCTTTTTTGTCTTTTAATGATATTTTATTATTGTAGACATTGCGGTTTATTAAATTTACGAAAAATATTTTTTTACGTAAAATCGATGAATCTCGCGGTTTGCGATATTCTTTTACTTCCCGTTTACGATGTATAGTACATAATTTAGTTTTTATCGAATATCAACAACATTATTATCATTTTATTTATCCACAAAATGGCGCGTCGATGAGAATGGAATTTAACATTTATTAATGGAGAATCTCGTGAATGAATACCGGTATTATCGTGAGCACGTGAAACGCGCAGTTTTAGTAGCGCCACGTGCTCCGTTGGGTCGGGAAAACTCGTTGGTGCGAGTGGGATCGGGTTGGGTACCGCGGCAGTAGTACAGTTGCACGAGTGAGCGCACATTCGCAGTTTGACGGAATGTTATTGCGGTCATAATCGTTGAGGCGCCAACAGGTGCGAGCTGCAGCAAGCCTACACGTTGCGAGGGTGAGTTCTCGCGTATACAGGTTCATCCATAATCGAAGCTCTTCTTTTCCTCATTTTACTGCAATGCAAGTATAAAAATTGAACAATTTTTTTTATATTAAAAAAGTATTTTGATAAATGCAATACAATTTTTTTTCGCATTTCGAACCAAATATCGAAAATCCTCGATGATTTATTTTGAAAATCGGTGCCAAATCGATTTTAAAGTATATTTTATACGAAAAAAACCCACAGCAAGTTTAGCTGCGATCCGCAGTTTCTTCGAAATGATATCGTCCTTTTGCCGAAATAGACAAACAAACTGATAGAAAATGCTTTTTTACATTTCACAAAAGTCGTATATTCAGACTACAAACCGAAAGTCGAATTTTTTCAAAACAATACGCAGGCGAACAACACTGTGCAAAAAAAAATTAATTAAATGATAAATCAGCAATAATACATGTAGAATTATTCACATGTAATAAGTAAAGAAAAAAGGAAAGTAAAGAAGGCGAGAATAAAAAAAAAGTTCAAATCTCAACGATTTTCATCATTTTATTGGTATTGATGCATAAAAAGTCAATAAAATGCATTTTTTTTCGTAATAAAAGTTTTTTTTGTTTTACGCAATACAATTTTTTTGTGCATTTTCCACTGAATCCCGGAAAAGCACGATGATAAAAAACAATCAATAAAATAAGAAACCAAAAATAATTGATATGTAATGAAAATGTAAATAATGAGAGAAAGACGAAAAAAGCGTTCAAATGTGAATCCAACAGTATTGGGGTCCATGAAGCGCATAGCGTAGGTGGCGCGGGATGGTAACTTCGCGTGCCGAGTATATCTATATCCATTTCTTGTCTATCGGTTTATCTATAGACAATAACGGCTCCGGGTGTCTATAATGTGTCTCGGAAACAATAACTAAACAGTCAGTGTAGCTATTCCGTGATTCTGAAGCGCGGCAAGCAATTATACGAGAAACTTGAACGACCCATCAACTGCCGTCTGCAGATAGTGCGCCGTACTATTAGTAATCTAAGCTGTGTGTTCGGGACGAATACAGTATTAAGATAGCATTCCCACTTCGAGAGTTCATTTATACTCCTGTAGCATCTGTAGTACCGGTACTTTGAGAAGAGATCTTACAATATTGTGACAACTTGAAACGTTTGCCTACAAAAGTCGTTTACCAAAAGTATAGCCTCCGGTCATCAATCTCATCCCTTCGGCGACGGACGCAGTCGAACCTCGTCGTCACCCAAGCAGTAAAAGTGAAAGTGAGATGTCTCTCGTGAGCGTTCCGAAAGGGATAAAACTTCGACCGTCTTGACTACCTGTCGTTGAGCAAAGAGGATAATTACCTCCCCGGGGACCGTTTTCCCCAAAATCTCGTAGTTCGCACCTCGAAAGTCGTTTGCAACTCGTTTATACCTGACGTACTGCAAACTACCGGCAAATATTTTGACAGAACGAGTTTCACGCTTGTCGTTTCGTCGAGAATAGTCGCCTTTTCGCAAATCTTTCAATGTAAAATCCTCAAAATCCGCGGGAGTCAAAAGAACGGCATGAACAACCCTTGCGAACATTTGCGATTTCGTAGACTTCGGCTACCTGACTATGGCGAAGATACCGCATGGATGAGTAAGATAAATCGTTTAAGGCTCTGCAACGCATGCGGAGAGCCATTGTCATTCTGTTATGCTGAATAATATCCTCAATAATCACTGTTGAAAGTAATACCCAAGACAAATGCGCATTGTGTACGAACAAACGAACGCGCTATATTGACCGCGTCTTTCGTTACGTTTATATACCTATTCAATATAAAAGGAGACCGTGATCTTGAATCCTGTGTATCCCCCATAGCCGCTGTGCGGATTCTCTATGGTACAGAGAGACCGGTACACACGTGGTGTTCGTTTCTCCTTCTGTTCGTGGCATTTGCGCGCGTTCTCTTCTCCGGAGTTAAACTTCTTCGATGCAACTGTAAGCGCGCGAGGCTCGCACAACGCCGGCTGCATACCTGACGCGAGAGGATTTTCCCATATACGTAAGAATGGCTCGCCGCTCTCGAGCTATCGGCAGTGTGTAAGCTGCTGTTTCTATACGACGTTGCGACTATTTGCCGACCATCTATAAACGGCGAGGTGCAGTCCGGCCGGCAGAAGTCCGGAGTAGGGTACAGTCGGTTTCGCGTAGTCTTCGTCGTAGTCGATCGCAGAAGTACCGCTTCCGCGAGTACACGCATAGCTTATATGTATTTTCAATGCTCTTCTTCCAATGCTTCTTCTTCTTCTTCTCTCGCGCGCTCAAGACATCGAACAGCTTCGAGCGATTTAACCAATACTCGTATGTGTTGTGTAGAGCAACAGCGAGAAAGATGGGCAGAGGAGACTCACGCACGCGATAGAACGTGTCCGCGAGGACAGCGAAGCCTTCCTTACTATCGTAAGTAGGAAACAACCGACGGAGTTCGAACGAATACCGTTCGTTTGGGTTTCCGTGTGGAACGCATATTATCTACGGGCGCACCTCCTTCTCTTGAGATTGTCTCGGTAACGTGTGCACATTGCACGCGAGACTCTGATTTTTTTTTCTTTTTATGAAAGCCGATACGCTCTGCAGTGAGTCACATACTGAATAGATCAATTTACCAGGTATTCGCAAAGGTTTAAGTTAAACAGCTATATTCTCATTCGTATCTCGGCTGTGCCAATGGGCTTTGGTTGCTTATCTTTATCTTCAAAAATAATGACGTTATTTCAACCCTTTTATCGGGCAATCGGAAGAAAATATATTTTTTGTATTTCACGAGTCTAAAAGGAATAAAAATTTTGGAATGAAGAAAAATGTGTTCTTGTGATAATCGATTTTTCGGCTAACATTTAAAGGGTTAAAAAAAAGCAGTATCCCAGAAAAATTAAATAACCTTTTAAAACGTACCGCAAAAACGAATAAAAACTGAAAAAAAAAAACAAAAAAATTTGTCTTCGAGAATTGAGCGGTTTTGATTCCGAATTGATTGGACCCTAAGATTCCCGAAAACCAAATATCTCGTAATTCAATCAAATCGAAATGAATTTTTTTTCTACAAATGTACAATCTGGTAGTCCCGTTTACCGCTATACTGTAAATCGTTAAACAATAGCGAATTTTATGATTTTCGCATGAGATACAAGAATATTGTTTGCGACGTTACAATTGTGTACCGGTAAACAAGAGTGAGTTGACTTGCGAGTTTAGCGATAGTATTCGAGTGCCAACGTCCTTATGTGTACAGTATACATCTATAGTATAAAGGATTCCGCGAGGTATCTCACCGACCGATCTACTTCCTTATCGTGGCGAAATTGTCCTGCCCGCCAGTGGCAGGTTCCTCCGGATTCCTCGAGAACGCCAGTACTGCGATAGACGACAGAATAGGGAAGGGAGGGTGGTGGTAGGGTAAAGGAAAGACCGAGAAGAAGAGAGACTGCGCTTCCTTAGAGCGACGGAGAAAACCCGCAGAGAAGCCCGTACGTCACCCTGACGAAAAAAAGACCATCCGCGCGAGACGTTTAATTTCCGAAGCCCTTCCGCTACCTCCATTCACAATCCCCGGAGCACCCTGTACACTATACCCCTCACCTCCTTTTTCTATCCTTCTTGTACACTCAGCCACCTCAAACCTCCGACCTTAACCACTCCCGATTCTCTCTCTCTCTTTCTCTCTTTCTCTCTCTACTGCACCCTCCCCTACCGTTCGCTCTTACGTTATATCTACTCCCCGACGTACGCGAATATAACTCTATACATTTATTCAACTGTACACGTATTCCGTCATTCCGCGGAACGTGAAATAGGAACTTTGTGCTCGGGGAACGACCCAAGACGATAGATAACTACAGTTTGAAAATAAAATACCGATCGTGACTTCTCCGTCAATATTCGAAGGATCTTTGTTCTTGGTTCGGGAATATCTCGGGTTATTTCGAATGGGTTCATCTTGAATATTCATTGTGACGAAGGATAAGGAAAGGAAAGAGAGGGGGTTGGTGAATATTTCGAGGTTTTCTAGCTTCGGTGAATTTCACTTAAACATTATTTTAGGGTGTTTTCTCGAACGAATGGAATTGGTAGTTCTTTCTCGCACCAGTGAGCTAGAAATTCGCGGGTACGGTCATGAATTAGTCGGAAGACGTTCGTTCGCTGCCGGCGGCGAACACGTAAAACAACCCCCGCTGTTGCTGTTCCTGCCGGCTCCTTGCGTATAGCACGTAATAGGTATCCACAAGGATCTCTCGGTATATATACCGTGCTGTTTGGCGCGTAAGTCTTCGAGGGTCTCCCGTTGCCTCGTAAATCCACGACTAATTCGGTAAACAGGAAGCGTCTTGGATTGGCCCTCCCTTCGCGAGAATCTCTCGCGTTAAATAGTGCGTAAGGGGTTGTACGACAGAACGAGTCGAGAGAACGCTTGTGTTGGAATGAAACAGAGAAACACGCAACCCCCATCCTACTTGACGCGCTTAGCCCTGTTGGCGCAATTGGACTAAGCCGTTATGGCGTCAAAAAAGCCTTTTCCCTCACAACAACCCGTCCATACTTTGCAACCCCCGTGGCTTGTTATTCTTGATTTACCGTGTGAGTCTCCACCAAGAGCTTTAAGCCTCAGAATTACGGACATTCTAATCTTTTATTTGCCAACTCATTTACGATGTACTTCTTTGTCTGAATAAAATGCATTTCAAAGAAAAATTTCACATATCGAGGGGGTTATTCTCGTATTTTAAAAATCGGTTATCGGGCAGTAATTTATCAGTCACGCCTCAATTTTTTCTAGTTTTTTTTTTTTTTATGGCTATTGTGTTTTTCTCGAATTTCGCCGAAAAAAAAGTTGTATGTATAAAAAAATACATTAAAATATAATTCGAACACTTTTCAGAATTTATTGACAGGAAAAAATGACAACCTTGCAAATTACAAATATCATTCGTTTTCACAATTTTATCGTTGTGTAGTGACACAGCGGAATTTAAAATTGCTGTAAATACTCGATCTTGTGTATTATTTCTCCAAAATTTCATTAAAAAACTAAAAAAAAATTGTAAAAAATTCGAAATCACTGATTCACGAAAAATGGCTTGAAAAAATTTGCGGCGACAAATTATAGTACAGTCTAATTTCAGGCTATGTCCGATCTTTTTTTTCACGCTGATCACGAATCCGCCACTTATGTTAATCTTCGCTGAAAAAAAAAACTTACATTTTTTTATCCCGAGTTTCAAATTACTCCCGAAGGCGCGTACCGCGCTGATGAAAAAAAGTAAATAAAAAGAAGATTTACTTTTTTAGCATCTGATCTATTCGCACAACGCGACGCAATTTCATGGACGAATAAAAGTATCACGGATGACTAACGTTCGTCTCATCTCGAATCCACGAACGCTATAAATTGCGGCCTCGTTTTGATTTGAGTCGCGAAGTAAAATCCGACGTGGCACTTTTGAATATTGGCCGATCGCCAGGAACGTGCTAACGCGTGTCCTGACTCTTATGTATAGCCTTAACTCTTTTCCCTTTCCCTTGTGGCTCTGCTTACCAAGCAAATTTGCTTATCGATCTTTGATATTCCAAGCGTTCGCCGTGCTCGCGAGACGTCGCTGAATTCCTCAAGTTTTTGTCAAACGCAGCGATACGCAACGAGGAATCGTTTTGTCAGATGAATTTGACGATATTAAAAAGGTTTCAAAAACCGCGATTTCGCACTTTTTCTTATCGTTCGATGACAATATTATCATCAGTCTTCGATTGCATCTATTAAAGCGCTCGTTGCCTCAACGTTTATTTCAACGTCAAGTGTTAACGTATCCCGAAGATTTCCGGAAGCGTTTTCAAAGCGATGAAACATAACGATGCTATAAAAATTGAGAGTTGAAGTTTCGCGGGGGTGGCACGCGACTCGCACGTTGCCCGTAAAATCCCCAACCCTCATCCCGCGAATGGACCACAGTCTCCCTTCTCTCGTAACCGGTGTACGACCTCCGGACTATTTTTCCGGCTGGCAAGAGTCGCGTGTACGTTGAATGTGGCTGCTGCGACATCATATACCGCTCGCTTCGCATTGGTGTTCCCGTATTTTCTCATTTGCCCTTCGTGTTTTTACAACTCATCTTTTATATCGCAACCTCTCGCGCGCGCGAGTTACGTGACGGATGAGCGGGGATGTGGTCACAAATCACGCGAAGCTCACGGTTGCGCCGGTTCCATGACCACCGGTTGGCGCTGAAGCTCTCTTCTTCTTTCCCCCTTTTTTTTTCTTTTTAATAATTTTTTTATTTCGCGAATGAAATATCAACGAGCGACCCGCGAATATAAGCGCATCAACACCGGAAACAGCGCATAATAAAACAGCTATATTAAATTATCATTGTCTTCGACGCATTTTTATTATCTCGGGTCGATTAGAAAGTCGCGATTAACGGCCGGAGATCAACAAAGAGGTGTAAGTATGCCCGGTGACCGCGACCACCCTCGATCGTGCGAATGCCACGCGTGCCTCCGGCTAATTAATTGTCGGTTAAAAATTGCGGGCAAGTAAAGCGCGTCTGCATTGGCCACACCGGACCGAGAGTACAATCATCGCTGTGTACCGAGAAGCCAATGGAATTTTTGCACCGTGCTTCGCTCCGTCGTGCCGCGTTTAGTTCGCTACGGTGGTCGACTCTTGACCAACATTCGCCTGTGGCTTCACGGAGACGCGGAGCTCGTCGCTCGCCCACGACGTGGCTCTCTACTCTCTATTTCTTGCGCACATAACCCACTGAACTTCGTACAACTAAAAAATAAAAAACGGATCGAACGTAAAAAAAAAAAAATACCTAATATACTTTGGCCTTTCGATTCGTAATATCAAGAAATTCAACCACGTTGTAGATCTTGTCTCGCGTGTGTTTCTCACATAGACATTCGTTCACATCCGCATACACACCCTTGCGGTCGACGATTTTCAATTATATCCTCGAGACCGTTCACACCGTAGAAAGAGGCGTCTCGGGCATATTGCTCGCGTGAGACGACGATATACGTACCTCATACCAAAACCCCCATGCAATATTGTACGTGGAAATATGTAAGTTCCATGGCGTTGGCGCTAAGGGGAAGTCGCGAGACAGAAGCTGCAGAGCAGAAAGGGGGGAGGTGCCTCTGTAGGGCGTGCTGCAAGAACTCCAGTACCGGAAGCGTGACTGATATTGCTCGTGGAACGCGAGATCGCTGAAGGGAGACGATATCTCCCAAGGGTCGTCACCGTAACCCTCGTTGCCACTGGATTTATCATATATATTAACAACAATAAAACTTAATAATTCGACTTGAGCCAACGAACTCGTGGATGAAAATTAAAATGTTGATTCATACAATGGGTCACACGGTAAAGGGGATAAAAAAAAAACTTCCTTCAAATTTACACAGCGAGATAAAAAAACTGATCTACGTTTGGACTTTACATACATAATTATAATTTTTTATATTTATTTTTATTTTTATTATCACACCTTTTTACACCATTTTAAAATCCTTTTTGTTTCTTCTACGTGTTGTGATATTTTTCTTTTTGGATAATTTTTTTTACACGGAATTAATAATAAAAACAGATGATATGGAGTTGTGAATTCTAATTATTTTAGCTGACCTGTTATGTTTCTTGTCTTTCGTATTTTGTGGCTTCTAAAATTTGGCAAAAGCACTTTTACAAGTGAAACGTACGGTGTCAAAGTTTCGCGAACGCACGCGCGGTAGAGTGATAAATCTTGGGTAGAGAAAGCCGCGACTTCAGGAAGTAGAGAGGAGGAGAGGCGAGAGGGGTTTAAACAGTTGGATCAGCAAGATCCCTAATGAATCCTCGTTGCGAGAGACCCTCGAAGCGAAGCTACCCACTTCTCTGGTATTCGGTCTGTGGCTCTCCTCCCTTTCGACTTTCGGAGAATCTTCTCGGCGAAACGGCAACGGCAAGTTTCGCCAGTCCTGCGGCTTGTTGGTATCTCTTCAGCAAGAGTAGAGTGAACCAAACCCCTCGCCCCGTTTACCTTTCCTAACACTTATCCACTCGAGCGGAGACGTACACTCACCGACTCTCTCGTGCAGTTTCCAAACAACGGACATACGCAAACTGCAACAAGAAGGCAACAAGAATCGAGGTTTAGGGAGGATGAGAGGGGGAGGAACCAGTGAAGGAGAGAGAGAGAGAGTGAGAGAGAGAGAACATGGTGAAGAGCGAGCAAAGTTGAGGAGTCGCCACAAGGGAACGGAACACGTGCTTTCCGCAGTGGACGCCCGAGTTTCCAAGCTTTCCTGCGAGATCCTTGCGGTTCCACCTCGGTAGAGTACTAGCGAAGAGCCACCGAATAAGGCTTTGCCGGCAACTGTGTGTTCGCCATACGAATCGCCGAGGGGTGCCGTTTCCTTAACCTAAAGTCATATAGCACATACTGTCCTACAGCCTTCTGTGCTCTTCGGTCTCTTCTTAATAGTTCTCGTATACGTACCTCGCCACTGACCGCGCGAGCGCGCGTATGTCCGTTTCGGCTGTAGTTGCGAAAATAACTGGCTGGTATCTCCAGTGGTATACGGCTGACGATGGTCGCGTTACGGTAAACCGAGCGATTTGACGCCCGTCCCAAGGCTCGCATACGACTTGCCCCAAGATGCGACCGCACGCAGACGTAATATCCGCCACCGCTCAAGCGGCATTCAACTACCTATACCCCTACACAATGTATACGCTACGTCTTCGTATACAGTTTCGCCGTCTTAGGTTTTAGTCAGAATCTTCGCCAACCAACAGGGATAAACAACGGTCACCGAAACTTTACTCCTATCGTGTTTTACTACTTGTCTAATGCTTCTTGATATATATCGCACCCATGGGGAATATTAGTAATAAATACGCTCCGTTATATATGTACCGAAGGAATTATATGGAACCGAAAGGTAAATGGAATGTTTTTTTTTTTTTTTTTAATGAATAGAGAATTTCAACAATAGGTCTGAAATTTATTGCTCTCTCGAGTGGATTATGTATATATGTATATATATATTTTTATTCTGGATAGAAGCCATAGTTCTTTCACAAGCGTTCGTGTTGCGTGCGCGCATTTCCCTTTTTCGATCTCATAGCCGTGAAAGAGATCGAGCAATGGGGCTTTTGCATCCCCCTTCTCATACTCCCGCAATGTTTGTTCGAACTAATAAGCCGAGGAAGCAGGGGTCTTGAATCTGTTCTTGGATCGCCTGAACAGGTACAGGCTGTACATGAAAGTTCTGCCTGCTGATGCTGCCGGACATCATAAACCGAAAATGCTGCGAAGCTCAACGAGACGGTCCCAGGTTCGTCGCTATATAACTATCACAAATATAACTATACACATAGCTTAAAGCGTGTGCGACGCTCATGAGAAAGATAGAAAAGCCCACACGTGTGTCTGAGAGAGAGAAATGAAACGCTGAGCGCAGGTATGGCGTGGTAGCGATGGCGGCGTGTTGGTAGCGATAAATCATGGGTTACCACATTGTAGCCCAGTAAATCATCGGACGCGGGGAACGCGAGAGCTTCCCAGCGTGAAATGAAACGAATTCATCTCTGTCAACCCCCACTACGTGCTTACAATCCACCTCTCGCCCGCACCTCTCCTGCACCTCTCGCCGCAGCTCTTTCGTTGGTTAACTCGCTCTTTCTCACCCGCTGCTTTTTGGTATACGTATACGTACACATTTTCTCTCATTCTCTCTTGGTATTTCTCTCGCTCTCTTGTACCAACTCCCGCGCCCCCCGCTCTCGCTACTAACACCAACACTCCTTTTCTATACATCGTCAGAGAGTCCGCCCGCGATCACCGTTCGGTTCTCTTCCTCTCGCGCTGTTTTCTATCCTTTGCACGCACCAGGATAGGTGGCCAACTCCCAGCAGCCGGAACACACTCTATACTCTTTTACTATGTGAATGGCCCGGGCAGTTGTGCTCTGTCTCTTCACCAATACCGAGAGAAAATTTTCCGTCCACGGGATATAATATAACACAAGCATGGAATCTCTCGCTGCTTCACGTGCGCACGAGAACCTTTACATTATGTAGCTCTCTGTAGATATATAATCTTGGTACCACCCACCCCCTCCCTATACGCCGTCGTATCCTCTTCTGGGTATAACAACGCGCTCACTGCGCACACTTATTCGTTCACGTTTTACTCCGTCTCTCTCTCTCTCTTTCTATCTCTGATGCCGCGTACACTCCCGAAACTCTCTTTCACACGCACGAATGTATTCTACCGCCATTCGAAACTCCATCGCGAAACCATTTTTTATTTCGGTTCATCGCGGCATTCGAATGGTCACTGCATACTAATAAAGTGGATTTTTTTTTTGGTTTTTTTTTTTTTTTCGCTGCGTTTGCGCAATTTTTTTTTGTTTTCACATCAGATACTATCATTTTTCATCCCCTATTAACGTTCTTGCGTGGAGAACATTTTTTGTGGATAGTCAGTCAAAGGGTAGAATTTGAGATGAAAGTTGGATACTTTGTGGATGTGGATGGCAAAGATGGATGGAGGTTTGCCGGTGAATTCTTTCAACCACCCCAACACGAAGCGGGGTTGAGACCAGAGACGTACGTCAGTTCTGGTGCGAACGCCCTCGCCAGGCACACGTCGACGTTCCCATTTTATTTATCGTAATTTGATACAAGCGGGGGTTCTCCCGCTGCTGCTTGCTTGGTCGAAACAAAAAATTACAGGGAAGCCAGAGGGAAAAGCGGAACGGGGGAGAGAGAGAGCATAGTAGAGGGATGCGCCCATAGATCCGCAGCAACTCAGACGCAGCCGCGCCTCCGACCTTCGCGCGCCCGGCCATCCACTTCTTCTCCCGCGCGCTCTTCCGCTCCGCGCGCTATTTCTCTCCTATCTATCCATCTCCGTCCGCTTCTTTTTCACGTTCATTCCTTTCTTTTTTTTTGTTCTTTTCTTAGCTCGCTCCATCCGCGCAAAACCTCCCTCGGTTTCTTCGACTATCCGAACTCTCTCGAGGTACTATCCCTCTCGAGGAACTACTCGCGCCCCTATTCTTCTTTCGTATACCGTTTTTTTTCTTCCTTCTCACACGCCCATCCCCAATTTTTTCGTTTTTTTCTTTGCTTTCTGCCCACAACCCCCGTCGATTCGTCGTTCATCATATAAAATAAACAGTTCAGGAGGGTTGGACGCCTACCGGATTAAGCTTGGCATTCGACGGTCTCGATCACGTACGAATAATCCGATGTGGCAACCTCGTAAATTTACTATATTGGAACTTCTTTGACCACTGGGCGCGTCTTTTCTTTTTTCGTTTACTCAGGAATTTTCTTATTCGTTCGGCTCGAGAAATAAAGAACAGGTTTCAATGTTCATCAGTTTAGTGGACGCTTCTCGTGTGTACTGAATGTTCCACGATGAAACGAAGAACTGCAAGCTCAGGTTACTGCTTCGTCGCACTCCGGGAGCTTGTCGGGAGGGGTGAGAGGTTTGAGATTTTCCTCTCGGAGTCTCGGCGCTGGCGGTAGACTATTACGCGAATCCCATAAATCGGTCGCGACACCTTCACTACGGGGTTTACGTAACGATAAATCTCACGGACTGAAATAATGCGCGCACCTCATTTCGTAAATGGCATTGTACTTAAAATTGTCTAGCAGTACAGTTACTTGCGCATTGAAAATAGTGCATCCCTTTCTTATACCGTTTTGTCTCATATTCGAAACATTTGCAAAAATAAATTTATACAAACGGAAGTAATACATTGTTTTTAGTTTAATACCGTAAAAAAATAATGTTACAAAAATTTTGAGAGTGTAATAAATAAATTGTGTTAACAAAAAATACGCGAAGTAACAAATAATTATTCGCATATTATAATCGGGAGATTTATTAGTCGTTAAGTGTGGGGATTTCCCGACAGTAATATGTGAATAATTATTTGTTATTTTACTTTTTTTCGTTAATGCAGTTTATTTATTACATACTTTCTATGGGTCGGAAGTTCTTTTTTTATGTTTGTAATATTATTATTTTAAATTCATCCCTTTTTGAGTGATAATTGCCCCAAACGTTGCGATAAAGTGCTCATGCGATCGATCGTATAGCTCTCTGGCGTGAGATGCAGCCGAAAAGATAATGGCGGCATATATCGGCGAAATTTCCGATGTATTCAAGCGCATTATTTTTTTACCCTTTTACCTCTGTCGATCTCCAGTTAATCATAATAAAACCGAAAAAATTACGAAGATTACGGTACAAGATAACGATGCGTAAAATTTTGTTAAGATATTTTTAGATGCTTAAAGAACATCAAATACCATGAAAACACACAAAGTCACGCGTTCACGGTGAAACGGATAACTCTCATTTTTTTGCTTGGCGGGTAATCGGGGGTTAAAAAAAATCACATTAAAATTAGTGTATCGCTTTCTCATTGTATTTTGTCTCGAATTCCAGATATCAATATAAAGTAATTCATAAAACCAAAAAAAAAAACATTGTTTCGAGCGAAACTTGTGTTTCGTAAAAACTGGATCAGAATTTTCTTCTTTTTTTTTCTTTTACGCAACTCGTATCTCACGAAGAGGTAAGAGAGACGAAGAAAAACGATCGATATTGCTCTGTGGATTTGGCCTCTATGATTTATAAAGCACCCTCGAGAAAAACTGTCATGGCCGACTGTTGGCCCGGGGTCACGAGCGTCGTCAGGGGGTTTGGTTTTTCGCCTCCTGTCTTCTCTGTCCTTCCCTCTCTCTCTCCCTTTGCTTCCTTATTTTCTTTATCCGTCCACCAATTCTCGGGCCGCTCGCGCGCGATATTGCGCCGCGGCGATAACTCACGGGTTCTCTCCCATTCCTCCTATCAGTCTGCTCGCGAGACCCGGCCAGCCCCTCTGCAACCATCTCGTTCTCTCTTATGCATCCGTTCTCTCTCGCTATGCTGTGTTTTCACCCCCGCGTTTAGCTTCGCGTAGAGTTCTTCTCTCTCTCGTCCCACCCCTCGACGGAGCCGACCGAACCGAATCCAGCATCCACCACCCTTATAGTCGACTTCATTGCGCGCCTAGCGCACGTTTGTCTCCCATCGTTCTCGTCACACCCTCCAATACCCCCTTCGAATTCGCACCCAACCTTTCTCGTTTTTTTCTTTCGCTTTCCCTCTTCGCAATCCCTCAGTCACAATTTTTTACTCGAATTCTACGACATACACAGGCGCACGCATGCTCGTTCGCCTTCCCCCAGTATAGCATATTCTCGCCCACTTTGACTATCATTACTCTCCTGTCGAAAGTAACGAATAACACAGCCAAGCCTCCTAAGTCTCTATTTTCGCCCTCAACCAGACGTTTCTCTCTAATGCCCACCATTCCGATTGGTCCGAACCGTCTATCTTCGTTCCAGAGATTCCTCTGGTATACGCACACGAGGCTTTTATTTTATTGACGTTTATGTGCGCGTTGCGTCCCGTTGAAAATTTGGATAAATTCCGATAGGCTTCACAGCGGCCGTTTAGACTCATACGTGGGATCTTCCGTGACGAATTTAAATTATGTATTCGACGATACTTCGATTTCTTACACTTAAAATCGGCGCCAATCGAAGATTGACATCATTCACTCGAACTTTATTACGAAATAAAAGTTAATATTCTCACTTCATACGATAGACGACCGTTCAATATAGTCAGCGAAATTCTTTCGGAATGAACTGAACAAAATGAACATTTCTTTTGTTTTTTCTTTTCGTTACGTATATATATATATATATATCATGAGCACGGAATTCGATCGAAATGACGTGCGGCATAACGCGAAAAGAAATTCTTTCCATTATCGCAAAGAGGGTGAGGCAAAGGTGGAAGAATAAAACGAAGGCGAACGCGAAGAAGTACGAGATAAAGGTAATTGGTTCGGCAAGACCCTCCGATGATCTCCGAAGGTCTCGAGCGCTCCTATGCCCGCAGGCAATTTAGCTCTTTGCCACGGAACTAATAAAAACCCCCGGGACGGCGAAAAATATAAGGCATCGCGAGTGGGGGGAGAGTGTTCCCTCCGCGTACTCACTGCCAGTGCCCCTCATAGCGCTGATGCTGTGGTTGCTGTGTGGTACAGCGTTGTGCTGCGCGAGACAGATAGGAAATCTAATTTTCGGAGCACGAGGGGTTCTGGTACAGGTTCAGCGTTAGCGGGGACGAGCCATCTCTCACTGTATTATTTATACGAGGTCCGAAATTGGTGCCCTCGCATGCCGGGCACGCGCTCATCTCTCGCCTATACTCACTCCTCTTTCGTTGTGTGGGTGATGGCTATGCTGTTGGCTGCTGGTGGTTCCTGGTCACGATGCTTCTTGCCACCAGTCGCGCAGTGGCCTTTCTCCGCGACCTCCCACCAAAAAATATATTACCCGACGATAATATATTCCACGCGTTGACGTCATTCGACGACATTTTCCAAATAATTTTCTTCGAGAGATGGAACGCGACGGCAATGAAATTAATACATTCTCATGTGATATATCTCGTGTAATGTGAAATTCTTGAGAAATATCTGTCTATCGCGTCGAGCTATGCGCAAAGACGCCAAAGGCAGTCCGGTAGCTCGGGATACCTTATACAAATAGCAGATTGCAGCAAACTGAGTGTCAAGTCATTTAATTTTTTTTTTTTTTTTCGCGAATAGGCAACCTCCGTAAAGCTTATATTAATGGAGTCTCTGTTTTCTATTCACCCTCCTATCTGGCCGACGTTCATGCCCCCGCGTACAAATGCGTAAAGCCAGTAAGCGGCTCGAGAGCGCAGCATCAGCTTTTGTTTCCATGCAAATTCGTTCGCTTCGTGCCATATCATAAGACGCCCGAGTTTAACGCCTCTTTCTATATGGTACTTCGCCGCAACAGCAGCACCAACATCCCATTATCTGGGCAATAATAATCCCTGCGCACGGAATTCTCCGGGAACCCCCCATTGTTTCGCGGGATTGGAACGACTCTTGAAGCATTCTCTGTATATGTACATGAGCCGCAAACAAATTCAAGTACAAACCGATAGAATCATTATAATCTTACTACGATAAAGCAGATACGAGGGTAAAGAGGACACGAAAGTTCGAACCAATAAAAAATGAAAAAAGAAAAGCCTTTGGTGGGTTATACGAGTGAGACACGTCGAAATTTTTATGGCGGCACGTGTGTACCCGTTTAAGTTCGCATCGTCGGAGAGCGTAAAAGTCCCGCAGACTCCGGTGGGATCGTGAAGGTATCACGGAGAAGCCTACAGATTCCGTTTCGGTTGGCTGTATGGACCAAGTCATATATACGGAATAGATCCGGTGGGATAAAAAAACCGAGCAAAAGAATAAAAAAACGAAGAAAGAAGAGCGATCGAAAGCCAATAATTGGAATAAACTCGGCGCAAGGCAGTTATCCACGAGCGAGAGTTCGATAGGGGGTTTCCCCATCTCGTTTCACGCCTCGATTCTGTCACGAGCCGTGAGTTTGGTGAACGGGCGTTACTCTCGCGATCGCTATGGCTCTCCGCTCGCTCACTATCGCCCGAACGGGGTCGCGGAGAGGGTGGCTGCGATAACTAGAAAACTTCTTTTCTCTTCAGGACGCACAAGCAACCAAGCAACCCTCAAGACGTTCAACTCTCGCTGCTGCCTCATCCTCTCGCAACCCTCGACGCGTTCAACTTCAGCCCTCACTCCTTGTACACGCTACTGCGAAGAAGTCGCGCGGTGATGCTGTGTGTTACATAGCTCTCCTATACGTGGAATCTCATAGTTTCTCCCTTCGTTTTCCCGTTCATCTCTCGCTCTGGGGAAACGTGGCGGCGCCCGTAGACGTGTTCCACCCAAATGCGCTGTTAAAATTTTGGACACAATCTCACCATTTGTCTTGGTGGGTCCGGAAATAAATCTCCGACGGCTCAGCCGGCTAAGAAAAACGCCGCCGTGCACCCTCTCCCACCGACGTATATAGTATACCAAAGAGCCTCCGTATAGGTGCTTCTTTCTCCTCCCCCTCTTTCCACCCGTCCTTTCTCGCTCCTTCGCTTCGTTCGCGCCATTTTCTTTTCTTTCTCTCTTCGCTACCTTCTATTTCACGCTTCTGTATGTACCCTTCGTCTCGTACGAGTTTCGCGTCTTTTTCTTCATTTTCCTCTCATCCCCCTATCCGCAAAACTAAACCCTCTTCTACGTTCCGGCTATAGTGCGCCACCTCTCCTTCGATGTTCTATCGATAAATCATAATATTCGTATTAACATTCCTACCACTTTCTTTCTTACTCGTTCTTGCACTGGCGAGTTGTCGACGCGAAGCGACCTTCCGGTCGATTTCTCTATCGATTTTTCGGACGAGAGTCGTGAAAAATTTTTCATTCTTCGTATCATCGATCGATCGTAACACATGAAAAATCACGATTCGTGAAAAGCTTTCGAATTTCAATGTTGAGCATTTAATTTTTTTCCATTTTTTTTTTTATGGTCACCATTATCGGATAGTGTTCTTTTTGCTTATCACCGCCTCTTTCCTGCAATTAAATTCAATGGACCATATCACAGCTGCGATTAATGTTTCACTTTGAAAGATCAATCAATCACCTCGACAGATAACCATTCACCGATTATTAACAAGAAGACATTTTTGTTTTTTGTCGCACGCAACATATGACTTCATTAACTGAAAGCTTCGATACAATAAAACACGGTATTAATCTACATACAACATTGCCCTCACAATTCTCGGCCGCGTCCGAGTGCAGACAAACTAGCGCGCCGGACCCACAGCCGAATTATTCATCCGCGACAGATTCGCGCACCTAAATAATTCATTCGTTGCGATGCGATGAGCCGCGGAGGAGGGGAAAGGGGAGAGAGGGCGCGTTACAGGGCCGCACGCTTTGCGCGCAACGAGAGCAATCTCCACGCGTACGTCTCTCGTAAATCGGGGAGAGAGTCGAGGTCTCGTGCTCTCGCGTTCGCTTGTCCGCACCCGTAGCATATCAGGCAGCCAGCAGGAGAACGAATCGATGTACGAATCGACGGGAGTCTCGAAGGCCAAAGAACCATACGAGATCCGAGTGAACGGCAATCTCGTCGATTAATCCCTCGAGAAGGTCTATCCAGTTATACCGCTCCGATATATATATACCGTTTGCTTCAGTTTCGTGATACTGGAAGAGAACTGCAAGTCTCCGCGGATCGAAAGTGGGAGGTCAACGAAAATAAAATAAAGTAAAGAAACGTATATAATTTTTTTTTTTTTTTCGTAAGGGTAGTTGATATTTGATCGACGATCGTTGGAGTTATATCGAAATCGTTCAATTGTTTCTTCTCTCGTCTTCGGTATCATCTTCCGTTTTTCATCGTGTGCCTTGCGAGCCGAATGAATGAATGAACGAGTTCGCGCGTGAACCGATCGACCGAAAAAGAATGAGAGTAAACGCGAACGAGAATGAATGAATGAATGACAATGATGCAGTATATCAAATCGACAGCGGGGCGTGTTCACTCGGTGTGCTTCTCTACCTGATGCACACGCGCGAATATTCAACATGCCTATATATCTTTTCTATATTATGCCCACATAGCATGAACGCACGTGAATTATAACTGCAACACGCGCGCAGTTATAACGGTGGTACAACTTGCGAGAGCATATCGACGATTTCTCACGTGTATGCAGTCGCGTTGATGCACACGAGATCTCGATATTGCTGACGGTACCGCTGAACACAGCGCCGATGCACCGTGGGGTGCCCACACGAGCTTCGGTGCGAAGGAACAACGCCACGCTGTCACTAGGACATCATAATGCGTTATTTATAATCGGATGAACATAAAAATACGAATAAAAGACCTTCGAAGTCGACTCCCAATTCCATTTCGCAATGACGATAGAATTCGCATGTATTTGACATTTCCATTGAATACCCGACGACCGGTCGCGAATACCGCGAGTAACTCGGCAGTAAAACGGTGGCGGTTGATATCTCACATAGGTAAGCGCAAGCGGTGTCTATTACATAGTTGAGGTAACGCATAGCAGATATCGAGAAAGGAACGAGAAGAACGAACGTTCGAGAAACGAGTGAATGACAATGACGCAGTAAATCAAATCGTCGTGTAAACTCAATGGCGTTTCAAGTATGTAATCCTCCGCTGGATTCTACTATGGCTTTGGTAATACGAGATACAAGTTGGAAATCGAACGATTTCTCACGTGAAAGAGGAGCGAAGAGGCCGCGGGAGACACCGGCAGCGAGAAGATCGGAGGAAGATCTCTCTTCTTCTCGCTCTCTCGATCGCCAAGTGCAAAACCAAAGGAATCGGTAACGCTGGGTGTGTGCAAAGCAGAGCGCGTGGTCTTTCGCGATACACGACGGACTCTACCACGCGACGTGGTACACCCTCGCGGACGCCGACGCGGCTTCGTCGGAGCATATGTAGACCTCTGCCGTTCGCCGCATAACCAAGAAGACGTATGTGCGTTTTGGCGAAGCGCCTCCGCAAGACGATATAATTCAGAATACGCGAAGATCGTATGTACATGTATATTATAACTATACATATATATGCCGCGAGCGTTGCTGAAGAGAGCCAACGTAAAATATGTGTCTGGTATCTTATTCTTCACCCAGTTCTACGGGTACGCGTTTGCCCGACGGAGCACAGCGAAGTAGTAACCGCGAGGAGAGGGTTATTTCTTTTTCGAAGCGTATCACGGTGCATGCTATACGTATTACGTTGCGTTATACGTTTATGATACATGCACCATAGGTTAGGATATTTCTTTCTGTTATTCTCTTCGTCTTCCTCATTCTTCTTGTACGCGAAAAAGGACCGTTCGGATGGACTCCGTGACTCAGTGCAGATATTCCGCGAGCCCTTTTTTTCTTCACTTTTTCATTTCATCTCTTTTCTTGCGACACAATGAAAGAAGATGGGAACTACTGTTGTACGTTTGCTTCTTTGTCGTCCTATGCTACGCGAGCATCGCGAGACTCCTCGTGTTTCCGGTGAAATTATTATTATTGTGCGCTACCGGGGACGCGAAGAGGGCTGGCTGCGGAGAATGTGGCCGCTGTCACATTAGCGTCTCGCTCGCGGGCATCAAGGGTGGACGCTTCGGTGCGTCCGCGTGCCTCGTGAGCTCCCGGAGAACTCGAGAATTCTCCGGTTCGACCACTTTTTCCTTGGGATGAAATGTAACAGCGATTCTATACATTCGACGATTTCTTGCCCGTTTGTCATATGTAATTTCCGTCTAAGTTTTCTTTGCTTTCCGATATCACGTTAAGTGGATTTACCATATCAGTTCGAATTAAACCGATTGATCGGTTATAAGAATTCATTCTAAATAATTCGATCGATACCAAATTTAATTTACTCATCGGAAAATCTACGCAGTCATTGGGCTGATTTTGTGGGCCAATCGGATAAAGATAATCAAGCCGCAGGGTGCGCCAGGTGCATCCCGGCGAGGCGCGAGTCCAGTAGCACATTCACGAGGTGATAAGTTAGCCAGGATTTGGAAGGTTGAGCGGAATTTGGCTGAAGCCCGGTTAACGCATTGGATCAGGGCGCGAGAGCAAGGGAAGCCCCCGCAGTACCTTATATAAGGTTCCAATGCATTACGAACGTAGGATTGCACAGGCTGCAAGGTTGATGGCGAACGAGCGAGCAGACGAGAGTGAGGGAGAGAACAGCTCGTAGCGATGGTGGTGGAAGCTCGCGCGAGCACCCCGGAATGGAGTCGTAGGATAGCAATTTCGAGCGAGCAGTAATAAAGCACGTCTGCGCGCCGAAATCCTGATGAATGGCCGCGCTTAGGCTTGAAATGGAGAAGCGACGAGCCACTCGCACTTGCTCACTCACTCCTCTTCCCTTTCCAGCGAGTCGCTCAATTCCATTTCTCTCTCTCTCTCTCTCTCTCTCTCTCCGTTTCGCACGCCAATATCTCTCTCGCACTACTTGCGTACAGAATCTGCAAATTCTCCATTCGTCCCTTTCCCCTTTCGCTCTCGGTAACCCAACTAACTCTCATCCCTACCCGTTAGCGGCTCGTGGATAGTCGCCTATCTCCAGCATCCCGTGGACCATGTTGCAGAGAGAGAATCTCCATTGTAGGGTAACTTCAAACCACCCCCTCCCTCTTTCCTAGAAATTCCCATCCCCTTTTTGAATCGTTCGAGGTGCGACTAGTGCCGAAATCCGCGTTCCACTCTTGTGTATGGGGATTCAGATTTCGCTTTTGCAATTCGCGCGAATCTTTCCGTATACAGTTGAGCGCAACGTGAATGGCAAAACTCGTGTGAGGGTGAGCCGGTGAGACTACGCGTAGAGAGGACTTTCGTGAGCTCCAATAAATCTGCTCATACCAAATTGAGAATGTAAAATACATGCGGAACGTCCCGGGGTCTCTGGATTCGCGATATACCCGCGGACCGTGCAAACGCCGCTCGAATATCCTCCCTTGCCTCTCGAACTCTCTCACTCTCCTTTGCGTATATGTATTTTTGCATGCATGCGCGATGACAGCGAATACACACGTGTTTGCAGACCCAGCGCGTGTATTGTACACGCGGTAGAGTGTGAGAGTGTTAGCGAGGAACTCGAAGGGAAAACGCGTGCGTGTGTAGGTAATACGTGGGTTTTATCAGGTCCGAACCACGATGGTCAGGTACTGCGTTTAATTTATTCGGTCCGTGCGGCGAGTTAACGTGTGGAGAGGGTAGAGAAGGGGTCGAGTCGATATCCCTCTTCTCCTTGCCTTCCACGATCTTGATATTACGCCGTCTTAATTCGAACGTTTTTGCAAAGCTCCTCTTCACTCGTATAGTTCGATCGAGCATTTAAAATCACTGGGATACTTGTCGCTTGGCGCCGGTCATCGATTATTCGCAACAAATCGACAGTTTGTTTGGTTTTTTTTCTCTATTCTTTCGTTTTTTTTATTCGTTACTCGTATCTCTCGCGAGAGAGGGAAACCTGCGACAGATGATGACCGAGGAAGGACTCCCGACTGACTTATGGTGTATTATAGAGTTCCCAAGTGCATAACCACCGGGCCACGGGGTACAGCGCTCTGTTCGCTCAGGGAACGGCTAGAGAGAAGGTGAGAGAGAGGAGAAGAGGGCCACCACTACCTATAGCACCGACTTCTGGGCCTCTAAATCAGCCTCCGTGTCGTGATTCATGGAGGGCAACCTCTCGTCCTCCTCTCTCCCCTTTCGTCTTCTCGCTGCCTTCTCCTCTGCTTGTTCCCTATCCCTGTTGCTCTCTCTTCGAATCTCTCGCGCCCTCACCTTCGAACATTCGCCTACCCTTCCCCGTACCCTTCCTCGTACCTCGAGTCCGCCAACCCCCTTTCCTCACGCTCTTACCACTCCTTCGGCAGTGACCTCCCGGCACGACCCTTTTACCTCCACACACTTCCACCTTCGCTCGGCTTCCTTTCGCTCTGTTGTGTAGCACACTTTCGTGAAGCTCGAGCTCCACCTTCCACACACGATATGTTGTTCCGTAACGTACGCTCTTCGCTGCTTCTTCCGAGGGAACCGTTACGCAGTTGCTTCTCCACAGCATCTCGCAGTGGACCAAAAAATTCTTCATTTTTTTTTCTTCTTCTTCCTTCCTTTGTTTTTCTCTTCTATTTTCGTTTTTTTTTTCGCACATCTTTTTAGCATGTAAACGAGAGGCATCGTATGCGACAGTTTGCAAGATGGAGGATCGTTTATTATATACCCGCGGGCTTCGCGTACACACTCGGCTGGTCCTTTATTGCCGGATAAATGGCAATCCGTCAGTCCCGAGTAAACTTATATAAGGGGAAGTACATGCATACAGTGGCAACGTTAGTGTTTCACTTGGCGTCCGGATAGTCGTGTGTTCTGCAGCCCTAAGGAGCGCGTCTTCCGGAAGACCCGAAGCTTCTTTTATTGCGCTCGTGGAGCCGAGTGTCCTTTGCCATCGTTTCTCCGCGCAGACTCGACCTTTCAGCGTGCGTTCCTCGTACGTTTACGGGAACATAAATAATTCTCCTCAACCATGTGCGAATGTCGCTAATGGTGACGCTTTTTTAATTTTTTTTTACGCGAACGAAACACCAATGAAAGCGAACCTTCGAAAAATGTGAACATCTGGATCGTCGAAGAAGTGTGAGAAAGAGACGAGTCTCCGGGTCTGTTTAATCCCATTGCCCAAATATAACGAATGAGCTGTCCATTTATTTTTTCAAATGTCTCTTGCTCATTGACCAACAGCCGAGAAGTAGCCTCTCGGCTCTCACACGCCATAATAATTCGATCGGTGCGTAAATTCTACGTTTCTTTTTTTTTTCTTGCTCAGCATCAGCGTTTAGGTAAGATATGGAGACGCGGGAGCGCGCCAAAGAAACACATGCCGTAGAATCTCGCGCTTGTGTAGAAAACCGGATTGTAGATTCCTCTGAACGATAAGAATTTCTAGGTTTGCATGAAAAACGGTTTCGCGAAATCCATACATAGAGTGAGAAACGATGAATTAACATAATTGAATAAATGAATGAGATGTTTCGTTAATGAATGAAAGTCGCTCGACGAGTATCGAAGATTCATCGACGATATAAATGTACAATTTACGTATGTATTGCGCAAGAATGATATCTTGTTAGAAGAAGTATGGGTCATTCGTGGCCTTCATAAAGTATACGCCCTTTACACGATGTCCCTCCAAGATATCCGGTAGAGAAGGCCATTTTCGGGCTCATTGAATAGACAGCTATGATTCTATGACCGCGAAGCGTGCCAACTCCATTGTAACTCGCCCTCCAACACTTTATTCGCTTATTCAATCCTCTTCAGCGACAATCTAAGCCTTTTGCTCCTCGTATACGTTATTTGAAAAAGATATCAGTGACAATTATTCACCTTCGAGTTTGAAAAATCGTCCATTTTGTATGATGAATCATTTGTCGAACAAATATCACAAATGATCTATGATCCATATATATATATATATTTTTTTTTTTTTTATGGCGCTCGAAGGTAAAATTTTTAGAAAAAAAATTGTTCAAAGTACAGTGCTTCAACGATTACGGAGAGCGCGGCAATCTTGGAAGATAAATCCTTTTCGAATAATTTTGCGCATCTCCTTGCATAGAATATATATATTCGTGCGCGCAGACGGGGAATACGTTAAGGAAGCGAGGCATGAGCAATGGCTGGCAGGGGCTCCGTAATAATGTTGTCTTCGTCGATTCGGTTTTATTTTCCCGTCGGCCGCAAGAATGTAGCCTACAGTCAGGTTCAAAATTCGTTCGGTCGGTTGCGCAACGCCGATCGTTCGAGTGAGGAAGGAGAACACAGAGCGCGGCATTGGAGAGAAGACGACTTGCCACGAGTGCACGACGAGAGATATATACGAAACATGGCTACGTGAGCAGCAGGGAACGGATGAGGCACGAGTATATTACGTTGGAGCATCGAACTTGAAGAGGCCAAACCTCGTCGATCTGCATCGGTGCGAAGAAACGAGTTTTCCGGATAAAGTATACGAAAAAAAAAAAAAAAGCGCATAGGTATTCGATTATCTCGAATAATATCTCAATTCTTTAAATTCGAAAAGGATCATTACAAATGGTACCCGGGGTTGAATTTGTACATCTCCATGCTGCGGTCTCAAACACGTACTTTAACGTAACACTGTGTGGGTTTGTGTATACGCGCGTACATTACCAGAGTCGAGTAAACGACAGTGGGTATCCGACGATCAAAACGCCGTAACCGTAGATCATACGGGGGGATAACGATGGGAATTGGCTCTTGCAAATACATTAGGCGGCACACCAGCGGGGAGGTGGATGGGCTCCGGAGGGTGAACGGGGGAGAGGGTGAGATCGTGAACGAGCGAGAGGGAAAGTGGTCCCATCCGAAAGTGAGGGGCGGAGGGGTTGTGTAGGTAGTAGTTTGATATCACTCTGTGCTGTTGCTGCTGGTGTTCGCGCAGAGATAGGAGAGGGACGAAGAGGGAAAGCAAAGAATATCGCAGTGTACTGCGATGCGAGGAGATGCCGACGTCGAAGAAGCGAGCATGGAAAAGCTCGAGGCACCAGATAAAAATGGAAAAATCGTCAACGGCCGAAGGACGCGCGGGTTTCTCTTGCGCAACTAAAGGAACGAAAAGAGAGCGAAAGATCGGGTGGGAAGGGGGGAGGGGCGGCGGGGCGGGGGGCGGGAGTGAGTTGAATTTCTTCGCCGGCCAAAAAGTATAAATTTCTTTAATGGCGCTAATAATTTCATATCGCATAATTTACTTACTGCGAAACGTAACGCCAGTAGCTACCAGAGGCATTAACGAGGAGCCTAATATTTATGTGGTACTCGGTCGACCGCCACCCAGATAACACCCTTGCCGCACGGCCTCTCCTCATCCTCTCTCACCCTCTTCTGCTGCTGTGTGCGACTCTATCTTGCTATGCCCTCTTCTCGCTTTCTTTACTCTCGCAGCAACGAGATAAAAAAAAATAAAAAGAACGAAAGAAAGCGCGTCCCTCCTTTACGGGGGAGATAGGTGGACAGGATTGGTACTTTGGTATACCTACGCTTCTTTTGCTTGAGAGTTTTACCCCTATTCTTACGCAACCAACCCCTCGCGAGACCCTTCGAAAATGATCGTTCGGGAAGACGTGGGACATAAAAAAAGACGCGCCACCTGAGACCGTCCCGACGTTAATCGGTACGAAATGCATTTGATTGGAAGTCACCTCGACTATATATCAAAATACAGGCAAAAAATTGACACTATTATCTTAAAAATGATAAAAAAAAATTCCTATACTATCTGTTATTGAATATCGAATATAGTTGGTTATGAAGCGCCCGACGTTAATCTATTGCGAAAAGTTAAACAGTCCGCAATGATGGCGGTCGTAACTAATGAATAAATTAAAATGCCAAATCATGAGTCGACAAGCTGACGCATTCACCTATATACATTCGGCAATTTGTACCCAAAGCGCAAAGTGCCGAAAATCGCGTACCAAACATTGCAAGCAGTAGGACCATGAAACCCGTAGGATAGAGAGAGCGAACGAGCGAATATGCGCGAATGAAAAAGCTTAATGCACCATCATTTACCCGATAGTGGACAAGCAGTTCGCGTGAACCTCCGTGGCACGTGTTTACGCGTTCATAACGAGCGCGTGACGCGAGAGTTTGCGTCCCGCGAACGGTTAACGTGTGCCCTCTGGGTTCCTCGTTCCGAGAGGAGGGGGCTATAGTACGTATGTATGCGGTACAAGCGCGCATTATACCGCCTATATCTCCTGTAATGCGCCTCATCCCTCCGCGAACGTCCCCACCCTCGTTCTACCTTCGCATATATTTTATTTAGACTCGACGTCGTCCACCAACCACCGATATTACGCCCATAATTAATGAAACAAAACTATTAATTTAAATTCCATTGTTCCATTATAAATAATTAGCTGTTAATAACCCTTCGGATTCGCGGGATCGCGGGACGGTAGGATAATGTGATCGGAAAACCGAACGTGCGCTCATTTATATATCGATGGTGTCTACTCTTCGCTCGTTCATTATAGGGATTGACCATTTCGAATCCCCGTGGACCATCACGCTGCTTATAGTGCCTACTATATGTTACAACTATCAATAAACATTTAATTCCATAGCAACGACTATATCTGTATACTATCAACGCTCGCATTAACCACGAAAAGCCCAAAAAATATGAGCACCAAAAACAATTGAAAAAAAGTGAAATTCTATCAAAGGGATTCCATATATAACCTATAATCCGAGAAAACCGATCAATTTTGTCGGTTCGCGATATTCTCTCATTGTTTTTTTTACCCACTGACCACGTGACGAAAAGATACAAAAAAAGAATTCCCCGCAACTGTTGAGCGATCCTTTCCAGTCGACTCTTATCAAGATCGCTCGTCGTGTCGTCGCGGCGCATCAGAGATAAAACCTTCTGCAGAGAGCGACGGAGAGATCGAACTCTCGAGGGACACCTTAGGCCGAAGAAAGTGGCCGTACACGGTTCTCTTCCTCTCGTGTCTCGTGTACGTGCCGCGTCATCGTCATTGCCGTTCCAGCAAAGCCGCCAGCCACGGATATAGGTACGTTCCCTCCATCGAGCTCACGTTTCAACGTTCGCCCTTTGCGCGCTTCTTCGACTGCATGCGCGTATCTATATATGTGAAGTAAGGCCCGAGGTTTCGCCGAGACGCACGCCCAACTACGTCTTTCTTATGGGTGTCCCCGCGCGCCATTCCGCTCTCCGTCCTTCTCTTTCAGTGGATTCAATTAATCAAAGGCGAGACGGCGCTGATTACTCTTGCGATGCACTTAGTCGCGTACATGCGATTACACGCTGTGAGATAGACGGATGATGCTACGTGCCCGTAGTTAATCTTCGGCACGTCAAACCCCCGTACCGAACTGAGGGGGGGACACACAAGTGTACACCGGCGGATTCTACAGTGACGAGAACGTACCGACACGAGTTTCCGATCGATACAAGTACCATTGCTTACTTTGCTCGTGGCTTCTCCTCGCATACGCACGTGTGTCAGTCACGTACCACACACACAGCGAACTTATATATCGATTCTTTATCCGTGAATATACGCGGGCATGAAGCTTAGGTATTACAGTTGTTACGAAGTGTATGTGTAATAATGCATTCGGTAGATTCTTCGTACACGTTGCTGACGCTTTTTCATAAGCTCATCGACACCGGCGAATTTCGATAGCGGGCGTCCATACCAAAGAGGCATAGATGGCTTACAGAACCGTCGTTGAAACTCGCCGTGTCCTTCCTCGGTATATTATGCTCCGTAGAATACCGGTAGTCAGGAAATCACGATCCGTCGTGGCTCCTCTATACACCTGGTCTGTCCGACGTCGCCAGGGCCACTCATTGTTCCGAGAATAACTTATTGGCGTCCGGCGTTTCGACCGCTCTTCGAGAAGGGCAAACTCTCGTCGAACTACCATCTACCTTCGTACTCTGCAAATGTTGCCATTCGAAAAAAAAAAGAAGAAAAATTGTTTCACGATTGCCTGTGTTAGAGTTTAGTGTACGAGAAACTTTTATCCGAACTAATTTCCGCAGGGCGATTCTCCGGGGTAAATGCGATCGAAATTAGTTCATTCGCGATCGAGAGGGAAAGTTCTCGTTGATGCGTCGTTTCCATTTCACAGAATATACTCCCGAGAGAAAATTTGTTCGACCAGAAATATTAGCGAATAGATAGTAGAACGGGGGTGGGGTACTACAGTGACTGGAAGAGGACATAACGAAGACGCAGTGGTGCTCCGGCAGGAAAAGAGAGATGGGAAAAGAGTGAAATGGTTAGATAGACGGAGGAGAAAAAAAAGAGAGAAGAAGCGATACGAGAAGGCAGCGGAGCGCACCGGCGCCCGAACCGGCTCCGTCGAGGCGCCGGCGTCACTTCCGCCCTCCGTTTGGTCCCCGTACCGTTCCGCGACAAGACTCTTCTCTATATCGTTCTCTTTCGCTCTGCACACACAGTCGCTTACGGACATTCGCCTGTGAAAATTCTATGCTGCTTCTGCTGCTGCTGGAACGAGCAATGCCGAAGTTCCAACCCCTTTTCAACCCGTACCGGGGAGGGCTTTGAGCGCTCCGGTATAACCCGAGAGGAACGATTGAACGAGACCGCTTCTCGCGGAAAACCCGCGCCAGAATGCTAGAATATCCCTTCATCCCTCCTCTTCGCCCTCGACAAATAAATATAATACGCGTACAGCTCCGTGGCAGCCACCCCCGCTTACTACGACTCGCTACTGAAGCTGAAGCGCCCGACGTAACTGTCCCGGGGGTTGTTGATCCTGTCGTTGCTTGAACACGTACCTATATATATGCATCTCGACAGGGGAGTTGAGAAAAAAAAAAAGTGTGATATATACACGCGGAGAAAGTCGAGGACGAGATTTGAACTTTGGATTTAATGGATGATAATAATAATTCATATTTATAGCATTACGTTAGACGTTGCCGTGGTTTTAAACTCGGAGGGATCATTCCGTGAGGATTTCTGTGCGCGGGTTTCTCTTTTTTTTTTTTTTCTTTTTTTACGTAACACACTTAAGCTTCGCTGGTCGGAAGTAATTAGCTCGAGATGATTAATCAACGTTCGTTGAAGGATAAAAAAAAATATGTAGGCGCGAAGCATACAAGAACGACTTTCGAGCGGTATTACCGAGACCTTGGGTTATATCCATCCGTACAAACTCGAGTTCGCACGAGAATTACATCGTGACACCGCGAACCGCGCAATGCTAAGGTGCCGTCGTGAGTCATCGCGACGGTCCCAGTACAAGAACGGAACGAAATGGAACACGTTGCGAAGAAAGAGAAATAGAAAGAGATGGGAAATGTGACAACGACGAGAAGGACGGACGAAGCAGAGGCCTTTGCCTGAAACGTTTATACACGGGCGGTCTCTCATATACGCGGGGGTTTAAAGCAACCGAGTGCCGAGGCGCTCGATGAGACACAGTCGAGTGTCCTGCATGCGAAATGAGTGCCAACTCGGGGATAAATAACCGACGGCAATAAGCTCGCGTGAAATTATGAATCCTGTCATCCGTGCCCTCTTTCCTCCGTTTCATCCTTCTCTTCCCGTTCACTCCGATTCGGTACACTCGCTGGACAGCCCTTTATCTCTTTTCGTCTCCCTCGATTATTATTCTTTAAAGCCGCGAAGGGGTTGACAGTGCAATGGCCTCGCGTGAGTGAAATCAATGGAAAAATTACCGGCATTTAAAAATTAGAATTTGACACACTGATCACTATGAATGAAAAAAAAAACACCATTATGGTTGGAAAACCATAATAAATAATCCAATGAAGAATATATATACATTGCAGAGTTATAGAAAAAAATTCCCGAAACTTAATCGGTTGTCTACTGAATCCGAAATAGAATTCCATGAACATTTCCTTGTATCCGATTGATAAAAAAAATTTTTATATTTTCTTTAAACCAAAATGCCTTCCATTTTATAGATGACGTTCGATATATTATTTATAAATGTGAAAATTTGATGAACGCTCATAAATTTAAAGATCGAAAAATTTTAAACGAAATATCTCGATCGATTGCTTATTTCTCGTAGTCTGGCCGGTGGCCATAGAATATTATAGTAGATCCAGCAGGTAATAATAATAGTGTGTACCATATAGTACCTGGGGTTACTCTCCAGGTTCCTGAATCTAACGGGCAGCAAGTTGGCTACCGCTAGTCGATGTCGGGTCGGACGAAGCTGGAGGTTTCGAGGCGTTTGCGGGGGTTGTAGGGGACCAGACGCTGGTAGGATATTTATCGTAACGAGGACTTATGGCGACAGATTTAGGAATTAGGGTATCGCGGCAGGCCCGGCCCGGCTCTCGAGCGTTGCTCACCGCTCGCGTCCCCGCGTCCACCCCTCGGCGAACCCGGTGCCAGCACGTACCCCGGACGAAGGGGTTGTTTCCAGTTGCGCGGGGTATGCCCCTGCTGCCGACTGGCTGGCAAGCCAGCAGCAGTTCGTGCGAACATTGCAGGCTGCTGTGGCGCGAGACCGCTTGGACCGGGCCTCGTGAGCGCATGGAGCCACGTGATACCGCAATAATCCACGAGGATTATCCTCCGTGTTCTGGCGGGCGCGCGTACTCTCTGCAGAGCCAGAGAGTCGGAGAGAGAGTGTGAGTGAGTAGGAGAGAACGCGGAGAGCGAGGGACTATCGGAGAGCTCGGTGAACCGACCGAATATTCCTATCACGGACACAGAACCGAGCAACGAGAGAGCGGTTTCCCTTCGGGTGTGTAGCACAGACGCAGCTTCACATATACAGCCTGCGAAATACCTAGTCCCCCGGAAACGGACATACACCTGCACGCAAATAGGTCTATGCTTTGGTATTCATGTACCTACAGCGTTGAATGTACTTGTGAACTATAGATGTACAGTAAAACCATCAGCTATTACGTAGATATATATGTAACCGAGCAAATAGGACCCGATAAATCTTTCGTAACCGTAAATCGCCGGACGTAAGTAGGTAAACCGGTGAAAAGCCAAACTGGACATTGTTGAGTTGGAGGGTGAATCGGAATAGCTGATTTCACCGAGATATCGAAGCTTCATTAAATTCTTCTCTTCTGTTAAGGGGGGAAGGCACCGTAGAGATAGCGAAAATGACGTACGACAAACGATTCCGGGTGTTAAACGTCGAGGGTATATATGCGTATAAGAGTTACGGAGAAAGGGAAATGCCGCGAGGAGAGAGAGAAGGGGTTGTATAGTTGTCCGTTCACACCTCTATTCGCTCGCCGCCAATTTATAACCGAGAATCTCTCGCGCCTCTGATCCGGCAATCTGTACGTTCTCGCGGGCTTTATGATTTACTCTCGACGTGCTCGCGGCGGCACGATCACCCCCTGGGCTGCTTCTCTCTCTCCGCTCGCGAGAGAAACTCCGCCCGTACGGCTTCAGTGTCACGAGGCGATAGCGAGAAAATTTGAATCGTATGTTCTTTGTTTATTTTTTTTATTTGTTTTTAACTATTTCATTCCACCAGCCGCACGATCGAGAGACTCGATTGAAACGACATCAAATTTTATATTTCTTTTTCTCATCAATCGCGAAACTATTCCGAGTTCATAAATCGTTGGTACCATCGACCCGGAAGAGATTCTCTCAATATGCATTCTTTCGTTCGTTGAAATAAAAGTGAAGAGCCGAAAACAATTGACTATTTAAATTGCTTCTCGATTGAGCCATATTTTTAAATTTATTGCCGATCCATCTAATAATTATGGCATCTCATTCACGCCGGGGGAAAAAAAAAGAAGTATGAACACAGCAAAGAAAGGTGAAAGAAAAAAAAAAGAGTGGATTCACGGGTCCCGAATGCGAAACGATCGGTCCATAAATTCTAATGAACGTCTACCTGCATCTAGTTGTTCGTGTGTACGGTACGGTTTTATGCAGGAATATAAATAAGCGTCGAGGGGGTGTCGGTTGAGTATGTGAGGAACGAGAGGTGCAAAGCGGCAAAAAAAAAAAAAAAGAAACCATACAGCAGAGCGGTAGGCAGAAAAATAGACGAAGAGCACAGAGAATGGAAAAAAGAGAGTAAGAGGCCAAGAGAAAAATGAAGACGAGTCGTCGGGGTGAGCGGGGAGTAGAAGAAGAGAAATACGTCAGAATGGCGCATGCGTGTGCCGCGAACGGAACGCGAGCACAACTTCATCATGGGTCGCGCACGATGGAGAGGCCCTCGTCGTTGGGGCACAGACACACCTTAACTCTTTCACAGCGTACATACAGTAGAGGTTCTCGTAAATAAAAAAAAATATAAACTAATTTCTACTATTTATATTTAGTTAAACTATCGTCTTTGTAAGCAAAGAACTCTCAAAGAAAAAAAAAGTACCGATAGTGTGATAATTACTTTAAATACTGATAAAAAGAAGAAGATAACAAAATGGAGAACATTGTAAGAGAAAATTTAAGAAGGGGTGATTCATCTTTCGCAATCTCGAGTTACGAGAGTCGCGACTGTGGATATCACTGGCTCCCTTGCTTGCCTAGACGTTCGCGCACGTACAGTGTACCTAGAGGTAGAGAGAGAATCGTTCTCGCAATCGTGTACGCCAGGGGACGAAGAGAAGCCGGCAGAGAAGCAGACAAGAGGGTGGGAAAGATGGTGGACGGGGACAACGGGGATTGCGGGGGATGGGAGGGGAAGGGGGTACGACTCTGCTTCTGCTTCGGCTGCTGCTGGCTCGGCTACGTGAGAGAGAAGAGCGAGAGAGAGATAGGAAGCGACGGAGAACTAGGTAGTGGGGGTGTGCATTGCGGATTTATTCCCGCCAACACATTCATCATGGCGGATTTAGCTGAACCCGTAACGCATGGCCGTGGATATATATCTGCTACGGTATCCCCCTTCCTCCCCTCTGTACCACCCTGCACCTTCCCTCTGCCCTCTTGCCTCGTCGAGCAGCCCTCCACTCGCGAATCTCTATCCTTTATCTCACTCTCTCTCCTTTCTCTCTTAGTTCTCGTCGTATTCGGTATTCCGACGACGCCTCAGCTCTTTCGATGACTCCCGCTGACTCGACTTCTTTCGAGAAAAAAAAAAAAAAAAAAAAAAAAAACACAGACACACACAAGTAATGCTGCCAGCGGTGCTGGCCGCTATGCGGCTTTCGAGAGAAAGAGAAATTGGTAGTTTGTTTTGTTTGCAGTTTCGATGCATTATATTTATGGGATATAGAGTGAGAGTTGGAGACATATTCGAGGCGAACGTTCGATGAAAGGGGATGTTTGTTTCGCCAAATTTCAATGCACTCGGACACTCTTTCTTCCGGCCATTTTATGTATGAATTCGTCGATAATAAATCCGCTGATCTCAATCGTCGTGAAGAGATTCGAAAGCGTATACAGTCTGTGCAGTCGTGCTATTCGTGAAACGCACTCGAGCAGTGCCATCGATCCGGACACATCCCTCTTTTCTCGCACCACACAAACACAGCGTTAGCGGTCCTCGGATTCATTGCTTTGGCCAAGAGAGTAATTCTACCCCCTCCCCTTCCTTTGGACGATCACGGTCCCGCTGCAACGACAAACAAAAACGATGGAGGAAGGAATTCACTAGTCTTATCTCGAGCGAGACACCGGGACCAGCAGAAATCCCTGTTTTTGCAGGAGGTTTCTCTTCGTACAGCAGGGGCTGTGTGTCCCAACTCGTGAGATTGCACCGTAAGAGGGGTGTGTTTACTCACAGTAGCTGCTTCTGTGGCCGCTGACCGTTTGCTGCAGGAAGTCTCTTCGTAAATGCTTTCGCCTTTAATAAATCCCCCCCGGAGGTCGAGTGAGAACGCTATCGGTAACCGATCGACGTGCATCATGGGCCACGAGCGTTGACAGACCCTTCGAGGTATTTCCTCGGCTATTCCGATACGCCTATCGTACTACGGTCATTGGTATCCAACCAATGATTGGCAGGTTCGACCGACTGACCCACGAAACTCCACAGAATGGAAAGAAATAGATACATGCCAATGACTGCGCCGATTGGTCTATAGCCTCGAGGCACTTTTTCTGTATTCCCCGTCTTCCTCGCTCTTCAACCCTCCGCGCACTTTCCACCCCCGCCGAGATACGATATTACCAAGGGATCGGAATAAATCAATGGCTCATCCATCCACATTTTATCCCCGTCGAGAGAAACCGGGCTAACCCTCGCGTACGTAGACTCTCCCACACGTGCCACCATCGGCGTTTTATTTTCCTCTTTCTCTTGCGCACGCGAAGGACCTTCAACTCTACCGCGATTCACCGGCGTTTCTCCCGCACTATTCGCGACTCTCTCTCCCACTCTCCGTCGCTCGACATCGGCCTATCCCAGTCGCTTCTTTCCCGGGAAAAGACGCGGAGAGATTCTTCAAATCCGATCCAGAGCTTCGCTTCTATCGAGATTCCAATAGCCCGGCCTTATCGAGCCAACGGCTTTGTGGCTATGAGGGATCGCGGCCGAGACGCCACTTTCCCCAAACCCCGTTCCACAACCGCCCCTCTCGCACACCGCGTTCGTGTCATCCATATTTTACATTTATTATCATACTCGCGAAGAGCGATCGTGAATCATACCTCCTTTATCAAAATCATACGAGACTGGGATGGTACAGTCAATTCTTAATTTTCAAAAAGAAATCCATTTGGACGCGTATAACCTGCGAAATAATCGTGAAAAAAAAATGTCTCGAATTTGCATCAACACAACTATACGATGTCAGAATTATGATATTTTTCGAACGTTCACCAATAGACATATCAAAATACGCTTTACGAAAAAAGATCCCTCTAGTCGTATATCGAAATATCCAAAGTTACTCTCAATTCTGAAAGATAAACACACCATCACTTCGTGTTGATTTTTTTTTTTTTTTTACGAGTATGTTAATTAATTATTCTGTGTCGAGCGATTTATATCCTCTTAACATGGTACAACGGGTTGTTCAACTGTTGAAAGGAATTAAATTGAGATATACTTCCGAAATTCATTCTCGTTTCCCGAGTCTACGTGTACTGAGACGAACGTGTGAATTCTTCGAGATCTCGATGCTAAGGCAGAGGGAAGGAGGTTCTTCGTTAAAGGTTACAAGGTACGCCATGCGTGTCGCATATTCTTCACGAAGTAGCTGCACCCTGACCCTACTAACGAAGCGGCGATTCGCATCGGGGGGGAGATTCAAGCGACAGCTGTTCGTTGGCAACGTTGCGCGTCGCATCCCTCCATCGGCATCGCACAGAGGGGTAGATACACAAAAACATGCAAGGGGCGAGCGATGAGATCGAGCAAAGGGACCAACCCCCGAATCCCGCCCGACGGTATCGAAAAATGGCCTCAGTCCACCTTATTCCTTCCCTTTCCACCATGAAAAAGCGGCAGTAGTGGAATAGAGTAAAAGTTATCCGAAACTTCCCGACGGCATTCAGGTCGTCGTGGCAAGCCGTGTATCGTAAATTTTTCCACACTTTCCGGCTATTTGTCGGAGTTTGAATAAATTCACCGGCTATAGAAGGGTGGAGTTTGTGTATTCGATTCCTTCGACTTTCCATCGGATAGAATTTTCATGAGGACGCCGCGGGACCACGAAAGCCAGAAAACTATACTATAGTTATCCATCTACTCTGTAGAATCCATATACAGAGTATATAACTATCCCGCGGGGACGAGGAGACAACGCGTTTGGATTCTTCCGCGTCGTTCTCGCTGATCTCGCGGTCACGCAGGCACTCGTCTAGTTTTTTTTTTATTTTTTTTTACGAATCCGGAATGGAGTATCGCGAAAGAACGACGAAGGACCGACCCGAGACGGAGAGTACGGTGTCTTGTATTGAGTAAAATAAAACGAATAAGAAAAAAACAGAGTGAATAAGAAAAATAGCACGACGATAGGTGGGAGGTATGGAGAAGCTAGGCGTAGACTAAAAAGTACGTAAGGATAGAGAGATGCTGCGGAGATTGGGAAGAAAAGAGATCTCACGACCCAAATCTGAGAAACGCGGAAAAGTTGGCTCGTCGATCAGCCGGGCGGAAGGAAGGAAGGAAGTTCCGGGTACGCGAGAGGACAGAAGAGCTGCGCTGTCGCTCCTACTTCTTCTTCTTCTTCTTCTTATTTTTTCCCGTCCCCCCTCCCCCCCCCCCCCCCCCCCTTCCCCATGTCCTCTACTCTTTTCTCTCTTCGTGTGTATCTTTATTCTTTCGTACAACTTAGTCCCGTGACTTTTCGTGTCGTTCACCGTCTCTCGTGTACGCGAAACAGCAACGTCGTACGGTCCTCCTCAGCGCCGAAGAAGCAAGAGCCACTGGCGCACACACAGGCCAAAGTACCAAGTTTACCTTCCTCTTCGCTACTCCCTTATTATTCTTCGCGGAAGTAAACTTGCCACTCTTCCTACTTTCGCGTGCATGCGGACACAACTGCCTGTACTCTCGTTCGTGTACCATCTCGTCCAGTCCACTACTTAACTCATGACTTTTCTTCGCTCATAGTTGCCGAGAGACTTTAAGCTACTTGAGAGTAACGTGATAAGTCACGTTAGATGATAAACTTTCGAGTCGCGCCTCCCGCCTGACTGTCTTTCGCCATCGCGCATGCATTCACAATCGATCAAACTTCTTCTTCTTCTCGAGGACGACCTTTCTTTTGGTCTCTCGGCAATCTACGCGTTAAACCGGACAGCCCGCGGTGACAACGGTAAAAGAAATTCCGTTCTAGGTGTTGAAATAAAAAAATCGTGTGGCTAATCGCCGCGGCAATACAGATCGATCGTAGCAGGTAGGCTTGTTACAGGCTATATAAAGAGAATCCAACAGGTATTGGAAACGATAAAACGTGCTTCACGCCCGAGATTAGACCGCGCGACGCGAAACCGGACGTGGGATCATCAAGTTTTTCCTTTTTTTTCGTTTGTCAAGAACGCTCTCGCGCTCTTGGAGACGCGACGACACGTACAACGCCGTTGACTCTCGCGCGAGATCGGCGAGATCGACGCGGCTACCAATGTTTCACAGCTCTCATTCGAGATCCGCAGTCTCGACAAATCTGTCTTTTTCTTCGAGTTTTAACCTGGTTTACGTTTCACATTGACATTACAAACTGGTGAGAGACAAACCGGTGGAATCTCCGCGTGAATAATAATAACCGAGAAAAAGGGAACATAAAGAAGTATCCGATGCTCGTTGTGGGAAAGACTCTCGTGGTGTACTTCACGTCTCGCAGGAAACCGGCGTTACAAGAGCAAGATAAAGGGAATAGATTGAAGGGAGTTCAACGTGAAGGAAAGGTAAAGAAAGACACGAACTAAACGAGATATCCATCGTCCGTTATCCTTGGTCGTTTATCACTTGAACTGAACGTTCGTCCTCGTAAAGCATAGCCTTGTCTCATCGTCTCGAGCGGTGGGTGTACCTAAATCATTTTTCCGACACGAACGAATAAAAGTTTCCACGAAATTCGACGGTAGAGGGTTCTCTCTTCGTGACCTTGTGGACCCTCGAGGCGCACCGGGAGGCATATAAAATAAAAAAGAAAAAAAATCTATAGCACCATACATTTCGACGATTGACCATTGGATATTTTACATATTCCAACGGGTCGTCTCGACCATCAGCAGTGGCATTGTTTATAAATGTGTAAACAAGAATAATAATAAATAAAAGTACAGCGGGTTAATGTCGCCCGGCAATACAGCGAAGGGGTAGTTGAATTGAAGAGGCAGAAGAGAACCTGATGCAGGATCCTTCTCGCCCTTGGATACCTCCTCTCATTCTCTGCTTCTTTTTTCCTCACCTCCCCTCACTATCTGCGGAGTCTATCGGGCAGTAAACAGCGAGCGGCAGATAAGACCCGGAGATATATTATGGACGCCCGTTGCCGTCTTGCGGCTGCTGCTTCTGCTTTTGCTTCTCTCTGCAGGATAAATGCCCACGGGCAACAGGATCGTCGTCAGTGCAAAAGAGAGCGCGAGAATGTAGAAAACGACGTTGCGAGATAGAGAGATATTCGCGAAACTATATATGCCGTTCATCCGAATAGCCAGATAGAAGAAGGATAGAGAAATACTATCTATATAGACGACTCCGCTATACATTCAGCAAGAGTCTTTTTTGGTCGTCCGCTCTCGCGCGAGAGGCACCCCTGTTCACTGCTCTCGTTCGCTCACGTTACGCTGCGCCGTTCTCTCCATCGCGACGGAAAAAAAAACTACCCCCCCTGAATTCGCATCCTCAAACCATCCAAAGTGAACGAGTAAAAACCCCGACAGCGGCGTCTGAATAGTCGTAGAGAGCGGCTTCCCGAGTCCGCGCTTTCGCCTTGATTCCCCTGTACGAAGGACGGAAGTCAGTTTGCAAGCCAAGCACGGGCCAGCGGCGCCGAACAACCCCTTATTTTCCTTCTTACTTCGTCGTACTTGCGATACCCGCGACTTTGCGGGGGTCGACGTCGAGGCTTCCAACCCCCTTCGCGTTCTTTCTGTTCTTCTTCTTCTTCTTCTCCCTCGTCTCTTCTTTACTTTGTCGTTTCGTTTCTCTTCGATTTCTCATCCCTCTCACTATTCCTTCGTTCGTCGGTCGCCATTCGTTATTGCCAGCGAGCACCGGAAGAGTGCGAGAGGTCCTCTCTACCACCCCCGGAGACACTCTTCTTACTCTCGAATCCCGACTTGGCCGCCCTTCGATAGTACCACCGACCATCCTCTAAGAACCCTCTCGATCCTCTCGCTGTACTTTTTACAGCGACTGCTGCTGCTATCATAACTCACCGGAGAACATAGAGCCCCTCGGTCCCGATACTCCTGGACCGGACTCTCCCGGACATCGACTTCGTGTACTTCCACACAGTTCGTTCTTTCCTGTTTAAAATCCTCTTATTTTTGTTTTTCTGTATCCTATCATTTATTGAGGTCAAACACTGTTTAGTTACAGTTTCTGCGTTGAAAAAAAAAAACAATGATCTGACATACAGTCTGCTGTATGGCAGAGATAGTCGTTTCATTATTATTTATCTATTTATTTATATTTAAAAGATGAAGGTATGAAATTTATTGCATTTTAAAATTTTACCAGACGAACAGCCTCCCGTGAAAAATTGACTTTTTTATTAACTCTCACTGTGAAAAGATGGGGTGAGTAGACGAAAGGGTTGTTGCCTCTAATTTTTGGCGTATTTTCGGGAACACTGCGGTGTGCCACGCTCGTTCGGGGAGACCTCGCAGTTATTACGATCCTGTCAGCCGGCATACCATACCCTTCGTTCCTGATCTGCATAACCATCATGGTTTCATCCCCTCGTTCACCCTATCCGCCACTCGCTCATTTCGCTATTTTCTTCTGTCCTTCTTCGTCGTGTTTTCTCGCTCATGTTTTTCTGGCACTCTCCCGACCGCCCCCGGAGAACGATGTACCACTCGATAGAGAAAAGGCTCGCGCGCCCATTGGCTCAACCGCGAAAACGATTACAAATTAACTCTCTCGCGGTCGCTACTTCTCGGCCCGTTATTATTATTAACTTCGTCGGTCCCCCGGGAGGTGCGCGCTCTCTGCCTGTTCACCGTAAAGGGGAGGCACTGAAAAAGCATTCCCCCTCTATCATCCCGTTACAATTATTGCGCTCTTTGTTTCGCTATCAAACGACACTGAATCGCTACACCCGACTTTTTGTACACGGGAAATAAACGTACGTAACTAAAGTATCGCGCCATAGTTCTTCTTCCATTCATTGGACCGTTGGAGTATCGAGTTTCCTACGCAATCAACCAGTGATCAGATGGGCCCATAATAGTCATTTTCTTATTATTCATCGAGAATAACTCATCTTATTCAGATATTGATCTCCAGAGAATTTCTTTCGACTGCTGTTAAATGTTGAGAGAAAAAAATCTCGAGCCGCAGATTCATTTCTCTTCGCCAATTTACGTTGTTTGTTAATAAAAAAACAATTCTCGTTTTTATCGTACAATTTTGTATAAACGTGAAAATCACGATATCGAACTATTTTCGTGTAAAAAAAATACTGAACACATCGTTTTTAAAAAAAAACCCGTGAGCGGTGGGTGTAGCAAAAAAATAGGGAGAATGAGCTAAATCCCGGAAAAATAAGAAGGCAAATGCAGAAAAGTGCCGAGTCGGTAGTCGGGATGCTCCAGATTTACGACGTGCGGTACGTCGAGAATTCGTTCCGGTCTTCGTAAAAATCGGAGCAACCTTCTCCATTTATTCCTTCGCACTCTGCCCTTATTTAGGGACAATGGATCTCACCGTTTTTTTCCTGCCCTCGTTTTATGCATGTCGTTTTGTAAAATCCATCGCGGCTAAAAGCCGAAAAAGAACATTTTCGCCGTGGGACACGAGCCGCGTGACGGAGCGAGCCGGCCGCCGTTTCCGCAAACACTCGAAAGGACCACACGGTCGAGATACCGTTAGGTCGTACGGCATTTGTCCTATTAGAGAGGCCAAAGTTGCACAAGATCCTCGTACTTCGAGGCTTCGGGTCACGATGGGCCATCGTGGGCACCTTCGTCGTCATCCAAGGTTTTTACGAAGTTACGCAAAAATCGTGCACGGCAAGGAGGGTGTATTGGTCAGAGATGCGTCGTAAAAATTGACCGCGTTTATTGCTACGGCTATGCGACCCGAAAAATCACCATACCGCGGGCCAAGTCTCGAGGCCGAGACCTTGTCGAAAGTATCTTCTTCTGCTTCAAGATATACACTTAATATCGCGAGAAAAATGCGCGTTTGCTCTATTTTTGTTCGACGACCTGTGTTGCCTCATTGTCGAGTCCGAAGACAGTTAGGTACGTTTCGCAGACGGCACAGGTAGACTACGGTTCGATTCTCATTTCGCAAAAGCCTTCGAATGTTTGGCCGAATCTAAGATGAGAATGTGCCTCGACACCTCATACTTAAGAAAAAAAAAAAAAAACTTCGTGACGCCGCAGCTGCACATTCCAAATTTAACGCAAGGTCTCTCGGGCGAATGATCGACCGCTTGTTTCGGGAAGTAGTCGGGAAGGTGAAGAGAATTATCGTCGGGTTCGTGCGAAATAGGAGAAAAAGCAGAGAACGAGAAAAGAAGAAACGCTGCGATCGAGAGAAGCGCGCACATGCATTATAATAACCAGGCGACCCAAAACCGGAACTTAATTCATAATTAAGTTCTCGCGCCGGGTAACGGACACTTTGCGGCCAATATAATCTCTAATAATTCTAATAATTCGCGTGGGGCCCGAGAGTCGTCGAGCGAACACGCCTCTTCGCGTCCACCTCGCACCACCATCTCGCCCTGAGGGGGTGAGTATACCCGGAGGAACGAACAAGAGGGGTGAGAACGTTTCCTGGAGAGTTGCCCGCACTACCGAGGATGAGACGAGAGAAATCGGAAGAGAGAACGTGAGAGAGGGTTATATAGAGTGGAGGATAGCGAAGGAGAGGAAGAACAAGAGGTCGAGGAATGGAGCGAGGAAACGGAGGGAAGGCCAATTAGAGGGCGGGAAGATTTATCTGCGGGCGACGGGTGTGCGGATAGCAAGGGGTAGAGCTTTTCCTCTTCGTCCTCCTGTGTACCCCTTCCCCTTCCCCGTATTGCTCTTTCCGTCCCTTTTCTACCCTTATACGGCTAATAAACGCTCTCTCCTTCTAGCTTTCGTGTCGCGTAACTCCCTCGTATTATTCCTACCGGTTCGGACAACCAGTTCGCCGGGACAACGTTAGACGTGGTCCAGCTGCCAATGTCTGATATCGAGTGCTCGCAGTGCAATGGCACAACGTTATACCGAAAATAAATCACATTTTTTTAAATCTCGAATTAAGATTAAAAATATGTTGAATTTGTTATAAACGTAATAACTGTAATGCCGAATATTGATCATTTGCTCCGATTTTTCTTTTTTTTTTTTGCGTCGAGATTAACACCGTACATTCAACACCTTATTAGGTATTTCATGCGCTGATCTCAGCTCACCGACGTCAACATAGTCAATTCCCGGAAGCAAGTTAATTATTCGACCCGAAAAAAAAAGTAAGAAAAACAACAGTATTCCGTCACTTAAATTACATATAATCGTACAAAATTACATACTGGTACTTGAAAAATACATAATACCTGTACGAGCACCGAAATTTAATTCAAGGAAATTAATGAATTATTCCGTGAATTTCTCGATGCGAAGAACGGGCGAGTATCGCGTTTACAAGGTGAACGAACGTGCGCCCGCTGCCGTTGCTGCTTGTGCGGGAAAGCATTTCGCAAAGATTCCGGGATGGTTTGGTTGGGGAAGAGGCGAACACACGGGCCTTCGTGGAAGCGGCGAGACGACGACGCCTCGCCGCGATACAACCCAAGGGCCTAAATTATTTTAATAAGAACGGCTGACATCTTAACTGCTCGGATAAGCAGATCAAAGCGCCTTGGACCAGGTGATGCCAGCAGCGTACTGTATTTACACGCAAAAAGCATCAAGAAACGAAAGCGTGCGGAGGCTCGTGTGTTCGCATATGTGTGCCCTACGCGTATGCGTGAAAGCTGAATTCCCGTTGAAAGTTCGTAACCCTCACCTCCGAATTATCTTTCTTTCTTTCCTTCTACCTCGATACTTCTCGCGGTGGCACATTTCTCGCGGCATCAACACGACGTTTTTATAGACTCGCCTCGTACGAAATTAGAAACTGACGACTCTCAACCGCGAGGATAAAAAACAGAGGGGGAGAGATATCTCGACTGTAAAGTGAGATCGAGGGGTCTTGTGGAAGTTCAGGGAAGGAACGGAGCGAGGGGAGAGCAAAAGAATCCGCTTTGAAAGCGGACACGCCCAGCGTGTAAGCAAGCAAGTTCGTCGTTCTAAGTTGGTCGCGCGGATATCTCATACAAACGAGGAAAACTGTGCTGAGCGATGGCGATGTAGAAACTCACTGGATATATACGTCGAGACTGATTTAAGGGCGGAACATCTATCGTTATCGTGACGTTAATAACAAGCAAGCAAAGCAAGCAATTGCTCTTTTAAAGAGTTGGGGAGGTAAAATAAGCAGTTGCCTACAATTTGGACTGAATTAAGAACGGTAACGAATTTAGATCGTAATTCATTCGATTAACAATCAGCCCTTTGCTGAAGCTCTTGGTAGCAGGGCTCGTGGAACCGGAAGCCAGAAGCTCAACAGACTCAGCGGCAACGGAATATCCTAGTACTCCCACTCCGTCTCATCCTTCTAGTCTTCCACCGTCCTCATCTACACTGCATCCACCCCTTGCAGCGCCAGCAGCACGCTTCGTTTCCGTGTTGTTACATAATACACGCTGCGGCGCGGTTACGCGGATGAGGGATGAGGTGCCGCGTTGCCTAATAACCTCCCTGCTTCCCTGCCAACCCCCTTTTCCTCGTCGCAGGGACGGCCTGCGTTGACCTCCCTCTCTCTTTCTCTCTTTCTCTCTCTCTCTCTCTATACATCTCACCTTCTCTTCTCTCTTTGCTCGCGTTGCACGAGAGATACCGCCGTACCCTCGGATATACAACGGAGAGGTGAACTCGCGCGGCGTGCACGTACTACACGCAACCAACAGCAGCAAAACCCCCTCTGGTTTTGCTGTTATAGTAGAAACGCCGAAGCTACCCCTCTTCGTCGTGGCACTCGGCACTTCTCTATACTACCAGGCATACCCTCCACGTACCGGTGAAGTAATTATATGAGGGCGTAGCACGCTACCAACACCCGTCCGCGTGTTTCGCAACGCTAGGGACGAGAATGGATAGAAAATTCTTCAAGACTGAGAGAGGTCTTTGCTCCGCAGACATTCTAAGATTTGTGTTGTGACCATTTTTTTTTCCTGATATAAGTAAAAGTAAGTAATAGTTTTTTTTTTGAATTTGTGCTCGAAGTGTTAATTGTTCGAGAAGTAATTAATTTCGATTGTTTTTTTTTTTTTTGAGAAGTTTCATACTTGTCTTTTTATTATTTTCTTTTCCATACAAATTCATTCGTTTCTCTGTGTCGTTTTTTTTTACCGGAAGCTGTTCGCTGATTTTCGTCTTCGAGAATTTATATTTTAGACACCGAGCTTCGTAGTTTGTTGAATTTGTGTATACGGCCTTCGCGATTCGTGACGAAGTATCGCGACCTCCCCGACCTCGACTGGCACTTTTACCGGCCTTTCTCGCAGTTTCGGACCGAAAAAGGTTCTCTGCCAAAACCATCTTGAAAAGCTGTTGTAAGAATCGTAGTAGCCGAAAGAGGCAAAGGCAAGGGAATTTTCTCCCCGGCGTACCCGTAAATCGTGGCTCGCTTTATACGACAGCATGAATACACAAAATGTATTCTGATACGCGTATTTATCTCGCCCTAGGCGCAAGATGGAAGATTGCCATTTATTGCCTCGAATATGTGAAATTCTTGCGGACTAGGTGTGTTTCTATAGAAATCCACGAGTACTACGCGCGAGTCACCCGCGCTATATATACGCTGCACGAGGGTAGAGGCGACGTCGGGGGTGCGGTGATTCACGTTACATCGTTTCCGCCACTAGCTTCGATAAGAGCCAAGATTTTTTTCTCCGGCCTACCAACCCCCAATAGAGATGGCGCGAGAGAGAGAGAGAGAGAGAGAGAGAGAGAGAGAGAGAGAGGAGAGACTGGAAATTATTTGAGTCTGCGTAGAATATATTTCTCATAAATCCTCCAGTCTCGACGATATAAAAAAGAAAAATTGATATAAAAAAAAAATTAGTCAACTCTTTTTTTTTTGTTTCGCTGTCACGATTACCCAGTGAAATTTAGCAGTAAGTCCAAAAGAAGCGAGTGCTACACTATAGATATGTATGAGTTCGCACACGCGGGGACTTACTGGGATTCAATTACCGCAACGTCTGCGAAGCACGCTATATTCCCAGAACCCCTTTGCTCGAGCGGCGTATAAGCTTGCGAACGTGAGGAAGCGAGAAAGATATAGAAGAGGGTTGGTTTCGAACTCTCTTTCCCCGTATACTCGCTGCCTTTGCGCGCCCATCTTCTCTCCAAGAACGAACAGGTGCTCTCTCCTCCGTCTGCTGTAAATTGCGCCCCGTGTAATCCAAAGTAAAGCGGTCGTTTTATCCCGGGCTCCCGCGCGCGACGAGATGGATGCCTGCTACGTCTTCCGGATAATGGCTTGCGCGCTTTACGCAGTCGCCTCTGCGACGGCGTATAAACCCTCTCCTGTATCATCCCGCGGATATAAAGAATCCTCATTCTCGAAAAACCATACTCTCGCCACTTTCCCTCTCGAAAACAATTACTTTTTGACGCAGCGACACATTTTAACTCGGAACGTCGCTGAAACCAACGATGATTCTCGATCACTCTTAGCTTTTTCTCCCTCGCCGTATTTTTATCGCATTACATACGAGAGCTGGCAACCTACTTCATTTTTTTGTCACTAACACCGCCAACCGGAAACAACGTGCCTGGCGAGGGGAGAGGAACGGGGGTGGGGATCATGTTATAGGTATCGCGTGTTTCTGTCGTATCGCAATTCGATCGCCCGGGTACATAATTCATCGAACGTGCACCATTGTCGGTAGCTTCATTAATACAAATGGCGTCTGTTGAATTTTACCCCACTGCGCTGCCTGTATCCAGCCGCAGCACGTGGAAACGTATACACACTCGTGTGTCAACTGGACCCATCGGTGCACTCACCCCCGTCTTTCGTTCGCGACCTTCTATATGTGTATTTGTGTACTCTGCACGAAGTTTCGAATGAATCTATCCGAGTGTGGATACAAGCGCTGCGGAACCCTCCGGCAAACTTCGACACAATACACACTTCTACGCGGAAAAATACAACCCCCTCCCTCCCGAACCTGGTAGCGCGATAGCAGCTCTAGAGCTGTATATCGAGACATATTTTTGGGCGGTCCTTGTCGACTTTCATGAGGGCGTCTTTTCGCAATAACATATTAATATCGTGGATATACCCGCCGCAAGCTTTTGCTTCCCCGGACTTTTTTCGCGGAGACTTATCGGTTGGTATATACGCGGATATACCGCTGCTAGAGAAACCTCGTGACCTCGGGGTGAGATCCTCGAGGAATCCGAGCTCGCCTTCGAACATCCCTTGCCTTGGATCAACGTTGAGAGAAACGCGCTGGCCATTACAACGAGACCCGACGTCGCTCTCTCGGTCCATTCAGCGCAGATGATTTTAAGCGTCGTAAAGCGAGCGTCCCACGTATATCGGCTTCTAACGCTCTCGGACTGTCCGAGAATTGATAACACACACGGGTCGGTATGTACAGCGTCGACAAGAGTGTCGCCGGTGGGGGACCGAAAAACGAGTAACGAGAGAGTTTAACGGCGGAAAAAGAATCGGTAACAACGCTCGACCGACTCTCAAGGGATTGCCGGGGATATTCGCGTCGTCACTTTTATGCCTTGTTGCCTTTTGGAATTCAGAGATACGCGAACGAGAACGATACTGCTTCGAGGAATTTTTAGTTCATCGAGTTTAAGATAGTTTATTCAATTTTATTATCAATATCGAGAGTTCTGTTTTAACTCCCAAAACCGATTGAATGAATTCTTTTCTATATGAAATTTTGACGATCGTTGTCCAGTAAATCGTTTGTTCGTTCGTAATTTAACGTAAGTAAGTTGATTGCATTTTTTCTTTAACATCGAATTGCGTGATACTTATTTTTTTTTTCATGATAATAGATTTTTTTTTAAACGCAATATTGATACTTTGGATTTGAAAAAAATAAATGTGTCTCATTCAATTTTTTTTTAACTCTTTTGTTAAGTAAATAAAATCAACGAAAGTTAATAAAAGATGAAAAATTAGGCCGTTTACCTTGCGATGTTCCGATTGTACGCGAATAAATCATGTAAATAATTCAAGTGGAATTGGTAGGATGTGGTTGTGAGAGGATTTAAGCTCCGTCGGCCTGAGCCACACGAGCAAATGAATTACACGAGACAAAGATCGTATATTCGAGTTCAATTCGTATTTATTGGTTTTTTTAGCAATTGTATAATCAGCGTAACAGTATAATGGCGTTCAGAACGGCAACCGCCCCTATATCTCTTTTAGGATCGTCATCATCATCATCATCTCATGCGGTTATACACACAGCAGTTTTGTTTTTCTTTTATTTATTTTTTAATTGTTTCATTTTCGTTTTTTTTTTTTTTTCGTAGGTACAGTACGACAATAGGAAGCAGGTGCGGCTCTGGCCGCTTTGGATACATACATCAGGATCAAGTCGGTAAACAATTAATACTCTAATATATTACAAAAAGAAGTTAAGAGGGAGTTTGAGAAAGAATATTATTCTTTTTTTTTTTCGCACGTTTACACGTCCACACGAAACACAGCTACCAGGCATTATTTTTATTCGTAGTTTTCGACCCACCGTCGCTCCTAAGCGGCGAAGTGTGTGTCACGCTAATTAAATCTTTACCTACAATAATTACGTATAGTACAGTGGAGCGATTAGAGGGCTCTTTCGGAGATCCACAAAATAAATAATCGTTAACATTACAGTCCTCTTAGAAATACTGCGTTTTGTTTATTTTTTTATTTTTTTTTACTTTTCTTCTTCTTTAACTAAAGTTGTTTCTATGTCGATTCTCTCTCATTCGATTCTGCGCACGCATTTTTTTTTATCGTGCTTGGCTCACGAAAAACCCTTTCACACGGTTTTCAAAAAATTTCTCGCGGGGTTCTCACACTTAGCGACTACTCGTATACAATCGTTAACTAGAATAAAATTACTATTAGAGTATCGCCACCGTTATCCTCGTCTTTTTTATTTACCGTTCGGAACTCTGGCGTCATAGGTACTAAGTAGGTACGTACATAGGTATTTTCCTTCTTAATTTGTGTTTTTTTTTTTGTTTTTTGTCGTTTCTCGTGCGATTGGGCAATTTTTTTTTTTACGTTTTATACTTCATCGAGGACGAGGTCTTTAAAACTCCCCTTAAATGTCTCACATATATATATATTTCATTCACTCATTCATTTATTTATTTATAGATTTTAGTTCCAAGGAAACGGGTATCGGATTCGAAAGCCGCCCAATCCGCTACCATTTTTCGTTTAGGTATTGAGCGAATTTTTCTTGTTTTTCGTTTTTTTTTTATACATAATAATAACAAAACTTTCGAACATCAATATACATATATGCGTACACTGAAGTGTACGCATACAGTTATATAATATCTCGCGGCGATCGAGGCACAGCGCGCTTTCGCTATGTTCCATTTTCGGCCAAAAGCCGCTTCGGGGCAGAATTTCCTTCGAATAAATTCATCTTCGCGACTGTTCCATCGTATTTTATACGTGGCGCGGTGGAATATCGTCGAAAGCGAGATGACACCGATCGCGGGCAATATATATATAAAAAAAAAAAAGATATAACAAAAATACATAACATCAACAGCAGTCGTCTCGCATATAGTTCATTCGTTTAAAAAAAAAACGGACGCTTACGGCCATTTGCAAGTTTCACTGCGTCTAAGCAAACCAATAATAATATTAATAATAATAAGAATAATAATAATAATATCAATCAATAGAAAAAGAATGAAGATCTCGATGACTTTGTACACCGATCCACTAGAAAATATATCCTATTTTTCACCGGGATCATATCCTCTCGCGGACTAAAATCGCGCGTTTTTTCCTTTTTTTTTTCCTACACGAAAAAATAAAAACGTACATTCTAATAAATTCCTAATTACTTAATCGATATTTCGTAGCCTTTTGTTTAAATTAATTTAATTACGTATCTCGAGTCTCCTCGTTTTTATCATCATCATTCGTTATCATTATCATTATTACGTATATATAATATATATATATTTGTATCGACGCGCAGCCGATTGACACTTTTTCGCTTGTCTTTCATTCGAGTCATCAGCAGCGGCACTGACGCCCGTTCGAATTTCGTTGCACGGTCCCACAATTTCGATGGTGAATCACGATTTACTTTTTTAATTCATACGTTTTTTGTTTTTTTTTTTCTCGTTAATCTTATCGCGTCGTAAAAATTCATTTTACTATGGATGCCGATGCACTACCGTGATATAGAAAATTGAAGAATTATTCTTCTAGCTTAATGCGTAATGTTTTAGGCATTTTTTTGTGTTGTTTTGTCGGGTTGCGTGTATGTGTGTGTGATTTGGAATTTATATTACTTTATGTTGCGAGTGTCAAGTATAACTACGAGAGAGTGAGTCCGGAGTTGTGTGTTGATCACTCACCGGGTGCAGCATCCGTTCGCCGCAACCGGATATACGTATTGACTATCATCTCGCACGGACGGTCGGCACGCACATCGACATCTATTTGGCATTACAGAGACGCTTGGAGCAGCCTGCCACTCACCTGAAACAATTTATAAAAACACAAAAATTAGTATGCATCGATTTATCAAATAGTTAAATTTTGCTTTCTCATTGACATTCGTTTGCATCGAAGATTAAGCTGTAATTAAAAGCACGCTGAGCTCCAAGAGCCGTCGGATCGTGAGCTCAGCTTCGCCACTCATTTTATAAATAACGCCTGTAACCCTTTTTTTGTACTTTGACTACTTTTTATTCCTCTCGTGGCTTCGAGAGGTACAGTACAACCCCCTTTCGCTGTTATTATCGTCGTTTTTTTTATATCGTGTTCCTCTACAACCTCTCGCGCGCTCCGTTCTCTTTTTCTTCCATTCTTCGGTTCCATCACCCGTACCCCGACGGATTTCTCTCTCTCTCTTTCTCTCTCTCGCGAGCAGCTCGGGTTATATCCCCCGTCGTGGCGAGTCTCACGTGGCGTGGCGCGCCAAACGGACCGCGACCAAATATCCTCCGCGAAAGTAGAAACCCCATTACTCATCCTTAGAGGCGAACGCGAAAAAGTTGTTTGTCCTGCATCTCTCGGTCGTCCGAGGAGTGAGAGCGAAGACGCGGGGGCGGCGTCTGGCGGCTCCCAGGACGATGGAAGAGATGGAAAGAGGGAGGGTGGGAGGGGGGTGAATTTTCGCTATACACAACGACGAAGAGATCTCAAACTCTTGGCAGACTCGGCCCATTTTACTGGCCTCGCGGACTCGCGCCAGCGCTCGATTCGAGGCTGCAACCCCTTTCGATACTCGTTCCAACATCAACCCTCCAATCTTTTCCTACCCTCTCCGAAGTACATTTTTCACGAGTAAAAAAAGTACACAATCAACCGTAGATCAACAAAAAAAAGCTATCAAAAAGTCAACTGACTCGTTCTTAACCTTGTGGATGACAATAGTTCTTTCGTAACCCTCCAAAGTGTATAAAAAAACATAGAATACATCGAAATGATTAATCCAAATTATAATGAGAAAAATAGTCATCGATAAGCCGTTTCAATTATTCTCAAACTCTTGTTAAAAATTTCAACGTACATCCGGAAACAGAATAAATTTTCGACGAAACAAAACGCAGACAGTCGCGGAGCTTTATATCGTTCAGCTTTGGGAGCAAAGACGCTGCATGACAGTCATTACTTTTCAGTGCCATGAGTGAGCTAAGAAAGACGAGAGAGGCGTAAAGAGAGAAGAGACGCGTTGAGGACGGCGCCGGAAGGCGCCTGTACAAACATTCACGACGAATGGATTAACGCTATTAGATTTCAGCTGCCGAGTGAAGCTCCGTGTAACGAGAGGGGGAAAAGCTTCCGTAGGTCGACGAAGAATTTGCGTCGAGAGAGTAAGTGGAGTAGCACTCTTGCTTCTCGAGATCTCGAGCGGCATCGCGTATAAGCGTTCGCAGTGCGATTCAAGGAACTACGATTATTACGAATGCTTCAATGTTTGTACAGCCTCTTTCGCCCGCTCTCGCGAATCTTATGCATCTTTTCGCTTATTTCGCGAATCTCATATACAGCTCAGTTTGAAGTTTGCTCTTCGGCTCTAGAGCCACTTTCCTCGACGTCTCTTTCTCTGTTTCTGAGCGTCGGAACCTCCCAGCAATACCAATGGCACTAGCAGTAGCAGCAGCATCCTCAAGCCATCCTACCGTCGGCTTTCCATTCCACGGACTTCTCCTATACCGAACTCCGCCATAGTTTCGTACGAGTCTCGTTCCTTCGCACATTTATCAGGATTTCAAGGGAGGCTAGACTTTTTAAGCCGCAATAAATTCGTTCCCTCACGGTACAGTCGTGGACCGAGGACGCGTGCGCTTCTCGCTCGCTCGCGAAGAGACCAGCAGCAGCGCACCAGAGCGCACGCGGTGTCTATATAACGATAGTTTAAAGTTCCAGAAGGGAAAGAGAACGACGTACGTAGACGCTGGCGTTGGTCTACGGATGAGGATAAAAAAAAACGCCGTCTCGAACTATCTGCAGAGCAGTAAAAAAAAAAGAAATTCGATGCTTTTTGCAAGATTTGGAAATAAAAGAGGTCGAAGAAAAATATGTTAGATTATCTTGGTTGGCACGGGACGGTTCTGAACGGCTATAACGGTTAAAAATTCGTGTGAAACTGATGCTTGTGTTCAAGGGCAACACGAGAGAGCCTCGACGAAAGATAGAACGAGAGAGGCAATGGAGATCCTCTGGTAGGTGTGCCGGGTGGGTGGTTGAGCACGAAGCGGTTATTATCTATCGCTCTCGTTACCACAGGTTGCTCGTAAACCGGCCACATCAGGGGGATGGGACGGCGAGAGTGAGAGAGCGAGAAATACCCTCCCGGAACGCGTACGTACACTATATATACGCGTACGTATAGAACAGCGTACAGCAGAGGTAGTCGTCGGTAGGTGTTCGTACAGCGAGTTCCCCGGGACCCCATGGTCGTCCGACCGTCCCTCTCCCGGCTCTCTTCTCATACACGCCGGTATCACAGTCGCATGCCACCCCTGCAGAATATTACGTCGAGCGTTGAGTGAACGGGGATGAAGAATCCAACACTCCGCCGCTCCGCTGTCGAGGGTGTAGTTCCGAAACGTCTGCACTTCTATTCGCCGAATTGCCCATCTTTATTTCCCCTCTTTTTATTTCTCTACTCTATCAATCTATTCGGCCAATCCTAGCGCGGCAAATATAATTGAAAATAGATTGAAATCGATATATGTGAAAAAAAAAAATGAAAAAAATGTATCATGTCTCAAAAATTGCGGAATCCGATCGCATTTATATTTTGCCGGTCGTGTATTATTATGCGCTTAATAATCGCGGCCGTCGGGGCCTCTTGCGGATAATAATATCTCGCGGTAGACGTGCGAGAGAGAAACGCAGAAGGTTTGCAAAGCGCATACGAGAGGCGAGAGAGCGAGAAAACCGTGTAGGAGAAAAGGAAACGGGAGATAAGCGAGAAGGGAGTATACGGCGGGGCGGCTTGATGCAAGCGCGTTGCAGTTGGTTCGGAGGTTCGTTCTCTCTTGCCGAGGGATCGGATTGAGATCGAGTCCAACTTTTTATCAGCGGCCCGTTGCATGAGCGCGAATTGCGCGTAACCCCCGCGGGGTAACAGCGTGCTGTCTCGACAGGGGGGCTCGAGCTCGGCAAGTACGATCAGCACAACGAACGAAAACGACCAACACACTGGCGGATTGTATTCCGTGCATTTCTCTCTCCCTCTGTCTCTCGCGTTTGCTGCACCGATACTCGCGTGTGTGCATCGTTTCCGTGGCGCACCTTCTGCCGACCTTTCACCAACACAACGAGATATCCTGGCGTGCATAGTCACACTGCCGGTCGGGATACAGGGGTCGGGGTGAACGCGAGAGAGCGGTATCAGCACAGTACCAGACTACCAACACCATGCAGCTGACGACACCGTTACGAATACCATCTCAATTGCGTATACACACGTAACTTCCAGAATATGTATGAGTTATTCGAACACGTTGTAGCCGAGCGGTGTCTACCACTACTACGAACCGAAGCATCACATGTGCGCAAACCAGCCAGCCAACGAGTACAGATAGACGTACGGACACACATACGCGGGAACGCGAGATGCAATACAAATGCAGTGAACACAAGCGCAGGATCACCGACACCGACACCATTCTGCTGGCGATACTCTGTGGCGTGTAGTTGCTTCGAGCAGCCGCTGCAGCCAGAACCCATAAATCTCTCAGGATATAGATGGCTCTAGTGTCGCGTGAGCTGCTGCAACCTACCCTATGCGATGCGGGGTGCCCCAACGCTGAAACGGTACGCCCCTCGCAGCTCCCTTTGCCCGACGGTTGCAGCTACGAGGACTACCCATCGCATCCCACCCACTTCTAAAGCATTTCCGTCTCCGTCCGTCCCGTAGAAGCTTTCGTGTTGCAGAACCGAAAGAGCGATAGAGACAAAGACAGAGAGACGAACGGTAGGAAGGTCCCTCGAGGTTCTCTGACCGAGTTATCGGAATCCCACCTTTCCGGCTATAAGGACAGGTCGAAGGTAAAACCTGGAGGGATATTACGAAGAAGAAAGAAACGCCAGAAGTTGGAAGACGGAAACGAGAAATTCTTAAACACAGTCTCGAGCTGTTGCTTCGTGAGGGCACCGGAGAGAAATACCGGCGTGGGAAGAAACGGTTGACTTTGACTATCATCGGTGCACGAGCTATGGAAGGATGCGAGGAAATCTCCGTTAGAGTTTGTCGATGGAAGAGTAAGGTACACGTCGACCCGAAGCCTCACAGGGAATTAGATAAGATTGAGGAACGCATAGACGATTGGAGACCTCTCGTGTTCCATGGCTATAATTATAGAATGAAGAGAACGAAGATTGTGGAAAATTGGAAACGATGGGGCTATCTATAGCGGCGACGTATTTGAACACGAAGACGTATATACCTGAGATGGATATATTCGAGAACATAAAATTCATCAAATTACATCAGGAATTGGATAAAATCGATGTTACTGGAGGAAAAATTGAAAAAAAAAAATCCTCGGCTCCATCCCAAAGTCTATGCAATCGGGGAGAAGAAAATCGATATCGGTGGACTAGAAATCGTTCGAACTCTCGTGTGTCACTGCAGCGTTTCATCGTTTCTTCGTCTATTCTCAAGAAATAAGGAACAAGCGACACAAGCGGCAGTCTTATGAGAAAGAGAACGAACGAAAGAAGAAGAAAGAGAATAGCGAGGTGGAGCGTTATCCGAGGCGGGCGTCCGAGGAAAATATTACTGTATCTCTTCATGCCGGTGATATCGCGCCGGTGATGCATTGCCTGAGATATTTTACAACGACTTTCGCGTACCCACTTGGCCCTCGCATGGTGGGTGTAGTCGCGCCATTATACGTGGTACACATACGGGGACGAGTTTGAGAGTGTAAACGAGGTCGCGTAGGTGTGACCATCGTGCCATCGCGCGCTCACCAAAACACACTAACGCACGAATGCCGGCAGGCGACTATTTCTCGAGCCGACACCGTTGGCGGAAGGCGACGTTGGCGAAGATGACCAAAGGCATTTCTTTCTCTATCTCTACGTTGGATTGTAACAACGGGTATCATAGTTTCAACGAAAAATCTACAAACGCCAGATACTACGTCGGTTTAGTGGCACAACATGATATTAAGGCTCCGGAGAATCTCGCCGGATTATCAACGATTCTGTTGTGCGATAGAGGCGGTGTACCTTCGACCCGATCAACCGACGACCTTCCAGCGTCTCTTTTATAATACTTGTATGTACCGAATACACGGACATCGTTTTCTCCAGAAGATACCCAGCTGCGCGAGAGAAGTTTTAACCCTTTTGCTCGTTCGTTCGAAGCGCCCTGCGGTGTACACGAGCTCCGCAACCAAAAGGGAAACCCCTCTCTCAACTCTTCTGATCGTCGTGGGAGTACAAAACGAGTGGTACACCGAATAAGATGCCCGATGCCGTGAGAGAAGTACCGCGCGATTGCGGCTCACCGGGATCCGTGAAGGAAAAAGAAAAAAAAAAGGCTAAAACGATGGGGTGCGAGGCGGCAAAGCAAATGAAACGAAGGTGGGCCAAATGCGGGAACCGGTGAGAGTCAGAAGAGGATTCGGCGGAGGTACCCGAACGCGCAGCGTCGGTGAACGAGACTCCAACTCCAAACTCCGTCGGGACGACCGCGGCGAGACCGGAGAAATGAGAAAGACAGAGTGCCGTTCGGAGCAGCGAGAGAGACGAGAAGAGGAGGACTCGAGAGAGAACGAGGAGACGCCGATGATGAATCACCCGCCACGAGTGCAGCAACGCGCTGCGGGTATATGGCGCGGGGAGAACCGAAGGGAGGCAACGAAAGGGAATGAAAAGGAAAAGACTGAAGGGAAGAGACAGAGAGGATATCGCTACGTCGGTGGGTTGGCGAAGTGCCCGCGGGGTGAGACACGGAGAAACGAGAGAGCCGGAGAGAAAGAGAAGCAGAAGCACCAGCAGCAATGAAAGGACGTGAAGAGGAGACGAGAAAGACAAGAGGAAAAAAAAGAGTGAAGACGACGAAGAAGGAACCGTGAGTTCGCGCGCGCGCTCCCGACGAGGGAGAGACGCGCTAGAGCGAGTCGGTAACTGACTTATCTGGACGGATCGTGAAGCAGGGTACACCTCTTGCTCCTCCGCCACAGCGAGGTTCCACGTGTTTCTGATACGTGTTGTATGCCGAGATAGCGCATATGTGCTGTTGTACAGCTGGATAGGCATAGCACCGCAGTCTCGCAGTCAAGATGATGCCGAGAATTCGAGGTGCAGAGAGAGAGAGAGAGAGAGAGAGAGAGAAGCGTGGAGGATTCCATCATGAACAGGACACGCGTTTCACGGCTCGTGAATTGAGTAGATTTTATATTTTACGAGCAATATGTTTATGGACTTTTATGCGCTCGTAAAAGAACTTTATCGTTGAAGATTTCATCGGTCACTGATCTTATTTGTTATGCCGTATAACGCTTCGGCAATTTTACTTGAAATTCTTTGTATAGCGCACTTCTGTATCATTTAATGATTCAATTAAAGTACTTGTTATTCTTTTTTACCAGATACCTCATTCACCTTTCTTGTTTCGAGTGGTTTCTTTTTTCATACAGGTGGCTAACTCTTCCAAAGGAGAAGCATCATCGATCGATGCTCGTAGCGTAAGTGTTGTGAGTTAATGGAGGACATTACGTCATTATGGATACTCCGTGGAATCGTTTTTTGCACAATTCCGAGTCTGGCTATGATATCATGTTTGTACCGGTGGATCGTGAACTGGTCGAGAGGCAAAAGCCAATCGATGCCGCGGTGCACGCGAAGCACGTCCGCAACACCGGAGAGAAAACGTGGTTCAGCGACGCGCTCATGGAAACAGGAGGTAAGCCCCCCATAAGAGAATCAAAGAAGTGCGAGAAGAAGAAAAAAAAGATGACGTTAGAAGAAGATCGTGTCGTAGTTTTCTTGAAGAAGAAATTGGGTTTCTTCCCGATTCCATGCGGCTATCACGCTCGCGACGACGGGCTCTCGCGCATGGAGTGCTCTCGAAGTGGAACTATAACGCTCGCGACTCGATCCTCGCGCGTCTATACCGTTTGTAAATCCCGAAAGCGTCCAAGAAACGGAGTGAGAAAACGAAGGAAATAAAGAAGTTCGGTGGAGTATCATCAAAGTCGGGCGTATACGGTCTATATGGAAGTTGCGTTCGCTCGGTCACGGGTAATGGTTTTACGAGCGTCAAGGGTGATATAAAGAAAATGAAAAACACCAGCACTGCCAACATGCACGAGCTTCGCGTATAACTAACTACGTTGTCCTCTCTTTCTCTCTCACTTTATCTCGTTTCGCTACTTTGCTTCATTTTTTTCATCCTCCTCTCTCCCTTCTTCTTTACTTGGACTTCTAGCGCTGGAGCTCGTGTTCTCACTCATCCCTTAGCTTCTTCTACTTCTTCTCAAGTTATACCTACAAGCCAACCCCTCCGACAACGCGTTTACCCCGTACTCTTCGTCCAACCGGCCGGCTCCCCGCGGAGTGTATCACAATTAGCTCGCGCGCCACCCTCTCTCACGCTACCACCCACTTTCTACCCCTCGCGAAACTACCCTCTTCGTCGCTCTACTCCTCTAAGCCATTCTCTGCCATTCTTGTTTTACTTTTTGTTTTCAACCTTCTCACTCCCTCCTGCCGCTGCTACTCCGAAAACTCGCCGCGTAAACTTTGAAAAGCTTATTTCAATATTACGGTGAATAAGTGGAGCGTAACGCAGGCGCGGGGAACTCTGCCGTTGTTTCGTATAATATACAAGTTTATTACTCAGCGCTGCGTTTGTACACTTGGAACCGTGGAATGGTGGTCGCGTAAAAAAAAAAGCAAAGCACAAAAAAATGGTGGAAAGACAGAGGAAGCGAAGAGGGAAGGAAAGGTTGAAGATAACTCGAAGTAGACGTGTGACCGTGTATTCGAGACGAGAAGGGGAAAGAGGAGAAGCCCACGCCCGCTCACTCACGAACTTACCGAGACAGTCGGACGTCTAATGAGCCGGCATTAAATTTAACCGAGCTACGAGCGGCGTCGGACGTTTGCGTAGGTAAAGTTGAGCTTTAGACGAGGGGTTAACGCACGTGCGTATACACACGGCTTGTAACGCGTCTACTTTGGGTTGTCTCGCCAGAGACAATATTACGCGTTCGCTACACTCGACAATTTATCGCTCTACTCTTCGGGTACCGCTGCGCTACGATACTTGGAAAGGTTTCTCTCACGCGCGCGAAGCGGAAGAGAGAAGAAAGCTTTGCCGGAGGATAAAGTCTCAAGAACCGATGACAAATTCAAGCGGAAAAGTGATTAGTGATAGGAGAAATTATACTGTAGAGATTCTTAAGAGGGAAACCTATAAACGGAGGATACTTTGTAAATGCCTCGTTTGTGGATGATGTAAATCTCTTGACAGTTTTGCGATCATACAAACGGTTATAAAACGTTTCCGGTAGCGACGATGACTGGGAGATTTCAGCTGGCGAATCTGACATTGTTGCGCGGTGTTCATAATTCGATGCCCGTCGGATGGTGAAATGTAACGGCGGCCCTCTTCGCGTTACGCTTATATCTTTGCGCGGTAAACGTTAGCGCAACTATTATATCTCGAGCATTTATATACATCGCTTATACGACGGGGCAGCCACGCGGGTTTGTGTCTCTCGTTAATTGAACGTCCCCCAGAGGACGGGCAACTAAGTAGTCGGCTCGGCGACGCGGTGATAAATTGAACGAGCGATATTTATTGAGTAGTCGTAGTAAGCGCGCGAGCGCAAACGAGTGAACTACAACCAGGGAAAACGCCGGTTCGAATCTCTCACCCGCGTCAGTTTAACGGTTGCTGTAGCTGCTGCTGGGAGAACGCGATATAAAGAGCCGGAGAGTCGTGGCGATGCACGCGTGCTGCTGATTCTGATTGCTGCTGGTCCCCGACGGTGGTCCGTATAAATATAGCGCCTCGTGGAAACTGGACACTCGCGACAGCGGCAACAGCAACGCTCACGAGAAACCTTGACCAATCCAACTGCGGTGACTCTTCGCGGACACGAGAGCGTTCTCGACGGAGCGCTTAAACTCGCGTGCCCGGCGCGAATTTAATTTCTATCTCCTCCGCATGATCATTTTTACGTTTTTCAACAAAAATCTCCGCAAAGCCGGTCGTCAGACTGTTTTTACCTCCGATTAAATATGCAGGAAAATTAGCGGCTTATAAAAAACTTAGACATTTAAATTGTCCAACAAGCTTATCCGCTCGATCGGATTAACCTCTGATATAATGATATATACGAGAATTTTGTAGGAGAAGATTTATTCAGTAAATTTCTTAGATTAGAGAGCGTGAAGGCCGCGAGATTAGACGTTGAAACATACCGAACTTCGCGAGCTCACGCACACATAGGGGGCTCACGAGTTTGCGTTATCAGAGCCGATAACTCGGCTGCGGAGACCCGCTTAACTCAACGCACGCGAGAATGATGGATGCACGCCACCGTGAACGGTGTGTAACTCGCGCGTAGCTCTTTCTCCCTCTCTGCGCCGCGGCAACGAGTTAAGCCGCACACGGTGAACCAACGCTCGCGTTGCTGGTTACGCTCGATCCGTTTTACTCAACCCGTTTCCCGCTAAATTACGAGTGGCCTATCCGACACCTAAGTGCAATTCACGTATTATAGCCGCAGTGCAGAATGGCACTACAAAAAAAAAAAAAAAGATTCCGCGTTTACCGGTGGCTTGTGATTAATCGGGACAATAAAACTTGGCGGTTGATTGAATTAACAGCGGCAATCTCGTGCGTTACACCCAATGCTCACGTTTTATTCTATGAAAACTATGTATTACCTTTGGCCACGTGCGCTGAACGCTGCGAACAAAGGTATACACACGCAGAGAAACACACGCACGCGCGTCAAATGTTTTGTATCAGTAGCAACAGAAATATGTTAACTCGCGAGCATTCTACCAGATTTATTTGCGATTCTGATCCAACGGAAGAATAATAACGTAAAAAAATCGTCGCGAAGTGTCATCCCTCGCCGAATGATAGAGAAAGAGAAAAAAAAAGTCAGTCCAGCCACACGGGGTATGTATACGGAATTTTAATCTACTATACCCTGCGAGCCGTGTCACCGGGGTGTACAACGGGCTCGTGCTTCGCTCGGCGCTGTGCTCGCATTTCCGGGCAATTAAACTCTTCCGCTCGTTCCATCTCCATTATAACCCATATAGCGTGTTGTAACGCGACGACCAGCAGCATCAGGAAGGGCCTATGGAAAATATTGTACGCGGGAAATGACTTTACGCGACATTAGGGACTCACGCGTCGATAAGTTTCTACGTGACGAGAGACGATACGAATATAAATGCAGAAGAAAATTGGGATGCAGGAAAAAAAGAAAAATGAAATCATACGTGCCTCTTATATGTTTGAATTTTCGATCGATCGAGAACATTGATCGATGGAGAGATACGATTTATTACTCAAACGATCGAGCAGCGATTATGGCTATTATCACGACGCGGATATTTCTATCTTAATCGAATTATCGCTTTTCTCGGTGATATTAAGTGGTCACGTAAGATAATTTGGCAACGTCGCCCTCGCCGCTTCTGGACCGCCATGACTCTCGGGTTCGTTGGCGGCTGTGGATGGCTATACGACCAGCAGCAGGCGTTGTTGAGTTAGAAATATCTATGCGAGAAGCGGTGTGAGCAACGATCGAGGACCAGGGGTATTGGGGAGAGAGGAGAGAAAGGAACGTATGCTAGGCTGAGAGAGAGACTAGTCTCGGTTCTCGCCGAGAGCCTGAAAAACCCGACGGAGGGGAGTAAAAAACGAAGGCATCGGGTTTTCTCCGTGTATCGCTGACTCTCGCACGCGCATGCTGCGGGGCTTCGTCTCTTCTCTTATTCTCTAGCCGAATATCTCTCGCGCGTTGTTGCGCCGTTCTACCAGCCGGCGAAGACCGACTCTCTGTTTCTCTTCATCTTCTCCCGTATCTCGCATTCTCTCGCACACACTGGTGTTATAACAGAGGACTGTGAAATCGTCTACCCTTTCTCTCATTTTGTCTACTCTATCCTATCTTCGTTGCTCTTCTCGACTACGAAGGCTCTGGGATTCCGGGGAGTTTTTAGAGTGCGCCCCCTCCCCCCCTTTCCCTCACCTCCTCCCTCATTGTTGTGTAAATGCAGGACCAATGGCGCCGCTAGACGGGGCACTACTCACTTTTAAATGCTAATATCGTCGCACTCGCCAAGCTTTTGAGAATTTCGTGTTTTGTACGCAGAATAGAGCGAACGTGCGAATCCCCGCTGTGGCAAAAGGAACGATGGAAAGGGTTGCCCAAGCATACGGGTCAGGAATACGACGATGAGGGGATGAAAGTTTTCTTGCTGTATAATTAATTGGCTTCGTTGGGAAAATGTTAATTTTGAAACGCAACCAAAAAGTTTCATTTAACTTGTATTCTACGTCAATGAAGTACGGAAATAATTATATTGAAAAAAAAGGAATGAACAAGATTTCATGGCTTTGAAGTACCGCATTACCATAAAAAAAAACAGCGCAACATCGTCTACATCAACACGGCAATGCATCGATCGTCGTCTACAATGTAAACAGACATTTCGCGGTAATTGTATAACAAATTATTGATTTTAATCAAAGTAATGTCAAGATGATACGGATCTATAAAAAAAAAGTATGATCCACGAAAATTAATAATCTGTAATTATTTCGTAATTTTTAAGTAATAAAATAATTTCAACTAAAGAAAATACGACTCACGATGTAGCATGGCGTTTCTCGTTTGTACTCTGGCAAAACTTACGAGCGCAGTCTAGCGGACAATCGTTCAAACCGTAAGCCTCCCCACTACGTGAAAACTTTATGCGTCTCCCTCCCCTTGTCGGCCAATCCCCCGCCTCCATTCAAGAATGAAACGACTCGGACCGCAAAGGCGTAGACTTTACGATCCCCGCAACGACTTGTATCCACCTAATAATGACTCTCGTAAATGTCACGATTAAATCAACAATGTCGAAATTTATCGTCGGTAGTTTCGCATAATGAAAAGGCGTCGAAAAATAATGAAGTATAATCAAAACAAATCATAAAACTCGCGAGTGAGAGTTACTCAAGTGCGCTTGGGGAACCAGTCTCGTGCTCTCGCGTACTCATTGTCAAGGCCTACCGACGCAATATCGTTTTATGCGCGTATTACGAGAAACAATAAGATTATCAACTTCCTTAAAAAAAATATATATTATCTATGAAGCTACCGAGTTGACTTGGCCAAGTAATAGATAGAGAGAAGGAGAGAGCGATAGTTCCGGCGCGTCAACTTTTTATAGCAAAAGGGTATCGTCGGGGTAGGTCAGGGTCTGATTGCAGGAAGGAAGCAGTTAGGCCCGGTTAAAGTCGTTAAGCCAAGTTTACGAGGTGTTACCGTGGAGCGCAACCTGTAAATCTCGAGGCGGGCGGGCGCGTGCCAGTGGCCGCCCTTGGTGCGCTCCGAAACTATGGGGGTAGGGGTAATGGGTTACGTAACGCGTTGTGAGAAAGAGAGAGACAAGCGTAAGACCCACCGAACGTGGCCTTTATGGATCGTAAACGTCTTCCTTTACAACCAATAAAGATTCTCTTCCTTTTGCTCTCCCGACTCGCACGAGAGGCGAAAGCACCGGCTCGCTTGTGCGAGTTCGACGTCGTCGTAACCTGAAGGCATCAATCCGTCGGAAGCGTCTCGGTTTACGTTGGGTAATAAAAATCACATTCGCTTTATTTTGACTCGTAGCGTCGAATTTTATTGAACCCATTGACCGATGGAGAAGAGTCAGAACGAGAGAACGAAGAAAATGTGGATAGTAGCGCGCAGTCAGCAAACTCCGTTTCGCTTTGCAACTGTGTATATATATGTAGAAAGGTTCCCTGGCTCACGATGCCCGCGGGGCACCCCCCGTACTATCTACGCTTGAAAGCTCACCGACGCGACGCGAATGTCTGCGTGAACGACTTCACCAGGAGTTACTGGACGACCGTCGATAAAAACAAACCATAAAGCGTATTACGGACGATCATCGAACTACCGAGCTGGACGTACGAGCTTCGCGGGTAGGGGAGTAAGGCACTTCTGAATTAAGCGATATACCGATCGAGAGCCGGTAAAGCAGGTCGTACAGACGATACACAAGTGGTGTGAGTCCTTTATGTAGAGCTGCCACCTGTCGTACGAATGGTCAATAAGTAAAAGCAGTCCCTGGCGCGCGCGTAGTAATACCGGTATATCTACTATATACGTTCCCCCTCTCTCGCGATCAGCACACCTCGTGTACTGCTTGACAAGTTTTAAAGAGCCGTCACATATCTACGCGAAAATGAATATCTCTGGCGAAAGAACAAACGTGAATGAGATTTAATTTTTTTTTTTAATTATACATTTGCTGCAATGTTACGACTATGATGGTAGTAAAGTTGTATCGCGGATTGCCTACTATGCTGCATCCATTATTTATCCCCGCCCACCTAGCCACGCCCACGACGCCCCGAGGGGGGTGAGCAGCCATAACTAAGGTGAAACGTCGTTAACGCCGTTAGATGGCGCTACTGGCACTCAATAACTCTCGTTCTCGAGTGAGAGACTCCGCGAAACTACCTCTTTCAGCTCTTCGCGCTGAGCTCTCTCTCGCTCTCTCTCTCTATCTTTCAACGACCACGGACTCGACTTCTACGAGGACTTTTATCGGCGCCTCGACTGATTTAGACGAGCATTGTGACGTGACTTTAATTGATACATCCAACTCCCGGCAACTGCCGGTAACAGCGGATGTTATTCTTTTTGTTTTTTGTTTTTTTTTGTTTCTTTTCTTTTTGCCTTTCTGTTTTTCTCGTTGCACCGCACCTCCTCCAGTTTCGATCGCTCGGAGATAGTTGTATCTTTTAGCTATGAATAATTACGAGATTTTGAATACAATGGATCGCGCGGCTATTTACTTTTTGTCAGCGCACGCGGTGTACAGCACGAAACAACGCGAAACAGCTCTGGCGATATAACTTTATGTACTCGTTTCAACTTTTGTTTCGTACATAGAGCAAAGAGTTTTCAAAGAAACGACTGGAAAATGTAAGACGAGTGTGTTTTCCATTCCATAACATTTTATAGACATGTATATGAATTTTTGTATAACAATTCGATAGAATTGTAAAAAAAAAAAACACGCCAACGAATTAAATTTAAATACTTTATCTAAATAGCTATACCTATAAGATGCAATAGATACCTGAGAATAGATAATTGAAAAAAAAAAAAATTTTGGACTTACAGATTCGATCGATGATCGACTGGAATAATTACAAGAAAAATTGCGTACTGCTGCCATTGCGGAAAAAATGTCTCACTAGTCGTAATTTTTTTTCTTTATTTCTTCATTATTTTTCGCTGCTAATATTAAATTACTATTGAGCAAACAATGAACATTGCATTAAAAAAAATACCGGAATGCACGGGAACGTTCGTATTATTTACCACGTATATCAGGACAGCCGATGGATTCCGTGAAAAACGTTGAGTCTTCCACCACCGTAGACTTCCTGCCGAGAATTGTCCCGGAGGGGACCAGACGGATAGTTAAGAAAAATATTCTCAAGACGTATCACTCTTCCCCTGGTCGGTCGCACGAGTTTCGCATTAATACGGTTTTTTCGTCGAGTGTTTGTGAACTCGAGAGGCCACCGAGGTGCGCAGTGTTCTTATAGATGCGTGCCACGTTTCGTACCCGACGGCCACGGAAGAGACGTAATAACAGAATGGCATGTGCGTTCGGTATACACAGGATAAACTTTTGTGGAGACTTCGAATCGACAGTCCGTAAATCGTATAGTCCGTATAGTTTCGTTTCTGGCAAACATCAACGGCCGTACGTCACCGATCTAGTCGTGAACTCACCGACGGAAGAGATTCCCAGTGATGCGAACCGGAGTTCGGTCGGACATAACAACGATTTACATCGCCAACGATCTTACGGATCAGTGAAACGCAATGAAGTCTGCGACAGTCGCTTCTATCGGGCGGTATTCTAAGTTATGCAAAACAAGTGCATACATAGTAACGATAAATCGTTTACTCGCCGTTTCCACGTTAGAACTAAACCGATCAATCCAATTATCCTCGATATTCGATGTACAGGAAAAGAATAACAGTGTTCGTCGTACGTGAGACTCGAGATTTCTCGAAGTCGGAGTTCCGAACAAGTCGGAGAAGTTAGTATGACTCCAATTGGAGTACCTGGTTCGCCAAGTTTCCTAAGCAAAATAGGAAGAGAAAGAGAGAGACTTCCCTGTGTCGGCGACTAATAGACAAGAGAACAAACCAACTGGTATTACGAACTCCTGGTGAGCTCTCGCGCGAGCCGCAAGCCCCGCGGAAAGAGACTCTCGGAGAGACTTCGTCGGCGTGGAGCGTCGACCAGTGGTCGCTCGTTAAGCCACCGAGGAGAGCCATTTCTATACCAGCCATCCACATCGTTGCGTATAACTGGTCTCCAATACCGGCGACTTGACTTCTCGGCTAACCCAACTCTCCCGAGCTCTCGTAGCCACCGCCGCTACCGCCGCCGCTATCTCCGGAATGGCCTATTACTTCGATTGCGCAACTCGATCGCAGATGGTCTTCGATATATATATAAAGTCTCGTAAGCGCGGCGCGAGCCGATAAGTGAGTTTAATTTAATCGTACACGCGTTGGTTTGTCGGGATAGCGGCGGAATCACATCGGCAACACTCTTCTCCTTCTTTCCTTTCTTTTTTATTTTTTTTTCCTTTTTTATCTTTTCTTTTTCACTCGCACAGCCCTATATCTTTCTTCGCTCTTTCGCTATAATCCTTTTTTTTTATTGGAGTACAAGATATATATGTTATGCATACCACGCGCCTTCGACGATTCTCTCAATGGAATCTAATTTTCTCGCGCGAAGCAAAACCTGATTCGCTTTTACACGATGTAATGTGAATACATCGCTATCTATCTCTCATCTGGATTGATATATACAGTGAGAGTGGGTATGGCGTTTACGTACGAGCATTCGTGTAACGAGATTCGCGCGAAGGAGGGACGACTCAATTATCGTCAACGCGGAGTATAACCAGAAGACTTTAGATAAGGCAGAGAGGACGCGACACGACGCCGATGGGTCGTCGCGCGACTATCATCTGGGCATTGGATTGATCGTTATACCGACGAGATGTGCGTTACTGATTCATCGTCGAGGGACAGAGGGTAAAAACTCGCTACCGTGTATAAAAGCATCAACGATGCAGAATCAATAAAGATACAGGAGGCAGAAAAGCCGAAGGCGCTTTTCTGTCGATTCCATTAAGCAGTGGCAACTTCTATCAGGAGCTATTCGATTTGTATTAAAATATACAAACTTCCGATGGATTCTCATTCCTGATCTTCTTCGATGCTACAGAAAAGATCTATCGGACGAGTTAATCGATTGCGAAGTCGAATGTCTCAATAATACTGACTGGTTGTACAGATACGATTTATCGAAGTTTAAACGAACTTTGGAATATCGTGTTTTAGCGCAAAGCGAATGAGATGAGAAAAAAAATTAATCAATGCAAATATACACTTTGGGAATTGTAACCAATCGCGAATCTTGTCACGAACTATCGTTCCTCATCGGATTCCTTTCATCGTTCTCATGCCTAACGTATCCGAGCGAATAGTCTCGTGACGATTTCGTGGCACCAAAAGCTTGAAACGTTGTCGATTGGAGTTGTGTGCGGTTGCGATTGTTTGAGGAATTTCCATAAACGGCCGACGATTCCATCTGCATAAAATCGCGTCGAAACTGCAGCGAGATTGGTAACAAGCCTCGTTTCGCGTACCGAGCGATTTTCGCGAGTCGTTTTATTGGAGCGAATACGAGACGGCGAACAGCGGGGATGGCACCGGCCGCTCGTGTCTCGTACTTCGGGGATAAAACGATAGTACAGGAACGTTTCGAACTGTTTTGTCTCTCGGTTGGGGCTCGGAAATAGATATGGCGAAGCACGCGTCTCCCGGCACCAGGATACACGGCTTCTACCATCGCCGAGGAAAGAAAGGAGAGATATATAAGCTGCGCACTTATTTCAGGGTTCACGAGGCGTAACACAAATCAGTCCCTAAACGAGACGAGAGAGATCGCGTTCTATATTTTCAAAGTCGGTCGAACTCCGACAGTCTGCCAACGATATTGAGGTCTTTTTTCGCTCCGCAGCCCTTTTTTTTCTCATTACGATTTAGTTTTAACGTCGTGAAAGAGGAGAAGTCACGTCGTTAATTCTAAAAACATCTGGAAGTAGCGTCGGACTTCCGACGCGAAGGGAGACGACACGGTACACAGTAAAGGCGAAAGAACTGCTAGAATAAGACTGACTTTTGGACTATGACGAGACCCGCTGACCAGCCGATCATCCTGTTTAGATTTCCCGGTAAAAAGTTTTCTTTTTTCTCTTTCATTTTTTTTTTCGATCTTCTCGACTGCACGGTATAGCTTGGGGCTTGTAGTTTCAACTAGAGTCCGGCGAAAGTTCTCGGAGAAAGTGCGGTACGAAGGCGTGAGGAACCTTTTTTTTACGGGTACGTGAAGGGTGCGTTGTGTCCCCCGGGCGGAACGAAGGGTCATTCTTTTTTTTACTCGGGGAACGAATGGCACTCGGGTACCGCGGGGTGACCTACCCTGCTGTTACGAGAGAAACTACCCTTGTAAAAATACAAATTATAGAGAGAGGAAAGAGAGTCTACAAAACGAGGATCGCTCGTGGAGATAGTACCCGGGAATTGGCAGCGACGTCCGAATTTCTTCTGGCGTTTTTTTTTTTTTTTACCTGCGGGTAAACTTTCTAAAACACGTTTGTCCCATTGTATATATCCACAACAAGCGTTTCGTTTGCTGCGAACTCCAAAAAACTCATAGTGTGTGTTTTACCCCATTTTTACGATGTTTCTACGAACTTTGCCGAGAACACGTGAAAACGAAAAAAAAAGCGATAAGTAATTGCATTTAAAAACTCGGTACTATGTTTCTTGAAGAGAATTCCTTTCGTCCGTCGCGTGCAAATGAGAGATGGTTACCGGTGTTGCAGTGAAAAAGAACTCGTCACAAGAGTGCATATAAAACCGCGGAGCGGGCGAGGCTAGTGAGCTCGTCGCGAAATGATAACTCTTCACTTTTAACAGGGTAATGTCAGTTATAAGTAGGTATGTATGAAAAGGGTAAACGTTGAAACCCGAAGGTGCAACTATCGTGGAAGCTCCGCCACGCTGCCGAAGTGTAGCCTTCGCGAGAGTTCTCTGCACGTGGAATCACGAAGCTGCAACATTTCAACTTAAAACATAAACCGCGGTGGTGCCCGAGAGCTCGTTGGCTATACGGCGAGAGAGTTGCCCGAAGAGCTCGACTATCTCTTTTTAGGTACGTGTTAAGCGGGAGGCGTACGCGGCCGCACGCGAATGGAATAACTTAGCAAATTATGAAGGTGCGCGGCTGACTGCACGCTCGTGCGCGGTTTAGCCTCATTAGATATACCGTCGAAAGATATATTTCGTTGTGGCCGGACGGCGCCGGGATGCGGTCTTGGTACATGAGCACGGATAATACATAATACTAGAGAGATCTCTCTACCAGAGTACTTTTCATCTCATGGACTATTGCCGCCGTCGGCGTACCGTCGTCTCGTTTATCTCATTCAAAGACTACACTCGCCTATCGCGTATGATTGATTTATAATTAATTTATCGACGATAATAATAATAATAATAATAATAATACGAATGGGCGTTATAAATCGTGTCGCGTCAAATTTGTCAAACAACAGACGTTACGGGGATAAGCAAATCGTTGGATCGAATCGGCGAAATGCTATTAATTTATTCTGTTATACATTGCCGATATCTGTGTTAACTCGTTAACGAGCCGATTTATTTTCTTCGCCGTGTTTATATTTATAAAAAAATAAAAAATGACACAAAAAAGTAAATTTCATAGATTTTTTTTAATCGCGAGAAATTGGATACAAATTACTAAATAAAATGTATTGAATCGAATAAAAGGCTTATAATAAGGGATTTATCAAACACTCGGCTACAGGAAGATAGATAATTTGATAGACTGATACATTTTTTATAAATTTGTATTTGGTAATTCGTAAGAAAAAAATGTGTTTGCGATTACGATTGATGAGGTAATAATGGAAACTTACCTTAGTATAGCTGTGTACATTGCGGTGCTAGGAGAGGATGGTGTGGATTGGCGTTTGGGTGGTCAGGGGGGCTCCGGTGCAGGGCGTACCCCTAGTTGCCCCCGTCAGGACCCCCGCCACCCCCTTGCTGTTGATGCGCTGCCGCGGCTGCTGCCGCCGCAGCTTTCTGCGCTTGCGCCTGTTTTTCCTGCTCGTTTAATTCCTTGATAGCTTGAATCTCCTTCTTCAACTTCATCCGTCGATTCTGGAACCAAATTTTGATCTGTCTCTCGGTGAGACACAGCGCGTGAGCCATTTCGATTCGCCTCCGCCTCGTGAGGTAGTGATTCGTGTGGAATTCCTTCTCGAGTTCGAGGGTCTGGTAGCGCGTGTATGTCTGTCGGCCCCGTCTGCGCAGGCCGTTCGCACCTGAAATCATGAAAAAAAAAAATTAGTTCGATGATAATGAGAAGAATCAGACGTGACAAAATATTATAATTTCATTTAATAAGTCTTCATATACCCTTTATAGGTAAGAATAGACGAATACCAAACTCGTTAGTCTCAGAGAGCTTAATTTGTCAGATTTTTTTTAAAGGCTTTTTTTTGTTTATTTCGTTCTTGTATGCATCGTCGTGACGATATAGTATACGAGAGAAGCGTGGTACACTCGAGCGCAGCGAAAGAGAGGCGCGGGGAGAGTGTCCAAACGACATCACGCAGTCTCCAGGATAGCTCGTCCGGCCCCCGTCGGTAGTGGCCAGAAGCAACATCCGACCTTCTCTTTCTTTCGCGAGGCGGCCCTGCGACAACTTTCCGAATTAATTGGCCTTCGAATTCCAGAGTCCCGGGGCCCCGGAGGAAAATGGTTGGCTCCTCGGGGCCTCTGGGCCCTGTTGGAATCGTAAAAACATGTGCGTCCAACCGAGTTGCAGACGGATAAATCATTTTTAATAAAAAGTCCATTCCGCATGAGGGGTAGCGAGATAGAGTAGATTTACACGGGATAAAGTCTGCAGAGTTTCTCGTGTAACGACGAGTTAGTGAGTAATCTCGGTAAAAGAGTACAGAACGTTTGAATGGTATGAAGTGGCGAATAAAGTCTATACATAGTGCATTGGGTTGGGAAGAGAACGAGAGAAAGTGAGTCGAGAGCAGAGGAAAGCAGAGAGTACTACGGAGAGTGAGGCCAGAGTAGCTGCTGCTGGTGCTACTGCTACCGGTGGTACTGCTGAACAGCCACTTGGGTGCTGTAGCGAAATAAGCCCCGTCGGGGCGCGAGCTCACCTTATCGGCCGTTACTGCCTCGTAAAACCCCCGTTTCGCCTCTGCTGCTACGATCCCGGCAACCCCCAACCATCCACTTCTCTACTCCAATGCCGTACCAACCCCCCTTTTACTGTATAGCTGTTGCCTTTTACTTTCGCGAGAAGCTTGTAACGCTACCAACCTTTTCCGTGTCGCTTTTCCATTCACGGGTAATATCGAAGATATCTTTCTCTGTATGTGTTCATACTACTCGAGAACATTTTATTCATATGTCAGAGTACACGTCGGTTTTACAGCCGAGAATTAGGGGATGAAAAACAATCGACTGTGATCATTATTATACGAGAGGGATGGAAAAAATAAAAAAAAAAAAACAGAATATCAAACCGCGATTATTAACGGGATTAAGCCCGTCGTGCGGTCGCGCGATTATAAACAACCCCCCCAAAATCGGTCGAACTCGTAAAATTACAACGAAAAATCATAGAGCGCATAGGATGGAAGTGCGGGAGATAGAATGAGAGAGAAAGTTATCGGTGATAAACAATCCAAAGAACGCAAACGTGACCAGTTCGATGATTCCCGATTGCGATTCCCCGCGGTGTGTCCACCAATCACGGACTGTATGCGCGGGACCGCTCGATTTTACGTTGATACGGGACCAAAACTCATAGACACACGCACAAACGGACCTTATACCAATAGACCTGAATACGAATCATCCTCCCAATAAACGCGTCATATTTACAATCGTATCTGTGGCAGCGATCTGTTATTGGCAGAGAGACAGAGGTATATACGCAAACTCCTGGGGGCTACCAGCGTATACAATGTTGCGATATTGCATTGGTGTAAGTGAGAACAAGATAGAGTTTCGACGAGCGGAGTGAGAGAGGAAGAGCGCGGGTTTAGTTCATATCGGCGTCATGTTTATTATCGCGACGTAATCAAGTGGCCCGACGCCCAACCGGCCAACGTACGCCTCCGCTATTCTCTATCCTCTCGGCGAGCCGAAACAACCACCCTCCGGTCCACCCCATGATTCTCATTCCAGGTTGTCATGCCTGCGTCGCGAAACGCGCGGGGACCTCGAGTTATGGCGCGGCGTTTATAAGGGTTATTTGTCACCCCCTCGTGCGCCGGAGCGAGCTTCGCTGTATAGCGCTTCGCCACTGTCGGATGAAAGTCCTGGAGGAGGGTTGTTAGAACGCTCTTCCTTCGTCCTTCCATCGCTCGGAACCCCCCAACCCCCACCCCTTGTACCAGAAAGCTCTTCTTGCTGGCTTTTGGGGCGCACGTCTCTCGGCGATAGACTCCCAAACTTATAAATAAAAAAGGAGGGGCTTTCCCCCCAATTAAGACGCCTCTATACGTCTCCGCAAAGTAGAAAATGTGACAGGTCCCGAAGCTCCGAGCTTCGACTTATGTGGCGTCAGCAGGTTCGTCTTATCGTTTATTTTTTTTCTTTGCTATATATTACTTCGCAAACTTTCATCATTCCTGTTGATTCCCTCGCTCTCAATAACAATAACTACCGTCGATTGTCTCAATTATGCGATAAAGTTTCGAATTTTTTTTTTTTACACGTTATGTCTATATCGTCTGGAAAGTTTCCTTGGTATCTATTCCCTAACAGTTATATCTTTGAATCATTACTCTTTCATTCTCTCCGGTTGTTTTATTCAGAACATCTTTCTTTTGCTCGCGGCTAACCCCTCGAGAAATGCCACGCAGGACTCATCCACCATCGCTACCCTACCGCATGACCGTCTCTTTCTCTCTGTATCTCCTCCTACCCCCTCATACTATTTCAGTCGATAGAAGTTTCGAGTTTTACGGACGTTCTTGCGGGCGGAATAAGAGAGAAGACGCGGAAGAAGGCGTGCGTGAGGCTGTTTAACCAAGGGGTGGATAAATTTAATGCTAAACTCTTGGAACGTGTTTCATCCGGGTGGGTGGGACCCACCAGCAGTAGTCCCTGTTTCTCTCATACCGTGAACGCCGGATGAAAGAGTATATATTCCGGCTACTAGCAACCGAGCTTTGGGTATCAGAAAAGGAGGGTTTAGCAAGACAGAGAGAAAGATCCAGAATGTAAAAGAGGGTAAGAAGGGTGCGAGAAACCTTAGGCTCACGTTTCCTCGAGTCTTCGCGGGATGGGGTAGGACCGGGGAGGGAGGGGGCGGGGGGCAGTACCGAAATATTTTCTACCCTCACTCGTTACTCGTACATTTCTTCAGGCATACTTTGCATTTTTCTTCGTCTAAGACTGTTGTGTAGCGTTCGCCCGAAACACCGAATTCCTTTCAAGAAATTATCCTCATGACTTGTACGTTACAACTGGTAAAGTATTTTTCTCGTGTGTTCTTCTTTATCCGAGCTAAAATATCGTGAGTTATGTGAACTCTTAGAGCGTATGAAAAATATTGATGCATTCACGAGAAAAATTTACCGCAGCAAACAGTTGCCAACTTTAATAAGAAGAACCAATACGTTGATTGTGGTGCGTTCGGGGGGAACATAACTCGCGAGAGGATACGCGAATTCGCAAAACACGATGCCAAGCCTCCCTGCATCCTTGAAATCGACCCCTCAAACCCTCGAGAATACGTGCGTGTAGCCCGGAAACCGGATCATACACGAAGCCAATCAAATCAAAGTAAGTGAATTGGCCCCGTGAACGAACAAGAGCCTCTTGGGGATTTGCGGCGAGCTACGACGTCGGAAATACATTTCCTTCGGAAGTCAGTTTCACCAGACGGCGCTTGCTGTCTCGACAATTCCGCATCGAGGCCTAAGGAACACAGCCGGAGGTTTCCGAGCCAAAGCGCTCGACCCTTCTCCTCGTTTGCCCACCCCCCGAATCTTGTTCCGCCTGTGCCTATATGCGCCTCACTGTTTTTGTTTGTAAGATTAGCGTGCTATATCGCGACAGGCTATGCGTCATTCCATCCCTTCGATTCTGCTACCGTTACTACATTACGTATACGCGGACTCTCCGAAGTTTCCTCCGAATTGCGAGATTCGTCGAGGCGTAAGTTTCTTGCGATACCAATTTGTTACGGAACCGAGATTGGCTTCCCTTTTGGAATCGGCGAACCAAGGGGAGGCTAAAGAGAAATGGGAAACGTGATCGTGATCATATTTACGAGTTGTCGTGAATCGATACAATCCGAAGGCTTCAAATAAAAGAGTATTCAATCGTCCAATTTTTTTTCCAACTAACAATTTGATTCTAATAATATACGTGAAATTAATATACCCTTAAATTTTAAAACGTTTTAAAAAAATTTTACGATATGGTTATGACTTCGATTCCCCCTACAGAATCGCGACGTTAGACGATGTCGCCGTAATAGTCGCAACTTTGCACTTTGTAACAAAAAAAAAGTACCAAATAATCTCTCAACGTCTTGCGAACTTGAGAGTGGGAGAGGTTTAGAGTGGGCTTAAGCGAAAGTCTTTTAAATATCGATGAAACGGAAGCCGCAAAGCCTACGAAGGTTCCCCTCCCGTTGATATTATACAGTCGCGAGAGAAAAGCAAGATGGTAGCCAGAGAGAGAACTTGAGGGGTGAAGCGAAAGACTGCTGGGGTGTTCTTACAGCTGGCCCTCGTTACCCTTATATTTCGTACATAGTGTACGCAAGGAACGCGAGCCCGGGGGTGTTAGACCATCCCGCGAGCGTATTTATGGCGGACGGGCATTACGTCACGGGGGCGAGTCAGGGGTGTTTTCCCTGGGTTTTGCTGTGGGGGCTGCCCGGGTTTCCTGCTCTGGTGTTCTCTCCGCGACCCCCTTTGCAAAAGGTGTGCAACACGTTCCGTTAGGATCTTAGAAGCTTTAAAGCCTCGGTCCGCCTACGGTTTCCTCGTTAACTACACGTCGACTGTACACGACTCTCCTTATACTTGTATACCGTTACGTATATAATATTACATGTATATTATACATCTACATAAGTTATTAATTAGAGTTGACTAATGCGCTCCAGCTGTGGCGCGCAACGGCCGGTATCTTTGCTGGAAACACCAGCGCGGCGGCAGCACAACTACCAGCTCACGCACGGAGAGTCTTCAACCCCTCATCCTCATCTCCTTCTCTTGCCACGCCGCCAACTTCTTCTCTTTCTTCTCTTCCCTTTCCATTTCCTTCGCTTTTCTCCGCCTCCGGCTTGTCCAAGAACTTTCTCCCATGAAAGCTCGGCATCTACGCGAACCAACCCCCTGAGAAAGAGCACTGCGAGACTCGGGTAAGAATAAAAAAAGAAAGAAAGAACTGGAATAAGAGGAATGGGAAAAGCGTCCGCATGCTGCGAGGAGCGAGAGGTACTGGGAATGAGTTCTTGCGTATATTCGAGAAGGAAGTGGAACGGGGTGCCGCAATGGGACGAGGGTAGTCCGCTCCTTCGAGGGAAAGGAGCGACAGAAACGAAAAGAAAGCAAAAGGATGTAAACCGAGAGAAGAAAAAAAACAATGAAAAGAGAGAACGAAGAGACGAGTGAGCCGAGAAGACAGGTACGAAGAGAGAGTAAGGGATGGCGAAAAAGAAACGAAGGAAGGAAGGAACAAAAAGAAAGATAGAGGAAGAAAGACGAAGATAGAAAATAGAGGAGAACGAGAGACGACTAATACCGTGGAAAGGGTGGGGGAAAGAGAGGCAGGGATGAGGGTGAGGGATGAGAGGGAGAGAAGTGGCGCAAGGGACGCAAGGCAGTAACTCACGCCCCCGAGAGGATTACCTCTCTCTACCTCGGCAAAGGCTGCCTGCTTCTGGTGCTGGTGTGTGCTCCTGGAGAGGAGGGTATACGTACCCCAAGTTGAGCTACGGTCTTGCTGCGTAGCTACGCGTTTCTCATACCGAATGTCTCCGGCTCACGAAGCGAGGTTTGTCGTTGCCGTTGCTTCTCCTTCGCTTCTCTCGGTGCTATGGCTTTTGCTCCTTTTCTCTCGTGTATAAATGCATACATACTACAGCCGATGTACATGAGTGGGTAGAATATACGCGGAAAGTAGAAAGGAATAGAGAATGAACGACGACAATACACATATATATGTATGTATATATGTATATACGCAGAATTCTCTAGGTAGGTATGTACCAACGACGTTCCCCGGTTGTCCCCGTGGGGACAACAGCCAAGAGAGGAAAACGAACGGAATAACACACCCTGGAAAAGCGTCTACGGGGGACACACGTTGTTCGCGAGCCACCCGCAAAACTTACGATACGCGAACGAGTTCGGGTTCCCTCGAGCAATAAGGGTGCACACGCGGGGTGTATGCCTCTCTCAAGCCTCAAACCCCGAAAGGCGAAAAGGACGAAGAACGAGACTCCTCGCGCCACTTTCTCCACCGGTTACAAAAGGGTAACTTTCGCGTGGGAGAGAAAACCGAAATTATCGCAATTACGAGAGGCCTGGCATTCAATTTGTGCGCTTTCTTCTCGTGTACAGCCGAGAGAAGGGTGCCTGAGAATTTTCTTTCTCTCTCCTCACCTTCGACGCACTCGAGGCGTGTTGCGTATCGTTTTAGATAGAATGGGTATTTATGAAGTCGTTGTATTAACGCGAAAGGCGACAACAAAAATCTTGAAATTAGATGAGCGAATCTGTTCGCTCGATGCGTGTGTCGTTATTATAAATTGCTGGATTTCTTCGACTCGGTTATTCGCATTCGTGTGAAAATCGTCGCGTCGAAAGATTATTACAGTATGGTATGAATATTTCTTCGTGTGCCTTCGATCGCGTCGGTACACGGGTTATAGCGGTGCTTCTCCTGGTTACTGGTCCATATAGTAGCCAAGAGCAGCAGCATCCAAGGAGCCCCGAAGTTACGCGACACGAGCAAGAATGCCTCTCCCGGCTCGATCGCTGAGAGTCACCGAAGAGCACACGCACATACGCACACAAGTATCGACTTCGAGCTCTCGGAGAACCCATAAGAAGAACGAATGGAACGTCCCTGAATAAGATATCGGCTTTACGTACCCGGCCCTCTTTTTGCCACCGCGTGCTCGGAGCACACACGATATATATACGTATATATGTATACTGTGTATATATATTCCCGCAGTAGCAAAGCGTGCGCTCGACCGGACGACGATCCTTATACGATCAACGCCGATCGGCCAACACTGCCATACGTGGCACGTTCCAGAGCAAACCGGCAAGATTTTCTCGATGTCGAATCGCGTATTGTCGATCGAACCGACACTGGAACTCCACACTAACGTAATTTCTCTGAGAAACTTATACATTTTGCGGCCGATTTTTCCATTCGCTAAATCGAACGAGCGCTCGGCGTGCGGCTGGATATTCAAGTTTTTTTTTTTTCCCGAATATAACGGTCGATCGTTAGCGTAATTATTGATTCTCACTTTATATATCAACATTTAATTGAAATTACACAATAAACAGCTACCAATGATCATTAACGGTTAATATCGGTTGTTTTTGTAGTGCTAATTCTTCGGGCCGATTTATTGAGAAAAATTTACTCGATATTAACATTGTAGGTCATTGAGTTTCATGAGTGGACGACGATGCGTTATTATTCTCTTCGTATAACCACTGGGGTCGCAGTATGTAGCGATATTGTATATTTTGTATATAAGCGCCGCAGGAGCGTCGGGATATATCTATCTATCTCGTCGATGTTGCCCCGGGAGTTGGGATATCCGCTGTATGCAAGAAAGCCGAAATTTCCCAACGGGCTTCATACGTCTCTCGACGTAGCTACATAGCCAAAGGCACTCGACTCTCAACGTCAGTGAAAAGTTATACTTCCACGAGTTCTATCGCTATCATACTCGCTCTCCCGTGCAACAGAGAGAACGCGTCTGGCTAACAGACGGGCGAGCCGTTCGAGAGAGCGAGAGCTTTGCCGACACCTTCTTTCAAAATTCTTTTTATCTCGTCGTTTCGCGTCGAGGGACCAAAATGATTGAGAAAAACAGACAATAATTCAAAGACCAAAAATATCTCACGATTTTTTGTAAAAACATACCGTTCCGGCAGCAGCGACGAATTTTTACTCCGAAATGAAAGAAATAATAATAATTAAAATGCCGTGTCGACAAGTCTGGATTTGTAAGTACTTATCAAATTTAAATCGAAAAGAATTAATAAGATACGACTGTTACAATCGCGATATTTATAAAGATATTTGTACTCAATCACTGCCTGCGGCCTACGCAAAGCGAACAGCTCTTGCGACGATAGTCTCGCGTGTCTGCCGCGATACATGCGAGAGAAATTTGATTAATCCTCGTGAGAGAAACTTTTTTTTCCTTAGCGATGCGAGCGATGCGTAAAATCACGCATCTCGATATAACGCGTGAAATTAAGTAAACAAAAAAAAATAAAAGAGAAAAAAACGTCGAAAGATTTCTTCGCGTTCACCTGTTTGAGACTCCAAAGGATGTCAACGCAATAATTGTAACAGTGTAATAATTATGCAAAGCTAGCGACGATGAAAACGGTGAATTCCAGTTATTTCCGAGGTCCATGACGGTGGCAAAGAGGCAACTCTCTCGATCGAGTGGAGGGGCCAAGAGAAGACGAGAAATAAGAAGAACGAGACAGTGGACGCGATGGAACGAAACGCGCAAAACGAGCATCCAGAGTCCGAGATGGTGGAGAAGATGGCATGCAAAGGAGCCTCTTCTGGGCGCTCTTCGTAGGTAAGAGAAGCGAGCCGGTTGTAAGGCGACACCTCTCGCTTCTCCAAATCTCTTTTCTTCTCGCTCGCTCTTCGCGTTCCTTCGTTCTTCAACCAGGTCCTCCACCTTCGTTTCACCGACAAAACTTTTTATTTTCTCTCATTCATTCCTCTTACTCACTCGCACTCTCGTGATCTCTTGCCGACCTGTGCGGACCTCCCTCCGACTGCCGTGTCTCTTGGTGCGCGTCCTTTACCCTTTCCTTCGCGTTCTTAACCTTTCCTCGTCTTTCACTATCGTTCCTTAGCTCATGGAACTTTTAGATCGCGTTCCCAGCGTTCGCCTCGACTTTTCTCGCTCGCGAAAATTTGTGATTCACGGCACGATCACTTGCGCAAGAATGAAACGCTTCGGAAACTGCAGAAACCGTTGTTGCTCTCGAGACCGGAGGTTCGCAAGGTCTCGCAGAGTAACAGCGAGAAATAGTATATAGATAAGAAGATGAAACGTATAGGAAAAAAAATGGTTGCGAGAGAAAATATGGAAAAGTCGTATGCTGATGGGGTAGAAAAATTGTGTCCCCATCGATATACATGAAATATAAAAAGTACGACACGACGAGCCCATTAAACGAAACGGACCATCCGTCTTACTTACTACGGGCTCAGCATTCACGCAATTGCGAGTCAAAGACGTGTACATTTATACATCCGTAGATTCGTATACGTGTTATGTTAGTATAGTCCCGGTCAGGGAACGGACACGCAGCGCGCCGCGACCGGGACCGACCCAGCATCGGTCAACAGCCATATATCTGCGTCCTAAAAGGAATTCCAGAATATATTTTACATATGCTTTATTGTCGCCTTATTTTCAGCTTCGTAGTGGAGAAGCATAGTCGGTGAATCGGCTCGGCGATAGAGCGAGAGAGAGAGAGAGAGAGAAAGATTGAACAGGGTGCGCGGAACTCGCATGTAAGCAACAGCCGAGAGACTATTTTTCGAGATATCCGAACTCCTTGTCGTACACATGCGCCATCAACGGGCACAAAGGGTTGGGCCCACCAGCGGCACGAAAAGATTCAAACTAAGTCCCGCAAAGACGAAACCGAGTAACTTATCCTAGTAATCTTACACCCGGATACATTTTTCTAATATCCTACTGTGCGCGTCTTCATAGTAATTTTAAAGAAATAATTTTAAAGAGTGGCAATGAAAAAAAAATTATTACTCCAAACTTATAGAAGATTTTTTTCTCCCAAGAAAATAATGAGACACTACGTAACTCAACGTATAGTCAAACGGTGAAGAAAATATGGCTTTGTGAAAGCTAACTCATAGTAAAATGTTCAATTTATTTATTACAGTTTTACCTTTTTTTTTCAAAGGATTTTTTTTATTCATAATGCAATTTTTTTTTTTTTCATACAGCAATTTTTATTTCATTTTAAATGTTATTCATAGAGTTTTATTTATAATGCTAAAGGCAGCGTTTGCTTTTTAACGAAAAGGAATTCTGAGTGCTGAAACTGCGGTTGTTATTCTTCCTTCGAGAGTAACCTGCTCCTGCGGTTTGTTTCAGAAGCCCCCATAATACCCTGTTGGCTTGCATACCTATCCATAGTTTTCCATCTTTCATTATACACCGTTGTTACTGGTATCTCAGCGCGGAGTTCATGTCGAATGCATAATGCATGTCCCGACTTTGCGCGATGCACGACTGCATTCCACCGTAATGACTTAACTTGTAGCTTTTAACAAGTATCGGCTAGATGATTCGATAATTTGCAATTTCTTTGGTGGTGGTTATGGGGGGAGGTTCTCAGATTTCCCTCTCTGTCGCTCACCTTTCGCAGAAGCAACGGGGGCCCTTTTTGCTCCCCCCTTAGCGTTTCTTCCTCCCTCGTTTTCTCGTCTCCTCGCTCGCTGGACCTGCTGGAGGCTCGTTCGATCCATGCGAAGGGCAGTCCCTAGCATCGGCCCCGAGCCCCCCCGGGGCTTGACTGGGCCCGGGCCTCGAGATCCCGAAGCTAAGATTCAGTAGAGGGGAGAGCCGGTTCCACAGCCGAAACCGAGAGACGCCATCACGATCATATACTAAACTTTCTGCTTCCTCGCGATCGCGAAAAACTATCATTACCCCGAAAGATATCGGTACACCGAAATTCATCAATTTAACATGTTTTCCAACCGTAATTTTTGCGGAATCGTAAGAAATTGCGAAAAATTGGAAATCGTTATTGAGCGAAGATTATCAATAGCTTATCCAGTTTTGTAAAATTACGATACCCATAATGCACAACGTCCATATTTAGTAATCCTTCAAAAACCGGCAATCACGTTTGCGTTCAGGCGATAAATTCGAAATTTCGTATCGATCACAACTGCGATTTACTCGTAATGATTAAAGAATGTGGTGTTTCGCGTCCACCTGCGGAATATTTTCACAATCTCAGGAAATATACCAATGAGGGGGCATATCGAGGGAACTTTTATCTTCCCCCTTCCATTATAATTCCCCGACGAATATACATGTTAAATATATTCACACTGATTAGAGAGAGCGATCGAATAGTGTGTACCGCACTCGGGTATTATTTTTTTGCCGGCTTGAGCGCGAGATCGATCGAGTGCAAACGAGATCATTAGGGATCCGGTCGAGTTGCACGTACAGCTATATGGCAAGAGATCGATATCGATTAATGGGAATCGCTCAAAATTTTGCTTGCGTTCCCCTACAGAGGTTGAACGCCGACTCTCCGAGTCGTTAATTAACGCCGCGATAAAACGAGAAGAGTGCAGTGGCGGGGGTTAGTGAAAAAAAAAAAAAAAAAGAAAAAAAAACACGACTTCGGGAGGCCCATTATTCAGAGTGCCACGGTTCTCTTCGTGCCTCGCTCTTTCTGCGTGTTCGCTTGTGCTATTCGTAAAAGTCTATCTCCGTGGCTGTGTGTGTGTGAAATTCTATACTATCACGTTCCGAGTATATATATGTGCGTGTAACCGCCGAAGCGGCTGTGCCTCTCTCGCATCGTACAGCCACGATTATTCGTGCACGCAGGAGCCGCGCGCGAGAAAATAATAATGAACTCGCATAAATCTGAAAAGTTAGCCCGAACTAGTTTCAGCGTTCTCTTGCGCGAGAGCTCAGCTACTTCATTCCCGATCCAAAACGGCCGGCAGCAGCAGCAGAAGCGGCAGTGGCAATGCCAGCGAGGAGAGGCGCCCCCGCCCTCGGGGATCTCCGATTCGCTCAGGTAGCTGCCAAAAATGCGTTCCGGGTCAACGTTTATTTTATTCGTTCTTCTTCTTCTTCGTGTCTCTTTGCCAGGATACACATCGAAAAATCAAAATATTTGGCCGAATTGTCCCGTAGTTCAGTTATGATATTTCAAGTACGCGAAGAAAAGATGGAGACATATCGGTAAAGTAGGGGAAGCATCGAAAGAAAAAGAAGCGGTTCAATGGTTGAAAGGAGCTACGAGGAGAGAGCGTGAACGTGATGTTGGAATAAATAAGTTGTGCGGCAGGACAGCGCACGAGCGAAACCTTACATACACCGAGCGGTTCACTTAATACACTTTGTGTACTCGATCTGCATACTTCTCTTCCTCCTTCCCTTTCCATTCCTCCTCTCCGAACGGAGACAATAACTATTTTAACTACCAAATGATCATGTGGAATCGGCATCAAACCTATTTATACGGTAGTCGAAAATGCTGATAAGCCACGAGAAAGTTCACTTGCCGATGAAGATCACCAGCCATAGCGACTATCTCTTCGTTTTCTCGATGAAATCGTTACTTTTTTTTTCGATCTTTCAAAATTTCATAGACGACTTCTTCGATCTTAAGATTACTTGTCCCACATCAATGCGAAATTCATCGTCATCCAGAAAATTCCATATACCACACGCATATTGCGATAGGAAAAAAAATTGTGAAAACAAGAAGATAAGAACCGAGAGAATCGGGAAGATTCTCTCGTTCGTCTGTCTGTTACGTTGTTATAGGTTGCCGCGTATACACCGCGCGGAGAGAAGTCCCGCGTTCGCCAGTTTCTGCTGCACCGGGTCGAAGACGAACGAGGCGGCGCGGCACGAGATCTTATCCGGCGCGGCAGCGGCCACTGAATCATCCGCTTTGAATAGAGCTCTGCCTCCCTCTCGTTCCTCCTGTTCAGCCATCTATACCTATATTCCTACATACACACCTATATATAAACCTACAAGAATCGTTATTATAAGTATACATACTCGGCGTGCGTGAACGGACAACACTACGCCTACGATATACCTGTAAGGGTTATAAATATGCGTTTAGTTACTACAGTACCCTTCCCTCCCTTTCGTCGCCGCTGAACGGATTTGCACTGCTCGCTCTCGCGTTCGCAAGTGCACGAATGCGTGAAAGCTCTTCGGACGGGCATATCCTACTAAATTAAGCTAAGATCGACTATGCATTGGGGGGGGGACGAGGTGGTGGTTCCACGAGTGAAATTCACCGAGAGGCTGCAAGGTATGGGTTCGCTCGGGTATTTCCTTCGTCGAGAAGGAGCTTGCAAGAGGTTTGCGACACTGTCGCCTCGGCAGACCGCTATAACAGAACCCCGGCTCGGCAAGCTCTCCATGACTTACAAGTTAACGATAACGCACGGCTACCAGAGTCTTAATCAGCATAAATCATAGCGACAATGCACGCTCTCTCGCTATACACCGTAACCGCGCGCGAGAGAGCACACCGCCACTATACGGCCTTCCCTTTGAATCCTCCGTAGAATTACGTGCGGCGGAGGAGAACAGCATCGTGTGCTCTGCAGAACGCGCGGGGGCTTCTCGCTCTCGCAACGGCGTTTCGCTGCTGCTGCGGCGAGACTATCGACGCTGCAGGTAGATTCACAATATAGCTATGTCCTCGTTTCGTCGGTGTGTCCCTGTGCCACTGTTACTGTATGTATAAACTCGTATTTGTGTGTATGTATAACCGCGGATACATGTATGCAAGGGGCTGCGCGAGTTATGCCTGTGGACTCTGAACAAACTGATCGATCGTTGCCTCGAGGGCTTCGATACGACGCGTACGCGCGCGCGCTATAAACGTACGTACGTTCCGCGCGTACCTGCTGCGAAATCGTTTATCATTCCGCGCCGCAGTGTAGATTCCTGCGTTCACCACAGGTCGACATGTCAGAATAGGGTGAAGAGGGGGAATAAAAATTAAGCTTTATTAGCACATTTTTAAAGTTTTGTCAAGTAGATAAAGACTGCAATACAAGAAACACGGATCTTAAGTCGAAAATAATGTAAAGCTTTCAACTCGATTAAAAAAAAAAAAAAAAAGAAGAAAATTCTTCATTCGCGCAAATAAAGATCGAAAAGAGGGGGATCGAGTCTAACTCTTCGTCGTGTCACGACTTAATTCATAAATTGTTCTGTAGCGTGCGCACTTCGATATACAAATTAATCGCCCTCGCGAATACTCGGTTCGCGGGTGTAACGTTGGATATATAGTACAGTATATACGACGAGGAACGCGATCGCGCACCGACCGACATTCAATTAGCTCTCGTAGGCCGCACGAACGTCGATGTCGAATATTTTTAATAGTTTCGTACATCATCGTTAATTAGCTCGGGGAGAGGGGAGTTTGGACGACGATGTGCAAAAGCAAAAGAGAGAGAGAGGGAGAGGAGAGGGGAGGTGGGGGAGGGGATCAAGATCGCTGTCGATATAACGACGTCGGTTAATGAATTTTAATATGCACATTAATTAACGATAATCGTTTCGTCCTTATGGTAGCTATAGTGGGTATATATAATATATATAATATATATGTAATATAAAGTTGCCATGTTACTGGGTATTAAAATATACCTACGATCTCTTATAATTAATGGATTTCGAAGTTTATCACGGAGTCAGACGTTCGACGAATTGAGTAAATAAGTGTGACGGGAGATATTCAAGAAACACCTAAAAGCTTTTTTTGGCACTCACGGTATTGGTATATATGTATATATACCGCTATATAGTATTTCCGCGACAAGATCACTATCATGAATCGCGTTCCGCACTCTCATAGTATTATATATACCTTTCGCTTTGCGCATTCTAAATGTCACGTACTAAAACATCGACTTCGCTCGATACGGTTTCAATCGGATACATTATCTGCTTACGCCGTATTATGCGCCTCTGTGCACCGGCACGGAGTAGGCCTCGAGACCTCTCGCGCGCTCCCGGAAGATCGAGCGCAGTTTAATTAAGCCGATACATAATAGGAGAGGCAGAGAGAACGCTTCACCGAGAGTTAATGGAAGGTTATTGGCAGTGAGCAGGCGAGTTCTTCCGAGGGCTTCGATCTCCTCACCCTCTTCTATCCCTTTAGAGCGCCGACTGTGGCGCGCATAAAGCAACCGTCTATAGCGAGCTTTCGTGCTCGTGGTAGCATAACCTTTGTTGAAGAGCTAAATCGACTCTCAAAAAAAAAAAAATCGTCCGAGAAAAAAAATCATTTTTTTTTTTAAGGGTGAATATTGTGCCAGTTAACACTTTCAGATTTTCTTAAACTAAAATCATCGTGGTATACGGTTTTATTTTGTTAATGAAGCAGCCGGTTGGCATAAATCTCGTCGCTATCCCTCCCCCTGTAGCATCAGCGCACTGGTACGAAGGATTTGGGTAACGAACACGTATCTCAAACGTGTCGTGTTAGCGGTACAAGGAGCTCGAACCATTTTGGGCTCCGGCGTGGATACGGAGGCTGTTGATCGCGTGGGTGTAGATAATGAGATGAAGTCAGAGTCGCGCACGCGAACACGCACCCAGCGTCTTTTCAACGCTTAAGATCTGCTGAGAGTACGAGATATACATACGTGACTCGAGGGTTTCGTTGTGTGTTTTGCGTTTTACAATGAAGGAGACGAAAAGAGTGAAAAGAGAGAACGAACTCCGAGAAACGAGACGGCTGATAACGTCGTGGGGGCCTCTTCAGCTCGTTTGCTGAAGACCTACGAGGACGATTTACACCCGCGGGTAACGCACGAAAATTTCGAAATATCTACATACAACCCGTCTCTCTTTCTCTCGTAATGAAAATATATATATACATAGATACACACAGACCGTAATTGTAAACATTGGATTAATGCAAATGCGCGCTTAAAAGCTTAATTGCTTTTGATAAAGTATGGCGAGGCACTGTGCTACCGTTGCTGCTGGGCTCGGTGAGGCGGAGGACAGAGATGGTGGAGTGGTTGATGGGAGGTGAAGAGGGTGGCGAACGGGGAAGGGCATTAAATTCAAATGCATGTAAATTCATTCAAATTTATGAGAAATAGGTGGACGCGGAGCACTTACAGGGATACAAAAAAAAAAGAAAGAATGAGAAAGAGAGATGAGAGGAGCGGAGAGGAACGAGATGGAAATAAAAATTAGTCCCCGCGGAGCGACGAAACTCTTTGCTCGTTTCTCGTCGTTCGTTCCTACGTCGAATATCCCCGATGGCCCTTTTTTATTCTTATTTTTTCTTATTTACATCGCTTTACGTTTTTGTTATTTTTCATCTTTTTTTTTTCTCCCCTCATCGGGCGCCATGTTGCGCGCGAGATTGGGCGGCGGGGCTTGCGAAATTTACCCGGCAGCTCGTGCACTATATTTACTGTACATCGGCAGTTCGAACTTCATGTATATCTCACTCACTCGCTTCGGGAATTTCTCACCATTCGAAATCCCGGAACGCTTAACCATACAATTGAAATTCATTTCGCCGGAAGATATAAACAGAAAATGACGTGTCACGCATACGGAAAAAGAAGGGTTGTTACTGTATAAATAATAAACCGATTAAATTCGTCCAATTTGTTTACACTTATAAAAAAAAAAATTAGAGACCGAGAGTAATTTTTTTTGCCTGACTACCGAATAACGAGCGAAGTCTATTACAAGACCTCACCCCCTGTAATTTTTTACTCCCGTGTCGAATACATCGAAAAAAGCTCTCATATTGTCGCGTTAAACTACAACCAAGCGTGACGATCCCGGATGATTTCAGACGAGCAAAATCGAGTGTGGATCGAGCAAAAAATGATTAATTCTTGTTTGAGTCGATGAGATGAAGCGGCATAGATCATAAAAAATGAAGACGTTAAAGATTTCGAAGGCCTTCCGCGGGCGGTTTCGTTTGAGATCGCGAGTGAGTGAGTGACTCGAATCGTTCGAACCTGCGGTCTCTCGGGCTGTTTCACGATCGAACCGCACGACGTGGAGAAAGTTATATATTTCGTTGATATACACGATCGGAATGGAAATAGAGGTTCGAATCGTCGGGAAAGGATGAGAGAGGCGCTTCGTCGATCGAAAAATATGATTGAGCAACACGTCTTCATCGTCGATTGAAGAATTCGAATGGTCAGTGGTGTATATAGCGGTCAAAGAGGAATATCGAGTAAATTTCTTCTCAGCACTCTCGAAATCATTGCTAACCGCACTGTACAAACGCCAGTAGTTGTACCTCGGCGAAGCGCATAAAGTTGAAAATCTCCCCCTCCGCTCACGTTTGTATCAGCATACGGTGTAATTACCACGGCGCAACTCAAGATAAAGCTCGATAACGAACGGGTTTAACCGTCAGTGAGAATAACAGAGGATATTCAGCTCGGCTACCGCTCGCTGTTGGTTCTCTTTGGACGCAAGGGGTTCACTCGTTTACCCACTCGCATACTCCTCTATCCGATACAATGCCTTTTCTCTCCTTTGCCGTGCGCTTTCCGCGCGTAACCCGCGCATCGACAACTCTTCGAGCACTTTGCGTTATACGCACTCCTCGCTTAACCCTGTTGACCCCCGGCTTGGCGATCACGCGAACAAGCTTAACTCTGCTCTCTCCTCGGCCTTAATCGCGACTACAACCTTCAACGGTGTCTCAGAGTTTTCTTCGCAACGAGATAACGAGCCGCGAACTAAATAATCGTGTGTACCTCAGACACACGCATACAAACACATTACATATATGTATACATATATATGTATATATCTGGGGACGAGGATCGAGGGAAGAGAATATAAGAAATGGTCGACGACGAGGATCGCGGTCGTGCCAAGGACGTCGGGTCGATTCGCGGATCGGTATATAATGGCGAACGTGGAGCAATGCCGGCAGGCTACTGCGACGGCTATCAGGGAAGCTAAGGGGATCTCTAGCGCACACAGTATAGAAACGAGTGGTACATGTATCTATATACACCGAACAGTACCTTTCGTATATCTATACAGTCGGCTTGGGTCGTAGGTAGTCATTAGAGAGAAACCCCCCCACGCCCAGTACATTAAGTTCTTATAGAGATATCTTTAACCTTTTCTCACTGGCCGCGCGAGACAAAGCAAAAAAAAAAAAATAAGATGATGATAATAGAGAAGGCTGCCGTTCTATAACCTTTTTCCGTGTCTCGGACAATCGCAATCGTTTACGACACCGCGTATTGCCGGATGCGACTGGCACTTGCACGACAAATTTATGCCTCAAATTGCATCTTTATAAAATAAAAACAAAAAAAAAAACAAAAACAAAAAATATCTGTGGAGAGCTGAAGAACGTATGAGATTATCTACTACGCCTGCGTGCCATGAATGCCAAAAGCACGCTGAGCGTTTCATCTTTATTAGAGACCCGACTCTACACGCCCAGTAACGTTTAATTTCAGGACCTTAATTATTAATATTGTTCGACATCGGGAGCATCGTTTAACAACGCGCAGACATAACGAACTCCGTACGTAAGCCCCGGCAGGGGAGCACACGACAACGCTCGCATGATGAACAGCAAACCTCTTCGCGGTCATTTTTTTCTTCCTCTTTGCCACAAGTATATATCTTCCTGGCATCTTCCATCGCTCATCATCCTTCCTTCTCTCTGTCGCTCTCGGACGTTGTCACGCGCAATATCCGCGGCAAAATATGCTCTCGTCGGCCGAGAGTTCGAGGGACGACGACGTCGACGAGTCGCTTTAACAGCAATTACCCTCTCTTCGTCCAAACCTTTCATTCATTCCCTACGCGTTTTGCCTCTCCTCACCATTTTGTTTCTCTCTCTCTCGTTGTTTTCTCCGCACACTTTTCTCTCTGCACGAACCGTGAAGTCTCTGATATCGTTTCTTCGTTATTCGCAACCTGTTCGAAAGCCACCATCTCGCGAGAATACCCCCCTATTTCGCTGTGCAGCCGGGTCCTCCCCTCCCTCCCCTCCTCGCTCCGGTCGCGCTCCCTCACGAATTGGCCGGTTATACGCGAGCAGCCTTAACTAAAACTCCCTCCTTGGAAATTGCCCGTTATTACTGAGGTTACGTTTATCGATGCAGCGATTGCGTTTACACGCGGTGTGCAACGCTGCGCCGCTGCAACGAGTCGCGGTCTCGCCATACGAGTTCTTTCTTTCTCTTCGTCGTTCATTCACTCTTCTCTCCGCCCTAAAATCCTTTTATAACCACCCTGCGAAATGCCGTCGTAACGCGGTCGAAGAATCGATTGTGAAAATCAATTTGCGAAATAATTTCCGAACTGATTATGATACGTGGCTCGCTATTATATACATATATATATGTTTTATTTTTTTTATGTGTTACCAAAATTAATTCTTCGGTGGTCCATTTCGCTCTCCATGGTACTCTGCCGGCTGAACTTCATTCTGTCGGCACGTGGATGTGCAAACGAAGTTCTAAATTAAATTACACACCTCCGCTCTGATGCTGGAAACTCGCATTCTGCATCCTTCGTCAATTTTTTTCTTTTTTTTTTCTCGAAAACAAAAAATTCTTTTCGTTCTGCATTATCGCGCGGCTCGTACGTGGAAAGTATTAATGCAGCGCTTCCGGCAAAAATTCCTCGAGGCGATTCGATGCGCGATTTTCTCGTCGTCGATCTCTTGCGGTCTCTCGGCTTGGCTACACGCACAAACCTTTAACCACACCGAAAAGTACTGACAGCAAATTGCCCGGTTATTACGTGCGTTACACGTTTATCGTTGAACGGAGCAGAGAGGAGGGGGGGATAAACATTGCGTTATATTCCCGTACGCCATGCACTCGCGCCTCTTCCTCTTCATGCATTACTCTGCCTCGAATGTTATGCATGTAAACCCCCGTCCTTCCCCCCTTTTGCCGCACGATTACTCGTCCTGACGAATCACAATATCGAGTCCAACGATCTCGCGCACTTCGCGGCACGCTACATACACGAATCGATTTCCAATCTTTTCCAGCGTCAATCTATATCGCATCCTCTCATGCGGTGTTCATTTCGATCGGTTACGTCATACTATACGCGGCTGCTGGGTATTAGTTGTGTAAAACACGTTTTAAGTTGAGAGTCTCGAGGGACGAGTCAATAACGTTTGATTCCCGGTATTCGAGATGATAAACAAAAAAGAATATAAAATATTACGAGGCAGCAGCCTCCGATAAGAAGATAAAATGGAAATACGGATGTAACGCATGTCACGTGTGTAACCTGAGCTAAATGAACCTATGCAAGGGATGTCTAGAAAAAAAAAATGGACTCTTTTGCTTCTGTTGTTGTTGCTGATGCTCATTGGCTATTTTCATCGGCATCGATGGCAAAAAAATATTAATACTGGTTCTCTCTATCGTTCGCGTGCACGTCTCGTCCCTTCTTTCGGAACCTTCCAGAGTGTGTTCGGCAAAAATCGGATTTAACGGCCTGTGCGCAAGGCGGGGGTATAAGGCAAAAGAGTCTGCGGGAGCAGAGCACGCGGTCGCAAGGCACGAGAAGAACGAAGGAATGGCAGAACCAAAAATAAGAAGAAGAGGACCAAACGAAGTTTCAGAGCTCGAGACGAAGATGAAGATGGAGGTGGTACGGGTTGAACATGGGGATCAAGCGAGAGGGAGGGCGATGGGAACGAGAGAAAGATAGAAGGAATGAAGCGTGTACTGTGTACCGGAGAAGAAATGGGAGGACGCGCCGTACCGCTGAGCAGCTTCGATGCTGTTGCTTGCTACTCCTGCTGCTGTTGGGTCCCATCGAGCATGCCACGGTGAACAGGGTTACCGGGAGGGAGTTAGGGAGTTAAGACTGCGGAGGGGCTAAGAGGGGGATATCAAGAACGGACCTCCCAAGACGCGGCGAGATGGCGGATCATCATCGTCGCATCATCCGTGAGCCGAATACTCGAGAGGATGAACGAAAAAGAACGGACCAAACGAGAGTGGCCCGCGCCTTGGCTCTTCTCTCGCATTATAAATTTTCGGGAAGTCGATCATCCCTTCTCCTTCGTTTGTGCTTCCTATGGTCCGACTCTCTTCCCGATCTTCTTCGATCGCAGACATTTTTTTTTCGTTATTCTACCCGAAACCCGAGAATCTTCTGGTAATCGATACCGTTATTCTCTCTGCTTGTTGTGCCATTTTGAATCAAATTGATCGCTGCATCCGCGAAGGCGATCCGTTTGATCCTGCGAACCGTTCAATTTCGCGAGTGTGCACCTCAAACAAGAGTGCAATGGCCTCCCGTAAAATATGATGGTTCTGACGATATCCGAAGAAAAGTTGAACGACGAAATTTACGGACGATTTATCCACCTCGTTTTGTATCGTTGCCTCGATGAATTTTCAACTGATTGGCCACTACCATTGGGGTATGAGCGTGCGAGCCGCACATATGGGCACGAAAATTGTTTTCTCCGGAAGTTCGACACGCGATTCGAACGTATAACACACGTGTTCTCTTCGTTATACGCGCATCACACACGATCACTGTATACGTCTTCCCATCGTTGATTTATCGCACGCAATCACTATTCGCCTAATGGAAGTTTAAAAAAAAATAATAATAAAAATAGTATACATTTGCCGGTACCACCGTGAGGCTTAGCAATGAAGTTCTTCTGTTGGAGAACCGGAGTAGGCGCTACGCGAAGATTGCAATGTTCGCACGATAAAGCATATCCTGCGCTCGTCGCTTAATAAAGCTTACTATATCTTTCTCTGTGTCTCCCTCTCTCGTTGGGAACAAGTAATTCCGTCCTTTCATCATATTATACGCGGGTGTGCGCCACCAAAGCAATGCAATCGGGATCTCGCATGCAGCCATATATATCTATACATATAGAACCGTAGAGAGCTCAGCATTCTCCTGTTCTCTCGGAGCTTCGCTCGGCGACGTATGATATTGGTCCAACAGATATTAATTTTGGGGATGTAAGAGATATTTCGAGGTTGGTTCGGTACGTTTTCCCTGTCGCTCGAGAGGGAGCGGGCGGGCGTGCAAGGGGAAGATAAGGCACCGCTCGCTCTGCGAGGCACGAACCGTAATCAATGGCCGACTGTGTACAAAACTCACTCTCGAGACATTTTATCGCTGTGCGAACGAATAATCGAAACGCCTTTTTTTTTTACAAGAGATCGTTTACAATAAAGTTTTTCCTCATAATTATCAACAATTAGTCTAATGTAATTATCTCGGCGTTCGCTCATTATCGCGCTACGATTGATTGTATACGATTAACTATACGAGTTTTTACAGGAATACATTATCTGAGAAATTGATTCTTGTTGATTTCTTATGATTGTCAATCGTTAAACTCGACGATTGTTCAACCGTTTAATGTTGATTAAGCGAGCGTGTAATTTGTGGAAAAATATATAGATACCTATAGATTATGAAAACATCGAGAAAAGGCGTTTCGATGAATGAAAGATACAAAGCACGAAATCGATTGGGTGTGAAAGAGATATCAGTTTTGAATTCATTATATTGCGAGGTAGAAACGCAATATGTCGACAGGGGTGTGTACCAATCGACGCACGGAGGACAGAGCAAAGAGCGATATAGCACGTGGAAAGGGAGAAATAAAAACGTAGCGGCAAAAGCGAGAGCTGAGGGAAATGTAGAAAAGCGAAGCAATCCTCGATACACATCGGGGGGATATAGCCGACGAGAGAAAACGAGAGAGAGAGAAAATTCGAACGCGCAAAGGGGGATGGTAGCGGTGAGGGATGTGCAGCGCATATGGCGACCACGATATAGTCTTTACACACGTTGCGCCCGTTTTGCCGGTGCGGCGACCGCGTGCGATGGCAGCTTCGATGCTTTACGAGTTTTTCGGGTAAATTGGCGAATTGTAAGGCCGGTGCGCGACTCTCCAGGGCTAATCAGGGGAATTGTTGCGGATGTGGGCGTTTGTTAGTGGACCGAACACAGCAGCCCCCGGTAGCAGACAGGGAGTCAGTTGCAACTAGGTAACTCGATACTCTCGTATTCTCGTTAACTCCGACGAGCGGCGAGTGCACCAGATCAGCCTCTCGTTCGACTGCTGAGGGAGTTACGTCGGCAAACAACTATGGACCAACGTTGAAAAGCGTTCCAGAGGGGGTTGGGAAACCTACCGAAAGCACCCCCCGAAGCTACGGACGGACTACGATTGCGAGAGATCCTTTTTCGTCCGCCGGGACGGGATGGCGCCCGTTCGACATCTGTCGTATTCGTTTCCACGTCAAAACCATTCCGCATCCTACGAAAATTTACCAACCCTAATTTTCGAAATGGACGCTTCAAAATGGCTTCCCCAATGCAATTTTAATAACGACACCGATGTGCACTCGGCATTTTTTTACGTGGGTTCGCATAAGCGAACGATTTTTATTTTCAATCGAACGACTGCCATCGCGAGATGATCAAACAAAGTGGGGTGGATGCAGATCCCATTAAACCTCCATATTTGAAACCCTCTTTGCCGTTTATCGACGCAAACTTCACGAGCTCTGCGTGCCGATAATAACACAATGAAGTCCATCGTTATTTCACTCGGTCATGAAACAATTTGTGGTGAAATTATTAAAATTATATTCCAAGCCGTTTGTGGAAAGTCCGCTTTAGAACGAAGAAGATGTCGAGAGTTTAACGTGCGCGGATGAAATTTATTATACCACCACTGGTGTTCACTATGGGCTCGGCGAGCAGAACTCCTTAGACAATCCTTCGGTGCAAACTGAGGTAACACTGAATACCGCAGAATCGTGTCCGTGCTGTTGTTGAGCTCTCTCACGGCATATCTAGATGTGAGCTAACCTCGTGTGCCTCTTCCCCTCCACCACGATATGAATGTCTTTATTAGCGAAATACCGTTTATCTTTCTCGTTCTCGCAACAACCACGTGAGGAGAGAAAGAGAGAGAGTGTGGTGAGCGTAACAAAACGGTGCTTGGAATCTCAAACCACTGGGTTTCTGACTTCGTAATAAGCCAGCATAGCCCGGGTAAAATCGACGTAGAGGCAAAGAGATACGGTGAGGCGCGAAGGGGTCGAGTAGCAAGTAGTACCGGCACGAGTATGGCGTACAGCTGGTCGGCTCGGTCAGTCGAAGAAAAGGCGAAAGAGTGTCGAGAAGAAACCCGAAGAGATCGTGGAACGAAAGAGGCGAATAAACGTACCGGGAGTCTCCACGGTTGATGCACGAGAGTCGAGGGCTCTTCGTGGTCACGATATCGAAAAGGCAAATCTCTATCCCTCCCCATGATACTCTTACTCTCGGGTGCATACATAGAAGTCGCGAGAGAGTTTCTTGCACGCGGACTCGCGCCGAGTTAGTCTCTCACGAAGTGCAGATCTGCTTCGCTTTTTTTTTTTATCGTTTTTTGCTATTCTGCACTCGGGTACTCGTGCGAACAGAAGTGGAGCATGCGCGGTAGCTAATAAATATCGAAGTCTCTTACACACTCGGGTAAAACGCGATAAGTATTGAAAGAATAAGAAGAAGTAGAAGAAGAAGAAGAGAAGAGGAGGAGCGTAAGAAAACCGTGAAGTGTCCAACTTAATTGGTATACGCGTGCGATTATATCGCGAGTTTAATATATGAGAATAGCGTGAAGAGTTGCCAGGTGCGACTTGTTAGCTTTCCGCGATTGCGAGGGCCTCCTTTTCTAGGCAATGCTGTTTTACCGATGACGTTGCGAGGATGACTATACGACTACGAGAGTCCCTATCGATCCGTCGAAACTATAAGAAGAGAGAAGTTTGCCATGGCTACTGAGGGGGGGCGAGAGCGATGGAAAACAGAGAATGAAAGAAAGATCGTAAATCAGCCATCTTCTTGGTCATCCGTAAAGCCAGCAGCAGGCGTGCGTGTCTTGCGTTTCAAAGAAACTCTCTCTCTCTCTCTCCTTTCCTTTCTGTTCATCCTCATCGCAAAACCACAAACTATATTTATGTACCTCCGGCACATAAATACGCATTGTACAGTCATTGGCGTCTGTCCGTAAGGATCGTTCGAGAATTCCTCTAAATCAATCCACCCTCGTAAAAGTCGTAATTAGTATTAATTATAGCGAGTTCCATCTCTCCGAGATGTGTGCCGTATATTGCTTACTTTTTTTTACCTTTACGGCATTCCACTTGTGTCTCTATTCGGTCACTCTAATTCCCCCAAAGATGCAATAACTCATTCAACACCTGTTACAGTTACTCACATTTACAGCATCGAATAAAGTTATTATTTATAATCAAATTGATAGGGAACCGCCGTATAGTAAAATAATCGTAAAATAGGTATCGATTTATTTGCACGTTCATTGATTGCCGAACGGGAGGCCCGATAAATCGAATAAAAACCATTTTTTTCGGCAATTACAAAACTGTACCATTTATTACTCGTATCATCTCGGGAGGGAAGACATCAGAATCTAATTCATTCATTTTTATCATCTCGTTCTGCTGTCTCGTGGATGCTGTACAATTAATGTATCATTCAACTCTCTGTATCGCTGTCTATGTTGAAACTCGCAATACGTTAGAAGGGCGGAGAGTTGGGGAGCGCTACGGGGCGTTGGGTGATCATATTGTGCCCATTAACATGGCGAAAAGTTGGCGTCGGAAGCGCGCGGTAGCGAAAGCACGGAGAGGGCCACGGGAGAGAGCAACCGCCAAGCCTTTAAGCCGCGGCGGGAAGTTTCCCACTGATCCTCGGCGCGGGGGAGAGACCACCGCACCAGGTTTGCTCGAGCTCTGTACCCCGCGCGCTCGCGGCTTAAGCCCCGGGATTCCGGAGTTACTGCCGTCATGGAACACCATGCACCAACGGCCGAGAAGGACAGAAAAGATCAGTGCGGGTGCAAAAGAGATAACTGGTCTTCGTATAGATATGTAACTTCTACGTTCGTATATATATGTGCGTATCTATATCTACACATATATAAAGCTACATAGAGCTGAGTTTGCTCGAGTGTATAGCTACGCGATGCACCACGGCTGGCTCCGCTCCCGTTCTCCAGGACACTGCACACCGCAAACCCCGCCGTAGGCGTTGGATATCCCAGTTCTACTGCAATCCTCCACCATCATCCCTCTTTACATCCTCCCTCTCTTGCAGTTGCCGTTACGTCGCGCTTTCCCCATTGCAACATTCTATCGTTAGGTCGTTCACTTACAAACGTACGCTACCCCCAATCCTGCAACCTTCGCTGCCACTTTCTGTGTATTTATCTATCCCACCTCGATAAGCAAATGTCTGCACGAAACTACAGTCATTCTCTGATCCGTAACCTCTTCTCTTCGTTGCACGCGAAATAAATGTTCCAGAAATTTGGCAAAAGAAACGGCAAGTCTGTTGGAGGATAGTGCGTGTATCCGGCGAGTTTCAGTCTTCGGTATGCCGATTTTTACGTAATATCGAGAGTAAAAAATTATATTAAAAGGGTGAAATTATTGACTAGAAGATTTTTTGTATATTAATTTTTCCTGTCGGACACGTTGTGGACAACGTATTATGCCAATTACTGATAGAGCGCCGATGATTGCACAGCTTTACCGTCTCCCGATTTTACCTGCAATCGCCATAACCCAGTGGCAGTAGCGGTAGCACCGGCAGAAGCAACCATCTAGTGCATCCCTATCGCGACAACGATCGTTCTCCGCGGCGGGACTACGGTAGCCGATATTTACGGGCGTTTATAGTATAAACCCCGTACACCAACATCGTTTCACGGCGCTATGGAGCTCGACTCGTGAACGTTGCCGCGCCTGGCGTATGGTGAAGTAGTTAAATTGTCGATAATAAATGTGCGTTGGGGGAGTGATTACCGGGTGGTGAACGCGAGACTATGCGACTCCGAGGGTCTCACGTGTTTACGCTTTCAGTTGCCAACCCCCCACATGTCTCTCTTTCACTCTCTCGCTCACTGTTTGCTCCAACTCTCCTCGCATAAACCGAGTTAACGCGTTTGACTTTTGGTCGGGTCAATATTCACCGGGATTTCGAATCCGCGAATTTTCAGATTTCACTCGTCGATGTTATGATTTTCAAAAAGATTTCACAACCGGGAAGTCGTTATCGGGTTTCGTGATGTGAATATTATCAATTATAACGGCATATGGTATAAGGAAAAAATGTCGAGACTTTGGAAATTGGCGTGAAACACGAGATAAATGAGAGAGAGAATACGTCGATTTGATTTTATTTCGGGAGGGTGAAAATGAGATGAAGTCACGGAGCGTAGCAAGAAGATCCATAGTCTACCATTAAAGAGTCCCTGGTCGAGATCCTGATGTGTTCAGTTGTTGGTCCAAGGGTCGAGGAGTTCAGTCGAGGGGTCGTCATTATCGCGGTCAAACGGGGTCAGTCCAATTACGCGCGGCCCGAGCACGGAACAGCACACATACACACACGATTTCTCGTACAGAATTTCGTTGGAGTGAAAGAAAGAGACGATGGACTTTAACTGTACAAAAAGTCACGCCGGTCTCGCCCTCTCCTGGCCGTCTCTTTCTTTCTCTTTCTCTCGTTTCCCTTTCATCCCGCACTCACTAATTTATTTTTTTTGTTTCCTTCTCTCCCTACATCTTTCCCATTCTCGTTTCACCCTCCACAAAAGAGACCGCTAGTTTATTTATACCGAATCAGCGTTGCGTACCAAAGATCCGTGAGGTCCGATAAGAAAAGCTCGCGAACTCTTTCTCGATGCGCGAAATAAAATATACTATAAGTACGTATTACGTAGGTATAATTTATTCCTCGAGTGTGTATATACGTACGTACGAGTTCGCTTATTCGGTATTGGCCGAGAGTCTCTCTCTGTAATTAAAGTACTTTGCTCCGACGGCAATTAAAAATCGGCGGTTCGCGCGCGATATTAATCAGGGACGCGTTATCGCCCGGTGGTCGAGGTACGTGCAGTGGCACGTACAGAACGTCGAGAGAGCGAGCAATGCCGAGCAATGAAGAAAGGTACCGGAGAGAGCGAAAAAAGGCTGTAAGGGAAATCGCAAACAATCTGATTACATTTGCATGAGACACCCGGGTCGTACGAAATCTTGATAGGAACCCGCGAGTCGAGGGTGCGACGGGGGCTGCGTCGTCGTTGGTTCGCGACTCGAGAAGATAATGCACGATGCGTGGAAAGGGTGTAGCGAGAGGCTTATAGGAGACGAATAGCGAAAGACTGAGAAAAAAGGTGAAAAAAACGAATAAAAAATAGAGAGTGCCGAGAATTTAGTGAAAAGTAAAAAGGAAATACAAACAAAAGGTCAATGAAATAGTACAAGTGCCTATTCGTCCTCGTGCGCTTCGCCAGGCTTGAGAACTCCGAGCGACTGCTTCGCTAACGCCGTGACTCTTTTCGCGAGTGGAAAAGAAAAATAGAGCGAGTTGGGTAGATTGTGGAGAGCATTCAGCGGCTCTGTAAGCTTCATGCAAGGCAAATCAAGCTTCTCTTTCCTCTGTGCTCTCTCGCGCGCCCTCTCACCCCCCTCGTCTTTCTTTATTCTTCGTTCTTCGGTGCGCGCAGAAGGCGCGGCGAAGCTTTCGCTATTCCCGGATTGTGTGCCACACCAGCAGACCTTTTACTTATATTTAAATTTCAAACGGCGAGAGAAAGGGCGAACCCGCGAGAGAGCGTGCCACTCGCACCCGTTCGCCAACGAAGCGCAGAGAAAAACGGGTGGTCTCTTCCTCTGTTTTCTTTCTATCCTTTGCTTTGGCGAAAGATTCTCACAGTAGTCTTTACACACTGTGTATGCGGGTCTGTGTACTTGTGTATCTATACATAGCAGCCCTATGCCATGCATTTGCAAACGAGGACGAGCCTCGATTCTACTGGTAGATGGAAGGAGCGCACTCACTTCCTGCTATCGGCCCGTGTCTCACCCCCGTCGAATCGACTTAACCCAAATGGAATCGGGATACACTTAAACAAATTGCGGCACGTGAATAAATCTTCTCGAGAGATGCCCGTTGTGTACACAGCATATATCGTTAAGAACCGCGAGAGGTACGGGCGGCTTGATTTGCATATACGATGCAGAGAGAAGGCGTCGAGGGTTGCCATTATCGAGCCGAGTCGATCGGTTGTATTATCGATGCTAGTCGTTGAGGGAAGTCTAAAATCAGTGGTACGCGCTCGGGAGCACTCGTTGCGATTGGCTGCCATCACTGTAGCAGTCTGCGGCATTCTAAAAAAACCTCCGCAATGTCACGAAAGAAACGATAGCAAACTGCCTTTTTTGATTTATCAACTGGAGACCTCTTTTATTTTTACTCGAGCTAAGTAAGAATTATGGCTTTCGAAGTTCTGCGTTATTTGATTTTTCCACTGAATTATTGTGCAATTGCCGAGCAAAGGCAAGAAAGCGATCGAGGGGTGGAGTTTTCATAAAATGGCAAACACGCGGCAAGGGTCGAAGAAAATCGTGAACGTTTTTAACCCCTCTGTGTTCCATCAGATAGTGAATGATCCACGAACACACCGGTGGTCACAAAGTGGACCTCGTAAATTTTATTGGGACGCCATCACGCACGACAGATCCGAGTATTTTGCTCCGGACGCACGCCTCCCCGAGAGGGGTATTACAGCGTCCAATATCTTGCGGTCTCTTCGACGAAGAGAATGTCTTTCTAGTGGAAGCGTAGCGACTAGCGTGTAGTAATTAAAGTGCGCGTTATGTCTGGGGAATCCGCGTAGGGGTGTCGCGATATAACGTCGATGCAACAGCAGCAACGGCAGCAGGTCCATTGGGGGTTTCCAACATAGCGATGTAGCTTTACCGACACGGTGAACTTTGCCAAAGGGGGGAAACTCGTCTATCTGCTTGCTGGGTTAGCTTCCCCGAGAGCTCGTGCGCGCGAGAGAACCCTCATGGGTGATGGGGTGATGTATCGGCCAATAAACTGACGCGGCATTCGATGCCCGAAATGGCCGTAGGATCGACGCCATTATTGGATTAGCCTCGACTGGCACGAGAGTTTCTTCCTTCTGTATTTACTCGTATACCAGTATCTCTCGGAGGGTTCCTCGGTGAACCGCGAGGAATCCCGTTGGACGAGGAACAAGACGAAGAGGAAGAAGCAAACGTCGGCAAGAAATGTCATCAGCGTGAGAGAGTTCGGCGAGAGGGGTTGTTGGAATAGAATAAACTTCTTCTACATATAACGCGGAATGAGAACGGAAAGAGTCGAAAGAGAAGGCTTCGTATATCGTTTTTGCTAACTGCTCGATCGGAAATGGTCTCAAAGAGTAGATACGTATATCGTACAGAGAACGAATTTCAAGAGTCTTCCCATTCCGCGAGTCTTTGTGGAATGGGTTAAGAATGAACAAGGTACAGCATTGAAAACACCGCACTGAGACGGGGTTCTCTTGCCTTGTAAGTCATAAATAAAAGATCCATCCTACCGAAGCTTCGAAGAGTTTGCACCACTGCATAATATACCCTCAACCATTCGCGGCTGCTGCAACGCATTCAGATCGAGGGCTCGCATGATGACCAAAGAAGTCGATCGGTCTCAATTATCCCGGGGAGCGCGGGCTTCCACTGGACGAGTAAGAGATTATTCGTGAATGGCATTGCACCGGAACGATTGCGACTAATTAAGCTCGAGCGAAGCGAATGATCCTGCCTGCTTATTATGGCTCGAACGTCCCGAAGTACATTACTTGAACGTTTGCGCACTCTGCTTCAACGCAGTTATTACGTTTTCGTCGGTACTCCACAGCGTAGAAAGAGCGTCTGCCGCGGTGCCTGCTTACGGAGAGACGTGAGAGAGCAGCTGAACCTTTAGGAACATCCATAAAAGTATCCGCGAAGCTTCACGAACTTTTTTTTTTCTCTTTTTTCTCGAAACTCTAAAATTGACACTGCGAGTCATGAAAAAGGGCCGTAGTTACTCGACAATAAAAACGCCGAGGTAAGACCGTGGAAAGTGCATCGACAGTTCCTGAAGTTTCGTTCTCACTCGCCGCTCGAGACACTCACCGCTGGCGAAACTACCGAAGACCCGAGGAGCTCCGAGCATTTTCGACCCCTCATAAATTGCCCAACGCGCTCTCACCCCCGATGCTCCAAGTTCTCTATCTTCCGGATTTCCTTTTTTTACCCTCGTTCGCGCGAACGCTCGCGCGCGCCTTCTGGTAAAAGACGAACTGTGTGCGCCGCTCGGATCGCCAGGACATCGGTGAAAGTTGCGGAAACAATGCGCGGAACGCGTCGGGTATAACGAACACGCACACAAGGAGATGGAAGAAGAAGGGTGCTTGTAAAGGCACGACGAAAAAAAAGATGCGTGACTAACAAGGGATAGGCGAAAGGAGAAAGTAGAGAAAGTGAAAAAAAAAGAAAAAACCGTGTTGCGTCGAAATGAATGGAAGAGGGTAAGTCTTATGTATCACGTCGTCCAACTTCGAATAAGATAAAATTCTAAAAAAAAAAAAAAGTCTGCCGAATTAATTTGTCAATAATAAACAAGAACTTCGTAAACCAGAATTGAGAATGGTCAGTGTAGATTCGACGAACCCCGTAATCCTTGAAATTTGAATATAAAAAAAAAGCTACAGCGTAAAGAATGGAAGTAACCTGCTAAAAAAAAAAAGATAAAAAAAAATAAACAGCACTATGAACCCAAGCGAACAAAAGGGAAGGTCTCGACGTCTCGGTGGACGGGTGAGAAAGGGGTTGGTTCACCGCGTGCAGCCGGTACCGGTAGTTGTGTAAAAACTTGAGAATGGTCAGGAATACGAGGTGGTTGCAACGACGGGGTCTCTCAGAATGCTTGTGGTTCACGAGAAAAGCACGCGAATGGGGTGTTCGCGTGTGGAGAGCGAGGAGGAGGCAAACAAGCAAAGCAGCCCTTTGGCCTCGGAGGGATTTCATTGTGGCCTTCCTCTCTTCGCGTCCGGCGTACTCGGCTGAAGTCCCAGTGGCTCTGCGACCATTATTCAAACGTCCTGAGCAAACTATCCACGGGTTTGATATCTATAGCTTCTACGACGCGAGTTGCCTCGGAGAGAAGCACGAGAGGCCCCAGAGCATGCCAGCCGGGCGTAACCGACAGAGAGAAGAAGCGAGACAGAGGAGACCTACTATAATACTTCTTGATGTGTATAGATGGTTATACACAGAGGTAAAATAAATGAGATACAGAGTGCATTACACTGCGACACAAAATTGCAACGATCGTTAATCGCGAATCTTTCGCCAAGGAGTATATTCCACGCTCGTAAAGCGTTCGGGTGGTCTCCAGGCATCTCGTACCCGGTACATACACTCGATAGAGCTTCGCTTTGGACGAGAGAAGTACGAGAAAGGGCTGGTAACCGATAGATAGAGAAGGAAGAGAAGCATCATATGAAAGATTGAGACAGAGAATGATGAAGGGTAGCGAGAAGGGAAGAAAAGCGAAAGAGGTACAGATAAAGATAGAAATAGCCCGAGAGGGGCGGTAGAGATGATTTGTGAAGAAATGAAACGGTGCTGAAGATCGTGGGAGGGCGGAGTTATCTCTCTTTCTCTTACTCGCTCTTTTTCGCCTTTCGTATTCTTCAGCCCTCGACGGAGAACGTGCCGCACACCTTGCGATCTGAATCCTCCTTGAGGGGGCAACGAACGTTGAAGGATGAAGAAACTAACGATAGTCGTCATTCAAACGAAGGCAGAGAAAGAGAGAGAGAAAAAAATATTAAGAAGAACAAGAAGAGGAATGAGAACTAATGGAGTTCCGAAGCAGTGATGAACTCCGGAGAGTATATCAGTGACTACTCCTGGCAGAAAAAGAGTTTTATTGGATGATATCTGGTTATTTTTTGTTTACTCTGCCGATCAGAAGTCATAAAATTATTAAACATTAATATTATTAATCAATCAATCGGTTATTCGATCGACGACATCGAAGAATCGGAGGTCAAAGACACTTAAGTTTTCTCGCTTTCATCATTATTACCGACTATACTACATCAAGATGACCGGAAGGCGACTCGGTATAATTTTATTTCTCCCCCGGCGGCAAACCAAACCCTTTTACGATCGTTATTGGTATCAGGTGACACGACGAAGGAGAGTCGATTCGCGAAGCCCTTCGGCTCTCCGATATGTGTGTGTATGCGCGCGCGCGCGCGTACGAACACAAAGGCAACAAAGCCAACCAGTCAGCCAACGAGGCTCGTCAAAAAGCGCACGAAAGAACAAAACGGAGAGTAAAGCGGATTCGAAGAGTACGGTTTTGAGATACCTGCACGAGTGTGCCTCGGAGGCACGCAATACACTTGGCCATGCTGGCCACTCGTCGTTGGATGAAGAAAAATAAATAAATAATCGATGACCCGCGGCTGTGGCGGCGCAGTGGCTATGGCGGCTGAAAAGCCAACGGCATCCCGGTATCCCTTCGACACAGCACGGTCTCTTCTTCTTCATCTCTCTTCCTCTCTCGACGTGAAACGCGCGGGGCCCGAAACCCAATTAAGAAATGTTTTGTCCGCGGCGGTTAAGGGAAAGGGTATATAAGACGCAGTGGGCACATACGCGAATCGCGCGCGACCGCAGAATCAGCAAGAAGAATAAGAAGAAGATAAAAGAAGGAGACCAAGGAGGAAGGCGAGTAGCAAAAGTAGCCAGCAGGGGATGAGAACGACGTCGTCGAAGTAGAGAAATAAAAAGTCAAGGAATAAATCAAAGTAGTGGGGGTTGCGCCATTCGCGACGGAGAGAGTTGGTCGCATCGCTTCTTCTTCTTCTTCTTCTTCGCGTGCTGAGCCAAAGGGAAGACGCGAGAGAATAAGAACGCGATGAAAGAAAACAGAGAAGCTTGCGCGCGGCTTGTAGCATCAGAGGACTTGGGAAAAGAGCATCAGGATCTTAGCGATCGAGTATCACAGCGTGATGCCTCTTCTCGATGCCGCTCTTACGCCGCGGAAAAGATCGAACGAGAGAAGTCTATATAGGATCGTATGTACGTTCATGGATCCTTGAGAATACGAAGGATCGATGGCTGTATCTCTCCTCTCTCGGTGCTCCGTGCTGATGCTGAAGGTATATAAAGCTCTCATTCTCGCGAGGCGCGGCTTTCACGGTCTCGCAGAGCAGCGAACGGCAGCTGTTTGAGCGAGCAAATTAGTAGCCGGCGCGTGATTGGCCCGTTGCCGCCCCGTCTATATCGCAAGCAATACATGCCGCATCGGGAGAACCCGACATTCCCACCTCGTAGTATCATCCTCACAAACACATAACGTACATAAGAGAAACCAGCAGAAGGACCGACGAAAGAGGCGAAAAGAATGAAAGAAAGAGGCAGATAGAAAGAGAAAGAGATCACCAGAACATATATACACACGGTCGCAATTTACTCCCGATATCTTTATGCCGGGATTTACGAGCAGATAATAATCGGAGGGATGTTCCGGCATTTTTTTCACGGCCAAATTATTATTATTTATATATTGAAGAGAGCTGGATGCCGGAGTCAGGCTAAAGGATATCCAAACCCCTGGCGCGCGGACATCAATTAAATCTTCAGGGGCCTTCATACCCTCCTTCGATATAACCCTTTTGCAAATGACTCTATTATCGATCTCGGTTACCTTTTCATTTCTTCGGTGAAGAAACTTCGCCAGAGAGAATCAAATTCGATATTTTGATACGCGCAGGAAAATAATTCACAATGCCGAGATAAATCTAATTTCAATCAATGGAAAGCTATTCGATGCAATTAGTGCTTTCAGCGACGAATGTAGAGAGATCCGTTTGTATTCTATCAAGCGAATCTGGACAATTAACTGACGCGAAACTGCAATGACATGAGAAAATGAGACGGGCAAAACGATCGTCCGGTGAGACGGACCGTAGGATCGAAGATGAACGTCACGGAACTTCATGGACCAGAAGCAGAAACAGCAGCGTGAGCCAAGCGGTGGCACGACTCTTGGTGAATCTCGCGTTGAAGCCACTGATCTACCTATCTAGATGCGATACAGGCAGCAGCGAGAGGAGACATAGAATGCTCGCTCTCCAGCGGCCACCTCTATAGCCGATGTAATCCCATTGGCGATTCGATCCTACGGGTCCGTGCACCGGGATGAGAGTAGCGTGTCCTGTGTTCTGTACACTGTGAGCACAGCATCCCAAGCGCACAGCACGGACGCTCAGTAAATCCTCACTAGCTGCCGTCACGGAGGCTCGAACCAGCTAGCAACGAAGCAAGCCACTACCTAGCAAGCTGTCCTCTCGATTCTCTCCGCCTACTCCTCTCTACCTCCTCGTCCTCCAACAGCATCCTCTCGAATCACCATTCCCTCTGACTACTACTGACTATAATGTAACTCGTTGGCAGAGGAGAATAGGCACGGGGATCGTCTATCCTCTCATCGACTCTTTCAGCGATCGTCAGCGTGCTGCGCTGCTTTTTTTTTCAATACGACTTCCCTCTGTTTAAGTGTTGAGAACTATGCGGCACGAAGGGTTTTATGAAAGTAGAATTTACGAGAATTGCAATATTATAGAATTGAAAGTTCGTTGATTTTTGTTTTCATGGATTATTTTTTTAAAATGTTCTTTTTTATTATTACGATCAAAGGATTGCTGCCGACTTGCATTATTGACTATACGTTCTCATGCACAGTTCCTGCACTGCACCTTTCATTTGAATTTTTTTTTTCAATCGTTCGATTCTCGTCTATATTCCCTTTGTCTTCGCATCGTGAATTCGATTAGTCACACCCAAGGCGCTTAGAAATACGTATATTATACGTACAGTAGTACAGTAGATAAGAATGCCGCTCGAGGACATTACTTTGTTCGCCGGGGGGGCCGTCACGGTTCACAAGCAATGGTTAAGACCTCTCGCAGTAACCGATATAATGTGCAGTAACCAACGCGATTTCGTAATCAAAATCGAATCTACCGATTTGCGTCGAGACGATACAAAAATCCGATGTTTTTTTTTTTTTTTTACACGTAATTCGATTTTATGTGCGTATGTAGTGTATTGTATTTTCCTACTCACTCGCGCTGCCCGATTATCTCACAATACCTCGCCGCAACAAGTTGTTACTACAAAATAACACTTGATCATCGGTGAAATTCTTACCTGAAACAAAAATGGAAACGACAACGTTAAAAAAAAAATCGTACCCACCATCGCGAGATCGATACAATTGGCAGGGTTCAGCGAGAGCGATTAAAATTATTTTATATACGAAGCAATAACAAGCAAGCTTTTTCTTTACAACAAGATAAAGACACAAGAATACGGTAAGAATAAATTGTATAGAGTGGAGCGTAATTATCAACAAGCGACTCAATCGGCTTTTCCAAATGAAAAGCGTGCTTCTCGACGATCTCAACCAAAGGTAGCAGCAGCCACGTACAAGCGATATACCTCGGCTCGAGGATGAAATTCCATTACGGTTTGTTGTGTGTGTGTATATATATATATATAGCGAGAGATAAAAGTAAAAATAAAAGAGCTCAACGATGCGACAGCAGTGTGAATGTAAGAAAAGCTCCATCAAAGAGTTTAGCGCGCTTCATGAAAACCCAACAGCCAGCGCGTAAAAGGCTCGCGAATAGCTTGGATACTCTCATTTCTCTCCCTCATAGCCGTCGTTGTGTACCCGCGGTACCATCCACACGTGTCTATTCTCGAATCATCGCTTAATCGCTGTTAGCGAGCCTGCAATGGTCTCACATTAGGATCGTTCTTCAGTTTGCAAGTAGAATGCTTCAGAGTCGCGCGAACGCGTCAACTACTTTTTAAAGAAGACTTAAGCTATAAGCAACTATTTCCAGATGACGATAATACCATTTGCGACTTTAAGCAGTTACGATGCGTCATCGATACGTGGAGATATTGAATTCTTAATTTTGATGCGCAGATTCGACGGATAGAGAGAAATTCGAATATTTTGATATTATGGTAAAAATTGCATAGTAGGAACTGAAACGGTCAATAATTACCGCATAAGACGCACGATTTCTTGGGGTAGATCCGCGATTAGGCAGGTGTATTCTTTAAGGCGATTGCCGAGTGTGTGTGTGTCGTCGTAACACGAGGGGAGAGACAAAAGAACATACAGGAAACGACATTCAACCCGATCCGAACAGGACCACCTTTTGCAAAATAGCTATTCGAGGACCCGGTGTAGTCTCCAACAAGGAAAAAGTGGCCGCGTAGGCCGGTTGCCGTATTGGCGGTCGTGATGGCGATCACAAAAGTCGAAGACACGCAGCAGATCGGGTTGTCCGGTCGGCCATCGAGTCGGTCAAGCCGGCTGTTGCTTCGCATCTTCTATAGCCGCAAGTCTTCTCCTTTTCGCGATTTTACTTCGGTATGGCGGCTTCTTTCGATTCGCGAGGGAACGCGGGCGAGCGTCTTAACGAAGCGACTGGAGGGCGGTGTGCTGCCACAGCAGCAGCTCGATGTTGTCGGCGTTCCGGTGAGAAAAAGTTGGACGAGCTCGCGAGTTGGATTGCGAAGTCACGAGAGTGTGGAGTGTGCGAGTGCGAAGATAGGAGAGGGGTATATAAGGAGAGAAAAAACGAGAAGGGCTGAGGAATGGGCGGAGAGAGAATTCGAGAGCGCAAAAGGTGGACGCGGCAACGACGACAACGACGACGACGAAGGATAAAGATAGAAGGAGATGAGGTATGGAGGACGCGACGAAAGATGGAACAAGAAGCGCAAGAGTGCAAGGAACTTCCCCTGATCTTAAGGATGACCGGTGAAAGAAATCGCCTGTTGCCGCGTGCTCTCGTTCCTTCACGCAGGCGGAGTGAGTCCGAGAGAACACCGCAAAAGGTGGGTTACTTCAGGGAAGAGAACCCATGGCATCAGGAAGAAAGATATAGAAAGTAAAAGAAGAAGAAGGGGGTTGGTCAAGGGGCCGGGGCTAATGGGACGCAATTAAACGATTCGTATCAAAGAGCGCCGCAGCATGCGTACACGGGAATGTCGCGAACTAGAAAGGCCTGTATTCAGGATCTCCCGGACGAGGCGAGGACGCGCAACGGGGTCTTGCGGTCCCCGGATGGCCGAAGAAACAGCACTTCTTCGCGATTCTCTTCTTCGTTCAATGCTGACTTTGTGATTTCTTCGCGGTGTTGGTGTTTGCTGCGGTATAGTTGCGGTGGCGGAGAACGATCGTCCGGACGAAGGGGCCGCTGACCAGGAGAACGCGGCGCGGACCCCTCTAGAAAAATCTCGGCCACGTCCAATTCCATCTCATTAGCGAGGAAACGGCAGCTGATGCTTGTCTCCGTTTGCGCTCGCGCGCGCACACGCTCGGGAGCTCGGGGTCTTAGCGCAAGAAGAAGAAGAAGCCTTCGGTAGCCATGTATGGAACCGGTCCCTTGCTCTCTTCTCTTCGGGAGTGCGAGAAAAGGAAGAACCGAGAAGTGAAGAGAGAACGAAGCGTTCACAGCCCTATACGTTATATACTGTTGAAGTATACTTATATTGCGCTTGAAGACATTTCGTATACCGGGTATCGTTACGCCTCTAAGACAACTAGAGAAGTATCGATGAGAAAGCTCTCGCGACTACAGTGAACCCTGTAATCTATGAAATTCCATTGGAGCCCCCAAAGTATCCTACAAGAGCCCAAAAATTCAATCCAACCTTCAAATTCTTATTAACCGCGTTCACCATCATCACTTCAATCCTATTCCGGCCATTGTGCTGTTTCTCCTGTTCTTCCGTCTCTCCCTGTGTATGCGCGGCGACCAGAGCTCGAGAGATTCGCGGATAAGACACGCCGTTTCACCACACCTGGTCGACCGAGAGAGCTATATACCCTCACTATACGCGCGACCAACCAACAGCGGAGGCGATTAATGTACGAGATTCTAGCCGGTGACTCGACGGAGAGACTGCGCACCGAGAGAGTGTAGTACTTATCCAAGCGCATACACAGATATCCAAGAGAAACGATCGAATTCTCACGACTTCGACCTATCGAATTTCCATGCTTTCGCAACTGTATCAATGATACTACAAGTTCGATCAAATTCTTGGATGCTTTTCCAAATACATATATATTATTTATCGCGTTACTCGTTGGAGTTTGCGCGCCTTTTTATGCTGCACATGTTAGCTTCGATACGGTTCCCTCGATATAACAACCAGAGGAAGGGCATCGGTCGATGCACATACGCCGCGGAAAACAAAGCGAGCTCGTTAGGAGTTGCATCGGCAACGAGTACGCGAACGAACCAAGGGACGTTCTCAGTCCCTCGTCGAGCAACCAGAAAGGAACATCCTGCTCGCTCTCGACGAGACGGTTAGCCAGTAGCGTTGCATGCAGTAGGAGACCAAGCGGTGGCGAGTTCTTCGTGGTCTTCGCTCGGTTCCTTCCGTGCCACGGCTCTTGAGTTCTGAACCCAAAGGAGAAAAGCAACACGAAGAACGGAGAATAAGCAAACTCTCCACGGTATAGGTACGCCCGCGAGAAGAGAAGAGTTCTCTCGACGTTCAACGAGCGAACCACAGCAACCCGACAGCACGCGCAGGCATCGAAGGTTTATACACGGACACACTTTCGGGATCTTCGCTCTCTCAGCGAAAGCAACGGAAGAACCGCGTATCCTCTACCTACGTATACGCTTTAACTATCGAGCATGCAACGTTCAGCGCAACCGTCTGGCTGGTATGGCTGCCATGGATAATTGCCTCGGAGCGAGGCGAGTTCCGCGCACGGTGGCCGGTACACAGCAACGAGAGGAGAAAGAAAGAGAGAGAAGCCGCGGTCGCATATACGCCAACCAGAACTCTGTATATTCTCGGTGAAGAAAGAACTCTCGACATCAGAGGTAGTCGCAGAACTACCGATCGTGCAACAGATTCCAAGCAAACTGAGCCTCTGGAACTCGCACGCTCTTCGCTGCTTCTGACTAGCCGCGATAATGCGAGCACATTCGCACACCCGTGAACGCGATGCTACGGTTGAACAGAAGAGGAGAAGAAGAAGAAGCTGCGTGACCGATCGAATCGATATTCGGCCCTCGTGTCTCTGCTTCTCCTTCGTGCCTCTCTGAGAATTGCACACCCTTTGTTCTTGAGAAAGGAGAGTAAAGGTGTCGGGGTGCGAAAAAAATCGTAGATAACGTCGTGTGAACTAACGTACGATTATCTTTACGTTTTGTATGAGTTTCGTTCAAGAATCATCGCCGCAAGATGATAGTTTCCCAATCATAAAATTTTCCAAATCGGTCGATCTTGATAATTATAATATACATCACTCATTTCGCGTGACACGACGTGGGCTAATATCGCAATAAGGAAATTAATGAAAAAAAAAAAATTATCGCCCGACTACGGAATCTTAATGCGTCAAGGATCGGGCGTCAAGGATATTGTGCGTGAGAGAACGAGAACACTCGTTTGTGATATTGCAAATTTTGAAAGTAAATTGATCGAAGAACGATTACCGTCGTCGACAGAGCAATTGCGCTAGACGATTAAACTGAAAACCCGTTCGCGTACTTGCCGCTGCGTTTCGAATACCGTCGACAACGACGACAGAGACGACGACGTTGCTTCACGGGTGGTTGGAGATAACGAGATCTATACTCACGATCTTATCTTGTTACACGACAGCAATATACAGATAATTATTAATCGTCGATATACATTTTAATGAAGATACAAACGGCGTGCTGCGCTTGTAGCTCGTACCAACGACAATAATTTATACCGGATATATATATATGTATTATCGGAGAAAACATATGCAGCCGAGTTGCATGTGAGTATCGCACGATGTGTGTCGCGGCAGTCGAGATTATTGACGCTTTGAAAATATCCGATTTCTAATCTCGTTGTTATATTTCTTTTTTTTTTTTATAATTCGAGAGAAAACGCTGGAGTAGAACAACTCGGAAGCAGTTGAAAGAAACGATCGGCAAAAGAGTCGCACGGAGTTGGTAGCCCACATATAAGAAGCATAAGGCTTGAAGAACGCGCCTCACGAAACGCTTTAGTTTCCGCGTCACGTTGCGGCAGTTTGAGATCGTACAAGCGTCCCTCTATGGGGTATTCGATATGAAATATGAAGTCGGACCACGTTGGACTGGTTATTGGCTTTTCTCTCCGCGGCAGCATGCATTCCATACAGGCATCACACGGGCTGCTGTGACGCGATCTAAGACTACGTTATATTACATATATCCCTATCGTTCCGTCCGGCTTGTCGTAAGTCATTGGTATTAGGATACCGGCGATACCGGCGTAACCCTATACGGAGGAAAGAGAAGAGCCCCGTTACACAATAATACGAGAAATTCGTGCGTCACGATAACTCCATTCGGTTTTCTCCTCATTCACCAATGGAGCTCCGCCTTTTTCACGATATATAAAATGGTTGGAGAGAGTTTCACCCGGGAGCGAGAGTTACTGAAAAATAAGAAGAAGAAGAAGAAGAAGTTCACGAGACGCGGAGAGGATCGAGTACCACGCACGCTGTTGCTTTCAATCCCACGCACGCAGGCAACCGAAGCAGGCGGGTTTACCGCGGCGGGAGGTGAGTTCCGATGCTGTTAGAGGTATTGCCAGTTTGTACCTCTTATATGTGTATAATACACGAGAGGTACAACTCTCTCACTATCGTTCTGTCTCTCTCCCGCGATAAAACCTCGAAGACTGAATTATTGGCTTATTAATGCCGATCGCTTCATTAATGTCCGGATATTTCTGCGTATCTGTTTCAAGCGTATAAATGCGTTCGTTCTTTACACGCACGGTAGGGATCTCTTTTTCATTCCACTTCCACTTCATTCGTTCGTTCTTTCTCTCTCTCTTGTCATTTTTTTATTTTTATTTTTACCTCGATGTTCGACCGCAGAACGAAAACGAGGCCGGCGCACGTTCGTCGATAAAGTGCGTGCCTCATCGCGGGATCCTTCTTCATATATACGAACCGTGAGTGCATATGAGAGCATAAATTCTTTGAAAACCGGCACGACCGGCCCAATCGGCACTCCGGCCGCTTCCCTCGACTACCAGAATTCGCTTCGGTCGATTCTCGACCCGCGCGCATCGCATCGCCAGAGAATATACACACCAGGTACGTCGTGGAACGAGTCGCGAAATTATATTGAATGTTAGTGAGTGCGAATTGACACTTCATTCTCATCAACGTCGTCATCATGGGCGATTATGAAAATCAGATGGGACGCTGATAGCGCGAATGATATCATCGTGTGTAATATTCCCGTCGTTTTATTAACGACGGGTATATCTATGTGTGTATCACACATTGTCGTTGTGTGCAAAAACGAAAAAGAAAAAGCGTGCGGGAGTTTAAGACCTTCGACCAGAGAGCCGCGTCTGTTCGACGATGCGATATATTTTTTCCTCACGGTCGGCTTACCGGAGAAAGCATCGAGTGTGTGCCGGAGCACGTTCGCCGATAAAGAGCCCAGGCGCGCTCCGGAGAGGGCCAGGATCCTTCATAAGCGCGGCAAACCGCATAACTTCCCCTCACAGGGGTAGCGTCCCCTTGAGCTCACGGCTCGGCGGCCGCAAGATCGCGCGCCGCGCTTCTCGCGGCAAACGGAGACAAGGCGGAATAAGAAGAAATATGGAAGGTGATCGGCCTCCTCTTCTTCGTTGGCCCAAGCAAAGTTCTCGCGTCTTCGCTTGGCTTCCTCTCTCGGTGTGTCCCACGTTCGCGGAGCGAGGCGGAGGGCTCATTCGAGAGCCCAGTGCCAACGGAAACACGTCGGGAGGAGGGAGGAACGTGAAAGAATAAAAAGTATAAGGAGTGAAGAATATCTCAAAGAGCGACGAGAGATAGAGGAGACGAAAGATATAGAGAAAAGGAATGAAAGAAGGAAAGAGAGAAAAGAGTTGAGCAAAGTCGAGTGAGATAGCAATGCCAGAGGAGATGAAGAGAGAGAAAGAACGAGAGGTCCGTATGCGCCGCGGACATAGCTCTTGAGCTCCGCTCCGCAGGACGAGTTTATGCGATTTTTACACTCGATCTGATTTTTTGGCGGCACGGCGCGCGGGGCTCTTGCTCTCGCTAGCAGGCCCCGTTCGCTCGACTCGAGACAGATATATGTCCCACGGCGTACAAGAGAACCTGGTCGCGCGTATAAAGACATCGAGGCGAAGCCAACGAGAATTCCTCATCCCATTCCCGCCCGCTCTCCCTCTCTTCTTTCAACCGCGCACGGCGCGTACACAGCCCGTTCTCTGCTTGCTTCGGCTATATCGCTTGCCCCATTCCTCCCTGTCTCTGTATACCAGCTCTTCTTTCTTTCCTTTTGCCACTTCTTCTTATTCTTCATCTCGTCGTTCGTGTTCCTTCTTCTTATTCTTCTTCTTCTTCTTCTTCTGTTCCGGCTCTACCGATGCGCCCCACATCATCCTCTCTTTGCCACCATACTTGGTATAATACCTTCTCTTGCTTTTCTCAACTACTTTGCTCCTCTTATTTAGCTCAGACCCACTCTTTATTCTCTTTCGACTTTTAAAATTGTCCGAAGACGCGTTGAACCGCTGGCATGCACCGCGCGCTCGATCCACCATCCGAGAATATCGAGAGAGGCAGAGGTGGACGAAGAGACGAAGAAGAAGAAGAATAAGCGAAGGGCCTCGCCCATAACCGGTTCGCTCTCTCTTCGTCATCGCTCTCACTCCTCCATACCCCTCCAACCAACCCGAGTGTGTGCCGCTGCTGATCCTGGCTGCTGGTTTGTCCGGCCGAGAATCGCTTCTCGCTGCATCACGTATACCTCGGAGAGGTATGGACCACATAGACATGTATATATATGTGTGTATATTGCACGTTGCTCTACTACAGTTCGTGAGGAACTGCGCTGGTGATAATGGACTCCCAGCGGAGTGAAACGAAGTGTCGGATACGTATGAGTGTCCGACATGATTTATTTCCATTTTTAACGGACTCATTGTTTCCACAATATATCCAATCTAATTTCCAATGGAATGATAATTTCGCAAATGATTTTGCAATAATGCGAATAGATTCTCGTTATTCGTTTATAAATGAAGATTCATCAGTTTGTACTATGGTAGTCGGTAGATTTTCGTCGAACGGATCCATTTTATGCATACATACACCACGGGGACTCGCGGGACCCCTTCGGCGATGGCCACTTTTCTCGTTTCGCATCCCCCTCGTTCCTTTGGCTCTCTCGCGAGGACTACGTACTCACGCATGCATGAGGCGAAGAGAGACCAACGGACGCCCACCGGCGCACACGAACTTCTCTGTCTTCTTTCATCTTCTTCTTCTTGTCGTTGTCGTCGTCGTCTACGGAGAGCGCAAAAGGTGCACGACTACCAGAACAACGATCTCCGCAGTGGAGTCGCACGATCAGAACCGCAGGCGTGTATGTATAAGTATTGTATATAGTATGCGCGTGCAGCACGCCGTTTCGTCGGGGGGCTTCGAAGAGTCCGAGAGAGGAAAGGAGAGTGCAAAAGCGAGGCAAAGAGTTAAAGAAGAACGCTGGAACAGCATCCACTCATCACGCGGCGTGTAGCCGCCTTTACATAAGCGACCATGCCGCCCGGCGGCGAGACCGAACGCTTTTACAACTCAATGCGCCTGAGAGCCTAAGACTCGGCCCGAAGGCCCATCTCTTCTCTCTTCTTCACCTTTCTGCTTTTCTCTTCTCTTCTTCGCGTCGTACCATCTCTCTTGTTCCGTTCTCTGCATGCGCGAATCCCTGCGGCCCTTGCGAACCCACGAATACGTTTGTTACGTAGGTATAGTCTACAATCGCTGGGGTGAGAGAGGGATGGAGAGGGGGGGATATATCTCTGTATGCTCTGTGTGTATCGAGTACCACGCAGCTTCATTCCATCGTGAATTCATATATATTCACGCGATGTTTGCGCTCATTCGCGTTTCGTATGATACACGATGTTCGGGGAATATATTTACGGCAGAATGTGAAATATAATGCGCGATCTCGTGAACATTAAGAGGGGGGGCCCACGCTGTCTGGAGATGAAGCGGTGAGCACAGAGATTTTTTTAAGTCTGAAGACAACTTTTTTTTTCTCTCTTTTCCCTTATGACTTATTTTTAAAGATAATTGATAGTTGCGGAACACGAGGATGTGACGAAAAATCGGATGCGTCGGGAAAGAAAATATGTTTTGGACATAACGTTGAGAAGGGAATGGAGGAAAGAATTGGACTCGTTATATACACGCAGGTCCTTCGGAAATCTCGATAAGTTTTCTCAGAACCGACACGTTTCACGGCCTACAATCACAGAAAGAGAGTCCAGCGAGGGAAGAACAAACCGGTGTGCTTCTATCACCGATAAACATAGATATAGACGAATACGTGAAAATCCTGCGAAACTTTCAATTTTCTCGAGGATGCCGGGGGTGTCGCCTCCCTGCAAGCTGCGACATTCACGGAAAGGGAGACAAAAATCGATTGAGAGGGGGGTGTCTTCTTCTATGGTATATACTATTCGAGAGGACATATAAGAGAACGAGAGTGTGGCTCCTCGTCGTTATCCGGTTATCCAGGGCGGTTCCCTAAATTGATTTCCAAGTCCCATTCTCATTCCCCAACACCACGCGGCAAACTACCCTCGAAAAGGTATATCCTATTCTATGCCACCGAGAAACGGCGCCGAGATAGGGAAACTCTTATCTTTCAACATCCCTCGAATCTCTTACGATCGCTATATTCTCGATCTTGCAAAAGGTTTTCTTCATTGTCCTCTCCGCTTTCAAACCTCAGCATTGAAGACACTGATTTGTTTTTTTTTTGCTCTTGTCTCTCGCCGACTGTTCTGTTCGTCTGTAAGATTCTCGAGGTCTGACCGAGGAGTTTCCGTTCGAAGCCGCAAAAGGCGGAGTGTTGTCTCGAATAGATAGTGTTATATCCTCTCGTCGGTAATACACCCGCGGCGGTATACTACTATGCCGCGCGACCGCGATCACTTTTAGTTCCGCCTGCACGCAGATCAATCTTTCAATTAGAGAGAAGATTTACGAGCAGCGGGGTGCTCGACTGTGGAAGCCGGCGGTATATAAGCTACACGCTTGCAGAAACACGTATTTACTCGAATACCTATACTCGCTTGGTATACGTAAACCATAGAGCTACGCGGCAATCCATACAGCAGCAGAGATATGCTTTTCAGCAGTAGCATAAGGCATTGCAGAGATCCGTTTATTCGGGAAAGCAGGAGAAACGGCAGAGAAGAGAGATTACGCCGGACCGCGTATTTTAAAGAGACAAAAAAAAAGAAGGTAACAGATGAAGGGATGAGAATCGTCGTACTGCCGCTATGAGATACGAATATCTACAGTAACCGCCCTCGGGGTAATGAGATGAAAATAGAAGTTTATCTCGAACGTTACAGTTTGTTTTTCCCGTTATTTTAACGGGACAAAGCGTATAATCTGAGAACAAATTTAGCAAGTGCAAAATTTCTGGATTACTTACGACAGGATTTCGAGGGAAACGGAGATAAGTACGAGATTAATTGTTAGAATTGAACGAATTTTTCAAAATTCTTTATTCTCGTATCTTCGCGATATTTCGATTGTAAAAAATATTTTAATATCGACAATTTTCGGCGAACAATGCTACTAATATTTTTTTAAGGTTTACCAAATTCTTGAACACTTTTTCAACATCAATGATTGAAGATCTTCGTGTTAATTGCAAAGAAAATGTCGAGATTTATTCAATGTTTCAAATTCATGATTTTTCGATGTAAAGTGTTTACATACTGAAAATTGTAATATTGGATACAACGATATAAAATAGACAAAGAATTGCCGAAGGCGTTTGGACTTTGACACAATCATTTGCATCATGTAAACCAATAAAACGTAATCACGAAACATTATTGTTACATTTGATGGTCGATCTTGTGAAATAATAATTAATTAATTGCGATTCTTCGTTGAACGCGTCATCTGTCAACTTCGAACGACAACAATGACCAAAATTACTCGAATGAAGATATCGTTCATTCGCGACGACAGGATAATTGAATAAAAAAAATATATTATTGTCACATCACTCGGGTCGAATTAATTGATTCGAAATGTTGTGTTGCGGATAAATTGATGAAATTAAAAAGTATATCGCAACGCTCCGCCTGTCTCTAACCCCCTCGAGGTTATCACGATAACTTTGTTTGGCCTGCGAACCCGTACATCTATCTCGTCGTTCAAACTCTCCAGGCGTCTATATAGCTGGGATCCGACGGCATACACCCAAGTCACGGGGTTGCCCGGTTTTACGACCTCACTATTTCGCCATTCTCTTTCTCCCTCTCGCTCTGTGTACAATGCGAAATTTTGTTTTACAATGTTTACACGCGATTTTTGACTCACTTTATTTTCATTAACTGAATTCGTCAAAATATATCGAAAAATTCCGTTCCAAATTATGCGCATAACTGATGCGCGGCTACGCGCTGCGCGTTCATTAAAATTTAACGCTTTGCGAGACAATTTTTAATATTATTTTCTCAACGTATGTAGCGTTAATGTCTCGGGATTGAGATTATCGATGTTTCGGAATAATGTTTTTTTTTAATTCCATTAAAAAAGATCGCTATGAATACCGTCGGTAAAAACGTGCCAAATCCTAACCAGCGCCATCGCATTGATTCTGGTCATTAGATCTTGTGTAACAAGGTGGAAAATTCCGATATTAGATAGGAAGAGAAAAAAAAAATAATTAATTTGTAACGCGCCGTATCGTGCAATAAAGACGATTGAGAAAACAAGTGTGTGGATAAGTAAACGAACTAATAAGGCAGCGGACGATGCGGAGACGATTATCAGCAAGGGTCAGGGGCAGTTTGTGTTCTATGTGCTTCAATTATTCATCAACATGGAAGCGAATTGTTTATGAAACGCGTCATTAACCTGATAGCTAAAGCGTCTCGGGTAGGTACGATAATTACTCGGTGTGCTCGCTATATCCCAGCAACAGCAGGAGCAGCAGCAGCAGCACTTCACCGGAGTGAGCAAGCGAACGGTGGTCTCCGCGCATTGTCTCACGTCACGCGAACCTAACTCCTCTTCATTCCCGACTCGGCCTCGTAGAAATTACGATATCCTCATTAATGTACTCCGCTCATTTAATCGAGAGCGTTAACAGGATTCCTCAGGCCCCCCACAATGCGCTTCTATCGCTGATATACAGACCGCACGATCGTACAAATAAATCGCGACCTCTGACACCATTATTTTATGTACAGCGTAACATAAGATTTTGCCGAAGGGAGATTCGTAAATAAATCGATAAAATAACTGATAAAAATAAATTTAAAAAAAGGATATTTAAAAAGGACAAACTATCGAAAACTCGTCGAAAAGAAGGTGGAACGGAAAATTAATCGACAGATTTACCGTTAACTGAATTATTAACCGATCATTTAAAATCAAATAAATAAAATTAATTCGTCTTCGAAAAACGTTAATCGACCTTCGACACGTGTGCCGCCATTCAAAGCGCATGAGCGATCGAAAATTTTGAAAAAAAAAAAGAAAACATTAACCAAAATAAAGTTTTGTTACGCACCAATATTCCCGGGTAGAAGAATACCGAGCCTTAGTTCTGTGGGAAATACTTCGCATCTCGGTAAACATCTTCATTCGGAACTTCTCAAAGCGCGACATCAAAGTTTGTGATAAATGACACTGGTATATGTTATGGAAGACATAGGGATTTCGGACCGAAAAAAAAACTCGCGTCCGTCGGGATATTCGAATGCGATAGAAAATAAAGAAAAGTGTATTTAAAAAAAAACGCAGAAGTCGAAGAAGCATCACAGAATCTGAAGAATGAGTCTCGTGTTCCAGCTGTCGAGTGGCGGTGTTGGGAACAGTATGTACACACACGCACACGTGGGACACACATAGCTATGCACACACGTGGGGGGAGGGGGGAGTAGAAGTAAAGATGGCCACGAATATCCCGGCCTTCTCCGTACTTTTCACATATCAAAAACTCGATTACAACGATAAACGGTGAAGAGTCACAAGGTAATTCACGTGTGTACGTGGATCACGTTGAATAATCGTTGAAAAAACTTGTTTAGTCGCGACGTAACGTTTGAAAAGTAAAAAAGTGCGGAAAGGTCTGATGCCGAGAGCCGGGACGCGAACGGCAGCCATGTTGAGCCTCGCTGATCCCCACCCGGCAAAAGCCAATGCGCGGCGAGTAACGAAGCCTCGAACTTCGCGGCGCAGCCGTTCGGAGGCATCGACCGGTTTTTCTCCCGTGGTATAAACGAACGCGACTAGAGACCCTCCGGGATGCTGTGGCGATGACTCGCGCGGCGCGGCGGACCGCTCGAGTTCGACCGAACTGCGCCGACTCCGAGAGTTACGACGCCATATTGAAAAACTAACCGGCACACGGTTCAGTGTGCGGCTCGCGCGCATCGTACGGCGCCGCCCGTGTTTACGTCGCGACGCCTACGTCGTCAATTGGACACAATTTCGTGTACGAAAAACGCGAAAAAAATTGCAGTGAAAAGGCGCGATTATCAAAGATTAATAAGCGATAGGTTTTTACGGCGAATAAATACCGCGAAACGAGCGTCTCGAGAGGCGAGAGTGAAGCAGAGAATTTTGTGCGAGAGAGGCAGAGCTATGGGAGATACGCGACGGCCATGATGGCCACGAAGATACTCCGCGCGGATTTCGTGGATGATACCTCATACAAACAGCCTCCGGCAGTCTCGTGTTTTACACATTTTCATTTTTTTTCTTGGCATATAAAACTTTTCAGACAAGCGATATAATACACTAGAATTTTAGACACACCTGCGCGTACACCTCGCTGTTCGGATGAGTTTGCATCATCGACGTGAACTCTCTCTCGTAGACACTCATACGGGAGCTCGACACTTCGGCGAAACTATACCACGTTCGCGGTTACTCTAGTATCACGCGTGGGTGGTTATGTGCGCGCGCATCCGTACCAAGTAGTCGAGATTTTCTTATCAAAATTTCATTAATTTATCAATGTATACTCAATACAAAACAATACAAATTTACATTAAGTTTGAAAAAAAAAGAAAGGAAATTATTTTTTTCATTTTTTTTTTATTACTTTGGCAGAAAAACATTGTAGAGCTCCGCCTTGAGGAGTAAATTTGTTTTAATTCATCGAGAAGTTTTCGACTTTCATCGAGTGACCAGGGGGCATCGTAAGAATTGAAGAGGGTCGTCTAGTCTGATCTACCTGAAGCAATCTATCTTCGCCTCTACCCTTCCAGCGCATATCTCGTTCGCACGTTAAATTAATGGCCCATGCATCAATGCATCGCGAGATAAAGCGACTAAAAGCTTTTTTTCGTTGTAATTCAGACACCCGTTCCCCTCGTTCACGGCAAATTTAAATAGATCCTACGCCTCTCTTCTCCGTAATCATTCAGCGCTCGACTGTTTTTTTTTTCTTCTTCAGACAGAAACTCTCGGTTTCTTTGCCCACTGACGAACTTATGGAGGTGAATTCTTTACTCCGAACAACGAGTTTGCAATTCCTTGAGAGTCCGCAGAATCGACCTTGAATATACATGTGTATATATATGTATACGTGTTACATTGTTAGGAGGTATATATATATATGTCGATCGCGGATCGCAACGAGGGTTCCCGCGTGTCCCATTGGCGACAACATCGACGTAGTAAACCAGCATCTAGCAGCTTCCCAAGAATCGAGTTTGTATATATAGTCGATCTTAGCGTGGCAAACAGATGAAAAAGAAACGAAGAAACACATCGTCGCGCGATAAATATTCCTCGCGTGCTGCCCCCGCGTCAAAGAATTTCCGTACAAAACCCTCCGCCCGTTGTGCACGCGTCCGTTCGTCCTCCACTCCGCGACGTATCGCCGTAAATATACGGCAAACAACTTCGTTTCCATCGAGCAGCACATGCAGCAGGAACCTGCGCGAGCCCTCCCCGAGGTTTGGTCATGAAACGAGAATGAGAAAGACGGCGACGGAATAGATCGCGAGAGAGTTTCGCGTGCGTCAGTCCGACACTCGCCCCGATACGAAACGCTACCGCGCACAGCTTTTGCTTGGTGCGCGATGCGTGTACAAACGGCTCGTGTGTTACGAGACCGGAATCCGTAAAGCGTTTGCCGAGTACTCGACTCGAAAACCGTATGTTGAGGTTTCGGCAAGGCCACCGGATTAGAATTTCGCCGGGCGACGAGTTTATTCGACGATCGCACGCAGCGACTTCTCTATTTTCAAACATCATAATTTTAGAATTCATAAGCGCGGATTAGAAACCGTGTGAGGCTGTTGTTTTCAAACGTCGTAGCGTCGTATCGAAGTTAATAATAACAACAAAAAAAAAATATATATATATATATGTATTATCATTATATTTCGTTCGTTTCGCGGAATTTCTTCGATACGATTGGAACGAGAAAAAGGAATCTTAACGAATGAAAATTGAGCGATCAATCTATCATTCTGTCTCGCGGCGCGATGTACGGGGACACCCTCCATAAATCATATCTTACACTACAGTACAATATTACTCGTCGACTTTCTCTTCCACCATCTCGCCCACGAAGGATCTTGAACCCGCGGTGAATTCGTGAACGTCTGTGTAACGTCCTCCCTCTGCGGCGACGATAGTTAGATTCTCGACGTTGTAGGAACGAAGAGAACTCGAATACATAAAGAGAGATATAGAAGGAGAGAGAGAACGCTCGGATAGTTTCCGTGGTGCAGAGGCTAATTTACGCGAAGTCGAGCAATAAACATCGCGCCTCTCGCTAGAGAATACCGCGAGAAATATATGTATATATGTATGTATGTATGTATATTTGAATGCCCAGAGGTATGTGTGTGTGTAAAGGAGGACAAGCGAGAAACCCCGCAGAGAAGCGTAGACTACAAGGCATTCGCACACGAAGATATAAACGAAGTGTACGATATATACATACTATACACATATAGCCGTTGCGATATATAGAATGAGAGAAGAACGACACAGAGATACATAAAGGAGCGACAAAGTGCGTTTGTGTGTTATATTGTATATATACGAAAAACAGAGAGATGAAGAAGAAGAGGATAGAGAAGCATACGCACGTAGCAGCAGCACGACGGCGCAACAGTAGCTGGAGCGCCGGTTAATTAGGGTTTAAGTTTATGAGGTGCAGGCGCGCCCGGTCCCAACCTCCTCTGCGTCCGCAACCCCGTCGGCCTCTCCACCCTCGCGCTTCCTATGGACTTGTGTTGGCTTTCGCCCACCGGCCGCTAGCAGCCCGGAGAACTCTCTCGCTTCGGCCAGAACACAAGAGAGAAGCCGAACAGCACACATAGAACTTGCAATCTCTCGTTGCCTCAGCACTTTCCACGCAATGGCATCGTTGCACCTCTATACACTTATTTCTTCATCTATTTTCTCGATTCCTTACTCTTCGATTCTCGATAACGCGAGATATCGGGGGATTAATTGAATCGAAAGCAAAGATTGCGGGACGAGATGATTTATTGGGAAGATAGTCGAATTTTCTATAAGTAATTGGAAGTACGATAAGGATAGCGATTTTCCGAGACTGAGGGATTATTCTCGAGAATGCAGACAGTTAAGTTTCAGTTGAAATTTCGCCGCAAACGGACTGAGAATTTTCAAGCATCAATATGTATATATATATTCATATATACAGATTTGTCTGTGTATTATAGTATATGTATATATGTATACTATAGTCGGAATGTTTCTGGCTAAAAATAACATCCGAGAGTCTGACCAAGCGGAGTGGAGTATGTGCTCGTGCCGTCGGGGCTCAACCGAGCGGGGGAACTTCAACGGCAAACGTGCCGTACGACACTCACCGCGTCGAACCTACTAAACCTTCGCCTCAGACTCGCGCCGGACTTTCTGCTTATATCGCAGTCGAAAATACTCGAGGATTTTCGAGGTCTCGGCTAACGGATAACGAGAGAAACGCGACGGCTCGAGGGCGTCGCGACATATTCACTAATTAGTCGCGATACTAATTAGTTCGGACGTAAGAATAGCATTTTTACTCGATTCGGAAAAAAAAAACAGAAAACATATAATTTAAAACCGGTTGACTTTGACTATCGAGTCGAATAGACTTTGCAAACGACGTCTAAAAATATGGATCACGCGAACAGATCGCGTGATATCGGAATTTTGCATCGGGGGCTTCATCAATCAATGTTAATAAGAAAATAAGATGTGAAGGCGGACAGGGTTCGCAAGGCGAAGTAGTAAAAGTGTAGTAGTTCGGGTTGTTTTGCTATATGTCCGCGCGAAGGGAAAAGGCAACGCGCCATTGGCATGAGAGAGTACGGGGGCTTCGCGTGTTCGGTTCGTTCATTCGCGGTCGTCCGCCCCGGTGATATCGGTTCGAAATCTCTTCTGTGTCGCACAGGTTGAGCGGTTCCGCGCGAACTCAGCCCCTCGCGTGTTGCCATGCAACTGTGCCTCTTTCCTCAACGTTTGCATTCGCTTCGGGTTTTCTTCTTTGCTCTATTGCTACTTACCGACTCGAGACTGCAGCGGAACACTGCACAGTTCGGCAAAAAGCTTCAACGATAAGGTCGAAGGACTCTTCGCGATTTTGCATAGACGTTTTTTCGACCAACTTCTTTCTCTTTGCTAAGTACTTCGGTGAGGAAAAACCGCGAAACTTTGCTGGTTTCGTGATCGAGAGCGATATAACTTCGGTTAAGAGGAATACCAACAAAACGGAGTCGCGTTGCATCCCGTGCAGAGCCACGCGGCGTAACGAACGTCGAAATAAAAAACCAGAAATTACTTCATTGTCAAACATTTATGCTTATTTTTTCTTTTCCGTAGATCATTGTTCCGAAAGGAAAAAAAAATGTTTTTTTCTTTTTTTTTTCTTTTTTAAGTTTCTTACGATCGAATGTGAGTGCACTGCATCTGTGACGAATGTTCATTACGAAATTGCGATCGTGACGTACACATAGAGCAAATGGAAATATATATAAATAGAGGGGGGGGGGGGAAGGGGGTTATACGAATCGTGTTCGCCCAGCGGGGAAGTCCGCTTGGACGTGAAATAACGTACAGATATAAACCAAACTGTTCAGCGCCCGTGTAATTAAATCATGCCGACGGTTTTGCAATTAAACTCGATTATTTGCTCGTCGCCGGCCAGCCCCGTGCTTCCTCGTTTCCTCGTACCACCCTCGATTTAACTCTTTCGATCCCCGCGTCACCCCCCCGGGATTCTCTCTCTCGCCCCCCTTAAATTCCACCGATTTGCGCTCGACGATCTCTCGCACCCCTCTGCTAACACTGACTTAGTCCCGCAGCAGCACTACCATCACAATATCTTTCTCACTCGCGTTTCCGAACGTTTTCTCCCAACTCTCTCCCCGCTATAACTGGGGGGTAATATTGCCGTCCGAACGAACTCTCGCGGCGTGCTGCGCCGATTTGGAAAAGTGGAACTCCCGGAGACAGAACTAATTATAACGCCGGATGAGCTGCGGCGAAATTAATTGGTACTCTGGAGCTCGTATCTCATTGGTACAGTAAACTATATCGCTACGGTACGGCTAAAAGTAACACAGACCACCGTGGATATTACAACATCAGTTAAGCGGTTAGAAACTGTGGAAGGCACGCGATAACGTTCTCTAAGCATTAGTTTTTTTTTTCTTGCACCCTTAGCTACTTTGGTCGGCCAATCAGATATATCGACAGGTACTATGGTATAGCGCATTAGTACCGTACTAATTCGTTCTAATGGCAACCGGGCGAAATGCTTTAGTGTATGCAGCATGTAGCTTCTACTCTGTATATATCTACAGTGTTGCTTGTGCCACTAGTAGTAGAGAACTCGTATATTCCTGAGTCGTGTTTCGCGTGTGCGGGCTCTTCCCTCTCGCTGGGCTCGTTACTGCAAATACCCAGCAGCAGCACAACACCGCAGCAGTTAACGTATCTATATCTACCCGTACCTACCTCTACCTAAAGCTACATCACTGACGAAACTATGTAGTATTGTGTAGGCAAAGTTTACGGATGCAGATTGGCCAGATATAACTTACAGCCGCATCCAGCCGCTCTCGTGAATCCATTTCGCGAGGATTTATGCGACCGAAAACTCGACTCCGCGCGAACGTTGAAGAATATATATAGATACTCACACGTATCGGTGGTTTCACGTTTTGCAAATTCACACTCCTGCTGACACGTGATGAAATTCAGTTTGACGAACTTTCGGGAACCAATTTTTTTTATTTTTTTATTATTTTTATTTAATTTTTTTTATTTTTTTTTTTTTTCGTACTCGAGAGGGCAATGACGCTTCAGCGGCCGTGGATCACAGACTGTTCGTTGCGAGAAGCAGCTGACCTCCGAGGTTTAACGCAAAGTGAATTGCCGCGGGATTTTCTGGTTCACGGTCTGTTGCGGAGCAATAAAACTATTTGACCGCACAGCACCGTACCGAAAGGTTCTTACCGCAACGGTCTAAATATAGGGCAAACAATATGCCATCCCTACAGGTAAAGGAAGATACCGAGGAAGACGAGTATCCCGAAAATGACTTCTTTGCAAACGGTTTCTTTTCCATAATGATTAAGAAAAAAATTGTGTCGGTTGCAAGTTAAAAGAAAACTAAGATTACTGCATTAACTCCATGTGTGTCGAATAACATGTCGGGAAAATTTTTGAATGAAAAAAAAAAATGTTTTGTACTCCGAAAAAAAAAAAATGTATTGTCGTAACTGAGTGCTTCACAAAATGAAGCAATGGATCGAAGAGCTAAATGTCAAATTTGTATATTTTTTGCGTTCGAACACAAAAAAAAGAAAAAAAAAAAACACCCTATCGATGTCATCGCATTTTTGGCTGCGAAGCCTTCTCGCACCCTCGAACTTTCACTCTGACATTTTTTCTCTCACCCCGGTAAAAATTCCAGAGAAAGCTAAGGACAGTTGAGGAAAGAACTTTCACCGATGACCCGTCGACGATTCGGTCTTTTTACAGCCCCTAAGTTTCCGTGCCGCCCGTGCATAGTCCTCGATCTCGCGGACCGTGGCAGTAGGAGAGGTGCACTAAAAAAGAAAGTCCCGGATGCTCGGAAAAGGCAAAGTAAAATCTACGTCGCTCGTAGTGGGCCCATAAAAAAGTAAAAGTCGACCAAAGGTTCTTTTGTATTACAATTCTCGGTCCTTCGGTAAAAAGATCCTTCGCACCGAGATTCCCGGGGTGAAAAAAAAAGAGAAAATAACAAAACGAAAAAAAAAAACTTTCACGATAATTGGACTTTCGGGTTTAGGTAGAACGTTCCTCAGGACACGTAGTCCAAGAAACTCTTGTCGGTTAAAGAGAAAGCTGCTTAGAAAAATATACATTGCTACTTTGTGACACTCGTCGCGAAACATCTGCCGTTCGAATGCAGTATAACGCCGCGGTTATTAATATCGCGTTGAAATATATTTCGCGACAAAAGCTCAAACTTTTATGTAACCGTCCCAGTTTCTCAACTGTTACATACTGCGAAAACGGCTATTGCTTTAACCCGTCGTGCTGTCTGTACCCGGCACGCCGAGCCGCACAGCCCTCGTCCCTCAGTTGCGGGTAGAGAGAGCGTCGAGAGCAAAACGGAGGATGCGACAATATCCGGCGCCCCGGCGTCCGACAACTGATAACGGCGGAGAGGGATGTTTATGCGTCCGCGTATTCGCGTTACGTCGCCCGCACCCTAACACCCCTCTCAGTCCTCAACCCTTCCGTTTCTGCCCGATCCCTTTATGCGAGAGATTCGCGAAAGAAGAACTTCGAGCAACGCGCGATACATACTCCTACACGCCTATATAACCGTCACGTATTCGATAGCAATTATTCAACTAAAAACCCCGAAACATTATTCTCCCAGCCACTTCCCGCGGCAATAAACTTGTCTTGTTTTCCACCGAGAAGGAGAGAGAGAGAGAGAGAGCGCCTCCATCGTATCTGTATGCAAATAGAGCCGAGAAAATATTCTCTTCCGGGGGGGAGAGAGAGAGAGAGAGGGGGATTTCGTAATTTAAACGAAACGTGTAGGGTGCGCCGATGCGAAGAGGTGGTTTATCTCCCAGCAGGAAGGGGCCACCACACAAGCCGAAGCCGAAGAAGAAAAACCCCCCCTTCTCGCTCACGAAAAACCGCGTTCTCCACAGAGGATCGAAACTCCATTTACCAAAGTCTCTCGAATAATTCACGACTTTACGAAGCCACATAGCTGTCGTATACTTCGTTCGTACATCCCGAAGTACGGTCGCTGCTTCATTCATTCCCATTTTCATAACGTCTATTCCTTTCGACATCCGAGTGTCCGCACTGATGTACATCAAAGAGTTACATAAGAAGGTTGCACCGATCGGTCGTTTGTCGTAAATCATCCTACGAACCTGGCACATTGCTGCGGCATCGATATACAATAATAACAATAATAATTTGATATCTGTCAAGCCACGCCCAGTATTGTGAGCTCACGTATTCTTTCGTGGCCTTTATGTGCCAACTCCAGTAATTTTTACGTTTACGAAGCTTCGAATGTGTGTGCGCGCGCGCGCGCGCGAGCCATGCACGTCGGCAATGATATATTCCGGAATATATATAAGGGTACATAGAGATATATTTACGACATTGCGAGAAGAGAAAAGAGTATGAGAAGGTGAGACGTATATCTGTACCGAAAGATAGAATGAATAGAGAGAAATGAAGAAACGTGGCTGGGGCTCGGAGATAGCGAGATACGAATACTGAGAGAGAGAAAGGGGAAGCAGGGAGGAGGGGTAGGAGAGCGAAGCTTTCGGAGTGTACGGAGAGCTCCGCGGGGGTGGTTTCGTTCCCGGTGAGAACGCCGGGCTGGATGAGAGGATGCTGCGGGATAGAATGAGATAGATATGGACCAGGAATGAGAGAAAGCGAGGAGGGGCGAGTATAGAGGTGGATTCGTTCGTTCCTACGTCCCCGCAGACGTCCGACCGCTGATCTATGACTCCCTCGCGCATAGCGTATAGCGGCATATAACTTTTATCTTATACCGGCTCAACGTGATCTTCGCCACTGGGGCGAGAGAATACCGGTCGGAGAAGGGCGAAAGAGAGAAAGAGACGGGGAAAGAAAGAGCAAGAAAGGTAGATAGATATCCTGACGATATTACCAGCACCTAGGCGTTTTGTAGTGGTGGAAAATGGACGCCCCGTGCGACTTCTCGCATACCCCCTCGCCGCTGGGGCTCCAGCAACATCCCAGGAAAGCTTGCGAACACCCTTGAACCACCTACCCGCCCGCACGGAAAGCGGGGCTGTGCGAGAGAACGGTTAACGCAGCCATTTCACGCCTCGAAAAGCATCCAGCTTCATCGTTCGCTTACCTCATCCAAATTCTGAGGCAAATCCACTTGCGCTACTTTCTACCCCCTTGGAAAATATGGACGTATAGCTCGAGTTTTTGGGGACATTCGTTTGAATTTTCAGATCTGATAAAGTAGAATTTCACTTCGTCGAAGTTTGCCAAGCGAATGAAGTCGTAATCTTTTTTTTTTTTTTTTCGAGCGATTTATCGTCGATTTAGTCGTTTGATGAATCGCTTACTGCAGGAAACTGACATTATTCGTCAGAAAAATATTCTTAAAAAGGTTTATTTCTGCAAATACGAATGTCTTGCTCATGGCGAAGAGGCGGGTTGGTGTTACAATTGGATGAAAAACGATAGAACAATAGTATAACAGTTGATAAATCAAAGTGTGGTACAGCTATGTATGCTGCGCGTACTTTCATATTGCTTAAGGGATGCTTTTTTTTTTCATTCATCGACCAAGGCGAATAAATAATAGATTTTACGGTAAAAAGAGTGTCCGAGAGAACGGTCCGAAAGCTTGGTCACTGCTCGAAGAACCATTTGCACGCCCGAATGAAGACGGGGGCGTGCGAATGGTTAACCCAACGATTTCACGCTTCGAGAACTCTCGCGCTGGATCGTTCCATCATCCAGAATACCCAGCGGTAGCAAAGGATCGCGTGTTGCTTATAAGATCCGCGGGAAAATGGCCGATGTGTGTGACAGCATTACCGTCTCTGTTTTTTTTCTACTTTATTGTACAATGGAAACGGCAATAAAAAAGGATCTGTACAATGATGAAAAAAAGAAAATCATATTCAATTCAAAAGATCGTTTAAACAATTCTAACGTTAAAGGGGACTCACTTCTTCCGGTAATGTGGCCAACGTATTAGGAGAGCCACGTGCGTTGGATAGAATCGAGAAAGGATAAATATGAAAATAAAAACACAATACGCAAGCATAACGAAAGAAAAAGCAGACGGTCTGGCAAATCGATTTTTGACGAAGCCACTGCTTCAACGAAATCGGGATGAAATCGTATCTCGATTCGCGTCCTGATCCCTGGGGTACCGCCGGTGTGTTCGTGTGTCTTTTTTTCTGTCCGCGAACCAGTCGCATATCCACACATATCGCTTCGGTATATACACACAAATATATGTATATACACGCAGGACGTACGTCAGTGCGTCGTTTGTCCCAACTTTTACGACAGGCCCGGTGCGGCTCTCTCGGCTCATAAATCCTCGAGCTCTCGCTCCTCTCGTTGCTCTCGCTCCACTTTATCCCTGCTGCTCATGGCCCTTCATTCGGTACTGGCAGTTCCAGCCAATTTTTGAAATCGCGAGAGATCACCTATAGGCTCTAAAATCGAGAATGCCGATGGTAACATTCGCGCTATGTTCAAAGCTGAAGCAACCGCCGTCGATATGTTACCGAAATGTGGAGAGTATGGTGCACCGACAATGGAAACTCTCGAGGGCTTAGAGAACACAGAGCGCATTTTAATGAAAAAGGGGTAATGCGAGTCATGTGAGTCACCAAAGATCGTCACGAAATTAAACGCAGCTGCATTGAGGCAAATTCCAAACATCGAATGCCGCAGCTAGCAAACAAAATTCCAATGAAATTCTGATATCTCGAAACACAAATCGCGAATTTTAAAGCTTTTCAACTATATTTTTGCTTTCCGACAATGAAGTTTCGTAAATATAAAAAAAAAACAAATATTTATGATCAATATTTTCTGCAACAAATACAATAGTTGCTTTATACACAATTACTGTATATTTGCGTAATGAAAAATCATGGGAGGGGGATGATTTCTAATATAATGATGATTCGCATTACCCACTGACCCGCATTGTCCAACGATACGAGTGGAGAGTATGGGGTATCGATCAGAGGTCGCGGACGAAATTACGTCGAGCGTTTCTCGATTGCCTATACATCGGGATGTCGAAAGGGTGGAAGGGGGTGGTGTGTGTGGGTTAGAGGGAAATCGACAGAGAGGGCTGGTTATATCTGCCATACGTCGTGTGCGAAGCCCCGTAGGAAAGGGGGCGGCAACCGCAGCACGACTGTCCTCTAGCCGCCGCCGACGCCACCGACGCCAAGCTCTCTCTACCCCAATTCCACCGGCAGGCATATAACCCCCTTCGCGTTCACCCACCAAACTCACGACTTTCTCTATCTCTCTCATTCACGTTCGACAGCCAATATTTATTGATCACCCCCGAAGGCATCGTCCCGCGCCCAGAGAGCACAGACCGTTTCTGCGCTCTCGCTATGTGGCAAACACGCCCTTGGAAAAGAGGGAAACCCGAAAGAAAAAAAAAAAAACAATGACAACAATAATAAAGAAAAAAAACGTCGTGAGAGGATCGTCGACGAAGTGACGCAGCTGTTACTTTCTCGCGTGGAGGATGAGACTTTTTCGAGCGTCCTATCTTCGTACCAATGAAACTTTTGGGTGGAAAAACGCTGAAAGACCCCTCGCCTTGAAAATTCACCCCTCGACTCTTTATTCCTGGAACGTCGTGCGGGATCACTCACTCTCTCTCTTTCTCTATTCTCGAGGCCAGTCGGGAGGAGTCAGAATCAAAGAGAGGCAGGACTTTACGAATTTAGAGAAAATTTAAGAGAAATAACCCGAGGGGGTTATAGGCTGACTGAGTTGTACGTGAGAGAAGCTGAAGCCGGGTGTGGGCCTTGCGGACCATCGGCAAGAATCGCTCGGTATTAAAATCTCATAAATCTCTAAAACCCTACCGCTTCTGCACATCGGATTCTATAGTACCATATACTTGGAGCTCTTAAAGTCTACTGCTACTTTTGAAGAGATTTTTTTTTTTTTTTTTCAAGGGGTGAACGATACTATTCTTAGGGATAGAGAGAGTGAGAAACATGAAAGCTTCAACGATTTTGTTTGCGAAAATTATTTTGCAAAAAAGCAGAACTCACCTTGCAACCATGTCCAATGCGGCTTAGCGATATCGTCCTTACCTGAAAGCAGAAAGAAGATATTCGCTCAGTATAAATAGTCGCGATCGTCGTTATCATCATAATTATTATATACTTTCATTGGCAAAAAGAAAATGCCGGCGATGTCATATAGTTTGAACCGCGAGAGCAAGAAAGTGAATTACCGAGAGTTTCCAGCAACTTGCCGCGCTCGTTTGGATCGCCGGCTACGAGCGGCCAAAGAAAATGCTCGCGTTAGTTCGTAAATGCGAGAGTCGAGGGAAAGATAATCGGAGGGATGAGGCGGGAGGGGGGCAACGACGTTGGAATTTTCAGTGTGAATCAATCTGCGCGAGTAACGAGAGGCCGCGACTATCGCTGGTGGCTCGGGAGATACGAAACCCGGAGAAAAAGTGGTCGATTCTCTGGCGAGCGCGAGGATATCCGCAATTGCATCGGTCGACTTTGCTATGTCTTTCTTTGCTGTGTCGCGAATAGAAGTCGTTTTCCTTGGGAGTCCTTTCTGGCGGTGGGGTTCGCAATAGACTCGCCACGAAAACCCTTTTCCGCGAGGGATCGTGGCATCGCGATAGTAACGTCGCATCGTTTGCTCCGGTGTTACTGGTGTACGCGATATTACGATACATACTCGTTGAACAACTAGCTACTCGCGTCTCACAGCCGCGGGCCGCCAAATGATCCAGAACACCGGTGGGAATTGGTTTGGCCGCGATGGAGCGGCTACAGCGAACTCTCGCTATAACTCTGACCCACCGCCTGATCTACGACCTGTTTAGTAGTTCTATATCAGCAACGTCGGTGCGCAACGCGCCGCTGCGGCAACGTGCTATGCTACGCCACCAACAAACACGCCCGTACGAATCAACCCCTCTCACACCCTCTTTGTATTTACCCACTCTCTCCGACCCGACTCTACGCCCAAAGTTTCGATGAGACTTGGTGTTCATTTCGTATTTATAGCTCTAACTAACTTTGGCGGAAATATTTTCCGGAAAATCTAATAATCATATCATTTAACGATCTCGCGTTCGTTATTAGTAGTGCAAAAGTATGATATATATATATATATAAGTAGCGATTTATATATAATTAGGTTGGTTGGTAGTGATATATATAATTTCTTTACGGAGATCATATATTTTTTTGAGATGTGATGGAAAACTATCACATAGTTTGTTCCATGCGATGACTATCAGCCATTTTCTTATTACAGACGTTCTTTTTTTTTTCGACTCACAAAAAATGGAAGCTTACGATAAATTGCGGAAAAACTGTAATTGACTATTTCTATTTGTATTATATTTATTTGAATTTTTTTTTTTACTCGAGGTACTGTGAAAAAATACCAAAAGCAGTGTTCAAAAAATATTTCGGAATCGGAATAACTTTTGTAATAGGTCTTCTCTCCTTTCGTCTGATTAATTTCAAAAAGGTTTCGATTCATAACATACGAGAAACTAATACGAGAAAGTTAACGAGAGAATGAGATTCTGGCGGATTCGCCACCATACGAAGGTTATTGGTTTCCGACTAACGTCCGGAAATCTGTGAAGACCGATGGCTCAGTAGCGGCATTGGTACCGGTGACTGGTTATTAGATTATTGGCGGTATCGACAGCCCATGCATTGGCCAATATATACCGAGCGTCGAACGTTGGTTAGGGGACGGGGTAGATGCAGGTCTGCGACAATGTTCCCGCCAGAGAGTCTCTCGCGTATACGCACCATCGTGTTTCGCTCTCCACGTATACAAATAGACGAGAGTTGCGACAGAGGGGTAAAGCGAAAGCGCTATGGAAGGATATCTATATACGGGTCGGGTAGGGATGAAGCAGTAGAGGCGATGGTGGTCGCGGGGATTCGAGGGGGGAGGTTAGGGAGGAGACAAAATGGGGAGACCGTGATAACGATAACGTACGATCGGCATTAGCTGGCGGCTTGCTGCCGCTGATGGATGCGCTAATTATCAGCAAGCAGGAGTTACAGTGTTTCGCGTCGTTCTCTATGCCGTGCCAATGCTGGCCCCACCGGAGTCTCGCACCAGGCCCTACACTCTCATTCGCTCGTTCGATCTTTCTCGACAAACGCGTTATTTTCGGTAAAGGGATTTTACCCCCAACAATTGACGGTATAATTCAAACTCTATAAATATCTTTTTTTTTTCAACGAATAAAACATCGAAAATTTAGGGCGCTCGATTAAATAGTACCATTGAATGTCCCGTGGTTTGCAAGGGTTGCATGTAGAGTAACGCGCAAGTAAGTAGTATCACAAGAGATGCTCTATCGTAGGCGAATTTCTCCGGGGCCAATTTTCTCTGGTTTTCGTTGCTCCTGTCGCGCGGTCCGAGTATCGTGCGGCATATAGCTGCAGCGTGGAACTATCTCTTCGTATATATATCTGTAGTATACGCGTAGACCGCAGTCCGCGGTCTAAGCCCTAGACAGCGGTGGTATGGTTCTAAACCCACCGCGCGAGAGTCACCCCAACAACGTACCAGAAGCACGTGCAGTAGCATGAGGATCGTGCATATACAGACACGATTTGTCTCTCTCTCTCTCTCTCAGCGCTGCAAGCGCGATCGGAGCCGGTCCGTAATGAACATGGCGCTTGGTTTATTTAATGGGAAATTCGGTGGCGCCATAAAGCTCGAAGAAGAGCGAGGGAGTACCAAAGAGAGACGGAGAGAGGAGGCTGCGGGTGGCCGAGAGTATAGAGAGAGAGATATATATACTCATCGCGGTGGGTGGGAGTACGCAGGGTTGAAACAGCTATTAAATTTATGTTTTCGGTTTACCCGCACTGACGGATCGCAATACGCGACCGCGCAACTCTGCAATAGTGAGAGCGCCGTGGTGTTTACCCTATTGGTAGTCCAAGGTAATCCAAACGCAGATATATATCCGTCGGCGGGGGTCGAAACTCTCGAATGTCCGATGAGGGGTGAAGGGGGAAAAGGGTGGGGGGTGGGGGAGGGATATAGAGTGGAGGTGCGATTGCTCACCGGTCATCGGGAGAGACTCGAGGAGGGTGAGTTTGCACATCGAAACGCGTGACAGACAGCGCAACGTCAGCGCGTAAACCTTCACACACGTTTCTAAACGCCATTACTCGGGCGTATACACGGGAAAATTCATGAGTTCATGATGATTATAGATTATCGCGAAATCGTGTATACAAACCAGCGGGATCGTCTGATTCCCATATTCGCTCATGCGTTGAACAGTGTATCGGTCATTATAAATTGTATTCTGGTCAATCGTATCGTCGAATATCTATTATGAATGAATGCGGCTGTAATGTCATATCTTTATTCTTCTTTTTCTTCGTTTTTTATGATTGTTCAAATTCTTTTGTTTAAACGAACATTAGTAACGCTGTTTAATAAGAAAACCCTTCTCATTCCGCGAAGTGAATTAGAGCTGATAGGAGGTGAATCCATGAGAAAGTAGAAAAGTTGTTCTCGCGATGTGTTATCTCCAACTCCGGTCTCTTTTCCAACGAAGAAATTATTTCCTCTTGGGCGGTGGGAGCGGTAAAAGTTTTCCGCCCTTAGACCAAGCGACTTCTATGGGTGATTCGATGCGCGATGGTGAGTCTTTAATCTCAATGAAATAGCGCGAGTATACCGCGGATCTTATACAAGTATACGAAAGTAACAGCGCGCAGCTACGGTTTTTCCGCTCAGTGCTCAATCTTCGAAAGACCCTAATTACCAAATTTTGTTCAGCCTTAATTTAGTGGTATAATTGCTTGCCAACCCCCTGACGAGGGGTTGGACTGGTGTACCGGGGGGAAGGAATCCAAGACACACCCTTATAATATTATACCTCGCTGGCCCGTTCGTTCGCTCGTGTTGCACAGCACCAACCCCTGCGTGAAACGTTGAACCACCCCTGGCGCTCTCCACATGAATGGCAGAGTGCTCACCTCTCGCAACGCGCTACTACACGCAGCAAGCGCCCCTTTGCACGTAGAGTTCACGGCTGTGCCCTCTCTTCCTTCTGCACACCCGAAAACCTCGTATCTGTCTTTTATCGTGGAATTTCCTCGACGAGAGGCTTTAAATTCTCGCGAACGCGTGTTTAATCGAGACTCCACCGATCTTTTTTTTTCCTTTTTCGCTTCTTCGTACTATCTCGACGGGGGACCCCCTCGTGGTACTCTAGTCGATAGCTCGGTCTCTCGCAACCCCGTAATCGACGAAGTATAACGGGGAGTGAGAGAGAGCGTAGTTTGCTCAGGAAAAGCACGATAAATAACGAAACCACCGTCTCAGAACCCTCAATTACAATGAAATAAGTATATTTGAATAATCTTTTTATCGCTGCTGAACGGCGCCGCGCACGGTACCGATTTAGATATTTTTTTTTTTATTTTATATACGTCGAGCGAGCGGTTTAACCGGATAATGAATTGCTATCCAAATGGTCATTACTATCACGAGGCAAGTGGGTGAATACAAGGCGCAGCAGAGACATTTTCTTAATGTCGATATACTTCCGCCGAATTATAATTTTATTCGTTTCTGATACAGATATATATACATCTGTATATGTAGATCTCTTAAGAGGCGATATTCAGCGTTGACGTGCGAACGAGTAGTGCTCTCCGCACGTGCGAGTACATTCAGTGAACTACTGCCCACACTGTTTGTCACGCAGTCACGTCTCGGATGGTGTTTACGCAACAACGATAGCTCGTTGCACGTCGCACACGGAAATGCCCCTTTCCCTCACGAGAAACGCAAATCGGTCCTTATGTCACCGCGCAAGTGTGGACGGTATTCGAACGTTTCTCGAGTTTCAGCAGAGTTCGCGCGATGCAATAACACGCGTGCAACGCGGATATTCCTGGCTTCGCGATACCATAATATAAATTTCTCTGTCCGAAAAAAATTCCAGGCGATGCGATCGTTCGATATTCTATTAAAAAACATATTTTTCACATATATATATATCTCGTATATACGCACACGTTAAACTCGTAGGATAATACGATTGAGAAAAAAATTAATGAAACGACACGCGGAGTAATAAAAATATAATAAAAAAAGCTTTTTACACTATCACATTTATTCTATTTCATTCAATAGGTTATAACGATAAGTTTCAATTTCAAATTGTTCGAAGCGATAAATGATAAATCGTCGAAACGGTTAAATAACGAAAAGCAAGGGAAAGAGCTTAAAACCGTTTCGTCGTTCACCCGGGTTACCGGTTGGATGAAAAGAAATTTGCTGAGACTCGTGGAAAAATCGAGGCTGCCGGAGGTCGCGCGAGAGGGAGTATCGCGAATTAAGGCCGCGCCGGAGAGAAGAGAAACCGGACGAAAAGAGATGAGGAAGACATACACGTGTATATAGTATGTGCCCAATGGAATAAGGACCAGACATCGTACGTCATCGAGTATATTCAGAGGGTCGATATAATTTTGGCACACGATTCGCGACTCTTTCCTCTTCCGGTTCTTTTTCTCTCTACCCACCGGCTCCCTCTTTCTCCTGTATCATACCGCTCGCACTTTTATCCATACATACATCCGCACTCACACGCGCGTAGATATTCACGGATAGGTTAAAAAAAAAGAGCGTCGCTGTATATCGCATATATAGCTCTCCGCTGAAGTATAATACGTAGGAAAATGTAGTGGCTCTTTGCGAATGTACTCGTGTCCATAAAGAGTACGGTATACTTTTCCGTATATATATATATGCACTATATATACATAATATATCGCGTACACTAGCACTTTATTTGTATATGTAGACGAAAGAGTCTCTCGCGCGCATTCGGCATTATGTGCCGAGTGCTGCTAGTGCCGGGAAGTGTATTATGCGCGTAGCGAGCGACGTCCCGGTGTATATAAAAGTCGGTTTACTTTACGTTACGTATAGAGCCGGGAGCGTCGGGTGAACAGAGAGAAAGAATAGAGACGTAGTATAACTAGAGAGTCGCGGTGGCGGCAGCGGCAGCAGTATCCACGTTGGTAAAGCGAGCTATTCAGAGACTTTCTGGTGGCTCTAGGCGAACGGGGGTGGATGGGCTGGCCGTAGACAACCCTTGCGCCTCAACATCCTCCCTCTAGCGGAGTGGGAATCGCGTCGCCTCCATCGTTGTCGTTCTTTTCGTCTCGTATACGAGTGAAGCTACACGTTAAAGTCTACCAAACTACGAGAAGGACGGATGTCGCTCGAGAAGAGAGACTCGATATTCTTCGAGAACATCCTTTTTTTTTTTCAAAGATATCGAAGGGAATGAAGTCTCGAACGTTGAACGACTGCTCTGGGCATCTCGGGACAAGAGTTACACTTTGTACTTTGTCCCGAGTATATGTATAGATTTCGTCTCTTTTTTTTCTCTTCGGCACAGCCGGAGTCTAGACGACTTTGAAAAGAAGGAATGAAAGAAAACTGGACGGTTGACCGTCCAGCGTGTACGAAGTTTCGTACAGAGAGTGTGTTGAGCGATGTTTCACCAGAGTCTGCAGACGGTGGAAGAGTTACAAGACTCGCCGAAGATACGAGCGCGCAAAAAGGAAGAGTATAACATCAACATTGCCGCGAGGAAGTGTATCAGGAACCGCGCCCACCGCGAACTCGGGGCTTCCCGCAGATATGTACCTCTCAGCCACCTCGGACTATACACTCTTCCGTGGTATTCTGTACGTCGAGGGATTTGTAAAAGTTGCCAACTACCTCGTTATTTACGCGTCATCGTAAAGCTTCGGTGGCGTCTTCCAACGGCATACGATGCCGAGGGAAAGACCCTTTCGAGGAACGTCAGCTATTTCAACGACGTTCTAACTTTAGGGATACTGTAACGGAGAACGGTGGAAAGATCCTTCATTGCCATTCGCCCTCTGTCTCGAGACTCCCTTAACGATTCCGAGCCTTAGTCCCTTGTAATTATTCGTTGGAAAGGAATCATCGAGATGTTTCGCGTTCCTCGAAGAACCCCCCTCCGAAATGAAGCTAAACCCTCTTGAGTAACCAAAATTGCTTTCTTGTATTTCACCCCAGAATTCGAGTATCTCTCGTTGAATTTCAACGTTGCCGAAAATGTTGTCGCGTGATATACAAATCGTATTTTAAATATTAAATTCGCTTTGGCTATTCGAAAATTCGCTTCTCCTGTCGCGCGGGGGGTTTCTCGACAGAAGTGAATGTCTCCGCGTCGTCCGTGCGGTTGGTAAACGCGTGTAGAGCGGCAGTACGGGGAACGGGGGTTTAATTCCCTTGAAGTATTGTCCACGTTAGGTACCATTACACTCGCATGCCCGTGGTGCAATTAGCAATGTAAATGCCGGGGGTTAGTTAGTTAGCGTGTTCGCCAAAGCCTGCAATAGGTTGAAGAGGGGAAAAGCGGGTGCGGGGGGAGGGAGAGGGTTGGGTACACTGGGTGGGCAGTGTCGGCTAGCGAGATAACGGACCTCCCAGGCGAGCGATCATCTCAACTGCAGTGTTGATAACGCCCGGGAAACATCGATGCTCTACGAACTTTTATTGTTCTCTGGCTATACCGACACTCCATTATCACCCTTTGATCTCTCCCCCCCTTACTAACGTACGCAGTCGAACCATTAATATTAAATTCATAATTATTTTTGAACTTCGCGTAAAAGCAGAGAAAAAAAAAGGTTTACCGTGATGCCTCAATCATATCCTTGTCCCGTCGGCGCATACTATACTAATACTATAAATAATTCTCTGAAGTATTACTCAGATGTATCATTACGGGAATACCTTTTAGTGAAATACAGTCGTCATCCAAGATTTTATCGCTTCCGGTTGAATGGATTTCTCTCGAAAAAGAGATGTAACGACGTAAGAGAGAAAAAAATTCCCAAGAGCCGGAGTCACTTCCGTCGGGTTGTTTTCTCTGTCTGCCCCTTTTTTTTTCGATGGACGAATGTGTCGTGTCGCACCGGCATTGAACTATAGCTTCAGCTTTCGCCGAACCAAGAGTCCGACAACGACGACGCTGAGGACTCGAACAACCGAGACACGATAGTCGATCACGGCACTTAAGGCTCGAAGATAAAACGTTGCTTGCACGAGGCTCGCTCTCGCGTTTCGTTTCTATACCGTTCTCGGCGAGCAAACGCTACAGTATGTGTACGATGTACTACCCGCGATCCCTCGGACTTTCGAGAGAAGAGAACGCTAACGAGGTTGAAAAGCGCTACAACGATACGTAGTCTTTTCCTCGCGTACCTACGAACCCGACTATCTTCGATGTACTGAAGAATTTACAACGGTTCTCACGTATATGTTATACCATACGTGATGAGATGCTCCTTTGATTCAAAAGGGGCTTTCCGTTTTCGTCGTTTGTCTCGCGACGTTAGGATTCGGCGATGTGGAAAGAAGAAACACGTACCCCCGGTAGTTGTAGAGAGCCGCCAGCCATGCTGCCTCGATGAGTCGCGCAGGTATGGCCGCAGGGGTGGTTCCTGAAGAACCGAAAGACCTGCCCCCTTCGAAACTCTCCGCAGCTGTTCGACGGTGTCGCCCCTAATAATCTTTTCTTCGGCAACCATAATGCTATACACTCGCAAACCTGTTCGCGCATTGAATCAGAGGCTTCATCATCTCGTCTACGTTATTCGATCTCGTCGACTAATTCTCCGAAGGTGTCGAATCACCCCGAGGAAATTTTGCAGTAGCATATTTTTTTTTGTTTTGTGACGTTATCGGTAATCGAGTTTAAATTGCATCTGATTGCAATGTAAATTCAATTGAATATACACGCTTGCGACTCGTGCCTGGCTCCGGGTATTACTTTCAATCGTAAACCAGCGACGAAACGAGCCTCGTAATAATCGAGGAAGTGCTGCCGCGCGGATACTACCGCCCGTATACGTGGGGAGGAGAAAAGGGGGAGGGGGCAGCAACATACAAACAGGAGTTCCGTGAGACGGTGCAGTAAAATCATTCCGAGCGTCGCGAATGACAGCCGGGGTAAAAGGGGAAAATGAAGCGATTCACTGCGGTTTATAAGCGTGGCTACTGCGATAATAAAACGGTAGGGGCGATCCCGCGGCCGTTTCCTTTTCCCCCCACTATCGTCGGAAGCAACTCCATTGCCTCTCGCTACCGCTATAAAGCCCGCGACCTTTCGGACGGCGTTGAGTCACGAATCAAAGGGGAAACCCTGCTTACCGACCGACAATTCTAGCGGTCTGTTTAATCGAAGCATCCAACGTTTCGGACAAACGGGGAAGGATGGCGCTCGTGTTCCTGGGCCGCATCCGAGGCCCTTTTGCCGGAGAGCTCAATGTCGCCAGGACCACGTGCTACTTGATGTCTCACAGGTCAGGTTGGGATAACTCGAACGTCAGATTTTTCGATGCTAATGTCATACAATTTTTTTTTCCGTGATCTATCGATCTATGAATTTTTTTTTTTTTATGATTAAAATTCATAAAATTCATAAAAAATATTGGCAAAAAGCATTTTGAAGCTTTTCAGCTTACAAATCTCGTTGAATATAATTGACTTTAAATAAAAAATGAAAGTTAGTCTGTCCTTTAAAGGTCATCTGTAACAATGTGTGTACAATGAGACTCCGAGATGTGGGACATGAAATTGTCTACATACCGGAAGCAGCACTCTCGCAGACCGGGCGAAGAGAGTGGCTGAAGTTTCAGAGGTACGATACAATGCCCGGGCAAGATATTCCCCCAGGGAAATGTCTGTGTCATCTGACATTTCTGCAAAAGTAACCGCGAAAAAGAGTAGGCGAATATAAAATTCCCAAAGTAATAAAGACGCGAAAGGTATACGCGTAACGGGAGGTACGCGCGAAAAATGAGACGGGAGAGACAAACATTTTGACATTAACCGCTGTTTTCACAGAAAATATAGTCGTGTAGCAGAGACGCGGTTTAATAAAACGCGATCGGAGATTAGACTATAGACGAGTTATTCGTCGAAATGTCTTCCGGTCGTTGGATTCTAATGGGCACTGGGGAACGAGAACGTCTCGCGCCCAGTTCAGGGTCACGTAACGGGTGTCTCTTCTTCTTTTATTTTAACACATATACATACTTTACGATTGTTTCGTCATTCTTTTTTTTCCACATATTTCTCACCCTTTTTGGCCATTTTTTTCGGGATCCCCTTTCTTTTTTTTCCCCAAACACCGAATGACTATAAAATTGACGTGAATCGTTCTTCTGCCGGTAGCTCGTTACGGGAGCCTTTTCTCTTGGGTTTCCAAAGGCAGTCGAACAGCACGCGTACGCTATCCGGATCGTGACGAAATTAGGCTGCTACGCAAAGCTTTATATTATTTTTAGTTTCGACGTCGCTTCGCGCTGAGCCTTCAAGCAAACCCGTCCCTTTTTCCCTCGCAGAACTCGCGCGACCGAGAGGCAGTAACCATAACTTTTCGGGGTCTCGCGTGGCGTGACGCTGGCCATCCACTCGCTTGCTCACGCATACCAAACTTTGTTTCTCTCATTCTCTCTCATTCTTTCTCTCTTGCATCGTGCGTTTTATCCACTTCCAGAACTGCCGGCTGACGCCGGATCTAACGCTCGTTCTCTCACTCCTCCATTACCGGCCTTCGGCACTTCACTTCGTCCTCCGTGTTCATCGGCTATACCCCTCGCAGCCTCGCGAGCGAGAGGAGGGATCGCAAGTGGCGCGAAGAAGGAAGGAAGCGTATCGGGCAGCGCGAGATTGCCGACAGCCATCAAGATCTTCGCGGAAAAATATGTGTGAAAATATGTTCACCACGTAATTCTACGTGTAATAAAATTCATCACTTTTTTATTATTATTAATTTTATTAGACGTTATCGCATGAAATTTTCTCCACAAAAATAAAATTCGAAATTTTTTTTTAAAATACAATAAAGATAATGTCAAATATGATACAACGAAAATAAATGTTTGATGAAAATTCGATCGAATTTATGTTTTTTTGAAATTAATTTTATTCAAAAACATTTTTATTTCGTAATTTTACAAAAAAAAATAAAAATCGATAAAAAGTAAACTACTTAACTCTAAACGATTTTTTTTTGCGCGATTTTAAGTATCGGCGAAAATCCATATCTCGTCTTCCTCTTCATTGCTCCTGCATCCTTCGTGGTCCCCTTTCCTCCTTCCCTCACACTACACTATAGTAAGTACACGGCTTCCTCCCTATTCATCGAGGCAAAAACCCGCGGGGACGCTTTACTGGGGCAAATTTATTCAAACGAAAGGTGAAGAGAGGATGTGCGGTAGAGGGAGGCACTCGGGAAACGGTCTTCAGCTTCGATCAGGGTCACCAGCCTGCCTTCTCTACGTATATTATACTATAGAATAACGTGCGCGCACTCATACACAGACACAATGCTCCAGTCAAACGCATGTGAGAGTTTGGGTGTTGCCGAAACCCTGACCTTCCGCAATAGCGGACCCGTGCCGAGTGTATTCGCGGAGGCAGTGCAACTCGATCCCGCACACGCCTGTGCCTCTTTTTGATGTACGTACATTACGCCTTGCTATACATATACGTACTAATATACACCGTGGAGAAATATTCACCCTTTGCAAAGTGATCGCTCCGGGGTAACCCTCCTGTGGCTATGAGCGCGATGAATGAGGCCATTAATAAACGCCCCGGTATAGTATACCCCAGTGCTGTGCGTACTACACTACAGTGTACACACTGTTATACCCACCGGCCATAAACGTATGTGCTAATGTTCCGTCAGCAACGTTGTAGATTTCTCGCTCTCGGAGTGTTAGCTCGTCGAGCCCGTAGACCGCTTCGGAGATTGTAATCAGGTGTCATGATCCCTCGCAAGATTCATCGTATCTATTCGTATAAATTTACAATTGCGTGTGTATTATTTCTTGACCTCTATCGAAGCTTCAGGGATTCTCGGGTTTGTTTCGAGTTGTATCATCGCCGGTATACAATCAATTCGCGAAGATCGGTCACGAGAGACGCACGAAGAGGGAGGGATCTTGAGATCTATTTTCTGAATGAACTCCTCGTGTTCTGGTAGCAGTGGAGAATATAAATGATAGGATCGTGCGCACAATCTCAACGACGGGTTCTTATACCTCGTAATTCGTTATTACGCTCGATACTCCCATCGCGCAACTATGTAAAGACCATCCTCTCGACTTTGCGTGGTGGAAATACCGCGGTACTCAGAGACAGGCGCAACACACTCGAGTGTATGCAGGATGCTGGAGCGTATACCTTGGTAGGTCCGGAGTGAGTATCGCATGCAAGAAGTCACGACGGCGCACGCAGCCGCAACGAATAAATGCCAAAGCTCGCAAATCATTTCGATGCATCACAGCCGCAATTACACGGTGAGGCTTCATTTAAATTCGATAAATAATCCACCACTCATTCTATAATGGCGATATCTCGCGTGAATGCGGGTCTTGTGTATACAGAGGGCAGGCAGTGAGAATGTGAGGAAAAGAAGATAGAGGGACCACAGGGTGAGAATGAGAAATAGAAATATTAAACTCAAGAACGAGAATTGAATACAACTCGTATAGCGATTTCAAACACTGCATCGTATTAGTGAGCATTTCGATGATTACGAAGATAAGATTTTTTTAACCACCAGAAAAATTATTTTTTTTATTTTTCCATTGAAGAATCGTCTTCATTAAAAGGATTATCGACACTGTAAATTTTGCGCAATTTTTTTATGATTTAATTGACAAGTTTCGGAGTAGTGAAAAATAAGAATTATTATTCTTGCCATCTTCGGCATATTTTTTTCTTTTTTTATTTCGTAAAAATGGGAGAAATCCACTATCAGAAGAGGGGACGAGAAATTAGATGGGTGAGAGAATGATTACATTACTCAGTGGAACTGCAGACAGGAAGATTTGTCGACTGTGGTACGTCGAGAAATCTCCGATTTAACTGGTCAACGGAGTGTACAATGACAGTCCTTGGAAAGTCGTTGAAGATTTCCGGTAGCCAACGATGTCAGTGTCGTCAACGAGAACTCTGACGATGGAAGCGTGCAGAGAGGCCCTTTGATGTCGGACGATCGCGCGCAAACCACAGTATCGTACGACTCGATCGTAACCGACGCACCCCCTATAAACAAGGGTTGCCAGAAAGAAATCGCAATAATTTACAGCACCCCGGGCCACGAGAGAGCCATGCCGACGATCGCGTGTCGCCGCTCGAGTCCTCGTTCTCGCTACGGACTAATACCACCCGCGCTACTGTACACAGAAAGGTATTTTCATATGGTACACAATCGGAGTGAACGCGTTACTGCACTGTAACTACGTGGAACCTATACGTTCACTCTATACGAGGAGTATATATGTACCTACTTCGATGTCCCCTCTGCTTTCCTCGATCGCGAATACGTCACCTTAAATTACGTCTCGCGACACCGCGACGAGTTAACTGTAGCAAAATAACTATGCAAATCATTAAACATGTTTTTGTTATATTGTCGTCGAGACACTATCCATATAACTGGTTTCCTGAAAAATAAAATATACAAAAGTACCCGCATCATCCGTGGGAAACCGAATAAAACGAAAAAAAAATGCCTTAAATCGCTTATCAATTTCCCGTGTGTAATTAACGTTTTTATCGAAAATAATTTTACATATTCATTTAATGAGCGAATGTAATACATTTTAGAGAAGTAAATTAATGATGATTGATGTCGATGAAACTGCTCCGATACAATTTGTGGAAACGATAAAGCTCCCGGACTACTCGCGTCGCGTTGAAGGGGGTTTAACTTTATGTAAATTGAATTCGCACGGACAGGTGAGAAGACGGGCAAACCTCTTTCTCGCGCATCGAAGAAGGTATGTCGATGATGGTGGCGGCGAAATAACAGCAACACAGCACACCTTCTCCGTCTATACGAAGATTACATGGACTTGTTTTTTGCCTTTTCTTTTTTGTTATCTTTCATTTATTTCCTTCGTATTCGTTTCGCGGGGAGGGAGGGGGGACGCGTGATCCCGTTAAGGTGCAATTAAAAATTAATAATCATCGCGGCGCCCGCTTGCCCACTGGCGATTTCGCCTTCGTTCGTCTACCATCGTATGCGTAACGGCCTATACTCAGAAATCGTGCAGCCGGGGTTTTTTTTCAGTCGAAAAAGATCCCATGGTTCGAGTTTAAAAAAAAAGGACCTTTTTCGATCCCACATATTGCACCGTTACACAGCTTCGAGATGGGTCTACGGCGCACAGACATAAACATAATTTGCGGTGTAAACACGTGTCTGGTTATGTGTAATTATGATAAACGCGACGGTAACGTTACACTCAGATGCTCGCTTTAACTATTTGGGTAACTGAAAATTACTCGTCCGCGAACGAAACATGCCAGGGGAGGCGCATCGAGCCATCGCAAAAGCATCGTACATCTGCACCGGGATCTTGAATTATATTATTCGCGCGCACTCTTCATCATCAATTCTATTATGCAACGTTGTGCGAACGCCCGACTCGAACTCGCTTGCTTGTCGGTAACGAGCTATATGGATTTTTTTAACAAGTGCATATAAGAAAAAGCATAAATGATTGTACGCGCTGAGCAGGTGAAACGAGAGTATAATGACGGTCACACGTTTTTAATAGGAAATTTACAACTAATTGTTAGTAATTTTAGAAGAATTAGTTAACAATAGTAATCATAAACGAATATTAATAGCAACGTGTTCATATAATTTAAAAAAATAATTTTTTTTTCGACATTTCTCGATCGTCTTACATGTTTTATTTACGAAATATATAAATTTCGTTAAATTTTCGATACGATTTTCATACGAAGTTTGCAACTAATTGGTAGTAATTTTCAACGAATTCGTTAACAATAGTAATCTTAAACGAATATTAATGGTAACGTATTGATTAAATTCTTAAAAAATTATATTTTACATTTTTTATTTACGACATATATAAATTTGGTTAAGTTTTCGATACGATTTTAATAGGGAATTCGCAACTAATTAGTAGTCATTTTTAACGAATTCGTTTATAGCAGTAATCGTAAATAAATATTAATGGCAACGTGTTGATCAAATTTTTTTTTTTAGATATTTTGTCGGCATTTCCCAATGGTTTTAAAAATTTTATTTACGAAATATATATATATATTTTTTTTATTTTCGATGCGTAGCCTAAACAAAATTATAACATATTTGAAAATTCTCAAAAGTGAGATAGTCGCTCGTAAAGATTGCGCAAAATTATGGCCAATTCGTAGTCAGAGAGCACAGAAGAGTAGGCAACAGCCTTGCGCTAACAAAACCGGGGTACATACACATGGAGACACGGAGCAGCGTTGCGAGGGGACTGAATAAGTAATTAATTACTTCGCAATTGGAGTAAAGCCAAGCATTCTGGAAGACGTCCAAAAGCTTTCCACGAGGCGGGTGTATACGGAAGAATTCGTCCCGACTCGCTCTCGCCATTAAATAATATTCTCCTTTCTCTCTTCTTTTATTTTACCTTTTTCCCCCAATTTTTATTGGTACGCGATAAGACTCTCGCAGGTGGAGGGCACATAAACAGAATCGAGAAGGGGTTCGCGACAAATTGGTTGAATCTTTACGATCATTCTAATGGGCCCCTATAAGATTACCATAAAATATCCAGCGCGAAGAACCAAAAGACTCGTGTCGCAGATAACGACACGATAGCGATTAATCCACCGGCAAAGAATGACGAACGAGTGTATGCGAATAAAAACTACGAATGTTTGTGTGCGTTTATTAAAAATAAGCGGTGCGAAATTCTTCGTGATACGTATATAATATCGCGATGGCCATAGAAAGAGAGTTCGGCTATCGGCTCTCGGCATTGGTGCCATACGGGGCCCGAAATCCGGGGTGGTCCGGCAAGTTTAAACAAGAGGAATGCAACGTAACAGGAATAGTCCTTCTAGTCTCGTTCTTATTATGTTTTGTTGTTATTATTTTTTTCGTTGCTTCTTCGTGGTTCCGAGACCTTATAGCCTAATGGAGGGCAGTGGAGAGAAAGAGTAAAAGAGATAGAGAGGAGCATTTCGACGCGAGCAGACGGCAGCATGCAGGAGCGGAAAGGAGGCCGAGAGTGCTGAGGAACACTGAGCCTCGAATCGGCTCGATACGTGCAACCGAGAGAGACGAGAAGATGTGCAAAGAAAGAGAAGGAAACATGAGGTATAAGAGAGGGGTGCGGTAGAAACGTGGGGCCCACATATGCGTGTAACGCCATGCATCATCCTTCGTTCTTCGGCTGAGAAAGCAAAGGCCACCGCGGGGTGCGTTACCTTACTCCTTTGCCTAAGACGCTTTTTGGGCATCCAAAGGCGAACGCGGACATTTCACCCGCGATGCATCCACGAGTACAGCGATTTTTTTGGCTATTTTTAAAAAGTAGAGAAGTTCCTTGAGAGGAGTTGTCGGAGAATATGAATCATATTGTATTTTCATATCGAATAAAATTGCATGCGAATTTTATCGACGAGTGCGCGAAAGGAATGAAACGCCGGATCCATCGGCGGTGCGCAAAGGAATGTGCTCCGGATCGGCGCGAGAGTTCCTTCGGCTCGGAACGGCTCGGTCGAACGGGCGTTTTCGAAACGCGAATGATACGTGGATGCGCGGAGTCTGGCGGACGATAGGGGGGCCGCCTCTGGGTGCCCAGCGTGGTACCATCCGGGGATCGGGTAATGAGACGGCCCCCGACCAAGAGGACTCTCGGATAGCCCCAGAGCGCTCCGTTACACGAAGCTTCTTCTTCGTTTTTTTCTCGTGTATCCGTAGCCTCCAGCGGGCTAACGACCGAGAGAGCCTCTCTTTCGATGTATTTCTCTTCAGCGTATTGCTCATACTTTAGATGATTTGCTGGGATTCAAGACGAAAGTGCAATCAGGCTGATTCGTTGCAAATATTGTGACTCTCGTTTTCTCACGCATTTTTTTTTTTTTTTTCATTTTTTTTTTTTCAGTGCGTAAACGCAGTGATCGACAAGTATACACTGCAGAAATTAAGGTGGTCTTATTATTTCGGAGTTAATAACGAATCGTCGGTGTATAGCGCCCAAAGGAGAAAAAAAAGGGAGCAGAGGCTCGTCTGACCGTTGGCCAATTTAGTTAATATCTCGTGCGCACCCTTGTAGCCAAAGCGAAAGACGTTGCGGATCATGAGAAATTAGGCTAAACGCGACTCGCATTGCGAATTAATCTTGATAAGAGTCACCGCTCTTAAACGAAAAAATGATCTGCATACCGAATAAATTTCTTCGTTTTCGTGTGGAAATTTCTTTGATCTGTCGTAAAGGTAAAATTTTTATTTATAAAAATTAATATATACAGTGATAAATAAAATTCTAAAATATCTTTCAACACTGAAAAATTTATTTTCAATTCAAAGATAGCGATATGATAAAAAAAAATATATATATACACCGACAAGATTAAACTAAAAGCGCTAACCTCACGAATTTTATTCGCCAACACCGAGCGTTTTTCGCGACGCCCCAGCAGGAGGATTGGGATGCTAATGCACGGTAAATCGTCGAGTAGAATGGGGGAAAGAGGGAGCGGACTGCTCGGCAGCCAGGTATAATATAAATGGCGCGTTGCCTAAATGGCCGAAACGTTTTTAGACCAGTTAATTTTTCTCACCGAAGCCATGCGCGCCAGCGCCGCGTAATTGTCGATAAATAGATTTGCGATGGCGCCGAAGTACGGCAACAACGTCGAGCAAAACTTTTACTCGCAAATATAACGTTGAAATCGATCTTTGTTATGCTGAGAAATTTTCTTAAAAAAAAGAAAAAAAAAAAAAAACATCGCAAGATTTTCCAGAGAAAGTTTGCCGCGTCGAAAAGAATAGGTGAAGCCCCGTAGATAATTCGAAACGATCTCTCACTGCGCAGTCTGTGCTGACTGCCGCTATAATCATTAACGACGACCGACTGACATTATCGGTAATCGTTTGGCTGATCGGCTTCGATCTTCGTGCTGGTCAGGCGCGGGGTCTCTCCTCTCGTTCAGAAATCGAGGAAGAACGTGACCTCGTACGATATATCCAAGTCTCGATGCCTGCGCGGCTACTCTCTCAGCTACTTCAGTGGGTCTCATCGGATAAAATATTTTATACTTGAGATTACCTTTCATCTATGTTTCCATCTCTGTTTACGAAGATAAGAAAACGTATTACGATGCTGCAGGTACATCGTAATCGTTCAAACTCGCGTCGTGTTCGGAGAATTTATACAAGCAACGAATTACCTTGGAATTGAACCCTCGCGGGGCGATACTTAACTATATCGTGTAAATTGAATGAATAAGGAGGCACGAGCCTCCAGGCGTGCACTCTCGCCTGTGTGACAAGAATATAATCGACATGTCGAAGAGCGGGGCTCTCACGATTCTCGAAAATATCTTACTATGAAATCGTGTAGCAATTTGATCGTTTAACCGCAAAAATTATTATTATTGAGAGAGCTGGCCAACCGCTCGAGATATCGATACATCGCAATTAAGGGAACGGAGCGCGTGTGGCCTCGTGAGCTTATTGCACGTATCAAAATGTTACGCTTCGCGTTACAATCTTCGGAATTATTGTAATAATGAAATCGCTATTCAAGACTCTGCGGCGTCGCAGCCTTGAAACATAAAGAAAAACTATTAATTTTGCGGTAGTTGAGTTTTTTTTTTTTTTTTCATAAATATATCCTCTATCGAGTCTAATAGATTGCGACTATCGCCGCGACAGATGAATTCGGAACGATCTTCAATTTTTCAATGATCAGTTTCGTGCGATAACGTCTAAACGAAGTACGACCCTTCGCGCTATTGTATTTCATAGGCGGTCGGCACGAATGGGAGCAAAAGAAAGACGAAAAATAATGCGAGAAATAAAAAGTAGAGCGCGAAAAGAGAACGAGACGGAAGTGAGGCAAGTCAAATCGCGACTGAGCTCCCCGTTACACTCAATATTGTGACCGAATGAGTAACGTATCGCATTCTGCGGTGTTCCCTTTAGCGCTTACAATCGTTTATTCGCCTCTTTCTCTTCCGTATCCAGTGATTTTATTTATTTTCTCTTTTCTCTTAATTTTTTTTTATCGTGTATTCCGCGACGCGGCAGCGTTACCCAAACTCTTTCACCTACGCGACGCTCCCGCCCCGCTGCGTTTCGTAGGACTGGTCAGTGTAGCCGCACTCGAGGGCTTCTCTCAGCGGCTCTGCGGCACGATCGTTCGGCTAAGATATCGTGGCGAGTCGAAGCGGCAAACCTGCCGCGAAGCGCATCGAGCAAAAAGCATATACATAGCCTGGAAATCGCGAATCTTCAAGATGCAGAATTCAACCAACGGAGAGAAACCACCTCCGCACACAACGTGCGGTTAGTTGAGTACACACGACGAGAGAGAGAAGATGAAGAATAAGAAGAATGACGAAGAAGCAGGAAAAAGAAGATACACCGCGAAGGCGTATATACAAAACGCATGAAGCATTCAAAATTTTCACTTTACGTACCATCCACAAATTTGCGTGACTCATCGGAATCTCGCAAAAAGAAAAAAAAACAGTCGCATACGCATAATTTTAAATTATAGCGTATGTTAGATTTAGCGAAGAATTTACATCAATGTTCACCCGCAAAAGAATCGCATTGTAATGGACTGAGTTCGGGGGTAGGTGAGCCTGTGTCGAGGGTTATTTCGCAGATTTAGTGGACACACAAGACCCCTTGAACGTGCTGATAATGCTACTTCGACTGGACCGGCATATATGTATCTCTCGCTACCTCGTAGCATACCACATATCTCACCGCACTCCAACACCTTCTCGCGACCCTTCGTGAGGAGTCCCTACGCTGCTTCAACCCCTCCGCGGGACATTATTTTAAGCGCTTCTTTTTTTTCGGCAAATTAGTTCTCCCGCTTTATTTCCACAGTGTGAAACACTGCTACACACGCTTGGAAAATCTCTTTCGCATCTTTCTTCGAAGGCACAATGCGCTATGATGGCCTACACGTGCGCAACCCTTTGTCGGATAGATAGTTCGCGCCCAGCGGGGGTAACTCGAGACTTCTTTCATAACAACCAATCGCCGAGCTTACAGAAACTGCGGTTGCAGCGGCGAAGAAAACAAGGAGGCAAAAAGTGGTCTTAATTCCCAATGATTCACCGATACTACGATTTTTATCCAGTAGGATGTTTAATGATACAGTTTTTATGTTTATTACAGACACAGTATGTGTTCTCTATTGCGATACACCGCTTGGAAATTTACCTAACTGCAGTATCATTTCTCATTTTTTTTTTTTTTTTTTTTTACGATGTTATAAAAAGTGTTTAAAACGCGAATGCGGTCTCGATACGCGGCGACAGGAGAAGAGTCTAAAGCGGTTAGTTGTTGTGTTTATGATGTATTCCGAGCAGCAAGAGAACTAAGATTCGCGAAGGAGATCAAGGATTTAAGTGGTGTTTGCACCGTATCGGTGCCGGGCGCGAGCTCTCTTCGAGGCCACAATTATGCAAACGGCACCGTGCGCTGCTTTCAGCATCCTCCAGATTGAGGGGTTGGTGATCTCTTCGCTGAGAGGGAGGCAAGAAGAGAGGGGAGAAAAAGTAGTGCCTATGCATAGCGATTTGTACGAGCGTCGCTGTGGTTAAACGACGTCGGTGCAGCTGCACAATGCGAGAGATAAACGAGAGTAATAAAAATAGAAAAAGGTAAACGAGATATTTAGACCGCGCGAGTTGAAGTTGGTGCGGCGTATAATTTTCGCTGCCGACTTTAACAGTTCCACGTAATAATTCAATGGGCCAATCAGGCTAATAAGAATCATAATACCAACAATTACACTACCATTCAATAACGTTTACGTAATTATGCATTTGATTAGTCTTGAAATTTTTTTCACAAATCTCGTATTTCTAAGTATTATTTTTCTTGTAATATTTTATTTTGAAGGACAATACTATTATTTTTATTATTTTTAATAAAAACACACGACCTTTAGCGATTGAATAAATGATTAATTGTTTAATTGATTGAAAATGACACGCAATTATGGAATGAAAAATAAGGTAAAAGGACGCGAAAGTTTGCATAGTGAGAATGGGACTGGGCGGGCGATATTTTCCACCATCGAACGGTCAGCGAAGCACCCGAGACGAGTGGAAGAACAGCATGCAACGGGGCCCACAGCATGGGCTGATCGTAGCGCGGAGAGAGCGAGAGAAGCCTATCGAAAGAGAAAGGATCGGTAGAGGTAGGAGAAGACAGAGAACTGGCCGCAGTACGGATATGCGGGAAGAGAAGCAGAGGATACACAGAGTACGAACGCAGGGAAAGAGAGAGGTGGGGAGAACGGCAACCGGCCGTTCAGCAGGCCAGTGATGGACGTACTCTACTCGCGTCCCGGACGCTCCGACCGCCCAATAACTTGGTACGTCGGCTACTCCGAATGGCATTCGGATCTCGCGATAGATATCGTCGATTCTTTTTTCCGTTTCGCGCAGGTGCCGTCGTGTTGGAACTCAACTGACACGGGAGATGGTGTCGCGTTCGGAGATACAGCGCTATAGCGTTGTTCGAGAGTTCGGCTCACGGGGTCCACTACCGGAAACTCACCAAACTCGTATGAAAATAGTTTGCAGTGAGAACAATCTATCATCACAAATCATCGCGACGTGCACTCGTCTCCTATGCGACGAATAGTTGGAAACTCGAAAACAATTCTACGAATAAAATTCATAGACACAAAGATTGTTTTATTTTGTCACAACGAAAAAAAAAAAATGGAAACTGTAAATTCTTTGTTTTCATCAACCATTACAATAGAGCTTTTGGAATAGAAAAAAATTGAAAAAAAAAATTACTCGAAGTATGGGACTTGTATGAAATCAAAAAGAAAGAGAAAATAAAAAGTCGTACATCGATCCCATACTTATACGAGATCTCGACTATATCTCGTTTAATTAAACGTTTTTGCATACCTGTTTTTTAATCAGAGCAGTTGCATCTATAAAGATTTTTAAAATGATGCATCTATTCCATCTATTTTATCGATCGTATACATTTTTTCGGCTCATCTCTGTGGCTTCGTTTTTTTTTTTTTTTTTTCGTTCTCTTCCGCATTTTGCCGATTCGACGATGCCGAATCAATCATTAATGTAGCGCGGGGGAGCCGCGTGGTTCCGCTCGCGCGTTGCAAAATGTGTTTCTCTGTTGCTTGTACGGGGCATTCGTGAGCCTTAGCACAAGCGGTATGAGGTCCGACGCGCGCGCGCCCCGTGTGCTACAGGGTACGTAAGTTCGAATTGAATACCGGCGATAGGTAGGTATGTAAATCAGGCACTGGGATAGTTCTTTTTGGTAGCGTCCCGCTCGTAAATCGATCCACAGGCGTATATACCCGCAGCCCGAGCTACAGCCGCCGACGACGCCGTTGCTTCTCGGTTGATTCGCGTTCCAAAAGCAGTTTGGAGCCCAGTGCCTTTCTCTCTCTCTTCGTGAGGGCGAGAGATATTCTTCAACGACGAGAACGACGATCGATGGCGGCCGCGGGCGCTCCGGTTCCGCGAGCAACGGCCCGCAGGTATTTTTCCTGTTTTTTTCATTCCTTCCCTTGCGTCTTTCTTGTTCATTTGTTTTTCCACGGAAGGAACACTGACGTTTAATGCACGAGTACCACGCGACACACGCATAATTTCAAGTTCCACGTCTTTTCTCCAATTTTGTCGAACGCAGTAGTAGTAAAAGTCTCGAATGGAAGGAAAAGAGTGAAAGAAACTCAGAATTTCTTCTAATAACAGACTTTCGCGACTGATCGGGAGTCCTTGAATTTCTTTATATTTCTGCGGATTTTCTATACCCTTTTATGGCGCATCGTGACGTCGAGATAATTTGTCGTCGCGCGAGCAGCGTTTGAGTTAAAACAGAAGAAAAAAACGAAAAAAAAACAGAAAGACGAGGGAAAGCAGCGAGAGGAGTGAATATAATAGGGATCGTGACCTGGCGTAATCCGATGCCTCCTTCGATACCTACTCTCGATCGGATATTATATATTTATATACGTATATAGATATGATACACCAAACGAGACTACGAGGAGTTCGAGAGAACCTCCCGGCACTGGATGAGAGAGGAGAGGAGGCTCGTCGACGAAGGTCGCTTGCAGCCTCTTCTGGCCACTCTTTCATCTTCGAGAGAATACATCCCACGGAATGAAATAAGAAGAAAATCGTTAGACTCGAATGAGAGGAAGAGGTCGGGTGTGGTAATCGATCTGTCCGATTTTTCTCTCATCTATAATTCTTGTTGCTCCGATTGGTGAAACGAGAAAGTCGAAAAGCTGCAATAGTCGAATCTTCTCTTGCTGCAAGCATTGCGAGCGAGCGAAACGGCAATGTTGATACAATAAAAAAAGGGAAATAAAAAAAGGAATAAAAGAAGCGGCTCTATTAGCATACGATTGGCACCGTCCATCTTAATGCCCGAGCGTTGTCCCGATCCCTCTCTCTCACTCTTTCTCTCTCGTTCTCTCGCGTGAACTGCTTTCATCCTCCCCCGCACCGTACTCTCTCGTATACGTACGCGTATCTTTCCAACAATGTTTATGCTCGTGTTCGACGGTGTCCCGGCTGTAAACCGCGCACGCGCCCGCATCTACCATCGCACGAGAGTTACACATCGTATGTGCAGCGTATATATGCGTTGAAGTACACTTGCATAGCAGGCAAATTCTCTCTCTCTCTCTCTTCCCCCTGTCTCGTGCGAACTCGGGCGGTCCTTTTACTTGCTTCAACTCTTGCAGTGCACACGTGTGTATATTTGTTTGCTGTGCTATGCAGCATGCGCCTGGGCCGCGCGTATGCTCACCGGGCCAACACACGTGGTCTGTTGTGCATCCGCGGCCGGACGCTTTGCCCGCTTATCTAATACTTCACGTAATAGCTTCGCACTGTTGCCTCTCTCGGTTAACTCTCTGTGAAGTCTTCTGCACAGACTACCGTCTCACTGTTCGACGCGAGTACGCTTCCGACTTTAATAATCGCGCACTTGTGAAACAAATTCAATTAAGATGCGGCATCTTTGAGATCCCTACATCACGTTATTGCCCCCCGTCTGAGTTCGTTGAAAACTCATTTACATCTTTGAAGAATGATGTTGCATAAAAACAACATAAATTAAACATCATTGACGATTACTAAAAAAAGTTTATATATAATTTATCTCGGAAAAATCGGGAAAAAAAAAAGATCGAAAAAAAAATTAATCTCTTTACCGTACACATTTTTGCGCTACGAGCGGCCGTATAATTCCGGGTAAGAAGCCGTAACGAATGCATAAAGATCGTGCGAGCGCGTCCGAGGTCCCGGAATTCGTGATAACTGGATGTCCGAGAAATAAACGCGATCGCCAAGAGGCTATATACTCATTGCTCGCAAAAGCGATTCTATGAACAAAACACTTTTGTAGTCGTTATTCGTCCCTTTAGGCGCTTCAGGATTCGAAGATTTTAATCTTACGCGGGTATAAGTACATAGCAACGATTTTCTCACTGAAGAAAATGAAATTGAAGAGATGCATAGAAGCTGAAATTTGCAACGGCGTCGCGTATTAGATGCGTACGTTTATTATTTTTTTTTTTTACTTTCTTGTACTTCACATGCGCGTGCGGCCTTTATCCCGCAATGTGAAACTCTTGGTTTTCAAGGGGCTTTATCGAATTAATGTGGAGTCACGAACTCGTTATGGCAACGGAAGACGGATCGGGATACCCCATCCTATAAAACCACTTGCTTTTGCCCCGTGTGCGCGCGAAGGGTGGGCCGTCCTAACTGGTTTACATTTCGTTCGGCGCGGGTCTCTGTATCTATGGCTTACGTGTATATTTTTCGTCGTGTAGTGTGTTGTGTAGCAACCTGAAGCCTCCTCCCATTCCAAGCATTCTACCCTTCGATCCCTACGCTCGCGTCAAGGCATTTAGAATTTTACTTCGTGTAAATCAGAAACTACGGTGACGGTAATAGCGTTCGTGAAGCGCGTAACACATTGTACAAGGGAAGAGTCCAACGAGAGATAAAGTTTATGGGTATTAATGCAAACGACTGTTGAACGATCCGGAAACTAATGCCAACTACAGTAATGGGGTTATCGTGATAGCGGAGGTGTTTTATAGCACAAACAATGCGTTTAAGAATCCCCTTTCATTACTCCATAACTCCGCCGATGATAGACCATTCGAAACAATTATTTTACATCCGAAAAAAAAAAAAAAATAGATGAACATCTAGTATCGCGATAATGCAGGCTGCATGTACGTTTGATTCTGCATAATTTTTCTCGTAAAGTTAATTCATCGATAAGAGCTTGTAATTTTATTAATAGCATCTTTATTACGAAAGTGAATTATTTACGAATGATGGTAGTACCATAACGAATGTAAACTATGGGGAGTTTACAGTATGCGAGAATGTAACCAGCATAAAGCGGATAGAAACAATGATGGAAGGCAGAGAATAGCTAGCGTATCCGCGTTCGTGGCGCCGGGAGACCCGTTCGCAAGGAGTAGTAGTGCGCCTAGAGTAGAATGAGGCAGTTCCGACGACGAGCGTATCCAACCAGCGAGCAAAGGAGAGAGGCTCGGGCAAGCAACCTGGCACTTTCGTTTCACGCAAATTCCAAGTTCCACGGAAGAAGATTACTGGGTGGAAAGGAACATCGCGGCGTCGTGCCAGCCAGCGGAAAGGAGTCAAGGCGCCGTGGAGAAGCTGAGGATAGAAAGAACGACGGAAAGATAGAGAGAGAGAGAGAGAGAGGGAGAGAGAAGAAGGGTGAAGAATAAGAAGAAGACGAAGAAGAAGGCGAAGAAGCGCTAGACGCGAACGAAGCTGGTGCATCACGACGCACATGTAAGAGTCTAGCATTACACTCGATCTTGAGGTATGGAGAGGAGTGGTCGAGACCGGTCAATCGACTGCCTCTCTCGTTACGTGCATCACAATATTTTGCGAAGGGTTCGAGAAAACGAAGAGAAGAAAAATGAAACGCGCGCCCGCGCGATTCATCGGGGAATCTGTTGCACTTGCGGATAGTTGTATTCGTTCGGCATGGAAAGATGATAATACGGAATCAAAGGAAAAAAAAATGCAGGTATACATACAGCTTGATGAGAATGGTAAAAGATAGATGAAAGCGTGAGAGACGAGAACGCCGAGGTGTAATCTTATGAATCCCCGGTACGTATGGTGAGCAATGGTGAGTAATGAATAGAACGAAGAAGTTCGTGCCGATAGAAACAAACTGACTTGAATTTGTGAGTTACTAGTAGGTAACTTTATGTCGTGTAGACGATTAGACTGGAAGATAGAAGAGCAAAAAAAATTTTTTAAATGTAAATTTTTTTTTATAAAAAGATCGATATCGGTTTTTGGTACTTTGCACTTCCCCATGGGATTTCAATGTACACTAAGATATATGCAAAATTTAGAACTTTTTTCTGCGATATATATAATTTACGTATAATTTTTTAGCTGATATCCGATACATATCTTTTCCAAAATATATTAGATATATGTAAGAGATGTATCAGGCAATTTCCTTGTCATTATACATAAAGATATATATGCTATGTATTCTCACATATTTATTATTTCTTTGGAACAATACGCTATCAATAATGTAAATACCAATTTAGCTATCAACTGGACTTGAAATCCTAAAAAATCTCTCCTACAATTTTTATAGGAGTTTGATGCCGCGAAATGTGGGAAGCAAAAAAGATGTCTTTTTTTTTACGCGAATAACTCGTCTGGTAACTTATTAACGCGTATATCACGATTTTCGCCGTCCGTCGGCTCGGCGCGTTACTCGACTCGATACTCTATCTCGTTATATTATTCTCGCTTTCGCGCTCGTTTCGTGTTTAAATAACGAGAGGCTGAGTATAGTATGGAAAGGGACGAGATCAGCGTCTAAGATGCAAAGGCACAGCGATAACTGTGTCCGGCGGAAACGCGATTAATCGCGATATTCCTTTCCTCTGCCGCTATCTTCACCGCGAAGACTTTAAAACCTCCATCTTCCTCTTCATCATCGGCTCTCCTACCGCCTCTCTGGGGCTCTTTCTTTCGTTCCTTCTTCTTTCTTCGAGGCCACCCACGGCACCATTACATAAGTGAGCGCGAGCTGGAGAATGAAAGACGGTGCTGGGATTCGTGCTTCGGGACCACGAGACCACGCGATGATGATGAAGAAGAAAGATGAATAAAGAGAATGCTTGTGAGATGAGTTTCGGAGGCGAATATAACGAAGCTGCTGCTGCTGCTGCTCGCTGCTACTCCTGCCGCTGCCGTTGCTTCGATGATGAACGATTGCGATTATCGTTTGTCCGTCCGGAATCCCGTTTAACCAAACCCGTTTCTCTCTCGTCCGGTCTTCTATTCCTATTTTATCCGACACGCTAGTCTATGCGTAATCTCGTTAATTTCTCTTCCTGCATTTCTCGAGTCACCGACTGTCCGATATTTATAAAACATCGACGAGGAAGCGAACTCCCACTTCGGCTGCGAATCGAGTACAGCCTCTGCTCAACGATCGGCGCTTGCACGGCGTCGTGCTTGGAAATTCTTGTCGATGGGCGTAACTCTCGGTAGAGTAATGTTCGCCGGACTTACTCAATCGTTTGGAGTCCTTGGAAGATATCTCGACTCGCGCCTCGATCGTGACAAGATAGTTGACGTCGGAATTAATCTTCACAGACTATTCGTCTTTATTACGTGTTCCGTTTCCTTTTCGTTTTCGTCGTTTGCGTCAATAATCAATTTTCAATGGTATGAAACTGATAGCTCTTGCTATAAGAGCCGATCGGCATTCTCAAATCTCATTCGGCCCTCACACGAAACACCGATTGAATTATTTCTCCGATGTTATCTCCAACAGAATAGCGCCGAACGAGAATTTACAGCTTCGACCTTTCTCCGGCAGGGTTAAGCTTCGACGGATTGACGGAGAAGGATTCGCGATGCGAAACTCCGAAAAAAAAAAAAAAAAAAAATGCTCGTTCCCACTCGACAAGAATTTCCGGTCGTACGCGGAATCGAACGCGACCCGATCGACTTCGCGATTTTGTAATAATAAAAATAGGCACTGCGCGGATTTTTTTATTAAATTATGAAAATAACGAGAAGCACGTTTCGATCGACGCGATCGAAGCACCTCGGTGGTTTCTTCTGGACTAACCGAAACTGAAGACTGGTCTCTGTGATCGACGAGGAAGAAATTCGTTGCCGGAGGAAAGGAACGAGAAGAACGAAGGAGAGGTCCAAACTTATTGCCCGGGGGTCTTAAAAGAGACTCCACGGACGCGAGGGGATTCTCTCTCTTCGGTATATAAGGTATAGTTTAGTTGGTGGTTGTATAATATAAACGAAGTGCGACGCGCAAAGGTTGAAAGTAACAGTTATTCCATTTTCCATTGTCGCGCCTCAAAACGCTCCGTCGGGTCCCCTCGTCGGTCTCGACGATTTTACGACGTTTTACCGTGGTAAAAAAAAAGCTAACGGTAATGCGAGAATCGGCGGTGGTCGTAAAACGTTTATTGGCTATGGGGTACGAGAGAGCGAGTCAAGTCGAGGTCCAGCTTAGGATTTGGGCGGGTGGCTTTAGCGCCTAGCGGTACATATGCAAGCTATAGCATGCCTTCGCTGTCTCGTGAACAAGTGGACTTGGAGAAGCCGTTGGAAAGAGCTGTATACTCGTTGACCGAGCATCGAAACGAACGAGAAACGTGCCTCTGTGAAAACGAAGCACCGGAGATTTTATTGCCCCGGGTGTGTAGTCACCGACGAGCCGAATTACGAGCTCATCCGACGCTTCACTTCCTTCTGTATCTCTTCTTTCTTGTCTCTCATTCTATTCTCTCTGTCTCTCGGTGCTCCGTGGCAACCTCGAAATACTCACGTTCGCTCAGGGATTTATTGCCGAATTGCCTGAGGTGCAAGTGCAACGAGAGGACTTTCTCTGTCTCCGTTGACCAGCCTCGGCAATGATGCTATGCTAATAAACGTTTTGCTTGGAGTGTCACGAGCAGTGTAGACATTGTTGTACCTACATAGCATACGATGTATAGGTGACACATCGTCCGCGTGACATTATTTTATCGCCGTTTTTTTCTCCTCTACAGTATGCCATATGTCTCGAAGAGTCTCGGAGTCTGTGGAACAGGTCGATGACTTATCGAGGATTCAATTGCCGCAAGTGTGCCGAGATTAGTGTTAATTGACAGTCGTTGCTACAACGGGGCAATGTTTTGAATAGAATTTCACGTGACATAAGACTAAACAAGCTGTACGTTTCCGTACACATATTGTATATGTACACACATACGACTGTACAACATGTATATTGTATAATGCCTGTGATGCAAGAGATTCGCTCAGTCGCGGCGCAGCATCAGCCTCGTCGATAAATCTTGCGACTGACAACGAGAAGTTTATTTATAGCCGATTCAGTTGCAAATCTGTATATCTCAATACTCGTCGTTTCGATTCATTTCCGGAAATGAATTATCGCCTAATGACACGTTCTCGAATGCACGGATAATTCTTGAATATCAACGAGCTTAGGATGAATGAAACCGACAATATTTGAGCTTTTGAATAATGCACGCAAGTTTTTTTCTTTTTTTTTGTATATACATGAAGGCACGAGAGGAGATTCGTATGAGTTAGGAAAAACCTGTTCCCGAAGAGGGAAAAACGGATCTCCCGAGGCTCTCTCCTCTTTCTTTTGCGCATAACCTCCGGTGCCTTTTAATGACGATCCGCTGCTGCTTCTATACCGCTGCTGGCGTTCCTCGCAGGGAACCGACCGCAGTGTATCATTATCAGTGCCATTTGCCAATTTCGTCGAGACAGTCATTTCTACCTGCGGTGTGTGTATACAGTGTTCGCGATGCACATGTAATGCTCGATTATTTTCCGCATAATCCAGCGTATACGTACGCACAACGGCATCCCAATCAACTCGAGCAATAATATCCAATGACCTGTGGCTGTTCGATGTGTTTTTTTTTTTTTTTTGATCTTCGTTATCAACGATACGAGGGAATATCGGTATTCGCGAAGCGATCGATCGAAATCGGATGGAACATAACGGGCGCGTTATGAACGTCGAACGATCGTGAAAGTATACGCGGGTCAAACTCTCGATAATATTGATTATCCTGAATTCGCGGATGGGTATCGCTCGTATCAGTGATGATCGAAGTATCTCGTATTCGAACCGTTTGCGGCGTACGATCGGAGAAGGATCTTATTTCCGCGTGTTGGCTGCACGTATCCTGAAGGCCCCCAACGTACCATTGCTCTCTGGTTGATTCAAAAAAATGCCCATCCGATTTTTTTGTACGTTATTTTTTGTTCGCTTCAGTGGTAAGAACGCCGTGCGAAGAGACGAGCGAAGAGAAAGAAAGAAAGAAATAAAGAATGAAATAAAGAGTGGTGCTGCTGGCGCTGAAGAAGCGCGAGACCCGAATGCAGGAGAGCGCGGACTACAGGCAACAGCATAAACGCTATCGCGCGAGCCGCCTCTCGTAAATTGCTTTGGCTAATGGCGCAACGTTCGGGCGAGTCGTATAGCTGCTGCTTGTGGCCTCCACAAAACCGACACACCAGTATGCTCATCGACGTCGACACTGGCACGACGTTTGTCCACACGCCGTGGCGGCAACGGCAGCTCGTAATGTCCGTTAACGCCTGCCTAATATCGCATCGTATAGTTTCGCTCTTTCTTGCTTTCTCTCTTTCGCGATAAATATGTCGTTCGTTTGTACTTCGTCATAACGAAGATGGAGGAAAAAGAAAGGGTCGAGAGAGGAAGAATGAAAGGACTCTGGTGGCTCGTAATTTGATTCTTTTGGAGTCGCGAACCTTTGCCCGATCCCTACGAGAATTTGACCTTTGTGAAGAGAAAAAAAAAAAAAAGAATTATCTTCCTATAAAATCGTTTCTTTATTGACGATTTCAATTATTCTATCGTCTCGATTGTCTCAGTAATACTATCTCGTATATATATACATAGTATATACATATATAGCGGAGAGATAGATATAGTAATGTGAAAGTTTATAAAATTCTATCCGTGAAGCGGAGAATTCGATTGGCGACGCTTCAATGCGATTTTCATTTCTTTTTCATTTTTCCAATATTCTCCCTCGGTACATGTTCAATTCACCATTCTATACTCTGGTACTCCGTAGAATCGAGAGTCGAGAATACACGGTTGGGGACTCCATCGAGACCAGAGTTTACGAGAGTTACGCGCGCGCGCACGTCAAACGAGGCGCTTAATCGCTGGCACAATGCGAGAGAGGCGACCACCGCGGTCTCCTTCGTGTGTATGTGTGTTATGACTATATGACTATGTGCCTATGTGCTCTCGGTTTCTCTCTGTCTCTCGGAACGCATATCGATAAAACGACCGTGGCGTGGGGCCCCCGCGTGATGAATGCGTAATTCTCACTCTTCGCGGTCCCCGCGAGTCGTATATACACCGGGAATATAGTACAACGAAATAGCTTCGGGATTTTCACTCTTATACGCATTGCCATGGATAGCCACGAGTCGTCGGGTGAGAAATGAATGCTCGTGATGTGCGTTCGAGACAGAGTCCAGTAACCGGCATTACGCGCGCGCAGACAACTCGCTTTTTTTTTCTTCTTCTCTATTTTAACGATCGGTTAATTTTCTCTTCGAGATTCTCGAACGCACGGATTATTTCAATCAGTTATTTTCCAACGGATAATATCAGACTAGTCGTGCGAATAACACTTAGAAGAAAAAAAAAATTCAACGGCAAATATTACTCCGATTGCATTCGGACAGAAATTTCTAAGTAATGACGCCATTCATTCGTTGAAATAGAACCAACAGATTTTCCACGCGACATATTTCTCTGCGAAATATCGTAGCGGATTACTTCGTTTATTTCGCACCCCGAAAACTTTCGAAGATCCTTTCGTTGTTCCGCGAAGGGTAAGCCGATGATGTACCTGCCGCATCGACAAGGCTCTCTCGTTATTATTTTGACACTTCAAAGTGGCATCCAGCGGCGTTCGTAACGATGATCCCTCGGAGAGATCCGTCCAAAGGCGTTGATCACTTCTCTTGACGGTTAAAGGGGCAAAGGGTAAATAGAGTTCACAAATAGCGAAGTAAAGAGTATAACCGTAGAAGGTAAATTGCCCCGGCGCTGACTCGACAACCAGGTATATATATAGGCGTTACACCCCAGGTACGCTCTCGCGTTCCTCTTCCTCTATACAGCTCCTCTGCGTCTCTTCGTGAGTAAAACGTAATCGGTTTTAAGGTAGCAGCCAAGTCTTTACTTCGACGTGCCGCGCGCCAGCTTCCAATTTAACGTGGTTCATCCCGATGTCGAAGTGGCCTCGACGTAACCGTAGAGAGAGAGAGAGAGATAGTATATATCGATGCCTCAGGCGAGATCGATGAACACCGCGGCGGCACAGCACGCCGACGAACGATTTATACGATCGGGAAGCCATAGGAGATATTTTGCTTCGTATAGGCAGAGGCCACTCTATATAGCTTGATATGATGCTCCTGGTACTACTACTCGTCTTGGAGGCCGTCGATCTTTCGCGTAATGCATCGAACGTGCAGCGAACCTTTCGCCCGATCTCGTCTACTTCTTCGCCTACCTATATACGCATCGTGAGAGAAGAACCGGCGGGAGAATTCTACACGCTGGAAAACTCGGCGCAAAACTTTCTTGCGGCTTGAGGCCGTTGATCGACGACGACGAGGTGTAGCGTTGGAATTTGTCGGAGAAGAAGAAGAAGAAGCGGAGCACTTTCGACATCGAGAATGAAGGGGGAGAAAACTGGCATAGAAGCAGCTAAGTGTAGACGCACATTGTGGTCAGGTCGCACGCACAAGTTACCGCCAGGGTGGCAGGTGTTGTACGTAATGGCCGCGGCTGTGCAGACGAGCGTTTTGCACAGAGGCTTCGCCGACTCGTTGATCGCGAGGGCACGGTGCGCGCGGCGCATACGGCATAAAAAATAAAAACGAAAAGAAAGGAAAAAACTTATGGGCTCGACGAGTTATGAGCGGAGCTCTCCTCGCAAATGAAATCTATCTGTAGGTATTATTTTGCCGTGGCATGACTTTCCGCTATGTGTGAGTTTGCCAGGTAAGTATATGTACGAACAGAGCTCTCCTGTGCCTTAGCCGATTACATCGGGGCGTATTAATTGAATGCGGGCTGCTTGGCGAGACGTTGAGCCGCGTAAGCACACACGGGGTTGTTCGGCGGGAAAAAAAAAAAAATAATGAAATAGTATGGTTGAAAGACGACAGAAATGAGACGGAATGGTTTTTTATTACGATTCGAGAGCTCGTTTACCGAAAACAGTAGCCGACCACTTATTTTTGCAGTTCTGGGTAACGATACCCTTACAGATGGGTTTTCGAGATAAAAAAAAATATCGACGAGGGGTAAAAAAAAAAAATTCCCTTTTTTTCTTATAAAGAACAACGCGAGACGCCATACTGTATTTCGTGGTGTACGTAGAAAGTGAAGAGTTTCTTCTTTTGCCCGCTACGACTTAATTGATAGCGCAAGCTTAATTGATAGGAGTCCCGACGACAGAACTCGGTCGTCGTAGTACAGAATGAATCTCGAGGCTTGTGGTGTTTGTACAGTAATGTCTTGTCGCGACGATACAGTAAAGGGTATGTGTGTTCGTGTATATACCGTACGACGGGCTCAGCGTGGACGAGACATAACTCTTTTGCCGCATGAAATTTGCAAAACGGCGAGATAGCGAACGAGCCGCGGAGTCGTGTATAACCCGAGAGCTAGCAGCTCGGGACCGTACATGCGAACAGCTCGTCCATCAAACGGAGGGAACGTTGCACCGTAGCCGGGCGTTACATACAACACACAAGTATAAAGCGTATACCGCGAGAGAGATGAAACTATGTGAATTAACTAAACGATGAAGAGAGACGCGAACATGGGAACAGAGAAAATAATACCATACAGAGAAAAGAGTGGCCCGTGCGCGATCAGTGGCTGGACGAGGAGCGGTATATACCACGTTACGCGCGCGCCGCTTTTCGCGGTCGTTTAAAATACACCGAGTTCGCGCTTTTATTGTCAACCATACATTCGTCGTGTATATAACCCCCCTAACCCCCTGCTTTACACGCATAATTCTGTTGGCGGCTCATTGTAGGAATTTCAAACTCTTGAGAAATAAAATAATTCGACGGTAAGTCCCGTCGTGGCGATTGATGGGTTTCTATAGAAGATATAATAAGATCGAAAAATATAAATATTTTCTCAATTATTTTTTCTATACTCTAATTTTGTTTCAACTAAAATTTTCGTTAATTTAAAATATTTTTTTAATATTTGATTGCAAAAAATTATTTTTTTCTAATTGAATTTTTTTCATATTTATTATTATTATTTTTTTTAATACAAGAAGTAACTTTAAAGAAAATATTTAAAAAATGAAGAACTATGACTTTTTTTTTCAATACTTCGAGAATTCTTCGGAAGAGTATACAGCAACTATCCGATTATAGTGTATACCTTCATTTTTCGTAAGAGTACCGAATGTTTTTTGAACGCGCAGTACACGCGGGCGTGGAGAGAAGGGAAAAGGGCGTAGTAAGTCATACGGAGCGGCTCGTACGTCATCCTCCATCCGGGCCGCGGAGCGCGATCGTAACACATGGAAGCGAGCCTTGGGATACTCCATGCAGGGATACAGTGGTGTGTGCGCGAGCGCACCCACTCCGGGGCTGCCTCTTTAGGTCGGGGCCATTGCTATGGTTGTGCTCCTGGCCAGGCGTCTCCTTCTCACTTTTCTCTCCGAACTCTGTATATCTCACCTCTTCTTCTCATTCTTTCTCGCTATCTCTGCACCTTATATTGCCCAGAGGCAGAGCCACTCGATCAAATTCAGCGGAACACGCACGCCTACATTCGACGCGAAGATCGCACATATTATACTAACTATTTGAGATTCGTTATGCATAAAAAAAAATTTTTAAAAATAGTTAACCCGTTACAATCGCGAGGGAAGTACTATTAATCATTTGTCATTGACGCATTTGTAGAAACTTAACGTCACAACTTATCACATGTGCGCCTTCAACGCTTGTCAATAGTACAAAAAATGTTTAACGATTAGTTATCCGCAGTGGGTATATAATGATCGTTGAACTCTACGAAGATAGGCAATTGGAACAAACGATCCGGATAAACAGGTAAACAAAAAAATGCCAACCGGAAGCCTTGTTGATTGCTCGAAGTTTGCGAAATGCCTTCCCTTTACGCAACTGTCGATGTTCCCTGTATCAGTACGGCAGGCAATTAAGATAAGCGTGGCGCCCGCGCCGCTCGAACTTACGCTGAGGTAATTCTCTTTATGGTTACCCTCGCCGACTATAAACGATAATACGCGACGTCAGAGGAAGTATCCTTCAAGTCTTAACTCATTGAAACGGTAAAATAAAAAAATTATCATCGACCCATCAATTTCACACGACAGAGATATGAAATTTGTTTTTATCTTGAATAATTAAACGAGGAGAAGAACTTATTAGTAATTACTCGGAACTTGTAGTTTTTCTATCAACAGTCCATTGAGCAACTGCCCCTATAAATTATTAATGCCAATCGGCATTGAATTGCAAAAAAGACGATTAAATAAATAATTGGTGTAATTAGAAAAAAAGAAAAGAAAAAAAATATTGCCGAGTCCGTGTGATCACTCTATTTGAATGATCGAGGAGGAGAAACGATCGTAACGATTATTCGCAATTGACGACGAGAACTTTGACCTCTCGAAGTCGGAAAGCGGTCGTACTACAAGGCGCCGCGTCGGTATAGTTCCATTTCAGCAGAATTTTGCCATACCGACAGATCGTGTGCTGTGAACGGCAAATACAAGAGAGGCAGAGAACGAGAGAGAGAGAGAGAAGAGCCTCGTAGAGTTGGGAAAGGCGAGGCGAACCCAAGGGTGGGAGTAAACGACCCGAGCTGCGATTTCGTCGTCGTAAACGTCAGCGTTACGGTTACAGTGGCTGTTCGTTGCTGGTTTATATTGAACGAGGTTACTCCCCGAGGTACGTAACACCTACTGCAACCGTCGCGTGGAGTACCGAACACTACGTATATACCAAGAGGTGTGCTATACAAGTGTATACCGTATCTACACTGTACGCTTATGCGCCCGTAGCACAAACCGCGTGCTACAAAGGCGATCTTTGCCACGTGGCATTTGCGCGGGAATTTTTTTTTTTTCATTTTTCTTTCTTCGATTTTTATGACCAATAGCACCAATGATCTTCGCGCGCTCCAAAAAGTTTTATTAATAAGAAACGCAAGATACGAGGTTTTTTTTATATTGATGCGGATTTTTAAATCGCCATATCGAGACACTGTATAGCAGAAGTTTGTTTCGAAACCCGTTTTTTAGAAAGGTAGCGATTTTTGGTATTTACAAACAGCGACATCTCTGCTTCCCGATAGTATTTACGACGACAGCCTATACCGTGTTCTATGGGAAAAAATACACAAGTTGGGGTACTCGATGTCGACACAATACTGTTTTTTCGGGTCGTCAGGAAGCGATGAAAAGCCTTTAAAAAAAGAAGATACCTTTGACAATTTTTTTTCAGGACAAAATGAAAAAGCGAATGAATTCTTTATGAACATCTGCTAGGGTAACGGGACAGCCAATTGCCAAGGAATATATTTCTGAAAAGACATTTGCTTATTTCGATACAGTTGAATGCATTTAAATGATTAAAAATCCATCAAATACCTTAAAATTTTTTTTTTTTATTCTGCTAATTTAACGCTGTTGCAAGCTTTTTTCAAATCGAAAACTTCATACTAAGGAACGCACACTTCTAATGTTTTGTAGAACGAAAAAAAAAAAATTCTGCCTTATTTATTCGACTTATAGTCGCAGGAATAACGAATGAGTTTTGTAAATTTAAATGTGCGCGACTTCCATTATCGCTTGTCCGGTTTTATCGCAACGTCCTTTTTTTTAATGCTCTTTTTAAAAGGTACAGTCAGCCCGAAGTATAACGAGGCACTTTAGTTTCGCAAAGAAAAGACGGGTGAGTAAGAGAAAAAGCAAAGAAGCTCGAGGGCGACGTGAAATCAGCGTGACTTCGGAGATAGCGCGGGCCACCCGAGCCGTCGTGCCGATGGTTTTCTCGTTCCTCTGTTGCTCTCGAGCCCTCTAATTACCCTATAGACGGTGCACCCGTCCAACACCCCTCAATGAAGGGCACAATAAATACGCGCGGTCACATCTGCGAGAAAGTCGAAACGGGATACACATCGGTGAAAGTGATCTCGAACTTGCGGAGAGAGGACATTGTGTTTGTCACCGCGGGGGTGGAGAAGAACTTCAACGGCAATTGTATCGTCTACGGTAACGAACGTCTGAGAACGCAGTTAAGTAAGGAAACTCTCGAACATTTTCAAGCAAGAAATGCGACAATCGTTTCGGAAGATTGAAATTCTATAAATTACTCGCTGCACGTTTGCGTCATCGAGAATACCGATTGCGATAAATTTTCCTCCCCGGTAGATAAAGCATTGACGAATTTTCCATCATTAACTTTGAAACTCGTGCCTAAGGTGATATTTATTTAATCTACACGCGAAACATGCATTTCAAACGTATCATTAGACAAGAATGTATCACACAGTATTCATTGAAGCGTATATAAACTCGAGGCTCGTTAGCTCCAACGCGGTAAACCTTGACATTATATAGACAGGAGTATGAAATCGCGTTTACCAGCGTGTGGGTATCAAATACTTTCGATCGTATATACAAGCGAGAAATAACATATAGTTCCGATATCGGGTGGGATAACTCTCGCGATCTCCGGACTCTGTTAACTCGACACTACCAGCTCGGTAAACTTATACAACTTCCATATCTGTACGGTTATCCTATGTACTATATATGTATATATATATCTTACAAGTTGCACTGCATCAGTCCCTAACCGGGCGGCATTGGTGTGAGTCGAAACTATGTTTATGCTATAAACATACGCGTTTATACATAAGTTTCGACGCGTTGTGTATCGATTAACGAACGATCGTTGTACCAACACGCCGGTGTACGGGCGCGCGAAACGGCGTATCGAAGAAATGACTAAACAGCGATAATATCGCGTGCCCAGCGGCATCGCGGAGAGATCTTCTCCGTTCTCGTCGGACCAACGACCAACAGCAAGACGAAGACTTCCACTAATACTACTTCGCACTGGTTGCAATCGTAACTGCTACGAAATGAGTCAATGACTCTCGATCTCGGTAAGTACATGAAACCCGTTTCATCGTCGAGTGCATAATCTGCTTATCCCGCTCGTTTAATCTTCTCGCGATAGCTTTCGTTAAATTAATAGTGCGATCGAATAAAACGGAAATGAAAGATTCATGACGAATGCTTGAACTTATTTTACATTGATTGCCATTAATTAAATAAATGAGAGATGCGGAAATGCAGTGCGAAGAAACGATTTATGACAATTTTTTTAATTTATCTATTCATTGATTATGGAGCAATAAAGATTTTTTTTTTTTCTTTTTTTTTTCGTTTGGTTCTTCATTTTTGTGCACTCGAATATAACGTGTCAAGGACCAACGGGAAGTGGAGGAACCAGCTGACCCGCCCAACAGACTCTCGTTTATGGGACAATACCAGAGGACATTGCAGACGTTGCAGCGAGAGTGACGAAGAAAACGATGAAAACAGCTGACTACCGGAATCCGGGTGTTCCGGAGGGAGCGCGGAGGCCACCACACGTAGGGCGCGACACGGTCCGACTAAAAGCACTCGAATATCTCGCTCTCTCGCCCCAATCGTTCTGGATACGACTCTCGCTCCCCATTATATCCAGTGTACCCGACGATTTTACACGCACTTGACTCCATTCTCTCTCCTCCTCCTCCGCCGCCTGGTTGTACAAACGCGAAGTGGGTAGGGACGTTGGATACGCGTTTCTCGTATTTCGAAGGGAAAGGGGTGTGTGTGTTGGAGCGCACGGGGCGCGAATAATACAAACGCCGCGCAGTGTGCCGCACCGACTGCTTCCTGCTCGGTCCAACTTTTCGCGTGCAACCCTATCTTTTACCGTACTCCCTTCGCTACACCACGTGCTTTGCCAGGTACCACCGCTGTATGCCATTAATACAAGGCACATATATTACTCTCGGGGACTTTTGCGCGATTCGCAGGCACAGCGAGACGGAGAGAGAGCGAGAAAAAGAAAGAAAGAAAGAAGGGAGAAAGGTGAAGGATCTCAGACACGCGAGGGTTGTATGGACACGAAAAGGCGTGACCCGAGATCTCGTATTTATTTATTTATTTATTATACTTCCATTATTCCGAGATCTCGTCGTCATTGCCGAGGGGAAGAAGAAAATATAAACGAAATAGAGATGTGAAAGAGGCATTTTTTCGAGTATAAAATTGAGGCAAAGCAGATGCTTGTATTTTTTTATTTATGGATGGCAAACAGATCGAAATCATCGTAATGTCTGCTTTAAATTTGCGGATAAACTCTTCACAAAAATTTGCAGGTGATCATTTTTTTATATCTCTTTAATATAATGGTTTTTTTTTAAATTTCTAAACCTTTTTATTCCCTTCGATGGTTTCATAATTTTTCAGGGCCGTTCAACGAATTACGAGGCGAACGCGAAACGTTCGAGTTACGCGACAGTCGAAACGGCTGCTGGTCTCACTACATCGACTGCTCGTTTGGGCGCTTTTCGCTTTTCCACGTCGACGTTAGTTATTGCCATTTCGCGGCCCCCGCGAGAGTTTGGGGGCAGTCCATTCGATTCGATGCTTGTACAAACTATCTATATATACATGTTTCATATACATATAGACTCGGCGCCGTTCGCGTGTTTGTAGGTGGCGATGGAATATTTTTAGTTTCTGGACGGTAGGCCGCGGTGAACCTCCCCCACGAGTACGATAAATTCGTTATAACTCACCTACGCGGCTTTCGCGTATCGTGGTGTGACGGATGCGTCGTATTTCAATTGGTACCGTAGGAAAACAGAACAAGAATGAAAAAAAAAAAATCCTATTTTCCTACGCTACGCGGAAAAATCGACTCGTCATATTTTAATCGTATTTCTACCAAAGTGATTGTAAGCAGGTGAGGGTGGTCCAGAAGAGTCTTCTTATTTCGGATCGTCTACACGCGATATAAACGATGCAAACTGGTTCCCTAGCCTCCGGAGCCAACGGGGACCACGTGCTCAGTGTGTTATATACTCTCGCGTTTTCTTTCTCGCTTATTCTCCTCTCCCATCTATCCTATCCACCTTCTCTTCCTCTATCTCTTCCAGTTTATCTCTCTCCTTCCCTCTCTCCCCCCCGCATCGATAATATTTCATTCCGGCAATTATGATAATCGTTCGTTGACTCAAAGTACTTATAGATCTTTGTCGCGAATAAATCAATAAAAAATGCTGAGGAAAAGACAATATATCTTCTTACGAGTATATTATATATGTTATCATTGCTTACCTGCAATGGCCATCCAGGGGTAGAAGGTATGGTTGGCGGTGGGTTGTTGGTGGAGTTGAGTGGCGACCGGTTGGCTAGCGCTCGAGTTCAAGCTGCAGGTGTTCCACGAGGACGTGAGGGACCTCGAGGATCCGTTGTTGCCGGGACTCGAGGCTGGATCGCCGCCCACGAGGCCACCGTAGCTACCGACCCTCGTGCCTTCAGGCGTACACGCTGACGGCCGTACGACCGGGTTGCTCTGTCCATTCGACCCCGAGGTCGCGCTCTGCCATACGTCCTTCACAGCGGCCGCAGCCATCACCGCCGCATAACCGTTCTGATGGGCCGCCGCAGCCGCTGCCGCGGCTTGTTCCTGTTGTTTGCAATCTTTGCTACCGGTACTCGAATACGACGATGTCGTGTGACCGGTCGCTTCCGGTGTCGATGAATACAATTTGCACGCAGTAGCGACACTCGCGTCGTATGGCGAATCCTGCGGTGGTCTCGTGTTGGTACCACCGCCCGGATGAATACCGAGACTGCTGGAGGTGTGATGATGATGTTGGGTCGAGGCGTACGGTGACATACCGAGACCAAGCGGAAAACTACGATAAGCCGCTGCCGTTGCGGGATCGTGATGCTGTCCCGCTGCACCGGTCTGATGATGGTGACTCCCGTAGAAGCCACCCGCGCTCTGCTCAAAGTACGAGTTCATCGTTATTCCAGGTATCTTGGAAACACTTTACACTCAAACAATCACTCGGAAAAAAAAAATTCAGTTAATATTTTTTATTTTTTTTCTTTATTGTTATTATTATTATTATTATTAGTATCGTTAAGATTCATGTGCGATTGGTTGCAATTTTTTTTTTTTTTTTTCGAAATTTTTTTGTTTGCACGGGTGAATATTTCAAACTTTGAAAAGTCGTGTGCGGTTTGAATTCTGTTCCCGCGGTAACCGCGTGCCTCTACGGTCCCGGGACCCTTCTACTCGAGAAGCTCGGGAACTCTATCTGCCGTCCACGCGACACACGCGAGCCCTCGACCCTCGAGAGAGGTCGTCGATCCTCCCTTCTACCTACGCTCTTGTACCGATGAATTATTTAACAACAAATTCTTTACTCGTATTATTGATTCGAGGATATTTTCTTTATTTTATTTTTTTTTCTTTCGATTTTTAAGAGAATTTTTTTTTTGCAACCGAAGGTTGTCAGAAAAATCGCGTTAAAATTGTTAAAATCATCGGCTAACCGATGATGTCTGACGGTTACCCCCGCAGTTCGGGGACTTTTGGTCAATAGGCCGAAGGATCTTGACTCGAACTTTCAAGGCAGTTCATGACGAAATGATTTTATGGTCCTCTGGCTTTTCTTTTATTATTTTTTTTTCTCGGCCACTACTTCCTGACAGTCTATTTCGAAAACACACTTCTTCGACACTTTACTTTCTCAGTCCGTTCGGTAGTTCGGTAAGTCCCAAAAATTTTAACTGCCCGCTACAACCACCGAACCCACTTGTCCGCGGTTCCCGAATCACGATTTTCACCGTTACGGACTCCGAGTCGTTAAAGCCTTTTTAACGGCGCAATAAAAAAAAACCGTCGCGGCAACGCGTTTGCCGGGTGTTTGTTGCTCGTAAAAACTACGACGTGTAGCCCCAGTGGCGAAAGAACGTATTTCTGAAATCAGCTTCCGTTTAGCAGATTGCCGGTGTTACCGGAGAGGTGTTGTGTCTCGTGATGTTGTGTCCCGCGCGCACGGACTCCCGGCCGGCACGCGACTTATCGTCACCTACGACAACGACGTTAGCCGTCAAACACGCCGAATATATCTTGTCGTTTCACTCTCTATTTCCATCGAAAATCTCGATCACCGATTGTCAAATTCTCGATAAATATTACAATTATTCCGAGCACCACTGTCAACAATTTTTCGTGTTTTTAATGTTCACCAATTTCGTCGAAATATAACGCGGGTAAAAAAAATTATTTTTTTTTTTCAATTGACTCTTTGGTCAATAAAGTTTTATCGTTATTGTATTTTTATTTGTTAATAATAGAATATATCCGCGTCGCGTATTTTTCGAGACGTAAGAATCGACGAGGTTTATTAGTTTTGATTTTTATTTTCGCATTTGTTTTTGTTTAATATCTCTCACTCTCGGTTGGGGAGCATCGGCTCTCCTCGATAAAGGTCTTCACTGCACTAGCACTCTCGTGGATATGATGATACGACGATGACGGGGTATCGAATAGAAGTACCGAAGGGGATCGTAACGAGCCACGGTATGCCAGTGCGGTGGTCCACGGCACACTACTGCTTTTCTCGCGCCCCGTGTACCGCCACTCTGTACCGCGCCGTTCGTCTCTCGACTGTCTTCTAACCTGCTCTCTCTCTCTCTCTCGCTTCCTCTCGAAACGCAAACCGTTTTTCCCCCTCGCTCGCTCGTACACTGGTGTGCGCCGGGAGTTCCACGGGGATCTTTCTCACTCCCACTCTCGGATCTCTGTTGTGGGCATATCTCGCGCGCGCGCGTGGTTTACTCTCTTGCTCGCTCACGCGTACGAGGCGGACCTCTCTCGGGCTGCTCTTCCACCCGGGGGAGAGAAACACGGTGTGTGCGGACGAGGCGCGCACGATTACTGATCTCTTTGTCTAACTCACGTGGCCGCGAACGTTTCTCCCTCCACGAAGCACCGATAACCGACTCCGATGTTCTCGTCTCTTACTAAAACTCAACTCTCCTCACTCGCGCTCTTCTGTGAGCCCCTCTACCCGTCGCTATCGTTCTTTCGCTCTTTCTCGTACATAAACGTTCCACGGTTGTATCCCGTGTGTGCAGAACCGAGCGCGGAACTCGTCTTCTCACTCGCTCCCACCCTCGTATACCAGCGGCCGGAGCAACCAGCGTGTGCTTCCCCTTTCTCCCGCTAAAGCTTTCTCTCGCTCGTCCCCTCTTTCTCTTCTACAGAATATCGAGGGAGAGAGAGAGAGAGAGCGAAAGAGAGACTACGCTTGTGAGCTCCAAAGCTCTCCCTCTCACGTTTGCTCAAAACTTTGTTCCAACTCTCGCGGCGAGGTGGGCCCCCTGTCGAGCGTTCCCGGTAACTCAACGAACGTGTGCCGCCCGGATCAAATTCGACTGGAATAGGCCCAACCGTGATGGCCCTTCACGGTTAGATCCTTTAGTTTTTCGAGCGATACATCGAGAGGCTGTGCAGATAACGCGATTTCTCGTAGAGCAACTGAGAAATTATCAATTTTTCAAAAACTTAGTCTCGTAACGCGTTTATTCGAAATACGAACGGGGAGAGGATAATGAGAGAGGGAGAGGAAACGGAGCACTGAATTCTACTGTATCGAGAGATGAAAAGCCAAGTCTAGAGAGCGACCGAGACGGCGAATATAATAGTCGTGGAAAAGTCTCGTGGTGGGAGAGAGAAAGGGAGAGAGCGTTGATCGTGGGCTTCGTGAGGGGAAGAACCGGAGCACTGTAGTATAAAGGGTGGGGAATGGAGGGTTATGCTTAAGGACCAATCAGAATTGAATTCGTCACGAGCGCGCAACGGCCTCGCGGGACTCTACTACGCTCGATGAAAGTAGTTCCGCGCCGGAACGACGCCCATGCAACGTCAAGGACCGCCCACGATTTCCCCCACCGCGGCGGCGAATATTTCGAGACGAAGTTTGTGCCGTGGCTCTCTGCTCGATGCTGCGGGTATCGGTCACGCGGTGTGTGCCGTGCTGTGCGGCTCGCGTTCGCACGGCACGGCATAAGCACTCGCATAAAGCCGCGCGTGCCACAGCCTAAGCACAGCGGGTACACGAGAGGATCTCACGTCGTTTCAGCTTTGCCGGAGAAGAGTAGCACCGCGCACAACGGGCGCGTGTGTGTGGGTGTGTGTATGCGCGCGGGAGCTCTCCTCGTTGCCGTCGAGCCGAAGCAAACGAAAAGCTTGACGGTGTTTTTGCAGCCCTCGAGAGTGAGAGAAAACTAGCGGGGTATCAATGCCGCGCCACCTCTTAACGAAACGTCGAACTAAACCTTGGCATACCCATTCGGACTCTCAAACTGTGAGGTTCTGCGGGGATTTTACTACTCGTTGAAAACGATTATTGGGCCATCCACGAGAGAATCGTACTCCGCGTCGTTGTTCGGGGAAATACCTTTTCCCGATGCGAAACTCACTTCATACTTGTACCTTGCATGCTGTTGGCTTTTCTCTGTATACCTGTTCCTCGGAGTCTCCATCATCTTAAATAACTGCTATGAAACTTTTGTCGAGATCATTAACATTTCCGTAACGCGGAATTTCGCCAATAAAATTGAGAAGCTGAAAAGATGAGACGCCTACGCGTGAAAAAAAAGAAAAAAAAAAAAAAAACAAACGAATACGTGAGAAATCGTCCGACGAGCACTAAAGAAATATCGTATGAGCAACCGGTCGGTCGGGATGAAACAACCGCAAAGCCATTGGTGTATAGCGAGCCGTGGCTATACTCGTTTCCAAACGATTATTGGGCAATGAAATGAGAATCTTGCCGCTTCTGGCACGAGTTGATCGCGCCGCGCTCGAAGCTCTTCGCAAACACACGGACACACAAACGCAACACAAACAAACACACAGAAGAGTCACTCTCGGAGCCGGTTTTCTTCGAGCCGATGCCGATGAGAGAATCTTCACGGGGCAGTAGCTGCTACCGTACAGAAATTTCGCTCTCGTGAAGACGTCATCGAGACAATCATCGTCGTCGTCATTGAGGCGATGGAAATGAGAATGCTAGAGGTTCTCCCTTGCGATCGGCAATGCACGCGTAACGTTGAGACGAAATAATTGCGGAGGGACTAACCGGTCGAGCAACGTATCGTGGAGTCGCGAACGATGCGCGGAAAATTTACGAACACTTATATCGAAGCTTTTGCCGTTTGGTACGGATCCCGATTGGAGTTCGCGTTATCCAAACTCGAGAGAGCGAAAGCGATCTTTGGATACACCGAGCAATGGTTATCGTAAACGCTTTTACGAGAGACCCTTTATGCTTTACTGCCCAATTAGACGGTCATACAATTAAAAGGTCGTAAAAGTTTGAGAGCGCAAGAGAGTCGGAGAGTTAGAGCGTAGCGATGAGGAGTCCGAGGAGAGACGCTTGGGAGAACGCGTGGCGTGTGTGCCCGCCGGTATCGGAGTGTTTATTGGGATGTAAATGTCGTTGGATTATCGCCCCCGCGGTTCGCACCTCGTAAATTATTCCGTAACGAGCCGAGTAATGCCCGTCATAAGCTGCTCTCTGGCCGGCTGGCCATTTGCGTCCATTCTCTCTCACACTCTCTCCCTCTCCTGAGAGAGAGAGCCCCTGTGGCTCACGCGCGGCTACCGTTCTCCATCTCTCTTGCTTTACCCTCCCTTAACCCCCGTTGCAGCTCTCATCTCGCTATTATGAATGTTTAGTGTTATCCACCTGCTTGTGCGAGTCGGAGAAAAGGAAACTGTATCTCGAATAATGTCATTGTCTTATATATCGTTTCTTCGTAAAAAAAAAAAAAAAAACCGCTGAAAGACAAAATTCACACTTTACAGAAATCGCGTAGAGTTAAGCGATCTTAAAGCGCTGCAGGACTTGGGGTAAGAAATGAAATTAGCCGTGAGGTATGAAAATTTTTTTATAGGCGAAGAAAGGTAAACCCTCTCGAGGTGTGTCAGAGGTTAAACAAATCTATCACAGAGTATCGGTGATAAAAATTCTAATATAAATTAACAAGATTTCCGAAGTAAACGCAGTATCATCGACGATAAATAATAATTCAACGATTAAAATTAATGTTACGATAATTGAGACATTTGTGACAAATCTATCGACGATAAATTTCACACTCAATCGAAATACGTTGGTTTCCTGATGTAAGCGAAACGGATACGGAGGGTAAACGATGATTTTTACGATCGTTGAATAGAAACGAATGGTCCGAACATAAATTCGTCTATACGTTTTGTTTGTTTTATTTAGCCATCAGGCATTGGACATAAAGAGGCTTGTCGAGTGTGTGTCAACGAAACGGTAGGTGGAGGATGAGGAGGATAGCGAAGCTCTTCGTGATCGTGTCCTCTCTCTATACACGCCAAGAGGCAGTGGCCACAGTAGTCATTGCTCAGAAGTGAATGAGATAGAGAGAGAGACGAGTCGTGGGGCTCCGACAGGTGGCAGGCAGTTTGCTCGATAATCATGACGGCAGTAAACTCGGGTTTTATGACCACTTGAACAGAATCGTAAAAGTCAGGGCCTTTAAGCCCGGCGTGCGGCTCGCTGTGGGGCGCGTGTCGGTTACGGCAGTCGAGGCAGTCCCAGCCGCGTTCACCACGTCGTCGTCGTCGCCGTCGTCGTCATCGTCGTTGTGCGAATAGCGAACCGGGGGCGTGAGAGGAAACCGAGCAGATTAGTCTGTTTCTCGTTCCCTATACACTCGTTCCGGCGAAGAGTTAGTTGAATTGCCAAAAATGGGCCTTATGCCCCATTCAAAGTTCCATCGAAGATACCGCGGCGAGACGTACCGGGATTCGTTTAATGCGCAGCGAAAGAAACGAGCCGTTGAGTTCACGATCTCTTATCCCAACAGCGAGAAATCCCAGACGCGAGACCCCAGAGAGATAGTAATACGAGATGTTTTCTTTTTTTTTTTTTTTTACGAGCCTCTGAAATGAGTCAAACAAAGAATTATCCTAATTTATTCAATCTATATGATTCGTAAGCTCGGAAGGCGTTCGTTATCTTTACCGATCTAATCGGTAATACACTGTGAAAAAAAAACTCGGGGTACTAGCGATGGGAATTTATTTTCGGTAGCGTTAATCTTTCGTCAGGAGGAACATAGTATACCGAGCATAGCAACGTTTCATCTCATCGCGATATCATAACAGCGATGGTTTTTCTTTACGTCTTAGAACATCCCGACGTGATTCACAAGATGGAATATTTACTTGGATATATTTTAAAGTTAGCGCGTGAGCCATGAGTCGAGCAGTGAGGAGAGAAAGAATGTTAAAAAAAAGCTATACGAAACTTGGGGCGGGTGGTGAGAGGGGAGGAAGGTGAAGAAGGAGATGGAGAGAATGCTGCAAGGGGAAAAGAAAGCGATCGAACTTCGAAGCAGCGATGGATGATGGACGTTACCCTTGGGTGTTTCGAATAAAACTGAAGCGAGCAAGTACTGCGGTGGGGTCCATCAGGGCGAGGAATTAGGGGCCTCCGAGTGGCCGCAGTAACGAGTAAAGGGAATACATAGGAAGGGAGAGTGAGAGAAGGAAAGAACCTGCCAAACGAGAGAATGGTAGAAGCAAAAAAAAAAGTAAAGATGAAGAGTAGAGACGCGGAGAGGCAGGACGGGAGGGTAGGGACGGCATACGAGCGATGAAATAAAAAAAGGGAAAGAAGAGGAACGAAGCGAAAGGGCCATTGCACCCGCGAGTGAAGCAAATCTGCACTCTTGCTAAACCAGCATCCATTCTTCATTCCCGAGAGTCGACGCCGGGCGTCGCGACGCCACGTCTCTCGCTTTTGCCTCCTCTCTTTGCGGTGTCTTTTGCCCCTTTTTTATTTCTCGTTCTCTCGGCACACACGAGGGTTCGACGATAATCACCGAAGATCATGAAGCTTCAGGCTACTCCCGAATTCCTGATGTATATAATATGGCGACGGACCATTTTTTTTTCCGCTGATTCTTTTGGAAGAGCCGCGCGATGGCGGGTGCGTTAAGCCCTTTGGGGATCTATCGGCAATATTCGAGGGATCAAATTCATAAGAATTGCGCGTGCGAGAACTTTTTTTTTTCTACTCCATGAATCGTAGGACCGGCGTTTCGGAGAGTGACCCCGCAGTTTTGAAAGACATTATTTAAATACAGCGATAAAACGTTTTTGGGGTGAATTTTTGTAACGTTTAATGTTCATATTGCGACCCTGCCGTTTGAATTCGAAGCGTTTTTTTAATAACTATCGCATTCTCCAGAGGAATGATACATTTGGATTTGGATGTTCGAGAAAATCAATAGAGAATTTCGCAGAATAGTTCAAGAAAAAAAGTGCAGTTGACTGTAAAACAAAATTGTTTTCGCGAAGAATTCAAACGCGAGTATCGATCGGAGGTGGAATAAAAAATAATAATAAACATCGTACAGACTCCTGAGTCGAAGGACCAACTGGAAGCAATTCCCTTTGCCATCTGGCGGTTGCGCGACGCATCCTCGTGCCGTTTCTGCCTGCTGCATCCTACTTTCGCAGTTCTCTCGACCCGAAGGATAAAACGCGACGAGTCGTTTCGCAGTCGATATTTCCAGACTCTTCTTCGAAATTCCTCGAGAAAAGTAAATGCCGTGTATGGCAAGTGTGGGATTGCTAGTTATCATAATCAAGTTACCCGCAAGGTGTGTTAATTCAATTTTTTTCATTTTGTTTTGTTATAATTATCGCGATATCGTTGAAGTGGATCAAACTTTCGTATACAGCTGCCTACTTGCAAATCAAGTAATGCGATAAGTCGCGTTTGAGTCTCCGGTGCACGAGATAATATTATTAATTATCGAGCACTCAGTGGCCAGCAGCGCATATAATGAATAATGCGCGATGGGTTCTGGAGCCTCTCAAGACTCACACGGAAAGTGATCCGAAGCTTAAAGCGATTTCTCCCGTGAGAGCTCTATACTCTCGCGGACTCTTCTCGTACGTCCACCACCGAGGTAATTGGCGACCAATTTATTTAAACGCGAGTTTAAAACTCGTTAGAGAGCGAGCGAGAGAGCCTGTGGCTCAAGCGCGGCCTACCTTACCGGTCGCTCGCCCATTAAACCGCTGCAGGCCCCGCGTCCGCTGCAATTTACCCCGAACGATTCGACGCGCTCTCCGGACGCTGCGGCCGATAGTCATCGTAAGAAATTCGGCACGAGCACCTTTTTTTTTTCTGTTTTTTACCATTATTGTTTTCTCATATAATCAACCATCACGATCAGTGTCCGGAATATGTTCGATTAATGTACACTTCTCTCTGACCAGCAGGGGATAAAAATGGATGGTTCAAAGTTCGCGATGGCGAGCAAAAATTTTTTTCTTTTTTTTTTTTAAAAAAAAATCGAAATTTCGTTATGTAATTTAATGCCAGAAGAATCTACGAGCTAATGTAACACCTGCGTAATTCATACAACGCGGGAATTAAGGGCGTTGTTGAAAACTACCGTATAATAGGCCATTAGAGAAATAATAAAAAAAAGTTGACTCTGAGGGGGAGGTAACACAGAGAGAAATAACGTAATGGTGTATACGGCACGGAGGTTTTGATAAGGATCGCTAAATCGAGCCGGTAATGCGCGAGCGGACAATAAGTAACTCGGACTCGGGGGCTCCAGCAGCTCTCGTCGGCTTCGTGGCTGCTGTACTCGAGAAGTCGAGAGAGGGTGTCGGCGGTGAAGGAGTAAGGGCATAATAATGGGTACTTAGGCGCTATGGGCATCGCTCGAGCCTCAACCGTGTGCGCACCGTTCGCATCGCATCGGTCGGTTCAACCAAACCGCTCCCCACCCCTTCACCGTCGAATGAATGAGTGGCAGTTTGCATGTAAACAAACAAGTATCAATGCATCTAAATTGAAACATAAAACGAAATGAACGATCCCATAAATACACGGAGTTAATGGCAGGGTGCCTGGAAAGCTATTGCTTTCGGCTCCGTCGAGAGTTGCGCGCCATTTGCCATCGCGACGCTCCGTGTGGACGCTAACGCGACTTTGTTTAGACACTGATAAAGGCGTATATTAAAAATGAAAAATATTGCCAACGCGAAAATATAACGATAAATCGAGGATTGTCCGATTCCGCCACATTTTTTCGATCCTTTTTTGCATCGTAAATAAATAAGACGAGTGTTAGCATAGCAAATAAAAAGCCGACACGTTCGTTCGGTTACAGATATTCTCAACATTTTAAACCGCAGTTGATATTCTTGATTAAGTTTCAAATTATTACCTTGAATTATTCGATGGAATCTTCGTTCGCTTTCATCTTGACTCGTTTCGATCTGTTACTTCGATGAGATTCGTTTTCTTCGCAGCGAAACATTCTGAAAGCAAATAAATTGTTCTCCAATTAGTGTCTGTCGCCGGAGACCCCCGGGAGAGATAATTATGGAGGGTCAATCTTCGCGACAGGGATGTCAACGATCTTCAACGATGTCCAAGTCTGTCCTCTAATGATGAATCGCAAAATTCGATGCCTCGATTACAGCTCGAAGTTTTTTTTTTTTTTTTAATCAATTTTTCTTGAGTCGGTATCTCACGCCAGAGAACTACAATGTTTTCCATAGACTGTGGAGCTTTTTTATAGACTGAAATCGGCTCGAATCGACCATCAATAATAGAGACACGACACTGTAAACGCAATGAACCGATTTCATTTACGATGTTTTTTCTTTTATGAAGTGCTCGCGATAATAACTCGCGAGGATAACGGGGATGTTTATTCATGCGGAAAGAAACAAAATCTACTATGTGGATACATCGACGTATGGACTCCAACGTATAAACTGGTCCATTGAATCCTGCAGGCCGTGAATCCGACGTATCGAATAAAGAAACCGATTGATTCCGCCCACGTACAATGATTTTGCTGTTTGGCAACGAGACACACTGTGTCCTTTGTTCTCCATATTCCTAGCCGTCTTGTACAACGTTGATCGTGATGACATTAATATTCCGGGCGCCTCGACGGGCCACAGAAATGATCGAAGGGCTATCTGTCGACTCGTCTCCCACATATTTTTATTTCAATCTTACGCGGCATTTAAAATTCAAACAAAACGTTTATACACTCGGCGAAGATTCTCGTACAGGCTGAGTTTTTCATCATCGTGAAGCGCCGAATCTACGATCGGGCGACCCATGCAGTTCCGGATAGTCTCGAGTTTCGTTCGAGGTGAAACTTTATCACTCTTTCCAGATAAAAAAAATCGAAAAAAAAAACATCGAAAGAAATAAAAGGAGGAAGGAATCTCGGGGATATCTGTTGTTACGCAACAAAGGATATCGCGAGTGTGTATCGATAGACGGGAGGGAACTGTCTTGCATACGAGAGAAAGAGAAATAGAAAGATAGCCGGAATCGAGAGTCATGCGTGTAATAACGACAATGCCTTGCCGTAGTTCAAGACTCCGAGGCAGGCATAGGGCGAGAGAGATCGGCTGGGCTACACACTCTATACACTCCTTCTTCAACTATATAGTGAGTACACGACACGGATTTGCAATTCAAACGTCCGCTGGCGTATAGTACGCATAAATCGAAATGTTGTGCTGCGCCTGGCTGCGCCGGGTGGTAGAGAAAGGGGGAAGAGATAAAGAGAGTCCCGTGAATTGTACAGCGAAAGACGCGAAGCAAGTTGAGAAGGTAACGACGGGAGAGAACGGCAGAATAAGAGACGGCGAAATAAAAAAGAATCGACGAGATTGGAGTGGGGGAAGAGAAAAATAAAACTGCGAGTTCGCGTGTTGTATAAATCCAAATCTTTTGCTCTCGGACCCGGAGAATAATGAGATCATTGTTCGCAAAGAAAGAAATAATACACAAACGGACTGCCGTTTTGTATAGGAAACGACTGCAGATTCGCGCAAACAAAAAAGCTTCAACAGTTATATTCCGTTCGGATAAATAAAGCAAACACTGCATTGCGTTAGCGCGTCTTTGATAGTATACTGCTAAATAATACTGGAGGGAAATGTAGTGCGCGATGTTTATGCGGTTAACGTTGAACAGTCTGCAAGGCCGTAGGACGAAAGAAGGTAACTTTGGGTCCGGAAGAAATGAGGGGAACAGCCGATAGATAGTCCCTTTCTTCAACAGGGATAGTCTGAATATTCTTCTCAACGACGACGACGAGGACGACGACGAAGAATCGAATAAAGAGGGACCGAATGAAGAATGTCTTTATCGAAGTATTTTATCGGGATGTATCCAACTTTTGTTAGGGCCCTCTTCGTGCCACCGTTCCCTTCGGCGTAATGCCAAAGGGAAAGGAAAGCTTTCCTTTGTAATCGTACTGTGTTAGATCTCAACACAGCTACGCGAAACTACGTGCACTGTATTTGTTAACCAAGTAGTTTGATGTCATGTGGTCATGAAACGAAAGGATAAATAGAAAAAAATAAAATAAAAAAATAGAGCTCACGGTTGCCATATGCTACGAGCTGTTGATGGCGAAGAAGAACCATTTTCTTTCTTCCTTTCTTTTCGGAGCAATATAACTGTCTTAAATAATAAACGAGAGCTACGAAGCTGTGGCATTAGGTAATTAGATCGTTTGTTCCAAGAAAGGGCTCTTCTTTCCAGCTGCGTAACGGGTGGAAAATGAAAGGATCCCGAGCTCTTCCTGTGCCGCGAAGAACTTCGAGGGGTTGCCACCGAAACGGCAAAAGGGGCAAAACCTCACTGCCGATGTTCATTCGTACGTATCTTCTCTGACAAACGATGGATCCTTTTTTTAAAAAGTTTACAACGCAACACAAAGGAAATGAAGAATGTCTTTATTAGATGCCGCTCTTGAATCGAATTGGGTCCGCAAGCGTTTCCCATGGCGAGGATTGCCCGGCCTTTCGCTTCTCGTCCATCCACGAGACTCCGATTCTCCAACATGGGTGCCCCCCTCGTCGAGGTGGTCGACTCGGTGGAGCCTTTCTCCACGCGGGCTCCACGAGAGGGCACTCCCTCGATGGCAAAAAGGGGGCAGGGACTAGAGCAATTCGTCGGAGTTCGAAAGATACGTTTCTTCCCTTTAACGTGAAATTCTTTCGCCCGAAACGAAATTTTCAACTTTCTTCGAATGAACTCATCTCGCGCGGATTGGATACAGGTAAATTTCCGCGCTGCGGACCACAAGCCACGCCAAGGTCAAGGATTTAGCGTGACTTACGATCGTTCGATACGAAAAAAAAAAAAAAAAAAAAATTCTATGGTACAAATACACACGGGACATGACGAACGACAGTCCGAGGCGTTGTGCGTGGTCACTCGATCGTGCGGTTCGTAGGATCTTTCGATTCGTCGTACGTCACCCTGTATTTCTAAACCGTTGGAGACAATTTTTAACGTTTCATAAGCACGAGCGACCGGAAAGTAGCTAAATATAGATAGGTGTGTAGCCCCCGGTACTCGAGAGAATCTTCTTTAACATAATGTAAACTGTTCGTTGCACGATCGTAATTCAACGAAGGAACCCGCGTGTTTTCTGACTAAGAGCGGACCAGCCAAGTAGTACTGGAATAATCTCTAGGATTTCTATAAATCAAATGTCTATTGCGCAAGTATAAACGCGAGTATTAGACAGAGTATGAAGTCTGCGGAGTCTTACGAGACGCCTTTCATCATCGTCTTAAAAGTGGCTTTTCGCCTTCGTCCCGACAGAAGCCGAGAGCTACCGGAAATATCTTGTTCTGTGTAACAGATTTCTGTTTTCGTAGATAGCGCGAAGGATAGAGTCGAGTGTTGCACGAAACTCAACGACGAAGAACACTTCGTACGAAATCCCCGCGGCAATGGCGCTCCGGTTCAATGGAATAAAAAAATCCCCTCGCGGGGAGAGCCGGCAAGAGGGGTAGGATAAGCTAGCGAAATACTTCGAATATTTTACCTCATCCCCGCGTCGTCGGATTATTTTTCCGCGTTCGCCGGAAGAACGCGCCGAAGCGATTAAAAGAGCCCTTTGCTCCGCGAAAGAATAAATCCGCCCCCTGTCGCAGCGGGATTTGAGACAAAAACACAGCGGGAAGTTGAACGTGGCGAACGGGCTAAGCGGCACACATACAGAGGGAGTAAGGGTGGGAACCACAGCGAGGAATGGAGAAGAGGCAGCCGAGAAGTGGGTGATGAATAATGGATGGAACGCGCGAACGCGTTTTGCACATATCCCTGCGGTTTTCTCACTCCCATTCCGAGCCCTTTCGCTTCCGACGAATATTATCTTTCTCTTCTTCACCTCGTCGCTATCCGCAACGCGGAAAGTACACAGAAACTGTTGCCAGATCGAGGAACGCCTCTCGTAAACGAGCAGTAAATTGGCGAAGCCCCGCGCGCGTGGACAATGAAATTGCCGCGTTCGCCCGTGTAAGCTGTCCCGTTATTACGCATTTCTCTTGGTCTTATGATTATGTCGCGGACTATCAACCCTCCTGCACGTACGCGGTCGCTTTACCTTCGTCTCTTTTGGACCCCATCCCCGTGATTCCTCTCGCGCTGTTGATAGTGCGAACTTACTGCGAACGGTAGCTTCAACATTGCTACCTATAGGAATTGTATACCACACTAGAGTCAGCGAAACTGGATCGTCGAGTGGCCGATACGACTTACGAGAAGTAGCCCAGAGCTTAACCTCGGCAGGGGCAGTAAGCGGCAGCACGTAATTACGGATCGACGCGATCGTTATCGTGCCTCTCGTCGAAGCTATCTAGAGCTGTATTTATACGTGTTAGTCGGCGATGTGGACTCGCCGATGGGCATTGGACCGAGTAGATACGTTGCGAGAAAATCGTATAACGATCATTAATCGGTGATAACGCCTCGACGAGAGGTTTCAAACGTTTAGCCATCGGCTGACGTCAAACGTTCCGTGATCGATTCTTCATCAACATCTCTCATTCCCGAAGATAATGGGGATCTAATCTTCGGAACGATATAACGAAAAAACGAATATTGTAACACCGAACGTTGCAAATTTTCCGTACATAGTAATCATTGGCAAAGCAAAAACTCCGAATAATTTACAAGACAAATCACAGTATTTCGAACGGAAATTGATCGAAATGAAAAATGAGAATCTGCTTCAGGCGACAGTAAACTAAGAGTCATTTTCTCGCGGTGAAATTGATTTTTCAGCTTTGGAATTTAGAATCATTGAACGCTATCTTTCGAAGATAGTTGATATAATCGAAACGAGACAAGAAGTAAAGAATTTCGTGATTAGAATAACCGAGAAGGTCGAAGAGAGTGGAGGAGGGCGGAAGGAAGATACACGCAAAGCGATGGTACTCGCGTGGTTTTGGCCGTCGGCGGGCGAGATGGCCGCCTGCACCACTAAGCAGCAGCAGCAGTAACACCAGTGCGCCTCTTTTTCTCTTTCCTTTTTCGTTCCCATTTTCCGCACGCCGTTCCATAATTTTCAATTATCTCCAGCGCCGTTTTTATGGTCTAATTATTTTTTTATACGAGCTCACGGGACGCTCGCGCTGGCTACTTCTCTTCCCCTCGGCGTGAGTACGTGTACGTGTGAGTAATCGGAATGTAGGTTGGCGATTACGAAAAGTGGTCTCTCGCCGAGAGTCTCGGAACGGTCGAGTCTCGCACGTTGAATAAACGTCTTGCAATTATAACGCGAATATATAGTATATAGGGAAGTTCATCTCTCTCTCTCTCTCTCTCTCTCTCTCTCTCGCTCGCGCGATTTTCCAATCAAAATTAATGGCCGTCGCGACGCTATTCTATATTTATAATGGTTGTCCATAATAATAGCCAGCAATGATTATTTATAACTCGTACGTGCGATGTATCTTATCGGAGTTGGCTGTCTTATCTAATAGGAGCCGAAGACTTAGCATGCAAAAGAGCTTTTGATAAATTGTATCTAAGTTCGAGTTATGCCTAACGTACGCATAGCCGTTACGCGAAACACTGTAACACGGTAGTACGTTAATTACTTTTATGTTGGAGTACACGCTAACGTATGCGCTACAACATCGCACCTTCCATTATAAACCGAGAATGATCGATGGACTCGACAATACACAGCTAATTTTACACGTCGAAAGTACAACGTTTCGATGTACAACAAAGTCGACGATTTCCCTAATCAGCATTCTTGAGAGCTAAAAGAGTCTATTGAACCCACGGATTACGTGTAATCTGTGGTAGCAATGTCTCGAGAATTATCAAACAAAGCAACAGAAAAATATCGAAAAACATCGTAACAGTACAGTCAAAATGAAAAACCGTCTCTCGATGAATTGCTGTCGCGTTTAGTGCAAATCATTTGTACTCTCATTTTTCTTTTCTATTTTTGTCGGTGCGCACGCGAGCTTTGGGCACGAAATACAAAACAAAACATCGATTATTGAAGTACGAGAGGTACGAGAGCCTCACGGGTATACGAGTTTGAAAAGCTTTTAACGACGCCCCGTGCGCTCGCGCGAGTCTTGGATCGTATTTCGTCGTGTTACAGGGTGCGGGGAGAGGGGGGGGGGGGGGGGGGGAGTGAGCAACGTTGGGTAAGAAACGAACGTGTGAGGGAGAGAGGAGAGAGAGACGGAGAAAGATCGAGCGAGTTAATCTCTTTGGAGGGCGAAAGAGCAAGAACGAGCGATACGAAGGAGGCGAAAGAGTAGAGGGTGGCCACTTGCAACGTGCGCGCATACCTCGGTGCCGCCTCGGGCCCATAAGTAACGTCTCCTTAAATTATGACCTATCTTATCTTACGGTTACTTATGCGCCTGGGCGTATGTTTATGCTGGACGATCGTGAAACATTTCGGTGTCCCTCGCGACCGGATCACTGACCGCCTTGCCTCAAGAGGTACACGAGCCTCGCATGCTTCAACGAGCAGTGAAGTTTTACAACACAGTTAAAACTTCTACATTTTATAGCCGTACTTATATGAGATCGAAAAAAAAAAAAAAAGAAAAAAAAACGATAAAAAAAAAATTTAATCACCGTCATTTGATACTATTATTATTAATATTGGAACAACGTCGATTGAATTAATTTGAAGTGAGCAGTTTAGTCTTGTTACGAAGTTTCAATATTGAAACAGCGCGTATGCGGAGAGAATCCGATACGGATGGAGAAGCCATTTTTTTCGACCGCCATAATGGCATCGTTGATCGAGGGCGGTGTATTCTCAGGTAGTTCGGTGCCAATGTTCACGACGACAGAAGCGATTCTACTCGAAAGTTTTCTCTCTCTCTCTCTCCCTCTTCTCTCTATCTCCCGCAGCAGAAACGAGTCTGTTTGCCGTTCGAACACGCGACCGAGTATCCTATACCCAAAATGTTTTGACAAAGTCACACTGCTGGTGGCAGGTATACCCAATTTCCTTAATACCGTATGCAAATTGGCGCGGCTGAGAGCCATTAGCAGCTTCTCTTATTGCGGTAAAACGCCGAGAGAAGTAGCGTGACGACGAAAACGGTCGCTCCAGAGGATATTTTCAAGTCCTCTCAAACGCCGGTAGTCCGAACGGACTTTTGCCATCTCGGCTCGGAGTTATATGACCGGTACAGCAGGGGCGCCGTACTACGTATATACGAAAAACTACTCTCCAACATTCTCGACCTATTTTTCGGAAGGAATCCCACATGATAATGGGTTCTTCGGGAATTCTGACAACCGCATCTGGTCAAAATACGACATGCTATCTGGTGGTCAAGAAATGTACTGTTCTCTACCGTCTTTCTTTATTCAGACTTTCGATGGCTTTACAGTGAATATATTACGAATTATTTATCCACATACACGAAGTATGGAAATGATGGATAAAATGTTGCACGCAATAATTATCTCAGTGCGCTAACAAGCGGTCGGTCGACGTCCTGCCTAATCACTTGGATCGTCTATTTTGCTGTTCAATATTTAACTCGCCATGCGACCTTAGGTTTACACGAAGCAGCGGGTTGCATTTATCCTCGTTTATAATTATATTTCTTAGTCGTATAGTCGCACGTTAACACTGTGCATAGACTCGGTGACTCTCTACCAGTACTCCTGCACCTACTTAACACTGAACGCTGTTGAGGCTGAGCGTGCATGATCGTCGCGAGAGCTATGCCTGAGCGTATTAACGACGGCGTGGCGGTACGATAACCTCGCGGGGGCCACTAACAAGTGCAACGCGCCGATATCCTCGGCCTTTTAGATTGGGGAGATAAGCTGTACCCCGTGCTTGCCAACGAGCTCGTGTCTGTTCCCGGATTCGTCTGTGTGCGTGTGTGCGATAGTGAGCTTCATACGTGTACTTCAGACGAGAAATGGCGATAGTCTTTATAAAGTTCTGAATCTTTGTCACGATCTTCGTTATTAATTTTTACCGCGAAAAAAAAAAAACTCAAAATAAAAACCTTTCGTATAATTGCCTATTTTTTGCCACATACGTTGATAATTATAAATTGAATATTAAAGCTTCTGGTCAGTTAAATTTATTGATTTTTTTTCGATGTTTTGCCAATTACAGTTAGTTTTTAGTACGTATTTAGGTATTTTTTTCAACAAATTCGACGCGAGCTCACTGAATCAAATAACTTCGTTAGCTTATTTCGGCTGGAATCCCCATCGTACGCTTAATACATGATGCAGAAGTAACTTCGCATTGCGCAGAGGCGAGTAGCTTGAGCTATAAACAGTCTAGTCGAGAAAGCACCCGGGAGAGCGTTATCGGCGATTCCCCGAGGCGCGAGTGAAGCACCGGCAATCGCCCAGTGAGATCGAGTAGAGGACCAACGAGCACATACTCGTGGAATACGAGCGATTTACCGGGAAAAATTTAGAGAAGGAATCTCGGCCGGATGTTGGGAACGCCGGGGTTCCTCCTAATACCCGACGAAGAAGAAGCATAAAGTAAAGAAAAAAAAAAATCAGCTGACATCGTCGATGCGGTTTCCAAGATGCAGCGACTCAGTGCCAAAGTAAACAAAGACGCCACTCAGAGCTTACGGACTCTCTGTATAAAAATATGTGTCGTTGCGAAACGGCCGTTTACCAACTTTAAGCGTCGCAATTTTTCAACGAATATTGAGCAAATATTTCAACGATAGATGGATGGAACGAATAAACTGCCGCGAATACACGTGCCGTATCTGCTTATGTAGCTTCAATAAAGTTTGAGATATATGCGATCGTATAGGCATATATATATATGTATATATATCGACCGAATGCTGCGTTGCGCATTCGCGTTTCAAGTAGATCTCTGAGGTTTGACGTTGGTTCTTCGCCATGGCACCCATTATATATACCATTTGCCTGGCGCTCCTCTGGATTTCTGCATCTCTCTGTCTCTCGTCTGTATATAATACTGTTGAGCGCGTTTCATCAAGTGAGTTCATCGGGGCCAAGAAGTCTCGGGGAATGCGAGCTCTCGGCTGCGATCTAAAGAAGCCCTCGCGCGCGGCTCGGGTCCAGCAGCATCAGTTGACTGCGAGTCGAGCCAAAAGCCGAGAGAAGCGCTGCCGAAAGCACGAGGACAAACGCCAGAGACGACGACAACGACGACGACGCCGGCAAAAACACGTTCGGTATCGTCCTCCACCTCTTCCACCATCATTTCGATCCCTTCTTACCGCTCACCCTTGCCTCGAGCTTTTCGTCTCACTCGGCGATCTTCTCGCGTTCCTCATAGTCTCTTCTTCCTTCAACCCGCGTCTTTCGTCTTTCTTCAAAGCCCCAAAGCCCATTTCGCATTTGCTGCTTCCCTTTGGGGTACCTTCGCTCTCTCTGGACGTTATCCAGTTGCAAAAGAATCCTTTTTCCTCCGCTTGTACATCGTCGCACCACGGGATCCCGAACGGCGATCCTTCTTTGCTCTCTATCTCTCTTTGTCTTCCGTCGGGCCTCTGTCCACTTCGAATTCTTTTTATCTCTATTTCTTCTTCTTCTTCTCTTATTTCTTTATTTTTTTTTCATCATTTTTCTTCGTGCACAACGAAAGTTAGCCGTCCCTGTGCGCTGCACCATCGCATTGCTCGTCGGATTCTCCTTTCAGGATCCTCCTACACGGGCCTTCTTCGTCCTCTTACGCTCGCTTGTTCGCTCACCACGAAGTCGGTTCCTCTCTCATATGTATATGCTACATCGCCGCGGAGAGGAACGAAGGAACGCGGACGACGCTCACTGATTAATATCCAGATCCACTCCGAGAGATAGTTCTTGTTTGGATGAAGCAATTCCAGCCGGTTTTTCTGACGATATCTCGCGCCAGCACGATCTCCCGGGGTTAGCTTCTACGTGGTTCTCTTCGTGGGACTTGGAGAGAGATAGAACAAGGGATACCATACACAGCATTGTAGTTTCATCTTTCTTCTATATCCTCCTCATTCTATCATTCCGTTACCGTCCGACTCCTCTGATTTCTACGCTCGCATATAGGGGTTTTATATACTTTAGGATTCAACATATACGTCCGTTAATGTCGGTGTAGGTATGTACTGATCTCGAAGGCACATAGCCTACAACGCGCCAACATAGCCAACAACCTACAACGCGCATTGTCGGCCATATTAGTTTCTTTTTGCCTTCGTGCCTATGCTCTTGCGGCCTTTCTCAGTCATCGCACGGCTCGCCCTGACTATGTGCGCGTATATAAACGAAGGAACTCGCGAAGGAACCCTGCTGAAGTAAAAAAAAAAATTAAAAAAAGAAGTAACTGGTAGCCAACAGCGCAATGCCGCGGCACTCGTAAGGCAGAGAAGTGCGCTGTTGCTGCTGCTGTTGCTTGCCGTGCACCGCCTGGAAAATGATGTAAGGATCTCTCCTTCTCCGGCTTTACCTCCGCAACAATTTATAGTACTTCGTGATTTAGTCACGGTAGCTATATACCTACTGTGCTGTTGTATCGGTTATTCCAATCGATATACACTCGATCATTGATCAATCTTTGAAAATGGATTTATCGTATGGTTCTCTTATCTCATTCCCCCGGATGCTCGACAGTCATACATAGTATTCTCAGTTGAAATGATTCACGCGACTGCCGCGTATATAAAACGGATATTTAATCGAAGATCTAATCTCGCCGTTGCAAGTAGTTTCGAATTTATCGACGAGGCAATGGACTGCGGGGTGCATGAAGCCAAAAAAAAATGCAAATTACTGGAGTAACAAATATTGCTACAAAGGCTTATAGTTCATCAAATATATACATAATTCTGATTTTTATCGAATAATCTTTACGATTGCCGGTCGCATTATGTGCTCCGAAAAATTATGCAGATTATTATAAGGAAAACGTTATTTGCGAGTCATGACGTTGCAAATCGTGTGTTTTGACTTCGATTAATTGCGCGGCAACGTTTATTCGCAATGCCTTCGTGAAAAAGAAAATACTGGATAGAGAATCTCAATTGAGACGATGAGCTTCGTGTTAGAGGGTCGTTAAATATCTCTCTAGGCTACGAAAACGGCCGGGGGTCACAATGACATTGGCCTAAGCGTAGCCAAAAATAAATACGCCGTGATTCCTTCCTCTCTACGTGCTAAAACAGTGTGTCGGCTTACACACAAAAACGCAGACACACGCGTATATTCTATAGACTCTAATAATGGAGTGAAGAATCCCGTCAACAGGAGGAAACAAAAGAACTGTTCGTGCATCGAGTTATTATCGCCGTCGACGTCTGACTCTCTCACCCTCCGGAGGGTGGTTAAAAATAACTCTCAACAACGTTGAAATGCAACGAAGGCATATTTCGGACGCGAAGCAATATCGCAAGCGGGTTCACTAAGCATGAGGCGTAGTTATGCCAGTAAATCAAAGTTGCACGATAACTACGAGATTCCGAGTCGTAACAAAAGCCACGATAATACGGACAGTATATTAAACTTGAATTCTTGACGGGATCTACACGGTTGCGCAGAAATTATTTGATGAAAACGAGAATTCAGAGTTCGCAGGGGTTGTAAATAAAGTGCGAGTAGAAAACGCGGCTAAGCGAATGTGTAGGGGCCATTTCTCGCGTTCTCGCTGTGATTAAAGATACGAGAGAGGAAAGGAGGCTCGATGTAAGGGGTGGGGAGGTGACCGAGTCCGTGGCGCGATCTATTGTACAGTCGCGATGCCGTTTCGTGTCGCCGGCGGCACGTTGATCGCGAAGAAAACGCGAAAAAGCCACGAGAACGAAAAATGGGGATTTGTCGGAGGTTCGAATGAGAATAAAATATTTCGGTTAGTTTAGGTATGAAAGAAATACCTGAACGATGGCGTCAGCCGACGGCTCGTCTCGCGTTGGTTTTCTACAGTCTCGCTGCGGTCGGCCAAAGCAAACCGCGCCAGTTCATCCCGTTCTCTTTTCCGCGGCACTGACTCACGTGGTGACGCCAAGATGGCCGCCCTCTGCCTTGGGCGTGGCTCACATGTCGCACACGTATTATCTCGTCTCGCGTACCTCAAACGGACACCGAACACCTCGTCCACAAATTCATCACTCACGAAACAATTCACAGTTTTTGTATTTTTTTCGTTATCAATTTGCGGAGCGTTGACGAAAGCCGCGAGTTGACGACGTGGATACCGCGGGTTAAACGTGGCCATCTTGATTTTTGTTCCCCTCCAGCGCGCGGCTCACCGTACTCGGTCCAGCTGGCAGCCTCCGTTCGGAGCGATGCCGCGCCTCGATTCGGTACTTCCGCCATTCGTGAACGACTAACTTTCTGTCTCACTTTTTCGTCTATCTGTATCTGATTAAAAAAAAATCAATTATTATTATTTTTATTTACGATGATTTTTTATCAAGTTATTTTAAAAAAATACTGATACAGTCATTTATTTTCGGAGAGGAAATATGGTTGTTTTTTTAGATTCAGAGGAATTTGGAGTATTTTGGACGACCATTCGGGCTATTGTAACGAGCAGTATCTATTGATTTTTCAACTCTCCGACATCTAATAGCGAAATTATTTGCTTTTTCTTCGTTTTTCCCGAGTAATGATAAATTTTGAAGCAGATAGTATTTGGAAAAAAAAAAATTTCTGCAGTGCATTTCGAAATGATTGCAGATTTTGATCAAATTAATGTGTCGATAACATTCCTCCCCTCCGTAGGATGCTCCCCTACCCTTAAGCGTCATCCCTGCGCGTAGCTTAACTTGCCAGCGTCCCAAAGTAACCCTGTGCGCGTTCTCGACGTTTGCGTGCGCGTCGCTCGCGGCAATCATTTAATCGTTATAATGATTTCTTTTCGGGCAACAAAAAAGCAAGAAAAATGTTCATAACATCGGTGTCGAAGAACCGCGAAGATAGTGGTGTAAGTTGGTTAAAAATATCTTTGTGGGTAAGTGAGTAGAATCCGAGAGGGAAACGCAGCTAAAGCGCGGGCATCGTGTGTCGAGAGTCGCGTCACGTTGAGATAGACGATCGGTGTGTGTTGGATGCCGAGAAATAACACACGATGCTGAACTCGTGGTGGGGACGCTCTACGGCCATCTTGCCTCGTATGCGAGCACACGAACGACCATGGCGCTCAGCCGTCGGCACGATACTACGTTTCCTACGCCTGCGCAAACTTCACTCTTTTCTTATTTTTTCGTTAGTTTATAATCTCAATTTTTCAATGCTCTACTCTTTCCGATGGCGTCCTTTGGTTATTATCGTTTCTCTTCCACTATTCCAATTTCTTTTGCGTCTAATGCACTCGAGAGTCTTGTGAAAAGCATATAGTTGCCATGACACGAGAAAACACGTACTGGCGGATTGCATGATTTGGAATCGAGTAAATTCAATTATATTTTCAATTTAAATAAAACTTACGAACGACCGATATCGCTTTTTTGAAGTTGTCTTTTATAAGGCCATTTCTCACTTTTATTGAAAACAAGTTGTAAATTTTAATAATTCAAAAAGAATTATAGTGCTGTAAAATTTACTGATCGTGATGATTACGAAATGAATTTAAAAGAAAATTGCGTGTTCATTTGTTTACCGTTTTTTGAGCTCATAAACGACTTTCTAAATAAACAATCCACAATTGTCCAACAAAAATATTTTAAAAACTTCGCAAATTGTAGCACTGACAAGATTTAAATTTATTTATCAACTTTTGCTCGTTATCTCGTGTTTTTTTTTTTATCTGTCTTCGGTATAATTTCTGTGTACTTTGATTTTTCTCTATTTGCGTAATAACTATAACGAGCTGAAAATAGGCCGGAAATTGCTTTAGACACATTATCTCTTCGTCGTTTCGTTTGTAAAAGATAAAGTCACAATAGAAAAAAAAAATAATTCCGCTAGTTTTGAAACTATTGTAGCAAGTTGTAGTTGAGCGATTACAGTTAGCAAGGTCTCAGCAGGTCATAGTAAAAAGGTCGCATAATCGTGACAGTTCTCAGTGGGTATAGACTCTCCATTGGTTTTATCTCTCAAATAAGAAATAAATTGCAATAACGAGAGCTGATAGTTACAATCTGGTTACATTTAGCGAGAAAAAAAAAATATAATGAAAATTGCACGAGTACGTCGTGTCAAGAATGATCGACCCTTGACTTCGCAATCGATGAACTCCGAAGCTCGGTATGCCTAACACTCGAAGAAATTTATTGCATTTCACGATTGAAACATGCCGTTCTACGTGTAAAGTGCCAAATACACTGTGCGATGCAATGCGTTCGCTCACGTGGACCAGCCGCGGCATGGACCACCGCGGCTAAGGGGTGAGAGGGTCGAAAAACTCATCGGTTAAGTACATTACAATTAGATGAGACATCCAGAGGAGAGAGAGAGAGAGAATAGGAGCTAATATCGTAAATGTATATTCGAACGATAAGCGCAACATTTGTTATGCGCTCACGCTAGGAGAACCGACACAGTGCCGCCCGGACCGTCGCTATGCAATAACATTAATTTATTCCATCGTGCGCGGTGCACACGCGAACGAGAGAAAGAGAGGAATAGCGAGGCGAGAGAGGTTTCGCTTGTACGCTGTGCAGTAAATTGGTTTCGTGCACAGATGTATCGGTTACGGGGCACACACAACTAATTCGATACGCATTTCAAATAATTAATTGACGATACGAGTAAATAGTGGTCTAGTCGTGTACTCGTATGTAACGAGTAGAACTCGGATATATTCTTATTAATCGTTGTGAAAATGAAATCCTCGAGGTGCTTCATAATAATTCTCGGTGCGAAAGTGCATATCTCGTAGTCTCCCGACAAACTATGATTACGAGAGAGAGCCCTTGGGGTAACGAAATCTCTTGTAAAATCTCTCATACCCTTATAAACAGAGAATAACCGACCTATCGTCGAATCTGCAATCATCTACATATCAGCGAAAAATCTATATATCCCGAAGGTTAAATTTCGAACTATAAAAGAAAATGTTTATTCTTCCGCTCGAGGCGAAAAAAAAGTTATCTTATCAAAAAAAAAAAAAAAAAACGAAGTCCATAAAGTGTTTCGAAATAATCGAGAGCATCATTGTCGATTCACTCGTTCGCGTGGAAAAAAAACGATGTATTTTTTTCTTGCAAAAATTGGGCACTTACATTACTCTCAACCGAATATGAGAGACGTAAAAATATGAAAATTACGAAGCTAAGGAAATAAAGTTCGTAATGTATTATTTAACAAAAGCCAATAAACGCATTACCCCGCGATGAATAAAAATGATTTTGTTTAATGTTTAAACTTGAAACTCTGTGAATTGCAGAGTCCAGGTAAACTGCATATACGCTATACATCAGCACGAGAAAACTTCTTGCAACGAAGCAATTCTCTCGCTCGCGGGAGAGAGCAGTAAGGGTGTTGTATATAGGCTATACCGAGGCCATTTTCGTTTTTCGTTCACGAGAGCGTTTCTCCATTAACCCGTGGACGGTCCTTTCAGACTTACTGCATATTGATCCCATCGATCTGGTTCTCCCTCCCCCCTTCGTTGCCTTGGCTTCTCTCTCGCCCGCTTCCCCGCATCGCGACAGGGGCTACACGCTATCTTTCTTCTTCCCTTCTTCTCTTGTCCTCCGTACTATCGTTCTCTCGTCCTCGTTGCTTCGATTCCCGAAGCCAAAACCCCCATCCGGGGAGTGTGAACGAGTGGCGAGAAAAGAGTATAGTAGTATATCGAGTATACGGGAGAGCTCAACTCAACCCCCTTAAAGCACTCGCCGCGCGGCTGCCCACGCATGAGGCCAAAACGAGAAGATAGGCTTGGCGAGCGCGTCGCCAAGATAGGAGGCCCCCGCGATCTTCGGGGTTTACCTACACGACCGTTTCGCACTCTAAATGTATCTCGAGACTATAAAACCCATAAAATTTCGCGTAAGTGTCTGCCACCGCGGTCACTCGCGTCGCGTCAAGTGTACACAACCGATGCAGATGAAGAGACCGACAAATTTATGGGAAGCGCGAAGATGAAATAAAAAAAAAAGGAAAAGAAAAAATGCGAAGACATTAAAGAGAGTTGAAGCCGAAGCAGAAGTTTCTCTGCTTCTTCTTTTGCTCACTGACTTTACTTTTTCTTTTAGTTGTTTTTTTTCTTCGTTTTTTTCATCTTCGGTACTCAATTTTTCTTTCTCAAGTTTGTGTTTCTTTCTTTTCTTTTCATTGTCTTTCTCATCGATAAACAGTGCGTGTAGTATGCATTCTGTTGTACTATGAACTGGCAAGCTGACTCTACCTCTCTACTCTTCGCTCTTTCAGTCATTCTCGACTCACGTGCCACAGCGGTCCAATAAAAAGTCGTCTTTGTTTGATAGTCGGCTAAATCGACCTGCCAACCCCCTAATGCGTCATTACTGTCGGTCTTTACGGTCGACTCGTATCATTTCACTTAGGTATATTGATATGGCAACGAGTTCCCGACCTCGTCCAACGCGCAAACGGCATACTTTCTTCGAATGACGCCGCCGGGCGACGACACTATGGTCGAGAGAGGGGTTAGGGGGCGGGAGGGGGGGGGGGGGGGAAGCTGATGCACACTTCAACGGAGCGTATACACGACCGGCACGACTGGCCTATCCGGATTTTTTCGCTTCCGCAATTCTCTTACCTCGCGGTTCTCACGCCCGGCCATCGACTTCATCGTGCTTCCGGTACCCGATTATCGACAATCGTTACTTGAACGTTGTTACACGAGCGTTGACCAGATTGCTTTAACCATAAATTGATATTGCACCATCGTTAACGGCTACTGTTAACGCGTTTACCACGAGAGAAATATCGCGCTACTCTATAAGGATACAATTTGATCGATAATTTTCTTAGACGATCCGAGAGAATTTTAATGAAATCGAAAGACCCGAGAGGATGGGTGTTAGATACTCGACAGAAAAAGTTGCGCGGGAATTGAAATTTCTCGGACGAGCGGAACGCGAACGGGTTATGTTAAAGCGGACGTTTTTTGAGGTTTTAATATCTCACCTATTCGTTAAATCCGTGATTTTCTTCTAGCAGAAACTTACTGATCTCACTAGTCGAACGGTCGGAAAGAAACTAAAGTCTCGAACGCAGTTTAACCCCACGCTAGAGGCTCTGTAGTCCTTATACAACCCGACCATCGTCCTTCGAGGCGAGCAGCACGAAAAAAAAAGTGCTGGAAGCAAAAAAAAAAAACATATTCCAACGGGGCCCTAAAGTGGGTATTTGTGGACTATTGCGAGGTCAAGCCGTTTGCCAGACCGTTCGTATACGCGCGGCAAAGTTTAGCTACGAAGAAGTTTAACGTCGGGGCCCGGAGGTCCGCTCCGTCTTTTACTGGGGCCCCCGAGTGATTCGACTTGCACGAAGGCTGTCGAGCTCTCACAGGTTGCTAACCCTCTGTGTGTCCCGGTTATATGACCCTTTACAACGGTGGCGCGTCTAAAAAGTACACCCGCAATAAACAGCTCGCAGACTACCAGTCTCAGGGTCACCCCGTTTAGAGAACTACGTTTTTTAAGCCCGACTCCGCAGGGTCACGTCCGCTCGTTTTAACAACCCTTGAAACCTGCACGGAAACCCGCAGAGTCAAAAAGCCGCACTGTTGCAGGAAATGCCACGGACCGAGACCGAGCTATTCTTTATTTCTTCGTGTTTTAAGGGACACGGCCTTGAGATTCCTCGCGGTCGGTCTACGACGATACGCTGTTTGATGCTTTTTTTAAGGGCCGCAGGTATTGAAACGAACACCGGCTTACATTTTTTTCGGAACGTATCGTATCACATACATCGAAAAGTCACAGCAAAATGTCTATGAGTAAACGGTCTATGAGTAAAACAGCATAATAACAATAATTTTTCCATTCCATTCTGCAGTTTCAACGAAAAAAAAAAGTTTGCCTTAAATAAAGTTGTTTTAAAAGAATTACCAATGTAGAAGTTTTTTGAAATATTATTGCTCGTTTCAAAAATGAGTACAAAAAAAGTCCAGTATACAGCTTCGTGTACTCGGTAAAACGATTCGTGTGCGCAGGTTGCCAATTCTCAGGTCACCTCACGACGACCCTTGCAATTCGCAAGCGCGCCAAAGTCCCGAGAAGTACAACAGTTCTCGTTGCAGCCTTCGTCATAAAACCCAAAGCCCGAGGGGGGGTCACCCCGTTAAATGCTTTTTTAAGTCGAATATACTCGACGCTCGGCGTTCGCTTTTAACAACCCTTGAGACCTCGGAGTTGCTTAGTTTCCGTGACTGTGTAGATTGCTACTCTATACAAGTCCGGCGACGCGACAAGTAAAAAAGCCGCACTGTTGCAGGAAATGCGAAGACCCCGTGTCCATTCTTCGTCGGCATCTCGCCTTTTTTTACTGCCTTCTCCGTACAGCCTTGAAATTCTTTACCGCGTCTATGTCTCGCTTTTTTAAGAAAAAAAAAAAAAAAAACGAGTGAACACCCGCGGAGACTCGCCGTGTCCCATCGAGGCAAGGGTGCGAGTGGTAAACGAGCACCCCAATCGAAGACCCTTCGACGTCCTTGACGAGACGCTGTCGCCGGTTCGAAATAAAATTGCGCAAAGCGTGACTCACTTTTTTACGAAAAGGTAATTTGTCCCCAACGCACAGGTAAAAAGACCCAAACAGTCGACGAGGATTTTTTTTTAGCGCAGTACTGTTTGCACCAGTCTCGTGGCAAACATCGTTCGCGTCGCGTTTGAAAAAATCTCTCGGCAATTCATACGATATTTTCAAAAAATCATTAAATCCATCGATTTTTATCGATTATTTCGCCTCTTCTGTACATATCGCACAGCTTCGGTACATATCGCTACAATTTTTTTTTTTTTTTCAAACCGTTTAAAAAATTCTCAGATCATTAATATTCCAATTTCGAAGAATTACATAATAAAAAATCATCGTGTTAATATTAAAAAAAAAAAATTTAATCGATAAGTTATCGACATTGAAAATTTACATCGGGTCAAGCGTTTCTCGTCATAACAGGAGGGTCAAGTACTTGAGTAAAACATCACGCGTTCGCTCACTGGGGCGTGCCGTTTACTGTAAATTAGTTTGAACTTTAGTACTGTATACGGTTGTACAGGCGAGTTACAAGCGAAGCTTAAGCATCGAATGAAGACATATTCTCGAGGAGGCGCACCGCGCGGAGAGACTGGCACTCAAGATTGATCATGCCGCGGTACGGAGGCTCGGCGTGACGGACAACACGATTACAAACGAGAAGCACAGAGATATGCCTAGAGCTCAACCCCGGCGCGTCGTAGGACGCTCAACTTTCAATAAGGTAACGATCCACGAGAGATTGTAATAAACGAACTCGTCGGCAAGTTCTCTGTAGCTTCGCATCGTTGATGCATACTAATATATACATACGCGATGCATTCGTGAGAGTATCCATTATGTATTATTCAGAGTCGTCGGCACGAGCGCCGTGCAATAATAATCTTGTGAAATTTTCACCTGTACGTTATTGCGAATTCCGCTCATTTCAATGGGAGTCCGATCGCCCCCTTTCATTATTTGCGTGTATCCGCGATATGAAGAAGAAAATAAATAAAACAAATCGGCAACAATTTAACAACTGTACATTCAACACACGCGACATTAGCGTGCGGTGTAAACGCGCGTGCTGAAAGATTCGCGTAATTGAATAGTAAGATTCGCATCTGTGTGTGTTTCGAATTAATTATTACCTAGTCGACGCGCTTGTACGCTCGTGTACATTACAATCATACGACGCGGAGTCGACTACCGCCACTGTGCAGTTGTTGTATAATAACAAACGTCTCATTACGATTCGTTTAGTTCCAACTGGCGTGTGTCTCTCCCTCCAGTAACGTACTCTCATCTAACAGACCACTACATTACGATTCGCTTCGTAAACTCGAATATCATCTCTCGGTTTGTGTCCGTGTCCCTTCGTTTATACATCCAATTCATTCTGCTCTCTATGATTCGTTACGGTTAGTTTGATCACTCATTGCCAACATAAATATACGTTGAATTAAAAATAATTTGAAAATGTAGTCTGTAATCGAAACGACTGAATTCGATGGGATGTCCAGAATCGACTAGTGATCCCTGAGGGTCGCATTTGGTAGGGACGTCGGACAAACTCACCCTTCGAAGGGCATTCGTATCGACAGTTATCGCACGTACTCAGGTGGAATAGCCTCCCTCGATGTACACATAGCTGGTACTATAGTCCCGCACTATCTACAGTGTCCACGTCGTACTGGGAACGAACCGCATAGCTTCCATATATAGAGCTCGGTTTCTGGCATCGCTTGCCGCTAGCGGGAGAGCCTGGTGAACCAGCTAGCTGCTGCCTAGGCAGAGGAAGCCACGTTGTTGGCCAACTCTGCACAGCTCTGCGGATTCGACCGATGCTCTGTCGTACGGCAGAAACCAACGTTCGCGTTTCCCCGGCGTTCTCTCTCCGTAACACGAAGCACCAAGGCAGTAACTAACCGGATTCCGGGGTCGGGCAATGGCGACCGGACCACCGACCATACAGCGTAGAATATGGGAAATCTATGGGCTCATATCCACGACCAAACTGTACACTAGCCAAATGGACGCGGCAATAACGGCCCGTTAACGCTAATTCGCGGAATTCTGATTGACGATGGACGCAGAGGGAGGTGGTGCACGTACCAGGGGCAACTCCACTCATCCCCTGTGTACATATAGTGTTTCTCCGCTACTACCGATCTCTCGTTCCATCGCTCGTCGAGCTCGCATGTTGTTTCTCTCGCTTTCGCTACCCCAGCATCCCGACCAACCACCCCCTGGGCGCTGCGTACCCTCTACGAGTTCAAACACCAATACTGCTGTAGGAGTAATATACCGAGGTATGGTATATCGCAGATAGGGGTAATGAAAGTCATCCTTATTACCGAGGATTTAACAGAGATAGAAAGATCGAACTTGTTCCAGTTTTTTTTTTATTAATATCGAAACTAAGTTATTAAACTATCATACAGCAATTACTACATATATGAGAAATCGTTTGCAGCTCTCCTTTTTCATGTATGAAATATTCATGTTTTACGTAATAATTTCAATTTTACGTAATCTGATATTTCATTCACAAGTATCGATGGAATTTTTATTTATTTATTTTTATTTCACATTTCAATACGTCTGGAGCGGTGAATAAAAATGTTTTCGTCAGAAATACGTGAATTCTCTGTTCGATGAGACGCATTATCGTCATTTCTACAACCCACGCACACGAAAATGCGGAGAGCCTCGTTTCGTATATCGCGACGCAGTTCGTGTAATGGGGTGACGATCGGGATAGCCCCGGAAGCCGAGGGAGTTCTGCACCCTCCATAACACGTCGTGTCCATCTCTTTTTTCACGTGTGCCACGTATGTCCTCATTGACTCTATATTCGTGTTGTATGTGCGTGTGGGTGCCTCTTTCTCCGATCCCCTGTTCTCTCTGTTTCTCCCTTTATCACTATTCGACTCCATGGTACATCGAGGCTCAGCCAACAGCTGATTTATCACTGCGCCCGCGGTCCAGCCCCTCGTTCGGGACCCTCGCAAACTCTGTCCGTTCAACCCCTCTATGCCCCATGGTTTCTAGATCACGTTGCTTGATACACGCGTTATAAGAAACGCCTACAAGCAACGAAATATAGAGAACGACTTGTACCAAATTCAGACGCCTCCAGCGTTCTTCTCCCTTCGCGCTACCGTCTGATTGTTGGTAGATCATAATAAAATAGATTATTATAGGCCAATGCTAGAGAGCAAATGAAATCTCGAGTAGAAAATATTAGAAAATATTATTGACGCGTGTCTTCCGAGGGCGGGGGAGGGAGGCATGAGTTTTCATTTCAGTAACACGATGCGTCAGTTGTTACGACACAGGTCGATGTTTTACATACGATATCACGTTTTTTATTGCTCCGCGACTCTCGGAGCATAGCGGGGAGACCTGAATTCCCATTAGAGGCACGTTATACTAACGCGAAACTCTGTAAAAATGATCTAAGACGCCGTATCGCAGTTCGAAACACTTGCTACCCCCCTCGAAACTATGGAGGTCGAAGCTATTTGCATTTTTTTCTTTCGTCTTCCTCTTTCGTCGTACACACGCAGGCGGAAGATTTCTCGTTTTTCCCTGAGGAATTCCGAGGGGAATCAAAGAACTCCGGCCACGGCACGAAGTTTATCCGACGCTCGGAGGGTGCCGAGAGCAAAGGGTCTTTAATATTTTTTCATCTTGCGCTGTATACAACGATTTTTTTTGCGCGCAAACGCCACCAGAGGAATCGACAAAAATATATCTAGTGTTTAAAAAAAAAACCAAAAGAAAAAAAAATTTAAGTTGTTTCTCACTGAAACGATCGTAAATTCTCGGCTCCTAAGGACTGGGACCACTTTGTCCGAATTAACATTAGTACTATCCGCCGTTTCTTCGGTCTCGATGATGAGATCATCGATCGTTTTAAGTGAATTCCCGAACGGGGCACGTAGTTACGAAACGTTTGCGTGCGCCAGAGGCATTCCAATTTAAGTCGCGCGTACGTTCGAGTGCAATTTCGCCTGTTTATTTATAGGCGTACAATTATCACGCAGGAACACAGCAGCTCGCTTCGATTATCATCCTTCCATCCGTAGTAAACGCTGCAGTACGTTCGAACGAAACGTGTGCACTGCTGTTTTCCGAATACGCTGAACTGCGAATAATTCTTATTATTAATAATTATACCCCGTGCACTGCTGTTTTCCGAATACGCTGAACTGCGAATAATTCTAATTATACCCCGTTGAATGTCATTGAAATACATTGATTCGAGCAATAATTTCAACGGCTTACCAACGATTTATGATTCATTGAGCAATATCCGCGTCAAGCGATGAGATAACAATTTAAACAGAAACCGAGAGCTATTGAGAAAGCTTCAAGGGCCGAAAGTAAAGGAAAGTCGAATCGGCTGCTGCTAATGCTGTAGCGCTGAGACTCGCTGGACCAGTCCGCCATCTTGATCTCTCCGGGGCTTAGCTGCTGTTTCGTCGAAGCAGTGAAAAACGAGGATTACGAACTCTAAAGCCATAACTTTTTATGTACGAATAAACACAAACGAAATTTCAATTTTCAGCTCAAAAAAAAAAAAAAATGGCGAATAATTATTACGAAAAATTATTTTCTCATATCTTAAGGTAACGAACGGAGTTTTGTGAAGATATGCAATATTTTTTGTAAAATGTAAAGGTGTTGCTGGAATGCAATACAATTTTAAGCTATTTAGAAATTTCTTAACAATTTCGTGATGTTGACGAAAATAAGAAAAACCCGCGTGCGTTAGGAAATAATAAAACGGTGTAAAAAAAATTCTTATTAGTTCGCGAGCTCGAGTCTGGGTGTAGCACCCTTGAAGCCGCGAGTTTCTCGCGTAGTGCCGCGTGTAACCAGCAATTTTGGGATTGCCGCCGGCTGCAGATTAGGACCCAGAGCGGGGGGTGTGTGGCTCGCTCGATGGCTCGTTGGCGGGTGGCAAGTGCTACCCTATCGCCGAATATTGCTGGATAAGAGACCGGACCCAATTAAAACGCTAATAACAAGCCTCAGCCGACAAACCGACGAGCATCACGCTCTGCGTTTCGGCGTCGATTCTCTTGCCGACGGTAAACCGTGATGGCGTTGGAACTTCTATGCAAGTTTCAGCCTATTCTTTAGCTGCTTCGATGAATGTTGATCTTCTCGATATTGTAATAGACCATTCGTGTTTGTTTTTTTGAGAAGGCATAGCATACGGTAAAGACATGAGCGACAAGGTAAACGGATAAAGCGAAAAGCCTGTTTATCAAACGTGACTGCAATTTCAATTCGCGCGTTATCACCTCACACTTTCCAGATCTGTGAGAATATCGGGAGTTCTCATACCGTACGATGCTTCTAAATTTCTAATCGATGAACTATCGAAACTTTTTCTCATCGATTTTACATTCGTAACTGCACTTCCCGTCCACGTTTACGCGTTTCCCAGGTAGAAAAGTTCATCGCACAATAGTGCACGTTGCGATGCTTTGCGATGTTCGAAAAACACGCGTTATCCGTTTTGTAAAAGAAAAAAAAACTGAGAGGTCGTGTGAACAAAATGTCGAGGAAGTAACGCGTCCCGACGAAGGATTCGATGCCTCTCACGTCCGGACACTGTTGTGATTCAAACAAAAGCCTCTCAATGTCCTATTCTCGCCGGAATCTTATTGCTTGTTTGACTCTCTTCTCAACGCACTTTTCTCGAATAAAATGAACTCAAACTTTTTCACATTGGGATTAAGATGTAAGCAGAGATGTTTAAGGTTGTTGGCAAAGTTTTCACTAAAGAAAGGTTCGCGTGCCATCGCCGTTATTGTAACCACTTTCTGGTAAACGAGTCGCGCGTACCGTCGGAAGATTACGAGGATCGAACTGCGCGACTAAGAGAACCGTCGCCGATTGAATGCGTCTCATTAACATTTGGCTCGAATCATTAGCGTCGAAGATTGTGCTACGAAAGACGAAGCAAATTACGAATCGTCGAGCGACTCGAAAGCTTCTCGGCGAGAAAGCCGCGATGATTAGAACGTGGAATAAAGAGTGTTGGCGAGCGAGGGAATGAGCACAAATGTCATCGTTCGATAGTACAGCCGCAATTGAAGCAGCGAAGCAGAGAAGTACGGTAATGAAGCGGAATAATGCTGTAGGTCTATGACCTATTCGCGCGATTTAGCGTTTCCTCAGGCTTCTCCAGACTCTTTTTGACCCTTGCAGTCGTCGAGCTAACCTCGTCGAGAATCTACCCACGTTCGTTTTTTTTTTTTTTTCTTGTCTACATAACCCGCCAAGTTGAGGACAGAAAATCGTCTCGAATAACGTAGAAAGGCTTACGTATGTATAATAATACACACACGAGATTGGCACAGAGGTTTCTTTCTGCGAAACCACACGAGAAAGACGAGACAAAAGTGCAGAAGCGCCAATCTTATCTTACCACTCGTTTCGGAGACGTCTGACAGCTCCCGTGTGCAAATTCAAGATTCGAGACTTTCCTTTTTGATACCCCCTTAACCTTCGTGAAATCCTCGAGTCGTCTTTAACCGTCGAATATATTCTCTTTTTTTTTTTTCAATAAAAATTATTCAATATAAACGTATATCTGTAATCTGTGGAAGGTTTTTGGACTTTTTATACGGTTTAGTGAAAGATCTGTTGAGTTTCAATAGGAGATACGCGTTAATCGAATACGCTGATGAAAATAACTTTTTTTTAATCAAAAAATTTTTTTCGACAAGTTCAATGAGCAATGATTGCTTTCGAAATAATCTTTTTTCGATAGCTACAAACTTGCAATTTCGACAAATGAATTTCACTTTCGATTTATTATCGTTACAAACGCGGAATGGAGAGAAAAAAAAGACGGGCATGCGTTTCGTTGATAATCGATGATAATGGTTCTTCGTCTGGCGGTAAATGACTTTAAAAACTGGTCTCTTGATGAGATCGCGATCGCGACGGAGAAAACACATTTACGAAGTGCCCTGCGTTGTCTTCTCATTCTCGCTTTGGCATCGCTCGATTCATCTCCAAACACGAGTTCTATGTCTTCAACGTTGTGGCACTTGGGAATCCTCTGCCACCGGGGCGTGGAGGATTCTCTCATTAAAACCAAAGCCTATGTACCACGCGGCAAGTTTACCCCTCGCATTCTTTTCGAAGAAGAGAATCTTCCTTCGTTCGATCACGATACGTGACGGCATTCTATCTGATGTTTCGTTTCGCGCCATCAGAGAGCGGCGTTACTTTCTGTTTTCATTCGTGAGATGAAAAACTCGTCCTCGTCATCTCACCTCAGCGACATTCCTTCGATCGACGATAATCCACTTGGCAATTCTCACAGTCGATCGATGCATTCTGACCTTTTCCGTTCGTAATCTTCTAACATAGATTGGCACAACAGTCTATTTAGCTGACGTCGATGCGTTTATGTAATGTTCCGAGTAATTAAAGTCTTACAGCATCCGCGGCAAGTCGGTCAATTTAAAGGAAACTTCCCGGGGATACAATCGTGTAATCGTGAGGTATACGATTGGCATCTTTCTGTAAATATTCGTGTTCGTCTCTTCACCGCATTGATGATCGATAATCATCGGTTTCGAAGGTTCGGATGTTCATGAATTTCAAACAAAAAAAAATGTTATCATGTGTGCGATGTTTGTTCTTGTAAACGATTCGCTTCATTTTTTCGCTGTTGAAATTTCATCTCGAAGTATTAATAATACAGTCGGGTAACATCGAATCTTCTTGATCGCGGGACTCGGTAAGTTCCGCTTTGTGCTGCGCTCGGAAAGTGGATATATACACACGTACAGCGCTGCAGACACGAGGTGCACACAAAGCTCTTGGTCGAGATTCCCTCGCTGATAAAGGGGTAGAAAATCAGCGGTGTGCACGTGCAAGCAGAGGCCCTCTCTCCGTCCCTCTTTCTCTTTCTCAACGGGCCACAAGCACAGCTCTTATGCCTGCCTGACTCTTATTCGTCTTCGTGTCTCGTTTACCTATAGAATGCATTTACTATGCTTTATACTACCCTCTATTTTCCTCCCGTTGTACGTATGCTTCGGTTCAGCCCACGTTTCGCGAAAGCATTAATCACCGCGAGGAACTCCGGAGCGCAAAAGCTAAGATTCTGATTCGTTTCGTGTGACGGTCTCTTCGAATTCTATTCAATTTCAAAGACTTGCTTCGTTCGCATCGCGATCTTTAAAACTGTACATCGTTCGACACAGAAAAAAAATCAGATTCATCGTGCAGTAAAAAAAAAAAATCGGCTACAAAGATAACTGTCGTTTCGGGTACTGCTGATCATCGCCGATCGTTACAAACGCAGTTTAAAGTTAATGAATTATTTTTTTCGATTATTTTCGAAATAAGAGAAACGCCTATCTTTAGAAAGCTCCTTGCACCTGAAGTCCCCGACAGCCGTTAGCAAGTTAATGAAAATTTCCAAAAATGTCAAATAACTTTAACTTCCGAGGTACCACCACGCGGAGGTGACTGCCTCGAGAACTACCGACAAAGCTCGATCCCCATGTCAGGACCGTTTATAAAAGGTACTATCATGACGTAGGCTTCTCGTACTCTTCTCGATTATATACTCCGCCGGTCAACGGAATAATCATGAATTTTCCACCAATGATATACCCCTACGATTTATTTATATTGCGATGGCATACTTCTGAGCTTTGATTCGAAACTATAAATCAACTTTTTACACGACTAATGTTGCGATATGCTTCTGTCTCGTGTCCGTCTTTGAAAGAGGGTGTGCGTGAAGTGTGAAATGGGACCGGGCCAAGGCTCGTTCTGTGTCTCGCTTGATGTTTATACATAGAACGTTCGGCTAGACTCCCGAATCTTCAACGGTAACAAGCGGAGGCTCGTCTCAAGCGAACATGACACGCGGCACTCGGTTGAACAATATTAACGCAACGAAAAATCGCGAATTATAAAAGCACTCTCATCCGAAGCGAGCGATTCGCAGAACGAAATATAATTACGGATATCGCCATCGCGCGGTTCGGCCGGTCCATTTCGTCGGGGATATCAGGCTACTACGTAGAGTAGCCTATAGAAATCTCCGTGCATGACGCAGCGCTCCTCGCTGCTGGACCACAGGAATATATATACACAGTAGGTGTATACGAAAACCAACTCCGAACCGCGGCGCAACTTCGCTTCTCGATGAATAATTCAAACGCGCGAAGCTGTGCGCGATCTCTTGCGAACGAAAGAGCCGGTATACGCGCGAGAGAACATAACAGATACTCCGTCTGTATCTCTCTTACATTTCGTTCCATTCTTCTATCTCCGTTCGCAGTTTCTCGCGCGCGCGCGCGCGCGCGCAGAACTCAAGCCAGCGAAAAACGACGAAGCTCTGTACGAGGCGAAACGCACGACAACGACGACGAGAGTATGAGCATTCCTGCACGCATTCGTTCAACCGATTGTAAATCTTTCTCTCTGAAGGGAGGGAGGGGGGAGGGGTAGAGGATGAGAAGAGCCTCTCGTGGGTTATACACAGCACACTCGCGATGTTATACGCCAATGAGGCCCCGACGATGAGATACTGGCTCTTGCTTTATTATATTGGCTTTGTCGCCGTTTCTCGCGAGTCGAGAGCCGGCGAGACAGACGATACCGAGGAGAAGAGAAGAGAGAGATACTCGCGCAGTACTTCTCAGTTCATACGACGTCGCTTTGCGGACTTTCTCAGGCTGCTGCTACTGCCCACTGCCGATTTTACGCGGCTTTATTGCACAGGTACACCCCGATGTCGGACGATCATCGGATTCATTTCTTTGCTTATGCCAACATAGAGAATAAATGGCTTGCGTGTACATTCGGCATCAGCGTGCGGCTCATCCACTGTAGAAGAAAAAAAAAGTTCGAGAAAACGTCCGCTTTGGAATATCAGCCAAGTTTCCGGATTGTCGGAGAAGAGCTCGAAGAGCTAAAACGCTGCCAACGACACGAATAACTTTGAAGACGGCAAACGTTCATGAGACAGAATTCGAGAGAGAATCTCTTGGATCTCGTGACACCCCGAATTTAGTTCAAGTCGTGACGAAGCCCGCGGACAGATATCGCATGCGTTCTATAATCATAACTGGGGAAAACATAGGTACTGAGCTCGAATTTATGAAAAATCGATTAGTCTGTGTATGAAAATAAATTTTGAAAATTGTCGCAGTGAATTTAACATTCGGACACTTGTGTTCAACATCTTTCACAAAATTGTTCGCTATAACAAAGATTTTCGTCAGTTTTATGCCAAAGTGAGTATCGTTTCGGAGAACGAACGATCGCTACTGAATGAAAATTTTCATCGATCTTTCGCCGCAACAATTTCGATAAAACCGTCAAAGAAAATTCATTCATGGGCGACTTCATCCACTTCGTTGAATAAAAATGATCGTTCGAATAAATTTCTTCGGAAACTTCGAAGGCACCGCGAAGTTGCCGAATCGATCGATTTTCGTCTCGATATCCTAAACTTCACACCGAGACACGAAATTCTCAGAGAGTCCCCGGAGCTCGTGCGATTGCACCGCGCATATATACAGTCGTAATATCCCATGCATTCGCAATCGGAGGTTACGATACGAGAAGGAGAAGAGAGCGAAGTACCCTCGGGAACGAGCGAACGATAAATAATCGATTCGCAATGGCAGTCCCCGTGAATAAATCTCTACTTCTTGCTTCATTCGTCCTCGAGCGCTGGTGTTGGACTCTTGCGGAAATATACGACATGCCGCACGATGAATAAAGAACTCTAGCAACGAATGAACAAAAAAAGAACGAAAAAAAAAAAAAACGAGACGCAAGTGTAAAATCGCGTGGGATCAACCCCTGACCACATTTTTCCTTCATTCATTCGAATTCAGTCGGAAATTCTTCCATTCTGTCTATCCATATACAAACCGCTGTGCGCACGTATGACACGATCATATATTCCTACGAATCCCCCATGCGCGATCACGTAGAATGCACGAAGTGGAAAGCACATCGCGCGAGATCAGCGTGCACGATACGTGGCGGTGTACACGACGTTGAAGAGGGTCAGTAGCGACCGTAATTTCTCGTCTGGCACATGGCAAGCGAGAGAGGAGTAGAGGAGAAGAGAGAAAGAGACTAAGACCGAAGTGGTGTTTTCGCGTGGTCGAAGGTAAGCCCGGATCATATTCTTAACGAGAGTGCTTTACGACATGTAAGGTCCTTTATCTACGGCGGCGTTGCGTTGCGTTGGCGTTATCCGAGCCAAAACGCGAAGGTGAGCCCGTCGTTCGATGTGTACAGCATATGTATACCGTGTGTTGTGTGTTGTACACAACGGTAGGAAGGGGTTAGCGAGAGAGAGAACGAGGTAAAAGATCGCGTCTCTTCGAGGATCGAGGAGCGAGTGAAAACGCAAGAGGGAGAAAAAGATCTTGATGTATTTCGCACTTAGCTACGCCACGCCATTCTTATTCCAGGGTATATCTACTACGTGTGTGCTCTTCGCTTCGGGCAAAGCTTTTGCTTACTTTCCAGCTTGAGAGAGCCTCGTATAGCCCCGTAGCCTCGCTCTTTATGTCCCTTGTCCACTTCCATGTACGGCCGCGTTGAGTATACATACGTACCTACTATATCCAGTACCACCACCAAACTACCTATATATCAGAAAGTCGTTGATTTCGTAGTGTCTCTTATTCGCTCGGTGGTGTTGCTCTTTCGCAATCGTTCGTCCACAGGACGACGAGGGACCTACGGGGCTTGTAGAAATACACATGCACTTTGTTCCAGTGTCGTTGTTACTCTGTACTCTCTCTCTCTCTCTCTCCCTCTCTCTCTCTCTCTCTTGCTTTCTTCGTACGCCACCGGTGACTGAGATCGGGTGTATATGCTTCATCGAAGACCGCGCAAGGGGGGAGCTCATGGGCCGAGCGTCGAGCAAGGGTGCGAGAGAAACTTGTGGCCCGCCGCTGGGCTCTCCCATCATTGGTATCGTAGTACCTCGTAATTTTCCACACGAGAGGGAGACGACACTTTATATATACTATGTTATAAGTGCCACTAGACTACTGGAGGTATTTCTGGGGATGGGGACGCCGTGTTTGATGCTCCGTCTATTGTTCGAGATGAGAAAACCGATTCATCTAATGAGCACGTTAGGGCCACCAATTCTATCGATCTATGTAATTAATAGTGGAGCCGAAAAAAAAGTGGTTCACGTCTACTCGAGTTTCTATTTTTAGACACTAATTCTCTTATAATTAATCCTCTGTACCATTTTTTATCCCTGTGGAACTTTTCTATATTGCGTATTTGCATTTTATTCGAAATATTAATTATTTGAAAAGTACGATAGTATTTTTAAATACATTATACAGATGATTTGTCACATTTAATTAAAATGTCATGTAAAAAATGCTTGAAGTTGCGTTTTCGCGTTAGATGTCTGGAGCGACACGAGAATAAATTCTAATCTGCATAAAACAGTGGTAAAGCCGCGAAGATGCCTACGCGGTGTCTCAGCTACCTGGTAACCAGCAAGACGGCCGCTACTCACCGCAGTCAACAGCTCCACCTATAAATACCCTCTCTTCTATTTATCTCTCGTACCATTTCACGACACTAATTCCTCGTAATAACTATATTAACTATACGCAACGAGATAACTCGCGGTGAAAGAGGCGAACCCGTGAGTTTCGTCGAGGCCTCTGTTGGATCACTTCGCGCTCTGAAAACGCTATAAAGATACCAATACACAGGCGCATAGTGCTATAATACAAGTATCGCTTGTTACCCATCTAAAAACCGCCTTCATGCCGACCTTGCTCTGCAGGCGAACCGGCACACGATCGTAGGGTACACCGGCTGAAACGTTCGCTGGTGCGTTCGCCAAAGAAACTCTCCTCGCGTACGATCTCTTCCTTTTATTCCCTATCGAATCTCGAGGGGTTGTACCTCTCTTCGCGGCTTGTTCTCTCGGCCAGCGATGTTCGAAGCTCGGGTTCTCCTCGAGATCATTCACCCCGTTGTGTTCCCTCGCACGTGCAACACGGATAAGATCCTCCGCGCGGGGCTCTCAACTTCGAGTACGCTAATTTGCATTCGCTCGGCGAGAAATCGCACCGATAGAGACTCTCGACCGATGTATCCCCGTTCTCGTATATGTGTGGTCTCTCCTCTGCAGGCATCGTCGATCTCTTCGGTGTATATCGTTGACGCTTGCTTGCGCGCCGTCTGTACGTCGTCGATGAATCTACGTAAATGTTGTCTCGGTCTCCCGTATGTATTTTCTCTCCGCAGCATCGCGGTATAGTCTTTCCGCGTGAGTATTACAGATATACGGAGTGCATGATTTTGCATGCACGGGGGTCCATTGCCGTGTCCTCGGTGTGCGCTCGAGGGAAAGAGGAAAAGAGAGACGCGACCAAGCGAAGAACAAAAAGGGACGAAGCTTGCCGTGTAACAACGTGCGAGAGCCTCTCCACTCGACAGGACATCGCTCACGTCGAAGCGGCAGCGGGAGCAGCACTCCCCAAGGGTTTCGCACTGTGCGCGAAAGACCAAAGTGCACGGCGCGGAGAAGGCCCACGTGAGGGGTTGGGGAGGGCAACTCTACTCGCCTCGTTCTCGTACTCTTGTACCTTCGTTATCCACTCTCCATTTATCCTTCAACGGTACCCGTGTCTGTGTGTACTCTTTCTTTACCGTAGCTCCGCCTCTGTCTTTCTCGCTATTCGTTTCTCTCCTGCATGCCCTTTTTTCCGTCGACTCGTTTGTTTCCCTTTCCCCACGGGGTCGCGGGGGACTCCTCGTAACCGGAGACTCGCGAGCGCCATTACGCTCACGAAGAACATCGTCGGAATATTCGTACTGTGGTAGACTAACGAAATCGTGTGGCGAAGATAGATTATTCACGCTATGTTTGTAGTTTTCACGTCTTTTTTATGGCAATTAATCCTTTTTACGTCCTTTGATAGTTTTGTTATCAATCGATGGACGATTTCCGACCGATAGGAGGTACCGTGGAATTTTTTAGTCGAGAAAGATCGTTCGATTTGCACGTTCGTTACTGTTGGCATAGGAAGCTTCCCTCGTGATTCAAGTGGTCCGCGCAATTACTCTCGGCCGTCAGGCCCTTCGAAGAGGCTTGCCGAAGGTCGGAATTTCTTTTTTTGAATTCTTTCTTTACACACCGATTAAAGATACTGACGACAAGTGCTCGTTTATCCGGAGAATGCGTTAGATGTTAAACAATCTCGAAGCTTCCCTTTCCCGGAATTATTTGCCGCTCATCGGCGTTTCAGCTTTCACACCTACGACTGGGAGATTCGGTGAAAGATTTTCCATTGACAAGACCCTCGGACTATCGTCGAGGCATTCGTCCATTCCTAAGTTTTTACGGTAGCCGTTTGCCCCTCTTGTCTATTGAAGTTTCGAGCGGTTTTTCCGAGAGCCGTTGCAGTGGGCCATGTGGCAAAATCATGTTGCGGTTGAAGTTCTCGAAAAAAGGATCATTCTCGCGATTCAATGTGTCACAACTGCAGTGGCAATGCTGCAAGCGGAAGAATCCCAACGAACTGAGTTACTTCCTAATGCCAGGATAACGGAGAAAGGACGAAAGAGGGTTGGTTTACGAGGCAATAAAACGGGCGTCGCGAGAGAAACAGAGACGCACACACATACGAAGCTAGTAGAGGAACGAGAGTAGAACTCACAGCGAAACACACCTTATGCGGTCTCGTGCACACGCCCGGTATGTTCAACTGTGTGTTATACTGGTGCAAACTCGCCGACTACTGCCACTTCGTATAATGGATTCACACGGCTATAAAATTAGAGGCTCGGACAAATTTACGGCCCCTTCTCCCCTTTCCCCCCGTATATACCGCGAGGCGTAAGGAGGTAAGCGAGCAAAGATACTGGAGTGCTGAGACGTGTGTGCGTTACAGCCACAAAGGATTTGATGGCCGAGGCGCGTGCCATCGCCAAAGAAAGTGATTTCCCGAAGGATTCTTAGCGGAGTTCAATGGCCTATCGATTGGCTCCTTTATCGACACTTTAGATACTTCAAGATTCAGAGAACACCACGGCCTCTTCAAGTCTCTCTGATCCGCATTACTGCAAAAATAACGAGAATTTTCCATTTTGCGCATAACCACTCGAGCTCCTCGTAAATTCGTGCCTTATTACCTCGTTGCGAAATATAAATAACGTTGTCTCTGAACGAAATGAGAGCATATATCTTGTCTCTCCCGCCATTATGCAAGACCATAGTAATGATAATAATAAGGCGTCATGCCGCGGATTAGAATAGAGTCTCTTGGCGTCCTTATTAAGACTTAAATTGGAAGCTCGAGCTTCGGTGGAAGTTAGTGTCTGTGTGTGTGTATCTCGGCAGCGAAGATATATAGGACCGTAGCGGAGGATGCTGGAAGCGAAGCCACACAGGGATGATGGTGGTGCATCGGGGCGACGCGCAAGGCATTATGGCCGCCACCGACGCCGTACGACGACGATCCTCCAGTTTCGGAGGGTCGGCCTTCGCCAACCCAGCTTCTCTCGCATCTCTACCGGATAATGGTGGGACGGGGTCGAGGACATCAATCTTCCCCCACTATACCCCCGTTCTCTCACCGTATTCTCTCTTTTGCCGCGAGCGTCGCCGGAACCTTTCCCCTCACCGCTGTGACCCCCTCCCTCTACCGTTCGCTCCGCGATGCCGTACGTCCCCAACGTGCCCCCCCCCTCCCCCCTCGTCCTTCTCTTCCCGCGTCAGGGTTCTACAAACTTCACGGCGTACGTACATCTTCGGCCAAAGGGGAAGAACCCTTCGTCTTTCCAAGTCTTGCCGATCCCTTCCACCAGCCATAGAGTTGACTTTACACTTCTCCCGCGGGGCCCTGTAGATATATATTCTTCCTGAACCTATATATCTTTCACTTTTCGTCTCTTGAATATATTTATCGAACTTTCTTGAACTCAAGCTTAACACTTTGCGCACGAGACTCGAATGGATAACCTCGAAATACATTATTGTCGATCTTATTTTTTTTTTTTTTCGCGATGATAAAGGAGAGAAAAAATCATTTTGCAACATGTATTTTTAACTGCTGATTAATTCTCGCGTCGGAAACAGCGCACGCTTTATTATTCGACCATGAAGAGTACCGTCAGCGGTACGTACGCCGCGCTTTCGAGGGAAGCCATTACCCGCCCTCCGAGGTTTTTCCTTCGTTATTATGCAGCCCGTGCAACTCTCTCTCGTTGACGAGGAGACGCGAACTTAATCCCACGCGTGATTCATCTACCGCGGCTCCCGTATATCTGGATTATCTGCCATCATCTACATATTTACGAGCATCTCTGGGGCTAACCTCTTTTTCTACCCCTCTCGCGATCCGCTGCAAGTTCCCCTGGTCCAGGAGCACTTTCGCTAGCATGCATCTCGCCTTTGAATCAACGCGTAGCCGAGAGCTCGTTCGCGTAGGACGTACACACGTTACAGTGTATGTTCTCTAGTGTACGAACAAACAGTACGCTTCGAGACCTCGACGTGCCCTTATACGATGTACCCACGTACATCGTCGAGTTATAATGCGACGAGACAAAATATATGCAAAAACACCGTCGCGCGACAACCTCGTTAAGAACTCCCGAAAAAGTCTCGCAAGGTTTGTCTCGATACGAAACATTATTATTCGTAGCGCGTTGTTCGTGTTGTCGAACGACGTACACCAGTCGGAAGCCCGAGGCCAATCGTCGCAGCGTTGCATTTTTGTTTTAACAGCCTGACGCGAAGTTTAACAGCATCAGGGCGAAGTATTGAAGAATTTTTCCACGTTTAACGAAATTTTTTTTTTTTTTGGTCGTCGCTCTTTATTTTTCTATTTTTTTTGCGACAGTTCAAGGAATACAATGTTTCGTATTTTTTTTTTTTTTTTCTGATTGTCGCGTTATCTTCAAGGCAAAAACATTATCCTTGTCCACGACAGTCAGTCGCACCGAGGCCAGTGCGCATTGAATTGGGTCCAGTTGCACGTCCTCCGCAGGCACGGTAAGCTTAGTAGATTTTACGAACCGCCCCCGCAGAACCCAATCACGTTGCGGATGAGTAACGCGTGCATTCGAAACCAATCTGCGTCGGGGCGAACTAAATTGGAATCAGCGAGCGTTCGTTGCGCATTATACCTATGTATCGTTTCCGAGGTACGCTCGACTACGGTCATTGTATACGAGCGGTTATGCAGTACAGTGTTGAGGCTCCTCGTGTGCGACCCTAGGTACATCCGATATTTTTCACGCTTCGACGAAACAACGACTCTCTCCGACGTTATGTTTCGATGAGTTATACGTATTTCCTCGAGCTATATGAAAACTCATAGGCCGCTGCGATGTTTCTGCTTGAAATAATAAAAAAAAATCGCCGGTGATAAATTTGCAGATTGCTTTGACCGAAATTGTAAGATCGATTTACGATCGAATAGGACAAGGGATCGAAAAAAATACGAAACGATAAAATATCGTATGTATTCACACACATAGCTGTGAATTATTCAAGAAATACCTTTAAAAAAAAAATTCTCATATTTCGTCAATTTTCTGATAATAATAATAACAACAAAATATTAATATTTTAATGATATTGTTATTAATATTTATCAACGGATTCCTTTTTTTTTTATAATTAATCAAAAATTGTACGTATCTGTTATTATAAGGTTAATATTTAATTATATGGATTTTTTTTCGGCTTATCACTACACAAAATGATATTTAGTTGATAAATTCTTCAAAGATTCCGAAAAGAATTTAGTTAAAAATTCCGTGAAAATTCGGCACAGAGCTTTTGCTTTCAAAATCAATATCTCTACGTGTAACCGACACGAAAATGGATTTTAGGTTCATCGACCCCCTGTCCAACATCGAATTTCTGCTCCATATGTAATCTGCTGGCGTTAATAACTCGTTTTTTTTTACCCCTCGGGATCGACGCAAGTCGACTGTTATATCAAGGAAGTTTTTCGCCGCATCGGCGTTTAACCCGATAATACGACGTTGCGGCGCCACGGGAACTCGTCCGGTTTCACGGGTGAGAAACATATCAGCGAAGCCGAAGAAGACGAAGCAAAGAGCGCGAAGCTGCGTATCCGGCGCGCGTTAGTTCCGCGAAAAAGATAATCGCTCGCGCTCTCCCTCACACGCGTGGTGTCCGAATGAGTTGGCATGATAGAGTATAAACGCTCACCTGCCGCGATGATGGTCGCTGATTAATTCCCGATTGGCCGACAGCGAAGTTGAGAGACCGTGGACGATCGGCGAGATCCGCAAATTGGCTACTCATCGCGGTAATAGCGGCGACGTGCCGCCCGGAGTTTCACGAATCGGCGTGCATTTCAGAGGCGTTCACACAACGCCCTAAAAACACTCGGCGTCATTGCGTTGCAAGAATAACAGTGAAAGCAAAGTATCTTTTTTTTCGAACGGTTTTCCGTGATCAGAGTTTCTTTCGTAATCGATTTAAAACTACTATCTTCATCGACACATTTTTTTTAACACCGACATTATAAAAAACGAGATCTCAAGCTGTGAAAACAATCAAAGTATAATTTTCATCGTCAATACTGCACCATCATACTTTTTTTTTTACAAGAATTAAAAAAAAAATGACTGAAATAACAATTATTTATTTGCGTGTTATACTCGTGCGATTTCTTCGTCATTCAGTATGGAAATCTTCCGACTACGACATGCGGATAATTAATTGTTTTTCTTCTCTTTTTTTTCAGTCAGGAGTTTTTTAATTTCTGTAAAATTTTTTCGATTCATCTATTTTAAAAAAGACAAACTTTAACTCAGATCGAGATTACCGTGAATTTGAGGTTATGCCGCACAGAGATCAAACGCCTTGAGAACCACAGGGCGTAGAAAAAATATATCGCAGAAAATGGCGCCCGATCTTCGATTAATCTAAAACGTTATTCCGAAAAATGCTTCTTTCTCTACGAATATTTAACTTGTTTAAATGATCCATGGTAAACGACTGTACGTCATAGAATCGCTGTATCAAATTCGGTTAAGTAATTTTTAGCCGTTTTCGAGAACATACAGGATAACGAAATCGCTCGTCACACATAACATAACTCCCGTCTTTTAGTCCCGGTGAGCAGTCGAGAGTTAAAAATCAATATTTTCTATTTCATCACATTTCCCGGAGTTTTTTGCGTGTTTGTATTGTGACGCGAAGAATTTTCGGTAGGGGTGTTAAAATCGTTTTAGTACGGAAGATAAGTTGTACCTATGTTTGGATTACTCGTGCGGGAAAAAAGAATTGGGTTTCGTAAGACAATATTAATAAATTCACATTTACCACATTTTCTTCGAAGCACACATTCGGATGGCGTTATCGCGCATATCATCAATCAGCGTTGGCCCGTTATTTTCCAGTTGGTTTTCCACCTGCAATGGGGCGCAGTTTAGTCAACATTCGGAAGCCATACCATTTTATCACAGCCATTCAAACCCCATTGGCCGTGCAGCGGAGATACCGCACATATCTATACGCCAAGCGTCTATATACTTCGGTCTGGTCGACGTTCCACGGTATGTATACCGGGTGTTCGCGAAATTTCGCGTTTAAATTTTCATCGCGTACGCTACATTCGCTTTCTCGGCCGCGGCGGCTTTCGACTCTGATTTCAATTGGTTCTCTTGATCGCTTACGATCCCGCAAAGATCGATCGATGCCGTGTCCGTCCATCGATTTCCATGCAAGATTAACGAAGTTCCGCGTCTCGGTACGCGTGGTTCGTGGTTTCTCGACTGTACAAAGAGGATTGATAGCTACTGACAGGAAGCAGTCTCGTCATTACTCGCCCGCTTCGATGACATAAAGATAGGGAACAACTATCCATTACCTTTACCCGATACACTGGTCACAGATACCCGCTTATTATCTCGCGATCTTTGCAACGGATAGCGATCTCTCATGCGTGAGCCACGAATCTTAAACCACGTCGATTATAGAAACGTCGAATCAGCGTGCCCGCATTGCATTCGATTTACGATCGATCTCTCGTCAATTAATTGCCAATCGTGTGATTCAATTAAAAATCATATCGACTAATTTTCTCGATTCATCTGAACGCAGTGAAATTGGCCTGTCGATTGTACATAATGTCAAACGAAACGAATGTCACGCCGTAGAATAATTAATGCATACGAAACCGGTCGATCGGACTGCAGCAAATCGTTACCGAAGCGTCTGATCAACGAGAACATAAATCCCTCACAATCAATCCGCAAAATGTGCGACGGGTATGTAAATCTCATCTTCCTCGAAGGCCAACAGTCTGTAGTTGTTGTATCGTGGCTCGTAGTACCTGTCTGTAATATAATGCACAAGTCGCGCAATTACAAAAACTTCCGATATCGATACTGACTGACATCAGACACGCTTATCCTCTTCGCCGAACGACGTACAGTAATGTATTCATGAGTCGAGCGATTTTTACGATCTGTTAATATCAGATCGAAGTATTTATACGCACCTATTCTTTTTCCATTCTGTAATCGACATTTCTCTTCATCCTTAAGTGATATTTGGATCTTCAGTTTCGAAAAAAATGAGAGCCATTGAAAGTCAATGAAGAATCATTCGAAGGGTCTAAATTTCAATTGGAGATTCCGCAGTTACATTTAAAGATATTTTTTATTTCACATAAAAAATTACCCCCGGAGAAAAATAAAATGTATGTCGGAATATATAAAAGATATATCTTTATAAATAACGGTAAAAATGTCTATATAGCATATATTTTCCAGATATATGGAATATGTAAGTTGAATAAATAGAATATATATAAAAAATTATATATAAATTCTATGCCGTGTATATATTTCAGAATGTACTTCATTTCCATGGCGATACCTATTGAAAATAACCATTGATTGCATCTGATCGCGATCTTTTTTTGTACATTTTTTTTGCACGCTTCGTACGGATTACAGAGTAACAAAATGATAGCGCGCGCATTTGATTAGTAGTGAAGTTAAACCCGTTACGAACGTGATACGAAGAAATTCGTAGTTATGTAACGGGCTTCACGTTTAACTTCGTTTTTTTCTTTGCGTGTTTGCCCGCTGGATGAGATGAGAACGTGATGGCCGCGTGCTATATAGAAGCAGCAACACACACGCTACTATAGAATCGCTCGGATCAGCCATTATAGCGTGGCGGTAATGGGCCCCGAGAGGGAGTCGACTCTCCACGCTTCCAAGGTCGACCTGTCGGGTTGCCCAAAGCGAGCGAGAAGACCCAAAAACTGCTCTCTGCCGCTCGCGTGAGAGTGGGGATAAAAAGCGAAGCATAGACCGAGGCCCTGGTCTGCAACCGAGCAGCAGGGCCGCCAAGAACTGAGAACTGGTTGTACGCGAAGCGAGACAGCGGTTGCGGCTTATACAGAGTTGCCTCTGAGCGCAGTTTTCAAGTCTGGAACGACTCGTAAGAAGAACCTATCGATAGCCTGGACAAGCTTAAGCGCCGATAAGGGGACAGGCTATGGCCTGTTGGTCTATTGAGAGGCGTATCTTGAAAATACTTGTCGTCGTCGAAAGCCGACTGCGTGCAGTCGCCTCGTTCCGAACGGCTTCTCTTAGCCTTCGTATCCTCATGCGGCCTTTTCCGACTTTTTTACGGATGGACAAAAAAACTAACAACTCGAATGACCATTTATTAAGAGATGTCATCACTCTATTTATCAGTAATATATGCGACTTCGAGCTATTCTCGTTTTGGTATTAGTAATTTTGTATTTTTTTTATTTTTTAATATGCGTATATTTTGTTGATTTGTTTTAATGGATTATTTGAATATGTATATCAGGAAGAAATTCGAGACTTTGGTGAAACCTCACTATGCCCGATTTCGTACAAATGTACACGCGAAGTGGATCGCGTGTTTCCGTGCACGTTAGGCCGGAAAATACATTAGCTTCGAGCATAATTTCCCGAGCTATATCAGCCCCCCAACCCCGGAGCTTTTACCTTCCTCTCGGGTTCACCCTCCGAGTTAAACCTGCAAGAAGATTCACGAGCTCGCTTCCTATACCCATTCGCCGATAAACTTCGCCGTAAGCGCATGGCGTTTTCACAGCCATTATTATCGAGATTACTTAATCTCTCGCATCGCATTCTTCGAGCTTTTTTTTTTATTATAGATGTCTCAAACTTTTCTCTTTTTTTTTTTAAATCGATGTATTTGCTTTTCAAGTATTTGCACAAGAAAGAACCAATAGCGACGTAGTAATGGAGGTCTATGCGAGGGTGACGCAAAAAAAAAAATATCATGAAAGCAAAATCAGCCCCCGGTTTGAATAAGCCACCCCCAAGCTGATCCTCATCCTTCCGGTATCCGGCAGACGTTACTGATAATTCAATGCTCGACGAGTGCGAGACGATTCGGATCGTCCATTGAAAAGAGCGAACGTTACGTAGGATGGGTGGGTACCAAGAGCCATCCGACCTCTCGTACCGAAACATCGCGTTGGTGGATAGTCGTTTCTCAGACCGGAAACCGGACGCGAGTCCGCGGGCTATATGTACGTAGTTGCCGACGGGCGTCGACGACGTGCCACGTCAGCGAGAGCCATTCACCCTTATGCCTCTTCCCGGATTCCCACAAACGTGTCTTTTTTTTCCTCATTCCCCTTATTGCCGCATCTCCCTTTCTCCGGACCGAACCGTTCGCCTCGTTACTCTTTCCTTTCTTTTTCTCTCCTTTCTCTTCACTCGTCAGTTCACCGCTATCCCGAACCCGAGTACCAGAAACAGCCATAGCAAATGTCGCTACTGTCATATTTATTCGTCTCGCACCCTGCCGTCCTGTCGCGCGTTGGGTCACGTGAACAGAAGAATATCCATAGAAACGAGAATCTCGAGTTGAAATACTCGGAACGTTACCGGAACGTTATCCAAGTGGAAAATGATTTGCTGCCTTTGACGAGAGAGACGATGATGAACCACCGTTCGACCATTCAGAAAAACGTTTATCAACGATCCATGAACAAACATTTCGTATCTTCCGGTCGACTATCACCATATTCTTCGTCGCTATAACGAATTACAGTGTACAATTTTCATGATTCACGGAAATCATTGATCGCAACAGCCATTGGCCCCGCCGAGCGTGAGAAGCACAACGTTGCGATAATGCGACTTCATCTTCGATTTCGTGAGACATACTCTTTAGCGTAAAAGGACGAGAAAATTTGTCGAATCTTCTTTGCTAAATGGTCAAAGATTTTTCCCTGACTCGTCTAAACCTTTCGACAAATAGTACAGGAAAGAAGCTTAGCAGATCTCGGCAGCTGTAGACTAATACTGTGAGAAGGTAAAGGGGGATGGAGAATAGAGAGACTTCGACTTCTTGATTAAAAGCGAACGACCATTGTCATCCACATCGTCGTGGAGAGCATTGAGAAGGATGCTAGTGAGAGCTGAGACTAGCGGATATCTGGCTGGTTTAATGGCGTCACACCGAGCACGAGGTCGGCAGAGCGTGAAAAGCGAGTGCGCGAGAAGCTAGGCAATCGCAAATTTAGAAAATCTTCTCTCGCTGTGCCACTCGCTACTGACGCTATGGACAGAAATCGTGGAAGAACCGGGAAAAAGGCGGCAGAGCTTCTGCACGTACATACGCTATATACAGTACGAGAGGGGTAACCGTCGGCAAACGTTCGCGAAGGTGGTATTTGCGCGGGCCAAACGACGCAAATAGAGAACAAACAGCGAGCGAGGGTACACACACAGAGAGACAGAGAGGTAGCGGCAGAAGGAGAGAAGAGAAGTAGCGATAGAACGAAAGCAAACGATAGGGGGTTGAAACAGAAAGAGAGAAACTCTATGTGAAAGCACGAAGGGGGGTGGGATAGGGGTGGTTGGGTTGCGAAAAGGGAGGAAATGGTGCGCGTTACGGAGAAATGGCGCGGAAACCGGGGATAGTGACGGGCAATGGGCTGCTCCGACTCCCGAACCGAAAACTCGTACCCAGCAGCAAGAGCATTCGTGGGAGGAGTGCAACGGCAGTCTCGCTATACAGAGATCCACCAGAAGCAGTCTCTCTAGTTCTTCGGTCTTTTTTCCTTTCCCATCTACCACGTAACCCCTACATCCTACTCTATGTTTTTTTTTCTACCTCTCATTCTCTGGCTTCGCTATCCCTGACGCTTTTTCTTCAATTTTTCGTATTTTTCCCCAAACGCTCGTTTTCCCTTCGTTGCACTTCTCCGAGCTCAGCGAGAATACCGAAGGATATATATTTATCGATGAAATTTGTAGCCGGTCTATACGTACTATATATTTTTCGAGATCACGGGATGGGTAAATGAAGTGAGTTGAGCTGCCGAACGAAGGCATATAAGCTTCGTGTTCACTCTTATTTGTCCTCCGCTCATTCTCGTGCTCTGAGACGAAAATACTCGGAGGAAAGATCGAAAGAGGGATCGCAGGGATGGGGTGAGAATCGTCCACGTCCGGCATTGCCGTCGTGGTCCGAATCGAGAGAAGCTCGCAGACTCGAGGAATTTCTATCGTTCACTATATCGAGGCCGCAACTACGGCGGGAGAGAGGCAGGCGCCCGCACCTCTAAAAGCCGGCTGCTCCCAATGGACCGCGAGAAACGATCTGAAATATTTGCCAGCAACCGGGGTCGAACGTCTTGTCGTGTGTGTTTCATGTTTTCCGACCGACCTTGAGTCTCCTTACACTGTACGTACAGAATAGCCACGAAAGCCAGTAACCCTCCGTTGTTGTACAAACGAAAAGAGACAGAAGAACGAGGGCTGCGCTGGAAACCCGCGCGGCTAATCGCCCTCGAGAAATAGTCTCTCGGTTTATCAGTCTCTCCCACGTTTTACTCGGATTTCGCGAAGGTTCTCCCACTGCCTCCCATCCTATGCTGCGCAGTTTCTATATACATCGCAGGATTAAATGGCCCGACTGTGTATCTACCGTCGGACGAAGCCCTTCGACGATTTGCTTATGGGGAATAACTTACAACCCCCGAGACCACTTTCCCAAATCATCCCTAACTCTCTGTATGATACTACAACGTGATTATTTGATGAGCTCTGCGTCGCTTTGCCTCAACTTCGGAAGCCCCGATTGCCATTCCAACGACCTTGACGATTTTTCAGCCTCGTCGTCGCTGTAAGAAATCTTTTTTTAAGGGCTGTTGAGAGATGTCCGTTGTATTTTTACGATCGTCGAGTCTCTCAGTTCACTGTAAAAAGAGGCACGGTATTTCGAATCGTATCGATCGGTTCTCGAAGCCGGAGGACCAGGTATACCGTGCAGTATTCCTCGTGGTAACGGCAGAGAACGCTGGTAAACGTGTCGTCATCTATCGGGATACGTTTCAACTTTGCATCCCGAGAAACGTTCGGCAGCGGAGAATCGTCTCGTTCGATGGATATTGAAGAGGATAGTGAGTCAGTTATTTCGATTAATGAACTCGTCTTCACGAGATACTTTCGGCTTATTGAAGAACTGAAATTTTTATAAAAAAAAAAAAAACGAAAAACATAAAAACTGATATCCGATGACGATGAGTCAGATCGAGATCGGTGGGGAGTGTCTGGCAACAACGTGACAACGTAACCGTAGGAGCAGAGAGGTCTCACTGCTTCAAAGACGACCTTGTTGCTGCCACTATATACCGCGCTCGTTTTCATATAATAACGAGGCGCCACGAATGCGGCGATAGATTAAATTAAGATTGCTCGACGCTCGCAAAATGAGCCAATTATGAATTAATTGCGCGGGGCCCAACGCCGGTAGCGTTATTAGAGTCTTAATATCCGATTACGTCTTAACAACGTATCAGCATCAGGAGAGAGGTGCCTGCAGCACCGATACAACCGGCTTCTACGTCGCTACCTCTACACGAACCGTATTGCGTATGTGTGTTCCGCTTTTGCACTGGTCTTCCGCAAGGTGTTGATGATCCTCTCGATTTCAAAATTAATCGACACTCTCCGTTCGATTGATAATTAACATTACAGTATCTTTCGAGGATTAACTATTAAAGGGTGAACAAAGTCTCGCTGGTAACTTCGCTTCAATTACCATTAATTCAGACTTAGTCTCGTTACTCGTACTTTACAAATTTCTATAAATTGTGGAAAACGATGTAAAGCAGCTGGTGAAGGAAAAATATTACCGAATGCAATGTAAGTTTTTTTTATTATTAATTAACCAACAAATTATTAAGTCTACGTGCAAAATTGTGCTGCCGTTAGCAGACACTCGGGTGCACACCATTCGTACATTACGCCGTCGCCTCTCGACACTCTCCTTCTCTCCGTGCGTAATTTTGCTAATTATGTCTGCGCGAACGCGGCCTCGAAGGTCTCTCTAGCGCTACCGTCGATGTCCGAAGGGGAGACCTCTCGGTATCGACGTAATGTACGGTTTCTGAGGCTGTAATTATTCGTTAGCGAGAGGCTAACGCACATATACGGTAGAAATGTATGGACATGGAGAAGAGTGGAACCTCGAGCCGGCAGCGAATATTCGCGACTCCGACGACACCGCATACAATCCCCCTGCGCGATATCTTTACATTATACTGCTACGTATCTGTACGATGGTGTGAGGGTGCGAATACAGCACGAGAAAGAGGCGAGGGTACGCTCGCCATTACCCACCCTCTCGCAGCGTTGTACCCCCGTGGAAACCCTCTCGTCCCGTTGGATCTGTCGTTATACTTGATCTACAACCGCGACCGTTATTCCCTCGCGTACTACATCCTCATATGCACAATTTCACTATGCGATACTGTACGTCATCGCGCATTGGCTGCGCGTTGTTTCGACGAAATAACTCTAACTACGCGTTTGCGCGAATCATTCCAACATTATTCTAAATGAGGTGCGTCGAGCGACGCAGGATGGTGCAAGATTTTAGGTGACACTGTGGTCGACGAGCGCTTGCAACATCCCATAAATTATCTGTACAAAAAAAAACGGAAGGGACATTCTTCGGAGGTCAGAGGCTTGCAACTCGAAAAAGCTAAAAAAAAAAAAAAAGAAAAAAATCTCGAAACGAAAGGCACGAGGTTACACGGGAAAAGGGTCAGAAGCAGCATTGTTTGACCGCACGGAAGCGAGTTGAATCTTCGAAAAGACGCACTGCGAAACTGTACGGCACATGAAGAGTCCGAAGGATATATCGAAAAAGGGGCCTACCGTTGCTCACGTATAGCCGCGTAGGTATAACGGTACTTCCTCGGTTGCATTGTTATAGTCTCAAACTTTTATTGCCTTGCCTCGAAGTTACTGGCCTCGTCACTGGTTTTTTTTTTTTTTCATCGCTTCTATATGTATACCGTTCACCCCCCGTTTTTTACGGCAATGTGAACGGGTGCCCGTTGACTTTTACGAGACGACTGCGACGACGAGTCGTTTATGGCGCTACAGTGAAGCAACGAGATCGTAAAAAAAGGAGCGTCCTCGAAATGCGCAAGGTCAGGATAGCCTCCAAGTATCGTATAATACAGTATAGTATGGTTCTCTTACACTGAACTTAATTTCTGCAAATACGATGAGAGTGAACCTTCAACTAGGGTAGGTAGAAAAAAAAAAGATAAAAAGTCATAAAAATCGAAGGCGTTCACCGTGGGCTCTGCACAATCGCGAGAATGAAACTTCGAGGTTTCTGCGAACGCTTTGCTTGGAAAAGAAAAAATCACGATCTACGATCCAGATTACAGATAAATGAGAGACTCGCCGACTGTGTGGCCATGAGTCGCCTCGAGTTTCGTGAAAGTTGAGCTCCGTAAGTCATTCCTGTTTCCTGAAATTTAATGCCGGACGAAAATGTGAATGCAATTACGTTGACCTAAAAGCACGTGCCACGAGGCTCATAGTTCACTCATCACGAGCGGCCCTTGGAGGGCGCGTGTGTGTGTATTACATGAATTTTCAGAGCTAAAGCCCATGGCGCCCCGTCGCCTTCGCTGAACTTAATTATTTCCTGCCAGTAATTATGTATTTTCTGTGGTTAACGCAACATCTGCGTGACGATACTCGCGCGATTTCGTGGTAACGCGGACCCGCGAAAAGCATCGGATCTTTTTATCGAGACATGTAAGAATCGTCGATAACCGTCTCGATTGCGCTTCTCTACGGTTCAATCGTCGTTTCGTTCGGAATACCCTATTTTCACGAGCATCGAGCCACAAAGACTGCGAGAACTGGATACTCGGTTGCATTATTTATGAATCACGTAGGGAAGCTAAAGCTTTAACACCCGAGATTTCAGCTGTGTGCACCGGCTACACACAGAAAAGGAACTTTTATCGAGAAGATAGAGAACGAAAACGAGCTTCCCGTCGGCTCTGACTCGCCTAGAGACAGTCTCGCCGAGAAAAGACTGTGTATACAGTTTTTTTAGGAAAAAAAAAAATTCTTCCGTTCATTCAAATATCAGTTGTTACGCGATAAAAAAAATTATATGCACTCGCAAAATTTGCGCTCTTTTATAGAATTACGAATATTGAAAAATTAATAAAAATTTGTATTCGACTATTGTTGTAATAGTTTTAATCGTCGTCCCACGACGCGAGAACATACGACTGACTTTAATTAAAATCTAATAGCTCCACTCAATCCTCATGATAATAATACTAAAGCTATGACTACGATAAATAGCATCGTGAAAGCGTGGGTACGTACCAGCGTGTTATACATACGTACGACGGCGCACACGGTACAATAGCTATACTAAAAGAAAAGAAAAAGAAAAAGTGCATGATACACGCCGTGCTCCAAGTCAGCAATGTATACGAGTGTTTAAGCGCACGAAATCATATATAAGAACACGCAGCGTACGTACCAACGCAGTTCTGTATACGTACGCTGTGCGCGCGAAACTAGATAGTGGTTAGTAGGTAAGGAAATACATGCACAGGCAGACCAGACAGGCACACTGCAACGCGATAGCAATACGAACACGAAGGAACGCTGATATAAGCTGTACACCCGCGCTGTGCCCAGCGGCTTGCGTAGAAGCAGCAGGAACAGCGCGACGAAGGCACACCGGGGTTGCATTGCCCATTGGTTGCCTCAGCAATGGCCTATTTCGCTCAAGAGTACGACCCATTTCGTGCTAAGGGGTCGTCCTTCGCCTTTGCCTTTCCTCTATACAACTATACTGTCCTACGGACACGCCGTACGCTATACCTATCCGCGTGTGTACGCTGCGTACATACAAGAAGCCGTAAGGGTTGTTTCGTGTCTCTACACCACAGTATATGTACGAAAAAGCCGCGGGCCCTTCGTAGGGACTTCGTTTCACTCCCGAACATGCCACACCGACACCCTTATCGTTCTCCATTTCGTCAGGGAAGCAGAAGAGCAAAAAAAATGGAGCGACGTATCACCGAGTGAACGAAATACCCCCATGACTATCAAACAACCCTCCGTTATAACCGCGTGATATTTTTGTCGGATGACCCAACTAGACCGAGCGTGTCTGAAGGGATCTTTGGCATACGATTTGGATATGGCGCATATTTTAGACTTAACCGCAGGGTGATTGGTCGGATAAAAAAAATAACGTTAAAAGACTGTTTTTTAGTTCGCCTATTTTTCAGGATGAGTGTAACAGACGGTGTACTATCTGTACGACTATTTAATGACATTATTATTTCGTTATTTATGCCCTGGGAAACGTTGCTCGAGTTACTAATTTGTTCGACCACCGATATCGAGGCTCTGCGAACGCTCGAATATGTTCGTTCGCCACGAAGCGAAATTAATAATTCTCACATGCGTACCGCAATACACCGCATACGCAGACACACATACACGAGTCAGAGGGCGGGGTTAAGTAGCTTTAGTTATTTGTATCGAGGGTCAGCCACGCGAAAGAAGTATATCGTTCAATACTCTCTCTATCACTCCCGCTCCCTCGATCGGGGGTTAATACAGGTTAAAACGATTTCCCTCTCACTCTCACGTTTCACTTCTCTTCCAAGCTCGTCGCGTCGGTGTGACTCTCGTTTCACGCGTGTATTCACGCGACTGGCCGCACTTTATGCGCAACATTATCCCGACATTACCTGGGCTGTTGTGCTTCGCTCGCTCTGACCCCTGTGTCCAGTCGACAAGGCCCCTTCCCCCCCCCGCGTCCCGCAAGCCGCGAGAACCACACGCTCGGAAAAGCTCTCTATCCTATATGTTCGCGCTTGTTTACCGCGATAGAACGCTTTCGGTTACTAACCACCGTTGGTGATTAATCATCCGGTCGCCGTCGTGCCGGCGGTTAATTAATCAGATATCCGCGGACGAAATTAGCGAACTCGGGAGTCCTCGGGTATACAGTTCGATCAGTGCCAGTCGCGGTTACGCAATCAATCTACAACGTCGCTTGAAATCCCAACTCACGTTATGTACGTGTTACAGCGCGGACGAAACGTCGGACTGATTTGTTGGAATACGAGAAGATAAATTATAAGCTACTCCGGTATATACAACACGCTCGACTCTGATTTCGCGGTGGCACAATCGAGAGGAATTCATTTTCATATATGGCACACATACGCGTCGTTCTGCGGTTTATATTTATCGACTCGTTCGAGAACTCGATGGAATAATAAAGACGTTCAACTCGAATACCATGTTAATGGAAGAAGAACTTTTTTCCTTTTATTAATCCCATAATTTCGTGAATTCGTTACCGAACGTCATTCATTAGTGATATAGCGTAAAAATAAAAGAGGGCGGAAGTTTATACGAGATGAGGTTAGCAAATTTTTTAATGTTTTTTTTTATTAATTCACGAGAACGCGCGCGCGCGCGCGAGCGCGACCCGGTGAGCGCTGCGAGGTACAATATCGAGGAGTTATTGGTCCATTAACATAACGCTGAATGGACACTCACGAACGTGTTAATTACCCGGAGCTCTTGGGGCGGTAACGAAATTCGTTATACGATAGTCCCGAAAAAAAAAGCTCGTATCTCATGACCGAAGCTGGGAATGTATGCGATATACCGGAAATTCCTCTTGCGTCGGCATTCGTGCAGGAATTAGGAATATCTGTATATAATGTCCACCCTCGAGTGGAAATAGCACTCGGAATATAGAAAGAAATTTATGAGCTCGCAGAATACGAGGAATTTTCGATAATCTCACGACAAAATATTTTATCGACGTGATTAACAATTCAGTATATACGAATTAAGAAACATCTAACGACGTTCATGAATACCGAGTATTCTAATTAAAAAAAATTGACGAGAATTATTATTTTATCTATGTAAATTGTTGCGAGTATTAGATTTCCATATTGACAATTTTTTTCTGACGACTGTCTCGTAAAATTGTCATCGCAAAAAAAAAACTATCGTTCGCTCGTAAAAAAAAACAGTGTAACCACTCAATCATCGCGCCTTTCGTATCGACTGTTCTACTACACTTGAACCCCACTGTTTTGATGGGCAGAGTAGTAAAACTGAAAAAACAAGAAAAAAAAAAAGAAATCAAGTATACAAGAGACGAAGACGAGAGCGAATCAACGAGGCGGCAATAACGTAGATGACGCAGTGTCGGGCGTGTTTGCAGGACACTCGGTACGTGGGATAGCTTCTGTATAGTTTTAGGGGTAGTTTCGCGGAGGATGTCCCGCAGCAGTAGAGGTAGAAGAGCGAGGGGTGGATAGACGGCGCAGCCCCTTCTATGCCTGCGTAACGGAGGGAGTTGGCGCGATTCGATGTCCGGGTAGAGCTGTGAGGATGAAGGGGATGGAAGCATGCAAACAGCGAGAGGAAGAGACAGAGATGTTGGGCTTACCGTGTCGACGGGGCCGAGGGAAAGGGCGACGGCAGTGACTGCGGTGTTGGAGGGCAAGCCAGGGGTAGTACGGCAGTAGCGAGGGTAGTTGAGGGGCGCATGAGCACCACTTTTATTGATTCCGTAACTGCCGCCATGACTGCCGGGCGCCGCTAGGTGGGTGGAGAGTACGACGGTGGATAGCAGCAGCGGGGATGGCGCGCGGAAGACCCGGGAACGGGGAGATGGCTGGTTCCGTGGCATAGGCAACGGCAGAGAGAGCGAGCGAGAATGAGAGTGCGGGGGAAGGCGGAGGGTGAGTCTGATGGGGTGGAAACTCTGCGGAGATAAAAAGGAACGAGGGTTGGTGCCGCGGGAAGCATGGTCCGTCCGACGGCGGCGGCAGCGGAGCAGCAACGATGCGGGTTGGAGGTTCCTCGCTTTTACTATATATATACATACTATCTATATATTTTCGCTGGCCGGAGAGAGCAAGCGAGTCTGATGAGGAGGAAAGAGAGAACAAACTTCGTCCCTCTCTTCTGACATTACATATCGGCGCCCTCGTACTCGTTCTCCTCCACGCCAGATATCAACATATCTTGTTGCAAAGAAAAATACACAAATGAAATATGAATAAATTTACGGCGCCCGGAAAAGTAACAGAGGTAATGTTCCGGAGGCGCAAATGCGGACGCATAGTGTGTAGATTTTTCCTCGTTGCTTTTGCGAACTGTGTAGAATGGTGTGTACATGTAACATCGTACATACATGAAAACGCGATCGTATTTCGAGACTATGTTTATGCAAGATGTATAACAGAAATTCTCTCAGACTTTAATATATTTTTTTTTTTCGTTGAAAATCATGTCTCGGACCGAGTATGAGAGCATCAAGAAACGGAAACTTATCTCGCCGAAGGGATTACTTTCTATCGACGATAAACGCGAGGCTGTCCGTGTAACGCTCCGATGGTAAAGGGTTGAGAGGGCGAAAGCCCGGAGATATGCCGAGATAATTAAGCCCCGTGATCTATGGGCGTTTCGCGAGTTCGCTCGTTATCTCCCGGGTATACTCACGCTCCCCGTTGGCCGTTGGGTATTTAGGTCTGAGTTTCGGATATATACGCAAAATCTGCCGGGGACTGGTAGTGCGGTCCCGCAAACACAATTCCCTTCTCCGTCAAGCTATTGCTGGCCCCACGATACCCGGAGCGTTCCAGCGGGTGGAGAAGCGAGGTGGAGAGAACTCAGAGCCCAAAGGTCGACGTTCAATGGTCCAACATTTTCCGTCTCCAACCCCGCGATCCCTTTATCGCGTGCCTCTCCCTCTGCCTGTACCTCGCCCTTCGGGCCCTCGCAACTCTATCACCCCCTTGGCGTTCGCTGTTTTCTCTACTCTCCTCTCGTTCTCGCCCACGCGTCGATTCTGCTCCGTTAAGCTTCGCTTCCTCTTTCTCTTTTCAACTCTATCCTCGACCGTTCCTCGACTGCTTTATTGTCTGGAGCCGCTCCATCGAGGGTGCATCCCATTCCCGGCCTTTAATTGAGACATAAATAAGGTTTGTTTGGCTTCGCCCAACCCGCGAATACGACGACCAACAGCAGCGGCATCGAGCGAGCGAAAATGAGATCACGATAGGATCCCTGGGAATATTCGAGACGAGTCTTAATTCTGAATTTCTAATGACATACCTAAATTTCAATAAGCGCAGTTTGAATTATAAAATAAAAAGAAATCACCCATGAAGAAAATAATTTTTTAACCCTTCTTCTCGTCTTAAATCTATTAATGCAATGAGAAAAATGATGATCCGCGAGAACCAATAATTGGAAGGGAGAACTACTTGAAACAAAAAAAAAACAACAGGTTGCATTAACGAACTGTTAGTTCTACAAACTGATAATTTTTTTCCAGCGTAAAAGGAAAATAACTTAACTTCTCTCGAATAAAAGATGAATTATCATAATTATAATGATATTTAATTACTTTGCTTAAAGTTTATTCATTGCTTTATAGTCGAGTAAAACAACCGAAGAATCGAAATGGTTATCTGATCGCCTGGAATACAAAGTAACGCAACGCTGATTACCAAATGAGAATAAAAAGACTGTTGAAAATGTCGTTATCACATATTCCACTCCAACATAATTCATAGTAGAAGGAGCAAATAATTCACGACCACCCACGTCCCGAGAAACCGCATTTGCACTTTTCTCTCTGGTGAATCCTTTTGCGCATAATCTCCGTATCCTCTATTTCTCTCTCCATTCGTAGCGAACGAGCGAGCGATACAAGGCGACCACGTTGAATTATGAGAGTCAACGTTTAACGATCGGACGACGAGAATCTCGTGGCGTAACTAATCCGAGAGCTCTCTCGGTCCCCGAGAGTTCTATCTCTCGTGCAATACATGCGGTATTTGCAGGTAGGCGTGTACGCGAAACCAGCGTAGGCGAGTATGGGCAGAAAAAAGGGAGAAAAGTGGAGAGAAACAAGAGAGTCGCGGAGAGAAAGAACAGGAGGGGAGAGAGATCAGGGAGAGAGGAAATTAAAGCGAACGCGATGGAAAGAGAGAGCGAAGAGGAATAAAAAAACGAAAAAGGAGAAAATGATAGAGATAATAGTAAAATAACGCCTGGAGAACGAGAGATCCCTCGGCGAGTCCGGTGTGCTAGTAAGATCGTAATTCTCGTTGGTCCAGGTATCTCGTGGGACTTATGAGCCACCTTTGTGCGCCGACTATGGGGAGGCAGCGAAGTGCCAAGGGTGCGGGGAATTGTGGCGAGCGGGCTTTATACAAGTTAATCCAGGAGACTCGTATCGGTCCGGAGCAACCATTGGTTACATTTTTTTTCTGTACCACTACACGCTGCGCGAATGCACACAAGTTAAGCTTTGTTTTGCATATGGGTTCGGTACATCCGCCTCTCTCGACGGGGCCAAGTCCACAGAGGTTCTCTCGACACTCTAGGATTCGTTCGGAATTTTCGTGTGTAGGTTTTTGTTTTTTTTTTTCGTGCTCGTGGATGCCTCGTCATTCTCTGTGACTTTTTGTTTCTTTCTCTCGTTTTACGTACGGGATATATATCTCTCGTTTCCCACTGTGAATTTTTTCGTACAATTCTCTTCTCCATCCGACCTTTTCTGGTACTATTCTCGCTTCGATATATTCAGCGGATGGTACGTACACAACGAAAGCGCTACAGTATCCAAACGCTTGAGCCCCGCGGTACTTGTGGGTTATCGAAAAAGCCGCACGACCCCGAAAAAAACGAGGCGAGTTGGGACGGTCCACAGGGATGGTAGGATACTGGGGAAAAGAGCCATCGTTCGTCACCCCCGGCTTAATCTCGCCTCTCATTAATGCCGCTGCGAAAAGCGACAAAAACAACGCCATTCTGCCCACTCGTCGGTCCGACGGTGATTCCGCTGACGTATCTCGGTCATTGGAAATCCCGGCTTCCTTTTGTTTCGTTCGAAGCCTCAATCCTTTGCCTCTGTCTACCTTTCGTATATTTGACGAATTTCGCTTCTCGAACACTGTATTTTCGCCAATCTATATTATGCTCTCATTGTCACATTCCGTCCAAATTTTAAATGAAAAATAGAAATTCAGATGGAAAAAATGTTTATAATAAATATATCTGAGACGAGCGAAATATATTTTCGTCGAAATATGGTATACATGGTGGATATATTTTATGAATGGATTTAAAAAAATTTCTAATATATTTTATACATATATTTAAATTAAATGTACACTAAAGTATTTCGAATTTTTATAGCTTTTTTCGAACAACTTTTGAGTCAACAATTTTTTTCAAACAATTTTATATTTCTCGCTTATATTTCGCGAACGGTCTATGAACCGGAGATGAAGTGACGTATGAACGAACGTTGCGTGGACCACATCGAGCTCAATATAAGTCGGTGCGGATAGCGCCCAACCACCATTCCCGGGATTCTAATCTCGCTTCGCAGCTTCCTGCTCACTCCTTTAGCGAGGCTCGGCGCGTTCGCCGGTTAACGTTCGTAGCTGTTCTACCGTCGGCTCCCCCGCAGGGCGAAGCATCTTCCGTTAATGAAACGCGCCGGTGAGCTACCGCCGCCGCGTGCCACTGACTCTTGTGTTCTCAACGTTATCTCCCTTCCTCTCGTTTCTTCGAGTTTACGTTGTACATGTCTCGATCCTGCTTGCTCCCCTTGCCTCAACGAAATTACAGGAGGAAGCTACGGGCCAGAACAGGGCAGTATCCAACCCCTCGATGGGACTCCCAGCGAGAAGATTCCCCGTGGCCATGTCTGCAACCGGCAGAGCGCCACGGCACTGGGGTGCGGAAAATTATATTGAATTTTCTTTAATTTAACTCTCCGAGCCAAGAGGTAAAAGGCGAACGAGAGAAAACAATCGTGAGATTGTCGAATGAGAGAGAAGACGAAATGAACGAAGTGAACGCGCGGTACCTCTCCCGAAGGAACCAGAACTTAAGAACTTCGCGTGCCCGTGCGCGCGATGACCTATCCTCGAGCGAAAACTCGTATTCGCGCACGTGATGCACACGCGTGACCAGAATAATACGAAAGATCCGGGATTTGAAGTCACATCAATGATATTTATACCGTTTACCGTAGGAGAAACGGCAGTATAAAACAAGAGGTTTCCATCTAGAAATCACGCTATGCGGTCCTTCATACTAATTTCACAGCGAATGATACCGTTCCTTGACCTTCCCCGTCTTTTCTGTTTGGGGATTCAGGGGTTTTCGCGTCGATCATATATCGCAATACTGGTTGACCCCGGGGTCAATTCCGGCAGGGTGTGCAGACAAGAGTATACGATATGGAAGAGCACATCCTGGGAACGAAAACCGCAGAAGCACGTGAAACGTGAACGTGATGAACGGAAAACGATTCTCGGAGGGTTACCCTCCTGACAGGGAGATTGAACGTTTTCGCCGTGGCGTTTCTTCACCTGCTGCTAAACACTGCTTCTGGTGATTCCACTCTTGGCGCGGTTGTTCTCTGGGGGGAGGATTTCGGGTATATAGGCCCATCGCAACAGAGCAAGACTTCTATTGCCGATATATCAGGGTTACGAGCGTATAAAGGCTTTGCCCGTCGTATAAATACGCGACTGGATCTTCATTACCAAAGAGAAAAGCTTCTGTTGCTTGCAGAGAGTATGGCAGGACGCCGTATTCGTAGGTTACTGGGAGCGAAGGGCTCCTCGACGGGGGGTGAGTCCTACGCCGGACGTGACGTACGCGCGACAGGCAATAACCGCGTTAGGATATGTGTGTGCGGTTTTCGCATGGAGCATTCGCGCGAAAGTGAGCTCACAGACCGATCGTAACTACGGATCTTCCTAATGCTAATTTAGTACGTTCTATCGAACGACGACGTTAACCATATCTAATGCGAAAACGCGAAAGCTTGGAAAGGTAGGATGGAGGAACGGGGGAGATAAAGGTATATAGTTGCCACACGGTAGTTATACTGTAGATAGAAGAAGAAGAATAAAGTTCGCCTCTCTCGCGGCTCCTCGAGTCTCCGCCCAAAGACGCTTCGCGAGAATGCTAACGTGTAAGATTCACAGACGCACGCCAATACCCCTGAAAAGTTTTCTCATTTCCGATTGACTCGAATCCGAGAACTCTTGCCTGAGACTCTCGATATTCTCTTTCTATAACACGAAAACGAATTTCAGCTTTCTCACTCGTCGGCTTCTGCGTCTGCGGGCTATAACGTTGATTTACGCTCGAAACTCGCGCGGAATTCTACAAATGGCTCCCAGTCATGAATAACGTCTCAAAAACTAATTCGATCAAACATTTTTTTTTCTCGTTCCTATATTCAAGAATGCTCTTCCAGATGATAACAATAATGATAATGAGAACAGCTTTATGTGTTGCAAATTGCTGGGAAACACGTCTAAAACTTGAGATTGTGAGTCCCTTCTTCGTGATCGCGTTAATCCTTTCCGAGTATTCTTGACTCGTCCAATTAGCCGCCTCGGTCGACGAGGAGGGGAGGATATGAGAGGTGAATTCAACGTTGGTATTTAAATATGCAATGGTGGTCGCACGGGTGCCTTGCATATCTGAGATCCCGAAGGAGTTCTGGCGCGTCTGGGCGAAAGAGTCCGGAGAGTACGAAAAGGGAAGAGAAGGCCAGTAGCTTTTCCAAGTAGCGTTGAAGATGGTGGCAAGAGCGAGAGAATGTAAAAAAAGAAAAAAAATAAGAAAGAAAGAGGAGGAAGGAAGGGCAAGATGGTGGGCGGTGCGATGTATGTCGGGCACGTAGCCGCGGGGATTGCCTCGATGTGCCATAGAGGCAATCATGCTGGCAATGCAGAGGCCCATCTCGCCGCCTTACTCGCCCGCATATACCTATCCTCTCCTCATTCCCCTTTTCCATCCTCTCTCGTCGTGCTATCCCGTATATATCCGGTGTCTACCCTCACTTTCCAACCCCTTTCCACGTCGGTTTGCCTGCTAGAAACTTCTCTACACCCTCGCGCTACGAGCTGCTGGTACACCCAAGGGCTCTTTCCGAAATCTCCAAGATCGACTCACTTCAATTCAAGACATCTTCAATATTCCAAATATCTCCCGGACACGATAAACTGCTTATGCTTTCCTATCCTCTATCCTTCGCAATGCAGTTTGTATGATTCTAACACTCATACAAGACTCGTGCGGACACTCTTATCAATTAAAAGGCAGTATAAATTCCTTGAGACGACTTTAGAGTTGAGTTGAAGAGTATACGGGGATGAGAAGGATTCCAAGCACGCGCGGCTATAAAAATATACGAGAAGGGGGTGTTGTAATATTACAATGATACGTGCGGCACCCTTTTCTTTAGCTCGTGAACGTGCCGGAATTCTCGCGTTTAAAGATATCATGGGTTTTTCGTTAAAAAAATCTATACATATATATATAAGAGTATCAGGAAGAATGGGGATCTTGGATGCTGGATGTAATAACCATCGTATATCGAGGCTGTTGTAGTCTACAGTTGCAACAATGGAAAATCAAGTGACCCACGTCTCGTTTAACGAGGTCAGTTTTACCCACATGGACCATTCAATGAACTCCGAATAAACCATTTAATATATGTGTATACATTTCTTGGCGTTGCGAAAAATCCTGGCAATCCTGATAAATCGAGCAGAAAGATCAGCCAGCCGGATATGCGATCATAAATTGTGTTTCATTACAGAAAGCGTGGGCCGTAGTGAACGCGAAGCCGGAGATCCTGCTACTGCTACTGCTGCTGGGAACTTGGAAGCGTATCAGCATTCAAAGTGCTCGACGGGCGTGCGGAAAGAGAAGAGTAGAAGGACCGCCCGTTCGAGGGCGAAGCCACTTCGGCACAGAGAAGAGGAACAAAAACCTCTGGAGAGGAGGATGTTGCATTAATATTTATACGGTAGAGAAGAGTGCGAGAGAGCGGAGCCCGGTACCGGTGTGAGGGGGATGGTTAGCCGGAGAGAGGCAAGTGAACGGGGACGAAATGAAATGCAAATGCCTTAACGAGCCACTGAGGAACTGCCGGAGTACCTTCCAGCATGAGCTGGAGCAGCAGCTCGGTCACGAGTCTACCTCTATCCGCTTTCTCATCAACGACGTCGTCACAGTTGTGCTCTCTACTCTCGACCCGAACTACGGATCTTCTTCCGGTTATTCAAAGAATTTCCGTAATTCGCGCGATGTTCGTGATTCAAAATAATAATACAAGCCAACTATAGTTTTGACTTATCACGTACTTCCACCTGTACGTTATTTGCGTATAGATGATTTTTTTTAAAGGGTAGTAGAGCGTGGAATTATTATAATACGCAAGTGTGCAATTAAAAACGGCCCACGAGACGGTCGCAAGTATAGAGAAGCGTCCAACAGTCGGGTGTAATTGAGGGTAACGCCATTTTCGCAAATTGCGCACCTCCTCTTTCGCGCCAACAAAGTGTCCAGATATGTATAATAAAGTATCTCCGCTTGATACGTACAGTAAAAGCCCCTCTGTAAGACATAGTCTTAAAAGATTTCACCGTGCGTGTCTCGCGAGCATTGTCCATGGAAGCGTCAATTTAATTAAACAAGCCCGGCTTTTAACGATCTTCCGCGCCTCTTTCGCGCGCTTGTCCTACACGCAGATGTGAACACACTGTATCCGCCAGCGGTGTTCGGCTCATTAAGCGGTCTATCCTATCAGTTAGCTGCGAGAAAGTATAGAACAAGGGATACAGGTGCAACGCCTGCGTCTAACGCAAATTTATTTGTTGCCCAAGAGATGCCATCCGGGTGGTCCGGCGCAGGCTTTCCTGCACTCTCATTCGCCAGATCTGTTCGCCAGAGCCTTTGTTCTCAGAGTTACATTGTCGGATTTGCTACACCGATACGTCGGTGTTTGCTGCTCATACCACTGGTCGTCCTGCCTTTTCGAAGCAGACGCTCCAAGCGCCCTCGTGAATATAAGCCGGTGTGATAGGCAAACGTTTGTTATTTGCAATTTCACCCGTGGGATTGCGATGGGGGTAGAAAGCCCGCGAGAGGGCGAAGGTTTAGCGCGGCTATTATACAGATCACGTGGCGATTGGATTCCTTCTCGAGTGGAGAGAAAGAGATGAAACGGCTGAACGAGGTACCGAGAGCGGCGAGGAACACGAGAGTGAGTTGCTATCTCGTCGCTCACCAACATACTCTCTTCGCTCACCGGGTTCTCTCGGCTCTTTCGATCTCACTCCACGGAGTTCGGAAGCGTACCGGGAGGGTTGCACTACCCTCACAAATCCGAGTCCAACTCTACGGCTTTCATTATAAATCCAACCCACACTTCTCCGGTGAACCCGGAGAGGCCCCTTCAAACCCCTAACTTTCAACCCCTCCAATAGCAGCAGCAGTAGCAAGCAAGAGCACGCTTCTCTTCTCGCGATCCATTATATCTTTCGGCTGGCGAACAAGCGAGTCAGCTCCCTCAGTTTCTTCTCCCGTTCGCTCTCGCTATCCACCCTCCCCATCCTCACGAAAAGAAGTCTTCCACCCTCGTGCAAAGAAAACATCGCGAATGTGTTTTTCAATTTGGGCCGGTGCCAGTTGGACGTTCGAAGTTCTCTTGCACGCCCTCTCTCTTTTCGACTCTCGGGAAAATCCCATCAGTGCTACACCCTCGCTCCACGCTTTCTATACATTCACTTCTCTGTTTCCATCTCTTTTTCTTTGTCCTCCGATGAACGTCTTGGCACGAAATTACAGAAGGAAAGAAGGGAGGTAAAGAATACACAACGATTGCCATTCGGAATAGAGCCCGCGGATCGATAGTCTTTGAGTTTGATTAAAATTGTTATCCATTGGAAGATGATCTCCAATGATCATGAATAAGTCTCGCAATGAAAATAGAAACTCTTCGCTCTTACGAAATTGTATCGAAAACAACTTCGATAAAGTGAAGAAATTCTGTTCGAACCTTCGATCGTAAACAGAATATTGGTTAAAACCGAATAATTAATCGATATTCCGTACAACGAGTTGTACAACTAATTTACATTCTTGGCTTGGCAAGCAGGTAAAATCGGCAAGTCGTGCATCCGAAACGAATCCTTGCCCGGTGTCCCTTGGGCGCATGATTCTCGATCCTTGGACCCACGGAACGTGCCGTTGATGCTGTAGGTTGCGGAGATGCGCCCGGGGGATTTCTCAAACGAGCCAAGTGTGCAGGAAAAGCCGTAGCACCCGTTCGCGTTCCACTCTGTAGATGGTACAACGCCGCATGGATATGCCGAGTCTGCGGATGAGAGAGTACAGAGAAGCAGGGAAACTTCGCAACTGCGCTTTCCAATTTGGTCGGTTGCCAGTCGGTCTCGGTGGCCATATGCAGGAACGAACGTGGAGGCAGAGACGCCGCACACCGATCGTAACGCATCTTAATATCCGTTCCCGCAGGCTGAGCGGGTTCTCGGGGGGTTGCTTCGAGGAATGATTTAAACTTTATAAGGTGCTTCCGTCTCCCTTCCACTCTTTGGTTCTCGTAGCACGAAGAGGATAAGCGCCTTTGGCATAGCCGGAAAGCCCCTGGTTGGCAGTTCAGTTGGCGCTGCCGAGAGATCTTCCGCAGGATTCTCGGCAGGGAGTGGAATCGCGCCGGATGCGCGTAACGACGTCTTACCTACTCCATCGAGAGCGGAGGAAGACGCGGGGCGAAGGGGGAAACAGGGCTTATTTTTCTGCCACCCCGAACTGCCTTCGCGATAGCCAATCTGCTGAGGCTAGTGAGTGAGCGAGAAAGCCCATATCAGCAAACCCCTTGCTCGCACTCGTGCCCCATACCCTCCGTGAATCGAACACGTGTTTCACCTCCACTAATCTCCACTCGGCTTGCCGTTTAGACGAGAATTTCGAGCACCCCGTATCTCGCATATATGCGCGGTTCCAGATGCCGTTACACGCTCAACCGAGCTGACCTCAACGATCCTGAAACCGCGAGACGACAGCCAAGATGTCTTCGAGAGAGGGGTTGTAGGTCAGCTGCGATGTAAGTGTGATCATCGTCGGCGACTGGAATAGCTACTTTGATAGGGTTTTAGTTACACTCCAGACTTGTATGTACATGGGTAACGAATTTAATTCCATACATCTGTATCTCTTCGCCATGATTTACACAAGTGTCCAGTTTAGTTCTGAGACGGGATGTTCATGATATTCTACTGGTGGTGATAGTCCAATGAGAAGACCATTTGAGATCTTATACAAGAGAGACCTTCAGGTATATCTTCCATGTTATTCTAGAGGGTATACAACACTCGCACAGCTAGATATTATTGTCGCGAGTTCCCAGTTGTCGAGTAGACTCTCCCCGTTACCGGTGGTGTGACGTTAACTAGCGAAGGGTAGGGGCGAGAGAACAGAACTCACCACAAGCAGAAACGGCCCGCGGGCTCACACCGATGCGAACCGTAATGGCACGGTACTAAAACCAAATGGGTCATTTGATTCGGAAGCGATATCTCCCTTATGAGGGATCTATCTATATGTGTGTATACATACCTGCTAGCCGCGGGCTGGCCACGCGTTGTACTACTATAGGCTCTATATATATATGTATATGTTGTTGGCTACTGCTATTGCGAAAATATATAATGTTCCCGATATCAAGGGCCATCAACGGGAGCGAAACACCCCTTTGATGCGAAGCTTCTCCACCGGTTGTGATCTGTTGGCGTTGGCTGCAGTATCCAGCCTATTGCCGATTGCATTCCCCACCGTTATTGCACTTTCTGGGACCATCAGGAGAACCATATAGTGCATTATTGCTGCTTTGTCTAATTGAGTTGCATATTTGGCAACGAGATATTTCGGATTATAACTACCGGAATATTTCAGGAAGGTCGACGAATATGGAATGATTCCAAATGTGGAACGCATTTCAGCATAAAGCTTGCATAACGCGGACGTTTAGCTTCCTCTTTGAAATTGTTTTGTACATCTGTCGGCTTTCCTCTTGTTAATAAAGTAATTAGAAACTATAGAAATTAGATGGAATTTCGGGTATCTTAGGATTCGTAGATTGGCAGCTACCACAACCCTTCGTTGTCTCCGCCGCAAACCCTTACAGCAAGTAGTACGAATTCGAAATCACGCGGCCGAAGGTAGAATCTCGTGCACATATCAGGCCTAAACGGCATTCGCAGACTATTCTCTAATTCCGGCTGACCCCTGCTAGCCGGTGACTCGCGATAGTTGACGAGGCTTAGCGAACCCTATAGCATTTTGCCCCCCGGCAATGCTGCTAGCCACGAGAAACGCCCTGTTCCAGTGGAGTAACGCGGTGTTTATCGGACCGTATACCCCGCACGCCATACCACTAGTACCAGCTACCACTCCGGCAGCTTCCATCGCTGCCCCCGCTTCGGTGGACCAGTTGCAAGGGGTTACTCGTAATCCCCCTACTCTACGTTGGCCATCATGGCCACCATTTGTTACCCCGTTACTGCAATTCCGCCAAGATCTCTCGAGCCATTTCAGGATAGCCTTGCACTCGACTGCGCGAACACACGCACATAGGAACACAGACACACGATCACATTTATAAAGGAGTCGAGAAACGCTCGACCAACTCTGGAGTACTTTCTCTCTCTCTACCTTCGTTCTATCGTCACTCATTATTCACGTAGAATGCTTTTACCAGAGAAAGCATTACGCAATATTTATTATACGAAAGATGTAGAAAACTGCATAACCATAATTTATGTTATTGCCCTCTGCTACTCTTGTAGCCCGTAAAATCGGACGTCTTTCTCGTTTCTATTTTTTATTTTTTTTTTCGTACTCTCTCTATGCCATAAAAATTGTTACTAATACAAGGTATGTATGTAGAATGTCCAAATGGGGAAAGTGAAAGATTCGATGAGTCAAAGAACGGATACTGTTAGATTCGCCAGACACTCGTTCCCGTTGTCGTCGATGGCTCATTAAGCGTCGATCGTCAACGATAAGAGGCACCGGCAAGTGAGCCGACGGCCTGCTGCACAGCTCGTTCCAGCAAAAACTCTACTTTCGAAACATTGGCTGGAGCATTCGAAACGATCGCGCCACCGATTGGTACCTGGGCGTTCCCTAATGAGCCGATTTTATAGGGTTGACTCCACTTTTAAAACAATGTCAATTAATTGCCACCGCTGGGTCGCCCGACTACTTATTTGTTGCGAACGCGGGACCTCAATGGCTGCCTTTATCCCGCTATATCAGGACAAACTTGTTTCGTATAGGGATATTCGCTGTCCTGTTCGGACCGATTGTGCGCACTTATCATTTTTAAAAAGTCATTCACCAATGGACACATAAACGACCTGTTAATAATATATTACTATGGTATTTATCAATGTAATAAACAATTCGATTTTCATTCAAACTCGCAGCATCGATGTGCGTTGCATACTTAAGAACATTGTAAGGCTGGTAATTACCAAAGTAATGTATTTTGACTTCTCTATAAAAAACAGAAAAGTAGATATAGTGTTCTGCAAGGAAAATAACAAAATCCAGTGTATTGAACCGTTTTTTTAAATACGTGCAAAGTGATGAAAAAGGAAAAAAACCATCGTAGTGAGTAGTGCAATCCGCGGCATTTTGCGTTTTTTTCATGAAATAGGACGATCCTAAAATATTGTTGCGAAATTTCTATTTTATTTTTGTTGTTATTAGCAGCGATCGCACGATTACGTGCGTATCCTTAACTGTCTATTCAGCTTTTTATTTTTGAATAGCGGCGATCGCACGCAGCGCGCGTATGCATATCTCTTAATTTTTTGTTCTTTCATAAGACTTTAGTAGATAAATGTTATATATCACACTGTCAAAGTTTGGCAATGAACTGTGGAAATACAATCCAAATATAATATGACTGAAGCTTCTCAGCGAATGATTCCAACTTCCGACTCTTACGACAGCCAAACAGACAACGAATAAAGCGATACATAAGAAGAGAATACATATCGAAAACGCGAATGAAGGATACATATATCGAAAATGCGACTTATTTTAGGATTTTTTGAAGAGGAAAATACAAATGCGGCTGTTTTGCTGTTTTATTCAATAAATTTTAAAACAACGTTAGTAATCGCAAAAAAAAAAAAAAACTTTACAAACCGATAGAAGTACGTCATAAATATGTTCCACATTAATCCTTAATTTTTCGATGTTTTTTAGGATATGAATGTTTTCGGATGGAGTATTTTTTAGTTGTGGTATTGGAAATTCGATGAATTACGATCCTTTGAAGTGTGCAATCACAGTGTGAGATCATCAATCGATCGGAATACCGCGTTTAACACGATCAGACTGTAATTTTCTCAGTCCGACATGTTTATAGCGATTATTTGTGAAAACAGCGTCCCTGTTGGCTTCGCGTTACGAAACGACGAAATAGAACTGTACAACGCCCGTTGATATTTCGCGTATGCACTGCCGACATAACTACGAGTTGCATAAATTTACTCGCAGAATGTTTATCGCGCCCGAGCGTGCGATGTAACCCGGTGAATCTCTCCCGGGACGTTTGTACACGTCTGCCATCAGTGAGAAAGTACGCGCTTCATCGTGGCAAATTTTCGCACAACATTCGGTACCGCACATTATTCGGAGTTTGACTCCTATTTTCAGCGCTATGCGATCGGATCTCTGCTGAAATTCGAATAAATCGATGAATTATTGAACTACCAAAACGCGCTCGCGTTAAAATAATTTTCATAAATGGTACTTCGTTGAAAAATCTGCTTCATCGAGAGTCTGTGGAATAAATTCGAAAACATTTCGAATCGACACCCTTTCAAGTTCACACACGAGTACCGATGAGTTTCCGAAGCAAATACCTGCGGAGGGAGGATAGGGGGAGAGACAGAGGGAGACAGCGGGAAAATTCTCATGATCTTCTCACGTACGAGTCCCCTGGCGCCCTTTCGAGATCCTGGCACCGGTATCCGCTCGCATCCGCGCTCACCGAAACGCGCGTAACACGCATTTTTATCAAACGTTACGAGGCCCCGAACGAGCCGGATGAAAACCAATATCTTACCGCCGCATGGGAATTCGACCTCGACATTCGCATTCGCCGGTTTCCTTTTTTTTGTGTTCTCCGTGTTCCACTCTCATTCTTTCCGAACCCCGTTTACTCGTTTTCCCGTAGCTATCAGCCGGTGCGAAACTTTTTTCCTCTCTACGGACTCGTGTAGAATTTTCGAATTCTATCTTCGAAAAAAAAAAAAAAAAAAAAAAAAACGTCGTCAGGGATGAAAAGAAGAACGGATAAGAGTCGTTTATTTCAACGCAACAAAAGATGACGTTCGAAAATACAATGTATAGTCTGCATATATCATAGCTGATCTGTACGAAGCTCGTATAAAAAAATATACTTTTACAATGTTCTTAACGATACAGATGATCCTGATAAAGTAGAACCGCCGTCGGTGGATTTGCGTAACAATAAAATAGCCCGAGGTTGTTGGTTGGACACGTTTCCAAGATTCTCGTTATTCGCTTCGAAGTTTTGAACCTTAGGGAAGGTTTCGAGAATTGGTACACGGTACCGTGGGAGGGGTGAGCGACTCTCAGGGGGTTGAAAAGCGCGTGACCGCGTATAAGAAGTCTCTAATCTCGTGCCTCGAGGCGAGAGGAATTCAAGTCGGTAGAAGTAGGGAGGGATTTGAAGAGTTCTCGTAACGCGCCCTTCAAGTGGCAGTTGCCCCTTAAAGGACCCTTCTTGCAAGGAGCAGGGGTTCACCGGCCCTCGGAGTTCTAAAAGTTATGCTAATGAAAACGCGCACGCGGACACAAGTATTCTCTCGCGAATTTTTTTTTTTTTTTCGTAGTGAGAGGGTGGCGTACGCAAATGTTTTTCATCTATCCTAATGCTGCACGATGAATGTCAAACAATTAATTTTATAGTAAAAAAAATAATTTCAAATTTTTCTACAGACGACATCGCGGCTATTGTTTTTTAAAAGTTTTTGTTATACGGATTCAACTTACACGTATTAAACATACAATCTTTAATAGACTCCGATAGATGATGACAGCAGAACTGATATATATATATATATATATATAGCCCCTTCATCCCAACGCTGTTCTCGTATCCAAAGCCTCTCGAATAAATGGCAACAGTTAGAAAAGCTAAACAAAAAGGAAAAAAAAGTGCGCGCAAAGCTCCGTACCAGTCGCGTCGCATGCATTATGCGAAAAAGAGGATTTTCCTCGCTTCTGCTGTGAATATAATGCGACTTCGGGCGTTTCGAGGCCGCGAGACACGGAGTTGCTCTTCGCACGCATACACATTCGTGAAAAGTAGTAGAAGGAGTACAGTAAAACCGAGAGGACACCGCCGTCGCCGCTGCCGACGGGGGGATTTAAACTCGAGCGTGGAAAGCTTATACAAAGCTCTCAATTTATTGGATGGAAATCCTCTGGCGGCATAAGCGTGCTGCTGGGTGCAACTTTCTGGTGCTCCGGAGAGGAAAAGAGAGAAAGGGATACGAAGAGGTTGGATTCTCCGGTAGCTTCGCTATACCTCGCGAATGCCCAACAAACTTGCTGGCTACTGGTGCTCGGAGAATGCGAAGCGGATTAACACTTTCCTATCTCCACTCGACTCGATGCCGCGGGGGACTCATCGCGCATTATACACGTAGCCGTATTCTCGCACGTTCTTCTCGTTTTCCTCGAGTCTGACTCTCGCGCGCGCGCGGTAACACATAGCATTCCATGAAACAACAAATCTTTGGTATATAAGAAAAGTTCGAGAGCTTCCCTCGGCACAAGCGGGAGAGCATTCGCTATTCATGAGGACGATAAAAGAGCGTCGTTGTCGCCCGCGTGAGGGCTCTAGCCGGTTCTCGACTGTGCACGGGGAATCCTCTGCGCGACGGCAACAACGACGAAGAGAGCGACTACTGCAAACGGAGATCTAAAACGACCGGGTAAGTCCGAAGGCTCACGGGAAATATCTCTGAGGATCTCGCGAAATAGTCGAAAGAAAACTGGAAGTTCTCGGTGCTTCAATTTCACACCGAAACAACGCCGTGTCGAAGAGAACGGCAGTCTATCGAATGCTGCAAGCGAGCTTCGTACTCCGGTGCAATTAAAAGGAAACCGAGTAATTTTCACCCTCTCACAACAATCCACTCTCTCTCGATAGCGTGAGAGTTTCCCCAAAAGAGCTCGACACTTCAGCGACTGTTATACGAGACCATCAGCAAACGAAACTGCAACAGCCTCGGCTATGCCAACGAAAATCGTTCCGCAGTGGTGAACGTGAAATACGCAACGCGTTTCGGGCGAAACGAAGCGGTAGAGTTCGGTGTGCTTCCAGCTACCGACTATGTAGCTTGCTCTGGCTGGTCGGCGTATAGCCCGGGGGTCCTGCAGGTTCATCAATTGCAGTTGCAATAAACGGAAAGAACGGGCGCGTGGGCCATGGTGCTGGAGAAGAATACACGAAGCCAGCACCAGCAGCTATTTTGCTTCGGTATACGAGAGGATGGCGTAGATATCCACGGTAAAATTTGCGTCCCCGGAGTCACCAGTTTCCACCCTGTCTCGCGTTTTCCAACCCCCTCGCGAAAGCATACCGATCTATATGTGTAAAGTGTATTATGTGCAGTACATATATATATACACACTATATAGAGACATAGTACAGAGCGTTATATATAAGCGTAGCGATGTCGGCGTCGGAACGGCGTCGTCTGCGTCGTCGTCTAGGTGCACATAGCCCAGGCGCTCTGGCAGCGAATAAACAAGATATATACTCGGTACCCGCACTCCGCACATACAATTATCGTTATAATCGTATTTTTGCGCGAACCTCCGGGCCCCGGGTCCATGACGCCGCGAAAGCAGAAAAGCCCGCGAGAGAGGAGAAAAAGGAGGCTGAAGAATGAGGGGAGGAGGAAAAAAGGAGGAAGGTATACGGGAACGGTTGGAAGCGACGAGAGAGCTGCCGGAAAACTTTGCCGCGAGGGATTTGGGAAGTGAAGCGAAAACGCGAGATGCTAGCTTTGCTGCTGCCGCGAGACGCGGGTACGAGGGGTAAGAAGAGGACGAGAGAAAATACTATCCGCCTCCAGGGGCCTTCCCCGGGAAAACGGAAAAGAGGCCAGCAACCCTTCCCTCAGCCCCCATCGGGGCTATCGCGACGCTTCTTCTACTACCTCACCGCTTTCTTCGTTTTTTCATGGCCATTCAACGGCGGACAAACCCTTTTTCGTTTGGAAAATGCTCCGGAAATGCCGGGTCGACGACATATCAACGGTGAATGCTCGAGATAACATTCCCGAAACAGGCGATATTTACCTAAAAATTGCGGATTTATCGAAATTTCTAAACTTCGCAACAATAAAAACAACAATAGGCTTCCATGTTTGTACGTAAATTTATGTCAAGTATTAAGATTTACCACTACTTTTTACACTTTTTATGACTACGCGAGCTATTAGCACATTTTACCGTAAAGTGTACCGTGAAATCTATGTTTTCTGTAGCCTTAAGGTTCAAAAAGTGAAAGATATTTCGAACTAAAATACGCACAAAGGAACAATGTCCCATGTTTTCGCCGACTTCTTTTGAAAATGATGACCCTCACCCTCGTAAAGCATAGTCAGATCGTAAAGCGAAACGATCCCTTAATTACAGGTACACCTTTAAACAGGAGATCCTAAACATAGTAAAGTCTGAACTCAGGTCACCCTCGGCGTTCTTCATCAAATCGTTTTTTTTTTCTTTCTCGACTGCAGGAGGACTCGAGCGTAGGAGGAATTGTCCCGGCATTTATGGAGTTAACGTTTCTAAAACTCGACGACCCGGGGTTGCACCCGCGCTGGAAGGAGTTCTCGAAGCGATAGCGGGAGTAAAAAACGAAGAAGAAGTAGAAAGAAAAGAAATAGGAGTAAGAGGATCGGAAAAGTAGAGAGTGGGGAAGAGGTATGGGGTAAGGAAAGGGAAGAGAAAAAGGCCAAAAGTTGAAGGGTATGAGGAAAATGGTAGCGAGAGGAGAAACGTCGAGGAAAGAGAGTAGAGCGAGATGGTGGAGAAGAGAAAAAAGAAAGCGGAGAAAGATAGGAAAGCGCGCGCAAGAGCTAGGAGCCCCTGGTGCCGTCGTACCAAGAGAGCCGAGCGCGAGAGCAGAGCGGCCCCCAACGTCGTTGGTCGGGGGTAATGGCAGTCTTGGAATTGCGTTATCAATCTCCGGAACCCCGCAGTTCCCCGTTATCCCCCTCGCCGACGATTCGTTCGCTCGCTCTATACCAAAGCAAAAGCCCTACGGCACTCTGCGTCGCTCGTCTCGACTCCATTCCATTCCGCTCCAGCCCCCGGGATCCCGGTCTCGGTCCGGAACCCTCGAGTCTCTCCCGCTCGGCTCCCTCTGCCCTCTGCAACGGGCCGGAGAAAACCACCCCGTCAAACACGGAGCTTCCGGCGTGGAGCTTGGTCGCTCCCGCGCAAGTCCGCTTTCCTCTCTCACCCCTTTAGCGCTTCCTCTTCTCAGCGCGGTAGTAGCTGAGATGGCACAACTATACTCGTTGCAGTTGTACAAACGCCGCACGTATACGCTGTACATATGCATACAAAGAGAGATACTACTACCACTGTCATAGAATGTAGACGAGTTCAAGAACGTTCGACCGTCCAAAGAATACCACCAACACACTATTATAATACTATGCAAGGGGGTTTCCAACACTCCGCAGCACTAACACGAAGATTTTTATCATCCATGAGTATACCAATACCAATCAAGTAGGAAGAGATGGTACGGAGGGAACGTGGGGTGAGCGTTCGCTCGTAGTAACCAGGAGGAAGTTCGTGCCGAGAGGCGTATGTACCATCGTCTAGTTCAACTATAACCACCCCCCATATACCGACGCCGCTACCACCGCGTTTGCCAAGAACCCTTATTGCATTTTATATTATACATCTATTTCCGTTCTATGCCCAGCATGCCGCCACCGAGACCCCGAAGCTCGCGACTTCGCATGAACAGAGCAGCCACAGCAAAATGCGAAACCGCAGCGTTCTCGATCAAACGTCTTTTCATTCTTTTTCCTTAACTTTCCTACCGTCGCTACTTTCTTTCTTAGTCTTTCTTTTACTCTCTACGAGAGAACGGGGGGACAACGCACCCCCAACCGACTGAAGATGAATCGTAATGGATATGGAGCGTGGTCGAGCTTTCGCGGACTCCACTCTAACTCGGCGCTCCCATTACGCTACCATCGCGTTATTAGCACTCACGCCGATTGAACCTAATAATCGTCCTCGTAACTAAAGACTTTGCACGACTGCGGGAGCACGCTGAGTTGTATACGGAGTAGAACTGAGTCGCAAACTTTTCCCGAAGAAACTTCGACACGAAGAATATTTCGCGAGTAATGAAATATCTCGATGTAATGAATATCCAAGTATCGAGAGGATAATGAAAAGGATCCAATGAAATCAAATCAAGCATCGCAGAAAAATTCTCCCTAGTGGCTGTTAAAGATATTAAATAAACGATTTTTTTTTATCAGTAATAACTTTTCAGTCTGTAATATAATCGAGAATAAGCCGCGTGGCGCTTCACCCTCGCAATGTTTACCCGGAACCGAGTAAACTCTTGTTTCGTAATTCAACGCGATAAAGTTTTTCTCCGTAGGGAATCTTCGACCCTACTACCCCTGCCTTGCGCGATCTCGAAGGGAAAAATGTATCCTAAAGCTTCCGGGTGACAAAGATAAGGAATAGATAAGATGGGCAATGGTGTTTGGACGATGACGCCTACCGTATTGGTCGTTCTGGACCCTTATGCGTCAGTTGCTCCCCGAAGACGACGCTGCTGGAAATTAAACGCCGCTTCTTTAAACAACTATCTTGTCTCCTTTTTCTAAACGACATTCTCTGCTAGGGAAAGGATAAAAGCGAACAAGAAAATAATGAAGCAGAAGAGAGAAAAAAGTTAGCCAAAAACGTCAAACCAAAGGCTCAAAAGCGAAATCGAAAAAAAAAATAAACCCGAAGAAGCAAAAGGGCAGCGTTCACGAAAGTCCGTGAGATCTTTTCTGTACGGCCCGTTGGCCTCCGAAGAGGGCGAGTGAGCGCATAGTCGATACCGTATCGCTTTCGCAGAGACCCAAAGGTTACCGAATCGTTTCGAGACTATCTTAATGGTCGGATAGATCGTTCGATACTATGGCCGAGTCGTAAAGGCTATTGCTCTGGCCTCTCCTCAGACCCTCGACCGGCATCCCCGGTAGCGGCAGCAGCAGCAGCCCCTTTCTAGTTCGAAGCCACCCCTTCCCAGTGGCGCCTCAACAGTACGACAGCATCCGAGCAGCAACCCTTAGCTCCCGAGGAAGCCGGCTTAGCGCCACCCAGCATGGATACTCCGTATCCGCAGGACCGATGAAACTCACCCAGACTCAACTATCGCCATCGTCGTTCTCTTCGACAACCTCCACTACGCACCTCATTTATCCCCCGAGGCTATGTTTGTGATGACGGGGTTCGCAAGCACGTTCTCTCCCTCCTCCACACATACGCACAATCGTTCGACGATCGACTTCGTGCCATGCGTGAGTTTATTACGCGCTTTGGTAATTAATTGTCTCTCTTCGAGAGCTCATTGTCGGTTCATCGATGTCGCAATAAAATCGAAGTTTCTTCATCGTCACTTTGCGAAATAGTTCTCGCACAGTGCGATTAAAGGCCGAGAATAGCTGACGAACGGAAACAAATAAGTTAATTAATAAGAGAGCAGTAATTGAAGAGCTTTTTTCTTTGCGTGTAATAGAAAATTCATGAGTCTGCGGAAGTTTCAGGAAGCAGCGAGGAGTTTCGTGGGGTAGAAACATTGAAGCCAACTAATGCTCTCGTACTCCGGTGTGACATTAATACGTAGCCGAACAACGGGGTACGGCGTGTAACTTAATTAAGTCAACGACGCAGAGAGACCCGCGACCACGACTCTGCGGCTGCTTTCACCCCCCGTAGTAGTATACAGAGACCCTACACCCACCCAGTGTTTCCCTATATTCCGTGCAATATTATCCCGACCGCGGACGACGGCCGTGGCGACGATGCTCTTCTCTTGCACTAGGTGCGCAATGGCCGGGACGGAAATTGTATTTGTTGCGTTCTACGTAACGATCCCCTTATTCTGTTAAATATATCTCTCTATTGTAGCTACGCGACGCGATACATACGGTACGGAATTAGTCAAATTTACAAACTATACGTTTTAATACGCATGAAGAAATGACTTTACACGAAAAAAAAAAAACTGTATCACGTTAAAACGGATATGATTTACGATGTTGCGAACTATTCAGCGAGACGTTACGAGAAGACGAAGCAAGCAGAAGCGAGATCGTGGTCGCCGAATGGTCGGCTAGAACGCCGTTCGTCCGGCAGTACGCATAACTGCCCGATTAAAAGTAACGACCGAGGCGTAAACTTGATTTACGGGCAATCGTGTGGCCGCGCCACCAACGCCTATACCGAAAGCATTCAGACGATATCCGAGAGACGGAGAGAGATGGCCGAATGCTCGATGGCGCGCGCGGCCTCTTCTCTCGTCCGCGCCCCTGTCATTCAAAGAGGTGTCAACAGCAATCGCTTTTACGAGATACTTATTAATTGTTACGGCGCTTTTACGACGGCATAAAAGTACGCGGGACGAGAAGGATAGAGCGGAGAAGGGAGATCGAGGAAAGCGACAGGAAGGGGTCACGCTAAGAGAGAAAGGGATCAGCGTACAGTCAGACAAGGCGGAGATCTCGGGAGGGGGGAAAACACACCGCGATGAGATTATATTACCACAGCATGAATGCATCGGTGGGATGGTATACGATCGAGGACTCTGTAAACACCGTCAGGAATACGACAGGAGAGGGGAAAAACTCGAAGCGAACAACCGAGTTGTCGGTACGAAAATGAAAGAAATAAGAGCGAACAAGGGAAGGTCGTCTCGTGTTCTTGTCCTGTAGCGGGAATCGAGACCACACACGAGACGCGCGCGTTGCACGCAAGCACGACGTGCTGCATACCCGTAAGGGGCCATATAGAAAAACACTCGAGACTCCGATAAATAAAATAAGCACAACGACGTTTGATCTGTCGATTAATCTACTCGAAGTATTCTCGTATTCTATCGAGCTTCTGCGATTTTTTTCCCCTACGTTACGTGAACAAAGATTTAAGCGCAGAGTTTCATTATAAACGTGAAATAACGTTTGGAACGATGAAAATGGCGTAAGTGAGCGTTGAGAAAAAAAAAACGAGATCGTGGATGGCGACTTAAATGATGTGGGCGTTAGGGGTGGATTCGTGAGAAAAGGGGAGGGGGTGCGATTTTGCCGAGAAGGGTCGAACTTGGCTTTGGATAACGGCCACGTCGAGGCGACGGTAATGCGAGTAGCGCGCGCGCGAAAGTAAAGGAGAGTTTTTCTTTTCCCTCCGGCTTTTCAATGGGCCTCCCCACTTTTTTTTTCTCTTTTCTCAACCAACACCAACCCCTCCGGTGGGAGAGAGCACAGCGGCGGCTTATCTATCCACTAAATCCAGCGATTTTAATACGCGTTCTCTCGGCAATTTCCGCGCTACCTACACATTCCTCCGAGTTCCTCCCGCCTGCATTCGCTTTTCTCTCAACATTCTTTCTCGCTCTTGTAAAGTAAAACGCGGGATGTTTCAACCCTCGCGAATTCATACCCGCGCCACCCTCTTTGTTCACGCTTAACTTTATTCTCACTGCGTCGTTTCAAAGCTTTTTTTTATTATCCTTAATTCATATTGCGTCTTCGATTTTTTGTTTCAGATTCAAGAAACATCCGGACTTATTGGTACATAAGACATACAAGAACTATGATCAATAAACGAGGAGTCTTAATAAAACGTCACGACGGTGACACTTCGGGGGCGCTGGCAAGCTTCGGAAACTTCGTCTCTCCTCCCTCCGCGATGCGGGAACAAAATTGACTCGGATTTGAGTTATTGAACGACTAACGCGTTCCACAACCCATGTGATGCAGTAGCTGGGCGACATCCCCCCTCTGTACACACAAATAAAAAATGTACACACGCACAAGCACGAGGGGTTGGACACCCTTTTCTACTGTCGGGACGTTCGTCGCCATTATCCCTCGTGATACGATGTCGAGGAGAAAAAAAAACTTGTAAATAAAAAGGAGTAACGGGGAGAAGAAAAAGCAACGTATTATCGTATATTGTCTCTCGGCTGTCGTTTCGTGGTCGAGGAAATAACACCATTGGTTTCTTCCTTTCCCACTCAACCCTCGATACGCGAACGAGATCGAGACGGGGGTTAATAAAAATCAATTGTTTCTCGGTAGTTTCTCTCAATTCCTCGTCTGAGAACCGATAATTGTCACTTTTTTTTTCCACCATTCCTCATAATTCACGAAAACTACGTAGAAATAACATCGAATTCTCTGCCGTCAAAGGTCTTAATCTACACCGCAGCAATATCTGGGGTTCAATAAATAACGATGAAATACAAGTTATCGTGGGTCAAGGTATCAGCTATATTAGCGGAATTTAATGGTGAGCATTTATTCTCATGGCATTCGTGTAGCGAGGAACAGGTAAAGCAATAATTAAGATGTCTCCGGAGCACAGTACAAGAAGCAAGGAACGACCCTGGTAATAAATTTGACGAATTCCCACGTTGGGGTTCTCGAGAGCACAGAAGAGAGAAGGACCTTTCGAATATATAGAGCCGAGGTGGAGCTCGTATAGGTAGATACGTCGAGAATCTCGGGTATTCATACATCCAATCCGGTCGAGTATTTAATCACAAGAGAGCGCAGAGCGACTTGGTTGGATGGCATCGTCGTCGTCGTCGTCGTCGTTGTCCCAACGCTGCGAGCAAGTTTCCAGCGCGTGATATAAATTCGGCCCGGCGGGGCAATCACTCGCCCCGAGCTCTCGGCATGCTGCGCTGACTTGAAATTAAAAGAAGAGAATTCCCGAGGCTCTCCTCGGGGTCTTCGTCGTGTTGCGAGAGCAAACACGAGGCGGAGAGAACAAGGGGAGTGGAAAAAACGAAGGGTAAGAAGAGATGAGATAGAATAAGAAGTCGAAACAAGATGGGACGAGAGAAAGAGAGATGTATACGTTCGAGAAAGAGATGAAGATAAGAGGACACGCAGTCGCGCGGCAGGTAGGCGAGGCGATAAATATGATTTTTGTGTGAAACCGGCTGTGCCGGAGCGGTATACCTCGATCTCCAGGGGTGGTCCACGTTCTCGTACGTCACTCGCAGAATCTCGATCCCGGGGTCTCTAGATCCTGACTCCTCCTTCTACGTATCCGCTGGTCACCAGCAACTACGAGAGAGAGAGTTGGGTGAAAGGATCACCGATCTTGTCGAGGGTTCCAGATTCGAGTCTCGCAGCACCGAGATCGTACGTTACCCTCCTCGGCAAAAGGGAGAAGGGCAGCATCCTGGCATCTCTCTCTTCTCGCATCTTAATCTAGATGTTCTTCTTGTATTATAGTATTCGCCTTTTTTTTCGCTTTTTCCTTTCTATCCGTTTCCATTGTCCCCTGCGTCACGACACAACCCCCTTTAGTCTTCATTCCCCATACGAAGACCTGACGCACTAATCCTAAAGAGGTCCTGGCGTTACCCGAAAGTCTTTCTCAGCAAATATATATCCCAAACAGAACGAACCCAATTTTTTTCTTCCTTTCTGTCCCGTTGATCCGCTCAACGAGCTTCTCTAATCGAGTGTACCATGAAGTTTTGTCGGAATTTCGATGACTCTTGACCCCATATACTGCTTCTGCTATACACGCTGCGTATATAGCAAGAGGATTATGCGCGACAGAAATGGAACTTGGCAAAACGTTCACGGGATTTTCGCCTTTGTCGGGGATTCACGTGACCGCATGTTCGATCTTGATTTCAATACGTTACGATCCACAAGAACCGCCGGTTCCCGGTGGATTCCAGTACCACTCGAGAAATCGTACATCACCTGCAATCAGCCAAAGGGGATAACCATATTTCTCACCACCGCTGGACGCATCTTGATGTAGATGTGTCCCAACCCCTCGTTAAGGATTGTCGCCCCCTTTCGGCATCTATCCCGAATCACCGCGGCTAACAGTAACTGTTTACAGTGTATAGGATTCGGGGCTTCAATCTCTTCATCGTCTGTGCGCGTAACACCGTTCTCCATTTGAGGACAGTTCACGCTTTTTCTTCTCACTCCGTTCCTTTCTTTCTTTTCCTACCTTTCTCCTTTGTGCCGCTTCATAGGCCAGTTTAACGAGTTTCTTGTGCTCGGAATCAAGCAACATCGGATCCGCACCTTATACCCCGATACCAAGGCAAACGATATCTATCGACGGCACCGAACTCGGACAAAGGAGCGTCACCACGCTCACGTCCAACTATGTATGCGTGTCTCGGAAACCAGACAAAGATCTTAACGATCTCTCGGACCGAGCCATCGGGTGATACAAACGCTTGTCTCGGGATATGAAACGACTCGTTTCGATTTATTGCCCCGAGTATTCTCAACGCCTTGATCTTGAGTGTTTCGCGCCCCGTTTAGATTGAAAAGTCACCGGGAATTAATTGACCCGACGACACAAGGGAACTTGATCATTATACCGATCTGTTACGACGAATGAAATGGCGCGTACAAGGAATACTCTTCAATGACTAATCTCATGGTAATCTTACCAGTGAAATCCCATGTAACGATGTGCGTAATGGAGGAATTGTACACCTGTTATTGTATAATTGTAATGGTTTATAATTAATCGTCTCGTGATGATAATATTTAAAATATATTTGTTAAACAGCAATAAAATATTAATATCGTAATCTATGATTCTTACTTGTATGTAGGGAGGCAGAAATATGAAAATTATACATGCAGTCTGATAGTGCTTTGCATAAAGTAATGTACTAAAGTCGCGCGGCGCAAGGACCTTGCTGGGTAAATTATATTTAAAAGAAGAGTGAGGGTAGTTGAACGAAACTGGGTGCGATAGGAATATTTCTCGGAAGTTTCGCATTATCTATCCTGCAGCAGAGAACGAACTCTCGCGCTCCCGGCGTTGCAGAGACTGTAGAGAGGGGTTGGAAGTAGAGGACCAGAAGCAGAGACAACGCGAGTGTCTCCCATCCCCGCGAGAGACCATAAGATTTACGGAGGCCGGTATAAACATCGAGGGAGATTACGCGGAGAGTTCGCTCCAAGTTTTAACGAGATTCCCTCAGCGCGGTGTCGCCGACATTATCAAATAATTGAGTGGTGTAACTCTCGGGCCGTGCTATCCAGCGTTGAGGATCTCCGGTTCTGGAATTAACTCCTCCTCCGCTCATTTCGAATCGGTACTTTGAAAACGATCTCTCTCTCTCATACTCTCTCGTCTCTTGCTTCTTCACCAGGTTCGCGAAAGGACCACCCAAAACTTTTTACCTATTAATGAAGAATTCAGCCGATATGCAAAACTAATTCCAAGACCTCTCGATCATCGACTCAATAAACCACAACAAAAAAAGGAACTCATTAAAGCGATCAATAAAGGGGAATTATACGAAATAAAATCGAAAACTCGTAGTTTTAATTCATGTCAGACGAGGCAGGTAAGAAGAAGGAGAAGAAGAACAAGAAGAAGAAGAAGTGAGTGGCGCTCGTAGATTCACGAGTCTGGCAAAGATTTGATTACAATTTCAAACGGGCATCAGGTATCTTGGGGCTGAATCTTTTGAGCGCGTTCTCTCATTTCTCTGTCTTTCCGTGTGACCAAGTAGAACGGAGACAACATGAGCTGACGGTGCTTCACTGGCAAGAGGTAAGGCGAGAATTATAAGAGGAAAGAAGCCTCGGTGAATACGTGTTTGTGTGTGTGTATGCGAGGAAGAGGAGAAAGAGGATTCGAAATAAACAAGCCGACGGTAATGCGCCCGTACATCTCAAGAAAAGATTAAACAGTTAATAAGAATAAGAGTCCCGTGGAGTCTCCTCGTACCATCACGGCTACCACTACTATCGCTGATATTCCAACACACGTACAGCAGTCGAGGTTCCCGCGGGTTCCCTTTTCACCCACACGCAACCACCCCCGCACGTTCACGGACGTGGCACACGCACATGAGGGGCAAAGGGGATTCCCCCCGGGTGGTTGGAGGGAAATGGCGGCCATCTTTCCCGCTGGCTCTTCTCGAGAACCAATCGCCTCTCTACAACGGGCGTTAAGGCGGCAACTCCCGCTGAAGAATTGCCTCTGCCACGTTAGACACATTTTTCTCGCTTTTCCTTTATTCTCGCCGACGGTGCGCCCGCGAGCCTGCAGAGCTTCTATTTTCTCCATCCCTCTCATCTCCCTTTTCCCTTTTACTCTCTTTCTCTATATACCTTTCCCCATTCTCCGACTCCGCTGTACACCCCGGCGAAGCTTCTCTTTCTACGCCATCTCTACAAACTCTAGATGCCGGTGCTCTCGTCGTTTCGCATCTCTTATTTTCTTTGTTCCGAGCGCAACGTTCAACGCGACGCCTGAACCAACCCCGTCGACGTGGAAGAGCAGATCCGTGGACCAAGAAGTGTGCACACGTAGGCAACACACGGGGGGCTTTGACGCTAGGTACCTCTATATACGCAGGGATATAATGGTCTTCATCCCTGAAGTGAGCTCCATCGAGCGCGGCAGGTGGCTGACCTTAATAACGCCGCACATAATCCAAATAAAAAAAATGAAGCGCGGAGAAGAATAGAGAGAAGAAAAAAAAAGAATAATGTTGAAAGAGAATGTAGGCACCCGAGGAGAGAGAGCGCACGTGTGAGACTCCATCGTACAACATTGTACGCGGTGGAGAAATGTCGCATCGTCTTCATGGACCCTACGACCCTCCGCTTTATTCCTGATGGATACCAGCGAGATTTACGCGAGTCGAAAGACCAGTGAAAGACTTTCGTTCTGAATCGTGCGGTGGGAAATAACGCCGTTTCTGCGATACGCTTACACACCCTTAAGAACCCGTAATGGGTACCCTATGAATGTACCATTGCATTTGTCACGAATGGCAGAAGTGCGTACTATTCTTCGAGCGAAATGTTTATTTCTATAAACTTTCGTTGGTGGCATCTCAACGGGCCATTGTAGTGCGATATTGAGTTCTCGAGATGATGGGCGACATTACTCGATTCAGAGGAGCCCAGGTGACGATCGCGATACCCCAATCCATAACTTTTGAATTACTCGTTGAACGAATATCGTAGTATGACTAATGACACGTACTCTCATTGCATAGGGTGAAAATATATTCCGAAGAACAGAGTCTCCACCCAGACGTATCCTACAATGGCACTTCGATATGGCGGTTTTATTCACGTTTTACGAGTTGTTTTGCCACCGGTGCAAGACATTTCCAATTCATGAAAGAGCCCATCTATAGTCTCTGCGGAGTCGGGAGCGTACATTTTCCTTAGTGTGTTTGCAACATTTTTTTCCACTCGTTATTGCAACACGAACAAAAAAAAATTCAACGATGTATTAATAATTTCACGAGGAGAGATACGCGGCGGAGAGTCTGAGCGAACTATTGCCAAGAAATGCACTATATTAAAATGACGAGCGAATTAAAAGCGGTTACAATTGTATTATTAATATTACAAGCGAAGTCGGATTGCGTGAATAGTTTTGCTCATAAATAATAATTCTACCCAACCGCGTACTCTCCCATGGGAAAATCGCACTGAATAATAAAGACGTAACACGAGAATGTGCCGTGGATAATTGTTATATTCCATCTTTTCGACATTCTCGGGTCTATTAGCGATTATGGGAACGATCATTGGGCAAGTGGGTACGTAAATGTCAAGCCCTTTTGCCGTCTAGGGGTTCGCAGACGGGGGAAGCCCCCACTGGTCTTTATAGTGGCAGTGAACGGCTCGTCCGTGCTCTCTGCCGGGGTACCCCGAAGCCCTGTGCTTGGGATACCTCCGCGCGCACGGTCGTCAAAGTCTTTTACGATCGAGTAACGGGATTTAAAGTGACGATGAGGCAACCTCAAGGTACTCACTCTATCCTTCACGGCCTCGTAAATGTAACTGATGACATTGTCAGATACCCCGGACTTGGTTCACTCTTCACGCCTCTCTATATGTATGTGAATTCTTCTCTCTCACCCCACCAAGAAAAAAACATAAGACGCGAATAAAATTTAAGTGACCTATTGCGGATTTAGCACTCCATAAACTACGCGATTTATCCATAAAAAAAGTCGAAATTACTTTCTAAAGTTAGCCAAAGCATAAGTCGTGTTGAAGCTGAGAATACGCCAGAAATTCTTTTTATTACGAAGAGTAACTTTTTTATTAATAATTGTATATATTTTATTAAATTTTAAAAAATTCGAAATACGATTTATGGTAGAATTACAGAAATTGGGACTGCAGTGCCACCTCGAGCCATTTACAGCGGTAACTCGGTGAACCGTCGAGTTTAATTGATTTAGTGCTCAAAAAGGACCTCGTGGCGCCATCTGACGAGTGTTAGGTCCTTCCTGAGATTTACTGGAGATGGCCCCACAATATTTGTCAACAAAGTTTATTCGAATTGCCATCGTTTATGAAAAATGCTTTCATGTTAATAGCTAATATTTTGGGAGTTGTTGTGCCGCTTTAAGACTCTATGTTCGTTTATCGTTGGTTGGAATGTGCTCTACAGTTGAAATAAAAATTTTTTATCGTAGTAATAATTTTCGGTAATATAAAACTATTAATATCCTTCGCCTCATATTTATCGTATTTTCTGTTCGGCTACATTGACTTTCGTTGATTTTATCTTTCATTAAGACATTGATACCGACGGGGATTATCCACAAATCTGCCACTCCATCTGTGAGCATCATTGGCTAACTCTCGACGAAAACACCGACAGCATAAATCTGCTTGGAGGGTAACACGAGTTCGATGCCAGATGGTCAAATCCCTCCCGGTTTGCCGGGCGGCTGCTCGCAACCACTGGAAGTGCCTTTCCGTCGCAGATTTACGATCGAATTAAAACTGACAATTATTGTTATCGTCTCGTCATATAAGGAGGTAACAGATAATAAATTCGGCCGTAAAACGTTAAACTAGTGGCTACGTTTTGTAGGGCTGGTTTAGTGCTGAGTCGCGTGCAGCGGCGCTCGTTAAAACAGCCGTAAACCGACGTAACCGTCAGTCGTGTTGCCAGTCTGTACAAAATCTCGCACGAAAAATCTCTCCTTTTTTTCTCGAACACATCTTACATGTGGAACACAACTTCCGATGTGCATTAGTTTGATTGTTTCCCTTCTTAATCTTCTAAACGATTGAGTAACGATTATCGCGTGTGCTTCGCGGATATAATAAAACAACGAATTATCCTCACAAGCCGTCGGTAATCCAGAGAAACTCAATTACACCGATGCTAAAAAAAATTACCTATAGATGGTTGTTCTCGGCAACCCTCGGTCAAGGACCCTCCCTAATCGGAGGCTGTGATCTAGTTTAAGCGTCGGCCGTTAGAGTGACGCACCATCCGATTCTTAAGTAGTCAATGCCGTTGTGGTCCAGACAACTTTTTATTTTCTTTCCTCAAACTCGTGAGACAGGCGTCAGTTTTAATTAAATTATTAAAAAAAATTATTCATGCAAATTTGTTCTATTAATCATTAATAAGAAAAAATATTACCGTATAAATTGAATTATACAATATTTCGAAAACAATTTTAATTAAAATTTCGAACGGATCTCGTAATTTTTTGGTGAATTTGCAATTAAAATGAAAAATAAACTTGATAGAGCCGGAGATCACAACTGCAGCATCCACCGTTAGGAGTAGTGGTGGTACGACCATTCCACCCTTAGCACCCACCTTCGATTAGCTAAATATAGATTTACTACTGCAGTCAAACGAGTTTCTGTAACTAAAAAAAAAGGTTTAATCATTCAAGCGATTTTGTCATTTACGCGACAATAACGCGGTAGATTTATGAAGTTCAGTGATTCGATCACCGTATCGAAAGAATGTTGTCGATTAAAGGGTGTCGTTTAGAGCGTCGTATGATTTGCGTGGTGACGCAATTTCAGCCAATCGTAGTAACGTAATGGCCGTTGCGGGGGAGACGTTTCACCGGGTTACTGGTAGATGTCGGTAGTGTCGAGAGTCATAAATCGCGGTGGGATTCCCGCCCATTGCATGCTGAGAGGCGGTGCTTGGTCTCTCCATGACTCTGGCTTTTCTCCCACTATCATGACCGTCCTCCCCACTCCTCTAAACGAGCCCCTCCAGTAGTTTCTCCCCTTACTGAAACTCCGTGGGTACCACCATCACGGTCATCTTCATAAATGCGTGAAGCCGTTCGAAATGGTATCGGGGCTAATTTAAGCCTCGCACACGAGTGATACACCGTTTGTTTATCGCTTGTTAAAACGTTTTGGATTAAATATAAAACGTTGACGAGCGCCACGGCGTCTCTAAGCCAAGCTAGTAGACTGTATGGCGCTAACCGTCGGGAGTCAACGATGACCGAGTGAGCTGCTCGCAACTCCTCGATATACATCGGCGTTACAAAACATCTGTATCGCGGAGTCACGTCCAATTTTTTATTTCCCATCTCTAACTCATTTTTCAAACAGTCCGGAAGTCGTACCATCCGGAGAAACATTACTCCGTTTCTTTGAAATACGATACCTACTTCATATACATCCCGATGAAATTACACGTAGACTCACAATATATTGAGTGTCCGTCGGTAGATAATTATTCTTTCGAGAGAAAAAAAATTTGCGAGGTATCGTCGATCGGTTTAACTGGGGATCAAAGACGAAATGTCCACGTGTCTCATTTCGAAAGTCTCCGGTACGATCTACCGAATGTCCTCTATATATATTCGAGTCACAATATTTCCCGTGAAAATTGTGTTTATAGGAATAATAAAACGTATTCGTCCCCCGGGAAATATAGACCTTTAGTCTGGACGCGAGAGTTGGATTGAGCGTATCTTCTGCTGCTTTTCTCTCCTGCTAAAAAGATCAATACGCCATCGCGACCGCGCCGAGCCCTCTCAGCTTTCATGCTCTGCGCTCTTACGGAATCCAGAAAGATATGACGCGCGATTCTCAACGTATCGTTTGCTATACCTCTGTATTATCTATACGAGAACATTGTATTTGGTTCAGCTATCATAACGTGGCAGAGGGGCGCCGCTTGCAAGGCCTTTATGAAGACTCTCGCACCATCTTCTGAAATTCCCAAAATAAATTGACTCTCACGCGAGGAGAAGATCCACGACGTTGTCTCGTGTCCAACTTCGGCTTCCAGATGACTTCTCGAGACATCGTCTACGACGCGTATCAACAACGTCGATTTCTACATGTAATTATTTATATCCTCAAAGCAAAACGTCGATAAGAAAATGATTAAATTTCATCGGAGAGTCGGATCACGTGCGCCGTAATCATTCGAAACCTCTAGAATGGAAAATGTCGGCGACGACAATGTCAACGTAATATATATAGATATATCTTTTTTTTTTGTTTCTAATACCCATCAGCTGCAGACTTTTTTCTCCGCTGCGTCCCATGGCGCAGGATGTATTCCGCCAGCGAGAGGAGAAGAATACAAAATTTATAATCAAATTAAGACCCCAAAGGCACAGGCCGTGCAAAAGCGCGCGGGCGCACACGGCTGGAGAACACAAAACGTGAAGGCATGGTAGTCGCGACGGTTCCCCGTCGCCGAACGTCGGACCGCCTTTCGAGAGCTAATCTCGTCGGCTACGCTCTTACAAATTTCTTCTCTTTGCATATTAAGCCCCAACGGCACGGCGTGCGTTACATGCTCGATGCGATATTACGCAGTTCCTTTTTTTTTTTTCCTCGAGAGAAAAAGATTAGCACCGCGTGAATATAATTGCAAAGCCAAAACCCAGCCGCTGCCTTCGCGCGGTCAGAGACCAATCGAATCTTCGTACTATGTTGCGAAATTTAATTTCGTCCGCAAAGAGCACGACGATTGAATCAACGGAGATTGAAGAATTTGAAGAAACCGAAATTTCATTTTTGCGAAATTCAATAGAGATATTCGTCACGGGCGTTAATTTATTCGCTAATATCACAGGAGAGATTCGGTAAATAAAACTTATGCCGTGCGTACATCTGCTCCGGAATAGCGTGCGTGCTTCACCGGCACGTGTTTAGTAGCGTAGCCTTTACTACATACTACACACTACACAATACCGCACACTACGGGTAATAAATGGTATCGGTCGGAATGGATGTTTTCGTGCTTTTACGACTCGCTTATTATGAATACAAAGTGTCAGATGTATAAAAGGCCCCACTACGCGTCTCTCGCGAATCACTTGGTATAATCTCACCGTCTCTCTTCTTTTATTTTTTTTCTCGCTTCAACTCGCGCCGCAAACTTCACTCTTCGCGTGTATGAGCTGATAAGTGTTTCCTGAATGAATGTGGATCGGTATAGTCGCGGTTTCGCGTATTCGCCACGCCAAAGAAGTTATTATTCATTAAAAAAAAAAAAAAAAACAAAGCAACAAGGTCCTTCCCTATCGCGGCGGTCGAATCTTACAACGCGCGACTCGTAAAAATAAAACTCATCCCCGGTAAATCAAATTTTTGCTTGACGATGGGGGCGATGCGGGTCATATGGTTCGTTTATGTTAAGCAGGATGTAAATACGATATTAAAAATGGAACGCAAGCGCTTCAAATGTGTATAAATGACGTAAAAACGTCAACACGCCGACGTATCTGTTCTGTGCAAAAAAAGAAACGTACGTTGAGTAATTTTCACATTTTTTGCCGTGTAATAGTGACCATTAATGTTGATGATATGCAAAACTATCGTTTACAAGTGAAAAAAAGCGTTTTATTAAAAATATTCATTTTACAAAGTTCGAAATGCTAATTCACTATTTTATTTTTCTCATCAACTAGAAGAATATTTTTTTTTGCTCGTATGATATCGACACTAATTTCCTTTATCAACATTCCTTGGTGAACTTTGTTTAATAATTGCTAAACAAAAAAAAAAAAAGAAAGAGCTTTAGAACCAAATCATATTATCACTGAGATTTTTCCACGAGGACTCGGTCACTTCTAATTAAGTAATATAAGAATGACGATACACCTTTTTTTTCTCCTCCTCGTCTCGTCGTTATCGTTAATGTAAAGCATCGGCAGATACAATTACGGTGTCGTTACCGTTGTACTCGAGCTCATCTAGCTTCGTCTCGTTCGTGCGTTATTATTATTATTATTCATTATTTATAAATAAAACGTTACCGATAAATCGTGTCTGTGCCTCGAGGGACGGGTATATCCCGAGGAGCATATTTACCGTATATGCAACCAGTTTATTTACGGTGCGTTCAGCTCTGCCGTAATCGCCATCGAATCGGCTGTCTAATGCCGGCGTTAAATGTTTATGATACGTGAAGAGGTTATATAGAGAAGGAATTGAAGAAAGAGGAGAAGCGCTCTCCGATATGCCGGCGGCAATGTGTACGTTCGGCTCCTTCGTCGGCAGGTTCGTAAGTGCGTACGTCCAGATAGTTTCGCGGCAAATTTTCACAGTCCCCTATACGCATGTGTAATATAGTTTCGAATTCTTGTGAACGTATCTTCACGCATGGTAGCCACGAACTTGCAATCGCTTCGGGAGAACTCCGTTCGCAAGCGGTGGATCCCAACTATCGCGTGCGATTACGCCCGCTTAATCATCAATCGCGTCACATAAATATGTCCGAGAAATCAAGATCGCACCATTTCGCGTGATATTTATTTTCGAAATAAGCAATTAAAAATTACGCTCGAGCCGACACTACGAAAGCGTCGGTATTCGTATCAGAAGAAAAATGAAAAAAGCTCAATAGCGCACTTCTTTTACGCATCCATAAAACTTCGTGTCTTCGCACCGAGTTAACTTGAGAGACAAAACCTATTTGTACCGGAACAATTAGCGCAAAGTGTGTTGGCGCGACAACGACGTGACGAGGACGCGTGTACTCAGTTAGCAACATCTCTGTCGTAATCTACACGCGAGCTAATTCTCGTTGTACGTAGATGGTTCACGCGCGGCCTGATGCCTTGTCTTCTTCTTCATTGTATACAATTGAGCGCACGACGCGTCGGTCTTAAAAGAAAAGAGTAATTTGCGCTCGAGACAAGTGTCGCGTACGTCGCGTGTCGGAAACGTATGTATATAGGTCTGACAATGCAAGGTCTCGCTGCATTATGCAAATGATCGTTGACAATCGAGACCGTTTATTACCGCAGGTTAAAGCACTGCCCTGAATTATTAACGACTGTTGGAAAAACTGTCGTTGAAAGCGACAATTATTGTACGAAAACGTCAAAATTATCCGACACTCGAAAGATTATTTATAAATTATTATTTCGAAAATTAAATCTGAGATGTAAACACAACCGAATCGCACTTCGATGTATTCCTTAAGAACAGAAAATAAGCAAACGTATGGAGCAACACTCCGTGACACTGTTCACCGTTTACTCGAGAACTGAAAACTCTTCTGGACATTCGTAGCTATCGTTGCGAACTGCGGGTGAAAGACTTTCTCCGACGGTGAAAATAACGTCAGAACCTACGGGTGTGCCTAGGCGCGCGCGGAAAAAAGGTAAAGAAGGGTATAGAGGCATATAGGCCTCGTAGAAGGGTGGTCAAAGGCTGAAACTTTCACCGATGGACGCTTCAAAAAACCTGAAATTTTTACGACGTACCATCGGTATACAACGGTCGGGGTGAACTTTCCAACTTTCTTTTTCGGATCAATCTCCTTGGGCTGCGAAGGTCGAGGCGCCGATAAGGGGTAAAGAAAAAAAAATACATTTCTGTATCGTTGAACTGCTTGTAACAGGAGAAATATTAGTGCGGCGCGAGAGCAGAACGTGTGACTCTCGTGCTGAATAAAAAAGTTTGATCCGAGAGAGGGTGGAGGCGCGAGACATTGGCAATGGGGACCGAACGCCACACTCGTATTATATACCAGTGGTTTAGAGTTATTACTGCGTAGGCGTATGTGTAAAGGTGCCATCGAGAGAGAAGAAGGAAAGGCGCAGGTATTTCTTTGTAGGGTAAACGGCATCGCGAGAGACGAGACCTACAACTGTGCCGGTATTGCCACAGCAACGGGGTACGCGCATCCTCGCATCCTCGTGCTCCACGGTGATGTAGCGTGGGAGATACAGCCGCGAGAGAAAGATACCGATTCGGTTGGACCAGAAAACTCGAATGATAATCGCGTCCCGCACGATCCTAATAATTTACCTCACTGCATCGACTATCTCGAAGCCCATCTCTCCACCTCCCTCCCCCACCCCCGTCTCCCTCGACTCTCTCTATACCTCTGGATTCGATATGGTGAATCTAATTCTACATTGTCTGTGACAAATATATAAAATAAAAAATGAAGTACATCGATCAATATTCTTCTAGTTTTCATTTATTAAAGCCTATTTATGACTTGAAGGGAAAAAAAAATCATTCCACGATTTACGTAGAATTATGAATGATGAATAATTAAATCCGAAAAAATAAAATAAATCAATACATTAATTTGCATCGATGTTTTTAATAATGAATTTTATATATATTTTTTTTAGTTCATGTGACGTTCGATTTTTTATTTCACGAAATTGCTTTCATTTACATTAATTAAATACTATTTGTGAACTGCAGAGATGAATCCAGATGCATAGTTTTACGACTACGCGTCTTCGTTGATGCTGACCCTGCGTTCCGCCGCAATTAAATACGTCAAGACGGAGCTTTTTATCTTTTAACTGTGCGCCGTGTCCAACTGAGTAGAAATGTGATACGTCGCGGGATCGCGGTGTAGTATACAGTTCGTGGTTCGTAAGTAAGCGAGCTGGGAAGTTGAGAGGGGTAATGAAAAGTCAAGCAGACACAGACGCAGACGGAGTTGAGTAAACACCACACGCTTACCCTCGAATATTGCCTTCGTCGTGTACATTTTCCCTCGCGAAATTCGTCTCGACGCATCGTCATGTTTTGTGACAGTGGCGGCCGTTGCGGAGAGAAAGGAGAAGTTAAGAGAAAGGGATAAATGGAATTCCCTTCGAAACTGGGCACAGAGAGGCGGTGGCAATGTCGATGCCGTCGGCTTTGTCGTCGCGACAAACGTCCCCTACCTCGCGCCTCAGAGAATCCTTATCTCGCGAGCCTCGTTACATTATCGTTGCGGTTATCGCGCCGTCTACTATACACGCCTTGCTGCTCTGCTCGGCCTCACGAATCCTCGGGTTACTATATACGGATTCTCCCGCTGCTGGTTGTAACCCGCTCGCTACCTCCAGATTGATCTTGCGAGATAATTATGCGTACACGAATAACTCCTACCCAAACCTTCGAATATTTTAACGAGCGTGCGTGCGCGCATTCGCAATTGCGAACGAGGCGTTTTGCTGGTTTTATTTTAATTCTCTTTCGAAATGTTGACTGACTACTTTCACATGGGATTTCGGATGAATTTCGCGAGGACATCGCGCACGAGAGGTCGTTGCATTTCTTTGAGAAAATAGAAACAAAAGTAAACTGCCAAAGATCTAATTTACTTCGTCCGGAGAGAGAAGATTCAGCTACGAAATTCGTCGAGCTTTGTAGTTATTTTTTATCTTTGCTTGTTTTTTTTTTTTTGTTTTCGGTTTTTTTTTAACGTGGAAAGAAAATAAAGACGAAATGTTAAGAAATAGCGTCGGTCTTGGTAACAGCGTAGGTGTAAGAGTTCCGCAGGGAAAAGATGTTAGAGACGAAGGTAAAACAGGTCCGAATAGATCTTGAATAAATTGCATGCTTCTCTCTGCTTCTTTTTCGTCGAAATTTTTCTGCTTTATTTTTTCTACAACTCTCTTAGTCCTTCTTTTATCTTAGGCATCGACGATAACGCGGGTATCGCAGTGTCGGCGTGCTTTTTCAAGTACAGTCGTCTTTCTCGATGTCGTAGAGACACACGCCAAGCTGGACGAACGATACGAATAAGCGAGCGGACGGATCGTAAAAGAATTTATGGGTAGCGCGAGAGAAGCTTTCCGCTCGGAAAAATCGCGTCGCTACGTCGTTCCGGCAAATTCTCACTCCCCCCTCCCCCCTGGCTTACCCGGAACTCCGCTACTGACAAGAAATTATATGCGCCGTCAACCGTATCTCATCTCCGATCGACCAGAGAAAATTTAATGCCGTTAAAAAAAAAGTCGTCTCCCCTGATTTTTCTTCCCGCGTTAGTTTGATCCAAAAATACACAAATCGTTATTGACTGAAAAAGAACATATTTTTCGTCATCCCCTCATTAAAATTCACCCTTTCGAAATGTTGCATACGTCGAAGCGAAAAAATGGTTTTCAACACTTTCGTTCGTTCACACCTTTCGATTTATTGGTACTTTTAACGCGGTGTAATATTACAGAAGTGATTTCTTTAACCCTCCCAAAGTAAGAGTGACAGCAGAGAGGATACGCTACATTCGTTTTCAAAATCTTAACGATGCTGATGCACCCTCGGGGGTGAACGGAAGTAACAAAAAAAATAAAAATAGAAAAGAGAAAAAGGCAGTGTTGACGCAACTGTAACAATGATATGTCGAGCATTGAACAAATGGAATCACCGGTTCCCCTCCATTCCAACTCTCGTATATATATCTTTTTTTTCCTTGGCAAGAAGGCCCGTAGGGATTCGCCCTCTTTCTCTCTTTTTGTATCGCTTTCTTTCTCGTTCCTTTCTCTATCCTACACGCCGTTCCGTTGGATATGTATACAGGCGCGTCCCCGTTGGGTCCTCCGCCTTTCTCTCCTTTTACCCCGGTGCTCGAGCGCGGTAGGTCCATCGGCGAAACCAATAAGTAACGCAGAATGGTCTCTGTCCGGGGGGAAAAGAAAAAAGGCTGCGGAAAGGAGAGGTGCCTAGGAGTAGAAGTTGCACGACGAAGAACACCGGTGGAAGAAGGTCCGCGAAGACAAAACGAACGAGAGACGATGGAGGGAATGAGATATATGTATGGCTCATCTCTCCTGCGAGGAACTTAGCCGCACGAACCCGGAGAGTACGTTAGTAACCCCTCAACCCCACGCATTAATATTTTATTCGCATCGCTTACCGGAGAGACGGGCAGATTGCCAATGGCGTACTAGAGAGACCGCGAAGCTCCGGAGCTCGATTCCTCTTACTCGTCTGAATTGCGAGGATGAATTTCGGACAATGAATGAATGAATGAATTGGAAGACCGGAGGAGGTTCGGCGAGTTCCAGCGAGATTCGAAAAGTCTTGAAGCCTACCGCTTTTTTTTCATTGTATTCAATTTATCATCGACCAACAGACCGCGGTTCTGCCCATTCCGCCGAACTATCACTGATCAGTCTGACCTCCCATGAATCTTTTTGTTCCTCGTTTTTTTTTTTTTTCGTACACTCATCTGTAGGATTTATGAAGAGATGATATTGATATAAGATCGGCCAACGGTGTGGATTTGCCGGTGAGTGGTTCGAAAAATCAGGATTCTCGAACGATCATTCTTTCAGTCTTTCTTGGGATCCACGATTGTGCGCGGAGGGCCGCCAAGTTTCGGACAAAGAAGCGAGAGGACCAGTTCCGATTGCGATTTATTTTTGTGCGTCCTATCTCTCTCGTTCAATTTATCCGTCAGAATGAAATTCGCGGGGTCTCGAAGCCTCGCCCATTCGGTACATTCCGTTGAGAACGAATCTTTCTACCTACGGATCTACTATTTCTCACGCAATGATCGGTCGACGGAGGAAAAAGATACCAAAAAAATCGTCGTAGTTCTCGGAAACGAGTGAAAAAAAAATCGAAAAACCCAAAGTAATTTTTTTTCGAACGACTAATGAGTCTTCAAGGATTTCCAGAATCGAGCGAAACAGAGTCACAGACAACGGGCGTTTTTACAGTTAAATGGGGATGAATAATCGTCGAAGTTATTAGCAATCTTGAAGCCGATTGGGATTCATAAATGAATTTTTTGCACGTATTCGATATCGGGCAATACGTCCGTCAAGATCGCATCAAACGAGATCGACAAAGAGGTTAAATTGTATGCAAAAGCCATATAAGCATCCGCGAAGCTCACTTTCGAGTGAACGTTTCATGAAAAAGTAACGAAATGTATCGGCGCGCTATTCGCCGCTACGACCACCCAACGTCATGACAGCAATACGAGGCACTGATGTCGTGTTTACGTTATTAAACGTAGCAATGTGGCAGAGAGAGGGCTTCATACTGAACAGGGTGTACTATGAAGACGGGAAGAAAAGTCGAGAAGACGCGTGCATGGGACTGTGGGGCGAAGCGAGGAATCGTGTGCCGTCCAGGAATGTCCGATCATACCGCGGATCCCCAACAGTATTACCTCTCGACACGCTACGACGTCTGTTTTTCTCTTCAACCTCATCTTCTTCTGTCACTACGGCTTTCTCACTCCGGTTCTTTTATTCTTATTTTTTTGTAGTCCGATCTTTCACTCGGCGTTTTAGCGTTTTTCATTCGGCAGCTGGATACGTCATGTTCTTAGTCATTGTTTTCATTTTTATTATTATTATTATTATTTTTTTCATTTATTTAGCTCTACGATGACAGACAGTGATTACAAGAAAGAGCAATATTTTTTTGTAGACAGTTTCGGCGTCAGATATATTTTTCGATCAAACGTAGACGATCTGCGCTTTGCCGAGCACGGAAAAGAGACGAAATAAGATTTATAGGAAGTTGTTCGGTCGGCGGGCTTCGTTAAACAGAAAAGCGTCGCGACGCACGACCCCAGCATCCGGCGAAGACGTGACCGCAAGAACAACCCGACGACACGTAAACGCGCGTCAAGAACTTTATTCGCTGCGTTGCCATATAGGTTCGCTCAGATCTCGTGCAATGTCTTTTCCAACGCGAACGTAAAGTCAGCGCGAAGATCTACCGATGCCCAAGGATACATTTTTTTTTCAATCCCTACAAAATGATTATATGCATACGCGTAGCTATATAATCAAAAGGAAATTTGGTTGCATACGTGGGTAACGCTTCGACCGCGAATGAGCATTGTTCAAACTCCCTTAAACGCAAATAAATGCGCACTTTAGCTCTGTGCCTTATGTCCATACAGTGATTGGCGCGCTGTAAGGATCCCATAACTATAGCCATTGGCACATCCGTATCTCTTTCCTATTCAAAGCATCTCGTTGGCCAATCACTATAACGCCGCCGGAAAATTGTACGGCGTACCCTACTCTCGAGAGGTGGTAAAGTATTTGCCAGCTAGTTCCACCACCGCTCCGGCAGTTATTCGACGTATACCTTTTTTTTTTTACGGGTCTTTCATCACCCACTCGGCGAGTCGTAAATTTTTCGAAATCATTGCCCTCTCGGACTTTCGTGTACGCGCAACGTTAACACTGTAATTTACCAGTATTTTTCATCTCGTTCGTTCGACTCTCCGTATGTACACGTTGAGGTACATTATGTATATATATAATGTGTAACGACTGTGCTTTCTATCTTTTTTTTTTCGTTTTGTTTCCCTCGAGCGTACCGTCGTTTCTCAAGGATCGCCGTGTGGTTCTCTTACGTCTCCCTGGACATCGTCGTCGAACTTGCGCGACTTCGCGATACAAGAGTCGAACTCGACAAGTGGATATCTCTCTCGAGACGAGGACAACCTTCGTCTCTACCATCTGTTTATACTCTCCCGTTACACTGCAAAACGTACTCATTAATAATTTATTTTACTGCGATACCCACACTCTTGTCGCGTCGACTCAGTTAAATTCTCAAGAGCTTATTCTCATCTCGTGAATATTTGGAAAAAAAAAGAAAAATAAAAGCGAAGGAAGATTGAAAGTAAAATTATAAAAAGAATTCTTCGGCTTGTCCCGAATAACAATGGGCGGAGAGATTTGGCGCTTGAAGAGTTAAAGCATTGATTCACCGAAACGGGGACAGGGGGACGTAAATTTATTCGTCTTCGTTGCCGCGAATACCAAAGAAAAACGAAGCTGTGACGGTCATCGGGTCATCCACTCTTGTTGCAATGATTCAAACAGTGAAAAAAAAAAATAGATAATCGGGTAATTTTATTCAGAAAATCAGTTGCACCGCTTCAATATTCTTATCGTCACGTACGAAGGTACGATGTGTTATCGTAGTAGTGAGTTTAGGGGTTTGGTAATAGTTCGAAACAGACCTCGAAGTAATAATCTAAAGGGTCGAAACACATTTCGTTGGTCGTCTTCGCGCCGGTATCGGAGGCAGTCGAAAAGTAACATACACGAAGGGGGGGCCTAAGCTTATTCCCGGAATATCCAGAAGCGGAAGCATATACGACGGGTTTCCATTTCAATGTTCCGCTCGTCCGAGCGTAAAAGTGGCGAAAACGTTATCTCCCGGTGGTCACGGTACAGTGATGCTGCTTCTGGTGTTGCGAAACGAGAGTGAGTCGTCGAGAGGGTGATGGCGCAAAAGAGAGCTTTCGCTGCCGTAGCTGCTGCTGCTGCTGCTGCTGCTTGCAACATTTTTCGCGAGGGCTCTCGACTTCCTCGCACCCTCGGAGGACCCCTCTCTTCGTGCTCTGTATCGTGATTGGAAAGGATTTCCGGAAATGTTTGCAATCGCACACGTAAGCGCGTCGAGAGAGCGTCCGAGAATCAGCCGAGGGTAGTTTCGCCACGGAGGGAACGAAAAAAGCAGCCCTCGACGATGAAACGAGTTTGGTATAGAGTCTGGCGAAAGAGCATCGGACGATCGTGTTAGTTCGATAAACGTAACGAAGATACGTACAGATAACTTTTATCTCTTGCAACTACAGTTCGATGCCTTTTGCCTTTTGCAATCAATTGATTGCCGTTTGATGATTATTCGGCTTTTAAATTATCCGAAGGTTTGGAAATGGGTATTGGATCGTAAATTCATTCGATGAAAATGTAAATAAAAATGAATAAAAATAGTATAAGCGATATTTTAATTTACGGTACGCTTTTATTTCGTTTGTATATCATAGATATAGCTTATGAGTATAATTCTACATCAAGTGTTTTCGAAAAATGGATACATTTACATTCATTGTCAATAGGTTACTCTTCGTCATAACTTGTTTCTCGGCCTTCCTCGCCTCTTTTAAACCCCCCATGCCTCATTCACCTCTACTCTTGGTAATACTAATTGTTTTTTTTTTGTGGTTATGTTTTTGTTGTTTTTCATCATCAATATTCAGTATAGACACGAGATTCATCGTCGTTATGGGTTTCTTTTTTAACTTCTTATTTTTTTCACCTTATTTTTCATCCCCATCCCTTCACTCTCATTCTTTCTCTCGGTTTTCTTTTTTTATTTTCGTCACTTTTTTTTTCTTGTTTACTATATATTTAATATTACTTCTTAACGCGGTAGTTCGGTATTGTAGGACAGCTACGCTCTCTTATCTTTATTAATTAATAGTTGTTACATTTAATTAGGTGACCGTGCGCCGTTCGAAAGGAATTTTTATTTTTATTGTGCACAGCATTTGCGCGCATCATGCCCCCTTTCTCTAGCTTGCTAGATTCAATATTTACTATAGTTAATGTTAATATTTACATCGAGAATTCATGAAGTAATAGACGAGGTGGGCTCGACCCCGTCTATGGGGGTAAGGTAAGGTAATAGCAAGACAAACACGTAAGACGAATCTGCACGCTGGACAGAAATATTAATATCGTTTTTTGCGTTTTTTTTTTTCCTTTTTTTCCTTTATCTTCTTTTAATTATTCCATATTTCATAATCGACCGATCACATTATTCAATTCTGCTTTTTAGCAGTATTGGCTCGAGCGATGGCAACTGTCTTTGTGAGAACGGGGGGCTAGTTAATTAATTACTAGTTTTCTTCGTCATTTTTTTTTATCGAGTCGTAAATTAAGCGTGTGTACTGACAGCTTTGCTTCAATAAAAATCTACGCCTCGTTCACCGGGGGGATTAATTAGTACTACAGTCGTTCGACCACTCGTTTTATCGACTTTGATCCATAATCGTTAAGCAACACATTATCAATCTTCAGGGTCATTTATAAAATCATTGTCGAGCTAAATTGCATGCGCGCGCAACACATACTATAAATTAAAAAAAAAAACACCTAAACGCATCGAGAGTCTGTCGCGAGTTCGAGTGCCCTAATAATGTAAAACGTTGAGCTGCTCTCGTTTTCAATGAAAATAGAACAAAAAAAATATATGCAACAAATAAAAAAAGATAATAATAATAATAATAATAATAATGATCAAAACGTGAAATACTTTATTTATGGCTTGAATCCTCGACCGGGATGTAATATGAAAAGCGAAAAACGCTAAGCAATCCGCGAGAGAGGGTAACAAAAGCGAAAAGCGAGGTCTCTGGGCGAAAGTTTGCGCTCGTAGTACTTTCAATGTTATTCGACGTAATTTTCTTTTTAAATAGTTTAAATTCGCGTTAAAAGGGACAGCTGCCTATGAAGAAAAAAAAACAAGATACTCCGTACGAGTTTCTTGGTCGTCCGTAACGCGTACACGCAACTGTTGTATAAATTTAACATGTGCGCATGCGCGAGGATAAGAATTATATTACAACCAGTCATTTGGCAAGAAACGATGAAAGTATTTCGTGTATCGTCCTGTATAAATGACGCGCGCTAACGCTCTATTCAACGCGATTAAATAATATTTTCAATTAACAATGACGAGTTTTAGTTACGTATATGTGTATTTTTTTGTTGTCGTTTATTAATTAATTATCGTTACAATTATCATTAATTTTTCTCGCCCCGAACGCGATTGTGGAGCGCACATTTGTATTTATAATTCGTCAACGGAGACCGACACGAAATCACGATCACCCGCCTCTTCCAAGTTCGCAACATTAAACTTCTATATAAGTTTGGAAACAGTAAAAAAAATCATAAGCGATAGTCACACTACACTGCTATTTTATACATAATAATCGTTAATAAACAAAAAAAAATAAAAAAGATATCGTTTCGTCAGTACTTCGTCACTTCTCGTCTCACATTAACAAAAAACAAATACGAAAGAAAAGAGAAAAAAAAAGTGTAATACGTAAAAATTAAACAGTTTCATAAATAAACAATGTATCTATAAGTAAAGAAAATACAATAACAAACAATTTTATTTAATTATTAAACTTCCTTTTTTTTCTGTGCGCTCCGTGTGACGGATTCGGCTACTATTAAAATTTCTTATCGCTCTCACTCTCTTTCTCTCTCTCTTTCTTTCGCTCTCTGTGTCTTTCGTTCTATTCGTTACGAAATTCAGTTGCTTATACTTTTAATTATCGAGGATTATATCTCTAATTCACTGGGATTGATGTCGCGTCGAATTCTTTATAGTACGTAATCGACAGTCCGAAACACAGATCGATTCGGACCTGACTCGTTGGCTTTTTTTTTTTTCAGTTCGATTTTTTTTTTTCAGCCGTTGCATACACGGGTCACGAGTACCGACAATCCACCGTTTCTTTAAACCTCTATACTTTGAGTTACTCTTAATTCGGATGTGAGAAGTTCTCGCGCGATCGAAAATGCCTCCCGAATTTTTTTTTTTTTAACAATCCGGTTGAGTCGATTTTGGATCTGCGAGTTTGGCAAGTCCGGCACGTTGTACTATACTAACGCATCGCATTCGTGTTAATTAAAAGTTTATAATAAATCGCTTATGTACTTATAAACGGCTTATGTATAATATCCACTTCGATATAATACATTTATTATTAATAATATCGTAAGTCTAGAGCGAGACAAGTGGGAAGGGGAAATATAGGAAAAATGGATTTAGGAAAATGGGGAATGGGGAAAAATGACGTTGGGAATAGTTTAAGAAAGTTACGTGATATGATTACGCGTCGCTATTAACTAGTAATTAATAATCATCCGAGTATCGGAACGCGCCGAGACCGGTCGAGAGAAAGCTCGAGTGTGTATGGGTGCGTTGTGTATGTGTTTTTTCGTGTGGACGGCGTCCGCTTATTTTTTTTTTCTATTTTCACAATTTCTCATCATTGTCTACTGTTTCATCTTCTTCTGCTCTAAACTCGAAATTTTTCTCTCCCGCCATTTGTGGCACTTTGCTTCGACCCGATCAATAATTTTTTCATTGATAAACGTGACCGAAATTATACTACTTTAGAGCACAGTTACCCGACCTTCAATTAAATTACTAAACTTAAATGAATTGTTCATTTTTTTTCTCTAATCAAACAAACAAAAAGGTTTGTTGGTTGAAAATAATAGACGCAATAAGACGGCGGGATACACGCGAACGGGAGTACGTATAAAAAATATCCTATTATTTTAATTAAGCGAAAAGTTTAGCTGCAATTGCCAAAAAATATTTTCGACTGTAAATTTCATAACGAAAAAAATGTTCTGCTGTACAAATGTTCGATTAAATTTTTTTTACATACGTTAATTAAGTTCCTAATCGTACTCGCGTTCCGTTAATTTAACGGCATATAACATCAAACGTAACTGGCAATAATGGGGTCATTAAATATAAGTATATCGATATATAAAGCTTTCTACAAATAGTTATACACACCGCACGTGTTTACGCGTTGTTGTTATCTGTTATCAGCAGATCCCCCCCTTAAAACATTCTCCTCGTCGTTCTCATCTAATTTTGCCGTATACATTTGCCGTGGATTTTTTTTTATCGCGGTTTTACAGGCGCTGTGGATCACACTCTTTGACGTCGCTTGTTGGATTTTTTCATTAGTTCACGAATGTCAAAACAAAACGAAAAACGCTCCCGATCATAGAGGATTAATTATAGTTCATAACTGAGGATACGCGGAGCGGAAAGAATATTCGTAATTGTATATAATATAGATTCATATTTATATATAATATTCGATATTTATAGCTATGCCTGTGTTATGCACGCGTTCAGCTTTTAGGTATTTATAGATGGGTTATGTCAGTTTCAATCTCAGATCTTCGCGAGTGTATTAAATTAACAGCTCCAATTGCACCGGACGAACGATGAGACAGTTTTTAGTTGAATGATTGAAAATTTTTTAGCGTAATCATTACGTTGCACCGGTATTTTTTTTTACATTAGATACACTTCGCCATGTTCTACTCTTCCCGAGGCGTTTTCCATCGATTTACGTGTATTGAATTTTTCTGCTCTAATTAGTTATTACACGAGTATATTGTGCACCAAAAGTGCTTATTTTGAACGCTTCGGTAAGTTAACTCGTACCCGGTATCCTCATTTATTGAAAATCTCACGGTTCCCCACACGCGTGGAGTACATTGTGTATAGAATAATGTACTCTTTCATTTTTTTAAAATTCTCTCGATAATATACGGATACCCTAAATATTGATTTATCGTTAATTTGTAATAGTTTTTTTAGCCTCGAACGAGTCCCGTTCCCCGAATCGTGACCTCTGTTTTTTTTTTATTTTTTTTTATTACGTAACAAATATCGGACTCTGTCTCGAGTCTGCAATTTCGTGTGTTCGACAATTAATGAATATCCAAATTTAGTAGATAATTTTTTTTAGCTGTTCAATATTTCCTGACGCGGTCAGAATCAGGGAATTCAATACTCGTCCGTACGCGAGGGAAAAATAGACAATAATTTATTACGATTTCGAAATGTCGCTTATTTTGATTAACTTCCGTTCTGGGGGTTCAGAATTTTTAATAGTTAGGTAATTAGGAAGTTAATACCAACAACAGGCTTTCTATATCTACGGAAAGGTCTACCCTGACACCAAATTACGTATTTAATGTACTAAGAGTGAGATACTCGTCCAGGTTTTTTCGTGTGCCCCTTCGCATCAACATTTTTGTATCTACGACGGGTCCACGATGTCCGGTAGGTCTGTGAACAACTTTTCCTCATCGAGAAAAAGCGGGAGAAGGATAGTTGACAAAAAGTTAATCAATAAACGAAACAGCTTACGATCGAATAAATCAAAAGTAAATAACAAAAAAATCAACAACTAAATCAACGTAAACGCGTGCGGAACTTGCTACAAACGATTCTATCAAAATTGAAGCAGAAGAAGAAGACGAAAACGCATTGAAAAAAACAACAAAAATACCTCGAAAAGGGGTATTTTCGAATACCATCGAAAATAAACGAAAAAAGAAAGTGACTACGAACCAACTAACTTGAATACAACGAGACTCTCGACAACATAATTGGATATCACTCAATGACAAAAAAATCAACATGGCCGCTTGTGAAGCTAACGCAGAAAAAACATAAAGAAAACAAAATTGAACCGGGATTTGTTGCATTTTCTCTCTTTCTTTCATAGAATTCTTCGTCTTTGTTTTTTTTCTTTCTTTTCTTATTTTTGTGTCTTACAACGCGGGCGGAAACGTTGCAAGGTTTGGACTTGGAGGGACTGTGCTTAATACCAATCGGTGTATTAATTTTTTTTTTCTTTCGATATTTCGTATTTTCACGAATCAAACTCATTGGAGATTCACTTGTGATTTATTCATTTCGCTTCGGGGTGTGCTGGCTATCCGACTCGCCTTGTATTCGCACACAAGCGCTCGTTTTCCATGTGTATCCATTTCATATATGTGTCTCTATGTGTACACCACCCGCCTATATGCTCGCTTCGTACAGCACTCTTGTGACTCTCTGAGATGGTTAGTTATGCGCGTTTGTGTATTTGTGTGTTTTATACGTGTATTACGGTTTTTATTTATTTTTTTCTGTTCGTGTGAGCGTCGGCAGCGTCGTAGCCGTGTGGCTATACGGGCCGCGATATCGATGTCCGAACCTCTTCGGGGATATCAAAGAAGCGGCCCACCTTGAGAGCCCGACGTTTATATGTACACCCGGAGAACTCGCGGCGGTAATCGATACCGGGACCGGCCTTCGAGGATCCGTGCTCTCTGCCGACCGTGTGCGTCCGCGCGTGTGTATTCCCGCCGCCACTTTTCGCCCAAAGTTCGCGTGCAGCTGCACGGGACAACCAAATCCTCCGATGACATCTTCGAAACTTTTCCTTCATTATTCTCTTCTGATTCACCAAACGTTCACTCGCGAATATAGTTTTTTTTTTTCAGTTCCGGAACTCGCGAAGATGAACACTGGGGCTGAATCAGACACGATTTACATCGCGGTGGCACCTGTTTTTCGCTTGTCTTTGTGAATATTTCCACGAAACGCGGAGATTTCACTCTTCGGAGACGCAGTTGACGTCGACAGTAGCACGAGACTCCCGGGGACAGCTGGTTTACCTTCGAACTGACAGCGCACACACCTCGAACTCACAGTTACGAAGCGTAGTTGTTTCGTAGCGCAGCATCGCTCTCGCACTCTCCCCACTTCCGGTCGGTCTCATCATCATCATCGTTGTCCATTTCCCCTCGCTTTTAAAAAATACATTCTAGGAATCAGTCAGGCGTGGCTCCGGGTACGAACCAATATGGCGGCTCTTCCACGGTCAGCCAGGTAAGTACGTAGTCGAGGGTTTTTTTTTTTTTACTTTTTCGCCGATAACTCGCTGTCGTCGCGGCGTTTCTCTTAGCGCTCACGGTATGACTCTCGTCTCTATCTCTTTCCCTATTTCGCTATTATTATTATTTTTTTCTTTCGTTTACTTATTATTTTTTTTTTTTTTTTCATTTATAATTAATCTTCTACATAAACGAAGGGAAGAGCGAGCGCCACACCGTCTTCGTGGCCTCCTATGTGGGCACCTTACTGACTGCCTTGAGTAGGTCACTTTGTGCCTTATCCAGAGCACCTACGTGATGCTGCTGATGCTGAAGAGCGTTCTGTTGCTCTTGCTGCATCTTCGCTTGCTTTTCCAACTGCTGCTTCTTCATCTGATCCTGTTCTTCGCGTTCTCGCCTTGCCTGCTCGTTTATCTCCTTTACCGCTCTCAATTCTTTCTTCAACTTCATCCGCCGATTCTGAAACCATATCTTTATCTGACGTTCCGTGAGGCAGAGCGCGTGGGCGATCTCTATTCGCCGCCGTCTCGTCAGGTAGTGATTGAAGTGAAACTCCTTCTCGAGTTCAAGGGTCTGGAACCGCGTGTACGTTTGTCTACCCCGGCGTCTTGGACATCCGTTCGGACCTGGAACCAGAAAATCTGCCATTAGTTGCGATTTAGAAAAAATGCAAAAAGTATCATTTATTTTTTTTTTATTTTAAACTAAGATGGCATACATGAAAAAATGGTATTTCGTATTTGTTCGATATCGACATATACGGCAACGATATTCTTCCGAAATTTTTTTTTAGTTGGGAGAAGAGTCGGAATAGAGCGGAAGGAATGGGATAACGAAAAAAAAAACGCTTTTCCTTCTTCTGCGCTTACGTGCCTTTCGAAAATCTTGTACATCCTTTTCGGAGTGTCACAAATCTTAACTCTCTCTTCACCCTTCGCTTTCTCTACCGGCGCAACGACAAAAGAATGATTCTGGCGACGGTCAGTTTATTGCAGGGGTTGAACGCGCGAGAGGCGCAAAAAAAAAAAAAGAAAAAAAGAAAGTTTCTTCGTTGAAGAACTCGTCGAAAAAGTTGACCATTATGCGATCGTAGGTCTCGAAAACCCTTTTCCGAGGAGGCGAAAGAAAAAAAAAAAGAAAAACACAACGTCGCTTTTCTCGAGACGAGCACTGCGCGGTGCGCTGACTTTCTCCGCGGTCGAGTCAAAGTCGTAAAACTCTGACACGGTCGACCACGGAGGCTTTTGCTAGCTACGGTTTTTTTTCTTTCGTTCGTCCTCGTCATTTTATGGTGTTTAGGTAGCTATCTAAGTGTCAACGTGTAACTCGGTGTCTCGTCGGGTAAAATTTTTCCGCATCACCAACGTCTCATACCTGAGCAAAAGTAATTCCGTAAAAATCGACGCTTGACTCGGAAACTTTTTACCAAAGATTCCAAGCATTTTCCTGCCGGTGACTATAGATACAAAATTTTTCATTCATCGTCGTTTCATATTTTGTAATTCAACCAGCCGAAGTCAAGCTGCTGACTCCGATAATATTTGAAAAAAAAAAAATTATTTTTCCATTTCAGCGCAACTAATGTTCAGCTTGAACGAATAAATAAATAAATCGATTCATAAATCGGAATAACGGATTTTGTTAGATAGAATTATCATTCGCCAATATCCAGACTGTCAATTCAGAGAAAAATGAATTATTACTCTTCGGACTTTTTCGACCGTCTCAGCAGCGTTCAGTTGTAACTAATGACCGTCTCTCCGTCAATACCAATGGGCGGCAGCGTTAAATTTTTTTTTCTCTTTACCACGTTTCAAGATCTCCTCAAGACTGACATTAACGCATCGCTACATCAGTAACAACAAAACGTACGTACTCCGAATATCGATCTCGAGAACACCGCGACAACGTACTCTACCTATATATGAAGTGTCGCAGGCCCTCGATGTAAATCGTGAATGATAATTGGATGTGTCCGAGTGCAAAGCTAGAGCTGGTATACAGCGTCGAGTCATATGCCAGCGAGTCCAGGCGACGTACTGTCGGCCGCGTGACAAGCATACACCTATTTCCTGTCCGTACGATCTTTATTTGTTACGACGAGTGCGTTCGGTTGCGGCTGTCTCGTATATGCGTTGTCTCGTCGTCTTGTTGTTTTCATCGAGTAACTTTGTCCACGAGACGTTCGCGAGAGTGTCCCGCCGTTTCTCTATGCTCGACGTTGGCTGCGCATCTCTCCCGCGAATACTGACGGTCAACCGGCACGCTGGCGGTCGGTCGAACCACGCGCAACTCCAGCCTCGCGTAACGTCTCTATGCAAAAGCGCATCTTCGCCGGTATCGCAGTCCGTTTGCCGGTCTGAGTTACGAGCGAAGAAACCATGCTGAGTGCCAATTGGACGTAACCTCTCGTACTATAAGCTCGGTGTGTATATCCCTTATTCCATCCCTGACTCCCCACGCTAAACATTCATTCACGTATTTTCCACGTATCAATAAAATACCACCAACGAGAGGTCGAACGAAGTATACTTTACTACAGTATTATCGAAGTATGCAAAACTCATCGACGACTGTATACGAATAGAATATACCCTGTTTCCCTATCCCGAAGACCTCAATAATACCACCGCATTACTATGCCGGTCCGTAGATCGTACCACATATCAAACAGAACGATAGATCGAAAAAATAAAGAGTTCACTCGAAGAACTATACGTTTTACTGATATCGTACTATTTTACTTTTACGATCGACCAGAACATAAGTACCATCAAAGAATCAACACTGTTTTTTTTCTTTTATTCATTGCGTGAGTTCGCGAGTGCACTCACACGTGTGCATAAACGAGTGAGAGAGGATGAGAAGCATTAGCCAAGCGCGCTTATCGCCATTGGCAAAAGCGCTCGTTGGCTCGGCTCTACTCAAAAAAAGCTCTCGTGGAATCCGGAGAATGCTGATATTGAATTCAACATGGCCGTTGCCCAGCGATCCGTAGGATCGTGGGCCTCCACAACTACATCCACGCGCTTCTAATACCTCGACGTGAATTCTAGCGTCCATAGTTAAGTTTTACATCAATATGGGTGCGTGTTCGTCGCATCTGTGTGAAACGAATCTCTGTATAGCTGTATGGCGATGGCGAGAGAGTTTCGCGTAGATGGAGTGCTGGCTGCGCCGCCCGGGGTGGTTTGCTGCTGCCGCTGTTGGCGCGTAGACTCGCCGCGTAGGGTGGAAGCGAGAGCCTAGCATTCGAAGGGTGGGCCATAGGTTACCTTGGCAACCCCCGGTTCGCAGAGGGGGTGGGGAGTTTGCGAAAGGGGGAAAACCATTCCGTCCTGCTGACGGCGTATCACAGGCCAACCGAAACCCTTGGCTGCATCCCTGGTTTCCTTCCCTTGTACGGGTGGTCATGCTGCCGCGTTCCGGTTCTGTGCCCGAAGGCACAGTCACAATCACCGATTATCCATATAGCTATACAAAAACGTTCGTGTGTTTTGTATAAACACGAATACTCGTTTGGTAAAAGATTCTCTGACGTTCTCATCCAGTAAGCTCCCAATGTGTCAAGAGTAACCGAAGCGAACCTCGACTTCTACACTCGAATGCTATCGTATCGCATGACTTTGAGAACGTGAATATCATGGAAAATCGTCAACGATATTAGCGTAACGAGAGATTTATTCGAAGGCCTTCACCCTACGAGACTACCCCCGAAGACCCATTTCGCTGCCGTTATGCCTCGGTATACTGTGAAATAACGTCGTTCCAGTGCGGTTCGCGCCCTCTCGAGTACCCATATCCCTTTCGCGCCCTTTTGAACATCAAGGGATTTATCGTCAATTCAGCTCGTCTCTTTATTTTCTCTCGCGTGATTGACTTTGTCAGTCTCGTCTCTTGTCTCCAACCTTCGAATCGTTTGGCCAAGAGGCTCCCTGGATGATTATTCTTCTTGTTAAATGATTTATTTTGAACGGTAGACGGATCGTACGGTATATAACGTGTTGCGTTTGATGCTCGCGAACAACGCTTCCTACTTGGCTTTCTTGAGGTCTTCGACCTCGTCTCCGACGTCCTCCGTCTCATTCACAATAATTTTCCAAGTCCCATTCATGCGAAAATTGCGTTAGCCACGAGACAAGGCCAATCACCGAACGTTCTTAACTTACGCGACAAACGCTTCTCCGGGGACCAAACATCGGAGAACTTGAAAGCTTCTGTGGCTGTATGGATATGTCCAATGAGACTTGACGGAAGTTAGCGTACAAGTTTTACGTATTGTATGAGTGAAAGTCGAGGTAAGCGACGCGATGGTAGTTGTGCTCAGTCATTAAGTGCACAGCTTTCTTGCTGGTTAACGGAATTCTGGGTTCGACTTCGACGTCGGGGTAGCGGTTTGCGCTTAATTGCATTCATACATTCAGTTTAATATCTGCTGCAACTGCGCTGCCCACACACTTTGCAGAAGCCGCAGAATTATCGACGGAATTTCGTATTAGTCAAATGGTCCACGAGCTCCGAGATAAATATCGAAGCCATCGATCACAAAGCACAGGGATTGGCAGTGTCAATGATGAATCACGCGGCATAGACAGAGGTCGAACGGTGCCAATAACTTTTTTTTTTTCGTCTGTTTTGCGTTTAGTTCAGTCATTCTGATCATCAACTACCATCGATGATAAGCGTAGGATAGCTTACGATAGTACAAAATCTTCTCATCTTGTCCTTTTCTATTCTCTCCTTTTTCTTCTTTCTGATTCCGCGCTTCAGCAAATAGCGGCGTCATATAAGCACCGATCAACCGAGCGACCCCCGAGACACCGTTGACTACCATTTGCTTGCGACGCCATACCATACAGGAGAATCTCGAGAGATATCTAGAGCACCGATAAATCGTTTCGCAAACGGTTAACGTCACGAGCAGCTCATCCGTCTCTCATCCCCATTGGTAAGATTATAGCTTCGGCCATCTCACGCTCTCCCGAAATCTCAAATTCGTTCCGCTCGCCATAAGAAAACTCGAGAAATTCTTCGTAGGGTGGAAAATCTTTATCGTTTGTTGAAGAATATTATGGCAATACGAAATTTTAAGGTTCACTTTTAACATGAAGTTTTTAATTTTACATCTGCGATAAAATATTTAAATATATTCTCTAATTGACAAATAATTACCAATGTATAACACACAATATCAATGTCTTTATTTTAACGTTGACATTGATCCGTGTCTTGCATGCGCTTTATTTCGCGCCCCGTCTGATTTACATATCCCCGCACTCTCCGGATAAGATAACGCAATTGTTTTCAATTTTGAATTGTTATTGTCAGGCTGGTTGAATCCCCTTTCTTTCTGTCTCATTCTCGATTGACGATCCCGAGAGAAGCGATACGAGACGTCGCTCTGTGAACGTGGTATAGCGATGGGACGAACGTGGCGATAGTACACAGTCGTGGCGGGTTGTCGAGCCGAGAGAGCGCGGGGAGAACGCTCGTAAATCTTGAAGAGCGATTAAACGTCAGGGCAACTCTCGCGTTAGAGGGCTCCGGCGCTCTCTCTCTCTCTCTCTCTCTTTGTATCGTACACTCTCGTCCTGCGATTTCGGTTGCTTCCTCCGCGCCTCTCGTCCACCCATAGCAGTCGCCCGCCTCGATGCGGTCAGAAACAATAACGCGATTTTAACGGCCGTTTAAAGCCGTTCCGGCGGACATTTATACACTGACGTTTTATCGAGGCACACTGCCTTCGACCAGACCGTGGAGTGAATGGATGAAAAAAAAAAAAAAAAATCAAGAAAAATGACAGACACGACAACGACTACGCTGGTAGTTAAAGAGAAATAACCAACTCGGCGAGGTTCTCACACTCTCGGACTCTCTCTTTACCCCGTTTAATCTCGAGTGACGACGTTGCTTGTCTCACCGATATAACCAAAAGATTTATTAAAACGATGCGTGTAGTAGTGCGACGTCCAATCGAATTCACAAATCAAACTAACGAAGGTAAATTATAGAGAGATTATAATTGAGCTTCGCAGTGCGGTTTGAGTTGAAAGGCTTGCATATCATATTTTCACTCAGAGGTATCGGCGGATAGTACGTATAGAACTCAACGTTGCGAAGCTATAAGGCAGATCGTACGCTTGTAAGATAATTCAATCGAGCATTAAGGATAACGTAATCGAGGGTCTGTATCGGTACATCTCCCGTTTAAGGGGCAATACGATTTAATCGTAACCCGTTTCCACGCGCTTGTCTGCTGTATCTATACCGATACGCGCACACACACAGGCATACATATATATACACATATATATAGTATACCGTACCTACGTACGAAACGATCTGAGATGTAATTACCCGCAAAGAGCGTCACGCTTACAATTGTCGCTAATGAACTTTGCGGCTTGTCTCGAGGGGTCGACAGTCAAAACGTATTTCACTCTACTTCACTCCGAAACGCTCGTAATTATAGAAGCAACTTTTCTCTAACTTGTATTTCTCAATTCAAACATTTCCACGATTATAGCGAGTTGATATTGCTTTAAGCTCTGCGAAAGAATATGTGTCGAGGATGCTGCAATATTATTAAGGAAGACCACCCTCCGTGTCGACCTCAGGAAGCTCATAGTTTTTCTCCTTTTTTGTCCCCCATCTCTTTGTGAAATCACGAAAAGCCGACTGTACCGAGGCTCGTGTCTATCGATGATAATTTTCAAGCTTTATCGCCGAACGGTAAAGGGTTAAACCTGCGCTGAGGTAATTAATAGATATAAAATGATCGTCCTTATATAAAAGCGGCGAATTGCGAGTCGATTAGCGACGAAACAGCGATACTTAAATGCTAATTATATTCCAGAGATTTTTTTTCTTTTTTTTGAGAATATTATAATTCTAAAATTATCGAAAATAAGGAAAATAACCTGCAGCCTATTGTGGTAATGTCGAAAAATGAAAAAAAAAAAAAAAATGTCGGCAAACGAGAGAGGCTTACGATATTCGGTATGTATGAAGTGAAACCTTTGGCAAACCGGCGTGTGCTGCGATGCCGCATAAAGTAGAGACAATTTTTATAGCCAACCGCGAATGAAACTGTCGACGAATCGATAAAACATCAGTTTGCGTTAAGACCTCGTCATAGCGGTTTTTGCGAAAAGGAGAAGAATCGTGTTCGCGAGGAAGAGAAACACGTTGGGATGAGAGGTAACAACGTCGTCTGGCCGCACTAAAGTCCCGTGCTACAGCAGCAGAAGCGGTTGCAAGGCGAGAAAATTATGTTCGTGGCCTCGTTGCACACCTCTCGATTGATTTGCACGCATCCCGGTTGCAAGCTACACGTGTGCAATGGCTTGGAGAAGTTGCATCGAGCGCTAGAGTCAGCGAGAAGAGAGTCCGAACGGATAGAAGTTATCTCGGCCATTTTTGCTCCTTTCGGATGCTGTTACTCCCCATTCTGTTCGACTCGCTTCGGTTCTCTCTCGCTGTGTCTCAGTCCGTTCTGCCCCTCGTCGTCTTCTCCGAGCCAATACCTCGCGATGACTTTCTATCTCTCCTTCACAGACTCGTTCGCTCGAACGGTCCTCAGTGACCCGAGACGCCGATCGAGCGGGTCGTGGCCATTCCATATCTTCTTCTCTCCGTTCCTCTCCAATTCCTTTCGTCGTCCTCTCTCCCACCGTCATACGTTTCTCTCGCTACAATTCCTTTCTCTCTTCCACCCTCTCACCCATCTCGCTAACTTATGCGTTTTTCAACTGGCCCCGGAGAATTTTATTCCACGGCAGCGGCGCGCCGCGAAATTAAGCCGTTTTGAGATATTTATGAATGGATGTCCACTCCGAGCAGACGATGGCGCGGGAGAGCGAAGAGCTCTCTCGACCCCCGGGCGAACTGATCTCTCGCGAACAAAGAGATCCGCGGAATAATGCGAAGCTTCGTATCTCCCGCCGGTTTCTTGATTTGCAACCCATACGCCATTATTCACCGACCCCTCTTCGGAATAGATACACTTTTTTTTTTTTTATTTAACAATAGTCGAATTCATTTTTGCAAATTGTGAGATTTTTTTTTACTCGTACTACGAATAAGTATCTTCTCGTATCGAGAGTCATATAGGATTCGTATTATAGAATATACATCAAAGAATGATGTAGACATAGCAGCATCGTAAAAATAACGTTAAAGTCACCAGAGACTCTGAAACGTGAACGGTCGGGTTATAGCATCCATGTATGTATGTATAAGTATATATCGTGCGCGATGTGGCACACGACTCGGAGTGTGTAACACGCCCGGTATTCTCTCTTTCTCTTTCTCTTTCACGGCGTTTATAAACGTCGCGCATAAAAGCTCCTCGCGTCTCCTCAGAATGACCGATAAAACCGGACACTAATTGAGTGCGAATATCCTCATAATATTCGGAATAATTATACAATAACGCTTTCTTCGGCGTGAGCCGCAATACAAGGAGATAGCGAATCAACGAATCAAAGTACAATTCTCGTTGTTCGATGATGACCCACACACACACACACAAACATACGTTCCTCGTCGTTTCCCCGGACGAAAAAAAAATCCTCCATAGGTCTCGGCGGAGAACAGGAAAGACAGGGAATAAAAGAAACCTGAAAAATCTTCGTAACCTCGGTACAAAAATAAATCGGTCTCCTCGCGGATTTCGCCAGAGAGAAGCGGCTCTTCGCTTTAAAGGAGAAACAAAAGAATAATAAAAAAAGAACAGTCGTCTTTGCTCAGAGCGCGACACCGCGATAATTCGGATTTATTCTCGCCGGTATCCGGCGACAAGTATATACGCCGCGTCCGACTCCGAGTTTCTCGAGTTCATGCTATCTTTCTCCGAGGTAGAAAACCTCCGAGTGCCGCGTTTAACGCGTTAATCTCGTCGTTCCCAAGATCAATGGGTATCATAATTATCATGACTCTTCGAGAGAGAGAGAGAGAGAGAGAGTGAGCAGCCAAGAACGCGTTAAGCTACGGAGAAGAGTAAAAGGCGCACAAACACGAACGCCCGTGTGGGTGTACCACTGTCGCAGACTTATCGCAAATATTCCTCGGCGCAATTTCAACTGCGTGAGAGTCTCCGACAGTTACAGCCTGCAGCGAAATGTATAACTCAGAACCATAAGAGATTCATACAACTATAGATATAACGAAAATCCACCAATACAACGTGTATTCACTTCTGCGTGTCGATAAACTCGCGTTCTGGTCCGCGGCAAAGATATGTGCGTCCGGAATGAGCTTTCCGTGTAACCCCCACATATCGCAATCCCCCCGAGCGCAGCTACGGCGAATGGACTATGTAAAGATATTCGATAGAAAGAAGTATGCGCCAACACACGCGTGTACCGAATAGATCGAACAATCTTGTATCCGTGAGACGACATACAAATACTGAAACACCATTTTTCAGATAAAGCATAAAACCGGTGTTTGCGTACATTAGCGTTATACGTATTTTTCGCAAAAAAAAAAAAAAAATGTACACGCGTGAGAGAAGTATAGCAATGGTTCTCGTATACCTCACGCGCATACAGTGCGCATAGGTGCGGCACACAGAGCTACGCAAGAGAACACATATTTATGCGTGCAGCTTTGAGAGAAGCAGCAGTAGCAGGAGGAATAGAGAGAGAGAAGCATTGCAGAGGCGCTCATTCGTTTCCTCTGTGAAGTTTGGGTTCTCTCTGCGTCCATCGCGGCTGGCAATAGACTTAAATCCTGATTGGTTGGACAGTTCATTCGGTCCGCGTGTACGCAAGGTTCAGGTACGTGTAATACATATATGTATAGAACTATACATATATATATACGTAGGGCTATGTGCTCTTGCATTATGGAGACGTACATAAGCTCGGAAGGTTTAGATATAGACGCGTATATATGTACAGATAGTACATAGGGATGTCGGTCGTACATACCGGGTGGTAATAAAGGATTCCGACAAGGATGGATGACAAGGGAGAGAGAGGAAGAGCGGAGGGAGATTCGTGCGAGCGGCACTCTCCATTGTTCCCGGTGGAATCCAAACGCCATCCATAAGGGTGCCTCCCATTATCCTCCGTGTATCTGCCAGTATCCCACACTCACTCTCGATTACATACGAGCGTGTATTATACGAGAATACACAAACTTACAGCCGAGAAGCAGACAGATAGCGAGAGGTAGGACCACGCATACACTATACACACGAAGGCCTCCGGGCATTACAGTACCGAACGGGAACGTGCGTGGATCGGCGAACACCGTGGTTTATCCAAAAGGAAAATTTTTGCCAGAGTTGCATCGTAGAATATATACACGCGAGACGAGCCGCGTCTCGTATTACGCGAAGAACTGTGGGTGTTTTTAGCTCTAAGGGGATATTAATCGCTCGAATAAAACGTCGGGTAAACAAGAAACATGAATTTATAGTTCAATCAAAATATTTCACGTTATTTAATACTTGCGAAAAAAAAAAAAAATACGAGGCCGTTGGCTCCGGGAAGTCGCGAAGGTCCCAAGAGAATCGGCAAAGGGGATGAGTGGAAAATAAAAAAAATATGTCGAGCGAAGAAATCTGGCCAGCGGGTCATCGTATGTGCGAAGGGGATGAAAAAAAAAGCGAAAGCGTACAAGGAGGACATGGCGTAGTGTAATGTCAGCTCGGAAAGAGATCAAGAGTATTGGAATGGGCAAGAAGACACGAGGAAAGGCGGTAAAGGGGGGGGGGGGGGGGGGGGGGGAGGAAAAAGAAAACAGATGAAGAAAAAGGAGAGAGTGCTGTCGGTGGCCGGTACGCAGTAACTTTGAATAGAAAACCAATTTATCGCGAAGATAGAGAGGGGGGCTGGAGGCGACCGTAACAATCGGGTAGTACAGTTCCGGAACGGTTCATAAAGTTTTTTATTACCGTCCGCGGCACGGTGTGCAAGATAGGTATACACCAGTCCTACTACACAGTCGCGCACACATTGTAGCTTGGAGGCTTACACGGAGCCCCCTCCGATCTCGATCTATGGCTCTCCAGCTCCGCGTAGACTCACTTATATATAGAGGTGGTACACGTCGCTATAGACTATACGCAAAAGTATATACAGCGACCTATACATATACACGTCGTATAAGCCTCCTCGTTTCTCTCTTCTGAGATATATCTCATTGTCGTCGGATTCGGGTGAGCGTGACTTTGAAAATAAACCACTCTCTTCGGCAAGGCGCCAGACTATAAGTAAGGGGTAGCGACGAAGAAAGAAACTTTCTTACTTCGCCATCCCTTTGAAATAAATGTAATCACGCCTCTATAGGATATATCTCCCTGTGGAAGCCTCCCTCACCCCACCCTGTGCGCCAGACGTGCAGCTCTTCGTAACGCCCTCAAGAGAAGGCGATACGACCGGATTAAATTTTAATTCAAGAACAAAGGATGACATATTGAAACGACGTTGCTGCAAATGTCGTTGGGTACTCTCGCGCCCACCCCGAGGAGAAAGTCCTGCGACTGTAAGTTGGGGAAAACAGGGTGAAAGATGAAAAGAGTCCCGAAGAGCAAGCGAGGCTTAAGTTGCGAAGCAGAAAACGCGTGTTGCAAGAGGGTAGCAACCCCTGACGTACTTGGGCAATGGCGGTTGCTACCGAGACGCCCTCGCGGACTCTCTCGTTGTTATATCCCCTGTAACCTCCTCCCACACTACCCCGTGGCGCACGACGACGAGCCATTTCGCGGAACCCCGAGGCTCTAATTACGGGCTGCCTCTGTGCTTGCGCTCTGTTGCTGCTTCTGCCTAGTCTCGAAGAGCAGCACAACCCGTATTTCTATCGCCCTCCGTAGTCGTTACATGCAAATGCCACCGCGTTCTATCTTTCTCTGGTAACAGACCCCTCGTCGCTCTGTTTCTTGCTTCGAGGCTTCATTCTCGTTGCTCTAATGTTTGCATACTCTCACTCTCTCTTTCTCTCTCTTGTCTCACTCTTTCCGCCAATAAAAAGCACTACCGGCCGTCCAAAATTAAGGATATTCCACTCGCGTGCCCCCGGTCCTGTGCACGATATTGGAATTCTTCCAATAAAGCCGTTCCTCTCGTCGCTTAAAAGCAACAAAAAAAACACCAAGAATCTTCTCTTTTTTTTTTAAGGTAGAAAAATGAAGAAAAAATCAAGAAGAACTTTTATTGAACACGAATTTTACACGCGACTATCTTAATTGACCAATTCTCGATTCTTGCAAAGAGTTAAATAATTACGAAGATTTTTTATTATGCGAAATTTATTTTTCTCGGTGTGAAATTTATTTATGGACCAAAGAAACAAACGGGAATGAATTTAGTCGAAAAATGTTTTCCACTTTGGCGGCGAATCTCGATTGAGCTGTTGCTTGATAGATGAAGAATAATTGCATTACGGCTAAGCAAAAGCCCTCGTGATATATGCTGCTACACTGTTTTGTTATAAATTATCTGGAAATTAGGGACGAGGGAAGCGACACTGCCCGAGTTTATAAACGTCGTGAGTCTCCGTTACGTTCGCGCGATTAGGTTCAACGACCCAGGATACAGTAGCATAGTCGCACTTTGTGCGAGAAAAAAAATCTTATTCGCCTGTTTCACCCCATTTTTGCCTACGAGGGGAGAAGGGAATCGGGGGTGTATATAAGGAAACTCGTGGAACCCACATAATGTTTAATCAGAGCACGTTGCGGCTTTACGATATTAGCCGAGGCTGCGTGTTCGTAGCACCCTCCGTAGTCCCATATTCCATGGACTTTCCCCTACCGTAGAGTCTTTCGATCCCCTCAACACCCCCTTTAGCATCCCTCGCTCTATCCTGACTTTCACTTCACAAGATATTCTTCTTGGAAACAAATTTTTTTCTTCCGGTTTCCCGCGCCATCGAAAACGCTGGTTATTCGTACTATTTGATTTTTCTCTGAAGATTATGTTGCATGGACCTTACGCTAGTCAATGGCCAACAACTATCGAGTGGGCAATGACTGTATTGGTTCAGTTCTGTTACTTTTTCAACCTCCGATCGCCTCACATTCGCTCGACACGTTTCCTCACCGCCAGCTTGTTTTCCCATCCCTTCCTCGTAGTCCATACTCGCAGGGGGGATTCGAAGAACCCCCGCAAGACCTTACATATTGGCGGAGCCATTACTGCTCCATGAAAATGTCGTCACCCCTGTGTTTCAATGCACAGCAGGGTTTCCAGTCCTCGAGATGTAAACTTTACAGAGAAAGTTTCGTCGTATCGGCACTGGATGTGCAAGAGAGACCTCACGAGGCTCCAAGCACCATAAAATATGCATCAATCCAGCGATTGTCTGCGAGAAAGATCTTCCATTTCTTCTTCTCTCATCGGTGCTTCTCAAATCTATTGAAACAATCGAGGATTCTACCAGCTTCGTGGAAAGACTCTGTCGGCAAAGAAGCCCGAGAAATCTAGACACGCACGTACTCAGTTTGAAAGCGAACGAGTGATCGAAGCAGAAGTTACGACCACTCTCTTCCAGAAGTCTTTCGCTCTATTCAGCACCCTTCTCGGAGCGCGGATATTTTTTTTTCTCTTGGAAGAATCTCAGGATTGATTTCGCGAAACGCAGGAGAGCTCTGACTTCTCGAGTAGTTTGAAAATAATGCAGCTGGGGTTCTCCTCGTGTAAAATAATTGTTGTTATTCGATCATTGCGAGTCGAGAGGTGGTGGCCGGGCGGCTGTATATGACCCACTCTTCAATTGAACGATCTTCATCTCGCACGTTCTGTTCGAGGCTCATTGTGTCTGATGACTCTATTGAGTTCAAGGCACATAGCAGAAACACGTCTCTCGTCGAAGAGACCCTGATTACAAAGACCTTAATTCGCCGACAGTCTTCAACGCCTCCTGCGCTTTTCTCGCGTCGCCCTTTCGCTCTCAGCGTATATACTACACCCCATAATACTTAATTACTAATTGTCGAAACATTCTTCTCGACTTCATAGTCTCGATCGAAATTTCTGTCGATTAAACTATCAAAGATCTCGAACAACTAATCTCGACGAAGGTAAACGGAAGCTGTGGGTATGTAACAAATGGCCAGCGATGTCAGATACAAAGGAAAACTCGGTCGCTCTTCGGTGGAGCACTACTACCCCTCGAGGCATCCTGAGCAGACCGGTCTCTCGTCGCTTCTTCTCTTATTCGTCGTCTGTATATTCGGCTCTAGGGTTGCTGTGAATTTTCCGGTTCGCTTGTCAGAGAGGCGCGCTTCGCTAGTTCTTCGTAGGAGAGGGGGTTGGAGGGCTTTCCTGAGAACGCGCACGGTTGCGCTCTCGTTCCCGAATTCACCGAAGAACGAAGGTAGTAGGAAAAGCGGGGAATCGTTACGAGACGATTTCATCGAAAGGTATGATCATCGTCCGTGCAAGAGTCGTGTCGTACGTTGGCCCGAGAGCCCTCTCGTACGACACTGCCAATTCGGCCTGTCGCACTTCGCTGCGACTAGCTGGATTACGTTTACGGACGACGTAGAGGGCTGTAGCCACTGAGCGAGCACCTGTACAGGGAAAACTCTCGTACATACTCATAGACGCCATGTCGTGTCGTACATAGTAAAGCAAAGAGAAAAAAAGGCGAACCAGCAAAAACAAGCATTGGAGAGAGAGAAAGTTGAAGCTATGTAGGGAAAGAGAGAAATAGAAAGAGAGACGAGGTCCGCCGTTGGGACAAACATATAATAAAAGCAATAAGATGGAAGCACTCCTGTGGGAGCTCGACCTCGTTGGCTCCCTTGCTCTGGGCTGCTGTGCAACGCGCAGCACCGAAACTCAACACACATACATGGAGCTGTGCTATCCACCGTGCGATGGACAAAGGGGGATTCCCCGCGCATGCGTTTCTGCGCTTCTTGCCCCCGGTAACGATTACACCCCCCGGTTTTAACCCGCCTCTGGTACGCTCCATCGTCTATGTGCTACATGCCCGGTATAGTATGTTACCACCGGCACACCAGTGGACACATACATGCGCGGGGGGTTTCAGCCTTCCTTCCGATTTAGCGGTACCACTACAGTGATAGGGATCATTCTATGTAGCCGTTATACGTATTCGAGTGTGTGTTACTCTTATGTACGGGAATGCGCACACATTCGCAGGTGGATTATGCGGTATCTACATGTTTTTCACGAAGGTCACTGACACAGAGGGAAGGCTCTAGTGTTAATCCAAAGCTGGATCGAGACTCCGGATGGAAGCTGCGCGTTTGTCTGTGTTGCCGACACGTACGGCACTCATACTACGGATGATTTCTCTATGCATGTTTACGTATTCACCGGAGGTTCCGGAGCTGGTGGTGTGCATGTTCAACGACGACGTACAGGAAGCCCGGATAGGCTGGTTTTCACCTATCGGTAGGTCGCGGTAGTTGCATGTACATATATAACGCATATATGTGTACACATAGATGCATATAGAGATCGACGCCGGTCGGCGACCACGGTCGCGCTTACAAAAGCTGGAAAATGGAGCCTTTAGTTTTTATCGCGGGATAAAGTCGTGATAAGCTATATCACGAGAGCTCGGTAGAGCACACCGGTGTGAAAGAATGAGAGAGAAACGAGGGAAACGTATGCACGGACCACCGACGTTACCGAGCCGATATCCCGCTGCGAGACGAGCGCCCGATCCGGCACGCTATATTCTCGTTTCACTGCTTCTGCTCGCGGAAACTACGAGGAATATAACCTTTAGCCGGTGCATTTTTTTTCTGCGGGCTGTTGACCATCGCTGAGCGAATAATTGTGTTGCGGTTCCCATTTTGCATGCCTCCAAATAGTCGTTAAATTCGTTACTATTTTCACAATTTTTCGCTTACGGACGAAAGAACCCATCCTTGCGATAACTAAAAATTAATCTCTTGAGAGATTCATTTTTTAATTATTAGCTATTGTATCCGATAGAACAGAAAAAAAACATTGTATATTTGTATTTTTTCTGCAATAAAATTTTCTCAAAAAAAAAAAAAAACAAAACGTATTTCGTTTATGAAAAGTTTCAGAGTGATGGTTCTTTGAAAAGAATAAATTATGTAATATTTGCAAATAAATCAGATTTTTCATAATATTATCGGTTAAATTGAAATTCTTTTGATTTCAGAAAATAATTTTTTCATTATTTTTCCGAAAATTTTTTGATGTTGACGCATTTAACGAGTTTCCAACGGCGTGCGCTTATTGGTAACAATCGATCGCGTGCGAATCCCCGGCGAATTTGCCGAACGACAGAACGTTTTCGCTAACGATCGTCGTATGCGATAAAGGGAACCAGAGACTCTCATCTCGAAGTGTGTGGCAGCTACGCAATTTACTGTGCCATCCAACGAGCCCACAGAGTAGTATATCATCTCGACCTATTACTCGCGTCGCCACATCGAATATATGACACGACTACTATATACCACAGTTAACAAACGTTAACGCCGCAATTTCACCGGCCGTTTCGGGCAGTTGTCTGCCGAGCTATTGCTCAAGGGCAGTCTCGATGAGAGATAGACGAAGAACAAGACAGATCCTGTATACAAAGTTTTGTTTGTGTCCGTATCCAAGAGATTTCAGCGGTGAACGATCGTGAGGTCGATGAGACCGAAGTCAAAAGAGAAGCGTAACGATGGGTACGGAGCGAGTAAGTGTGCTTGAGGGCGAAGCTGGCGAACGTTGAGACAGAGATAGAAAGTGGAGTCATGGAATGGCACGGTAGTACCATTCGGTATTGGCTATATCTCGAGCGTAGATTACACAGGAGCCCTTGGGAACGAGAAGCACCAGCAGCAGTGGCATAGCCACCCTATAGCGCGACGTGCACAGCAGCGAACCCTGACCGATCCCCGCTTCTACGTACTATCCCAATATCGCTTTGCTACGGCGTACACACCGAGGTTCGCTCTCTTCCCTCCAGAACAGTAACATACACCCACCCTGTAGGCACCCTCACGCTCGCCGAGCTCTCTCTATGCTTTCTATACTCTCACGCCTCGATGTTATATCGCGTCTCTTGCCCTACAGCTAAAGGTCTATATCGCGCACCGTCAAACCTGCCTGAATTGCTCGTCGTCGTGTTATGCAAACGGCCACATTTGTTACGATAGTAGCCGCAAGGGGCTCGTTCTCCACTATGCTTGTCGTGCCACCCTGTCGTTCGCTAGACAAGTCAAAGTGAGCGACAGAGCTAGAAAATGTGGTGGAATGGGCACCAGTATATGAAATAGCCGAGGGTCCCAACTCCGAATGAGCGAGAAGGCCGCGCGCGTACTGTTACATCCAGTCGCGACTCCCGGGGCTTAGGTCGCGTTTATTTGGGCGGCAAATACAACTACGATGACGACTACGTCAATGGGGAGGACGTCTGGACGTCTGAACTGTTATATTCTACGTCATCGCTCTCATCCCTTTCCAACCCTTACCAACCTCAATTTTCTCTCTCGCTTTTACTTTTTTTCCTTCAGTTTCTCTCTAACTTTTTACCAGTTTCTCGTGAGTTTCTTTGCAAAGTTTCCCCCTTTTTTTCTCTCGAACCGAGCAGTTCATTCCTATCTTAGTTTTTTTCTAACTCTTCTACTCTGTTGTCCCTCACCACTCAGACTTTAACTCCGTCAGAGGCCAACAGCCGCAAAGTCGCGGCTTATTCCCTTCGTACTCTCGTTTTTCCACGAGAAAATTACTCGGAAAATTGAATTCGATAAACGGCCGCTGCTTCTGCTGCCTGTAAGCTTCACCCTCCCGACAGATCGGCTCTCTCTCGCTCGGCTAGCGATGCGCAAGATTCTCGACTCTTACTTCGTAGACTTTAGATGGCGTTTTCGCGCACGACGAAGTGCAATTGAGAGCATCTACGGAAAAGTCTTTTAGACTCGCTATGGACGGTAATACAGTTTTTGGCCCGCGTGGCTTTTCTTGACGCTATATGCGGGCGTTATTACGGCATGGAAATGTTTCGAAAGTGGTCGGATTATGCCGTGGCACGTTTGTCGTATACACGAGTGTGCATCGGATATGTATGTAGAAATTCGTGTGAATATCGTACCGGCGATGAGACATTGGTATGGATGATATCGGCGGTAAGATATTGTGTTGCAAGATGACTTCGAGATTGAGAGAGCGAATACCGACCGGTGTTTCTGCTCCCGAGAGGTCGTCAACATCCCGAGCGAGACGCACACGAGGCGATAAGAAACCGTCGAGTTCTCTCGGTCACTGCATGAGCGGCTCTTGCCATCTGCCTGTATGTATATACAGGCAGACATATATATATATATATATATATATTTAAAATATACTACTGCCGAGCGTGAAGATTAGAAGCTTCGCCTAATGTACACTTTACACGAACGAATGAACTGTAATATAGAAGTGGTAAGAAGAAGACTAAGTGCCAACTCACGCTGCCAGACGCAGACAGCGCTATTAACGATATAATGGCGACAAAATTGTTGCATTTCACTACACCCCAACTATCTGGCTACTGGCGTATAATATAAATTACATCATTATCGAGATCGTTTCAAAGAGAGAAGTCTCGCCAAATCCGGGTGAAAATTATATGAAAATTTTCTCTTGGCCTCTGTGAGCCAAAACTCACTCGGGCCTCGAGAAGCTCCTCCTTATCTCTCTATCAACTACGCGCATTTATGAAACTGAAAAGTTTTGATTGAGTAAATTGCGACGAGCGGGTAGGGGGGGGGGGGGGGGGGGAGGCGATTCTGTGCAAAAGGGGATGCGCGAGATAAAGTAAAAGAGAGACAGACAGAGTTCCGACTGCCGCGGATGGCAGCCATTTGTAGTCGATAGCCATTTCGCTGGAGCCTGAAATAAGCCGTTCTATTACCATAATCGCGCGGGCGCACGCTCTCGTCGGAATATATACTTTCAGCCTGTAAAATTATACCTCGCGACTCTCTTTCTCACTCACTCGATACGACGAGAGTTTTTATTGCGATTACTCACGGTTCTGCTCGCACTATATATCCACGCGAGTGTTCAATGTGTCTCGCTCTTGCCTCCGCTGAATTTTCTTGAAGTTTCTCGTCTTTCTTGCAAGACCGAGGTTCCTCGCGCGGCAGAAATGGAGATACCGTGGAATGTCCAAACGGCGAACTCGTGCGCTGAGAAATTCGCTATGGCGAATACCGAGCAGCACGGAAAGCCCTGCCCCTCGGCTGCCGGATCGGTCGGTTCGAGAGTGGTAGGCGAGAGCACGAAGGAGAACCACGGACGGATAATGACCGCGATATAATTACACTAAATTGGTCCGGCTGCCTGAGTCGAGCCAACGCGCACGAGCTCCACTGCTGCGAGATATAATAATTGCGCTCTTCCAGTTACGCGCGTATACAACAACGAATAGGCACTGACAATCATAATAAAAATAAAAAAAGAAAAAAAAAGGCTTCGAGGGGAAGCAATTAAACTACTACCGCTTTCTCGGAGAACGCAACACAATTCATTTCTGATCATTGTCGGATAGTGAAACGTGTCGAATAGCCATTCGAATGTCGGTGAAACGATGACGCGACATTTTGCTCTCTCGACTATTCCGAGGTGCGAGAGAAAACTGAAGTCTCGAAGTCGATTCTCCCTCGAGATATCCTCTAAGAAGAAGCCTTTACTTTCACCCTGAGCCTCGCGCGACAAATTTTCAAGGGTGAAGACGCCGCGTGATTTACAAACTCTTGGGCGAGTAAAAAAAAAATAGCCACGTTTTTACCGAGTTTCACTTCGTCTCGCTTATTTTTTTCTGCCGCTACTTCCCCGAGAAAAAGAGCTTCAGGTAAAACTTTATTGCTACCCCTTGACAGACGAAGAGCGCACGAGGAACAGAATGCTCGCGAGACATTGTGACAAAGGGTGCGGAGAAAGTTGCGTCGGGTTACGGGACGAAAAAAAAAAAGGAGAATTTCTGCGCTTCGAGACCGGAAAAAAAATTTCGGGTGAAAGTTCGCGTCAAAGGGGCTCGAGGCGAGTGATCGGGTTGCGTTGACTTTCTAAAAAAAGGTTTTCTATACTCGAGTTTCTGCATTGTTTGCCCTTCTTTGGGAAATACTTTCTCCCGAGAGGCGGAATGATCACTATTAACAAAAAAAAAAAATGTTTTCATACAATTCCAAAGATTATTGTTATAATATACAGTTATTTTTATTTATTATGAGAAGTAAAGTCTCCTTAAGAGTACGTAAAATCCATTATTTTCGCCATACCCGGTGTTTTCGAGAAAATATTAATTAAAGTTATGAAACACTGCTGTAATTGATTCCGGAATGCCTTCTAATTGTCTTGTCGTAAACTCGGTAATATTTCTTTATCTACAGTATTTATGCCAGCATTTCAATTGCCGGTAGATGTTAAATAACAGAAATATCAATTCAGCAAACGATTTTAAAATAAAATAAAATAAAGATTCCTAGACAGAGAATTCCACGGGATGGTTACATAGTTCCGCGGAGATCCGAACGGGATATAAAGATTCGTTGGCCAGTGAGGTGAGGGTCATGAAGAGGATCGACACGTCGAACACGACGGTGGTGAGGTGGTTGGACCTCGGGTCTTCGGGAGTATGATGGCTCCGGCACGCGACAACGGGGTATACGCGCCACGGCGAGCCTCTCTCGCTCGGCGCGTCGTATGACCATAAAATAAACGTTTAGGGTGGTGGCACACGGGCGAAGGCACAACCTGGCAGCACATAAACACTTATATAACGGCAATTAAACTGCTTTTAAGGCCCCATAAAACTGCAGTTTCAATAATCTCTGTGACAACACGATTCTGACCTGACCGGGGCCACCTTCTCGACTAGGTCTCTCCTGCTGACACAGTTCGACCAGACATAGCCTATAACTTCGTGATGACTCTCACGGTATCCAAGGAAAAACCTTCGATTCTCAAAGCCGATGAATTGACAAGCATTTTATAGGTATATAGTTTCAAACACCGTTAGACATTTTCATCTTCTTTGACCGAACAACTGAACTATTTTTTTTTTTTTTCATAAAAATCATTATATCAATTCGTGCGTTCGTTAATAACGACCAATTGCCATCACCGCGATCAATAATTAACTGGAACCTCGTAAGATTAATCTTCTCTCGAGAGCGTGTGTCATCAATTTTTCCCAATCAGGCACTCGATCTGTTGCCACATAATATACGCCATCTTCTCAGAAAGCGACGAAAAAAAAAGAAATATATATATATATATATATAATACACAACCTAAGGACCACTGAGATATACCGATTCTATAGAAGAAACGATATTGTTGATTGGTTCCAGACGTTTTCGGGAGAATTTGCGGCCTCACTTTGGGTGATCGAAAGAGCCCGCGAGAGAAATGGTGGATGCGAAGGGGGATGCCCTCGGTGAGTGGGAAAGAAAGTTATACGCTATCCACTTGAGGCGCCGTTGAAGAGCAAGCAACGGGGCCCCGCGAACACACCCTCGTCCCATATGCGTTGCACGCACACATCCGACATAACGAGGGTGAGCGAAAAAGAGAGAGAGAGAGAAGACCGAAGGGCCGGGCAGGGCAGATCAGGATAGGCAGGGATCGAGAACGGTGAAACGGGGGATAATGTTGGAACATCGGTGCAGGACGCGCGCGGCAGCCATCATCGAATGCTAATGAGGGGTTGGCGGACAGCGCTTTCGGAGGGCGTAGAGGATCCGGTTGGGCTGTGCATCGGATAGAGAACGAAGGGGAACCCACTGAACGCCACGCCGGATCGGACTGATTATAAATTATGCATTATCTCCGACGTAGCTAGAGACCACGTAGGATATATACCTACGATGCCGAAAATCGGGACGGAGATAGCTGCCGCTGTCGCTTCGGACCCTCCCTCGCGCCCCCCCGCGTATAACATACATCCCGGACACAGCACGACTTATATGTACGCTGGACCCTGTCGAATACACCATACTGGAAAACGAGGATAATCTATCGTTTCTACGTGCTTGGACACCCTTGATCCCGACACGGTATGTTACATAAAATGTTTCGAACACAGCACATTCTGAGACTTGGGAAAATGTATTGTCTGAAATACGAGGGGATTGTAATTAGTTACAATATCGGATTGAAATTAATGTTTTTCGGGCCGATGTCGAGGTCAAGCGTGATAAATATAATCGTTTTTTTTTTGCCATAGTTAGACAAGATACGACGATGTAAAGCGGCGTGAAATGAATTTTATATTTAATTTGTAAAGTCGATATCTGTCGAGTTTTGAAAAATACCGAAAGAAGCGCCAGGATTATAGAGTGATTGAGTTCAAAGGATAATGTTATTTGAATTTTCCTTGACGCATCGTGATTGCGAACAAAGGAGATTCATACGCCGCGGCAAGAAGGGTGAAGGAGAACGAAAGAAAATTAAGAAAAAAGTTGAAATACAGAGAAGCGAAAAAAAGAAAAAAAAAGTTTGAGACAAGCTGTATGTCGAGGGGATGGAACGGAGAAAGACGGTAGAGTGAGAGAGAGGCGGTACGAGAGGAGTGGAAAAATAAATAAAGGAAACAAGCGTGTTGCCGGCACGAGCATAATGGGTAAAAGAGGTTAATGGGAACACCGCCAACCAAAAGAAGCCGCTAAAGTATAGATATACGAGTGCTATGGTACACACACATTTATATGGATCGTGATAAAACCGCAAGAATGCCATTATGCAAATGGAGGTGGGGGCAAGAAAAAGAGACACCCTCATGAGTTTGAAAGATATTTCGTGTGCTGTATCACTCTTTCGTTATGCTTCGATTGACTTTTTTCGCTACTAGAACTACTCCTGAATTCATCCATCTCTAATTTTTCGTTTCTGATTTTCTGTTTTAATCACGAAATTTTTTTTATCGTATCCAAAAATTTTCGTATAATAACATGTAATTACCAAATAGTAAACGGAAAATACAATTTTTGAAAAACGCGAATAAATCTTAAATTTTTTTTGCATTTGGCGAATACAAAATATTTTTAGATCTTATTATGTAAAAATAAATATTTTTGTAATATTGAAAGGGATGCATTTTTTTCGTTTTCTTTTTCTTTTTTTTCAGTAATTTTGTAGGAAGCAATAGATAAATTCATTGACATTGATTTTTTAAATTCTATTGACCGAAACAAACTACTGATCGTTCAATGCTTCATATTCACTGTTGAATGGAGAAAATAGAAGCGCCGTGGGTCGAGAACAAGGTGGTGTGTCATAAAGTAGTATATATCTGGACTCTCGAGAGTCTCCCGAGTTCCTCGCACCGTCAGATTGGTTTACAAGGATCAGGTGTGGTCTACGAAGGCGTAAAGCTCGTCGCCGAGGACGTAATGATTTTATGAGGTCGGCCAGCGGAAGCGACAGCATAGAGCGTGCGACGTTAGCTCCTCGCCACCTCGTGATCGCACAGAGATCCGTGGGTGCTGCTCTAGCGACTACCCTCTTACTGCCAATTTCGCTTGTTTGCTTGAAGAGAGCGCTTTGGAAAGTCGAGCTCTTCTACTGGGTGCTGCCGGATACCCATTATTAAACACGTCGTATAAATACAACTTTGGAAAACCGCGCGGAGATGCTTTTTGTATGTAATTAGGGTGAAATCTTGACGCCACTTTATAACACACTTGTTGTGTTTCTCATCGTACAACCCGCTTTGATTTTCGTCAATAAACCAGTTCAGTAATGCGAGACAAATTAATTTGTGGTTGTCACCGACACGCCGAAGGCAAATGTATATTAATCATTCGAAAACACAACACATCCGATCACATATATGCGCTCGGAATCGACATCGGAATCGACACAGTGCTGTCGACTCGATGGCGCCAGTCACCAAGTGGGAATAAAGAAACTGCCGCGGTCTTATAAAGAGCTTGAATAATTAAGTAGCAAACGTGGGCTCGAGAGGCTCGAGTCGCGCATACAAACGCACGAGCATCAGGATACATATATATATATGTATATACATAAATAAATGTGTGCATATATAACTATATACTGGTACAGAGACTTACGCGTCGACGACTCGCAGGCGGAGGAATTATGCTACCGACGAATTAAACAAACCATCGCGATAAAAGGGAGACCCATTGCGAAATCTTAATTGTGTTTAATCGTCATTCACTGTGGCCATTGTGTGCCGGCAAGTGCTACCATTAAAAGATAGGCAAACCGAGGGACGGAGAGAGAACAACGGGCGACTATGCCGGGCCATGCTACTCGCGCAACGCTTTACGAGAGCGACGACAGGTACAGCCGACCACGTAAACGTGCCTCTCGCGTGCTCCACAAGCGTAAGTATTAGCTATATTATACCCAAGTCGCACTCTTGTGCGCTTTGGTGGGCGCTCAGCCTTGTCCAAATGTTGTACACTCGCTGGCGCCCGGTTTCGTGCAAACGCCGGAAAAATTACTCTCAAGACGATAATGATCCAGAGTAAAAATTCAGTGATGATCACGAAACAAAAGCTGACCATTTTTCGGTAATTTTTACGACTCGGGCTACGAAATCGGCAAATTTATAGTATGATAAAAAAAAGGGTTGGTGCATCATTTTGTTGCTTAATCAACGGCAGATTCATTTTTTAATACCGATTGTTCGCGAAGAACCGAAAATAAACGAATTAATTCAGTCAATTAGGTGCGCAATGGGAATGTCCCGTGCACTCAGGGCGCAAAGCGAAAGCGCCATATCCGACAACATATTCCCCGTAAGAAATTAATAACGTCAATTATATCGAAAGCCTCGGGGACCAGCAGTCTTTCCGAGAGCCTGGGTGGCCCGCGTCGGTGTGGTTCGCGGTCGATACTTCCGAGGATTAAATCGAGAAGAGCCGCGAGCGGGCACTCGGGGAGTGAGCGAAAATGTGGTAGCCACATGTGCCGAGCGAGCTCCGCTGCACCAAAGTCAATTTCCTTTCTTTCGTTTTTTTTTTGCCCCCTCGCGACATTCGGTCTCAACTCGCTCGCTCTCTCCCTCTCTTTACCTGCCCGCCATTTTGTAATATACTCCAATATTACGCCCTAAATTCGTCACTTAATGCTATACGCGAATATCGATAAAAAAAAAAATCTTTAATTACGCGCTTGTAAGTGCAAATAATCATCGATGTTTAATGTTAAGATAAAGAAATAACTGTAATAGCGTTACGATAATAATGATATTTCAACTCACCGCATACGACTCTGTCGAAGGGGCTTATCCAGTCTGTAAAAGAGAAAACAAGAGAAATTTCGTATTATTCCTTCTGTTTCAAACTCTCCGAAACAACGAAGCGTAATTGGACGTCGGGAAAATAACATTGACTATGTGGTTATAATATATATATGCAACGTGTGTACCGTAAGAGAAGAGTTGAGAGGAAAAGGCAGTACGAGAGAAAGAGGCTCGTAGTATATGTCGGGCGTGGGCGTTCATACTACTACTGTATTCTCATTCAAACGGAAAACGCATGCTTCTGGGGAAAGGGGGTAACGGCCGGAAACGAGGACCCTGACGCCGACGACTCGGTCTGCCTGCCTAACTATTACCAAGCGGAGAGACGCAATTACAAACCAGACGAGAGATTAGGACTTCTAACGAGACTATAGACGGAAAGCTTCGCGCTCGAGCTTTGTGCACAGCCATTTTCCAGCACCCACGTATAAGACCGAATGGGGTAGAAGTTCCGCAAGCTATACCCCTCAAGGGATTGCATCTCCAGACTCTCTATACCTCTCTATACCTTTGCCAAAGTGACTTAGACACTGTCGTAACAATAATTATTCCAAGTGGGAGCAAGAATTCCTTTCGAACACCTTGATTCGGCGACAGTATATAAAATTTATGAACTCGAGTAGCAAACGGTATAAAATTTTAATCGACACTCGAATATCGCGGGCAGGTGGCGCTCTGTGTGCTGATCGCCTGCATGCGGAGGAACGTCGCTTGACAATAAAATTTTTGTACATCGTCGTATAAAATTACAGCTTGCACGGTTAACGGTTCGATATGCAAAGTTCCAAGTGTCCTGCAGCTAGATCCTTACGATATCGAACGCGAAACGAGGCTTCACACACTCGGACATCTTGAATATGCGAGAACTACAAGCTAAAACTATTAGCATATCCGAGTGCCGTTAAAATTTAATCGCGATAGATTTCGTAATCATCCCGGTCCTCTTGTGTGTCAGCCAAACCTGTATATCTAGCTTTTCCTCTATTATATGCTCCTCAACGAAGATCTCGTGCATATTTTATTGCCGTCCGGCAGTGGACCACTTTGCGCGATAATTATTCACGATATCTCTGCTCGGACGGAAACTGGCTATCAAGACGTCGGAAAGGAGGCTAAGGAAACACACAAATTACACCTCGATTTTTAAAGAAAAATGGTAGAAATGAAACAACTAAAAAAAAAAATGTACGCATGATTTCGCAATGTGCGCATACAGTATCGTCTCATTATACGGTTATCTGTTCTGATGTCAGCTGCGAAAACAGCGGGCGTTCGAAGTATCGAGCAAAGGAAAAGCGGTATCGCTATGAAGATACTATTTAAACAATTAAAAATTTCCTCAACGACCGTGTTGAATGTTAAATGTGAAGAAATGGCGTCGACAGCCGGGATTTCGATGGCACGAGTTCCGTCGGCTCGGAGCCAACATGAGCGCGAAAAGCTGCATGCATGCGCCCGCAAGTGCCGAGCCGTTTCCATTAATAGCCTGAGCTCACAGGACGGAGATTGGAATTCAACTACGAGAGAGATCGGCGTCTATATCTGCGATCTGCCATTAAATTTTACGCGATTGCAGAGTGATGTATTGGCGAGATACAGCACACGTCACACGTTCGGCTGTGTTGCCCATGACGAAGTACGAGGAGAAAGCGTCCTTCGAGCTTCGAGAGAATCCTACGAATGTACGGAACGGTTACTGGGAGCGGCTGGGAATAAAGCGTTGCGACGGCAAGAAGCATCGAGATGCGACGGAAAAGATTTCGCGAACGATTTCATGCCTCGCGCGCATCGTCCTCTAACATCCGAAGTTTCGAGCGAAGCGATAAGTTAACAATATACAACGACAACAAACTGTATAACAAGCTATTGTACCGGTGGCGGAGGAACGATTAATCATAACAAAATCTTCATTATTAATAAAACAGAAAAAAAGCGATGCAGACGACAAGACGCCACGACATGTTCCGCGATGAGCCGACATTTTAAGCCTCTTAATAAGATCCCAGAGAAGTATAAAACATTCCTGGGAATCACAGAACGAACGAATACCCATAATGCAAGATGTATATTTATCTTCTAGCCGTCTAGACATCTCGTTGCGAATCTTACGGATGCGCATGGCGCCGGTAGTAGAGAAAAGGATTAATGTAACTATAAGATTATCTCGCATTCAGTACAGAATAGTGGGATACAACAGTTTCTCATACAGCATGCTGATCGACGACAACGCACGAGAAACGAAAAGAAATTGTATGTATAAAGAGCGCTACGTACAAAACAAAAGACAAATGAATTTAAGATGCGTTGTTTATGAACTCACCGGTAATGGACATCCACGGGTATCTCGGTATGTCCGGAATGCCAGGTTGTCCAGGATTGGTGGGTTGTTGACAAGAGGTGAGTGGATCGACGACGCCCGATGCCGCCGCTGCTTGATGGTAGAATTGAGCTGCCGCAGCCATCGATGCGGATGCTGCGGATACGGCCGATGACGCGGATGCCGATGATACAAGTCCACCGGGTGTACCGCCGTTCTGATGATGATGGCTCAATGTATAGTTGACCATTGGATCGGATGAGCTTGGCGCTACGTTACCCGTTAGACTCGCGGTATAACGACACGATTTGTCACCCGTTGCCGCGTCGACGGCAGCGGCAGCGGCAAGTGCCGCGCTCGAAGCCGCCGATGAACCGAAACCCGGTACCATCGAGGAGGTTGCACCAAAAGCAGCAGCGGCAACTGCCTGCTGTTGCTGATGATGATGATGAGCCGCCGCAGCGGATACGTATGGATACATGCTAGAAGCTGTGCGCGCGGCCGGTGACGTTGAGGCTGAACTACCGGAGTGTTGAGGACTCGAGCCCGTCGGACTCGGTGAACTGTGCTGTGCGTAATTCGCGGCCGCAGCCGCGACAGCCGCTGCCGATAGGCTCGACTCGAGACTCGACGCTGAGCCCGGACCACCCGAACAAGACTGACTCTGATTAGATGCACTTGCGAACAATTGTTGATGATGAAATTGCTGATGATACTTCGGTAGCATACTATCGATTATGAATTTCGAACTCATTGCTGGACGGCACGAGCGCGAGAGGATACACTACTGGCGCACGCGGGGGAAACAACGGGATGCAAGGGTGTGTTAGGCTACGTCAACACCCGATGCACTGATTATGGACGCGCCCCTGGTCCCTCGCCATCCTTGCGTTGATTTTTCCTTTCCTTTTAATTATGCTTCTATTTTTCTTCTTTAATAAATTTCACAGTTGTTAATGCACCCACAAGCACGATAGTGTTTCTCTATTTGTTTATCACAACAAAAAATTAACGTTGAGCCGGTAAAACGCACGTTCGTCTCTCTCTCGCTCCCTCTCTCTATGTTGCAGTCGCTATACACACGTACCACGCGCGCCGTTAACGCAGAGCCACGGGGCTTCTCGTGTTCCAGGTGCGGGTTGCACCCGGTACTCGCGTCGATTTTCCAGCGTGCGCTCGACGCACCGCTTCCGAAGCCACAGAAGAGATCGGAGGTGAGGAGACCCCCTCCTCGACGGATACCCTGGTCCACGTTGCGACCGCGAGGATGACTCCCTCCACGCAACCCGGTCTATGTCGCTTGGCTCTCTTTATCGGTGCCTTTACCCTCACTTGTTGTTTCTTTCTTTCTCTCTCTCGGCACCCGTTCTCTCTCTCCCTCTCTCTTTCACTGTCTATGTCCCTCGTTTTTACCTTTATTCTTATACGTTTCTCTTCGTCTTTTATTGCCACTTACGCAACCGGCACATCACACTGTACGACGAACGACAACGATGATAACGATGACAGCGTTATTATACCGCGATCGACCTTGATGTCTGGACGGGAATCCTTTCCCAGTTTTCTTTTCGGCCTCTTCCTGGTCCAAGTTTCTGTGTTGTCTTAAACTGTGCAACGACCGTGTCCCTCATCCGTGTAATAGATGCCGGTGATGACCCATCGAGAAATGGAAACAGCAGTAACAGATGAAGAAGAACAGGAGGAAGAATAAGAAGAAGATGATGAAGATGAAGAAGAAGAAGAAGAGGGAAGAAGAGGAAGACGTTTCGATGCACGGTGATGAGAGCAAACTGGGTTTCCTCGTTTAAGATCCCAGAGTTTGATGTCAGCCGGTGCAGCTGTTGTCACACACGAGCGATGGTGACGATAAGCACAACGATAAGCTCCGAAATTTTTTATGTATTTTGTATATTTTTTTTTCGCGCTGTTTATTGAACGTGCCGATTATTAGTATTATCAAGTGGACGGTGACCGCAGTGTATTCGTTCGTGATGGAAAAAACACGACGGGAGAAGGAAAACGCTACGGCGTAGAGAGCACGGGGCGCGCGCGTCAGGGCCTGTCAGGTGTTAGAAGCCGTTTCTTGCGTACTTCTCGGATAGTCGACGAATCCTTTATGGGCCATGCATGAAGGTACTATAGCCCCCTATCCCGAACGCCGCGTACTACACACCACGGCCAGCTAAATGTAACCCCTTACAATAATGGCGCCGCTTGTCTCTCGACGGGCAATCCCCCTCTTCACCAACCTACTGGCACAGCTGGTAAACAGAGCCCGCCAATCGGCTCGCGGCCTTACGAAACGTTGGCCAATCCCGTTGAGGCTAGGCGCGCCAAGATGAATGGGTCTCCGCGGTACTTCGTCTGTCTTCCTCTATCTCTTACTCGTTCTCGATTTCCAACTCGCTCGTGTTCTCTCACCCCCGCTCGCACGAGCGACTCCGAGTCTGTCTCCGTTTCTCTCACGATCTTCCACCCTCCGAATTCCTGGATCTTCGCTCTCACTTCCTTACTCTTGAGCGTAACGGAGACGGAGAATCCCAAGCGCGAGAGAGTCCGCCTGTTAGCTCTTTCTCACTTGAATGCTCACGACTCTCTCAATACTCGATCTCACTCGGGTACAACCTTTCACCGGCTGCGGCTATCTTCCTCTTGCTTCGGTCTGCCGCCACCACGGCTGTTTCTACTACCGTCGCTGGCGATTCTGACCGAGCGTATACCCGGCTTTCTGCGCTCTGCCACAACTGGCTTCGAGCCTCACTGCTCGTTGTACGTACGACTTCTCTCCCGAAACTCCACGTCTCTCTTTGCAACGGAGGACTTCTCTCGCTGTTGTGTACTGTGTGTACACTGCTATATTGCGAACTCACGACGATTCCACGGACGTATACCTCTCTCGTCAATGCGCACTGCCACTATAGTTACGCGTTCATTTTCTCTACCGAAAACTCAACTCCGTCTGCGTTATTGTTGTAGGTCGTTCCTTTTGCGAACCGCACGAATAGCCCAACCTCACTGGTTATATCTACTTCGAATGATGACTCGAGAAGAGTTTTCCCTCCCTGTTCACTCGACGTAACGTGCTTCGGTGGAGAGTTTCTCGCGATCGCTCTGGCTAGTTGCTTCATCCGTTCTCTTCCATCCAGCATGTTCGCGTTAACACTTTCTCTCGACATCATTCGTCTATCATATACTGTAGGGAGTATTTTCGTAATTATATGCCGGTATATGTCTCTCGCCGTTGTAGTACAGTCGTCGCGATCCAAACGCATACCACGCGCTCTCCTCGCTCAACGCAACCGCAACTTAATACCGTGAAACAGTGTTTTATGGTATACATGGGTTCGCAGCAACAAAGATAGTCCTTTGCCAACGCCAAGTCACTCTTTTCTATGTCTCAGCTCCGCGCCAACGACCCGCTCATTTTATTATTTCTTTTCGTTTGCGCAGTTCTGGTGGTGCTACTGCCGCTTTTTGATCCTTACTTCCACATCTCCTTTTTCTTCAGCTTCACTCTTCGGAGTTTTCTGTCGCTCCTACTCACCGCGCATCTACTCTTCTCTCTTCATTGTTCTGTTTTGTTTTCTCTCTTCGTTCTTCAGCCGGCCTTACTTTAGACGCTTTTTTCGTTCTTTTTCTCCGTCTCTTTCTATCTTTCCCTCGGCACACACTCGTGAAATATCCTACCACGTTATTGTATGTACCCATTCCATTCCGAAGATCGTCTACCAGCTCGCTCTTTCTCCTTATCTTTTCGGTTTCGTTCCAACTCTCTCCTCGTTTATTTTCGTTCTCTCCGTCTTTTCAACCCTACCCAGTTCTATCGTTTGGTGCGCTTTCCGTTTCACTCTTTTACCCCCTTCTCCTTACCTTCTCTATTTCCCACTCGTTGTCTCAAACTTTGGCAACAGAGAGAACGAGTGCTTTCACGAATCCCCGAGGTTTATACCGTCTCTCTCGCCCTCACGGGATCACCGTCGGCATCTGCCCGGTATGTGTACGAGTGCAGCTCGACGCCACCGCTCGGATATCTTTCCCTCCTCGTTCAACGAGTTCCCCCCCTCCTTCACCTCAACCCCGTGACTTTGCCCAGAAATCGAGCTATGCCGCCTCGAACTCTCGACTTCTCCCTTTGAATTCTCTCTTTCTTTGCTTTTTCGTACCTCGATGCTGATCTCCGAACGACTCGCTTGCCCGATACCATATCGCACTTCGAACTTCCAAGCGATTCTTTGTTTTTCGACTTACTCACTCTATACGAAAAGAATAATAAATGCGGTGGCTGAAACTTTATTTTATACTTTCAGAGTTTAAACTTTTCAAAACGAAACGGTGATCAATCGACAGTAAAATTTTTTTTTTTTTTAATATTAAAAAAAAATTTCCACGCGATGCAGAATATGAGTATTCTATTAAAAAAAATATTAATATACATTTTTGTCAATTTTAATTCCAACCTGAAACTAACGGAAACGTTTCGCTCGGGTAAAAAAATTAACAAAGATCTACGAGATTTGTAATTTCTCTGAATTGCGCAGCGGAGCGATACTGTACTCTTCTATTTTTCACATTAAGTTGTTCTTTTTTTATTTTGCAATAGAAGCATTTCCCTGGCGGGAAGAACACCGAGATCTTGGCAAACGGCAAACTCGTCCCTGTTGGAATATCGAGACATCTTTCCCTCTTGCCAACCGACAGCGGCAAGAACTCACTCCCACTCATTCGCGGGATCGGTAGAAAAGGAGAGAGGAAGAATTTGAGTCGGGAGCAGCAGCAGCAGCAGCAACAACGTCTTGAAAACGACGAGCGCAGAAGAAGAGGGACACACCGCGAGAATAGTTGGTATGAAGGGGGCATAGAAAAAGGTGGGGAGAAGAGATATAGGGGCGGGAAAAACCTCCCTTGCTAAGGGTAGAGTCTCGATCTTCTCTTCTCGGTTCGTTTCCCCCCTCTGATGTGACCAGCCCCATTTTTAATACCCACTTTCGCAAGTCTTCATCCGACAATTCACGAGGCGAATTGTTCGTAAATTTTCTCGACGACAGATAAATTATTCCCTCTAAATCATACAATAGATATCAAACTCCTTGCTTGTCTCAGGAGAAAAATATATTTTTCAAATAATAACGAAAGGCTCGATTGAATTTTTTTTATCTTCATTATTATCGAATGTAACACTGATGGAATAAATAATTGGATATACGTGTCGTGCGTACTTACCATTTCGATCGTTGTCGCGCTCTGAAACAGATATAAAAAAAAGGCCTATCGTGATTATTTAAGTATTTATAGCATTAATTAAATTTAATACTCTATGTTTTGGCATAACAAACGTAGAAGACAGATCTAATTTTGAGGGTAAGCTCGTTAAAAAGGCTCATAAAAATCCTTACTAGAGCCCGTTCACCACCTGTGGAACAAGCGGTGATATACCTGATGCCGGTGAGAACTGACATCCAGCCAAGAGCTGAAAATCCAAAGAAACAGGCGTGGTTGTCAGGTAGGCTAGCAGACCGGAGTCTCCAGAGGGATTCACACACCCCGCTATGCATAATATAAAAAAAAAGAATGTTCCACCCCCATATCCTTTCCGACCCATTTTTCGATGCCATTTTCCTGTTTCGTCCGAGAGACCTCCAATATGATAGAAAAAAAAATACTAATAAATTTTCCACACTGTAAAAAGCTTTCCTCTCCACGAGCCGCGCTCCCCCCCTCAGAAAAATTACACCCAATATAACAAGAAATAACGTAAGAAAAATCTCTTGGGATCCTTTTGTGTAGTTGAACACAGCGTGTGCGGATGATCTACATACGAGTATAGCGATATGCGGAGGTGAAGTAGAGACTCAAAAGGGGTTGGCTATTTTTCGAGGGTGCAATTCGTAGCAGGAAACAGTACATCCCACTGGTAAGAGAACAGGGAATACAACGGAGCGGTATGGAGATACGTTTCGCAATAAATAAGGGATGTTCCGGCTCTTTCGAGACCCGATTAGGTGAATAATTCTCTTCGGAATATAATTTAAGAACGGCGAGAGCCTCGGTAAAACATCGAGCGAGAGAAAAAGATAGCGTGTCCTTTCTCGTTCTCTCGCTCATTTCTTTTCGTCTTTCTCGTTCGACGATTTATCGCGAATCTTGGACTCCCCTCGTCACGCCCCAACTCGCTGCGCTCCGGCCCTTCGGGGGCTTTTCTTTGGTCTTGCCTTTGGGTTGAAGCATATAGTATAGCTGGTATATAGGAAGAACGTACGGGGCAAAACGTATGAGCCATCTGGACTTCGGGTTGGGGCCAGCGAAACGCGAACCTCGCAAGGAGGGAAAAACTCGTGTATGGCTTGGATATAGCCTTCGCCGTGAGTTGTTGGGATGGTGTGCGTGTTCCAAGTGCACCAGCAACATCGTAGGCAGCGAGTAAAAGAGATAGATAGAAAAAAAAAAGAGGAAGAAGAAGTGAACTAAGACGAACACGATGGCGTGCCGCTGCAACGAGAAATCGTTGGAGGGAGGGTGCAATGCCCCTAGGAGTTCTTGCCGATGGCGCTTATAGCCACCCATGTCGGAGCTTATACGCGAAAGAGCGAGGAATATCATGGCAGAGCAAGCGAGAAAGAAAGAAAGCGAGAGTATAGAGCTGAGCGAGGGCTATCCCCTACGTGACTGTCAGTTACGTGATAGATAGATCATTCACACCGTCCCACTGCGAATTCGCAACACGTAGATCTTCACTCGGTACCGAGTGCACCTACCGCAGCTACATCAGCTCTTCGACTTTTTTACTTTCCAATTTTTACCATCTTTTTTAGATGAATTATATATACAAACATACGATAATAAAAAATTAAAAAAAAAAAAAGGATTATTTTTCGTAAAAAAATATTGTCTTTTTAATTCGTGTTTAGATTTTTTTGACACTCCGTTTATCAAACCACGACAGGTTATTCGATCTACTAATATCGTGTCCAACTCCGTGGAGTCGTAAAAAAAATTTTTACTGCCCTTCGATGTGATTCGAAGGGGATTTGGACAAAGCCGACGCGCGTGTGACCGCTGGCACGTAAGGCCCAGTGTGTTCCGTGCGATCACGACGGCAAGTGATTTGTTGCCGGCCCCCGCGGAACGTACCGCCACAGAAACCAGCAAACTCGACTGGATCGAAAACCCCGGGAGATGCGGATTCTGGATAACGAGTGTGTCTAGTCTCGAACTCTTTGGAATTTCTTGCCTAACTCTTCGTTCCTTTCTTTTCCTAAAAAAAAAAAAAAAAAAAAAAAAAAAACGAAAATAAATATTTGGGGGACAGCAGCCTTGAGCGGAGGTGGATTTGATGACGAGGAGGGAAAAAAGTGTGCAAGCGGAGAACGGGTGAAAAAAAAAAACGTGAAAAGAGAGATGGTCGGTGGTCCGAGAAACGAGACACTATCGTTCCGCGGGCAGGACTCAGGACTCGAAACTCATCGTAGCCTCGGGGAGACGCCCTGACCAAAGTTTCTGAAAGCGACACCGAGCGCGCCATCTTCTTGCGGATTGTGGAAACTTCTCGTTTTCCTTGTCTTTTATTTTCTCTTTTTCTCTCTCTCTCGTTGCTCGATCTTTGCTGTCTCTATCCTGATCCCCAGCTTCGGGTTTCTTGTCTCTGATCAGCAAACGAGAAACTTTATGACATACGGAAAAATCATCCGGATGATAGTACCTGGTGATATCGCTATTATCGTTCACCTGCCAGCAAAAGACTTCTTCGATCCTCTAATACTACATATATATTTTTTTTATTCGGTAGCAAAATTGCGAGATCATCGTCGTTTCAATGGGTCGTTGAGTTGATGGCATCGCATTACCGGTGGCTTAATTTACATCGACGACGATTATTAGGCTCGCATAAATATTGATATTTGTAATACCGATTCTATACTCATCGACGATGAAGTAGTACAGGAAGAAAACGTTCTCGCTGTTCGAAATCCCGTTGAGTAGGCGACGGGTATTCAAAACTTTACGATCATTTTACACGCATCTGTTGCACGACTCCGCATATCGTATAGCGGTGCTCGACGCAGAGTTATCGGATAGCTCTGCGGCGCTGCGGTGCCTCATAGCACTCAAGTGCCTTCGAGGCAATGAATCAAAGTCACCGATCTGCTTCGTGTCCGAAACGCTACAAATGTCTGAGTACCGAAAAAACAGTCACTTCACGAGCTGAGATATGTTATTTAAATAAACCATGCGCTTGCAGAATTGAATATATATGTACATATTAAAATGTCCGATTCGATCACGAAAACGTAAAAGTAGATCTTTCAAGAAGATTTTTTATCATTCCTGAACTCTCGTTATTGAACAATCGTTAAAAATGGGTCTTAAAAAGAAATGAGAAATTCGCGATTCGCTGTATCCGAAGATCGAGCAAACCGGTGCTCGTTCGCCGGCTTACCGACCGCTTCAGCGCAGGTTTCCAGATGAAGAAATCTGCTGCGTCACCTGCGGACTCTCGATTTGCATCCTTCGACGGTACGTTACCAACAATTTACCCATTCACTTCAGTCAAAACAAAGTGTTTTGCCATTTAAAAAAATTCATCATTTTATTACAAAAATCTTCAATAACGAAATCAACGGAAATAATATGCTGCTTGAAATATTTTTTATCTTGGAGAAAAAAAAAAAAATGTCGAGAGTTTCAGCTTTCGGCTTGATTAAGCAGAGACGCGCATCGAACCCCTCGTAAAAGTGTTGGTAGCAGATCGGGACTTAACGGAGAATGGCGCGCAAGAGTGCGTCTCGTGGTCGAGCACCCCGAAGATTTTCTATCCGCGATAAAACGTTAAACGCAAACGATCGCGAGAGAGGGTGCGATCTGCTACTCGGACGACCACCCCGAAGGAAGATCCTGACTTTCCGCCTTTTTTCATCTCCCCGACATGCGACTGGCGAACGCCGACGAAGCAGAGATAAGGACTGATCTCTTTCGAAGGCCGCTCGTTCGCAAATACAGTTTTTTTTTCTTCCTGGTCCCTTCGAAATATCGACAGTCTGTCTGTGAAGTTTCTGTGGAAAGGTTCGCAAAAGCTGTGGCAAATTTCTTTTCGAACAATGCTATTTCGTATTCTCATCGCGAGTGAGACAAACCGTCGTAGCCTCGCGCACAGGTGCGTATCGATTCGACAATTAACAACACGCAACGTTATTTCTTTACCCGGAACTAGCCTGTCATTACATCCTATTATCGTCTAATATGTTCGCGGAATGGAAGACACTCTTGCGCCATTCGAGACTCGCTTAAACGCTACGGAGACCTCTTCCTCGACAAAATTTACCATTCCATCGGTAATTTTTACTCATTTAGAAAAAAAAAAGTTTACGATAATTCCTATCATATATTTCCGTGGCACAAAAACAAAGATTTAGTGGCTAAACGTACTCTCAATCAACCATTCAATCGCCATTTTTTTATTTTATATGAATAACAAAAAAAAAAGCTTCAAAGCTTTTTGAAATGTAACGAATCAAAGAATCCTGAAACAAAATGACAAATCGAAAAAAAAAAATTCAGAAAAAATTTGTCTACTATGTCTGAATGGCTATAAAGGTATCGATCTCAATCAATATTAAGATTGACAACGTTTAATAGTAATCGCACACAGTTTCAAAGTTCATCAAAAGTTAAATATATGAAGTGGAAGTAAACTAAAAGTCAAGAGTGTCCTTCTCCGAGACTTCTGACGTTTAGTACTACCGATCGTTCGGCACGTGACACCAGAGGATCGCCGAAATCCCGTAGTATGACGTAGCAGCGTCAAAGTCGTCGCGAGAAGCGTTTGTGAGAACGATAGACAGTGAGACAGTGTTGGGATTGCGCGCGCGAACCATTGCCGCTGTCGGGCCACTTAACGGCATCAGCTGAGCGGACTTGTGACTCGATGCGTTTTACTGCTGCTTTACGTCGGTTTATTGCGCCATCAAAACATAAAATGCCGCGGGGCTCGCTGGGTTTCGTCGACCGAACGCGTGTGCACGCGTGGGTACAACCCCTCCCCCCTCCCCCCGTCCACTTTGACTTTAACCACTGACATCGTCGCTTTCTGCAGACCGCCGGGATGCATTTGACGATTCTGCGATACGGGTAGACAACGAACCACGAACAGGAGCAAAAAAGAAAACACAAACAGATGTGTCAAAAAAACAAATTCAAATTCCGCAAACTTCCGTCCACTGCTTTGTTGACCGAATTCTGCAGCGATTTATTCCACGCGGCACTTACGTGGGCGGCCGTTATGCGTCCAACGATCTTATTGTTCCTTGAAATACCACGGGCATTTTTTTCATAATTTTCTTTACATTTTTTTCCCAAAAGAATTCGAGAACAGCGGAAGATTGGGCTTTTACAAACTTATGTGTTTTCAATATTGCATCAAGTGTTGTAGTATGGGTATTTTCAAAGTTTAAAAAATGCAACGAACGGAAGAAATCGTGGCGATGTGCGGATTCGAGCTTAAAAAAAAAAAAAAAATAGCGTTTACCGAGGCTTCCATCGTACTGGGCGCTCGGGGAGAGCGCAGGGTAGCGAGTCCTCTCTCGTGATGGGGGGCGGAGGTTCGCGCGAAGCTGAGCTTTCTCGCGGAAATCAATAACCGCTCTACGGCTATATAGACTGTTCTCTCTGTCTCTCTACCTCTCACGTACTCTATAAACACTCTGTCCACGAATCTCGAATGCTCGTACGATGAGCATCATTTTATTCTATGAAATTCTCTCGTTTATTTTTTTTACGCAGTTTCGTACCGATAATTCTGAGTTGACGAGTCATCCGTGAAAACGGGGTCTTAAACAAGTGCTTTGGGAAGAGTTGGTCAATAAAATATTTCATAGCAGAATCAAATGAAAATGACGAGGGTGCTGTTGCGGCTCGGGATGACCAGAGGGTTTTTCGGGCGCGCGGAACAGTGGCGTCATCCTACGTAGGGTTGTTCAAACTACGCGCATCACAAACCCGCTGGGCTCGCACGGCCCTCCTGCAACACCGACCGACCAACAGCAGCGGCAGGACGGCCACCATTGGCAAAACCCTCCCTTACTCCCGTACCCCCGACGGCGAATCTACAGGCTACAAGCTTTCGGGGGTTGCATATACCCTCGGTGGTACGTAGTTCCCTGAATTCACACCAGAGTTATGACGCATTTTCTTTCTCCACTATGCGCAATTGTTATCATTGTGAAACATCGTGACAATGCTTATCGCGAAAGCTCCGAGAAATGCTACCCTACATAAATTTGTGGAAGAAACCAAGATAAAGTTTCCTTTGAGACTCGTCTATAAAAAACTTGCCAGATATTGAAAAAAATTAAATCCATCGTGACAAATAAATATCGGATTTTTTTTTTATTACAACTTTTGTGATGCACTATAAATAGTAATTGTTCCCGTTGCAATTCGTGTCGCGAATCGCATCGCAAGGGTGTAATTTTTTTTGTAAAAAAAATTCTTCACTATATTTGCGATAATGTGTGAAAGAGCTTGCAGAAGACTCAAGCAACGAAATTTCGCGTGAGAACTATAAGTCTAGTTGCGCCGTGTGCCTGACCTTCCCCTGAGAGTAGCTCGTGACATCTCTCGTTGTATTGCAGAAGTCTAAGAGGGGTTGGCCCGATCAACAATGCAGTTCGTGCTTCCTGACGCGTTTCCCTTACCCTCAATAGCGCACTCACCCCATCGTCTACTGTTACAACGTCCGTAAACCGCGGCTGCTTAATAAAAAAATATTACGAGCCGCGGGGGCGTGAGCCACTGAGAGCGAAAGCCGACTACTGGGGCACGTTAAGATTTTGTGGCTCTCCTCACGTGCCGGCTTGTTCACCGGGCAATCTCCAACCCTCAGACACTCAATTTCGACGCTAACCCCTTCACTTTTTCACTGTTTGCAATATAAAACGTTCTTCAATAATCAATTCACCCCCTAACGTCGGTTAAAACCAGTAAATTCTTTGTAAATGGATGTTGAAATTTCTTTCTCATAGCAATATTTTATATATAATTAATTAATATTTTCTGTATTTCTTGTTATAATGATCGGTGAAAAAAAAAATCGTAAAACCAGTTTTGTCGAAAAAAAATCGTACGAACAACTATAAAAAAATGTAGAAACGATTTTTTCCTTTCTTCTTCGGTTCTAAAGAAATTCCCAACATCTCAAAGTAAATTCGATATTTATGATTCACGAGTGAATTTAATCGGTGCCCATTCAACGAAAAAGTGAATATTCGTGCTGAAGTTCTTCGATTCCGTCGAAGTCCCAAACTTTGTCAATTTGCGAAGGCGTGCAGATCCTCCATCGCCACGTATCTTTTTTCTCTCTATCGAGACCGACTTCCAGCAGAGTTCCGTAGTCCTTTTGGAATTCTACGTTTTTTTTGTTCGGCACGTCCGGCGATCTCGCTACGCGTTTTCGGGGAACGTCGACGCGATCCATAAGCACAATATTTTCGTTAAAGAAATCGTCGGATTATGTACTTCTCGAGTCTCCATCATAACTACCAAACTGCCGCGTATTCCAGTTTAAAACGAGGGAACAACATAATTAAAGGTTACGGTTCTGAACGCGCATTACCCGTGAATATCACGAGGGTTGAGTCCTCATGCCAGCCTCTCCGTCGCTCTCTTTTCCTCTGATCCTAAATTAATAAGAATCGCCGAGTGACAGAATAAAGCGAAGAGTGTAAAGTGAGAGACATCGTTTCGATCGCTGTCACGCGGAATTAAATCGCGAGAATCTTGACTGAAATTTCGCGAAACGCACGCCAACAAGTATAAGAATAAGAATAATAAAACGTGAGAAGATCGTGCGATGGCACGTTCGCACTTTATGGAACTCGTTATGTCTCATCCGAATGTTGGAAATGCCGCGTTAACTAACACTAAAAAATTACACTACGACTGTTGTGCCTCCCCGGGAATGCGAACTTCACGATATTTCTGATTATAATAATAACCACTTGTTTTTCTCGAGTATCTTTATCTCTTCGGAACCAATTATTCTATGTGCAGTATAATTTTTTTTCTCAGTTCATCACATTACACGATCTTTCGCACCCTATACTAAAAAAAAAAAAAAAAAAATATGGAAAATTGCCAATTGCAATTCAATTTTTCTTTCAGATTGCAGGGTTAAAAAAAATCCGTCGAACCCTTTGGCGATCGCGATCCTTTCTGTAGGTTCGAGTTATAAAAGAGCAAATATCAAGATTTTTCTCCCAGTATAACCAGCGAAATGAAAGAAGGGTATAGTGTTGGAAATAGGGTATAAGAAAAAAAACAAGCGCCGTGAAAGAACAGCAGCAAAAGTGCCTCGTAGGGAAGGGTTGGTGGCGGTTGGCCTTGGAGGGCCATTCGCACCGTCACTGGTCAAAGCTCGATTCCCTTTCCCTTGCCTCTTCCTCTCGACTCTATCGTCGCGGCAATGCTGATGCTGTTGGGTATCTTCTCCTTCGGGTAGACCGCTATCCTCCGTGGAATGCACCAAGATTTCTCGTGCGGTTGATACATACTATACCGGTAACGCTATAGTAACGAAGGCGTAACGCGCCAGCGAGCCTTTCGCGTATTCCGTTCGACATCGTCAGGACACGCAGTTCGTATATACCTTCATCCATAGTTATATACATAGCTTAACCATACCATGTTGGTCATCAAAGTCCAAGAGTAGGGATGGTAGAGTCGTACGTGGAAAATCAACGGGGACCACCAACCTCACTGCCTCAAGTCAACGGTACGGCCGCCGTGATCGTTCGACGAACACCATGAATGCATACATGCATTTATGCATACATATTCCCTCCTAGCTTCGCCGTATCTACGTGTTCACACATACGAGCGAACTTTCGCCGATTTCCACTCCCCTCCGAGTGCTCAGCGACCACATCCTGCATTCACCGATTCGTTTTAGAATTGAATGAGGGTTGGCCATTGCGAGAAAGCGCGAAAGAGAGTGACGCGATGTGCATGCAACTCTCCTAGCTGCATGATGGCGAACAGCGGCGGATGAGAGAATGAATACTCACCGGTAAAACGGCGGCTGAAAGTTTCGCCGGTTGTTTCAAACTACGATCTACGGCGATGGCAGATATTGGAAATTTCGAAGTCACAGCGATGATTCCTGCAAATGGTGCATCGACGATTTCGCCGAAGTGAGTCGAAAGGTGTTTTTTTTACATTTTTTACTATATACCGAATGTCCGGTGAAGCATTAAGGCCTTCGTTCAGGCATTTCCGTTTGTGAAGTAATAACGATCGTGTTTATCGTACGGGTACATTTACTGTAACTGCTTTAACGCTTTAACACGAAAGATTACATTTACTAAATTAGATTTGTAAATCGGTGTGTTATTTGGGGCGCATTAAATTTTCCTCGGTCTCTTGAAGCAGTTAAGTTTTCGCATAAAAGGATTAGGGACAATTTTCCGAGTATCTGTGCGCCTTCGCTGGCCGGCTATTTTACACAATGCGCGGTGATTATCACGATGCCATTAGACACGCTTGAGCTACGAGTCGGCGGCTACGGTTACTGCGATATCATGAACTCGCAACTGTCGTAAATAGTAGGTGCACATAGGTATCGTATTGTTCGAGGATGCGTGCACAGGCTACGTTTTCCTCGGCGCGGTATATACTCTGCTTCACTGTATACTATACGTCAAGCGATTACTCTCGGTCTACGACCTTTTAAAACTACATGCCAGCAGCGTTTTCTCTATCTTTATCTCACCGCGCGCTCGCCGCGGAGTTCCCTCAGTGAACTTTTTTTTCTTTGGCTCTGTGCTTCTCTCCTTCTCGCGCGTTGCACTGATAGTTAACCCAGCAATGGAGGCACGACGGTGTCAAGGAGCGGAAATATCGCTTAACACGCATACTATATGTTATTTATTTCGTTCCTACGAGCGCCAGCGAGACCGGTATGCTTTTTATCACTCACTCGACACCTACAAAAATGCGTCTATGAATGGAGTGTGAATATCGTTACTGCGAATCTTTATATTTTCCTTTCGTACAACATTTTTCACCATTTTTTTTTTAATATTCATCTTTATCGACAATTGTCACGAGGATAAAAAAAGTGCGCGACACGATAGAGCTTACATTCCGAAAATGGAATGGAACGTCAGAGACAGAAATATTATTCGAGCGCTGTATTCGTCTTCGTTGAAAGAGAGGGTGAAACTGCGAAGCCAGCGATAGTACGACTGTGGGATAAAAATATCTCAAACCAAAAGCGTCTTACGTATCCGTTGTACATTCGTCATTTGGTGTTAGACGAACGACAACGACTACCGTCACCGGAGGAAGCAAAACCAAGTGAGATCCGCGCTAAGAGAGACGAATATACCGTTGTACGTGACGTCTAGTCACTTTTACATAATGTAGCAGTTACCGTGGCCGGCCGGACACTCGCATACATACGTACATACGTTTACATAGTACATAGATCGCTGTATAACCAGTCGAAACGTATGGGCTCTCGAGTCTTCTCAGGATCGTAAATAGTACCTTGCCGGGTGTGTGCGTGCCAAACCCTACTTTTGCCTTGGGTAACCGCGATTATTTTCGTTCTACGACCCTTCGGGACGCGGAGGAAAGACCCCGAGAACTCGGTACAACATACCTTACAAGATGCGCCAACATATATACTGTCCTACCTCTCTATTGTATGTAAGAGAAAAATCCCTCACAACAGTAGCATTCGCACACGATACCCCAGATACCGAAATCATGCTTTCCGGCACTTCAGACATAGAATCATCGGCATTACTTTTATTTCTTCCGCATACATTATTTTTTCGATTTATTGACTGAAAATCACGACAAATGTTTCGTCGAACAGAAGCATGCGATTAAAGACGAGAAGTTAGGCCACAAAAAAAAAATTATCTCGACTACTATTTCCTACAATTTCTTCGATAACAAAAGTAAAAAAGATGTGACAAAGTATCGGAAGGTCCGCAGACATCTTTGCTAAATATCTAAAGGCGAAGAAAAAAATTGTGAGAGGAAAGAGAGTGTAACACAGTAACACGAGTCTCCGCTCTGCTGCACTTACGCGATAAAAGAAAGAGGAGACTAGAAGAACGAGGAAAAAAAGGATGAACGAGGAAGCAGGATAGACAAGTCGGAGGGGGATGAGGTTAGCTGCTGAAAGAAAGAAGTAGAGAGATGTCGGAAGCGTGTGCATGCGACGTTGTCCGCCGGCAAGGCAGAAGTTACGAGGGTGCGAGAAGAAAAATGAGGGGCGGAGGGAGGGACGAAAAAAAACACAGAAAACAACGGCGATGGAGAGTAGAACGATGTTTATACTCGTACGAGTTGGGCCATAGCTTTGGGTGAGGAAGGCCCCGTTCGATAAGGTTGAGAACCCCGTGGATTTACGATGCCGGTCGAGGGATGATTACTCGCGATTGCCGTATAATGCACGGCCTTGTGTCGTAAAGCGACACTGCCAGGAGGATAAGGATGAGGAGTGAGAACGAACTTTGTGTTGGATATTTCTGTCTTCTATGTATATACATTCGGGGTGAAGGATAAAGAAGGAGAAGATGATCGTGTGCCGGTGCCCTGATGCCCCTCACATCGAGTCGAGTCAGCGTGGAGGAAGTTGACGATGAACGAAGTCCTATAGAACGTGTAGATCGACGACGAGGCTCGTTGGAAAGCCCCAATGAAAATAAATATATGCAAAACTAATATTATGTACGCAGAATTATAGAAAAAAAAAGAAAAAAAAAAAAAAAACAAGTTACCCCATTACCAGTGCATTTTTGCAAACAAGTTGACATTTAGATTAACATTCATATATGCAACGCGTGTGGTGCATCGACCCCTTAAAATATATTTCTAATTACTTGAATACTAATTATCGCAATTAATGAATGATGATTAATCATAATGTCCGTATCATTAATATTCATGCGTTTTATTGTACAACTTACTGGAGAAAAAAAAAACGAAAATTACCATTTGGGTGCAATATAATTTTAGCCCCATTTCCATTCGCAGTTACATCGACGCCTTTCATTTCCATAGTTTATTGTTCGCTTACAGCGTCTATCCGACGATCGAACGGTAGCACGTGGTGATATTTGGAAGTACCGGATACGCGAGCGAGACATTCGTGGGCGGAAGAAGCAGTGAGTTTAAAACGAATAGAAAGCAGAAACGGTGAAGAGCGATGGGAATGTCGTATGGTACTGCGAACACGGAGATTACTTGTTTACAGTCCATCAAATGCGTTTCCCCGCGTATCTCAACTCCTTTCGTACTCGCAATCCCCGCGGTGGCATGCGCATCGATCACTCCGTGTGCGGCATCGAGAGTACGCTATGTGGGAGAGCTTTCGTCTCATGGCCTCCGGAGATGCCCCGCATCCGAACAGCGCAATTTGGCTCTCTCGGTTATAGCTTCAGAAGACGAGAGTCGAACGAACAAACGACCAGCGAAGAACGTGTCAAGGTCGGATTCTTCCTTCTCACTGGGTTATCGCTTTCAACCGAAGAGAGAAGAATACATCGTCGCGATCCTAAATTTAATTCAATGAGCAACTACCGAGGAAATCTCGGCGGACAGCGATAGCACGGAATTCAATACGTCTTTTTTTTGTTTATAAAGTTGAAAAACAATGTCTCCAACAATATTGTTCCGCGACACAGAAGAAACTGCATATTGAACATCGGATCACATATTACAAGATATGGAGCCCTCGGCAAGCGTCATCCGAGATAAAAGAATATCCAAACAACGTTTACGCGAGAATCTGTTTGCGTAGGTCAGGAGAAAAATCGTCAATTCCTACGGTACTCTGAAAATGTTTCTAGCTGTGTTTTCGGACTCTCCGTAGGACACCCACAAAGGAGTTTTGAACGGGTAGATAGAATTCCCTTTAATCGAGCCTTTCTCTGGATAACGCTCGCGGATGAGAAGATTGCATTGCACTACGAAAAAGGGATGCAAAAACCTAATGTATGATAATGCGCGATGCTTCGGTTGCGCTGCTGATGCAGACGAAGGATGCTGCGAGAGAGTGAGAGACGGAAGAAAGAGGAAGGGGAGCTAAACTCCTTGGGGTTGGCCCGCGCGGCTCTACGTATAGCTCCGACGGAAAACGAAGACAAGAAGATCCGGGACTCGTTCGCTGCCGTGGTTTGGGCGTGGTACGAGAACCAACCCCTCCGCTTTTCTCTCTTTCTCGCTCTTGCATTCTTTTCTTTGGTAGCGCAAACGGGCAGAGGCAACGCGACCCTATCTCGCTCCCTTGCTTCTTCGTTTCTCGTACGCCAGTGCGATGCTCAACCCTCGTTCTCGTTTTGCCCACAGTTTTGCTCTCCTATCTTTCTCTCGCAGCAGGATACAGCGGCAAGCTCTGCCGACCCCGGCGTCGTGCCGTTGGTCGATACTTCGGGGTCGCGTGTGTTCGCCGCCGCCGTCGGCGTCGCGACGCCGGAATTTCTACGTCATGGCCGCCACCAAACTTAGTGATAACTCCAAGCGGTGAAACGCCGAGTTAAACGACGATTTTCTACACTCGGAGAAAACGGGTGAGTTACAAACTCTCGGCTCATCTATGACTATGTATACCTATGTATATACATCTTATTTCTTCACTCCGACGAAAGGACGAACGCGAGAAAGACGACTGTCGATGTGTGTATATCTACCTATACTTACGACTGCTACGACTGCTATTTCACCGGCTTGCAGAAAGTGACTTACGTTTAAATAGAAATTCAAGAGGTTAAATGTCGCGACACAGTATTTAATCTGAATCTACATTGCGATCGTAGAGTTTCGAATGTACTGCACTTTTATGCATGGATCATGAAACGTTAAAGAGTTTAAAGCGGTATGTGTAGCATGTTGTAAAACTCCTGTAACTCGATGCCGTAAATCACGGATTATTCGCCGCAAAATATTGGCGTGTAAAACATTGATGAAAAAAAAAAAAGAAAAATTAACGATTCATTTTTTCATTTTGATATAAATGAGACAAGAAAAATATCAGCGGTTCAAAATTATGTTATATCTTGTGTTCCAAACAAACAGGAGACAGTTAAGCTTTTATTTCGCGGGGATGGGAAATAAGCGGGAGACCATTGTTTTTTCCCGAGAGCTATCTGGATAATCATAAACAAGTGGCGAAAGGCTCTTGAAACAACAATAAAAAAAAAGTCAATAAAATATTTATAGACCGGATTTCTAGACAACCAAGTTGAAGGGTCAATTTAACGTTCGAACTTTCGTGAATCAATGAAAATTGATTTAAGTAGTCATTTAGTCGAAGTTCGATGATCCGAAGGCATTAGGAATGCCGCCATTCGTTTTTATTAATGCTTCGAACGTTATCATGGTTGCTGACGAGCGACGAGGCTATCCGCGACACTGTCAAAGAGCAGTATTCGTAGTCGGCGAACGAGGAGGGTTGAGCAAAGCAAATTGGCATTGCGTCGTTCTTCGCGAGAAGAGAATAAATCACGTGCCGGTGGGTGATGGCTGGCTGGCCGGCGCTGGCGCTCTAAACACGTACGGGGAACGCGCGCGCGCGTTATTTGAAGCACACGCGAGGAGAAGAAGAAGAAGCGGCAGAAGCAGCAACAGTAGAAGCAGCAGAAGGAGGAGTCAAGTTGTTTATTTGATGGCGCCATAAAAGGCCTCTTTACGTTTATCTCCCGTTTAAAACGCTCCCATAAAACCGGCGACTGCACACACAAACCATCAAATACGCATAAATCATCTCGCGAAACGGTCGCGGGTAGCTCTTCCTCTCGCGCGCGGCGGACGAGCGCGAACCTCGGGACGATGCCGACAACCGCCACTGTGCTTTGACTCGTACGCGTCTCGATCTCGTTTTTCAGACAAAATTTCACACGCGACGGACCGCGAGAACTGCTACAAAACTTCGATCGCTGTATATTGCATAACGTCTCGACTTCATACGATTAAATTTCGCTATTTCAAAATTCAATCCCACGTTTATACGAAGCTATTTATCTATCAGAAATTGGCACGCAAGGTTACTTGATTTCGCGAGATTTCGAGAGAAAAAAAAAACACTTTTCGTCGTCGACACGTCCGTACGTTTCGTAACACTGTAGAAAAGTGGATTTTTTTCTTCAAACTTCGTAGCTCGAGTCACAGTCGATTGTCAGGTGGAGGAAAGGGAGTAGAAGCAATAAAAATGCGTACGACCTTGTCGAGAAGGCATATAACAGTAAAACAGCCGGCGGGACAACCCTTCTCGCGCTCGATGGACTTGAGAAGCAATTTTTACTTCTCGCTTCGTACAGTAGTACTACTATCCGCAGTGTATCGGCTCAGGTAAGAAAACTCGGAATTAGTATGACCTCGAATGTCTCGTCTCGTCGCAAGTGCACGGCGAAGGCGAGAATAGAGGAAAAAAATAAACTCTTTTTTAAGCCCCGTTCGCTGGTCAGGTAACGCAGCGAGTAGAGGAAAAAAAACACTCGGCTACGACCTTCGAGGAGATCGTTAACGCGCGGCAACCCTTCTTTCTTTCGTTCTATCGCGGGTTGACGCTCGGCCTTGAGCTCAACCCTTACCAAGTCAATGCGCGGGCTACGAGGGTTGCGCAAAGAATTTTCTAGGACGAGCGACGAAAATTCCTTTTAAAGAAAAAAAAATCAACAGAAAAAAACAGTCACGTACGTTTCGCGAAGCGAGATGTTAAAGAAAAAAAAAAAAACAACAACGAAAAAATATCTCGCGCTCGTTCTCTCCGTGGGCGGTTATGTGGAATATAATATCACGAATTTATTTGTTATATTATTATCAGGCATACCCACGGGATCTTGGCGCAAACCTTTTTTTTTTTTTCGTCCTGAAATTGGACGAGGGAGCAAAATTTATCCGAGTTTTTAATGCGCTCCCTCGGCGCGCCAAGGCACGGCGAGAGATGAGCTTCCAGAGATCTTCCCCACCGCGCTGGTACATGTATTTTACTACGGCGTATATTCATTTCCACGCTTCGTTAAGGCGATGTGAAAACTCTACTTTACTGTATACCTTTTGATTCAATTATTTTTCATCGTAAGACCGAACAGAATCAATTTTCTCAAGCGACAACAAACAAGCGAAAATCAAGAATAAAAATCAGTGCTTAATAAATAAAAATTCGTAAAAAAAAAAAAAATTTCGTCTGCAACAAACTTGTTCTGAAACATAATCTATTCTCTGAACCATTAAAACAATTGTTTCAGACAGGGTGCGCAGTATTGCGGAGATTCAATTAGATTTAATCGGAAATTCTCTTTCTACGTCCCCTCGTACAATATACCTAAATTTTCCACGACAGCTATCCGGATGAGCTTTTAACGAGTAAACTTCGAAAACTGCCGGGAGCGTAGTTGTCACGAGCGTAACACATATACATACTCTGACCATCAAGTCGAACGGAAGCTCCGTTGCGATCTTCTCATCTTCAAACCGCATGCAGACCCGGCCGGGAACCGCAGTCAAGGTCGGCAACCCCCCTTCGCTCCGTAGTTCGCACGAGGTTGACCGGAAAAGGGTTGTTTTGTGCGTTTTACGAGCTCGTCTCAGGCGGCCAGTTTCGAGAGATTGTAACTTTTTAGTATATACGCAACTCTCAAGGCCGCAGCCTTCGTTTAATGTCCTCAACGCAGCGAAGCAACCCTTCCTTCCGGAATATAAGGAAACTCTCCCGTAGAAAGAAGCACCGTTATTGTCCCTCGAACCCGCGGTGCGTCAGTCCTTCGTCCCGTCCTCGGAGTAAGAACTCCGCGAAGGGTTACCCCGCGCTCAGCCGGTGCAAGAGCGATGCGGCATTCGGAATTATACGACGCTCTTCTATCTCCTTCTCGGACCCTCTCATTTTTTTTCGCCGTCTACCTGACGCATAGCGCATCCAAAGAAGCGCCCGAAAAAAAAAGGCTAGAGTTGCCGGAAGTTTTTACGAGGGTGCTATGCGCGCCAAGGACTCGAACGCGAGCTTCAAGGAAGCATAGAGAGCAAAGGCACCGTAAAGGCACACCGGGACCTTGTGGCTCGTCGTAAAGGGGTAATCAGCCCTCGGCTCGCGGACCAGTCCTTGACTCTAATGTCTCTCAACCCTGTGACTCTCTTCCCCGCGTCTCTTATTTCTTCTCGCTCTCACACCCGCATCATTTGAACTCTGATCTCGCTTCGTTCCTCGTTCCTCCGAGTGTGTATATCTCTATCTTTCTCGTGAACTCTGTGACGGGTCGGCTCTATCCGTCTGTATTCTGGCCCACTGTCATTCTCGTCTCGAAACTTGTCTACGAAACAGCTCTCGTTCGAGCACACGAATTTCATTTTGCTTTCGTTTAAAGCTCTAATTTCAAACCCGTTACGTAAATTATAAATTTCTATCTTCAATGTCATTGCGAATGTGAGAAAAATTGCGTCGAACCAGTTGGAAGTTTTGCGAAGTGACCTGCCGTATAGTAATCGCAGTTGACATTCCAATCCGGAATATGATCTTACGACAATCTGTGTGTCATGTTCTTAAATTGTTATTGGTGTTTCCGTGTGTCGCCTGTGTGTGCGGTTGTTCGTGTGTATAGAGCATTCGTGTGACACGTTCGTGCGGAGCTCAAGTGTGGGCTTTTCGTTCAGTGTGTGTCAAACTCCCGGCTACGATCATCCGGGATCTACGGACCAACTTTGTCGTGCTACTCTGAATTTTGCTTCGCGAATCTTGCTGACGTATACCTATATATTATATGCGATAGCGAGAGAAGGAGAAGAAAGCGCAGCAGCAGAAGAGGCGAACGAGCAGCCGGTAGGTCGAGTCGATAATCGACCCATGCCACAGCCCTGGTGGCCATTTTGAATTCGTGCCGGTGCTCCGATGCTGCGTGCTCTCCGCCAACTGATGCTGCACACTTTGGACCGAGAAGACGACGACGACGACGAGAGCCAGCAACGTGTCAACGTTATATTCCATTAGACTCGTACGTATCCGCGATTTCATCGTCATTTCTCGCGAATTTTCTTCTTGCATTTTCCTCCTCCTTCTCTTTCTCTTCGTCATCAACGACAACTTGTGCCGCGCGGGACGCTACTGCCGGTTATACTACGCATCGGTGTTGCACAGAGTCTAAAAAGTCGTCGACGAGTTATCGAGAAACAACGAAGGGGATGCGGGAGAGAACCGCGGATGGTCTCGCGCGTCGCTTTTAGTACCCGCCAAGAGCGCAAGATGATCTCGAGCGTCGTTGCGGTTTAGTTGTTTGCCCTCGGATTCCTCTTAACGCCCCGACGAGATTGCTCGCTAAGCGGTTTTGTATATCCTCGCAGTAAAATTCTTTCGGTTTTTCTTTCTACTCCGGGCGATCTGTACCAACAGACCAAGAGCTGCCGAGAGAATTCGCGTGCTGTACCGCCCTTCTCGACGTTGCAGCTTGCCGAGTACAGACCGCCTCTCGGGCTACCGAGTAATTTGAATGTTTTTTTTCTATCCTTTCGTTTTGTTTTCGTTTGCTGCCCAATAACTCGCGAATTCGTACTTCTCTTCTCTTTCGCAGCGTAATAATGTTCGTAATGGCGCACTCCCTGTATACTATAAACCGTTAGATGTGCATCAACAGGCTACAGAGGAAAACCCCAGAAGCGGACATTCGTGCGGTTTCTTCTCAATCGCGTTCGCGATGGTATTCCTTCATCCATAATGCTCCACCGCGGATAGTCCGCTAAACTGTTTTATAACCGTGGATTCCGCGAGATCAATGTATCAGCCGGCATAAACGAGAACAGACGAGAGCCCTAGTGGCTTGGGTTCAGTACTAAAAATCGATTTGTTCTTCGTCGTTCTACCTTATCGCCGCGGCTACTCCCAAGCGGCGGTAGCGTCACGGCACTTCTCATCGCAGCATTTCTTTTCAAAGCTCAAGTTTCCACGGTATATTTTATACAACGCTGCAGAGAGCTCTCTCTATCTCCCGCTTGATAATAATACCAACAAACAAACGAGTGTACGATCCTCGTTAAATACGAAAAATTATATTCTCTCACTCGTGTTCCCGATAGGGATCGCGTGTCCGCGTATCGCGGTAATAATTAAGGCTCTGAAGAGCGCGGGTACGGGCGCGCGAACGCAATCGGTGCAATTTCTGCCGCCCGTCGCGTCTCGAAGAATTCTGGATAAATGTTCAATACGAACGAAAAAAAAATTTCGCGCAAATCGAAACAAACCTCCAATGGGCATAATGCTTCTGGCAGAGACGATAAATCTTCACGCCTCACCCTCGTTTATGAATAATCGATGGAAAATGTTATGGGATAAAAATACATTGGAGTTTGGATAATTAATCGAGGGAATTACAGTGTAGTTAGTAATTACAGAACGAGAAATCGTATAATCGTTATACCAGGAATAGCTTGCTCGTCGCACCGTTAATGCCTCGTCGTTCCTCGCGGTGCGTGTGCGCGACTAATCGATAACCCATCCGCATAATTGACAGCCGAGCGTCGGACAGCGTGATAGTAATTAATTATCGACGGTATAATGACAAAATCGTTTGCGTATTCCGCACGGATATCAAGAATGATGACGCCACCCGGCGAGCTAAGCTAGAGAATTCACTTCACGTTCGGTAGTTAAAAGCTTCGTTTCGTGTTTCATACGAAACCACATTCCGCTTGCAATAAAATTGTTGAAACGTACACGCAAATTGGTTATCAAGAGAGATATTCCACGGATAGCCAGATTTATCCAATCGAGCGATCCCTCGAGTGCTCTATCTTTTTATCGATATTATTATTATCAGTTATTTTTTATCGTATTTTTTTTTTTTTTTACATCGGTAATAATATCTGTGCTATTGGCGAATGTTGGATAAACCCCGACTTACGAGGCATGTACATTGATAACTACGCGGATTTGCGCGGTGTATGGTATATGGATTTCCTGGTCAATCGATTCAACGATGGGAGGCCATATGCCATCAGACGTCCGAGAAGAGCAAACGAGCCGAGAGAGTCCAGAGTGTAAGGAGCGTGTTTATGAATAAAGTGGCTCGTATCGTTCGGTACATACTCGTGTCTCGGGACAATGGCCAATTCATTCCTCTTACGGCGAGCATATAGCCTCTAGCTAGCTGGTTACGTGGATAGCAGGCTAGCGTAGCCGCCACGTTCTTCGAAGAGTGACCAGCGGGAGAGAGAGAACCGCACGGCCATATTTGCTGGGAATACTGTAAAGCGCGTTGGTCGAAGCAACGGCAGATTCTTCAGTCACGCCCTCCTCCGACCATAGCCAGCATCGCTTATGCTCGCGGTGGCCGTCTCTCGCCATACTCTTCTCTGTCGTCTCCCGAACGACTTGTTTTTTGTACTTTTCGGCAAATTTTCGTAACCACAAGATAAACGCTCATATCATGCAACGAAGATATTCAAGAAAATTCAACTCGTTAAGTTTTTTAAGAGAGGAAAATTAAAATAAAATTGTCAGAGCGAAGAGAGGAGCGCGGATCGGAAATCAGAACAAAAAAAATAGAGCTAATAGCTGAATGCTATTTAATATTCCTCATTTCTATTACTGACGTTTTTTTTTACAAGGAGCGAATTCTACTTATTATTTCACTTGTAATTTAATAATTCCGATCACAAATTTTGTTTAAAAAAATATATCGAAATGAAGCAATAAAAATGGACGGTTGAAGCTATTACTGAAATCCATTAAGTTTTACACAAAAATTAGTGTCAAGTATATAATGGTTGAAAAAAAATTTTTAATTTATCGATGATTTTTCTCCGTCTGTGCAACTTTCGTTTGCAAATCATGAGCAATCGTCTATATTTGGGTGTAAAAAAAAATAGTCGTTCAAACACCAAGTATCGCGCGGTTGAACGAATGAGTTATTCTATCGATTTGTTTCGATGTTTATACGCGACACGTTTCTCGTATTTCGACGCAATAGCGGATCTTACCCGTGAGAAAAATCCCGGCGTTCATTACACTCCCTACATGCGTTGTGCACGACCTCAGCATCGAGGGATTTAATGCTCCGGGCTGTAAAGTCTAAAAGTCCGCTGTGAGAAGGAAATCGAGCGAGTGTACTCGAAGTTGTTCACTGCCCCGACATATACGCGACGACCGTTGCATAATTTATGCTTTCGCGCATAGAGTATCCGCAATGCCCCTGGCATCGGAGGTGACTCTCACGTTTAGGAGTTTAACCGCTTCACTAATAGAACATTCTGCGGAGTATATTTTTAGACGTGAATTTTCCACTTGAATCCGCAAGTGCCATAATGAAAATTTTACGTTTATTATTATTTTGTTTTTTTATTTTTTCATTGTAAAACTAAATTAAATTATCTCTTCGCCCGTAACGAGATCGTTATCCGTCGCTTGAAGTTCGATGCGCTATTAGCAAAGAGATTTAACGATCAATAGAGTTACGATTGCTCGGATTATTGCGCGCGCGTAGTCCTTCGAAGATAAAAACAGAAGCAAAGCAAGTTAGCATGAAGAGACGGCGAGTTCTCGAGTAGATTACTAATTCCTTAATCCCCGCATCTGCCGCATGCGCGTTACACTGCCAACATCGCCGATCTCCAAGAAGCCCCACGGCATTCGTATCTTTTTCTTCGTCTTTTAACTCGATCGTGAGGTCGATATACCGCACGGACTTACTATCCACTTGATACTGCTGATGCCCTGTGAAAATGCGAGATAACAGATAAAAGAGAAACGCGCGCGCGCGCACACACACACGTACACGGGGGCGTCTGTTCGTACGAGAAAGATAACTGCAAAATAAGGCGAACTGCTCTCGAATGAAACGAATGCGGCAATCCGCTAGATCTCTCTTCTCTCCATCTCGCGAATTATAACCGCGAGGGGAACGAAGATCTTCGAGCCGATCAAGAATCGTCGAGTTTAACGACTCGAGTTAGATCTCCTCTCTGCGGAAGGCTGTGCAGCGTGGCAAATGCCGCTCTTTATCTGACGAATAAATTCTAACGGTTTTTATCTCAGCTTTTGCAATTTTTTTTTTTTTTCGGCATTGTTTTCGATCAATTATCTAACTTATGCATCGAAAAGTTGCACTCAGATGCGTTACAAAGTCTATAGACTTATGGTACTTGCGATGGTGGACTTACGGTGGTACGGTGGTTATGGACTTATGGTATAATAGACCTCCGCGATTCTGGTCAGCGAGTCCATTACCAGTACGGCTAACGCTCTACTCTCAGTGGAAGAGTACATATGTCCTCCTTGAAACGACCACCACTGAAAGCCCGCCACATTTAATGGTGTAAGACGTTGATCTCACCCGTCAGTCAGTCAGGCCAACCAGCCGGTCGGACTTGGCAAGTCGACTTCTCGGTCCATTAGCCTCTAACGGCGACGCACATATTTTTCAACGGATCCTGTTTTCATTTTATATATATATTTTCCCTTTCCACTCGTGAAATTGGATCAGAAGCCACGACAATTGGCGAAAGTGTAAATTCAGGATTAATCCCACGCGTCTGTCCGGGAGCTTAGGTACATTAAAGCGAAGAGATACGAGACACGAGTCTGGACGCAGTTGTCATTGTGAGTCTTTCGTACAACGGTACTTTTCTTGTCGATGGAAGAAAATTGAAATTCGAGGAACACTGGAGATGTCCAAGCTATCTGTGTAACGTCACTTGTTGGGGTATAAGGGGTACTATCTGCGTCGTGCTTCGAAACTCTCGATCGTCTCAAGAGTACCTACTATAGCTGGTATTAGAGTCTCTTCTCATCCCTGGACGATGTCTCTCACGTTCAAGCGACTTCACAATGCCATGCACGCCCACACGACAACTGACCCTAACGCAATCGTGTCTTTCTTTTGACAGAAACATTCTCCCTTGTTTTCCTCGATCCTAACACAAGGATGAGAATTCGCAGGACGCTTTACCGAAAATTCCTTATTCGTGTACCAAACTTAAAAATACTACTTCGGAATACCGAGGAGAAGCATTCGAAAATAAATACTGCATTTGAAAAAAAGTAAAATAATGTTAAAAAAAAATTAGCAGTATTAAAAAAAAAAGTCAAATAATTCGTTAAAAAAATCAGCAGCATTATAAAAACAGCGAAAACCTACTTTTCGCGTTACCATTCTGCAGATATCGACCGCTCGGAAAGACCGGAAGAATCGCAGCTACTATTTACCATAATGAAAAGGTTCTACGAAGTCCTAAGTACTGATCTGTTTCTTCTATACGTTGCCGCAATGATCCCTCGAACAATCGCTGGTCAAAACTGTACCTCGCTATGTAGGTCAGTACGAAAATCGAACGAATGGATAATAATGATCGAAGTAATAATGGCTCGATTATTACTCTACCACTATTCGAAAAGCGTAGAATTCGAGAATCATACTATTGCCTTAACGACGGTGAGAGAATATCGGACGTTCGTGAACAATAAAGCTACGAATATCGGAAGTCGGTTTCACGCTGAGAGCCGCACCATGCTGGGCAGACCGGAGCACAGGATAATAATGGCATTTCGCGCAGGTATAATGTCCTCAGGCGAAGGGATGTCCACGACTGTGAACGAGATATAGGAACTTCGAGAGCAAAATTACCAGAGGTGGACAAGCACACGAAACGCGGCACGAACAAGGGGAGGTCTTTCCTCGCCTCCCTCTCTCTAGTCAATGTTCAGTCGACATATTCTGCTATGGCGATAGGTTGATCGTCCTGTGGAGTATTCGCGTCAGCTAGTCTCGCATTACGACGCGCCCGCGGCCTCGTAAATAATCCGGATAGCAATTAGTGCAGCAGCAGCAGGATGGAGGAGCAGCAGACGCAACGTGAGCACAAACCGGGGCTTGTATATGCCGAGTTCGCCAGATCGGTATAGCGTAGGCGCGGCTGCACACCCCACAATTTATCCAACCCCTCTGAGCCGCTCGATGGTGTTTCTCGTCATAACGCTCGCTCGAGCCTCCATCGCTCGTTGCCATCGCGATCCGAATATAGAATTTGCGCAATAATCGGTATTATACGGAGTTATATAGACCGAAGAGGCTGGAATATGTACTTTCGTAGGTCTACCGTGACGGGTCTGTGAAACGACAGTCATGCTGAGGTCGAGACCTCTTTGGGTAACCGTATATTCCCGAGGGATAATATCCAGAAATCGTGAGCTATTATATAAGGGATTCTACGCACTACCAGCAGGCTTGGCTATAGTATATTACGATGATATAATGACGAAAAGTGCGATTTCGATTGGTGGAACCATGCGGACGACATTTGCCGCGCGAGACGCTCGAATTTTGCCGAACGAAAAAAAGATGGAAATTTATAGCGTAGTGGTTTTTGGTATAATCCATTGCTTTGACCCCCAGCACGTGATCTCTTTATACATTTATATACATATATACACATATTTATTTACGTGGACTATATAAGTAAATTTCTCTCGGGATTTGGACGTACGTCCGTGTATTACATATATATATCTATCGTTTGTAACGCACAAGAGCTTTCGATCAAATGACGAGTTTACGAGAAATGGTTATGACGATATTTCATTGATTTTCATAAACGGATTTTCGGTTGCATAATTTCGTTGCTGTTTTAATTTATTTTCACTCTCGCGACGATGCCGGTGTGTTCTCACGTTGCGAAAAACCGACGACACAGGTTGAATGAAAGCCCGGTGTCGGCAAATCGCTCTTTTGTCGTCAATTTATTAATATTCGATGACTCCACAGTTGAGACTTCGCTCGTTCACTCACTCGGGAATCTCGTCTCCCGACCCGATGGCGAAAAAAACGAAAAAAATAAAAAAAATAGTGGACGTGAGCGAACTCGGAGCATAGATAATACGAGACAAGACGCCACGGCTCAACGTCGTTTATGGCTCACCGGAATAGCCTTGTATACATCGTTAAATGACGTCATCTAACGAATCGTGTATTAATACAGTATTTATAGCTGTTTCCATCCAACTCTCTCTCATTCCCGACAGCATCTTGGCTGCAAGCTCGTTAAATCTTCGAGACCAAACCGATAAATTTCGAGAACACAAATACATCTCCGCGACGCTTGACGCTTTCGCACGAAAATAAGAAGCGTAAACTAAAGTGTAATTTATATCCAATTACCATTCCGGATATTACCATATTAATACAATAATTAGTAGTTTTGTTTTTTTTTTTCGAGTCATTAGAGAACCCGATTTTGTTCTTCGCAGTGGGAGATCAGAGACGAGAAGGAAGTCATTTGGACGAAGCGAAGTTTCGATTTTTGTGAACTCTCTCAATTATAGAAGCCAATCGAGGCCACTGTCTCGTACGATCTTGCTTCGCTGGTCGGTCGAAACTAAATAAAGTTACAAGCAATAAGAAGCTCTTACTAATGCTATTTCCACTACATCTGTATAAAGCCGACAGTGCTGGAACGGCTATACGGACAATCTTTTTTTTTTCTTACTTATTTTATTTTTATAATATTATCCGCTATCCAAGTTTTTTTTGTATAGATATACCGAGGCTAATACCGCGTAAAAGTGTATTGGTGGAGGCGGGAAAGACCGGATTGTACGTCAGTGCAAATAAGGATGGGGATAAAGCGAGTTAAAAGATTCGAGTCGAGGCATTCCATCCAAGAGGTGTATGCACCGCGTTATATTCTGTTCTTCTTTTTTCATCTCTTTCTCTCTCTCTCTTTTCTCCATTGGTCGCTCTCTTAAATCCCGTAACTTAACAAAGTAACGACACGCGGCGGGGCCTCGCGAGAGTCAGAGGAGTGCTGCGAAAGGGGATGTCGGAGAGTGGAGAGGCTGCGGCGATCTTCCTGCGAGCAGAGGTCGAGAAATCTCGCTTGAGCGCCAGGCTCACCGACGTCGGCTCGTATCCAAAGGAACGTGAAAACGACGATGGTACACGCTCGCGCGTTACGGGGGGAGGCGAGGAAAGGTCGAAAGGTGTGTGGCTTCGGTGAGTACGAACGCTGAAGCTAAAGGCAGTGAAGAAGAGAAGAAACAAGAAGAACAAGAATAAGAAACAACGAAGGATGAAGATAGTTCGGTATAAGGGGAGGCAGAGACGAGAACGATGAAGGAGAGGATGGGGGGGGGGGGGGAAGATTCGTGAAGCGCTCGGGGGTAAGAACGTGTAGCTACGTCGTTGTGCCGTATAGTTTGAAGGGTAGGAGGCAAAAGTTTTGGTCGTAAAGCGAATGGAGGCAAAAAACGACAAAATTACATTAAGAAACTCGGGTGTGTCTTGTTGGGAAGAAAAGCGGGAATAAGGGCGAAGAAACATACAGTGTACAATAGCCGCGAGGCTATTCATACATAGCGAGACATTCTCGCTGTTGTTGTTGTTGTTGTCATTTGTATTACCAATTTTCTCACTCTCAATTCTGTACCCTTTTTCACGAGAAGTCGTTGCTTCTACGTCGCTCTTGTTTTGCGAAGCATTTATTTTCATACCGTACCATCGCGACGTCTACGGCAGCATAACAATTCAGTCGTAATATAAAATATCACGAGGTTTGAGGAATAATGGAGACGAATACTGAACACGAAAATTGAGAACTTCGTTAATGATGAAAAGACCGAAGTTTTTTTTTTTTCGTCGACAAGATCGCCTCTTCTCGAGAGCGCAAATCGAGCTTCTCCGGTCCGCGAGGAAAGGGAGATTAACCCAAAGGCAGCTTGAATATGGAAGAAGAGTGGAGAATGGTTGAAGCTGAAGACTCTCGTCTTCTGTACATTTTCTAGCGCAAGATGAGAGGGTAAAGGAGAAGAAGGGATAGGGATGTACGCGTTTCCTCACCTTTCCTCGCTGTACCTACGTGGATAGTATGGGCTCTCCGCGTATAGAAAGAGAGGGTTGGTCTGCATATAAAGTGGATGGGAAATGAGACGAGACAACGTTGACGCTTCGGGCGAGAAGATGCAGCCTCACTCTTTGCTCTTGTGCAGCTTCGCGAACGAGTTGCTCTTTCACTGCACGACGTTGTGTGTATACATTTTCCAGGGCGCATAGATAGACGCTGGTACTCATGCTTCTGGATAGAACGTTCCATAGCCAGTCTTACGTATCGCATGAAAGGCGTAGATTGTCACGAGACACGCTTCAAGACTATGTACACAGTATAGTTATATATATATGCACATAGACAGTAATATGTTTAAGCATATATTGTACTCTATGTACAAACGTATTCGAGTTAGTTATGTATACATGACATGGTTCCTTGCGTACGTAAATATACGGAATTGGATAACATACATACGCTATATACATAGTAGATAATACAAGTTACATGTACAACCTTTTATGTACGAGTTGCTTGCACAGTGGCGATATAACTTGTATACTCTTTCGTCGTGTAATAGGATATAGCGCAGGGCCTCTACATATATATAGACACATATATAGCAGGAGGATAGAATGAGCACAACGCAAGAGTCTGTAGAAAAGGGGGTGGGCTATCGGCGCGCAGGGTGCGCTCAATGACTGCACAATTTTCAACTTTTGCCATCGTCTCGCCGAGAAATGGAAAATGGAGGAATCCCTACAGAAATCGTTGGGCGCGCCGGGATAGAGAGAAAGCGAGAAGCAAAACCCCTTTTCCTTCGTTGGCAAAGTTTCCGGCCCGCGACCGGAACGCTCTTAACCCCCTTCTTCTGCTCTTCGCTCCTTTCGGAGAAGCACCGCCAGTCGCCCTTTAACTCTCGCTTCCCCCGCACCAGCCTCCTCCCCCGTAACCATTCGAAAAGCGCAGGCATTCTCAGACTCGAAAAGCACCAAAACTCACCCTTTTCTCTCTATGTATAGAGAGTATTGGTATATATCACTACGATATTTTCAACTCTATTTCGTCGACCCCATTTTCTGCTAGCGTAGCATATCTCCGAGAGTTAAAAATTCAATAATAATCTTAACGAAGTTACGTATGCCAACCGCAATTTTTTTTTTAAGGTCTCGGCAAATGGCTATAACCGCCTATCTTATTAATAAAAGTGCCTCATCTTCTTCTCAATGGAGATTTCGTTTTATCTTCCTTTTTTTTAATCACATTACCCCTTTTATCGCGAAAACTGGAGAATGATTGAGTGCCCTATTTGTCATGGGTCTCTTTATTTATTTGGCGAACTTGGAAGAATTGAGGGAGAATCGGAGAGGAGCGTGGATGCGATGTGTGGCGGTAGCGCTGCCGAACCATCAAAGTCGCAATAAATTAACTGCGCGGCTTCCTCGTTCCCGGGGATCGTTAAGTGTCCCACGTTGCGTCGTCAATCATGCCAGGCGGTACGCGTCGCCCGCTTGCTAAAGCAGCAGTATCGTCCCTTGCCAGTAGTCTCCTTCTCCGTTTCTTTAATTAAGAACGGATCAGCCCGATTCTCCGAGAAACTTCGTTGCGAAATTTCTCAGTTGGTTCCCGCGGGCCGCGGGACGAAGAAGGTCGACGAAAAATATTGGTGAAGAAACATTGCGAAGAATGACAAAAAGTTTCTCGAGTCGGGGCAATCGTTTCTATGTCGATGTAACACCCGGCAACCCGAAGGAATGATCTTCTCTCCAGTTGAATCGTCGTTCTTGTCGTACCGGTTCACGCTGCCACCGTTGAGAGAATTGCGTTCGCTGGAACCAGATGCTTTCCACGACCCGTAAGCCACCCTGTCGCGCGTGCTGCTAACGCGCGAGCTTCGACCATGGAGAATTCTAGACGGATAGAAGATATAGAACGCTTGGGGAGAACGAACCCTGTGCTTTCACCGGAGCGCCTTACCGACGATATAACGCTCGGTGACTGTGTAATCTAATGGGATCAAAGTCGCTAACCGATTTTCTAAGCTTCTCCTATCTCGTCGCAATAACTGCTAATGACCGATTAATCCTTAAACTTTCGAGTCTCTCGAAGCATTCCACCTGAGACTCTAGTCTTGATTACATTATCAAAGGTTAAAGTAAGATTGGCCAATTACCGAGTTATCGGATTGTATGCGATTATTTTTTTTTTTGCTCGAAATTCCGACCCTGAAATTCCAATGGTTATACGGCACATGGTGACTCAAATAATGGAATGCGTGACGTTAGTTACGTTTCCACTGTTAGAATGCAGGGGTCCGGAGAACGGTCGAGTTGCTGGACAATAAAGGGACGAAAGAGCTCGTTTCTCTACATGCGTATATTATATGTATATATGTATCCACTGGTGCCTGATGCGCAGCACATCCCAGAACGGTGGAATCGAATTCACCGGAGCGCGTAATCTCGACGTAGCGACTTTGCAAATGCGGATAGACGGTTATTGGCAAACGCAATATCGGCGCACACATGGATCGACAGAATCGCGTCACGGACTTTCGGCATTTGCGTTTGTGTGAGTTTTGGATGACGCGTGTTCGCCTTTCCCTTGAAAAGCTTTCCAAAGCTTTTGATGCTACAGCTCTGCGCTCGCTGGCTTTATATATATGGACGAAGAGAGTTACAGGGAAAGCTCCACAGGGGCTGGTGGTACGCTGTTTCCGCGAGCGAACGAACGCGGTGGTGACTCGCCCGCGGGAAATGGAGCGGAGTGGCCATAAAAGTTGCTATCACAGACGCGATAACGGCGATACCGTTAGCGGCTATCCGGCTACCGGAGCCCTGAAACACACTCTCTTTCTCTCTGTTTGTCTCATTCGCTCTAAGCGAAATAGGATTCGGATAAATCCGTAACCTTTCCCTCCGGCATGACTACGTCTTACTGCAAGGACAATCTATACACCAACCTTCTTGTCGCTCTGTAACTCCTTCGCCGGATCTATGGCAGCTACGATGAGACTTTCGACAATTTAGATTGTAAAACGATCGTATGTTTGATCGTTTGAGAAATTGGGGCGCTATCTTCCCTTTCTTCACTGAAAACAATTCATACTATACTTGATAGGGGTCTATTACTGCTATATAGCGTTTTCGATGTGTTGGAAACTATTTTTCTGCAACACAAAAAGTTTGTGTATCTCGCAATGTGCTTTTTACTATTGTAAACATTTTAAGATACTGTTACATTAATATATTATGCTAAACAATAATTTACGGTGGAATCAGACGGAAAGGATTATCAAGCGATTGTATGAAATGTGTAAATTTTAAAGGGTAGAATGACAATATTGTAGCGGTAAAGATCGACTAAAGCTTTGTTCTTCCTCTGTGTTACTTTCCCCCGTTCGTAACAATGTGAATAAAGTTGCGAAGGGCGCGGTAATTGCGGTCCTAATTGCGCTTTCTTGCGACTATTCTGCGTTTCCGGGACGCTATAGAAGGTCGCCGACTCGTCTACCTCGGGTTTGCTCGCACCAAAACGTTCGTTCTATCGCGCCTTCGATTCGCCAAGGGCTCTCCAAAGCCATTTTTAAAATTTAACCCAACAAAATATGCAAATTATACCGAGCCCACGACTGGCCGGGAAGCTCGACGCTCCGCTACCTCGAAGATTTCGCGTTGGGAAGCTTGCCATCGTGTGGGTGTAAGTTCCTGTGTGAGAAGGACTGCTGTATCGACGAAGGAAGCAAGAAAAAGAGATGAAGAAGAAGAAAAAAAAAACCGATGAGAAGATCGCGGGAGAGAGAAGAGAGGAAGAACGTAATCCTCCTCGCCTACTGAAGATTGTGGGAGGCTGGAATGAGTCGAAGCTAAAAGAAAAAGAAAGGGAAAAAACGAACGAACGAAGCAGCGAGAAAAAGAATACAAAGTGTGTCTGCGTCGGGAATATACATGTATGCATGTGTAGTATACACAGTTCGCGTTGTACTTCTATATACCTACACAAGCCGTAGTATATGCACAGGAGAGTGTCTGGCTTTGCGTGTTCAATGCGGTATATCGAAGCCGATCAATACCCATAGAGAAACCCACAGTTGAATAGAGGGACGTGCTCTGTTCGCTTTGTACGGAGTCACTGAACCGCGAGACTTTTTTTTAGTCTACAAATTACAATTTTATATATTCCAATCTGATATCGTGTTATCGCAATTTTTTTAAACCCTCCGATGGTTTGGCGGAAAAAAAATTTGCACGTGTTGTCTTATGGGTTCTTCGTCGCATATTTCTTTAATAACGAAATTGAGCGATACGCATTTCTTATAAAAAATTACTGACGATATGAAAAAAGAAAATTCAATTACTTACGATCGCATCGGATCAGTGACTCGTAAATTTTCACTAGGAACGTTTTATTCGTTATTACGGTTATTGTAAATAAAAACTGTAATTATTAATTATTATTATTGTTAAAAAAAGAATCATGTAAAACAGTATTCATAAATTGATGTTTTTCATTATCATTGTTTTTTCATAATTACAACTTGCAAGTGTTTTGCAATTAGTAAGTACTTCAAAAAATATTTCGCGATCTACAAGACGCAGAGATGGTTTTCTCGCAATTAACAAGAATATATTTTTGCTGGTAGTGGTGAAGCTTGCGAAATTTTAGGAAGTCCCCTTCGGTATCTTTCGAGAAGGAGACTGCGTCGAGTATAATAAAGGTACCTGATAATTGCGTGGTGCACGAAAGCATGATGGCGGAATAAGGCGGGGCTCCATTGGTATCCTTCGCGCTTTGTGCGACCCACAGTGGGGGTGTGAGTGAGAAGGAGAACAAGGAGAAACACCAACAGCGAAGAGAGACGAAACGAGAGAAAGGTACAGTGAGACAGAGAGAAAGACTGGACCGCTGCAATCGTCCCTCGATTTAGCCTCGAAAGAGAACCCGTCCTTCCAATTCCCGGAGATCTGCAACGCACTCCCTCGCCTGCCTCGTGCTGACTTTCTCGATTTTGCTGGTTTAATTAAAAGCGCGTATGCGTGTGGGAGGTTCCATAGGCGACAACATAGTATCGTATATAGTGCCTCTACATGTATTTGCAGCGTATCGATTTGATGCTCGTGAATATTCGTATTAAATGTATGAACATTCGGAAAGATCTTTCGAGATATGCTAATTAAGAGTCAAATTTAAAAATTGGTCTTTTCTTATCAATACAATCGATCGAAAGTAAAGTTACGATCTTGTAATATCGCCCACACTGTCGGAACTTAATCGGTAATCATCTTAGATACAATCTCTGATCATTTACGAACAGTTCTCGTTCAACTTTAACGAAAACACGTAAACAAAATAATTACGACAAGTGCGATTAAAACAATTACTACCGCGTTTTGCAAAGGTTAGACATATAAAAATGGTGAAAAAATGTGTTGTAGAGTAACAATTGAAGATGCAAATTTTATCTGCCGGGATGAATAATGTATTCAGGGCTCAGAAATGCGACCGTTTATTGTACTGTGTTTCTACCAAAACCCGAATAATCCACATTTAACCGTTGTGACAACAGTCGAATTGCTTATCGAAAGAGGATCATCGTTGGGTCGGCACTTGGTCGACGAGTGGCGGATCCCACCCTTGACACTGTTCGATCAAGAGAAGGGAGGTAGACACGGGGAATATAAAGACGAGGGTATTGGTGTCGTGGGATGGCCCATTCGGCGTGACCATCGTCGTGGAACCGAGTGCAGTCGAGGTATCCAGGGTGTCGTGAGGGTTGGCATATATCCCTTTGCTCTCGGTCCGTTGCTGTCGCTCTTCGCAACCCCCTCCGTAGTGTCTATTCCCGGGGAGTCCTATGGTGAAGCTTATTGGGAGGCTGGAGATCGTAAGTGGAAGAGCGTGCGAAGAGGAATATACAGGGTGGGCTCTTACGGCAGAAGCCTGAAACTACCGAGGGGTTGAAAAGGAAAGGTGAGCTTCTCATGTACAACGAGCCAAATGGCGAAAGTGCGAGCGAGAAAGGAACAAAGGGAGACAAAAGTTAGAACACAGAAGATCGAGATAACGCGGAGAATTTTGATGAAATAAAGCCAACGAAAGTGAGAGAAACGAAGCAGACGTAACAGACAGAATTACACGAGTAGGAAAATAGGGTGAGATGGAATGATAACCCGCGAAATTGCTTCGGATATTAAAGTATCACCCACGAGGTCGTTGTTCAAATAATAAAAATGAGAGGAAAGTATGAAAACAGGATATCGGTAAGCGTCCGCAATAGCTGCCCTTCGGGGCCTCGTGGGCACACATTTTCTCGTCTTTTAGCTTCTTCTTTCTGCACTTCTTTCTCCTTTTTATTATCCACCCTCTCTGCCTCTGCGCGTCGCACGACGAAGCTGCAGACCAGTCTCTTTCGCCGTTCTATGCTTCTCTCATTCTTTTGTAGGTATACGACAATACAGTTTTGCGATATAGTTATAGCGCGTGGTACTTTTTTTTGAACCTACCATAGAATATTCATATCGTCGCTGGCGCAAACGTCCGAAAAACTGCCGCGCTACAACCTTTTTCTATTAAACTGTGTGTGCCTTGGACCCTGTGTACTCGACTATCACGAAGACACTTGACGCTCAATTGCTTTCGAGTGTACTATGTGTACACTGAAGGGTGTTCTCGGAGCGGTTGGTGAGAACAAACAAAAAACTGTTTCTCCTGCAATCAGTTTGGAATACTTCTGCCGCTGCGGCTGCTCCCTCTCCTTTTCGTTGTATTCTACATTTGTGTTTTTTTTTCCTCTCTTCGCTTCATACATATTTAAAGGTCCTGGCGAATGGGAGAACGCAAAATTGGTGCGGATGTCTGAGGCTATTTCGTTTGCTACTGGTTTGGCTATATACACGCGCGTACAATTCGCTGACGAAATTACTGCCGCTTAAATTGCATCTCCTGCTATTCATTCAATATTTGCATCGAGACCGCCCCCTCCTTCCTGTGTTATTCGACAGTGCGCCCGTAAAGCAGTAAACGTAACCCCGGAATTATTTGGTGGAAGGCAGACGCGTTATCGCGTGTAATTTCATCCGCGAAGATAAAACAATAAAAAAAATTCGTTATATCAGAGACGCTGAAAAGTTGCAAATATCTCGCGGTAAATTCGAAGTTTAAATTGTTCTTACAGGATACTAACGTGGTAAATGCACCGAGTTGTATTTACTTCGATTACAGATGTTTCGAGAGGAGTGTAAAGCTTGTAATGCAAACCGGTGGGGATTCGCGCCATTCTTGGAGAAAGAAAACCCAAGTGTACCCGTCAACCGGAGCCGCGGGTATGGCGAAGATATCCGAACAAATATGGATTCACGCAGATTGCCCCATTCCATGCATCGGATATTCTTCTACAGCATAAAAAGTGTGCGTTACAAGGGTCTTTCACGCTTTTGTGGGAACTCTGACGTTCACGTATAGTAAACTTCTCTATACTACGGTGGAATGTAGTATATGCACATAAGCTTATACTTCACGGCGCGGCATCCAAAGCTGGCCTCTTAGAGGATAGGAAGATTATACAGTCCGGTGTGCCTGTGGAAGTTTTTTTTTTTCTCTCTTTTTCTTCATCCTCTTATTTTCTTCTCGTTTTTTTTATTTTTTTATTTTTTCTTTTCCTCATGAACACTTCCAGCAATAAGGAAGATAGCGATACCATTAAATCGATACCTTCTTAGATTCGCGGACCAAGCAAAAAGTCCGTAAGTGAATCAGTTAGATTGCACTGTTATACCGCGCCCCACGGACCGTCGCGCTATTAAAGCCCGGTAAGAGAGACCAGAGACCTCGCGTTATAAAATGTAGAGTAGATTTTATAATGTTTCTCATTGGCCCACGCGGTTCTCTTATTTGCATCATGAGAAAAGTGTGACGCTCTTTCGCGGGTGAAAGAAAGAGCAAGAGAACCGGATACACCGCGAAAGACCGACACACAGAGTCCGCGAAATAAGATATTATAATCTCGCGACCGGCTATAAATATTATTGCGGCGACGCCTGCATTACCCGAGGCGTCGTAAAGCCGGGGAACGTGTTGCCCCGAGGGGCAGCTACTCAACCCCGGCGCCGTCGCTCCTGTCGTTGCGCTGTTGCTCCGCACTCTCTGCGAGCAATACACACCGAACGAGCGCAACGTACGTGCATACGGTGCACCTACTACATACTTACTTTCGCGTACGTAAAGGTACGTTAAGCTGCGAGAGACCGAAGTCGCATCGATGCCTCTGGGCTCAACGACATTTTAGGAAGACCTCCTACCTTATTACAAGCATAAATATCATTGATACCGTCAGCCCGATTACGAAGTACATCGGTAGAGTACCCGCCCGACCTGAAACCCTGTGAACCCCCCGTCGACTTGCATCGCCGAGTTAAATGAAAAAAGCTTGAGAGAGAGAGACTGCCTTATCGTCAACGTGCCCGAGGCGACCAGGCGGAATAATTATCAGATATCTAAATGAATTGAACCAAAGACGCTCGTCGACTACCACGAGAGCCTTATCCTTCCACGTGAAAATTCATTAGAGAAAAGACTCTGCCCAGAGGGACTCGTTGAATTCATAGAGACGTTGAGTCTGCAGAAATAAAGTTCTTTTTTTTTTATGATTTTTTTTTCTCTCCGCTTCATTTTTTTACACGACGTCATATAACGCCCGACGAGACCGCGGACTGCTTTCGGTGTAATAAGAATGTAAGCGAAAATTCTTCGTCAGCGTACCGCACGCTTCGCGCATAACAGCAGAAACCGCACCGGGATCAGCCGAAGGATGCCTCTTCCAGACCTCGATTTTCATCGTGGAACCTCCGGCCGAATACCGTTGCCCATTACAATCTATATTCATGCGTTTCCAATATCGTCGTATGCATGCGAACCCTCCAGCATCTATGCTCTCTCCTTTCCTCTTCTATCCGCATCGACGTATACAAATTTCGTTCCTGTGTTACCCTTCGTCTCCCATGTAGATACAAGTACTGTTTCTACGTACACGTATAGCTCGCGTTCTTCAGCTTCTCGTACGAGTATGCGAGGGGACAAGTACACCGATACGTGAAAGGGGAGCTTCGACGGAACGTATATACCGCGGGTTATATGTACATACGGATACCGCGAGCCTCGGCTCATCTCTATTCCGCATAGCGCAGCTTCGATGGCGCAGCGAAGCTTTTTTGCCTATCCCGCCGTGAAATGAGACTGCGGCGCGCTGTCCGCTCTGGTTCTCTCTCAACCCACGGCTATATCATTCTTTCTCCCTTTCGCCGCACTTCTCTCTTCTCTATGCTCCCCCCTTTTCCCCTCCTCCCGCCCTCCCCCCCTTCTTTCACGATTTTCTTTATTTTTCCACCCCTCCGCGTCAACCTCGTGCTTCAAAGGCTCCCCCTCTCCATACTCGTTTTCCATCGGTTTTTCCCCCTCTTCGGTTTCACCTATACAAACGTGTTCTCTCAACAGAAATATCTTTCTCTCGCTCTCTCGATGGATTTTCCTTCTTTCTTTCGCTACAGCGTTCTTTTATTCTCCGCATGCTTCTCATGGCATACCTAACCCTCTTCACTGACTATGGCTATGTATCTCGTTGTCTCGCTCTTACACACAGTCGTCCTCGAATATCTTTCCTCGTTGCGCTCTTTCCCGCTGAGCTGGAGCAGCACTCGCTCCACCCCATATCCAGTCAGAATACATATTTTACAGACATTCATGATGGCCGCCGCGCATCTGTGCGAACCTGTCTGGCTCGTCGGTGCTGCTGCTGCCGCTCCGAGTTTTCTCTCTCGCCTCGTTGCCTAGCTGGCGGACTCCCCTTTCACAGATCCCGCGGACTGTCCGGCCGACACACCGATACTTGTCCACTGTGCGCGAAGAGATAGAGACAGAGGCCCCTCTCCTATCTCTCTCTCTTCGCTTCAGCTTCGCCGGCTGGTCCACCGCGATCACGTTCACTCGAGTCGTTTACCTTCCCTCTCTCTCGGCTTATACTTGTACAGAGTGATTCATAATCAAGCTATTCAAATGATATTGGAATGTCTGGGATTCTTAGTTTGAAGTAAAATTCATTAACGCCGAAAAAAAGCCTCCATTTTATGACCACCAATAAACGTTTTTTAATTTCTTATTGTTTTTTTTTACGATTGTTCGCACGGCTTATAATTTCTTTAATCGATATTTCCGATTGTTATACGTTATATTATTTTCATTAAAAAAATTGAATGCGCATTTATTACGAAGGTAATTTCGCACTTTTCATAACGATTTTACAAGTTTCTTTCTTTTGAATATTCGTGGCGAAATAAAAAAAAATCATTCTATTTCGAAAGCTCAAATCGTTTTTTCATCCGCGAGGAAATCGTAGATCGGATTTTCACAGAAAAGGGATCCGGCAACGGGATAAATTGCGCGGGTTATGAACGTTTCCGTAGCGATATTCTTGTACGAGGATAGAAACGATCGCAGTTCGGTTGCCAAAGTGGTTATCGTCGAGAGGGGGAGATTGTATAGCATTGAGTGACCGAGACGTTGAACCTGAGGAAAGTATGACTGGTCATAAAGATGGTGGGCTATTCGCAACATAGTAGGTAGAAATATATACTTTGATATTCCCGATAGTATCTCGTACATGAAAAACGATGTATTATATACATATATAGTTTATGCCCATAGCTGTTTCATCGAACTATTCTCGTATCTATAAACTCGGCACTTATCTCATCCTTACCGATATATTATGATGTAATTAATACATAACAATATCGTATCTATATATACACCGGTAGCCATCTATAAACCATTTCTTCTTAGTTACGAGAACCTTAGAGCTTCATATGCAACAGGCATATATAGCAGCTGATGCGTGCTGAAGGAAGCTTGACTCGAAGTTTACATCGCGAACGTGGCATCTTTGCTCTGCAGCACATCAGCGACTCCTGGAATAATATCCCCGCACCGACGAGAGGATAGGACGGATGTATTCTCGTGTAATGCGACCAAAATTACTCGCGTAATTGCGTAATAAGCCCTCTCGTATACTCGCTGACTATCGCGCCTCGCGAAGAAACCAGGAGAGCTCTCCAGTGCAAGGCAGGTCGGGGGTAATAAGGGTGTATGCTTTACTCAGGTCTGCCGTATGCCCTCGGACTCGGACGATTTGCGGACCGCGGCTACGTGCGCGCTGCGGTCATTATAATAATTATCAAAGCCGTTCGTACCCATTGGTCATTATGCCAGGGCACCGGACGAAAGAGCAGCGCATTGGGGATACGAGAGAAAAGTTCCGAGGGACCTCGAGAAGCAAAGGGGTAAACCGAGGTATATGTGTGAATGTGTACGTGTGTGTGTGTACGCGAGAGAACGAGAGAAGAGCCCCGGACGAGTCGAGCAGCTCGTGCTTTACGACTCAACCGTGTGCGATGTGCTTTTGCTGGGCTCCTTTCGTCTCTCTGCTGGCCGTGTACGTTGCGTGCGAACTTTACTGCCACGATTTTATAGGCCACCTTGCCTATGACCACCACCAGCAACGGTAGGACGACATACTCGAGTTTTCTCAAACCGATTCTCGCGAACAGCTTCGGGAGTGAACGACAGATTTCCTTTCTACGCTTGTGTATTCACTATCTGTTCGAACCGTCGCTAAAGTTACGCCTGTTAAAGTTTCTCCTGTGAGATACCAAGGGATTTTCGGTCTGATCGGAAGAACGATGTAAGGGATGAACTTCGAAAGCTTTAATCCGCGCTCATTACCGTTCAGATACTAAAGTTTCTCTCTATCCTCTACGAAGTTTGCCAATTTTCACTAAGCACACCGAAATCGCGCTGCGAATACCGAAAACTTTTGAGCGGTTCGTCGATGCGATTTTTTATTTTCTTTATTGCCACGGAATCCATACACTCCGGATAAACGACGAATTACTCGAACCTTTTTTTTATTCTCTACCTTTTTTCGCTTTCTTCTTTCTTTCTGAATAAACCGTACCTGGCCTATGCGCGTCACGGCTATTCGACTTACACCGGGAGGGAGCGATCGTAAAAAGTAATCCATCGGTAAGGATTAAGGAGTCAGGTTTACTCGTTTTATTGGCCACTACGCTAGGAGTACTAAACGCAATGCTCACGGCAATAGGGTTACTGCTTCGAATTGTTTTATATGACTGTAAGAACGGTAGTTGTAGAGAACGAAAAGTAAAGTTAAGTTTTGTCTGTCGACGACATTATTGGATGGAAAAAATTCTTTTGCTTTCAGACAACTTATTTTCGTTAAGACTCGACGAAATAACCTCAGACAGCCACCGCGGATTCTTCGAAAAATTGAGCATTTAATCGATGGATTCATTCGATTGCTTTAAAGTGGAAGGGATTCAAGCCAAAGATTCTCTCTCCGACAAGAGTGTACCCACCACCATCGTGTCAGCCTTTGGCCTGACCGTCGGACTCGCGAGCCAAGGATTTTCATCCCCTCCACATAGGCAGTTCTCAGTTGACGAAAAGACCTGAAGATGGCATCAGCTAGCAAGAAATTTTGCGCTGCGAGTCGACAGCCGACGGCGATGGCAAAAGGTGATAGCCACGACCTTCTAAATCATTAACAAGAGGTCAAACGATCGTAAGAAAAAAAAAAAAGTAACCTTTGACACAACCCTCGAAAATAAAGGGTCATGCAACTCCCCGTCCCTACACTTCATTAATTATTGTCTATTCCATGTCAAGCAAACGTTGCAGCAATAAACATTAACGAAATTTCGAAGGCTTTGAGAATCGGAAAAAAATGACCCCTTTAAATAATTGAGAAGAAAGGTCATATGATCCCCGAGAAAATTATTAATTATGCATACTTCATGCTAAGAGAACGTTGCAGCGATAATAAAAAAATTCAAAGAAAAAAAAAAAGAGATTGCGTTTCGCGGCTTGTTTAGCAGCTCCGGAAGAGCGTCATTACGATAAAGACATATTTATGGCTCTGCGATGAGCCACGCTAATTTATATTGCCTTTCGACTCCGAGCCAACGGCCGAAATGCTATACTTGTACACTTTTTTTTTTGTTATTTAACACAATTTAAGATGGAAACTATTCATGATTGGTCGATCGTCGGGCGAATAAAGTAACCGCGAAAGGTGGACAAAGAAGAGGTCACTAACTAATATGAATTTCAGAATGCACCGTTGTGCGCCCGGGAGGAAAATAAACGAGTGGGACACGCGACGTGAATCAACCGACCGGAGATTTCTCCTCCCGCCATAACAGCTTAACTCTTACCAAGGTCTTCGTGTCTCACCGAAACTAGATATGATAATACCGAGAGACTGAGAGAGACGGAGAGGGCTTCGGTGTACGAGTGTCTGTCTCAGCATCTTGTCTCGAGCCGTGAACATTCGAGGAACCGCCAAGGATTAAAGGGGAATAACAAGAAAAGTAGATTCCACCACGAGATTCGCCACACCGGCCGAGTTCGTAATGAAGTAATATTTTCACGGATTCACGTACCATTATCGCTGACCAATCGCAACATTCCTTCTCGAAGACTAAGCCCCCAATGGATAGGAAAGTCGATCCTCTTATTTGACTAATCTTCATTCTAAAATCATGTATGTCAACCACTAAGCCTTCCATATGTTCTACTCTTTCGATAGCAGGTCGCCATCTGATTTCCTGCGTCAACCGCTTGAACGTCAAAAGCTTTCGGCTGGAAGATTCATCGTCCACCCTCTGAAGTCCAGCGACAGCCGATCTTTCAATCCTCCGGTACAACAGATTCTCCGGAATTTTTCTTCGATCGCCCAGCATACATAGGTGCGTCTTTCTCGCACCATCATCTTCAAAAATGCGAGAGAGCATTCGGCAGGATGAGGCAGAGAAGTCTGTCAGAGAAGCTTGCCGCTGGTAACGCAGGGTGGCGCCAGATTCCATTCTGGTCGAAGGGGTGGCTAGGCATTCGAGACAGGCAGCCGAAGAGCGGCGGTATTCCAACCGACCAACCAACTAACACATAGAGTTGACCCCCGCAGGCGTCGCCGGCAAGGGATGCTAAAGGGGGTTGCAGCGGCGCATTGCGAAGGGAAAGATGGACGCCGTGGGAGAGAGTTCGAAGCTTATTTCCGTTTGCAGTGAGAGGGAGATGAAACGTAGAGAGAATATACCGAGAGGGGTGGTTCTCGCCCCTGCGCGTTATCGAGTCTCGCCCCTCCCGGCGTCCGGAACGGGATCGTTTTCACCCCCGCGGTACTAGCATCCCAGAAAAGCTTCCTCGTGCAGCTCGTTCAGCGTCGCGGCATCGAGCGACGAGGGCGAGTCCGGAGAGTCGACGAAGAGAGGCCAGCAGGACACGCGCAGAGAGCGTCGCCGCGTGGCTTTGGTGCCTTTGCGTCAGCGTTCACCGGTGCACTACCAACAGAACCATCGTCAGCAGCAGCGGTGGTCGGTCGTCTGCTGTTGGCGCTGTCTGAAGATACAGAACAGAACATCCCGGTGACAGAGACGTCAGGCAGCGCGTCTCTGTGAGAAACGTCATCGTGAAGGAAGACCAACAACAAGAGAACCCAAAGGAACGAAGAAATCGTCGTACGCAGTTGAGGATATCGTGGAAGAGGAACAAGGACTTGACCCAAACTACTGCAATCTGCTTCTATCACAGGCCCGTTGCTGATTCTCGCGAGTGTGACGTGCTGCTGTTACTGCAGTACCGCCGACAAGCACCCCGGTCGACGACGCGATTCACTCCTCCCTGGGGCCGGGTCAGAGCCGCGGCTACGCGATGTTCCCAGTCGGACACGAACCGCGCGCCGAGCATGTTGGACTCATTCGTACACATTATACCAAACCTCACGTCCACTTCACAAATACGCTTACAGAAGCAACGTGAGCTTTACATCTTGTTAATCTTCGAACAAAACGAAAAAGTCAAAGCATTTCAGCGATTTTGCACAAGGTAGCCGGCTGTTTGAATTAAACACCGGTCTCGATGATACTTCGATGTGAATGTCATCGAGAGACTTCACCACCGATCAGGTCAACCTGTCACTTCGATCTGTCAACGTGACTGGATGAGACGCATACACTCGGGTGTTTTAAAAAAGCAACGCGAGGGAGAGATGAACTCACACATTCGAAAGAACTCACTGACAGGCGTCCGAAGCTCAGCCCATGATGACGTCGAAGGGAGAGGGAAGCAGAGTGGGGATCATAGTCTCATAATCCAAGTCACGTCTGCAGCGAGAACCACGGAGCTTCTTCGTAGAATCGAGGTTGGTCCTTTCGTACCTTCGTTCTATCTGATATATGGACATTATTTATGTTAATATTATACATTGCCGTACGATTTTCTAATTAGCAATGTACCGATTTGCATTGTTTTGTTTGTGTCTCGCTGCTTCGTTGTCTGTTTTTTTTTTCTTTTTTCGTTTTTTTTTTGTCTTTCGTAGTTTTGAGAACGATAAAGCTGCAATACCGTGTCTAAGTTAACACGGCGTATGTATACTGCACGAGGGATATTATCGATCGTCCGCTGCCATTCGAAAGGCTCGTAATTCAGTGAAGGGTGGCGTAAAAGAGGAAGCGAGATGGGAAGACTCACCGAACCGACAGGCAACCGGTCGAACGCCGAAGCACGATGGGTTTCATCGTTCCCCGGGGCATCCACAGAGCCGTCAACTTTGCTTCCTACAGCTATCCGCCACTTTTTCAATGTGAATTCGCTTTAGCATCGAATGGAATTACGAGAGCGCATTGATTCTCCACTCTCTCTCTCTCTCTCTATATATATATATATATTCTACAGGGAACGATAGAGCATTAATTCCTTCCTACACCAGAGCTAACAGCTTCTGTGTAAATGCTATTGTATACACACACGAAGGCGTCCGCTGCTGCTGCTGCTGGCACATCGACACGCCTATCCCTTGCACAACGCGAGCCGTTAATAACACGAGGGTGATTTATGTTCGCAGGCAGATGCAAACTCGCACGATCGAGTAGTACCGAGTCTACTATCGAGATACGAGACCCGGCTGTTGATGATGCACGTGCCGATCTACGGAAAATATTGCGAAGGAGGGCAAGACGCGGATACCGGGAAATTCACGATGTTTACCGATCAACAAAGCCGCTACGAAGACACGGGCACTTATGGATTGTTTGCGGTAAGACATTGTTGCAAATGCTTGATGATTTAACTCATGAGATTTCGAAGAGCCCGAGACTTATATTTTCTTTTTTCGTTTTTTTCATTTTCAGATGATCGATAGCAGAGAAATGTCTTCCATATGGCGTTGTCTTCCACGATGGGAAATGTGAGACCCCCTGTACGTATACTGAATGTATCCTGAGTGTATTCCTTTCCGGTATACCTTCAGTATACGTAACAGGAGGCTACACTGTTCAACGATGGACCACTCAATCGATGATCGACGAACTCCTTCGTTCGCCACCTGTTTTTCCTCGAAGATTGCGATAATTACGTATAAGAATTGCAAACGAAAAAAAATTGCTTTGTCGATAAATATTGTTAAGTTACGATAGAAGTGAACAATATTTTATAAAACTCGTAAACTTATTCATACACTTTGAGATAAAATTTATATCGTAAAGAAATGTTATGTATAGTGTATGTAATTGATAATGTATCGTAATATATTATGTCAGTCCATGAAATTAATGTCTGAACTGTTTTTACGCAATATTAACTCGAAGGGTACTTATACCTTTGAATAAATATTAATAATAATAAATCTAAAAAAAAAAAACAAGTTTTTCAAGAAACCGACTGTTTTGGCATTTCACTTTGTTTTTGAAGCATGTTGGAGGCATATTATCTTGGAAATATACGAGCTGTGGACTTACTAATTTTTTATTTTTTTTCTTTACGGAGCACATTAAACATATGAACAAGCGATAAGAATCGTGTTATCCAAGCTCGGCATCTCAAAAAATTAATTTATCTACTGAGAATGGACTTAACGAGCGGAAATTAAGCGTTACGTCCGAGCCGCGTTGCAACTCAGCTTGGACGTGAATGTTTCGTGAAAACAGCTATTTTTACCAACAATCTTTGGACGATCGACGACGAAACTGAGTCGTAAAACTTTCACCCTTTGAGCAGCACAACAAAAAAGGGTTGTAGCGGGGATAGGCAGCGGGGGTTCTTTTTCGTTTACCGGCCTAAATTTCTAAAAGGGTTGGAGAAAGTTGACCCGACAATAAAAAGAGAGAAAAAAAATTAGAAAGTTTCCCCAAAAAGGGTTTTACAGCTACCGGTAGCGAAAGGGAAGGGGTGAAATTCATTTTTTTTTTCGCATCTTCAACAGTCTCAAAGAGTCGGTCAGTTTTTTTGGAACTCGCGAACGTAAACGAACGGGTCTCTACACTCCGTGGATTACTTGGTGCTATCTACGCGGTTATTATATCATGGGTAAAGGAAGTTAATCGTTCGAGTTGATTGCCTCGTAAAACCATTTATAATTGCGGTGGACTCAGTGAAGAGTTCTCGAGGGTCGGTCTCCGCGACGAAGTGGAAATACATTTTTTCTACCGATGCCAACGGTAAGACGGTGTAGTTCATTTATTTCTTCGCAGTATTATTGCTATGAAAAAAAAAGAGCGAAGTATTTTTTTCACTTTGCAAGCGGAAACAAAAATCTTTGCAGACGGATAGATACATTACGAATCTTCTGAACAATCTTGAGTTTTCATATCTAATCGGCATTCTGTGCCGATTGCGTTTCCCCTTACCGATTCGCAACGGTACAAGTCTTATCATTAATTAAATTCAAATTACTCGGCAAAACATTCCGTCCAATTGCCGGTTTGTACATGCAGTTTACGCAGCTAGTCAGGTATTTCGAAGCGATAGCGGAGACCACTTGAAGAACGAAAATTGCTGGTCGGCGAAAAGGTCGAAAGTGGGTGGTAGTCGACGAGGGTAAAAGGGGGGTGAGCTTCGAAATCCGCGAAAGATGGCTCTGGCGTCGGAACGTGTCAGTGACACGAGGGTAGCGAGGACCGTATCGAGGGTGGATGATACCAGGGGGTAAAAGGGACGAATCGGCTGTAGACAGAGCTCGCGGTGAAAGAGAGTAAAATTGAGAGAGAAACGAAGAAAGAACGATTGTCACGAGCGTACGAACGAGAGAGAAAAGCTACACGTAGAATTCAGGGAGTAGAAGCGAGAGATAAAGAGCGAGAGAGATATTCTTCCAACGGCCAATGAGGTAGCTGGCTGTTTTGGTGGCCCAACCCCTGGGCCAACATGGCCGCTATGTTCCAAAGGGAAGCTTGAAAACGAGGATCTCTCGTGGAGAGACCTTTTGGAGTACGGATTTTCTTTCTCTCTTTAAAAGTAAGATAGAAATAGAGTGAATGCAAGCGAAAGGGAACGGTGTAGAAAGAGAAGAAAGGTGGGTGAGGTTTTGTCGTCCGCGCTGCGTCAGCCATCATGGGATGCTGCGGGCTACGAAAGATCCGAGAGTATGAAAGCAGAGCCTCAGGGAACAAAAATCTACAGTATGTAACTCTTTATCTCGCAAACTGCCGTCATTAACCCGGGATCTCTTCTAATTTCTCCATAAATTATAAATTTTGAATGGAAAAAAAAAACAGAGTGGTATCAAAGTGTACATTTTGTCGTTGATTATTCAGATTGTGGTATGTTCGGGTCGAATGTCTGCAGGTTTCCGCGATAACGCATTTATTAATATGACCCGACGTTGTATGCGAGTGTTTCCGCAATCTCCGCGCGACCGATGTCGCTTCTAGTAGTTCAGAATTGTGGTCATAGTCGTCGGCGACGATGCTTCTCCCATCTCGTTGGCATTTCTCCATCACGCTTTAAATCTCATGTCGCTGGCTTGAAGCCGAGCAAAAGCACGAAAACGCGCTCGACCGCCGCGACCGTCAACGCCGACGCTTTATCGCGAGACTAGCTTTCATACCGCGCCCTCGGGGGAAACGGCCTCCGGTGCACCACTCCCGACGCTCTGGAATTGATGGCTTTACGAGGGTGCACCACTCGCGTATATCGCTGCGAACGCGAGACGAGTCTACCACGAAATCGTTTCTGAGATAGACGAACCCCCAAGTACTATTGTCTGTATCGTCCAGGTGAGTGGTCGTTCGGCACCGTACACGCGAAAATACGATCTTCGGTCAACAAATTCCATTCAAGAATTTGTCACTTTGTTAGAGTCGCGTTCACCACTTATCTGAATTTCCGTAGCCTACGAGCAGCAAGAACATTTTTTTTTTCGATTCGAATTATTCGGAAAATAAAAGCAAAAAATCTCGTTATTAGGACGTCTCGAACGATGTTGCACCACCCACGCAAAACTACGATCTTTTGTCAACAGATTTCAGTCAACAATTTGTCACGTTATCAGAGTCGCGTTCTTCGGATATCAGATTTTTTTGCGGCTAAGAAGTTTAAAAAAAAATTTCGTAGATTCGAATTTTTTGAACAGAAAAAAAAGTTTTTCTCTTAAGTGCCTGCGATGATGTTGTGCCACCCACGCAAGACTACTATAGTCGCGTGTTTATTGTATTCGCGTGGATATCTCGTTCTTTCTCGTTGTTTCTAGCTGTTTACACGAGTCTCAACGATATTTATATGAAAGCCGCATATCGGAGCAAATTGTTTAGCACGCTAAACATGCGTCCGAACATTTGTGTACAGATGTATTACGATTTTTAACTTTTTTATTCCAGTGATAAGACTGTCGCTGTCTGTAATGCACTTATGAATTAATGCTTATTCCCGCAAGTACTCGAGATGCAGACATCTCGCAAAGTCTTCAATTGGCGTAATCTATCTCCGCGATCTCAAAGGATCTCAAAGCCAAAGGCAAAACTGTACTCTCGCACCCCACTTGAAATATAACAACTTCGCGTTATAACGAGAAGAGACCGACAAGACTAGGGAGCGGTCGTAGTGTTCGTCGTATGAAATTAAAGGGACTCAACGGAGGGTTATTAATTTCAAACTTAACGTCGGGCACCGTTTGCAATCTACTGAACTTTCGGTTTTACTTGTTTTAACTGTTTGAAACACATCGGAAGAATCGTCGGGTCAAACGCGAAGTCGCAAATACGAACGGAGAGTTGATCCCGCCTTTCGAGATTTTTCCCGTTTATTGTGAGGAAGCTAAGTGGCCATTCACAGCCACGAGATATGCTCATTAATATTTTCATGCGAAAATTATTGTACTTCATCGTCTTTGAGTTGACTACGCGAAAAGGCAAATATTGTCGCATAGCTACTCAGGTTGTGTTTTTAGTACAAAACCCGATGCTGCTATTAAAAAAAAAGAAAGAAAAAATACAAAAAGATGCCGAGGTGCAAAAGCAATGACTGCCTCGAACCGTAATAAAATTATCCCGTTCTCGCTGCACGAAGAGTTAGTCTCGAGGGTCGAGGTGGTTAACTGGCAACCCCAACAGCGTCATAAAAACTTAGTGAAAAGTCAAACTACCCCTTGTAATCCGTCAATAACGGTAGAGTCATCAACGGAGTCAACAAGGGCCTTCTTCATTTTTTTTTACTATATTTTCCTCGCTAATAATAGGCATACATCGAGTTATTAAAAATTAACTGTAGATAAAAAAGATTCTGTCATCATCACGATTGCATTTTTGAAGCCTTCGAAATGGTATTCTTCTTCATAAATTAATTATTAGTGAACTCACCTCTGCAGGATGGGCGGAAATCGCGGCTCGGCATCGCGCCAGTAATCTGCAACAACAGAAAAAAAACAAACAAATTGAAAAAAATCTTCAACTGTTTTTTGGTTTTTTTCTTTTTCGTCGAACGATGAGAAAGGGTTTTAGAGATTATCTTTGGAGGGAGTGAAAGAAAATGCATTGCCGAGAAAACCCCTGAGTCGGAGCGTCTTGAAAGAGGTAGAGCCCCAGCGGCGGTCCGCCGCTCGGAGAAAGTTTCTCGCGCTTCGGCTTCTTGACTTTTCGGTAAAAGGGTTGGGAGAAAGTCGCTCGATTTACAGCATGCTGTAAAACTAGCTGAAAGGGTTTTTTTTCCTTTCCGCTGCTTTCTCTTGCTCTCTGTCGTTCGACTCTTTTACCGAACTCTATCGTCAGTTTTCTAATACCAGTCGTCTGGGAAGAGCCGGAAATTCTGTTTTCATCTCCGCGTGTCCAGTCGGACTTTCGTTCAGTTCGCGAGTGGTTTAGTTTCACTGGAGTTCTCGAAGATCGTAAATTCGCGGACTTTGCCATACGGTCGAAGAAGACGGGGCGCATCGTCGAGGATATATGTCAGACATAGGTATGTGTGATAGTCTCGCGTGCTATGATCATTAAACTCGTCACCAAAGGAGCACTCAAACTCTTCGAGAATCGCCGTTGCCGTTCTCGTCGCAATTCTATCCCGAAGAAACGACGATGTTAACGAGATCGCAGACACTCTCTGCCGCGTACGCGAGGAGAGAGGATCCAGGAAGATAGGTATCTCCCGCGAAAATTTATCGGATTCCATCAAATGACCGTAACCATTTTTTTTATTTTTACGAATTTGCAAACGGTCTATTCTATCTCTCGTTTATATTATTATTGCACTCCATTCAAGTGACGAGCTCTGTCGTTTCCGTTGAAAACAACACTTCTCGACCCAGTTATTTCTCACTTCTCGGATCTATATTTCACGGAGTCCGTATAGCGGGTGTATTCGACTTCGGATTCACTACATTGTTGCCAACTTCGCGACAGCTGAGTGGGAGAAAAGTTTCAAATTTCATTCGCGAAAAGTAGCAAACAATGGCGTGGGCAACGGACAAAACTATTTTACACGACGATCGACTAAGAAGGGAACCAACGGAAATATTTGAGATATAAAAAAAAGTGCCATTAAAAACGTTTGAACAATAATTTTTCGAGATATTCGCCGCGACAAAAAACACGCACGACTACTTGGCAAAAAAATTTGCATAGATAGCTCGTCATTTACAGATCATCATCGTTCGCTCGATGTTGATGCTGCAGAATATTTTGCGTTCAGAAAAAGGCATTCGTGAGAATCTCCATACTTGCGCAACCGTCAAGTGTAAATTGAAAAGCCTAAAAAATCGTCAGATAACGCTCACGGGCACATCTGATGTGCAGTTAAAAGCGCGTATTACGAGTCTCACGATTGTGAACTTTATTGCCAACGTACGGCCACTCGAAAACGATACCGGCATCTTGTCCCTCGGCTCTCACACCGAGCATAAAATACGTTATTGAAAAGAAGACCGCGCTCTCTTCTCGTACAATTAAGAAAAAAACAAAAATTAAAATAAAATAAAACGATTACGAAGGGGAGTATCCGCTGCTCGCCATTTTAACGGAGAAATCTCGCCCGATTGCGGGGTCTCTCGCGTCTCGATCGAGGCGAATTTCAAAATTCAATTAGATTGAACACAAAGTACATACCGCTGTTTGCGATACGCCCGACGCAAAAAATATCGAGATATTGAAATCTCGGCAAATCAAACTGCGCCGCGCCCGAACGAACAAATATCATAAATAGCCGTCCAATTAAGATTCAGTCAATTTTTTGTTTTCTTAATTATCGAAACGGGGGATCGGTGCACGATCTTCGCCGGCGGTAAGGTACCGATCGTTCGATAGATTTTCAGATCTCGTTTGTTCTCATTAAATGTAATTTATCGATGGCGCAACGACGAAAAGTCCATTGGTAAAGAGTAGAAGTGAATAGAAGTGAATCGATGACAGAAAGCAATAGAATGAACATTGCGAAAGGAGGTGATGTAAATTTTGGTTTTTCTCCGGTATAATTACAAAGCTTGTGGTTGTGAGAGTAATAATATCGGGTAGCTGCGGCCGGGTTATACCGGCAATATACAAGTGTTTACAGCGGATTGGAGTAACGTATTACTCCACGCGGGAACCGACAGCAGCACACGATCGAAATTTATGCGGCCAGATTATACGACACGGTAGTAAAAGTGAATTAAACTTGTTTTATCGCTGTTAGCATTATTTATTTATGCGCCCGCGGAGCCCTTGCGTATGGGGCCTAAGTACACGTGCGGAAGGTCGCAGATATCGCGACGATGGTACGAACAATCGAGAATAGAAAATAGAATATCGTAGCAAAGCTCAGAGCGGATCATTGACCGCTGAATCTATTAAAAAAATGCAAAAAGATAAACGAGATCAGCGCTAATACTATCGGCAATTCAAATTTTTTCATATTCGTGTTATAACTCAAGTGATTTTCGTAATTTTTATTTTTCCATTACGAAACGATTGCAATGCTAATAAAGACACCGATCACCGTGTATGCTCCAGTTAGTATTAATGACGTCGATCGAAGCATAAAACCCGAGCGAGTTGTGCAACGAGTCGCAATTGCGCCCGTCCGTTCGGCTAGTCGCCATATCTACTTAGACAATTCTTTCCGCTGCAATCAAGCCTCCGCGTGCAAGACTTGCCGGTTGCGGTGAGTCTGCGAATCACGGGACGGAGGAGTGTCCGGCATGTCTTCGACAGATATTTATGCGTCCGTTCTGATCAGAGATTCAAGAGCCGCTACTACACTTTGAGACGGTAGCAAAATGGGAACCTCAAGAGTTGAATGCACAATGTATCGAATCGAACGTATCCCAAGTGCAAAATATTATCGGTTCAAAGAGATACTAGCTGCGGGTTGTAGTTTAAAAAAATATACATATTAGTATATACCATCGTTAATCTTAATTACCTTAGATAATACCGCGAGTCTCGCGACATTCTCGTGCTGAAATATTTACGGTCTAAAAACTTCTGTGTACACGTGTATGGATGTATGTCGGTGTATGTGGGTGTAGAGTAATTTATATTTACGCCCGATATCATCGCGATTTCCTGGCTCGTTAACGCCGAGCGACGATTAATGTCACGAATACGTTGACGCTGCACAACGCGCGTAGTTGGGAAACGTGTAACCAGTTCCCGCGGTCTTTTAACTCGATATTCATAGAAAAAAAATTTGACCGATGCAAGTCCAACGACACTGAACACAAGTTTAAACTCCGCCGAAGTAATGGAACTGACGAATGTAGAAGCGGGCGATAAAATTCAATGAACAGCCTCGTTTTTATTGTGTCGTTCGCGCCGTTTTACCCGCCGCTAGCTCGTTCCCGACTGTATAGCAATAGCCCACAGCGGTGGCAAAAGTGTCGAGATAAAGTGTGTGTACAATCTCAGTATCTCTCGTCAACATTTTACGAAGAAAACCGACGTGGAGAGCATCCCATGCCGCGCATCATCTAAATCTTTTTAAACGATAATTCAAGTCGCAATAAAAGTGACGACCGATGTGACGAGAAGTGGGCAATAGGTATAGCAGTTGTATAATACAAACGGCACGGGTGCGCTCGTTCGCTATGTTATATATCTCTTAACTCGATCTCGAAACTCCCGGGCGCAGCGAGAGTGGACTGTGCTTCGTGAAGTTCTTTCTTGACTCGCATACGAACGCGATTCCGAGCTAAAATTGTACGATTACGCAACTTAAGGTCGATGTCCCTGTCGTTAAATATATTTATCGGTATTCGAGACGTGATATGACGTCAATTGCATTTTTCTAGGTCCTTTGCGCCGGGGAGTTGTTTTTATCGTTATTTAAGACATTTTTTTTATAAATTCGAGTTGCAATTTGCAACGTTATCTAATTCGATAAATCTGGGACCTTGAAATACGAAACGACAATCAAAAGACCGATAAACTAGTACCGCGCGACAGTCTTTTATCTTCCGACATTATTTTTTTTCGCACGTCAAATATTTCACATAACCAAAAGCATAAGTGGAGTTACAACGTCGGATAACACACAGTTACAATTTTATTACGCAAGCATTTTGAATATGTCTATGCGGCACACACAGTGTAGCCGTAGAGAGGAAGCGATAGTGAAAGCAGTTACGGGGTCGCGTAACTTCGCCACGGTCTCGAGAACGGCTTCACCATTCGCCATCCCCGTCGGTGGGGTTGTAGCTCGCAACTCCTTTGGGGTAAAGCGGCCATTTCCTAGACCTAGACACGCTAGCTACGTAGGTAGAGACCCTGGCTGATGCCAGACTGCCTTTCACCGTTGAGGATTTATCGCTCCCCCGTCTCACCGCTCATTCTCCCGGGCATGTCTCGTCGGATCGTTCGAAGACGACGACGACGACGACGACGACGACGGGGACGACGACGGCGGCCACCCTCGCCAGCCGTCTCGATTTCGATCCCGAGCTTCCTGTGGCATTCACAAGAGTTCTCGCAAATATCCCGGAGACACGCCGTAGACTCATTTTCATTCTTAGATCAACGACGGGACTTCCCCGACGGGGGCACAAAACATCACCCTGAATAAACTCTACCGTCTGACTAAATAAATCTCGTGAAAGAAACCAAAAATAAATAGAAAAAAATGAGACCACTATCGTTAAACTATTTTTATCTCATTCGGAACGATTTTTCTGGATGGTTTTGGTAATTCAGCTGTCTGCTAGCGCATATTATTGCTCGTTGTGGTTGTTATTTCCGAGAGTTCTTCTCATTATTATTATCTCGAATGCGTATGTAATTCTCGTTTGATATATCGACAGGATATACAGTTGTTGGAAAAGTTGTTCATGCCAATCGTGTGCGTTATATACGGTAATGTATATCTGCACACACCCGCATAAGACATTTTAGGGTTCGTCGTTCGGAGAATTCGTGATGATCTGCAGAATTGAGAGAGTTTGAGGGCTATATACTCGATCGAGATTCGATGAGAGTCGGATAAAAGTGTGCGGTCGCACCCCGCGCAACAGAAGTACGTGGATAAACCAAAGCCTTCATGAAATATTTACCATCGCAAGGATATTGCGTTTGATGCTGTTTGGTGTACCGAAGGAAAAGCGAGGAAAGAAACGGGAAAGCGAGCGAGGAAAAGCTTTCGCTTCCAGCGGGGAGGCAGAAGATATTCTTCGCACGTGCCTCCGCGCAGCACTGAGTTGTAAGGAAAGAGAACCGCCCCATGGCTTTAGCCCGAGGCTCGTCCAATATCGTCTCGAGCACATATTCCAGCTTCAAAGTCACTATAGCAACGAACGGTGTCCATTACCAACACCGGCTACATTTATATCGTATACCGCAAAAAAAAAAAAAAAATGACGATGCATCCCTCGAGCAGCCAATATAAAATCCAACGAAACCAACGTAGAGTCAACATAGAGTCAAGAAACTTCGTGTAACTCTCACTTTGATCGGCCCATCGTGGAATAAAAATCTGGGTTACGATATATAACCATCGAAGGAAAAAAATTTGATTGCATTGTTTGCTACGGAGGATGGCTCCCTGTACAATTGGATTATTTTGTACAGTATACATGTATCCGAGAAAAATTCATTCGCGATTCTATCGAAGCTTCGCTACGACGGAGATGACTATTTACCGAAAGTCTCGTCTCGGATTACTCTATATTCTCCACCCGAAAGGCCGAAGATTCAAATGAAAATAAACAATTGGAAATTACCTTGAAAAAATCTTAATTCCACTCGGTCGAATTTTTATTCATTTTTTTCCTATTTTTATCTGCTTCTAGCCGCATCACTATTAATTGAATATTTCTTCATTTTTATTTTTCGAATGTGACGGCCATTTTCTATTGATTTATTTTAATACGTTTTTCCTTGAATAATTATTTTTTCTCGTTCAGCCTTCCGCGCTTCTGTTTTCGTAACTCTTTTTATATTTGTTCGCTAAAATCATCTTGGCGATTGTACCTCGCATGTTTACACCCTCAGTTTCCTACGTTCATCCCCCCGTTCGCTGCCAACGCTAGCATCCCACATAGTAGTTCTTCTCGTCGAATACCGGATACCACGGCCATTGCTATCCTCCTCGGCAATTCCGTACACATACAGAGAAGCGTCTCTGGAATACTCGCGGGGGTTGGCGACAACCCCACAGTGGCAGAACGGTAGCTCGGTTGAACCGGGCGGCCCCCGACGTCCCTAGAATAATCCGACGTATAAATTGGATTGTGCGACGGGCGGGGATGGGTAACCAAGGGTGCGAGCGGCTACCCGGGCGAGTCAAGAGCGCCAGCCGAGAACAGCCCCTGAAGTTGGCACGGTCGTGAGGGTGCGGAGAGTGAAGAGCTTATAACACAGAACGTCCGTCGCAGGCAATTTCAAACATGGAAGATGCGCATATGTACCTTCTCTCGAGTGGCTTCATGCAGCTTGCGAAAAATCATGAAATGTTTCCGTGCCGAGATAAAAAAAAAACAGTCATCCGCCCAAGTTGATTATTATCGGAAAGAGGAGTTTGTAGCGATCGCTTAAGGTTAGTTTTCTGGAAACTCGATCGGTCGATACTCTCGGCAGAATATACAGTAGGGTATAATATAATTCTACGAGTTTATACAAGTCGTTCTCGTAAGGACACGCGGCGATATGGCCGAGAGAACGGTGTCGACGTGCTTTGCGCTCCACAGGCTCAATTCAAACATCCGCTATTGAGAATTTTTGGAAATTAGGTAGTGTGTTTATGTCTGGGACTCGAGGCAGAAAGAAAGCCGAGTCTTTGTATTCCACGATTCTCGATACCGCGCGCGGATATGCCCTCGTCGCGAGACCGCCCTCGTGCGAAGAAACCGGGTATATCGTCTCCGTGGGGAATAAGAGTTGTGTACATTTCGACGACACCGAAGACGATATATAAGACAACGGCGGACTTTGTCGTCATCCTCTTATTCTTCGCTGGTTGGGAAAATAGTATGAGGATATAATCTCTCCTTACGGGCGCGAGTAACGCGCTGTCAAGAGTCTGACAAGCGTTCCGTAAACATTGTGGGTCTATGGTCTCTGCGGCAATGGCCACGCACGAGCAATATTTCCATCGTGTATATCCGTTCTCGCCTTCTCCGCTCTCTAGCCCTCTCCGTATCGTCTCGCCAGGATTAGATTAAAGCTTTCACGTATAGCGACAACCTCTTGCCGCCATTGAGAGAGATCCTGCAATTGCTATGCGCGAACTTATCGAAGTAAAAACTTAAAAAGCTAAAAGAAAAAAAAAAAAAAAAAAAAACCAGGTAGACTGGTTATTCGCTACGTGCATTTCCGGCTATCTCTCCCACTATCGACGAGAGCACTCAGTGCGCCAGAAGTAATAAGCCACACCTTTTTGGTGGAGAGATCGAAGCTAGACGATACGTTATCCTTTCCTTCTACTATAGAATATTGCGAATAGAGAGCACGGCTATAGGTATATCCGTATTCACGCCCACTTTAACATCTACTGTGGATCCTGCGCTCGTTTGCTTTTTCAACCTATACATTTTCTCGAACATACAAACCATTGAGCTCGTATGTTATTCCTACATAGCACGTAGCCGACGAGCATCTCGTTCTTTATTCATGTACGCGATGCTTGCCCCGGTTTTTTTTATTCATACACCAATATTCTGGCTACAGCGAGAGCAGCCGCGTGCGCGCGCGTGTGTGTGTCCGTGTTAGACATTTTCGCGATCCTCATCTCTCTCGCACCGAAAGTTCAACGGGCGGACGAGGGCGCGAGCCCCTTCTCCTTTTATTTCCAACTCCATCGCCTTTTATAAAGCATAAGCAATTTCATACTTTCTGCCCCCGATGTCCATGCCTGGTCGCTGTGTTCCCCGAGTGCCTAGACGACCCGGCATCTTTACGACGCGCTCCCGTCGTCTCGCTGCCACTCGAGCGGCGGACAAAAAACTACATGACCCCTCCGGATTTAACAAATTTTCCAACGACCTCCCGCTGGTCACCATCGCGAAATAAATAATAATAATATTCGTGACTGTACGCAATAAAGAAAAAAAAATATGCAATACGACGGTCCTTTGGCCCGATATTTTTCTCAAATTTACGAAAATCGTGACCATTTATGTAACTTCATAGATCGACGGTTTTTTTGTCCGCATTCTTATTGCCGATAAAGGGATATCGTCACCACTATATGCTTGTAAAACGTTGCTGATACCACAGTTTTCTTGGGAAACTATTTAATTCCATTTCTCCGGCGGTAATCGTTCTTATCGTCTCTTCGGACAGTAAGAATCCCGTCTGTGATATCCCATTTGCGCGAAGGATAAAGCTATCGCTGCAATTTTATTTCAAAAAACAGAGAATAACGAGAAAGAGTCGTTGCGTTTCTCTCTAAGAATAGAAAAGACAAATGAGAGAAAGAAGGAATATATATAAGAAAAAGGGACGAAAGATAAAAGAAGGAAAGACATCGAAGTACCGAGTTTCGGATTACACATAAAGTTCTAACCCGAGAGAACGCTATGTGTAGACTTACATCAGCGTATCTTTCGCTACGTAGCTAAATAGGCACTTATGAGTTGCACAGGTACGTGGAGGCATACTCTATATAACATCGCTCTGCCGAGAAGTATAGAGAGAGTAGCAAAGGGAATGAAAGGGAGGAAGGTTGGATTATCTTGCCAGACAGCGAAATGGTAAAAGTTCTGCACCGATAGAAGCGTACGAAGAGCCGCTATGAGTTTCGCTAGCGCGAGGGATGAAAATGGGAGGATGGAGGAGAAAGTGCTGGGTTCACTCTTGCTGCTGCTGCTGCTGTAGTGAAGCGAGAGGGTTGGGGTTGGTTGGCTCTTTCCGGGGCTTCCGGCTCACGCTGCAGACGCAGCTGCACCATTATTATATACCTATATATACATAGTCTCTCCGTGTACAGCCGACCGAGTTGAGAGAATGAAAAGAGAGAAGAAGAGAGGCGCTATGGCCATCTTTGTCTCTCACCCTCGCGTTAAATCTTCACCCCTTTCCTCATCCTCTCTTGTCCACAGCCTCTGCGCACGTCCAGCTCGCTATCGGGAGGCGAAATGGAGCTCCAGTTAGGGTAGGTTTTCGTGTGTGCGGTTTGGGCAGGCGGCCACCTCGACGCAGGTCGATTTGGCAGCGCACCAGCCAGCGGAAACAGCAGAATCCCCGAAGCCCGGGGCGCCACCGTTGCCGGCTGATACTGCTGTACCGTGTGTGCCTTCCTCCGACTCTCTGCGCCGCGTTTCATCCCTCTCGCAAACACTCCCTCGTCGCTTCAAACCCACTCCTCCAACCACCCCTCGCCTATCCTGGACCACCGCATCGAGCTACCTCTCGCAGCTCTGCCAGCTCTCCGACGATCGATACGACCCTCCGGTCGACACCCCGACCAGCGAGACTGCTGGTTCCTGCGATATTCTGCCGCTGCTGCAGTGTTCATACTCGCTGGTTCGCTATTGGAATTTTTAGCAGGCTTTGTCTGGTCCCGCCAACCACAGATAAAGACCATTTTTACGATTAAACGATAAAGAAATTTAAAAAAAACGTCCTCTATGCCCTCATTTTATCCATTAATCGATCCTACTCTTGATATTTCATACGAATCGACTTAGTAAAAAAAACCACCGTACTACAAAATACCTTTCCATTTCGATGCAGTAAAATTACCGAAGGAAAATATTTAACTTGCGCACAGAAACGCCTTCGTTTCTTTCGCGTAGTTGGACTGTAAAAAAAATATATGCGAAGACTCGTTCTGCTGGTCATGTGGCTCGGTGAAAAGATATCGGGTATTTTATAGTGCACAACGGTGAACTGTATCGAATTATCGAGTAAGAAAACCGCGTGGTTATCGAGTGCGTTCCATTAGCGAAGCTGTTTCGTGTTTCTCCGAGTACGCAGGAGGCCTCAAGCTCTTCCTCTCGTGAGGTCGTAAAAGAGTCTCACGATGTACTCTGTGCTATAGATGATTATAGCGATTCATGTCAGTATACATATATATATTTATGTGTGTGTGTACACCGGTGGAGTGTTGGCAAAGGCCAATGTCTGCGAGCTGTCGAATCTTGCAACGATACAGCCGACTCTGAACAGTAAGATAATTCGCTTGGTCATTCGACGACTCGTCCACGAGATATTATCCCCGCGGGGTGCGAATGTCGACAGCAATGAATGACACTGAGATAAATGTTTATTCGTTTTAGTTAATTAAATCGATGGTGATCGACGTTTGTCGTATTGTTCGATCGAAATTGACGCGGCGAGTGTAATTCTACGTCTGTGGGTTACGAAACGAAAGAAGCCGCAAGGCTTGCGCGATGAAGACAGTATCGTAATCGATATTCATGAACAAGCAAATTGTCGCCGCATATATATTTTTTTTGTTATCGTATTTGTTTTGTCAAACGTTCAACGATAGGACATATGTGTCAGGTATTTCGAGGCTCGCGTTCGGACGAAATAAAGAGAACAAACTCGCAATTACTTTTGCTTGGGGACACTGAGACGTCCAGAGAAAGACATTGCCTCCGGTATCAAACTTTAGGCTCGTAGACTGCGCGAGTCTACGATAAAGGAACGGCACCTACACACCGTACGAAACGACGCGAAATTACTCGCAATGAATCTTGGCGGAAAGCCCCCGTCGCTGTCTCACTCATTCCGCTTTCCTAGTCGATCGTTTCGTAGCTCTTCTCGTAGTCTCTTCTCATACGCGCTAGCGAGAGCTCGTCCGTCTGAGAGAATCTCGCAATTACGTCCCACGAAATTGTCTATGAACAAAGCATTAATATATCCTCGCTGTATAGCCGCAATGAAGTTCCGCTGCTGCCTCTGACGTTGCGTCTTGTGCTTCCATTTTCCTTCGTATGACGCGGAGAGAGAAAATAGAGAACGCATTTTTGGCGCACGTGGGTGCAACTTCGGCTAGTAAATATTTGCTCGAATAAGAAGCATGTCGCTCGGATGATCTCGTTAGTGTACTTCACGAGACTGAGATCTATGAATTATGGATAACGCCACTAGCCGGATCATCGTACGATAGACGTAACGTACGATGCTTCGTATAATTCTGAAAGTTCGTTTTATGTTTCAGACGAATCTACCAGCGGAATTATAATAACCGGCACCAGAGTGCACTTATATTGGTACGTATATTAATAGATATTGAACAAAGTTCCACGATAATTAAGAGGCATCTTTACATTTTCGTTAAAATTCGTCATAACTTCAAATTAAAGATTAAAAAAAATAAAAATTTTGCATTTAATTTCGTATTAATAATAAACAAAGTTTCTATCTCTCTTTTACCAGATATGTTAGAAAAACATTACGAAATTATCGCAATCGAAAAATATATGAATTTTGAAAGAGACATCGCTTTAAACAATTTAGACAGGGAGAAACGGCTTATTTTAAGATGCAATTTTATGTTCCAGCGATGGAAAATTCGTAAATGGAGGAATGAAAGAAGCGCGGATCTGGAGTGTACCGCGCGTACGCACATTTCGGTCTTCGTACGACTTCTATTAATAGAAAACACGAGGAAGATGCGCCGACGCAGTTAAGAGTGGACGCCGGTTGAAAAAAAAAAAATCACTGGAACCTTCTTCGCGCGTAATCCGGTTAATCCAATCGCGGAGTCGCATACCAAGCAACAGCATAATAACCGAAGAACCAGTGGAATCAGCATCGCGCCTACTACGAATCGTCTACATCCGCGCGCCTCCCACTTGGTTCGCGACCCGCCGGCGAGGACGCAGCAAAATAAATATTCAAAGAGCGAAATGGCGAATCAGCCGGTTTTTAAACGACCATCGAGACTTCCCTCGGGTTCTTATCTCGAAGCGAGTTGAGAATTCGCGGATCTCCGATGCGAAGAGCGCGAATCAACTGCAACTCGGCATGTACGACGCTCTCTCGACCGCCTTTTCTCGTTATTCTCGTTATATTCACCAATGTATTCGCGGATACGACGAAACAAGAACGTTTCTCTTGTTTCTTATTTGCACGATAATCCTCTACAATGTATCGACCCGAGTCGAATACACCATGGAAGATCATTGAACGGCCTTCCTCTCTCTCTCTCTCTCCACTAAATACAATTTATTCGCATAAATAGTTGCACAAAAATCAGACACCGCGATACCATCGACGAAGATATGAAGATTGAAAAAATCGTCGGGGTAACGCGATCTTAGTGGAAATCGGTACTCAATCGAGTGGCACGTTCTCATTTGTTACACTTCGTAGCACCGATAAATACAATTACCATACCCGTTCCCATTTTTTTTTTTTTTTTTCGAGAAAAATATTTAAATACCACAAACGAGACTTCCATTTAAATCATTACGATAATCTTCGACTGCGGGATATCATATATTTAAGTGACGATAGCATGTAATTGAGGCCGACTGTAATTGATCTGCGAGCGATTATAGTCAATTTTTGTGAACTTCTACGAAGAATTATTGCGCAATGACAATTGCCACATGCGATCGCGCGAATTATGATGACTAATCATCGATTTATGTGGAAAATATAGCTAAAGAAACACTTTTGGAATGTCATGCTATTTTTTTCTTCTTCATAACAGGTGCATCGGGGGATCACGAGGGGTCCCATACTTTCTCAGGTATTTTATGCCCGTGGTTGTTCGTCGCCGCACGAAACTACGAAAGAATCTTCGTACAGTGGCCATCGGAACGTTCCGTATGAAGAGAAAGCTTTTTTGCCAGAGCAACGTCTAGCTACCGATACGTCTCAGCTATTTCAACGACGATTATTTTAATAACACGTTAGATTGTTCGCGATTTCGCCTCGTCGTAGTTTCTTGGTTTCTCTCGCAATTATTTACGAAACCGACAATCATTGAAATATTATAGAACAGTCAAGCGAATAGGGAATACAAATTTTCATTCTCTACACACCCGTTAATAATCGTCTACCTAAAACTTGTCCAATACAATTTTGAACTCTCATTATTCTCTGATGTAACGAAATTGGTAAAGTGCCAGGAGATCCCAATTTTCGTTTTTTCTTGAATCTCTGCATAGGAACGATGGAAGTTAAAAGACGGGAGCTCGCCAAATGCACTAATTGTCGAGTGGTCGGCAGAGCCACGGAGGAGGAGGTGAAGGGAACTATGCGGCCGATGCTTCAGCGACGATCGAGCCAAGAGGATATTATACTTCGAATGCAACATGCACGCACAACCTATCTTGCTTGGTTAGTCGGGCTCGGTGACTCTAGCCGCAATCGTTTTATTCCAGTTTAAAGCATCAACTCGGTAATTTTATGACGTCGTAAACGAGACGCGCGGGTATAGTATCGAGTTACGTGTCAAGCTGACGAGTGCGCCGGCCTGGGCCCGCGCTACGCGAAGGAGACAAATCGTCTATCGTACGGGCGACTGACTGTCTCCCTTTCACCCCCGTCTACCCGGTACTTTCGACTAACTCTCTCGTACATTCTTCCTGAAATAAAATCTAAATCACCGCAACTCTTATCCATCGCTCTCGTTGTCTGGCTTTCTTTATCCGTAAAACATCTTTGATTTTTTTTCTCCCCTTCGCTTTTCGTACCGAGGTAATTGGCCAGAAGGGTGGATACGTCATATCAGTGAATAGCTTGCGAAAAAATAAATTGCGTCGAGCAACAGGTACGCTATATATCCACTCCACCGTCTTATCTTCGTACATAACTTATACTTTCGTAAAACCAGTTCTCTGATTAGCGAAATAAAATGAGAATCTTACAGTCTCGTGGCTCTGCCAGCCATCGGCCGTGATTTTATTATTGTATTTGTACCTTTTTTCCTCTCCGTTGCTTCCTCATTTTTTTATTTTTATTTTTTTTTCCTATATTTCTTCCGCTTTAGGTACGAAGGCATCTGCCACGAGGATACAGGGCGGCGAAATAAAGTCGAAAAAAGGGGGGCGGAGGCGAGCGAGTCGTGGAAGAAGAGGACGGTAAAATAAGAGGAAATAAAGGGATGCAAATCCCACGGGGGAAGACACGACGGTGAGGGAACGAGAGAGTAGCGAGCGAACATGAAGACTGCTGCCAAGGAGAAACGAGAAGTTTATATCGCGTGCCATGGGCTCACAGCCAAGGGCGCAGGCTGCCTGTGTCTAGCAAGACAACCAAAGGAACCCCCCTTTGCACGAGCGAGCGTTCCCGGGGACGTCTTCGCTAAATTACCAATCTGGTGGCACCGGGACTGCGTGTCCGGACGATAGGCGAACGTGCGTGGGTATGAGAAGCTTCCCCCTTTACCATGTTATTTTCCCTCTTCGCCGAGAACACACAGGGTACGAGCTCACGAGAGTTCTGGATGACGTACATATACGGGTACATAAGCGGGTCGTCGTCGAGGTATATATACCTAGGGGAAGAGTCGTTATATACCCGGGAACCTTACAAACCTGCTCTCCGATGTACATAGCTGTGGGTCTACGGTATAAACCTCTCCGAGGTATTTTACCTATGTGCCTGCGGCAGGCATGTGGTCGTTGGCGCATACAACTCTGAATCAAGGATCGGACGAGAAACAATTCCTCCACGCGGCCATCATGGATTCCAGCCGTTTTTCGATATTCGCGCATTCTCTTTTTTTCGTATCATATGTACTTTACTCGGAAACATCTGATTAGCACTTGGCACAACGTTGAAAAATAAGTAGAGAGAAGGCATATTCCAATCTCGCAAATGGAAAATGCGCGAAGCCAATTAAACTCAAAAGATACTTCAGGAATTTAATGTTGTTAGGCATTTAAAAAATGCAAGAATCGTGGGAACGATATTTTTGGACTCTCGACTTGAACAACAGCCAGGTACGATCATAAAGGCTTTTTCGACATATTTTATGAGGGGTGACGAATGGTGAGAAAATCTCGTTTTTGGCACCGCTTCTTTCAGCCAAATACGATGCACTTGTCCTCGGCGTTGTAATATTGTACTCGATCGTCCAATCATTCGGTAAACGTCTCCGCGTGCTTTGAATAATGATAAAATCGTGAGGAGAATATACGAAGTCTACGCCAGCGGTTCATTCTTCAGGTAAATTCGGAAGGTAAGACTGAAATTTTCAAAAAGACAATCTTCGAAGCCGGTTCTCAGTGCCAGAGACATCTTTCGGATAACAGGCGAAGCCGATGGTGAAGAGAACACAACGATTTCCCGCCAGAGCGCAGGACCGTCCCATTTTGCTATGGCCGCCGTGGGCTCTGTTGTGATTGGCCGGATACTAGTCGGCCATCATGGAAGCCATGATGGCTTGCATAATGAGGCAAATGATGGCCGACAAACGGACCAATGACTTACCAGGGGTGTGTCATCCAGAGGGCGCCGAGATTCAAAAATGAATGGCACAGGGGCGGAGCGACGGCCATCTTTTAACCATATGGATCGTTGAACCCACCCCCTTTCACAATGTTTTCATCTGTGTTTCCTACTATTTTGTATCAAATATTGGACAATGTATCGAATACTTTATTATCGAAAACATAGAAAGATACATCAATATCTACTCACTTTACATACTCTTCTAAAAATTGATAAATCTGCATTTTTATACGAGAAAATACCTTGTTTACATTTTAATCAAAAACATAAAAATGTACTCTTGCATCGATCGTTGTCACCGTCTTAAAGTCGCAACGGTGTAATCAATACGCCACAATGAGTAGCATAAAAACAAAGCGAGGAAAAAAAAATAGGTGACCCAAGAAATCTTCGTATCCCAGGTGAACAGTCGGCTTTTATGACCCGAAACGCAAGCGTCCGTGTATAAATAAACGAGTCTATAAAGTGGCGGAAAGAGAAAGAGAGATAAAAGGTCATGTATATAGCGTGTTGGGAAGCGCCAGAAATAAATCTCGGACGGCGGCCCGGCGAGACGTCGTTTCGCGCGAGAAATGAGGAGGCGCGCCTCCAACTACCACGGTAGGCACTAGAGCAACCAGCGCATCGTCGCACTGCCACCGTTGAAGGTCGTTACGAACGAGCAGGCACGCAGTCGAGGTTCGCGTAAAATTTTTTATGATCACGACCAATAAAGTGACGTAACGTAGAGCGCGGTGGTCTAGAGAGCGTTGCTGCAGCTACTACCGGGACCGTTTTGTGACGTCAGACCGGAAGTCGCGCGTAAATGCCACGCGAACTGATAGAGGAGGCGGCTGGTGTGACGTGGACGCTCGGCTATTCTAGAACACGACAAGGACCAACCGGAATGGATGAGGAGATCGAAGGGGGGAAAAAAGTAGTGACGAGACGAAGAGGGGCTGTTGCTGCAGCCTTCCTGGAGTTTCCTGCACGCGGGGGCAAAGGAGTCTCTCTCACTCTCTGGGTTGATGGTTTACGGCATTCCGTTGATGGCCGGCGCGCGCGCGAGCGCGTAGTGGCGTAGTAGTGCCGTTGAGCCCATAAAAATGTAACGAGCCTGTAAACGTTCGTTTATATTGCCTTGCCTTTACGCGCGTTCTCTCGTCTGCTCTCGGATTGGGGCAGGTCGCGGCCTCCCGCGAACCCGACGCATGCGAGAGTGACGCGTCTCGTCTCTGAAAAACGACATCAGCATAACAGAGACACGCGTCAAGTTCTCCCCTCCCCCCCTCCCTCCACGGCAAAACGTCAGCTCATCCATGTCAGAGACACACTGTTGTCCACCGATGATCAACCCATTCGCAGACTTCTGAACCAAATGCTAATCGACTCCTTTACGAGCATCACGAACTACGTGATACGAGTTGTTAAATTTCACATTAGCAATACTGAACTCGCTAACGGGCAAGAGTATCACAGTCGAGTGACCATTAAATTGATCGTAAATCATTTTTCTACCCCACTCGATACTGAAATCATTCTCGTACACCCACATTGCCCAGATTATTCCCAGACTTGGCTCACCACTTTCAATAACTCTCTCACTCTATCTCATGACCTCACCAATGGCTGAACTATACGTAAAAGCATCACATATGCTATATAACAGAGAGCAGCAAGCACCAAACGACCTCATACAGACCGCGAGAGAGGAGAAACCGCGCGTCGGGCTCTCTCACTCGGTTCCCCTTTTACGATCATCATTACGCAACGTGTATGGTTACAACCGTGGTCTCGCGGTCGTTCGTCGTACGCCACACGCTGTGGCATGCGCGACCTTGACACCGATTACCATCTATAATACCGTGTTATATATTCTGCCGCGTATGTACCGCCGAGGTTTCGCGCGTGATTCGAGTTCTCTTCTTCTCCTCTGACGCTCCTATCTATACACCGGCGAAAGGTTAAGACAAGCGGTTCGGAATGATAGCGAAAGCTTATTCTGCTGGTCGTGAATCCAGCTAGCATGAGTCCGGCACGTACGAATGACCGGGAAGATCACGCAGAGGGTCAAGCCACGATTTCGCCTCGTGTCTTTCTATACTTATCACCTACTCGTCTTCGTCTTCGTAGTTTCTTAGATGGCACACTCTCGGACACATCAACCGTGTGCCGCACGCTTCCCGGCCGTCTGAATGCCCCGGTCTCACCGCGTTTTACTAACACTTAAAACTTTATTGGCGGCCGTAAAAGCGAACGTTTAGCTTCATTTGGGGGGTTGCCCGTTACGAGGGGGTAGATATGGGTTACCACCTCATGGGACTCGCTTCCTCGCTTGTGCTCCACCGCGCATCAACATGAAACGCCTCTCACGGGTTTATATTGTTTACACCTTCCGACTACTCAAGCTATATCTATAGTCATTACCTATAGTTAGGTGCAAACGGTAAACAGCCCCGCCGACGTAACACACGCTAACTCTTATACGAGTCTCTACAGATTCCGGAAGCCGATAGAATGCGCCGAACTTCAGCCTACATTCAAGATTTAACTGATTCGTGAATTGGACCATTAACACTCCATTAAATGTCTAGCATTCTAGGCTCATTCCCCAGGCCATCGTCAACATCATCATTTTCAAGCGTCACTATCTTGACGAGATTGGCCTCGAGACTCTCGTTGTCGTGACCCCTTTTGATCGGTGACAATTTATTCATGTTGCAGCGATCTAACGACGGTGACGAGGCTTGGAACTCGTCCACAGTGACACGGGCAATAGACGTGAATGAAAGCTCTCGTAAACAACACGCATCGATGCGAGCGGGAAGGAGTTAGCTATAGAGAGAATACCTATAGTATTCACCGAGAGAGCCGACGGTGCTAAACCTGGCGGGATTCCGAGCTTTATTAGCCACATCAATGTCATCACCGAGGTCATCGTTGTACCCAGAGTGTGCCGTTTCTGGTGTCCGTGATATGTGGGAGATAGAGAACTCCGGGAACGAACACAGGCGTTGCAATCGTTGTCTGGGGACCGTCTGTCTAAACTGGGGATACTTTGCTTCGCTCGTAAAATGGCCGCCTCGCGTAATCGGCCTCGCGAACGTTGCTCACGCTCCTGGTGCGCCTCTACACCAACAGCCACACCACGAGCATCGACGGAACCTCGCGTAGAACACGATTTCATTCATGCTACTTGGCGAGAGCTTCCCACATCATCGTCGGGAACAGCACGCGCCAACGACACGTACAGGACTTTCCCCATGAACGTTCTTCTTTTCTACGGTCCGCTAGAGAGGGACGACCAAGTGTACCGGCACACTGGTAGCAACGTCCGAAGGAATTTTATACTACCCCTCGTAAACGACACGACGATGCTCCCCTAGTCGCACCCCTCTACGCGAAGCTTTACGACGAGAAGATCGCGATCAGCGGCGAAGACCCGCCGGCATCCTCGCCTCTGACCCTCTTTCTTCACCCCCATCCCCCCGCCGCAACTATCCAAACGCTTGGTCCGAGATGCGACGATCGTTCACGGACAAACGGCTTCCGCTCGCAACCCCCCCGTTCTCTGGTGTTATCATCGACACTACTGAACATTCGTGGTCCCAACGAATTCCAATTGCCAATTTCGCAAATTGTATATAACATTGCATTTATAAAATAAAAGAAATACTATGAAATCGGTTCACATCGAGCCAATATCACCGAGGTGTCGACGCAGTTGTTGAATTCTCGAAAAGTTTACAGCTTTTATCTCGGATTATTATCACAGGCAATTTAACGATTTTTCAGAAATGCATTCTATATTAAGATCTTGAAGAGTGACGGGATGGCCACTCGCGTATTAGCGAGGTCATGCAGCCTGACGGCGAACATCTGAGGAGCTTCGAGGCCTGCGATCAAAGTCGAAGTTTATTGACACTCGTCGATTTTAAAATGGTAACTTGTAACAGGATTTCGCATACGTTTGAAACTGAGTGGAAATAATCCAGTCGAAAACTTGTTCGTATATTTTGTCGCAACATGCGAGAAAAAGAACGAAAGGATGTAAAATTTTCTGTATAATACCTTGCAGCTTTGGTGGCTTTCAATATTTTGCAATTCTTTTCGTTTGGACAGTTAACGAGGCGCGAATCGAAGTTGCAAAGTTTCCAAACTGATGGTTATAGAAGCGCATTCGTAAAATTCGCGCAAACAGAAACCCGACTTGGACCGTATCTTCGATCTGTCCTTACCACTGGCTTTTACCATCTATATAGATCATTATCGAGAACAAGGTAAACTTACCTCCTCGTGAAAAATATACCGAAACACACCGAGCATGCGAACACATCAACTGAAAGTTCTATTATCGCTCACGAAGGCAACCGAGGTAAGAACTCCAATATTGCAAATGGAGAGTCGCTCATGGCACTTTTAGCCACAGAGTTGCGCGGCATTCTCGTACAGCCGCTCGGACCCGACTTAATCGATAATGGGATCTGCTGAGGCGATACGACGCTGAATTTGCGATTCCCCACGGACATATACAGGATGATTGAACCTTTCTACTTATCCCGAGGACAAAAACAAAGAAGAGTGTACATAATACGATGTACGTTATCTGCATCCCGCGATAAGTTCGGCTACGAGATGAGAACCAGTACGTGATATACCGGGAATGGTGTGGACGAGTCATGCACACAGAGAAATGCATACAGAAAACACGCCCATTGGTTCGACCGGGTTATTCGGAGTAGTATGGAACTTCAACGTATCCGGTTTTCTCGTTCAGCTCCGAAGCCGAGGACGAGCCGTTCGCTCTCGACTACGATGAAAAAAAAAAAAACTTGGATCCCTTTGTTCAAGCTGTGACGCCGAGGATCTTCTCGTAGCGGAATCGAAGCGCCGCGGGACTCCATTTCGTTGCTGAACGAATCGCGACGCGAATATGAGAGTGAAAAGAACAAAACGAGACGCGCTCGCACGAGACGCGCCACCTTCTTCCTCTCGGCATCCATATTAATACGAAAGACCCGGGGGTCTCTCCGTAGTCTACGGATATTTTTTATTCTTGCTTCCTGCATACGTGATCTCGCAGGTAAATCGAGATCACGTTTTCGTCAGAGTTTTTCGACGAAAAGCGTTGATTTTTTTCCGTACGGGGATAATTATGTACAGGATATACTCGATAAAGTTTGCAATTCATAGTCGTGAATGAAAACAAAATCCTTGGCGATGCGTCTACGGCATTGAAATGGATGCAGAAAGATTTTTTTTTTATTCAGAAGAAAAAAAGACGTTTCGAGAATCCGATTCACCTACGGGATACCATTAAATGTGATTGAATCGGATGTTTTGGTAATAAAGTCGTGTCTGCGAAAAACGTTTATCGATAGCTGATTAAGGAACTGCGGTTCGATGGCTTCTACTCCTTTAAGTTGCATCAATGCCGACTTCTATCTCGGCGAGAGGGTTCGCCGTCATCGGAGTCGCGCCCTCATCGTTGTGTACGTTGCTCTCGTGCAAAAGGCATCTCGGAAATCTGCTTCGAGGTTTAGTCGGAGAGGAATCAGTGCGTAGGCTACGCTATACTCGCTTCGACGTGAAGGCTCATAAATATTCTTATACCCGTTTAAACCCATAAAGAAACCGCTCGCGGCTCTCGGAAGGGTTAACGCCGAACGCGATAGCCTTCCTTTTTTTCACGTTTGACCGAAAGAGGTAAGGAAGAAGAAGAAGGTAACGAAAAAAAGTAAAGAAATGTGCTTCTTGCTACAAGCGAGCGGTGAGCGGCTGATCTCTATACCGAACGGCCATATAATATAAGTCGAAGGACATAGGGCCCACTGTTCGTTGTAGCGAGAATATGCCGAAAGGGTTATAGAATGCCGCGTGAACCGCACGTTTCGTGCAAGTTTTCGGTAAAGGGCTCAGCGGGGAAAAAACCTCAGTAACGTCACGCTTAATTTTTGTACGGAGATCCTTTTTTCGCGCAGGTACATTTTTTTTAAAAAAGTAACACTGCTCTACGAAGCACTTACTGTCGGCTAAAAGAAACGAAATCCTGATTTCATGTCGCATATAATAGCATTTTATTATTCGATCACTGCTTTTATTATTGATCTTTCATTGAGTCGATTAGAGACCGATGAAGAGAGTACCGGCTTACGACGGTGCTCTCGATAGGACGTCTGAGTACTCATAATTTCATGGCCTACGTAGGTGGTATATCGAGTAGGACTCGATGGGCAACCAGAAGAACCTGCAGCAACCGACGAAGGCCTCGACGTACGCGAGCCGCGCGCGAAGGGCAAACGTGACCGCCTTCATTGACTTTACGAGCAGTAAAACGGAGCTTTATAGTTTGTGGGGTCGTTCGCGTCTTCGCGTGTGGATACTTGTGTCCCAGTCTATCTTTTTCTTACTCCCTCACGCTTACACTCTCACTTTCGATATGGTGCACCGAGTCATATGCTGCACCGACACGCGAGTCTATTTCTTTCTCTGTCTTCCTGCCTCCCCTCGTAAGAATTTACCTATTAGGTGCAAATGACACGGAAATTTCCTTCTGGAGAATTCTCACCGCTATTCAGCCCTCTCCTTGAGTCATTAGTGGTATTTTCATGGGTACTTCAGAGAACTTCATAAAAAAATATTGACAATTCAAAATATTTTTTTTTTGCGATGATGAATATTGTGCTTCACTTTAGAACAAAACTTATTGTTGGTTTCTTTTCATCGTCGCGTAAGGATTCAAGAAAACGACGCCGAATCTCGATAAGCACGTCAGATTTCTCGATAAACCGTCGAAGATATAACAAACTGTCGTTTAAAAATATTGAATAACGTAACGTTTCGCAAAAGAGGTTCGATATAATTTTCTTTTTTTTTTCGATCGTTATTAATGCCAATGTTCGACTTATTTTTTATCAACTAATCACGAATCAATCTGCTGCTATAATCGTAACCCGAACAACGATAAAAAAAATCCGCGATCGGTTGAAAAGTCCTTTATGCGATTGCTATGTTTAAAACCTTTTGCGCTGAAATCTAGCAGTTGAAAAGAAACAATCGTTGACAAGATACGAAAACGAACAAAACATTGCCGGCAAAGTGCCCTTCGTAAAGTGCCTCGAACCTTTTTTTCCGATGGCAGCCAAAACGTCGTTTCGAACGACTCGACGAAGGACTCCACTACCCCTTTGGCGCTATAAAGCTATAAACCGCGCCGTTGAGCTCGAGGGATCGGAAGGGTTAAGGCCAAGGCGGACGCTGCTCCGATGCCGAGACACGGCCGACCCTGGCGTGCACCTCTTTTAATCTTACTCCTTTTTTTTGTGTACTCGACCTTCATCTAAAGTATCGGAAGAAGACTCTGTGAAGAAAATCCTACGGTCATCCGTAGAGCAGCGGAGATGGTTGTCTAGTAGTCTATCAGTGTTCGCGAGCGAACGAGCAGTTTCGTTTCCAGCTGCTGTAGCTATAGTTACGCGAGGATCTCGTACGGGCGGTGCACTCGCGCGAAAAATTCTATTAAAATTATACGAGTTTCAATTTCGAGGAAAGCCAGAAAACACTGACGAGACCGCGACCGGAGCCGCGCGAAAATATTCGGAGAACGAAAATTCTTGTTTTTTTTTTTTTTATTTACTGTGCATCCATTCCCTCGGGATCTCCAGCTCGTCGTGCTCCACTAATACCGAAACTTAATTATGGCTGACGTGCGTATGCGGGAACTACGGGACCGAGGAGGATGAAGAGGAAACGAAAAAATAAATAAACCAACGGTTAGCAGAGTACGCGAGAGAATTGGGGGGAATGAAGGAGAGCTGCGACCGTGCAGCTTTCGGCTACAGCAGACGGTTTCGTGTGAAGTTTGGAACGCCGTGCCAAGTCTGGAAATTGGAACGTTTCGCGGTAACGAAGAATTCTTTCTCTCTCGTTCGCATAAGCGCCGACAATGAGACTCCCGAGGGAATATGAAAGAGCTAAAGCACGAAATTTCGAAACCGTGGAGGCGGTAACAACAGCAACGTGTGTTCGTTTACGTTATAACGTCTCGTTTGGGAGAGAAAAGCTACTGCGGAGACTTGCGGAGCGTCTAATAAGAATCATGCACGGGGGACCTGGATCCAAGCCAAAGCCAAACAAGAGCTTAAAATAAAAGGTATAACTCCAACTCCTCGCCCCATTCTGCTGCAGTATTATGAAAAGCTACATTTCGCTACATTATACGGCTTGTCCACGTTAGTGCCGGCAATTTGGCTCGGATATTCGCGATTTGTGATAATATTGTTCAACAACTCTCTGCTTAAATGTGACCGGAGTCGCACAATATACTCAACGCAAATTTAACTATCGTACGCGATGTTATATGCGCTCGATATTTTCGACGATATCGGAGGCATAAATATTGACGAGTACAGAGCACGATAGTTATTATTCATGTGGCCAGAGAAATATCGCAGAGGTCTGAGAGTCGACGAAGTTTGAGAGGCGTCAATGGCGCCGCTGTTCGCCGTCGGCAGATGAGAAAGCATGTGAATATATACAAAATGAGAGGGACCGTCTCATAGCGAACGTGTGAACCCTCGGCATACAATTCAGTTTGAAATTGAAATAACATCGCTGCTCCGTTGTGAGAAAAATAAAGAAAGACCGAAAGAGCTACACTGGACCGTAGTTTTGGCGTGTTTTTTTTTTTTTTGCGTCTTTTACGATTCTGGATACCCAGTCATCCAGACAAAAAGGATGAGACGGCGACAGAGAGATAGTACAAAGTTTCTTTATACGCGAATATGTACTTTATGCGTGATCTCTCTGTGTGTGTGGTATACGAAAATCCTCGTCGAACAAAAAAGAGACGAGCGTTTCCTCGGAAAAAAGATTATGTAGCATTATATATAGCGTTGAAGAAGATATATCCACATTGGTCCGGCGAACGCAAAAGTCGATTTTTACTCTTACGTTTCGGGTTGAACGGATGAAAACTTCACTCACATTCTCTTTCCCATATTCCATCAGCTTCGACTATTTTTCTCTCGATCGTATATCCATCGCTTGCACGCGAAAGTACGAGCGGCAAAGTTTTATACATTTTTGGAAAAATTCATTCGATCACCAGTGTCCTTAATCGATGCCAGATGGAGCAGAGTTTTATTTCAGGATGAAAGTCGTTCGGGAAGTAAAATGTAGCGAGTCTTATAGGAAAATATCAGATATACGGATACCTCTACCGAACTCTACATTCTTTTTTACTTTTTCTATTTCAGACTCCACTCCAGGGTCCGGTTTCGTCGGGATCAATAATTAAGTCATGCCAGCAGCATCCACGTCTGGCTGAGAGATCGAGAAATCGAGTAGAGCTCGAACGCGCGAGAGAACGAGCCGGGATTGGATTGGTGAGATATATATACGCCCGCGCGCGCGCTCTCTCGTGCCCGACGTTCCCGTGGGAGCTCCGCACAGTCGGAAAATAAATTATATACGCTCTTGGCCTCGAGACTCTCGATGCTGATGCTGTTCCCAGCTATACCCACCGCCCAGCCTCCTCTTCTTCGATGCCCAAAGTTCGAGGCCCTCCAGACAAAATGGTGCCCCGACGACGCCGCTAGCCCTCGAATACATTTGAGTAGAAATTCTTAAACACGCGACGAACTTAGACTTTGCAAAACATTTAACAAGCTTTCTCGATCGCGTGCCGATATATTTACGTTAGAGAAATTAAACTGTGTTGAAATTAGAGTATTTTTTATAGATTCATCGCTTCCTCGCTTCCACGACCGAGATATTTTTTGTAGATAAAAACAATTCTAAACGCGTTGAAAATTTTGAAAACAATATATAAGTTAAAAATGAATAATATCAGTTTTTTTATTTGAGTAAAAAATATGATATCAATATAAATTTATTGAATGAAAAGTTAAAAATAACCCAGCAAACGAAACCAATTATATTTTTATTCTCGGCGGCAGATTTTTTTTACTTCAGTATAAAAATGTATTTCGATAGCGATCTATTAAATAAAAAAAAGATTGAAAAAAAAAACGATATTATTTTCATCCAACGCGGCAGATAATTTTTTTTTCTTGCCTGCCAACAAATTTTTTTTCATCGCGAAAAGATGACGACTATTGTATGGAAAAAAAAATTATGCGCGTAACGTGGTACGTGAGTTTTATGAAACTTTCGAAACTTCGAAGCCATTGGGGTAAGCCTGAGAGGGGGGGGGGGGGGGGGTGGCAAGTATGAAAAGGACTAGGGACGACAACGATAGCGAAGGGAGAGAACACGTTGAAAACTTCTGCCGCGCGCAAACGTTCGACGAAGGGGGATGGTTTTGTCGGAGGGGCTTCAGCGTAGCTGAAACGAAATGGCCGCGGATATCTGGTCGTTTCGCAAAAAGCTGCAGCAAAGCCACAAGGCGCTACTATCATAACCGGCGAGAGTTTTAATTGGACGGATCTTAACCGAGCCAGAGATCTACAGACAGTTTAATAAAAGTTGCAAGCAGTTGTTGCGCCGCATCCGCATTCGCGGAATATAATCAAACAACTCAAAACAGCGCCAGCGGCAGAAGCTCCGTCCACCACTCGCCATACAAATGTAAGCTACACATAATTATTTGCAGTGTCTCGCGACAATAAATGCGCCCGATAAACTCGATCCTTTCGCGAATATTTAAGACACGTTGCAAACTCGTCGGCGCATGTGTATTTTTTCAAAAATTCCGTGGCAAACTTCAGAGGTGCGCCCGCGCAATCTTGGGTATCGATCTGAGTCAGAGACGATTTTTCACGGGTGAATTCAGCGCGTGTTTGCGTACATAAATGTGTGGCGCAAAAGCGTTTCAATATATTCGCAACTTTTTATTTTTATTCTTAATGGTACGCGATACACAGTAAGATCATTGCGCCACGTCGTTATCAGCCGGGTACGCGAGACACTCGAGCCCGATATTCCGATACTCGTTCCGATCTCGCAAACGCCACACAGCAGTTGTAACGCGTAAAGTCTATATAATTGTCTGATAAAATCGTCTCGCCTATTCCCTTTTCCAGCACCTACGCACTTCGCCGTCACCGGACTATCTCGACGAAATTACTTCCTCGATACGAACCCGATTACATCGATGCACGGTACGTGCGTAGGCACATGCGAGCCAACGACTGTCGGAGGACGCCTTCTCGCGGACTTTAAGTACTGCCGGGGAATATGATCCTCTATAAATTTTCATTAGAAGAGAGAACACCAAGAACACGATCTATCGACTGTTTTTTTTTTTTTTTTTTGCGATTTATTCACTCGTTCTGTAGTGATCCAAGACAACTTTTTTAAAACTTTTGCGTATCTATAGGATACTTCTATTTATATTTGGTTTCGTATAAATATCGATAGGATACATTTATATTCGAGAAGTATACACCAAGAAATATCTGTTCAAATTTTGAGAGGTTCGTGGGTCAGAATTTCTACTACCTATACTATAAAGGCGCTACACTCAGACAGCAGCAGCAGCAGCAGCAGCAGGTTTCCTCGCCGCAGAGCCTAATTAGCGCCTGATTGGCACTCCGCCCTTCAGTCCACCAACCTCTCTCGCCCCCTCGTGTAGCTTCATTCGACGTCTACATAGACCTCTCGCTCGATTATCCCTTTCTGCTTCCCTTCTCCTTTTCTTTCTTATCTGTTTTTTTTTTTATTCTTGTTCTACACTTTGGCAGTCTGCCATGCGAGAGGCTTCAGACCCTTCTTCGATTATTTTATTTTTTCGTTCATTCGTTCCTCTCCATCAGACAGATTTTATCAGAGTCAGACATTCGAATATTCGAGGCGCATCTTCACGGCAAATGCCTTTGGGGAATATTTTTATATATATAGGTATATTTAATTCTTGGGCTCAGCGCCATTTCTCTTTCTCATCGTCAACCCGATTACACGCTCAATCTTCTTCCTTCTCGTATATGTAATTGTACGAATTTCACTGGCGCGCCAGTAATTTTACTCTGTTCCTCTAATTCGTGCAATTTTGCGAGCAAAGGGATCTTTGAGAGCTCGCGGACGAGCCGTCGACTGCCGGCAAATGCAGCATTACATTTCGGGGGCCGAGCTGCGCGATAAGATTCTTTTTTTCTCTTCTTTCATTCGCATATTTCTTTGTCGGTCATTTAAAAAAAGGTTAAAATATTTCTTAGCATGCGATATCTGCGTAACAATTTTTATCTCACGTTGCAAATTGCTCCGGAGCAGCTGCGCTCGCTGATAAAAACAATGAAATCAAAATGAATTCGTAAAAAAAAAAAATCGATAAAATAGAATGATCATCTGTTGCTCTAAAGAATACGTAAGCGCTGTTTGAAAGGCGTTAACCGGTCCCCTTTTCCTTTTGTTTCTATCACTATCGTCTTCGTCCCACCGCAATAACACCCAACGATCACTTCCCAAGCCTATAACTCTCGCGCGATCGTGGGTGGAATCTCGATACTCACGAAACAATGTGTGTGTCTATATGGTCGGCGATTCTCGTGAAGGATCCCAACCAATGAGAAAATTCATCGTGGGTTCGATAGGGCACTTGAGAAACAAAGTTCGAAGGTCCGTCGCCTCGAGTGGACGAGAAGGCGCGAATGAAAGCGATACACATGCAACTTCGAGCGATGTAATATCGCCAGGGCGTGTTGTATGCATGAGAACGATGGAGTCAGAATACGAGAATACGTTACGAACAAGAATACAAAAACCGTAGACTCCCTGAAATGGACTATCATCTACATCACGAATATGGATATTTTGTTATTGAGAGCTGTCGAAGTGAGTTACGACGCTGAAGAGGAACAAACTGATATATTTGTTTCTCTCCAATCCCATCGATTCCTTCTTTTACTCCTTGTTATTCATTAGCATAAAGCATTGCTTTACTTGATAGAAAGCACATGATCGACGGCGAGTAGTGAGGCCTTCGAGTCGACCACCAGGAAAATATGAAACAAGAGTTGAAAGGACAAGATTTACGATCCCAAGCGGGCAGAGAACAACGAAAATATGAAAGGTCTCCGGTTGGAAACAAGTCGATGCTATTTTTCGGAATAAATATCTTACGAGACATTCTTTCTTATCTGGATTGTCGGTGCAACGGCGAAGTGGACAATGTGAAATATGAGTACGAAATATCCAGTCGGTTCTTATCGTTTTTAAAGTTTTTTTTGTATATACGGTGACTAAGAGAAATAGTTGTGTGTCTTCTCCTCCAATTTTAACGAACAGGACTAACAGGATTCTCTCATCGTGAGCGTTCTATACGTGGAAATGGCCGCGCGGTATCCTACCCTCTGATCGTCTTCTCATTAAGGTATCGAGAAGCCGGGAGTTCGATATACCTTCGCTTTTATCCGCAAATAGAAATTCTTTCATCTTTCGTTCTCAAAAGCTCGATATTCTCGAATAGCATAGCAGCATCCCTCTCTCGTCTCGCGCGTATTGGAATTTTTGCAACGCCCGGAGTTGTCGAGGCATTTTTTTTTCTTTTCTCTTCCGTCGACGGGCAAAACTCACGAACTCTCGCGAGGCTCGGATATCGAATAAGTTACGAATAGTCCCGTCCGCTGTTGAAAGAGAGAACCTGGAGGCCCTCGCTTATCCCGGTAATAGCATTTCGTAAGTGGCAACCAAAAACCGAGAGGACTCGAGCTATATGCTCATCTCTTGCGAGGCGTCCTTCTCCAAGGATCCGCGGTGAGCCAGGATCGTCGTGGTGGACGATATCGGACGTTGTGACTTTCTGACTTTCACGTTCACTCTTCTGCCCATCCTCGCCCCCCCCCCCTCCTTTCTTCCTTTACCATCGCATCACAGGAAAATGGACCAAGGGAGACGTTAAAACTTTTCTCATCTTTCGTTAATCTTGAAAAATGGTCTCATACCAAAGTACAAGGTATAGAAGTCTCCCGGTGACTTCGAACGTCACCAAAAACTTCAGCTTCCCGAAACGATCGTCACCGCAAGTATGGCTCTTGGGTATACATTCGAGGCAAAAGATGATACGAAAGACGAGGTCAATAAGAGTCATCGTTATCTCAAACGACGTAAAATTATTATCAAAATGGAAATTACTGTTTAAAAAAAAATTGTAGAAAGAATCATAAGTTTAAGTTTTTTGCAGCTTACAAAATGTTAAAACATTCATCGGCCATGACGTCGGTTTTTAGATTTTTTCGCATCAATATTCGTAATTAATTTTTTTTTTTTCCAATTCCATATTCAACATCACTTTCAAATGTAAATATGGTTTTTACGCATGTTGTCCGTAAAAAAAAATATCGATATATTATCGCCTGGATTTTTTATGTTTATCAGTAAAAATATCAATATCAACTTTCCGTTTAAACAAAAAAATTGTATTTATAACAATAACATAGATTTCTACAGACCCTTATTATCCTTATATTCTGTATGCTATATGTAGAAATGTTCAACACTGCTGCAACATACAGCGAAACGGCAAGGGAAGTCGCCATCGTTCCTCCGTGTCGCATCCACAGTGGGAGAGGGTAATTACCACCTGGGGATGGACCACTCCGCCATGGCATATTATTCTCGTTGCAGTAGAGGCAACTCGCGAGACGAGCTCTCCCGTTGCCCTCGCGCACCCCTCACGAGCCCCTGTGGACCGTCGATGTTCCCGGAACTTCGCCTACCCTTGTACATTCGCACCAGTCCACGTGCGGTTTGTATGCAGCTACCTTGCCACTGTGAGGTTCCACGGATACTGCTGCTGTATCTCAAACTACCCTCGAGGAACGTTCCCTCGTTACAACGCCGCAATGATATTCAAGATATTTCTTGTGTAAAACTAGGAATGCTGTAACTCTCTCTGTCTCTCTATCCCAAGGGAATACGAAGTAAGAATTTGCTCGTATTTTTATGTCTACAATTGTATAAAAAATTTTACGAAAATAAATTGGGGGTTGATGGAAAACTGAAATCACGTATAAAATAGTTTTGTATCAAAAGTTGTAGCGAAACTTTTTCTATATTGCTTTGCAATAGCTGCGTGCAAAACGTCCATTGGATAAGAGAGATTCTTCGCCCGATGGAATTTCAGCCCCTCGACGATTGGGATGGACCAGCTGCAGGTGAGGTTTTTTATGGTCTTTGAAAACGCGCAGACAAAATGCATTTTGGAGAGGATCGGGTGATAGCGGAGATAGCTGGTTCGGGAATCCCCGCCGAATTGCGATTAAGGGGTGCCGCGTTTGGCTATAGGAGGGTTGCTTCCAACCTCCTCGCACCCCCTTGGTGTTCCGTGTTATCGAACAGCTGCGCGCGCAATTCTCTTCTATAGTTGAGATTTTGATGTGTTAGAGAGAAGCCAAAAAGAAGAACGAATGGCGATGTGTAGATATTATAGCCTCGAGGCTCCGCATCACTGTGAGAAAAACTTGTATTCGGCTTGGTATATATTTATGACGAAAGGTAAACTACACTTAACGTCGCTCGTGGTCATCCGTTCGGCTTATACTTTTACCAGTCTCGACTGTTTGCTCGATACCGCACACGTACTCATTCGTGTTATGTATATTATGCCTTTGGGATCCTGTAACTTCACAAACTGTCGAAAGTTGCGTTACATCACGGGCGTGATGTAGCATCTGAACGATGCGTGCGTCAATATTCAGGAACGGGACCAATGCCGTAATCGATGAGTTATATGCTTGACGAAAGATGAAATTTCGTCGAGGCCGCTTCCATCATCATATTTGGCTTATTTATCTCGCGGTAAAGTATAAATTCTTTTTTTTTTACGTCGGAAAAAATGTTAACTGAACTTTAAAGTTAAATAACGATCGTTAATTATCATCTAGATAAATTATTAGTCAGGATTATTCGATGATAAACAAATAGCGGCAAATAAACATTATCGGTTAATACAACCAGAGACCTGTAGTTTTTTTCTACCGAAAAAAAAAAAAAAACGACGTCGGAGTCAACTAAACAGAGAAGAGGTGTTTTATGCTAGGCAATCCTTTTTTTTTCGGGAATGCCTGAGTAACGAAGGTCCGAGGCCTTTTTCTCGCTTTATAACCCTTTTCCTTGGCAATCGTCCGACAGGCGTCCATCGGTCAACGTAACAGCCTGAGCAATTGGTCGTTTTAAGGTGTAGCAGAAACGCTAGTCGGGGTCTATGCTCGATGTTTCACCTTGACAATAAAACACGCCGGAAGGGTTTAGGTCGCCGCTTCTTCCCCGAGACGGTGTAATAAATCGATTGGAAGAGTGTCTCCGGAGGTAAACTCCAGCAATGCGAGAGCAATATACACCGTTCGGGCGTTGAAACCTTTGGACATCGTTGTGTAGCTATATACATATACACGTTTTGGTATTCTTGGCAAAACACGAAGGAATGGAGAAGGGGGTGAGAAGAGGCCGACGCGTACCCCTTTCTTAGTGGTAACAAAGTAAAGGGGTAGAAGCGAGATGCGAGATTTTTTACTGTTATCTGAGTCGAAAATCGTCGTCGAGGCCGGAAAAACCACGAAACGATCGCCAGGTGAGAATGGCACTGCACGCAGTCTGTCGCTTCAAGGTCTCCGAGAAACCTCGAGAGCGCGATACTCCGGTGAACAATCTTAAAAGTGAACTTCTATATCTATTCTCAAGGTTCTCGCGAGAATTTTTTCGTAATACTCCGGTGACCTCGTACCGCTTCACGGGATACCGCCGCCGCACTTCACATACACTTCAACGATATGTGAGTCACACTCTTTTATCTTTCGACAATCGGCGCCGTTTTTCGTACGCAAATTAGCCATATATAAAGCGCATCCGTTGAAAAAAAAAAAATTATATATATACTAATTAAGTAATTATCAATTACACAGTCTGACGATCTCGAGGGCTATCGCGCGCATATACGCGCAGGAAACGTAGCAGATCTGTATACTCTCTTCTTTGAAGCGGCGGCATTCAGCAGACAAGAATATATTATTATACAGATAGTATATAGTCAAAGTATCGTAACGATACAACAATTAACTTTCATGGTTAGCTGAGAACGTGGGACGAAATTATATTATACAGAGTCGCGCAGAATCGATAACTATTATTTTTAATCAAATCGCAAAGTTATTCCAATCAAATGATTAATCTCGTAATCAAAATTTATTACTGAATCTGCAATGATTTCGGGTCCAAAAAAATATTAGTCAACAAAAAAAAAAAAATCCGTTTTTGAAAAAATATAAAAAAAAATTTTATTTCAAATTTTTTGTGACTTTAGTAGTCGAGTTTCCAATCAAATTGAATTAACCCTTTGAAAAATTCCCTGAAACAAAGCAGCAAGAAACAATTCCTTACGTGATACTGCATTTAGTTTTTGCATCATCCTGTAGCCCACGAAGTAGACGGTCGTTACAAAGTCGCGGACAGCATTACCGAGCGTCCATGAAGTTTTAATCATGCAAACTTGCATCTACAGTACTTGTATGAAAAAACAAACTATGGTTCACAATTTTTCTACCTATTACACGTGTCTTATGCTAATTATGCGACCAACTCCGATGTTTTTCTCTGTATGCATTACAAAGTCGAAGCCCCGAGGTTCTCACTGTCCTGTATTTCACAGCAGAGAATCCCTTTACGTGTTGGAGCGTAAGGGATATGGGTTTTCCGTGTTTACCGAAGCCGACCCAAACGATTCCATAGATTAAACCTCTAATGAGTGAAACTTCTCGAGAAGCTTTGAGGAGAGGGTTTTGCTTTTCGCTGCGCGTATACAGAATTATCGTTACTGCTGCGTCATACGATAGTTGGTTAGTCTCGAAGGGGGGTAAATATAGCACATCTAGTTAAACTAAGCGTATGAGACTCGGCGCAATGTCTCGTGTACACAACGTCCCGTGCTCTCTTCGCTGAATCTCGTTCGCGTGTGTGTACTCTGTACGAGCCACGTGCTTCGTAGCAACACGAATCTCTCGATAATTCGTACGCGTGCGTGTGTGTGTTTTGGTTGCGCGCGAACGGGGAAGAGTGTCACGGTGGAGAACGTGGGCAGTACGTTTGAACAGTATACACGAAGGTCCGCGTAATATACCCTCGAGTTTATTATAACGTTCATCGGGCGGTTCTTCGAAGCTCTCAGGGGCTGCCAGTAGTACTACACGATTGCGTCGTGCTGCGTTCGCCGTCTTGCGGAACGCCTTGCACGGCTCACGGACAGAGGCAGCTACCGCTGCGGGTGGCTATACCCACACAAGCGCACACATGTTTCGCTCCTTTCGCATATAATATAACAGGAGAACCCACAGCCGACTATCGGGCGAGCGAAACCCACGAATTATCCTTGAAATATATTTCTCTCGCGAGCCGAAAACATCTTTTGGAGAGTGCCCCTTACGTTATTTCGCACGGTTTTACCCCAAACAAAAAATCTGGACAAGTGTGCGAAGAGAGGAGAAAAAAGTATGCCATTCGGCCGGTAAGGGGGACGGAAGAGCATCGAAATGAAATAAAGAAAAAAATGGAATAAGATAGTTAGGAGATGAAAAAAAAAAGCGGAATGAAATAGAGGGGTTGCAAAGGATTCACCGGTGAGCGAGACTTAGGTACGTTGATGTTGTAGCCTTCGCTAAAAAATATATATACCCATACATACTCGATAGAGGGCGGAAACAACAAAAGTTCAATTTCGGCGGAACGACGACGGAAAAATCTTTCTCGTGTATTTCGTTTTTCGCCCCGGCGGGCATAGCCGCTACTCATCGCGCCCAATGTATGGCCACGAGAGAGCTCTGTATCTCCTGTGTAATGCGTTGCGGTAGAAAGAGGGAGGGATATATCGGGCTCCGCCGAGAGCGAAGATTCTGCGGGCAAAAGCGATGCTCGTACGAGGGGCAGGATTGGAGGTCGAATTCGCAGAGGCTGTCTCGCGAGAGCAGGGCTTGTAATTTTCTCTCTCTCTCCCTTTCTCGATCACGCACATTTTTTTTCCATCACCGTCTTGGTTCTGTTCCCTTTTACGCGATATCACGAGTGGAGAAAAAAATCCCTTTTCGCTCCCAAGTTTACGAAAAAAATACGCGCGTACATTAAGCTTCATTTGCGTTCCTATGGAGTGTACTTTCGTGACTGGATTTACGAAGGGCACCGAGAGAAATCTTGTAAAAATATGAAATCGTTGAGAATAGAATCAAGAATTCACCTCGGAAAATTGGTGCCGAAAAGGGGTTAAAAAAAATAGTCGCAAACGTGAGAATCTTATACATTTTATAGTGCCGGAGAAATAGCGAACTACGAATTACCGGGAAGTGAAACGAGGCCAGCATTGTAGATGCTGTTGGAATTTAGTTCTGAAATTCAAGAGAGACTGGGCGTACAGAGGAGAGAAATAACTGTTAACTGTAGCGAGGGGTAGAATGCTAGTAGCCGGCTAATTTAGAGTTCGTGTTGTTGCATTCGAGAGGATTTCGTTACGGAGCACGCAAGCGAGGCAACATGGCGCCTGTAGATACCGCATCGACACTACGAATTCTCTCTCTCTCCCTTTCTCTGGGATAAACACATAGATAGGTGCGCCTTTCGTAGCCATAGAGATACCGTCAATTTCTACGTCAGAGTTGCACTGTCTGCACTTTAACCGCGTTCACCGACACATGCAGCACATTCCATCGGTTAACCCGAACGCTGTATGCTTTTGCTTACCTTCGAGCTCCCGGTATCGGGATATTCCCTTCGCCTCCTCTTTCGTGTCTCTTGACTTCTCGCCGTCCTAAACCATCTTTCGCGCTTCCCTCCGTAGCTATCGTGGCAAAGGAAAGGGGTGAGTTTTAGCATAGCGCAGCGTAGAATGTAGAATACGGCTTGGCAACGCCACGAACTATACGCAGGGTGTTCAACGTTCGCATGCGAATTATTTCATCTCCAAATGAATTTCTGTATAATTGAATTTGCGGAAGTGGAATACATAATCATTGCGTTGAGATACCACGAAAATTTCAAGGAAGCTGACGTAGAAAAGGGGAAAATAGAATTCGATTACTATATATAGTTTCATCAGAAATATTGTTCCGAATAAATAATCTTCTTTTCAAAGCTCTTAAAATTTTCATCACAGAAAAAATTGCCAAAATCGAGGCATTCATCGATAAAAATTGAACACCCGTTGCGTGTGCAGATCTATCGAGCATAGGATGTACGCGGATGAAGTATGGATGCTTCTGTCGGCTTTGCTACTACTTTTGTGCCAAACAGCGACCGAAATATATATATATACCTATCTAGCTGTTGAGAGAACAAGTAGACTAGGGGTATAAGCTACTGCTGTGCTCGCGAAGGTGGATGAGACGCCTGGGAAAGTAGCTTCGAACTCATCACGCGGATACCTACGTACCAAAGTACACGATCTATCTCTCCCCCCTTCGCTCTATCTCATTCTTCATCCTATCCTTTCTGCAAAAGCCTTTCTTGTTCCTCTCTGTGTTCCTCTATTTATCTATGTATATTCCCTCATTCTTGGTTCACCCCCCGCGAAACGTTACGGACACGACCCTCTCGGGACCAACATCTTCGCACTTTCTTCGCTCCACTCGTAGAGCACGGATTAAACGCAGATTCGACTCGTCCTTACGGGGTGAAAAGTTAAAAAAAAAAAGAAAAGGAAACAACGAAAGATGAAAGAAAAAAAAAAAAGGTGCTACAACAAGATTGCGCGTTGTATACTTTCCATCTACTCTGCTCTCGTTTCGTCTCAACCCTCACTCCCCTTTCCTTTTACCCGTCTGATACCCATCTTACGCCGAATTGAATAAGTTATTTGGTGTAGTATCGTGTATACTATATGTGCATATAGTATACGAACATTTTTCCGGAGGAAAATAGTACGTATTTGGATGCAGAAGAAGTTGCGAGTGAAGAGCTCCCGGAGCTCACGTGCTCTTCCGGTTTCGAAGGCACATGCAGAGTGCCCACGGGGAGAAAATGCTACAGATACATCCGGATAGCGCAGACCACTGCTATTTCCTCATGGGAATACAGAAAACTCGCTTTGCTACATTTGTAGTACATATTTGCACATACATGACGAAGGACGGTAAGACGAATATAAGAACGGAGGGAGAAAGAAATAAGGAACCCGAGAGTAGCCTCCGAAGCGAGCTACGAATTCTGAAAGGGATGTGCGAGGCAACATCAGGCGGAAAATGGTTTTTGAAGGCTGATGCACACACGAGAGCGTATAGGGACGAGAATTTGTTATATCATGCATGTAACCACTTCTCTGTGAATGTATTATTCAAAATTGTCTGGAATAACCGGGAACTTTTGAAGAAGTAGAGGGAAACGAAAGCAAATGGTTTTGGGTTGTCCGAGCGAAAAATTTGCGGGAATAACCGGAGGTTCTATGCAAAAATTCACCAAAAAAGATCATATTTTGATACAGTCGATAGATTGGGATTTTTAAATTAAACAAAAAAATATTTTTGAGATAATAAATAAAAATAGGAAAGTTTGAAGAATATTGAAAAATTGAACAAAAGATACCATTTTTTTTATACACTGATAAATAATATCCCTCGACATATACCACAGAAAAAATTAATTCGGCATACAATGAAACTAATAACAATTATAAAAATAAATTTAAAAAATTCTTCGATTATCCCGTTTTTCGCGAAATATTCAATAGTTTATAAATCCGAAGCTAAAGTACACTTTAGGTGCAAAGTATGTTGCATTTTGTCGATGTCTTGGCGTGTCGACATTTTTTTTTTTTTGGTTGTGTAAAGGGGTTAAAGGCAAAGTAGAATTGGGATACGAAGTCGAAGCAACCATAGTCACCGATGCCGTCGGCCAGCGAGCGCCGAGTCGACAACAGTCTCTCGCCAAATTATCCGGAGAGCCTGGCTGATGGTCCCGAACTATAAAATTACCATTTATCGACGATATACACGCCACAGTCAATTACTATTCTCTCGTCGCAGGATAAAAGACTGAGTAAAGATTCGATGTATATTTATACTGTTGTCCGTGGAACGACGAGGTCTGGGAAATGAGTCTGAAAGAGTATCAATGCTGAAACTCTCAGCATGACGCTCGCATCTTCGAAGAGCGTAGTATCGTCAATACGCGGGATATACGATCGACGAGTAAGCGCTATTGACGATTTCTGCGTAATACACTCGGGGCTCCGAATTAAATTCATGCGCTGTGTCCACTCTGTCGTCGAACCATATCGCCATCGCAATACTTTGTTAGCTGAACGGCCAAAGAAAGACAATTTCACTCTCGGTAAAGCGACTCTCGTCCGCGGTGAACTTATGCATATCGCGGCGGCATCAAAGTAAATGGCATAAAAAAAAAAAAAAAAACCTGCCAAAGTATATTTTCGCCCATTCATACACGGAATAACTGAAAAGAATTTTTTAACGACTCCTCCTATCACGTAGTCCAACGAAATTGACTCAGTCATAAAATTAATGGAAATATATTCTTTATAGGAATCGTATCAATTAGGAATTTTTTTCACGCCACTCTCCATTAGGCATCCGCAAGATTGTAGTCAATCGCGTGACTATTTAAAATTTGCTCGGGGTACGCGCTTATTATAGTAATTCTACAATTTGATACAGGGAGACGGGAGGGGGTGGAAGTGAGTATTAACTAGATATTCGCGAGCTGATGTTCACGGTGATGGTAAAAAAAAAAGCAGAAAAAAACTAGCAATGCTTCCTCTCGTTGGTATTCAAGGTGGAAGGTACTTTGAGAGCTGCTCGCGCTCAGTCGCTCGCACGCGAGAGTACCAAGAAAGAGCCCCTTTTGCCCGCGGGTCCCAGCTGAATTCCAAAATGCGAGGATCGCGAATGCAAATGCCGAGAGCGAGTGGAGCTCTCCCCACGACTTGTAAGCCCCGGCGTCGAACGCGTCTGGCATTCCTGGCTATCGTGTACTCGCGCGCTTCTCGTCTTCCTCTCGGTCCCTTCGCGACACCGTCCTCTCTCGAAGACGACGGCGACGGCGCTGGAAAGCCGCACGGAAACTTTATATTTTCAACCGACGAGTCTAAAATCGTCTTGCACGCCTCGCATAACTGATGCGAGCAGCACAGCTGCTGGTTACAAGCTTCCGAGGATTATTTCGACGAATGAAACATTTTTCGTCTTCGCGTTTTAATAATAATAATCGAGGGGCTTATCGTCGGCCCACACGTTTGTTCAGAGGCAACATCTGCGCTAACGCGTACCTTTGACATTTTCTTTTCCCTCGAGAAACGAGAGCGAGAGTGTGATTCATGTGCGCTCGCGACACTTCCGTCTTATGTAGAATTTTGCTCTGTTTGTTTGCCGTATCGCGATCGAGAGAGAGAAAAGAACGTCTCGAACTACACGGACGTTTTTGGTTTGGACGTCGTGTTTACGCATAATACGTTGTTCCGCCGGCGTGACTTAAATTATTTATAGTCGAAGATGCTTCAGAGTTCTCGCGAGATTATTTTTTTTTTCTCTTCCGCTCGGCACTGAGCCCAGGAGAGCCTCAGGTGATAGAGACCCTTCGAGATCGTTTTCGTACCTTATACTACTTCGTTATACACCGAGAGGCCCCTTGTACTCTTTCGTATATTTACGGTCAGGCAGAAGCAACGCCAGGGAAACGAGCAGAGCTCGTCGGCAATAAAGGGGGAACCCGAGTGAGAAGAGACCGTAAAATACCGAAAACCTTAACGGGTTTAATTAGGGGGCAAAGTACGCAGCGTCCGAGAGACTTACAAGCATTACGGGTCATTTTGGGTGTTGTGTACTACACAGCAAAGGTACATTTTACCATAGCACAGCTTTTGATATTTATATTAAACGAGTCGTGGCCGATAAATTTCCATCCGACAGAACAAGATATTTCCTGTTTTTTATTTCTACGAATTATCGGTATAAAATTACATTGAACATGATGTTTTAAGAACTTGATATTATCTGTTTAGACAACGAAACTCGTGAAAATTCGATTATTTTCAGTAAAAAAAAATATTTTTTTGAAGATTTTCGAAATTTTTTTTTGAGAGCAGAAACGTGACGAGAACGTAAATGAGATATCGTTGATCCACGAGTTTGTATAAATATCCAGAAGGGTTGGGTTATCCACGAGATACAGGAACGAACCGAGCGTGAGTAGAAAACGTGCGGCAGACATGGATACCCGTCGGAGCCATGCTTGGTATATCTCCGTAACGACAAGTGCCTCTCTCGCTGACTCGAGAGCTCGGGTTGGATCTCGCGTCTGGGATCACCCGGTTGGACCACTCCGGCGACGCGAAACCGACCGACTGATTCGTGTCGCCATCTATCCAGAAACGGTTCAAGCTTTTCGCTCTCGGTCCATGCTACACGATTCATAGCCGCGCAGTCTGATCGCTGTCCCACTTTACTACTGGCTGTTTTAACCGCGATGTTATTTTTTTTGGTCAAAATAACCTTTCCGCGATTGGCGGATAAAGCCAGAAACTATCTTTCGACCGAAAACGAAACAGACGTGAAAACATTTCTTCGAATTGTGGGCGATTGAAACGATTGAATTCCAATGGAACGATTAGGATCTATGGAGATTTTGTTGAGTTACATTCCCATTTGAAAGATTGTCTTAATTGGATTGTATCGGTCCGCGAACGTTCACACTTAAAGGGAGTGAAGTGTTACCCACTTATATTCTATTTGCTTAGCGTAAAACACGCGTGATAGCAAAAAGACATAAATCTTACAATTTATCGGTCTGACACGCGAGCTCGAGAGCAATCGTACAGTTGTATGTTCTTTTTTAAGCTTAAATACCATCGGCAATGAGTCGAGTAATGACGGTATGAGGCGCACCAAGCGTATGTTGAAATAAACTAAACTCTTTATGGCAAAAATTTATTCGGCTCGTAAGACTTTCCAGTCTTGTTGCGCGGCCGTCCGTGTACATCCAATTAGCCCGGCGCTCCACGGCAATCATCCGGAGATACTCTTTACAAATGTTAATCGTAAGGGATGCCCTTCAACATACTTTGAATAGATTTTTTCTCTATCGTTTATCTCGATCTACCAAATGAGATATCAAATTACCCGACTTTTCCACTCTCTTGACATTTTATAATGCAATTTTTGAGACCGTTTCGAAGATTGTTTACGAGGTACGGTTCATGATCATTAGCAATAATTAGTTTCATCGAACGTGGAAATAGTCGATCGTTCTTAAAGCCGTAACGCAGTGACGGAGTGAGAACTTTATTATATCTTTTTTTCGTCAGTTCTTTATTTTTTTTCAAGACTGTACCGAAGCAAATTCGTTAGGGTTTTGGACGGGCCTCGGGAAACTGAATCCCTGGGCAAAGATTTTTGGGTATTCGGTGCCGGACTCGTGTGACCTGTACTCCCGGATCGATACCCGGCAGCCAAAGAACCGACCCCCAGTACCAGCACCGTAGCGAGAGAGCGTAGGGAAGGGATGCGGCACGAGGGTGGTCCAACGAGTTTCGACCGAAGCGTTCAGCCCCCTCCGCACCGTTTCCGCCCCTCCGTCGTTTCTCTACTACATGGGCTTCATCCCCCTCGCGTAACGCGTCTCGAAAATTGAGTGAAGAAAGTTGCGAGAGATGGCGCCACGTGGCTCGACTACATGAAGAATTCTCGACAAGGATTCTGATCAATAGGAGTCCTGATTCCCGAACTCGAAGGTTTTTCGGTCATGCAGACAATTTTTCGAAATTTTCGAAAATTTTAGCATTTGTACTTTTTTACGCATATAGATCGTAAACTTAGGAAAAAACGGGAATAAATTATATTTTATAATGAATTTTCCCACAATCGCATTATTTATTTTTTCAGTAATTACAATTTCCATTTCCATATTGGTCGCCGCGTAATTATACTTGTATACATTGTAGACTTAAACTTCTCCATTGTACGGAATTATTCAATTCAATAATGCATATCACTCTTTACACGTACAATTATCTTGAACAGCATGTTTTGTTAAACAAATTAATCGCTATCGTGTAACTCGAGTATTCCTCGTTTCTTGTAAATCAGTCGAAATAATGAGAGTCGCGAAGAAAAAAAAGCGAGTGAACACATAGCCGCGTTCGTTACTCGCGTCGCTGCATTTATTCATGACGACGTAATGACGATCTTGACTCGAGATAATACGAGGCGAAGCCCGTAACTATAATTCAAGGCGAGAAATCGTACAAAAAACGCGCGATACCAGTAGGACATAATTTTGCGGACATTTTTCTGCAACGAAAAAAAAAAAAAAAAAAAAAAACACACCAAACGCACGAGACTTTTAGATACGTTTATATAGATTCACCGTAGCAGTTATTTAACCACGAGAAGTTCGAACGATCGGCGTTGTATCGCGCGATAGCAATGGCCGGTATTCTCGATTTTTAGGCGTTATGAATTTAACACTACGCGAAGGGATATTCGAGTTGTCGCCGTAGCCGACCAACCAACGACCGCGGCAAGAACGGATACATTTTAATCCGAGTTGGTAAAAACCGGTTTTTCGTCAAGCCGTCCGGGACTCGTAGCAATCGAAGCGAACGAAGTGGCGATCGCGAACCCGTTCATTCGCCTGAAAAGATCTTTATTGATTTGAGGAGGCGCATCCAAGCTTTTGCCTCGTCTCTCGATCTTGTAAGCAGCTATATATACTAACGCTCGTCGAGACAAGGTGTGGCCGTTCGTAACGCTCGGGTGCATCGAACTAGCTATGCATTTATTCATGAAACGAAACAAAAAAAAAACTAAGCAAAATAAAAAAAATCAAACGATAATTTTAGCAAAAGTTTCGCATACAAATTTTTATATGATCGAAATGCTAATGTAATACACAAAATGATAAAAAGTGAAAATAAATCTTATCGCGTCTCAAAGTAACATTCATGCGAAGTATCGGTAAAATCAATGCCGAACGGACACACTAATAATCAATTCGATTCTCTCATGCAAAACCCATTAATTTAGCTGATTAATTTTTTTGCACCATTAATAGCGGTGGTTTACAAAACTGTGTCGCTAGTTTCGAACTCTTCAGAATTGCCACATTTTTGTACAATGGAACAGAAATGTTCGCAGAAATCAATCACTAGAGTTTGAATTTAATTCCATCCATAAAAATATATATATATATTAGTCTCTCAACCGACTCGCTGCGGCATCGTAAGAGTCCATTGAACCTTTCGTGCTGAAGGAGCCTTCGATAAAACCCAATCGAATCGCGCCCATCTTACAGACAAGGAACACAGCGGGTATTGAAGAGAGGCGGGTAGAGTGCATCGAGAGTGAGCATCCATGCGCGTTCCTCGCAAGTTCAAGATGGAGCCGGGTGATTAGCGAACGAACAAAGGCGCCGACCGCAGTGAGTCCGTCGTGAGGCTGCAGTGCCTCCTCCCTGGCATTCCTGATTACCATACGGCTTATTACGTGGAATATAATATCTACTTTAACGTTGTGAACTCACGAGAGAGCCGTCGATGCGCGCTCTCAGTGCTGCCGGATGAGCAGGCGTGGAAAAAGACGAAGAAAAACGAAGAAAAAGGGTTGAACGCGCACATAAGGGGGGAACGACAAGAGGACTGGATTATGTAGTGTAGTATACGGCTGGAGCTCTGACTCGGCAACGAATCGAGCCGACGGCGAAAGAGAGCCAAGAAGCAGCAACGCGCACAGCGTGCTATATCCGAAAGGACGTTTAACCGGTTAATTCATTGGTGGGGCCTTATTCAGTGCTTTCCCGCAAAAGAGAGTCTGTCTCTGCATCGCTCGTTTGCATACTCTCTTCCCTTCGTATCTTCCTCCAGCACTCATTCCGTCCACTGGCCGGAGAGTACTCATTTCACGTGAAGCCTCTGCTTGCTCGTGTAGTTCTGATAATAAGTATAATATAAAGATGGAGAGAAGGTAAATTGCGAAAGAGCAAAAAGATGGTTGAGGGGTGTGAAGAACCAACGATCCGTGAAACACCTTCCGTCACCCTCCGCTTAATGCAATAACAAGCCCCGCTGTACGAAATTAGAATCTCATCGAAGATAGATCATTTTTTGACGATCGGTTTTTTCAAACATCAGCTTTATCGAGAAGAATTTACTGCCCGAATATCGAATATTAATTTGCCAATTCATGCAGAAAAAAATGTATGCAAAAAAATATTGGAAATATATTACATTCAGGGTTTTTGTATAATGAATATATACGGCATATAATTTTTCATAAATTTGGTGACATATATTTCCAGAAATATATTCTGAAATATATCCGTTTACATCATTTTTCAATGAAGATATATAGCATTATGATCGATAAGTTTGCGATTGTTTTTCTTTTCATGTAGGGGTGATGTAGGAAAATTGTAAATGATTGTTCGAAGTCAACCAAATTGTTTACGTACGATCGACGAAGAATTGAAAGAAAACATATATATATAAAGCTCGGTGTATTTTGAAGACAGGATGTCTCTGCGAATTGTCGATGTGGGCGTTTCTGCCATTGATCAGTCTATAATTTTCGCAATACTTCAGTGGAATTCGTGCGGACCAAACCCTGCTACCTTCTAGACGAATTCTGGTCCATCGTCTACGTTTGTCCTTTTCACACTAATTTTCATCTGAACCCTCACCCCGCCCGACCCCGAAGAACGGTTTCTTGGCCCTGGCGAGATTTCCGCTGCGTGCTCTCGCCATTCTTCCCCCCCTGCGTACCAGCAGCCCCTCTTCCTACAGCAGTCGAAGCTGACTGAACGGAGAACAGCTCTCCAGCATCCAGCAGCAGTTTCGTCGGCGACGAAGCGTCGAGAGCACAGGAAAGGCAACGAAAGGATCCAGCGGATTTGCGAGTGAGTGAGAGAAAGATAGAGAGAGACTTGTCAGCCAATCGGGGTAAAGCTTTTCTCATACCGCCAGGCCGATCAATGCTAAGGCCCTACGTACCTACTCTATACTTGCTACTACTGCTGCTGCCGCTGCAGCAAGCCCTGTCGTCTTGCCATACACAAAGTTACGCGCTACATGCACAACTAACGAAGCCCACGCTTCAACCTTTGCTTCACTCGTCCCTTTCGTCTTCCCTTCGTGCTTCACAGAATCTTTCTCTTTCCCACGAAGTGTCAAGCTCTGCTTTACCACCGAATAATCCGGGAATCTGGATTGGCGGATAAGGGACAGAGTTTCCCGGCTCCCGTCCGCCATTATACCTCGGCCCTGGGCCATGGAACTTCACGCAGCAAAATCGAGTCGATTTTCCCTACAGCTATGAGACTGTACGATGAACTCTCGCCTCCTGGCTGATAGCACGACGAAAATTAATGCGGCAACCTCTCCTACCATTGCGCTCAGGAACCTTTGAAATTTAACGGATGATCACCAGATTCGGGAATAGAGAGAAGACAGAGTTCGTGATACTCTGGCGAAGTATATACCAAACTTCGCTGCAGACAACGATCGCCTGCGCTTTTACCAAACTAGTAGCGAATTACATGGAAGTGGTTACGTGTCTTCCTCACTAAATTTACAACCTTTCCTACTCTTCGTCCTTACTGATGTACTTCCACACGAATATTCTATGGTTGATAGTCTTCTATGAATTGTACGGAGAAATATCAAATTTATTGGATTATTTTGGAGATGTTTAAGTATGATTCGCGCTTCGTGCTTTGACTTAGCGGAGAAGGGTTTTTATTTCAAATGGTATGAGAAGAAAATTTGAAAGGATCGCTTCAGCCGAATAGGGAAAGTCGATTTTATTCCACTATCGCGCAGAGTGGTCTTTTGGATTTTGACCAAAATTCATGGTTGAGCAAATGTCGTACGAGGGAAAGGTTATATATTACGTTAAGCCTTTTCTGAGGTCGTGGCGGACTTCAATGTCGCCAATCGCCATCTACGCTCACTGTGAGAGAACGCGTTTTTTTTTTGTCTCTCTTTCTCTGTGGCTCTCTCCTTTTCTTCTTGCGTTGTGTGCGCCACGGATCCGTTTTTCCACTCGAAGAGAGGGTACACCATAGTATCGCCATCGTCTTTTATATTTATCCGGTCGAAGTCGGAATCCGGACAAACTACTGAATTTACTCATACAAAATATAATACGAAACCGAAGGCGTACAAGGTGACATTGACTCCGGTCGATGAGCGTGTTTGGAATTTTTTGTCACAGCAAACGAGGATTGCTTACACGCGATTTCTATTTCCATCGACGTCACGAAGCTACCGAGGTCTGCACCATTTTCATTCCTCGTCGCCGGAGCTGAGTTAATTACTCTCCTCGCGATCGTTATTGCCAAGAATGTACTAATGCAGTTGCAGTTTATCGTTCGAAGGACGCGTACACGCCTCTTACATGATCTTACATTATAGATCAACACGAAATAGTACAAGTAAACTTCAATCATTTGGCATTATCCTCGCGTCTTATCGACAGTACGCAATTATCGTGAACCAGTTCTGAAATAAGATATTGCCATCCCCTCGTGTTCATTCGATCGTCCTTTCGTGGCTATCGAAGGAAATTTTCATCAGTCGACCCTTCGCTAAAACTTGTTTTCACGATCGAGCGAAGAATTTCGCGGATGAAAGAATCGCGGCACAGGGAACAAACTAGTTAACTTAGAGAGCACAGACCAGTTGCCGATAATTCGGGTGATTTTATGCCAAGAGCGTAGAACGACAGAGAAAGAGAGAGAGAGGGAGGGAGGGATCTCCGGGAGACCAACAGTAGCGGCGGAGAGATGTAATTTGTAAAAAAGAGAACGAATAAGGCGCCGTCAACGTTTTCTCCCCGTCACCCGCGGCACATCTAACGTTGATGTTCAGTCGCCGTGCTCTCCTATTGACACGGCAAAATAGAAATTGCCCTCAGGCGAGAGAAGATACGGAACGACGAAAAAGAGACAAATACGAAGCGCGGAAATTGAATTGATCGGCGAAATGTTTTTCAAGAAAAATTGACTGTACAAACTTACCCATTGGCCGCCGAGCCGCCATCGTCCTACACGTCTCCGCCACATCTGAAAAAAAAAAAAAATACAAATTATAAACAAGTTACGAACAATTGTGAGATTTTATTTTTTATTTATATATGTATACATTCCGCAAAAAAAAGGCGCAGTCTGAATGAAGCTTCTTTTTTTTTTTATTCCGGAATGCAAAGACAGCTCTTTTCTTAGTCGAGTTTTCCAAAAACTCACGCTTCTCCTAAAGAGAATCGATAAACCTAATCTTACGAAGGATAGAGAAATCTTCTCCTGCCAAACCCATCACGCACGCGAGTTACCTTCGAGCTAAGATCGTAGCTTGAAATGGCGGACCCTACACAGAAGCACTCAGCGCCTTTCAACACAGTGAGAGGTGCGATGTGATTGTTAGGAATTTACGTGCTCAACGGAATCGAGGGGGATCTTGGATCGATAGGGAAAATTATCCGAGACGTGAGGCCGTTAGACTCGCGAGCTCTCTGTTCCCGAGAGTCTCCTTTACTAGCGAGAGCAAAATATAAATCTAAATTCAAAGACATAAAAAAAAAACATTTTTTTTTTCTGTTCACTACTCTATTTTGCTATAAAAGTGTCAACGAAACTACAAGTTGAATCGGTAAAAATAAATATGAAATCATATCTCAGGTGTTCAGAAATAAGATTCCGTAATAAAAACTAATAACTTCCCTGTACGCCGACAAGAATTACACGGCAATTCGAATGCACGCGTTAAATTAACGAAACCGGTACAGTGCGAAAAAAAAGATAGAGACGTGGCGCTGTTGCGCAAAATGCTAATTCATACAAAAACTTATACAGTGTTATCTAATGACAAATATGAGGCAATAAAAAAAAACAAACTTGCTACAAAGTTGAATGATAAATCGTTAGATATTATCGCCGTTCTATAAATTAATCGTTACTTCAGTGCCGAGTCGAACTTTCGACCGGAAAAATAATTCTTCATCGATCGGCAAAAAGTTAAAGAAACTTGACGATCGTGCCTTCGGTTATATAAATTGATTAGACATTCTGTTGGATCGTTGCGCAAAGTCTACCGTGTCAAAACTTACGCGATAAAATTATATCAATTAATTTTAGAAGGAATTGTAGCCATAGCTGATAAGACAAAGGAATTCGATCGTTGTACACCGACTTGTTAATTGCTTTCACGGCCGCTCACTCGGATAATCGAAGTGCGAGCGTGAAACACACGAACGAAAATCGTCGCCGCCGAGCGTCAAAGATTCGTGACCGAGTTTTGCAGCTCTCGAGAGGCAAGACTGGCGCATTTAATTTGCACGCTCGCGACGAGGTCAACTAAACGAGAAATAACTGCATAGAGCAAGAAGTTTCCTATACGAAGAATCGATTACATCAGTTCCATGGTCTCTCTTCCATACAACTCTCTAAACTGTTCAACTATCTTTCAAATATGGAGTCTCATCAATTTATTTTTTTATTCTCGCTCCGATCTCAAATTCCTCCGTTCACATAGACTGAGAAGCGGAAACTACTTTCGCGATATTCATCCCAATCGATGCCCCGCCATTCGTAGAAAAATATTTGGAAAAATAGGATCCGCGGTATAAATATATTCGGGAAGTTGATACACGTCTATCCAAACCCCACGGCTACTCGAATGAACGGGGGAAGACACTGTTTCCGTATTATAGATACATATATAGCGTATACCACCCACCTACCACGTGTTGGTACAGCGGATATGTTGTTGATGCCTAGACATTCGCCTCCTCACGTAGGATCCGGAGGTAAACCCATATCAGAGAGTACATCCACGTACCTCTATCAGTATACTACGTTTCTATATAGGCAATGTTGATGTACAACCGTTGTGTGTATATCTATATCTATATATTTACGGAGGGGGTGAGGACGGCGCGGAGTTCTGTGGCGCATTTATGAGGATAGCTTCGGTCTGTCATAGAGAACGCCCGGCGGGCAATGCGCGGTGGACCTAGCCGAAGAGTCGTCGTGCGATATGGATACAGATACCATACGGATATGGGCTTCCAGTGTTTAGGGGTCGAGCCACGGATCCTACGACGACGGTGACGCAAAGGGGTCGCAATTCCCGTTGGTTTTCCTACTGCTCTTGGAGAGAAGCAGGCAATAGTAACGAGCAAGGGTAGCCCCTCTTTCAGGGAAGAAACCACCTCTTGGCCTCATTCGTGACGGAAACACCCGGACATACCATACCGGCTTCAATATTAGCTCGCTTTCTCTGTCGCACTAGCTTCATCTTCGTTCGCGTAGTCTCGTTCTATTTCAACCCCTCCCAACTTATACAGTGACGGCAACTCTGAGTTCACCTGCAACCCGCCTCGAGAACCCACAAAAGGGGATGGTGGAGAAAGACGGAACGGTAGGGTGGATAGGTATAGGTACGGAGAAATAGGTAACCCGGGACACTAAGGGAGGTCTGGAAAACGTGCCCATTGCTCGGCTCTCCACAGCCATTGCTATCCTCCACCCCTCGACATCCCTTCCCAACTCGACTACTGACGCAATTCTCTGCAGCAGCCATGTTTCCTATATTTCTCTCAGAGTTATTCTTCTTAATACTTTCTCATGAGAAAAAAGGTTGGGGAATCGTAACATTGAAGAAAAAGAAATTGTTATCAGTCTCGTACTTTATGAAGTTGAAAAATTCGGAATTTTTTTGTTTTTTTTTTTAATATTGTTTGTGTTTGTGTTCAAAATCTATTACGAAGTTTTAAGGGACACAAGGATAAAGCTTTATTCACATCAGACTGTCCATGAAATCAGTGCACGAGTTTTGTTCGTAGGGAGTTTAACTTTAGTGTGACGATGGCTCGAGGAGACGGAAACCAAGCTGAGTCGTAATGAGCTGTTGCGGTGTGGATCCTAATTAGAAGATACGACATCTCTGGTGCACGCAAAGTTCGAGAGAATCCGCGTTGTAGTGTAATACGTAGGAATACGTTCCCTCGAGATCCGCACATATAGAGTATATATTTAGTCGCTCTCCCCCGACACTACACTCACGAAAGCTCTTCCAGTGCAGAAGTGAGAGTGTAATATCTGACTATTATTACACGAGTTTACAAACTCTGTTATCCAAGAAACCGCGAATACTGGATGCAAACAAATGGAAGCAATAAAATATTAAAGCTTTCATAGCACAGGGGATATTTTGTTTCGTACTCGGAATGCTTGAAACATACAAATACATCGAGACATCTCGTAATGTGAATCAATAGAGTAAAATATCAACGAGTTCTCGCAGAGATCAAAAGAGCGATGTCACGCAGCCTACGCGCGATGCGGCTTCGTGTATCGACGCTCGAAATAATCAAATGTCATCAATATTATCCAATCAAAGTGCAAGAGACGGCGAAGTCCGAGGACGCATACGTAATTGCAATAAATTGATATAATCAAGCGAGCTGAGTGCAAAACGGAGTGAACAAAACTTGCCAATCCTGTCGTTCTAAAACCGAAACGCGCGTGTCGATGTTTTGCATCCATCGAGTCGAAATAAATATCTCTGCGACAACGTCGTTGCATGCCTTCAGGGACCTCAGCGTATCACGATAGTTTCAACAAACGCTGACTTCTATCAATTCCTTATTCGTTTATGATTTTTTCATTCATTATATCTATCGACCGGCGTCGAGCATCGATGGCCGAACGCTACAACGAAATTGGATACCCGCAATAACGTAGCAAATGGAAAACCGATGCTCTTTTTTTTCATTATTATTTTATTATCTGCGCACGCGATGCCGCAGGACGTGCGCGATTTGACTGCAACTTCTGAAGGAGGAGTGTATACTGCGAGAGATATTGCCAGGTATCCTAACTATATTATGCCGCTGTACGACGAGGCTTTCCACCACTGTATTTGCTTAAACGAGTTTATTATTCCGGTCGATGTATCGCGCGGCAACGGGTGCGCTCGGCATGATCGCCTCTTCTTTTATCCCCATGAAAGTGACTAAAGAGCCGCAGGAAATTTGATACCGAGAATATGAAATGCTGAGATAAATGATTTACTGTTTTTTTCGTCGGATTTTCATTTTTGTTATTTTTTTTTTACGTATTTATACATTTTTTTACAACGAAGTACCGACAATTAGATTCTGTTTTTAACAAGTTTTGTCGATGAAATTTCAATTTTACAAATTTTCGTGAAGCATAGAAAAAAGGTAATTTTAAAGGTAAAAATGGTTAAACATTTTTCTCCGCGAGATTTTCTCGCGTGTTGGAAATTTTTATGGAAGCGCACTCTACATTCTTGCCACTTTCGTACGGAACAACGAGGACCCGAAACTTTATTTTACAGCAACCGCGCGTGAACCAGCGGCAGAATAACCGACACCATAAGCATGAACAGAAAGCATTAGGTGAGCGCACGGAGGATTTCACCCCCGTTGAGCGAAGCGAACCTCAGCCATTATACAACCCATTGGGGATGCGGTGGCTCCCGGAAAACCGAAGAAAATGGGAGCAAAAACAGTTGCGGTGCGACGAACGATGCCCCGTAACGCGACCCTCCGCTCCCGGCTTACCTGCACCGCTCGAATGTTAGGAATATGGCGGCCGCGAGAAAAAAAAAAAAAGAAATTCTCTATTTCAGTTCTCGGCAAAGAGACACTCGGCTCCGCGATCCCGTTAGGTCGTCGCGCTTCTTTTTTTGCCCCTTTCTATTCTGTTCTGTATTTTTTTTCTCTCTTATACTCTCGTCGCTTCACCCTACGCGATAGGGATCGTGTCCGCGCGTTGCCAGATTCACCGGGAAAGTAAAGCGCTCCAGCTTTTTTTTCTCGTTTGCCCTTTCGTCGAAATGAAAATGGAAAAGTCCGGTAGAACGAGAAAAAATCGCGGGGAATTTGTCCCTCGACGAAAGTCGGATGTTAGTGTAACCGTCTTGAAAGGAGAGAATAGCCCTCGGGGGCAACGAAGTGGTTCAAATTTTTGTTGGGGTAAAAAAAAATACGTTTAATCTCGATGACGAAAAAAATTCTTACTCCGCACAGAATTTTAGTAGATAGACGAGAATGATGAGAAGTTGAAAAATAAAAGGGAACCAAGACGTCTCGAAGGAAAGATAAGATTTCTATTGTTTAAAATGCCCCTGTTTTCTCTTGTTTTTATTTTCCGGGATTTATCAACACGTATACAGTTTTTTCAGTTTTTTGAGGCCAAAAAGCTATATGATTGCGCAAATAATCACAAATTTATGGCTTACCCCTGGAGAGGTTTGAACACGCGTATCCGCCTTCTCTGTCTTGTCAGCATCGACATATCCGCCGAGCTACGATTTTTCCATTCGATCCCCAATAAATAGTGCGACGCTTTCGTCAACGAAGTCTCTGCCGATGGTGTACAAATCGGGCACTACATCGCCTCGTACTCGTACCGGGTCTCTTATACTTTCAGGTACGCACTACTGCCTATTCGGTGTGTCAACTTTATTGCCACTAGATACGCCATTTATAGAGCTTTACGCTCGCTTATCGACACAAGAAGTGTAGCCGGGGAGCTTTGCGATTATTTATATTTTTCTTTTCTTCCTTTCGACAACGATGAAACCCCACCCCAGCGCGTCGGCAACTGTCGACGGCGACGTATAATAGGCGAGATATATAGCTTAACTGGGTCAGTCTTAAGAACGCGCGAAACTATTGCTTCGCCTAGCGGCTTGAGCTGAGAATAATTAGATCGCGATGGAAAGTGGCTATTGTGAACATAGATTTATTATTAAATGTGCAATCGATCGATTCACATATTCACACGCGATAAAATTCACTTCAGAACGAAATCTACGGTCGCTTTATAAATCGTATAATCTTTGACTAAATATCGAATGATAACCAGTAAAAAAAAAGGATTCGGTATTTTAATTATCTTATTTACCATTCGACGAATAATTAATAAGATTATTCAATATATTATTAAATGCACAAAGTTGAACATTATACGACGGATCTCGATTATCGATCGAGTTTTACGGGTTATTTTTTTTTAAGAATAAAATTTCACGCTGTTTTCTCAATTTGTTTTTCAGATAATACAAACTCGTTAACGATCTGTGTCAGGGATTGGATTGTTATTACATCGATCTTTGGAATACCTATAACTTTTGGACATCTCAACACGTGGGACTCGCGCTACACGGACGACTCAACCAAACATTGCTATCCTCCATAGTTGGCGATAACAGCGATGTTTGTAGATCGACTCGAGAGTTGGTGCTCCAATAATATGGCGCAGCGACGGCTCGATATCGTCCGTTTGTCGATCGGTCGTGGATCGGAAAGTAATTTCTTATCGGGTGCACAGCCAGCAGCACTGCTCGGGAGCAGAAGCAATTTAATTAAATTCATCCGTGCGCGCGAACGTAAACCTCGTTACGGACGCGGCATCTCGAAGACGGTTCAACAGGGCTTCGAGACTCGGTGGAAATCAACTCAGTACAGTGGAGAGAATCATAGAGCTGTATATGCGCAAGAGTAATATTTTTCTACTTGAAAACCAAGAGAACGCCTACACACTTCTGTCGCACTCTCTGCTCCTTTTACGACCATCGATTCCAACTAACCCACTAACCTCGAGATAAGTGAAGGACCAAGAAAACACAACATAGAGACCACGCGTGATTTATTTATTTCCCGTGTGGAAGTACACCGCCTGTCGATATAACGAATTTGACGTTCGAACTTTTGAAAATATACGTAGAAAAAAAAGAAAACATTGAACGCGTGCGCGTAAAATGATGTCACGAGAGTTTCGAGTGTTGTGGAGATAAAAGGAACTTTATGACGTCAATACAAATAATAAAATTATTTTTCGGGATTTTTGAAGGTGCGCTACGGTCGTAGTACATTGTTTGTAATATTTGTATGATTGACGTTTATTTATTGTTAATATTTTTTATCTGTAAGTAATGTGATTATCGATCGTTTTTATTTATTAATTGATTATTGTTTTAATAAATTGACTTCCGGAGAGGCGGAGTGAGCGTCGCACAGGTGCGACGGACGGTGTGTAAAAAGGGGTAATCGATCTTTATATACCGAGCAAAACTCGAAAGAGCAATAAACTCGTTCTTAATGGCAAACTCGACGAGCGAGTGAGTCAAAGTAGATTTTACTGTCTGTCCCGCGGGCAACGCTACCATCATACAGAAGTAAACTGTTTTCGCCCTTTCCCTTCGGCAACCGTGAACCTTCCCGCACCGAAGCCTCAACGCGGAACATTCACCACACCGGCCACTCTTCCTCTCCCTCTCTCGAAGCCTTTCGATTTATTGCCACTGGAAGATTATACGAACCTCTTTACGACATTCAGAGCTCGTATAACGATAAATATACTTCTCATCGTATCGCCGTCGAAGGAATTATTCTATGCACGTTGCACCCGAAATCTTGCCGCATAAATATCCAACTTCATTTTTGATTCACTATTTTGCAGTAACGGAAAAAAAAAGTATTTTTTTCTCGTAATTTTTGTTGCTTTTATTTTTCAATCTGTTACTTCCTTTTAACCTCGAATATTTTCTCGGATAATGAAAAACGAGATTTTTGTCTCTACACGTACAGCTTTAGGGAGTACCAGAAGTCGTAACGCGAAATGGCTGGTAGCAGGGTGTCTGAAAACTCGATGTTTCTGGCAAACAAAGGTAAAAAAGCGTGCGCTCCACCCGAAACGAAATGGAGGACGCATGTGTGTGTTTCTTTCCATGTTTTCCGTAATACGAGCCGTAATATTGGATCTGAAATAGAGCCCGGAATCCCTCGGGGAAATATGGAGCATACGGCATACGGCATACATGGATACGCGTTTTGATGTTAGCGCAAGCATAGGTGTACCACACCCCCTCCCTTACCTGCGATGTAGAGGTAATTTCGTTCATATCGCACAGATATATATTCCATTCGTATACTTTCATACGGCGCAGCATCAGTTACTCGTCTTATCTATCTCATAATACACTGTGGTTTTCCGTCTGTCTCGATCCTCAATTTCACGATGATTCGCTTCTTTCCGTCGGACGAAAAACGAATCACGAAAGTGATCAGACTCCGCGCGCGCTGTTGCTACGATATTCCCACCCATAAAATCTCGTGAGCTCCGAGTAGATCAGAAGTTATAGACATCGCAGTGTCTCCCAAAGTATCCCTCAATCATCTCGGATTATTGTAAGATTGAAAAAATAAAAATAAATAGAAAACATCGAAGGTGAGAGTGATGTTGAAAAAAAAGAAATACGAAAAGCTCTTAGCAGTCAGAAACTCGCGTAACCTCGAGCCAATATATTGAAATCACCAAAGTTTTACAACACTCGGTAACACAATCGAGCGAATACAGAATAGACGAACTTTGCACACCGAGAAATCGATATCGCTATTAACCGTAAGAGAGAAGGAATTTCACTGCTGCGTCGCCAAACTTTCAGCTCGATTATCCTCTATCCGGTGGTTTCGCCAACGATCCACAGAACTCGCGAGTTCGTAAGGAAATTACCATAATTTTCATCTTCGACGCTCGTCGACATAGGGGAAAGAGGACGCGCGCGATTTGGCTTTTGTCGTCTTATCGATGGCGAATGCGCCAATGCACTTTTTCATGATCTAGAAAAATCCTTCGCACGTTCCAGTTGTACACACCGTGTGGGCAATGGTACTCTGCGCTCTTGACGATGTTTCTTCGGGGGGGTTGGGGAGGTCAGTATGGATTGTGGGAGGCGAATCGCATCGATAGAGAACTTTCTCGCACACGACGAAAGGCTTCAATGTGCAAAAGCGCCGAAGCCCCGACATGGTCTCGATTCTCTACTCTATGGTGAGTATACGTGACCACGGTGTAATGAACGCAGAGTATTGGATTGCCGGCGTGTAGTAGTGGGAATAAGACGAGGTGGAGCGTGAGAGAGTCGAGCGCAAGATATAAGCGAGTGCAGAACCACGGCACTGTAAATACGTATATATATATACTTACTTACTCCCCCCTCCCCTTCTCTTACCTTTAGCTCTCAGTACCGGTACCCATAGTAACTTCCCCGTAGCTTGGTATACCTGTATGAACACGTGGAATCCGTCTCCCGAGGGATATCGGCGAGACCCTGAGATCTCCGCTGCCATTTTATCCAAACGTGATCCTTCGGTCAAATACGAAAATTCGTACGTGGCCGAGGTGCATAAGCAGCGAACCCGATGTAATATTATCTTAGCAAAAAAAATGTTCGACAACAGCGGAAAATATTTAACGTCGAAGAAAATAAAGAATACAAAATAACTTCGATAGAAAAGTCGTCTTATCATCCTAAAAAATCGAGAGAAAATATTGTACTTTGCTTCTTTCTTCGCATTACATATTTGCACCTGTAGATATATATGTACATATTTCAGGTGCAGTATTGCCGTGAGTTCACCTCTTATAAAACGCAGATCTCGGTGAGGGCTTTAATTTACTATCGTGCACTTGTCAAGCATCGTGCTTCATTTTTTTTCCCCGGGGGTAACGAAGAAGTTGGCGTGTCGTTCCGACGTTTCGTGGCTTTCTCGTGGCGGAGCCTCGAGCTTCGAGTTACAAATTACAAAGTTCAGTACATTGTGGCCAAAGGCTCATACATATTTATGATGCGGTTGTCGGAGAGCAGCGAGTGCGCGGGGGCGACAAAGCAGGGAAAGAGGACAAAAAAAGGGCCAATGCGGATGTATATGCGTGTGTAGGAAGGCAGCGAGAAAAAAATGCACTACTTATGTTGGATACACTCTGCCGCGGGTAGATAAGCGCGTACTCGTCGGCAACGAAGCATATAGGACCAGTTATGCAGACTACACTGAGCACTGATCGTAGTTTTAACTTTGAAAGAAAAAAAAAAAGAAAAAAATGTACCGTTATTGACAGACTTCTCTCTCTCTCTCTCTCTCTCTCGCGTTCTGTCCAATATATTTTTCGGACCATTTACTGCTGACGCCAATGACTGTACCTCCTTATCCTGTTCATCAAGAACGGCGCGGGTGGGTTGAAATTGGGGCTGCGAGAGACTAAAACACGAAAAAACTGCTACGAAGAGGAGGAGTCAAAGGTAAGAAAAAATATGGGGTTGCCGAGCGAAGAGTAACGTGAACGTGGCGTCGAAATAATTCTACCGTTTGAGGGAAAACGCTCTTTTAGAGAGAAAAGAACACAGCTGTAAACTAACTAAACTGTTCGGCTTTCGGCTATAGCTCATGAGAGTCTATAGTTTTTTGCGTTCAAACTATTAACTGGACAACGTATCCACAACTACGGCATTTAATTTCTACGAAGCTTTCTAATATCTTGCGGATGAAGGGATCTCTTCTACATTGCAATTAAATTATCCTGCCGCGCGTCATTCATTGATAAACTCTTTCGCTTAAAATTAATTTAACGGTGCGCGATAACGAAATAGAGATACATTCCCCATCACGCGAGAAAACACTCGAGCGAAATATTGCTCGGACGACGAACTAACTCGGCGATAAATGCGTTCGCACCCAACGATTAGTAGGAACGTGACAAGAAGCACGTAATAAAGCAATGATCGTGGTTTATGAGGCAGTATACCACGCTCGTCGAGGCATACTATATATAGTGTACGTTGTACTTATACTGTGGCGCGTTATACATATATACCATGTATAGTACAGCTACATTGGCGCTCACACGATTTCCTCGGATGGTTGTGAAACCGCGGATGCGGTTCGCGAACAACTCGACCATCCGCTCGCATGGCTCGCGCGCGCGCTCCTTCGATCCGCCACTTATCGTACAAAGAACACTTTGTCCGCCGAGGTGCCGTAAACGCGTAATGCCTTGTAAATTGTCACTGTGCGACGCCGAAGCGTATTCTACATTCTCGTAAAAGATGATTTAACTGGTCACGGGATCTAAACGATTTGAATCTTTTTTTTTCCTCAGATTTGCATGGAAATCTTGCAATTTATTTTTTATGCTCTACTGCCCTTTTGAGTTCAAAGGCTTAATTAATGGTCATTGTTCTTCATGGTAAAAAAAAAAAACAACAAATCATCGCAAGGCATTCGAGTATTTTCGTCGCCATTGGCTGAAGCACGTCAAGATCCGCCCTTATCTCTTAATTGTAAGGATTTTTTCGGCAAAACTTTATATTAGACGAGTTTTCCTCCTCCTTGACCTCACCGGAGCAACCGCGCCGGTGCGGGCGTCAACTTTGTCGCGTCAAACAATTTCAATCGGGACGGAGCGAGAGAGCTGAGCTTCGAGAGCCGCTCGAGGGCTTTAACCCGCCGGCGACACACCCAAAACTTTTTCATCTCTCGAGTGCTACAGTGGAGTTGAAGCGTATATAAGAGAAGTATCGAAGTAGAATGGTAAAAAAAAAGAAGTGGAAGGAAAGCTGAAGAGGTCGCTGGCAATATCAGATGATTGCTGATGGCGGAGGAGGACCGCGAGGATTTTATGCCGAGTCGAAGAAACCGACGAGACCCTCCAGGGATCGGGATTAGACGTATCGCCCACCGAGTCTTCGAAGTATCATGCTTATTTTTTTTTTCTACGCGAAAAAAAAATAAATGAAGCTTTTTCGTTTGATGAGTCAATTCGTATACGGTTTTCGAAGTTATTTTCTCTGAACGGACCGCAACCATGTGAAACATTTTCGGCCACTTACATAGTTAAGAGGTATACCAAAATTGATCCTTCGTCAACTTCCATAATTGGCGGTGTTGGAATTTTAATACTATATTTTATCTGCCGGCCGGATCGAACTTCGGTCGAATTCGCCGGTGAAAAATATCGTATTGCTAATAAAGTGTATCGCGAAGAATTATCTAAATAGACGAGGAATACGCGACTCGACGTAGATAGAGAGTGGACGTTGGGCACATATATAAATATAAAGATAAAGATAACGATATAAAGACAAAGTTTGTTATCCGGGTAAAACCAGTACCCTGGAAGTTCGTTGCCACGAAATGTAGTTTAGAGACAAAGTCGCAAAGCGAAAGAAAAAGGCAAGAGAGAGAGAGAGAACACTCGTTCGATGTATCGAAGAAGATCCGTTGGCGCGGAGATCGTCATTGGTTGGTTCGAAGAGACGAGATTGGCTTCGGATGGAGATGGAGGTAGGAATCTCCTCCTTCGTCTCTTCGCCATCTGTCTCTTCCTTTCACGAATGTCCTTCAATGTTTCCTTCTTCCTTCTTATTTTGCTACCTCACGTTTCGTCCTCCGTCTCTTTTCGTTTTTCGAGATTTCTCGCTTTGCCTTTCCTTCACGTGGAATGAGAAAATCCACGGAATCTCCAGAACCTTTTACACAGTAGCAGCGGCAGCAGCAGTGGTTTGGACCTTTCGTCAATGTCCTCAACGCTCTGTGTATGTGTGTGCGGCAAGTACAACACATAGAGCGAATCTTTTCTCGTACCAAAGTATTGGCGCAAACATGATTTAGAGTAATGCCGTTGCCGAGCGAAGGAAAGGGGTTGGAATAAAATCCGAGGGCAACCGGAGCTCTCGATGTTGAGCGAACAAATATCTTGATATTTCGCACCGGGTGAACTTACTGCTACTACGGTAGTCACCACGGCGCATGGAATATCTCGACATTCCACGGATCTAGATTTTCTACTAGGTATTCTTGTAGTTATAGGACTCTCCACGGATCTGGTCGCATCGTATCAGCGAAAACGTATATTGCTATTTCGCGTTTCCACGCCTCTTCCCCTTTCTCTCCCTTATTCTGGCCCTCAGCGGCGCAAACACGCCAGCTGATGGGATCCCGCAAATCTCTCGGCGAAAAATGGAAAATATCGAATTTTCTCCGGTAGCTTCGAGTGCCACAATATCTGCATAAAAATAAATAAATTTCGCCAATAATACATTGTAAACAATGATTTCAAATTTTTTTAAATTTATTTATTTACAATGATATTAATCGTTGTGTGCATCAACTAATCGCGAGTCGTCATTTTAATTCGGGGCATCGAAAAACTTAAGAAGAAATTGATTGGTTTTAGGCGGAGCTAAGCGAGAACCGGGTGACGACGAAACTACCTTTATGACGCCGGGAAGTGTTGAGCACGGGGTGCCGTGCGCTGCTGTTGCTGACGGTAAATGGGTTAATGTGTTTCATGGCAACAGGTGGCCGCGCTATTGGACCGCGTTCAACATCGCGGTCGGCTTTACGGCGCGGCTTGAAATAGCATTTGTCGGCAAGGCACACGGGCGCGCCGCACGGTGTTGTACACCGCTATTGCGCTTAGCGCGCTAACTCACCGAATCGTCGTTCAACTCTTCGCCGCGAAATTAGAATCTCGTATCGTAGAGTGATCGACTTCTAATCCGTATGTAAGTGGCGTATGCGCACAATCAATATGGAGTCTTGAATAGCAACGAGACGTTAACGAGAATTGCAGGCTGAATGCGCGGAGCGGTTAACCCGAAGATATCACGTCGATTTTTACGCCAATAAAGTTTTATTCGCGAAGAACAAGCGAATAGCGATTGAAAGAGTTAATTGTTTTTACCAAAGGTAATCCACGATGGAATTTATGACTCGCGGTTTTACTTTTGAAACATCGAAATCCACGAATAACAAACAGGAAATAGCCATGATAATTGCTTCGCTGATCTTGCGAGAGTAGGAATGACCTTGATGTTTTTTGTGTCGAATAAAATTATCATTCTGAATAAAAAATGCATTACTTTGTTGCTAAGCTGCAGTAGAAGACAGTTCAAGGACTACGGTAGCCGAATTGTTATCTACAATTAAATTAAACTACGTTTTGAAACTTCCGTTTCCTTCACATCCTCCCCTCACTTCTCGCAAAGTCACGCACTCGGACGTATCAAAGAAAATGAGCCGTCGTCACGCCAATGTATAAAGTGCGCCGGAGCACGAGTGTGGATAGTCTACTTTGTATCGCGCCGGTCGACTTTCCCTTCTGCTTTTTTTTTAATTCAACGCTTATTATTATCATCATTACCATTATCATCATGCATCGAGGATCAGGTACGATCGTCCCTACTTATCGTGTAAAAAAAGTGATACATCGTCGTTCCCTGTACAGACTCGGGAGGGTTGCGTCGTGAAGAGCTTATCAGAAAGATGATAGACATTACCCGCGAGTGGATTTTTTTTTTCCGAGAAATACAAGATTCTCCTTATTTCGAGAATAGAATAAATTTGCGTAAATTTTCTCTGGTATTCGCTTGGACTCGTTGCGCGTTCAAGAATTACCAGCAGTTTCGCTGACCGGACCAATAAGATTCGATCGTTATATTGCAGCGGCATCTGCAAGGCGATCATCGAAATAGGTCGTAGATGGTATGGCCGGTTGAATGCGAACTGCTGGTCCATTCCGCTAACGGTAACGACCCTCGCACGGGTTCGAGTCTCGGCTAAAGCCTTCAACGACTCAGGCGTGGTCCATCCCTTCCCACAGGAAACTTACTCGCAACTCGCTTCTGCGCACTGTACGCAGTTACCAACACAGACAAAGTGTAGCAAGCGTGTGGGTTTTTATCGACGCATGCGCTCTTCCAGAAAACTTAAGAGACGAAGGGGTGGCAATAGGACGGCCGGAAATACCCGAAGGTAAGATTGAACGGGTCGAGGAATGAGCCCGCCGAATTGACGAAGGGTTGATAAGGCAAAAGGGAACCGGGGGGAATGAGAAATTTACTTCGCTGGGGATAAAGTTCATATTACAACCTCATAAATAATCATTAAGAAAAAATGAGATTATCAAGTCATTTTGTTTTACAAGAAAGTTAATCCACCAATTTTTTTTAACTTCAATATTTTTTTATAAAACACATTTTTCTAATATTTCGATGGATTTATGCTTAGTTTCTGTGTGGATTTACTAATATACAGAAATGCAGAAAATACGAAAAGGGCGCTTTTCGCGTTGGCACAGTGGTTGGCCAGTGAAGGTCGATCCGAGGATCAGCGCTACCGCAGGTAGTTGATGGGCCCATTAGGAGGCTGGTAGCAAGTCGTGATGGGTATCGAAAAACCATCTAGTCGCTGCCGGTAACTTCCATTCCTCGTTCGCGACGGGTGAAACGGAAACTGAGAAGTCACCCCGACAAAGCGTTCTCTCCGTTACCGACCTTGCCATCGATTATCCCCCGTCCTCAAGCAGCAATGAGGACAGCCCTGTATCCCCGGAGCTCGGAGGGTTCGGAGGAGCGACAGCAATGATCAACACAGTACTTATCGTCATGTGCACCCAAAAAAAAAATTATTTTCGAAGAGGAGTTTATAAAAATGATTGCCACTGATAGGATATAATAATAACTGTTTCAAACAAATTATTCGTTGTGTTCAAGATTTTCAGACATGAATGAACAATTTACAAATGATTCACGCTTATTATACGTCTCTCGGATAACTGTCGGCAACAATTATAATAAATTCAAGCCTCATAGGGGGTTGTAGTTGTCGAAGAAATGCAACGAGCAAAAGAAGAGTGAATTTAGTATCTGAACAAAACGATCGCGGCGACAGATGCAGTAATGGATAATAATTGAAATTTTTTTGCATACTGATCAGATCTGGCGCAGGCGCAATTAAAAAATTACACGTCCGTTCGAGCGTGGAATTTCAAGTTGTCTCGAAAAGCATGGCTCCTATACCTCTCCGATGCCAGAGATCGCGTGCAACGATCACATCGGGCGGTGCGCTCAACCTGCCAGCACGCCCGCTCGACCCCTTCCCACCACAACGGCATAACATAATTCATGCAAATTATATACAATCTTACATACCGGGGTCTCGAGACTCGTCGGGCCGAGAGGCGAAACCGTTTCCTCCAATGAGGCACCGGAGGCTCTAATCGACCGGCTCGCGGTGAGAGGCAATCGACGAACTATACACGACGAGACGAACCGAACAGACCAAACGTAACATAGATTCTTCCCAGACAAGAAAATGACGCTATATATGAGATAATAATGAAATGGAAAGGATCATTTATTTAAAAAATAAAATACAATTCCAATAGACAGCTTTTGAATTATCTGCTTTCGTTATACCAAATATGCTAATTTTCACCGATTTTTCACGATTAAAATGCTTCATTGCCGGCTGAATTTATCCGCCAACCAGTGGCAGCTACGAACACTTGCGCATTACGCAGTTTTATTTTGAATTCTCGATATTTTAATCATATAAATTATAGATCGAGAAGTAACAGGATATTTTTTTTTATTCCTGCCGATATCATCGTTCCGCGGCGAAATGTGTCGACTATTTTTTTTATAAGAAAAAAATTGACACGAGGAAACGATATTAATATTATGAAACGCGACGTTTTCGGATATATTTAATTCACGTATTATCGTCACTCGGGTCGGAAAGTGAATTAATTTTTTACAAGTGAGAGAAAAATGAGGTACGAATGATGCAGTGACAAAGGTGGCTACGACGTTTCGACCTCATTTGCCTCGTTACTTTGCGCTAACTGGACACTCCGGAGTTATTTATGAGACGTCGGCGCGTCGTTCACTAGAAAAACTTGCATGGGGTCTTCTGGCTCGTTCTCGCCTCCCACTATGCCGACGGTACCACGAGTAAATAGTTACAAATTCAAGAACGACGCTCGAGGAACTTGTCAACCCCTCTCGAGAGTATCGCATAAATAATCGAATTTGCCTGTGACAAGTTGAAATTGTTACAAAGTATGGTAGTGTGGGCAACATATGTTACGAGAGGCGTCGGTTTTCGTAGTCCTGGAGGTCGAAAAAAAAAATATATATATATATGAAAGAAACCTCGTCGAGTCGACGAGGGTTCGTGGAGCACGCGAGAAAAATGTCTGGAAGAATGGTAAATGGAAGAACCACGTGAAAAGGGACGGCCTCATGAAAAATGGGGTGGAACAGCGAGACTTTTTCTCTGATTGCCCAGGCGAAAGAAGATACTGCATTTATGAATTTTTTTTTATTTTTTTCGTCAATCTTCGGCGCCTATTCTCCGTCGTCGCCATTTCTCCAGTATTTCGAGACGAAATCTGATTTAAGTTTATTAAAATAAAATATCTTTGCACTCGACATTTTTTAAAGTTTTCATTGACTTTGAATAAACAAGGTAGCAGACAATTTTTATGCGAAATTGTTTTTCACAAACATAGGCAAAGCAGTCTGAAAAATTAATTCTCTTTTTCACTTCATCGTCCAACTGACTCTGCTCTCCACTGAACCCAAAAACCCTCTCAGCTTTCGCGGCAAAATACATATACTTTTTTTCTCAACCCATTTGACCCGACACCATTTTTTTTTGTGCCCTGTTACATTCTCGCTCTCTCGTCTTCTCGCGCTGTCGTCGTAACGCCCACAGGGCCTTGTGGCACATGGCCGCGTCTACTTTTGTCCTTTAGAGCAAAAATTAAATGACACTTTCCAGAGTATCTCGTTGTCCCCAAGAATTCACATATACAGCAATAATTTATCAAGATAAAAAAAAAAAACATGTAGCAACTTACGAAAAAAAAAATGTCCATTTCGATGTATCGAAAGATTTCTGTACTGTAAATCGTATAAAACTTCATGACTTTTTGTCAAAAAGCTTTTCTATCTATTCGTGTATCTATATCGAAACCGTTCTAAAATTCTTCACAGAGAGTACAAAAACAGTTTCAACATCTCATACATATTTCATATTCGTTATCACGCATCTCCTCCCTTTACCGATCTCGTACGCTTGAGCGGTTCTCGCCGTGCAGATCCTCAGCGGAGATCGAAAGAAGTTGCAAATTTTGTTGCGAGCGAAAAGGTTGGTGCAATCCCCTTCGTGAGTGATTTAAATAAGAGACAAAGAAGCGAGACGCAGAAGAACTCCCTTCAATCATAGTACTCCAAGTGAAATAAGATTGACAGAGAGAAAACACATCTGACTCTGACCGCCGTGATTGCAGGAAAAAAAGCGAGAGAAGGAGAGCGCGCGAGGTAGAAAAAAAAGGATCACCGGCGATGCTCGCGAGAGCAGTCGTTGGCTTCCGTTTATTGCTCAACAGAAGCACTCTTTAAAAACGCATCGTACACTTTTATGGGGCGGCGATTATGCCCTAAACCCGTGGCGGGTTGCAAAGCTTCCGCAGCATCCACAATATGCTCTCTCGTGGTCCACGTCTCGACGAGATCTCCGTCGAGCCACGCAAACAATTCCACATGCATATGTCGGTCCAACGCGCAACCTGTATGCCGATACTACACGCATCTCTGCTACATAATGCATAAACAATCCCCTGTATGATAATATATTTATAGTCGTACGGTCGATTCATCAACGTTTTATAACGCTTACATAGTTATATATCATTGTCTTGCCTTTGCCTTTGCGAAGAAAAAAAAATTGTCGGAGTTCAACTGCATCTCGTACAGATGCTGCATCTCTCGAAAGATCGAACCGGTTATTGCGAATGCATTATTGCCTGCGGTTACAGTTGATCTTCGATACGCTATCGATTACCCATGTAAGAGAATTTTAACCTCGTAACACGTGCATCGGCGAGTTACGCGGAAGCTGAAAGTATGAGCGACAGCTGTAACGATAATATCGCAAGGGTTACGGGTCAAACTGCTTATCCATGGGATCAATAATAAAAATGACGAAACTGAGAACTCGACTCTCTCGCATTTCTACTGTCGGTGTTATTCAATTTTTTCAAACAAATCACCAATCGAAAATTGCTTGCAATTGAAATCGATTATCCGCTCTTCGTTATGATTTCGATGTGTGGTGAGAACAGCGGACGAGCAATCGAGACACTTTTCTTCTCACAATTGTCGTTCATTAGCATAAATTTATTGTGTCCACCAAAGGTTGTCTCGTTATTCACTTTCGACTCGGACCCAAGCAGTCGGCCAACACGCCGAAGTCTCCAGCATGTATTCATGCATATTACATGCGGAGTATTATACCAGCCGCAAGAATTTGCCGTTAATACCTCTCCGCTCCATCGCGCACGAAGTCTGAATTATCCTTTCTCAAGCATAAACCGTTGTTGCGGATTCAAGTTTGCATGTGCGTCTGTACATTCGACGGTCGATCGATACGCGTTGTATCATAAGCTCGCGGTTGAGTATATATTCTCATTAATTTCCGAAGGATTGTAAATCAATCATTTTCCCTCGCGGAATCCATTACGCCGCGTGAATATTTCAAATATTTCAAGGTCGTCTGGTGCACAGTGTGTGTAAAATTAGTATGCAACGGATGGCATAATGTAGCGTCTGACGTATTATACTGAACGATAAAACCTCTCGTACGGTGCCTATAGTAGAAGTCGAGAAAGGTCAGTCTCCCGTTTGACCAACGGCTGTGCATATAGTCGCGCACAGGAAGAAATTTTCTCGGTAGAAAATCACGATGTAACATGTACCCGAGGGCACGCGGGTTGCGACTTAGCCGCAAGTCCGTTACCTGAATGTTTTTTTTTACTCTATTCTACAATCGGTTGAAACACAGTTTTTTTTTAGTTTCCGAGAAACTGACCAAATCGGAGCAAAAACAGTCTTTTCTTTTGCTCATTGTCGTTTGACCCTTTACCGGGCCGGAACGAAGCCGCCGCTCGTAGAAGACGAGAAGATACCGTTGGCAGAAAAAAAAAACGTACCCGACTTCGAAGAGAACTCGGCGCTCTGGCCGCTCGGTGCACAAGGGAACTCCTTCAGCTCTCCGCGAAACTGCTTTATGACTGCCGGTGCGCAAAAAAAAAGGGTTGCGAGTTCTCTACCTCGAACGCTATTGGAAAGCCGGGAATCTCTCGGCCCGAAGCCGTTACGCCGCTTTGCCTGTATTCCCCTGGTACCTCGGAACACAGCCCTATGCCGTTATTACGCGAACTCGAAATGTCGTTGCTGCTGACCGGTGAAAGACGTTGTTTTCTCGCATTTGTACCCGGGCTCCCGATCGCGAAGGCTCCGGACTTCGCCGGGACAAAGTTCTTTAACGGTAGAAAACGTTTGTCGCTGTTGCGCGTTGTCATCGATTTTTAGTTTTATCGGAGTATAATATCGGTGGGAGAGAATATTGGTGGGAGAGCGAAGAAAGAGGGAGATCAATCGGTTGGAATATCCATCGGAGAGATCCTGATCAAGGCAAACCGGTAAGTCCTAAGCAAAAGCAAACATCGCAGGCCTGCGTACGCGGGAAATTTTATTTCGATAAACGGGCGCAAGTATGTATGATAATTTGCGACAATTTCGTTTCCTATCAACGAATAATAGATTTGGGATAATTTTCGTCAGAATTATGGTAATTTTGTAACCCTGAAATTCCCGTACGTAAAAATATTTTTCATCCAACATTGTAATAGTAGATCGTTCTCTTCGCGCAACGATCGCTTCTCTTTGCTATGTGCATTTGCCCTGTTGATTTCTTTATTGCTGTAACAGTGGGATGACGCGCAGTTATTGAGGAATACGATGATATCGGTATCAGGCCACGAATCGGTCGGTCTATATATATATATTTTTATTTTTTGTGAAATCAAATTTTTTTCAAACGGTAAAAATGTGACGCGTCTCCGCGCATACTGATGCGAGCTCTCGCGACCCCTCGTTTACCACGCCCTGACTCGTCGTTTTTCGTCAACACAAAAATATTATTCTCCACACCCACCTCCTCTTCTCCCGTCAGTTTCACGAGGACTACCCCCCCGTAAACGTTATGCGCACACGCGCGAAAAGTTATCACGATACATAGTTTTTATGTAGCAACGCGTATAGTTACATGAATGCGAACGGAAAGGAGAGAGAAGCGAGCCGGTCGAACGTGGAAGAGCGATAAAAGTAACGGGGGTGAAAGAAACACAAGAACGTATCAGGGGGTGGAATGAGAGACATGTAATGAGCGGGAGAACTAAGCGAGACGTGCCGGCGACAGAACGCGGATAGGGTGATGTCGGATTCTGTGACATCGCAGAGATATTTGCCCAATGTTGGGGCAAAAATGGCACGTTCCGAATTTCGCAGCTAAACAACCCCTCAAAATGACGGTGACACTGTGTCACAATATACTAATTTGTAGCAATTATACATATATACATTTAGCTCTCATTATCAGTCCCATTGTTCTTCTGAATATTTTAATTATTCAACACCGAATTCTTTATTCATTCCGTACACGTGTCGATTATATCATCACCTGGTGTATTTATTTTAATTGTTTTTCTCCGTAAAATGGATGGTGTAAAAATTAATCGAGGCTATCATATAGTAAAGTAAAGGGAAGAGATAGGTGTGTCAAGAAATAACGCGAGAGGCGGATCTCTCCGTAATATCTTCATTTGCATTGATGATGCTCTCCGACGATTGGATTTTGAGACCCCTGTCTGTTCGCATCGATGCGGGAACTCGAGTAAAAGCGTAACTTTCGTGGGAGGAGATTCGATTTCTGATATACCGTGAATAACAGCGTTATTCGCCATGATAATAATCGATCGACCGGAGCGTATAAAAAAGGAAAAGATAAAATCGTTCGATGGTGGAATCACAGAAAACTTCGAGTTATTTTTGTTTATATACCAAAGACAGCAGACTAAACGCTGTTTCGTGGTTAAAAAAGCTTCGATCATAGTAAACCTTTCCAATCTCATATACGCTTCATCATCTCATTCCTCGCCCCCCGTTCGGTTTTATTCAGGCTGCTTTCGTTATTTTACGATCTACCCGTAAAAAAAAATGAAGAAGAAACGGATAACGCCTAAAATTAGTTTGAAACTCGTATCGCGACCCACGTGGTTGCAGACAGAGACCCAGCGGGGCTCACCTTATAATTCCCACGCGCGCGTTCGAGCACCCCGCGTCGATTGCTTTTACCTTGACTTTATCTCCAGACTCGAAAAGAAGCTTTAATAAGTACGTTACTTTCTCGCGACCCTCTCATTATTAGTTACCAAACTCTCGTCGGACAAATTCGAAGCTTCGGGGCATTCCACCAATTTTTTTTTTTTTTACTCCGAATATCCGTGGAATTTTTCGATCGTGAATTTTGGTCTCAAAACCACGAGATAAGACAATCTTTCGATTCGCAGAAGGGCATGGGAAGGATTTGGCGATAACGCACAACGGGGAAGGGACTTCGCATACACAGTCAAGTTTAACCACGTCCGACCGGATATCCGGCGTCTACAAGCGTGTAGCCAACGAGCAGCGCGGAACGCAAACCTCGCCGTGTCGCGAGCGTTCTTCTTCTCGGAAATGAATTCCTCGTTGTCGTATTCGTTGAACGTAGCAGATGTGGAACACAATGTGTGAGACATATCGCGAAAGGGTAAAAAGAAGGTCGAAGGTCTGTCGGCGATCTTCGTTTCCTTTACGACGCCGCGGGTCGTTAATTTGTCTCATCTACGAAGCTCCGTTGTGTATCGGTTGCCTACGTAACATTGATTGCTCTCGATGTACGCACGCATACAACAAGACGGGGCTTTATACTCTGCGAGTTAAAATTTCCATCAATCTATTGAAATGATTTCTCCGAGATCACGTATCTTTCTGGGAACGGAAATTGTGTCGCTCGCGCGCCAACGGAAATTCGTTGACGATAAGTTTTCTCACTTTAGGAGAAAAACCTCAGTGAAACACGGTTGAGGGAAGACAGTGTCTTGAACGCGGGCAATTACATCGAAAGGACTCGTCTCTGACTAACTAGAAATCTAGAAGTATACCGGAATAGACGAAGCGTGATGGATCTAGGATTGTGACCGATGTGAGTGTTGCAAAAAGAGAGAGAGAACGAGAACAAGCGAGATAGAGGGATGGTACCATCCCCCTGACGAAATAGAGCTCGAGGGTTGGCGTGTATCGACCGGTCGGCCGACGCGCGCAGCTTCTATCCCTGGCGAACTGAGATACGCGTTGAGAGAAGATCATGGCGGCCCCGTCGGACGCCGAACACGAGATAGCTCCGTCATATATCGAAATTTACAACGAAATAATAATAAAATTTTTAAAAATATTGGGAATTTTGTATCTGTTGGAAAATTAGTTAAATTCTTTTGAGAAAAAAAATTATGCATAATCGGCTTTAGAGGAGAGAAAAAAGGAAATCTCTGCAGCGATCGATCGAGGGGCGTCCGACGGCAGCAAAAAATCTCAAGTAGGTTTTAAAATATATATTTCTCAAAACTCTGAAACCCGCGAGAGCATTTATCTAAGAGCTTTGTTCTCGTCTCCCATAATCTCGAAACTCTTCTGTGTAACGCTCGAAGAGATACAATGTAAATTTGGTACATGTACGCGCCAAGTGTCAAGAGATATAAGGTCTTTATCGTCTCGTCTCCCCTTCCACGAACTTATGACTCGTGAGACTAGATTACTCGGGTGTTTGCAACATAGTGGTGCACACTTAAGCACTGGTATGCGACTGAAGCGCTGAGCTACAAATTCCATTTGCCTGAGGCATTCTCAGAAAACGAAAAATATTGTTTTTATGAAAATTGGAAAGTCTTTAATCGGTTATAAAATGTTAATAATACATCGATAACTATTAAACATTTTTTTTATATCTTAAATGTTTCACAGCTGTATTATTGATGGAAGCAGTTGCAAAAAAACACAAATTACATTTTTCAAAAAAATCCCGAAAAAGTCCCTCAAATCATTTATTACTAACCGATGGAAATTTGCGTTTTTATTTTATTTTTTCCTACTTATTTTTTTCCAGATCAGTGTAATATTTCTCTCAACCTATTATCGCAACGATACGAACCGTCCGTATAATTTCGTGTGTATCTCTTAGCAACAGCATTGAGCAATGATCCTCGTCACATCCCCAACCACCTATATGTCTACAGTATTTACAGTAAACTTCGAGAATATTTCATAAATTCCATTTTGCCGAAAAAAAAAATATTGTTGTTTTTTCCGCCCTTCTTCTTCCGTCTCGGTCGACGAGCGAAGGGAAAAAGCATAACGGATATCGCAGGGTAGTGTACCCCGTGCACAGCTTTATCAACTCTCTGGGAAACTCTGCTCTCGCGCGGCTCGACGATCGCGGGGTGTACGCAAGCTCCGCGGCACCTTTACGACGGTCTTCATATCGGAGGCCAACGGTCCACAAAATTGCAGAGCATCTCTTTTACTCTCTTTCTCTCGTACGCTTCTCGTTCCCGTTCTTCTCTTCCACGATTTTCTGCGAGCGGGCGAGAGCTTCGCGTGCCCCTTTGGTATTGCCTCGAAGCGTGATTGTCCAATCCCGGGACAGACGTTCGTCCGGCGAAGAGGTAGCGAGCTCTCTGTGCCACAGTAGTTTCTTACTCTCTCTCTCTCTCTTACGTTGCCTTCCTTCAGAGTGTATTAGATTGGCTCCAAGATACGTGACCTCGCTGGAGAATCAGCTTCATTTCCACCCGTTTCCCCTGCGTCACCTCTCGCTGCGAACTTCTGTCGTACTCTTCTGCCGAGAAACGTGAATTCTATTCTACGGCACCTCACCCTTCCGCCCTCTTCGTATTTTCTTTCATTTGCTCATCCACGTTTCGGTAACGCAATTTTTATGGATTCTTCATCGTACTTCTGCACCGTACTCCATATTCACGCACACGTGTACTGATATCGTCTGGACTTTCAAACCGTTTTTATTTTTTTTTTTCATTTCATACGACAGAAATAATATGGAATTCAAAGAACTCGGATAAGTGGTCAGTGTCCTCAGGCAACATCGCTGACCCAATTTCCGATCGATAACTCGTAACTTCGCGATTTCTGAGAATAACTAAATATATAACTTAGAGTAAAACGGTTGTTGACGTCCCAACCGATTCGAGGAACGACCGAAACGACGGTTCTCCAAATTCCGCGGAATTTACGTTACGTACATAGGGTACAGCAGCCACGGAACTTTTAGGGAAATAGTTTATCGCGTTTAAAAAAAGAAAAAAAAAGAGCTTTGCGAGAAGGACAAAGCGAGGTGGACGTTTACTCGCGTTACGAACAACTCGTCGTCACACAGTGCTGACTTTTCTCAGCTTATATTCCACGTCAATCCCTTCGCTTATTTCTTCTGTTCAAACAAATCCGACTTGACAGTGTTCTCGAATGTTTACGAGAGGCCAGCAGCGAGCTTCATCGCAATAGGACTCACTCTCCTCTAATTTCACTGAGAAAAGCTTCGGAGTGAAATTTTTACGGCGAAATTCGGAAATGTTTGAAGCTTATACTCTTTCGTTTCTCGGTGAAATGAGAGAAGGAGAGCAAGAATTTTCGCGAATGCGATTAAGCGCCCGGGAGGGTACAACGAAGACGACGACGACGAGATGGTCGCCGGTTTGTTCTGTTCAGCTGTGTGTACAGAATGTCCTGTGTAACTCCGCAGCATTCGCTACAGCGGCCCCGGATTCGTCGATGATCGAAACGCGAGACGGCGTACGGTTGTAAAAGTTACTTCTTCTTCTTCTTCTTCGTTCCTCACGTACGTCCATCGTGAGAAAACATCACGCGATGTTTTTGCTTCTACATCTATCGACGTCTCTTTCTTGCTTCGTACAGTCCAGTGCGATTTCGAGTTCTTCTGTAGAGCTCGATATGTGTTCGATACCGCAGCACGCTTATGCACCGAGAGCCATCGGGGTTGTGTACACGACGCTTTAGGCCAACGTAGCCATTTCTATTCGAACGAGATTCCCATAAAAACGTCTACCCAGTCTCCCTCTCTCTCTCTCGGTTGAAACAATGTTTAATATATTCGCCTCAGCTTTCAACCCTTCCCTTTTCTCTTTTCCTATCTGCATTATACCTTATTTTTGGGTTTATTTTCATTCCTTTTTTTTGCTATTTTTTATTTTTTTCGATCTTTTCGCAAAATGTCCCAGAGGGAGAAAAATACATTTCACGATTTTTTTTTGTGGTCTCTATTTTTCCTCTCTTGCTTCAGCGGGGCTCTGATGGAGGAAAGGGTGGCTGCTTCCTGAATACAACATAAAAGAAGCTTTTCTCCGTGGCAACCCTCTCACTCAGCTCGATCTCCACCCTCCGAGTCTCTTCTCAGCTAGCCCTCTGTGTGATGTTCGCCAAGGCGCATTCGCCAACCCACCCAACCCTCTCCTTCCCGCCCGCTCCGTCGAGCCATTTCCTTGGCCCCGGGGGGTTGGAATTCTTACATTTTCCGCGAGCTTCAACTTTTCATGACTCTGTCCGAATCGTCCTTTTCCCTACCTTCTTACGGCTCGCTCTCTCGTTTCTTAGAGGCAAAGCCCCGTCGGTGGGGGATACTGCAGTGTGCACTCCGTACGAACGGTAGAACTTACGCTCTCTCGCCGGTTCTCATTTCCACAAGTCCGCAAGCTCGAGATCCGCGCCTAACGAGGAACTGGCGCGTCACTAGGCGTCGTGGAGAAACCCGTGTATATAGATATATATCGTATCTACAATGTTATACTTCCATCTCCTCTAGTGCCTTTACTTTTCTCTGTACTTCTACCCTTTCCCGAGATATATACATGAGAGAAAAGCCTGAAAGTCTCGTTGGCGCATCCTACCATTTCGTTACACTCACCGGCAAATTCTCAAGGCATCCAAACGCCTTTTTTTCTTCTTCTCTCGTTCTCTTTTCTTTTTCATACTTTGAAAAATTCTTTTTCTTACCCCCCCGAGCAATCTTACAAAGTCGTGGTACAAAATGGCTTAATCTTATTTCTGATGAAACTTCGCCCGAAGGAGGGATATCTTCCAGGATATTTGTCGGGTGTAAAAAAGTTGAAAATAAAATGAATGCGCCGGGATAAATCTATTCGAATGAGAGAGAAAACTTATGTAATAAATATGTTTATACTCTTTCTGCTTGTCTTATGTGTTTTTTACTTCACCAGAAATTCACAAAATAATAATCCCAAATTTGTTGCATCTGTGATCGAAATTTCGAGTTATTTCGTCTTTAGTGCAAAATAGCATCAAAATAATTTTTAATAAAAAACGTTTCCGGTTATTCTATTACTAAATGCACGTAAATAAAAAAATCGATCTCGACAAGTGGATAAATCTATTTGTACAAACGCTGAACACCTACAGGATAAACATAGACGGATATCCAAGCGTCTCAATCTCGTCGATGATAGCACGAGCATCTGGAGATCGGCGAACCAATCTCAGTTTTCCTCTCATCTCGCTCGTGATGCAGTTCTCTCGGTGTGCAGTGTAAACATAAACTATGATTCAAGGGAAAGGCGTGCCCTGCACGCGCTTGCAGCACCATAGCCGTGCGACACACGAGAGATAAATGATGGGTGGTCTTGTCTTATTTTCCAGAAGAAGATCACGTTCGCGTGGCGCGCAAACGAAGCAAAAGTGTAACACGAAGAAACGCGTGTTCGTGAGACGACAGGATGACTTTGAGTCGACACGAGTCATCCGAGTCACGTGCTGTGTGTTGCACGGCCTCTGATGCCTCAAGTTAGTGCCTCTGGCTCTGGAGAGCAATCGTCCACGACGAAAAGCGAATAAAAAAAAAAAAAAAACGGAAACTCGCAGTACCACGGTATATGGTACACGTGGACATGAAAAGAGGATGGTACACCGGGCGTACGAAAGTGTCGAGCGACAGTGTCGGGTAGGAGCCATTCGTTTATACACGTGTATATACGTGAAACATCGAAATAAAACCGGACTCGTGGAAGGTTTGCTCTCCGTTTTAAAGGGCGAAAAGAGCTGAGCCAGAAAAATAGAACCGGTGAAATGGCAAGAGATAGAAGTGAAGAGGGCAGAAAAAAAATAGGAGAAGAATGAAGTAGGTAGAGGCAACGAGAGAAAATATTGGGACGCGACGAAACGAGACGCGAGGAACTCTCTCCATCGGGAGAAACATCACTGGGAGTACGTAGATATATGGCAACGGCGTTGCGGATCTAATCATGGAAGTTGGACTCGAGCCAAGCGAAGCAAGCGCCAGAATGACGATGGAACATTGGGAGGAGAGTAGGTAAGAACGAAGGCGTAACGAAGTTTTTGGTACGGGGGACGATGTCGATGGATGAAGGAATCCAGGTTACGAAATAAAAATGAAAAAGATTAAATTTTTATCGAGTCACGAATTTCGAGTTAATTCTTTAGAGAATTTCATCGTATTTGATTGATGGGCCTTGTGATCGATGTTCTCTAGAAATGTTCGATCTCTCATTCGTTACGAGAGATTTTTTATTTTTGGAAGTTACAAGGCTCGTGAATAACTTTCGCTGGTATTATTTCATCTTATTAAGAACTAATTAAAAACCGCCATTTTTTATCGTCGTATATCAAGAAAATTGTTAAACTTTTGACAGAGTTTCAAAAGAAATAGAGACGGCAAGATCTATCAGAGAAGTTGTTCGATTATATTCCGATTCAACGTGAACGGATAGACTGTACAGAAGGAGAAGCGAATAAGTCTCGGATCGAGCTGCCAAAGGGTTTCATCAAGAACCAATTATCGGCTGCCCTGAGGGCTTTATCTATCTCGAAGGTTATATAGACGGAAGCGCACAGGCTGGAGCTATCTAATCCGTTTTCAGAAATTGAACGGCCAACGAGAAGGCTATCGGCGAGGGTAAAAAAGGGAAGAAGACAGCGAGCGAGGAACGAAAAAAAAACGAAGTTGAACCTGGCGAGTGCGAGCGAAGGTGGAGTAATGGAAGGGTGCGCTCGCAAGAAGGTGAAAAAAAAAGACGAAGGAAAGAAGAAAAAAAAGGAAAAATAAACGGGAGAAGGAAGAAGGTGAAACCGTTCTCCTATAAATGGTCCCGAGCGTGAGCGGCATACTCTACTCTCTCTCGACCCCTTTGCTTCATCTTTTTCTGTAGACCACTCACTCGCTTCTTGTCTCCCTTTCCTTTTCGCGTGTGCCCTTCTCCACCTACCCCCCCGCGTTCTTGCACACGGCGATTCAATCTCCTGAAAGTTTTCTTGATACGTGGAAAAGAGAGAAGCATATATATCTATGTCCTCTTATCCTCGAAGTAACTCGAGCGACACGGGGGACACACGGATAGAGATATATAACACAGAATGGAAGAAGTGATGAGCTGGAGAGCTTCCATTACCTCCAAGCGAACTCTTTCTGATTAGACTCCAGAAATCGTATTTTTTTTTTCTTATTTTTATTTCAATCGCATTATAAGATTCGTCTCAGTTACGGAGAGCGTCTTAGCAAGAGATACCGGAACATTTCGGAATCAGTCACTGGTACGTCCACTCAGTGTATTTTCCTTCAGAATTTTAGTAGTACTTTGCGCGAAGACGAGATATGCGTGTATACTTCGGCTAGAAGGGATTTTCGTCTGTCGCAAGGGAAACTGAAAAATTCAGCACGGCCATCGCATGCCGCACGGCCCGTTGGGACGAGCAAAAAAAAAGGGTTACAATTTTTTTTCCTAGCGGGCCGTTAAGAGACACAAAGCTGAAAAGTTCTCGAAAGACCAAGCGGAGACTGTTTGTTTTTTTTTACTCATCGCTTGGGCATTGGGAAATTCGTCGTGCAATATGTTTTTCTATAGCAAAGTTTGGTCTGCCGGAGGTTTCGATGCCGCTATGTCGGTACTGTTCTTCTGACGCGGGAGGAATGGAGCGTTGAAACCGGAGCAAAAAAAAAGGGTTAAGCTGCTCGACGCGGCCAGGACACGGGGAAACGGACAGTTTAGGATCGCTTGTGACCGTTCGAACTTCCGGAGCTGTACAGTTGTACAAATCGTGAAAATTTTTGAACGCAACAACAGTCGTCGCTCGGTGTTGCATTGGATAGTATGTTTTTTACTGCTCTTAGTTTTCCGAACGTGACTTGTAATATTCTGAGCGCAAACTTAATACAAATCGCAATCAAATTACGGGTCTAGTGTTGCGAGTGGCAATAATATTGATAACAGTTGAACTGTGTGTCAACGTCCGCGTTTAGCAGAATATTTCCGTGAATACCTGTGTTTCCAGTAGCTGTTTTGGACGAACAGATCGCGAAATCTTGAGAGGTAAATGACCGGGTTTAGCCAACGTCCCATCGGCATTTTTTTAGCATGTGTCACTGTGTATGTCTTTACTTATTTTTTCAATAACATATGATTATTATTCATTATTCCTTTGAATATTGTCGACCTGCGTGCAAATTTTATTTTCTTTGTACCCCTTTACTATGAGATTCTTACGCTTGACACGAATATTCATTATTTTATGCAACAAATAATGTTTATTTTTAAGTAAATAAAATTTTTGAATAAATAAAACAAAAAAATATTTATTGAAAAGTCGTAAAAAAAATTCTTCGATACAACTGTGAAGAATATATCGGTATTGCGCAAAGATAAAATTCCGCGACGTTTCCGACGTTCGATTGTCTTTACATCATTTCCAAGCAAATGATCGTCGTTCATGAAAGAGTTTCATCATGCGATCGATAAAAAAAATGTTACTTCGAGATATGCGTCTTTGCAGAGCCAATCAACCGTTACAATGGAAAGTTCACAAGTTTGTGGGAGAGAATGAGACGGCGGGAAAGAAAAATAACCCATACCCCGACATTGCTGTGTCGAAGACGTACACGTAGTCGCAGTCGCGCTATCGGGGCGTCGTACGGGGGCGAATGAATACTTTTCTTTTTTTTTTTTTTTCATACCCCATCGCGTCTCGGGAGGCCGTGAAGTCGAGCGTGAAAACCGTAATGTCTCGTGGGGCGCACCCATTTTCCGTGGGTTCTCAATGATGGTTTGCCGTAAGGCAGTGACGCACCAAGCATCACTTCGAAAGTCTCTCGTTTGGTATTAGATTACTTCGGAGTCTATCGTGCCGCGTGAACGAAAAAAAAAAAAAAGAATACATTGTCTCGACCACACTGGCAACGGACGTACCGGCGAATAAGCGAGTCGAGTGGAAAGCTCCGGAGAAATTATGGATAGCGGGATCACGGAAGAGGGACGATAACTCGAGCGGGTCGTATAACCATAAATTCGAGAAGTCTCAATGCTCGCAGAAGATTTCTTCCATGACGCATAATTTTTCTTTTAAACAAAATCTGCTACTTTGTAAGATCAAAGAAACCGTATTAGTTTTCATAAGTGAAAGGTCTCGGCGAGTGTTTTTTTTTTTTTTCTGGGCGGTTCGAAAAACGATTTAATTTCATTATTCAGTTCCAAATGCGTGAAAAACTATTAGAAATTTTTTTTTCCACATTGTAAGCAAAAATAATGAATATTTCTATCTTGAGAACGCGATTAACGATGGGCTATTTGGAAACAAAATATTTCAAGTACCCGTCCAACTTCGGTTCTTGTTTTGCTCACATTTTCACGATACATGATGAGGTATTCTTACTTTTTTTTTTTTCTTTTCTTCGCCTATAACAATCCACGTTTTCTTTACTGTCTGCTTTGTTTCACGCTTCTCTTACAATGTTCCGAAACGTTCAACACATTTGGCAACGTCGAGACGGACAACACACGTAGCATCGGGTTTCGCTCGCTTCGTCGTGGATCGTTGACTCGTTCCCCTTCGCGAAGATCACGAACTACTGTACCAAAAGTCTCCGCTTGCCCGGGGATCCTCTCTTTTCCTATTAACGATTTCGGTCACGTATCTTCCTCGCAACACTGGGCTCATTCTCTATACGACTCGTCTTACCGTATTTTTCGCAATCGTTTGGTTTCGCACTCAACACTGCGCCCCATCTGCCTGTCTTCTCTCCGAAGCCCGGAAAAGGCGACAGTATTCGTGGTACGTTTCGCCATTTTACTTTTATGAAAACTACCGTCGCACTCCCTCGAACCGTCGGCTACTGTACCTTGTATTACATTATAAGGTGGATCCAGTCTTCGAACTATAGAAATGTCTGACATCGTCGTAGATATTCTCGAAAATATTGTGTTTCGAAAGTTTGCCAAAAAAAAAAACCGTAAAACATGGTCACTTTCTCGATTAATGATAATTTTACCGTCTCGATCACCGTTTATCTTTTCACCACATCGATCCATTTTTTTTCACTCCCATAGAACTGTATACGAAAAATCGGGAAATTTACGAATTCACAAAGACGCGTCAATTCATAAAATCTTAAAGAAATTACACATTTTTCTTTTCTCGGAGCGTTTCGACTCTGACAACTTCTTTTATGCTTCATTCAATGTGTCAACGAATGAGATATCCACCATACACGCTTCTCTGTATTTCATTCAACTGTCTCGTACCCGCGCGTATTTTGACTGTTCAAAAGTCACGAGACTGTGCGACAGTCGCACCAGTCTCGGGCAAAATTCAAGGATAAAATAATCGAGTTTGACTTTGGCATGTGCGTCTGTATGTATAGAATGCCAAATCGCGTAGTAATCATTGTATTTTATTTTGTTTTTCGCAGCACCGAAGTGGAATGAAGTGGGACAGGAGAATCCATTTGTGGAATATATACGCAATTGTTCCAGAGGGCGACCAACGAGGCAACAGCTCGGCATTGACCTTGAGGCTAATAAAAACCAACGAGCATCTACCAGCACCAGCAGCAGCGTGTTACTCTACTACTTCGAGAGTAATAGTCTGAATCAGCTGACGCCATAGAAACTCAGCCTCCGCGATAAAGAGCACATTCTCGAGACTCGGAATAAAATAATTCTTCGAGCGAATGTACTATTTTTTTTTCTCGGGCCTTAATATAAAATATTATCATGAATTTCCATAAACGTGTAAATTGTGATTCAATGAAGATTTTGTCGTATTTACCGTCGATAATATATGCGCGAGGCTCCCGTTGAAAACGAGTCCGACGAAACTTTAGCAGAAATTCTGCTTATAAATGCGATCAGTAAATTGGGATGATGGTATGAATTATTAGTCAAGACGGGGGCGTGATGACGATGGAGAAGGCGTGCATGAAATTCTTCGTAAAATTCCGGTTGCAATGAAAACGAATGAAGCCAACGAAGAGGAGGCATTCTCTGTCTGCGATGCGACGGTAACCGACGAATAGCGAGGGAGGAGAAACGGAGAGTTCTGCAACTTTGTTCGTGCCGGACGAGCGAGTGAGTGCTTGACGCTTCCCTCGTAAACCAACGAGTTTGTTGCGAGAGAGGCGACGTTCGTCGTTTTATTCCAACGAACGAAATCGCGAAGCAAGAAAAAGATGCGGCGGGTTGGAGAGAGAACGAGGCGAAGAGAGACGGTGGGTATGACAATAAGAAAAGCGAAGCTGCTGACATCGAAGAGGGTTATACACAGTGTGGGAAATACGGCAGACAGAAGGAATTTCTACCCACGGTACGAATAGCTCTGTGATTCCACCTATCCATGTATAAATCGTACATACAGTAAACCGAAGCAAGTAAAGAGAAGCAGCAACATTTCTATCTTTGGACTATATACATATATTATATATTTAAACTGTGAATATAAAACGCTGAAAATAAAATCAACCTCCCTTCGACGATCCCTCTGTTATCGCCTTCAATCTGCGCGAAATGGTTGAATTATCATGAATAATATCGTAATATGAAAAAAAAAAAAAAAATGTCGCAAATTGATGTTTCGTTGATTGCGACCGCTGAACGGTCCGGAGGGTCTTTAAGTTCTGACTGCAATCCGAGTCACGTTCGGCTAACCTACTCACCACTTATGCCCTCATTGCCATAAGTGCGTGCATATAAATTCTTAACATAGTTGTAAGATTGTATACAAAGTAGGAGTAGTCATTGGAGTGCTGAGTGGTGAGCGAATGAGATAAAAGGTTGGACCGCACGACAGTAAGATAGAATCTATTTGGAGGGGATGAAAGTTGTATGCTAGTGGTAGTTTCTACCGATGCAGGCGTGGTGGTAGTATTCGCTCCTCGGCAAGAGGGGAGGGAAGAAGAAGCCGAAGGAGGGGCCGTAGTTCGTTGACGAGGAGGCCGGTAGGAGCGACGAAAGAGACTGAAACAGTGTTACCAACCTGGAGAGTCAGCTGGCAGCGAGATTGCGAGATTTTGTACCGACGAACGAGGTTCACAGGTGCTTCATCCTCCGAGGTACGAGGTGGGGATGCAGACGAACAAGAAGAAGAAGGTTGTCAATCGTCACACGTGGTATAGTTGCACGTTGCACGCACATTCAAGTTCGACACGTGTTTCTCTTCTTCGAACTCAATTCTCAATCACTCGCGAATGACTTTTTTTTTCGCGCAAGCCAGTGAGGTTCTTTCGTTGCTAAACTTAGCTTGAATCCGGTAAGAAATACGTTCCGATAGACATACCCGCGAGGCTACTGTAGTAAACATTGATGGTGGGAGGTCATCAAAGTCACGTGGTCAGTTTTATACTCACAGAGAAGAGTGAAACATGCTCACCAACGACAAGATATATGCTGTACACGTGTTTGAGTAAATTCTATTCTACAACAGGGGAAGAGGGAGAGATATTCGATGGTATACGCGTGCGCGACGACATCACGCACTCACGCACGCGATGCGCACAGTAGTCGGGTATTTATGCGGCGAGACATCGTGCGCGGTGGCGAAGCGGTAGGGAACCCGAGGAAGTTTGAATTAATGTATGAATTTCACGTAGACAGGTTCGTACGTCTGACGAAAGTCTATTCGAATAGTCGAGGAAGAGCGTTGCGGCAGCCACAGGGTTTGGTGTCGTGACTCGCACTGCTGTCTCTCCTGCAGGGAGAGTTTCTCGCCAAACGTATATACAGTAGCAATACACAACTACACAAATAGACGAGGATAAGGATAGCTGTACGTACGTAGTTGCTTACAGGTGGGGAAGCTTTACAGTATGTATAAGAGATCAGCTTTGTGTATAGCCGAGGGGGGTACACGATATGCCCTGTTGCGTGTGTAAGCTCACCGGGGCTGTGCACACTGGACGAGAGGCTGTCTCCTTCTCTCTTCTTTCGAATATAACTTATACTATGTTAAGGGGAAGGGTATACTTTGGATACGGATGTATACTGCTCTGGGACCCGATAGACACGGACACGAAGAGTGCCAACAACTTTTCATGGCTGCTGGTTATACTATATACTGGTATACATACTTCAGTATAGTATAGTAAACTGTAAAGAAATATATAAATGTAAGTCGTGGCACCGGTGCTGCAAAAGGTCTGGGAATAGCATGTACGTTCGAAGGGTGCAGCTAAGATAACTCCCTGTACTACATGTACTTTGCAGGGAAGATGTAGAATGTTGAAAACGGTGAGTACACATAGAAAACACTCGCGTATACATATATACAGATATATAAACGATTGGTGCAGTCGAACCGGAACGAAAGATGCGGATAGGCGAATGAGTAGCAGTGCGAGAAGATTCAGGAAATAAGGTAAGTCAAATCTCCTTAGCGAAGAGAAGCAACAAAGAAAGAACGATAGAGAATTGAAGGGAGAAAGGAGTCGAAACGAGGCGAGTCGGATAATTCGTGCGGTGTGTTTCCACGGGCCGCAAGAGGAGCACTCTTCGTGTTCACCGCAGGATGACGCAGGAACTCTCGCCGTGCAACTCCGTGCCACTGGATGGCTGGAAGGAGAAAAGCGAGGCTGTTCCGGGATACTCGAGAATGTTCGGCTTCTGGTGGTGAGTAAATGGGGTCGGAATAACATTGCGTCGTCGTGGCTGGTAGAAGAGGCACTAGACATGGTGCCTCCTGCACTCTTCGCGTACAGAGAAAACCATCGTGGTATAAACCGAGGCGGTCCAAGTGCGGGTGGGTTTATGGGTTTGCATCCTATGTGCTCCACCGTATCTCCCAGTTATTACCGAGTCTCTCTTCCTCAGTTGCTGTTTTGGTGCCCGTGAATCAACCCTTTTCCTAGTTTCCTACTCTGCTTGATTTTCAAGGGGAATTATGTATTCCCATCTACGACATTTGTGTTCATAATGATTATGATACAAACGAATAAAAAAAAAAATAAGGGCATACTGATCGATGAAACTTTCAACTCTCTCAGAATTATCTACGTGGGCTATCGAGACGTACCTACGAAGGATTAAGCTTTATAGATATTCCCCTTCATTCTTGGAAGCATGCAACTTGTTCCTTCGCAAGAGTAATGTAAACCAGGAAGAGGATAGCGTCGAATGAAGCTTGGTTATGGAAGATAGAAGAAGGTACCTTCCAACGAGGACCCGTAGCTCGCAGTGGGGCTTACTTCTACTCCGAATGCGCGTTTTAGCGAAATTGAGTTCCTCAGTAGCAGCGGTAGATAGAGGAAGAGGGATGGTGGTGGGTCGATGAGGCTACCAGAGCGATGGGTGCCCCTCTCGCCTTCTAGTCTACTACTACTGCTACTACTACTACAGTCAACTATCGTTCTATACAGTGAGTATATGGCCTACGCGCGTGCACAACTATATACGTGGTGTATGGTCGTTGCCTGGGCTCTTCTTCTCGTCTTTTCCTATCCCTCAGCTCCACTCTCACGCCCAGATCTCTCTATTCGTACGTACCATGAACGTAACGAAGTCTCTTCCATCCCCGGAGAGATTGCGAACTATGCTATATACCCGACGATATAGAAGCACCGTAGAAAACGGTATAGATATAGCCGCAAGGTGTATATGAGATTATTTTGATCCCAGGAGGGAAACGGAATCACACTATATGAAAGCCTGCGGCGCGTGGGCACGCGTATAGTATAAACCCTAAGTTTTGAGAGCCGGCTTTGGGCGTTGATGAAATTCGCAAGAAAAAAAAAAACGAAGGGTCTGAGCTTTATATTTTTTGTAGCAAGAGTTGCGAAATATAATATAAGTTTCAACTTGGTTATCTTACCTAATATCGCTGGGATTTTTTGCGGTTCGGTAAAAAAAAGTCTGGATGGAGACAACGATGAAGAAATCTGCGAAGCGCGTACGTCAAAATCAAAGCCACGACTAAACGAAGTTTCGCGCGCTACGATGCGAAGTTCGGGGGAGAAGAGCGCTCTCCGACTGTCTCTCGGTTAGCGTCAATAGCGCGCAACACACAAGAGCATTAAACGCACGCGGCCGGATATATAGCTTAACCATATAACAAAGACTATTTCGCGTTTTGATGGATTTGTAACCAACCAAGTGTACAAACGACGTTTATCGCTGGAGCTCGATAAATAAGCCAATAAGATGACCCCTTAGTATCCATATGCATGTATGCATGTTTCTCTATGTGTACGTGTGTGCGTGTTCTCGCCGCCGCAGCGTCGTTCTATGCTTGCAGGTTGCCCGGCAGCAGCGTTCTCCTCGTTGCTATGGGAGCGGAAATGGCGGGAAGGCGCGCAAATCTTTCCGTTCGGTCGATAAGTCTCGCGACCGGCTTTACCGACCTCGGAATTCCGCTCGCACCCCCCTCAGGACCGAACGGTTGAGTCGCGAAACTTGCGTAAACGCTGTATATTCTCATTCCACCAATCGCGGGGTCGTTAATTATAGATTTTTTTTTCTTAAGACAAAATTGCAATGTTATTTCATTTTTGTACGGATTTTCAGACGGTCAATTAGGTATTTCGGATGACAGCACGCTTGATTTTATAAGTACCTGAATTATCTTATTGCTTGCGCTTACATGACTTGCCGTTGGGCAAAATATCTTCATCATATTTTAATATGCCTGCGGTAGATGTAAAAAGTATTAATAAAAATAAAAAAAAAAATTTTATCGAAAATAATGAAAGATTTGCAGGACTATTTACGTCCTCTGCGAAACATCCATGAATGTAAATTATTTTTAAAAATTGTATAATTATTATATTAATTGTATTGCATTCTTCATATAGTATAGGCGGTTATATGTTCAAAAGAATCGAATCACCGTCGATGAAGTGTTCGGCATTTTTAAAGTAAAAAGGGTAAACAGCTACAGCATCTTTCACGAGAACCTGCCCAGCGGAGTTGACTGAATGCACAGCGAGTTAAACCCGCTACAGTGGAGGGGAAGAGGGGAATGTACCAAAGTATCGTGGAAGGGGGATGGAGCAAGGGAATTCCCAGGCAGACGGCGGCCATGATGCAACAACGTCCAATCGGCGTGCTCGCTTGTTCCGTTACGGCGTAATGGCCGCGAGGCACCGCCCCGTATAAAACCTGGCGAACGTAACGTTCATTGGACACGAGAGAGTTAAAAATTTTATCGCCAACCCCGGCAGTTACACCCGCCTAGGAGCCCCGCCATGAACGAAGGCACTGCGGGACCTGACTATTTCACGTATCTCGCCTGTACCAAAAGAACTTCGTTGGACCTCGGTAAATCGTAAAATCTTGCAACCCGTTGCCTCTAGGTACGCTCCTGCTGCGAGAGTCTTGTCTCGCGTGCCCCCTGGTCGACGCCCTTCGAAACTCTTCGGGGCTACCGATCACTTCCGTCGGATCTCGTTGTTCTTTTTGTTTATTCATGTCTACGGCATGTGTTTTTAATAAATATGCAAATAAACAATATTTTTACAATTACGCTCTCGATCTTTTTCCAACCCGCCCTCCATCATCCTTCTAATGTAAAGAGACGATAAAAAAAAAAGAATAGCTGTTCGAGAACAACAAAAATGCATAGACCGGAGGATAGGCTTTACTTTAAACAACCGCTGATGACACCTTTTCAACGGAAAACTCGTTGGTCCGTTGTTCTTATCAGATGTTCCAGTGTTCAGTCGAGCATTTCGCTTCCGCAACAATTACTCTATCCGTTAGACCGTTCGCCAAACTATGCTATTTTGCTTGAAGTGCATTCAAGCTCTGCACCGGTTACGATCATTGTTATATCCTTCATACGCACTCGAGTCTCATAGCTATAATACGCACAATAGTGTCCACATACACAAGTCCTATCCACTCATCCATTTTTTAAACTCAACCACTTTGCTTTAGTTTGTTTTTTCTTCGCTTTGCACTCCTTTGACAGTAATTGCTGCAGTGATCGCGTGCTAAGGGACATAATATCGTCCAACGTGCCGGTAATTATTTCTGGCGGTTCGTTATCGTGTACAGGTAGTATGCGCGCACGAGTTTCGCGTACGTAAACCCCCACGTCCGGCATGATGACCGGCGATAAGGCACACACAGCCACCGGTGGAGAGTACGGACTGCGATGATTAGCGTACGCGAGTGTGGCCAGTGCGACTAACGGCACCTCCGCACGCCTCCTCGCATGACGTCACGTCATTCACTCGACGCTGGTCGAGCGTTGTGCTCGGATCAGCCAGTACATTCCTCTTCATCTGCTATGTGACTCATGTGCAATATCATTGCGAATCAAGATCGTTTACAATGTAATACAATGTCAGAGGAAGTGGGGATCATGAAACCAGGTTTAGGCTCGATGATCTTGATCATGCGACCGTGCGGATCAAAATAGCATCTCATGCGTACATTGTACTGCATAAACGAAGATCGTAACGTGTCAGAGTCTGTCGTTAACTTGCCACTTGGCAGCCGAAACGAGTTCAGTGATCTTTGAATCTCTTCATTGAAAACATTTTCATTTCTATCAATAATCCTGCGGTGGAGAGCCACTTGGAAGCTGCTGTAGTAGCAAAACCGTTATCTATAATCTTAGGAAGAAAGAAGTGCCGTTCTGCAGGTCACAGATTGAAACCCACACACGAGTGTTTGGCTTCAGCAGATGAATTCAATATGACGAGACAAGGACGCGTACAACGACCCACGCGGGACCTTGAAGACTCGGACTACTGACCATTGTACCGCTATGACCTCACATATTTTTTCCGTTGAAAGGATACATTGAATAGTTTTGTGGAGACAAAAAATGATATCGAGAAATTCATAACACAATTGTGCGTTTACCTTGACCCTGGAAATGGATATTTTGTCGTCGACGAATGTTGACGGTTTATATGGTAATACGAAGCTCGTGACAAGATGTAACTTGAATCAACTTATCTATATTATCTTATCTATATTCGTCGTTTCTACGGGTTAGTCAATTGAAAAATAAACAAAAACTCACCGAAGCGATGAAGAAGAAATAGAGAAAGGGGGAAGAAAAAAAGAAGGAGAATCGATAAAGGCTGCTACCACGATCACTGCACTCTAGTGGACCAAACACGCAACCCCTTCCGCCACCTCGTCAACGTTTTGTCGCATGTGTACAACATAATCTCTGATGACATTCCGGAGAAGCATCGTTTGTCGTTTGTGACGAGGCAAAAAAACACGTTCCACTATTTGTACACCTGACGTAATCAAAGTTTTTTTTATCACGATCAACATTCGCGTCTGTGAACATCCTTCGCGAAGACACTAATCTCTTTGCACTGACTGTAAACTGTGTTTTTCGATGTATATACGAAATTCACAAACAGAAAATTACCTCCAATAATGTAACAGTTGAAAGTAAAAAAAATGGACAGTTCCACTGGGAGTTCGATTTTTATTCCGCACAACGTGATGAACGTATCGTAAGTGTATTCGAAGCAATGGCCGATTTGAGTAATCGTTGCGCCGTCACTGATATAATGAGCACTGGAGAAACGAGCAAAAGAAAGCGATAGGCCGAAAGTGCGAGAAAGGGAGAGCCGCATACGGTACCGGCCGAGCCGTAGGTCAGGACTGCAGCAGCCAACATCAACCCCCTCGACGTAGCACCAGCAGCAGCAGCAGCTCTGCCGCTGGCGGAAGGGGGTGGCTTCGCACCCAGCGTCCGGGAGGGTAGTAACGTTACAAGCCGCCGTAGGTATCCCTCTCTTCTTCGATGTCTACATATGCGCGTCGATGGATAGATAAGACGTCTTCGTATAAAACAAAGATCGGGAAGTGGTAACCACGTTTTTTCTCTTAAGTGAATCACTGACAGTATAAAACGAATTGTTTCCCGTACGCGAATTTCCATTGAATCGGAAAAGAAGATAAGATAAGTTGAACGAACTTTCAACATCCCGTTGAATACCGATGGACAGAGATTGACGCGCGGGGGTCGAACCCGATGACGAGGACGACGACGATGACCGACCATGTGCTCCGTCAAACCTCGCGAACGTCACTGCGCCTGCGTCCACGGCTTCTGACCCTAAAGTAACACGCAACACACTAACTCTACTCGCGTCTTCGTCCACGTCTTCGTTGTCGCGATCCATCGTTGTCGCTTTTCCCCCCTCACGTATGTGTAGCAAAAGGTACGGCTTGTGCATCGAAGACTCGAATGTTCACGCGTGTGCGAGAGCTTCTTGTTTCCGTCTTTGTCGCGCTTGTCGATGGATACGCCATAAAACCCCGTGGAGTCAACTGTTACAACCCTCCGTTCGCCCATTGGTGTGCCGAACGAACGAGAAGCTTTAGTGAGTGATACCGAGTGGGAACGCGCTATATACAACGGAGGGTATTCGAGGGCTGTTCCTCCCTTGCATGTGAATTGCACTCTCTTTGAAACTCCCTTTGTCCTTCGAAAGTGTATACACCTGTATGTATCAGTCTTTAGACTTTGCAGAAAAACGGCGTAACGGAGGTGGTCATGGTATCGCGTTTTCAACGACTCATGAGGGTACAAAGGTATTAATTTGTTTTTAGAATGCAAATAAGCTCGCGAATACGAAAGAAGATGAAGATGGCAGACAGGGAGAAAGTGAAGCGACTCGTCCACTCTTCGTGTCTTGCCGAAGAACATCGAATTAATTTGCATAGTTTATGAACGCGATAGAGACATAAATCTACAGGGCTGCAAATGTTCTTGCCGAAGGAACACTCTTTTCTCGTGTAATATACACCATCCACGATGTTGCACCGGCTAATACACTGCGAAAAGTTGACTAAGTGAGTCCCTGACGACGGTTACACGCATAGAAGTGTCGCGCATATATTACGCTGCCCCTATAGCTGCACCGGGGCATCGACAATGCGAAACACAATGTGAAACAAAATATGCAACTACCGACCGAAGGACTCGTAGGATGTTTATTTCACGTTGCACGACATTGTCGGGGCGCAGCTTGCATTTATTATAGTGTTGTGTCGGGAAGCGTTGAAATCTTCGGAGACAGTCAGCGAGTTTCCTCGAGCCGATGCAGTCCCATGGATATTTACAGATGTATAAAAAATCATTTTACATGAAATGTTTATAGTTTGAAAGTAATTATGTGACCTTTTCAAACGTTATATAAATGATCCGAATATTAAGTCGAGTGAATTTAATGCATATATATTTTTTCCTCTCAACGATATTTCAATAATTTCTTCCAGTTTTCCATATTAGAAAGTTAATTTCATCGATTAGGCAATAATGTTATATAAATCAATCGCTTTTTATTGACGACGTAAAGCGCGATTTTTTTTTTTCATTTCAATACCGAAGAATTGGCAGAGTATTTCTTTCGTCTGCTCGTCGAAACGCGAATATTGTGACAAATGTAACGATGAATGTAGCAAATATTGAGTATTCGTCTCGTTCGCGTACCTATCTATGCGATGCAAACGCGGAATGCAAAGTGTTGCAAAGCGCATTGCACTCAGATGGAGTCTCGTGTGAATACTACGTCGACGAGGTTAATGCTGAGACGACGATGAGCGCGAAAATGCGATAAATCATTCGCATGCGGAACGGTTCGCCACTTTACGCTCGTATGCGTATCGCGTACACAAGATAACGACGAAACAGTGATGTGACGTACGCGAGAACCGTATCAGAAGATACTGTACCGGCGAGATATCATTGGCGCTAATTTATGGATTACTATTTCACGAACCGTTAAACGACCCGCGATAGATTGGACAAGCGGAGGCACGCGACTATTTAGCGTCTCTGAGAAGCGCAAACGACGAGGCCGCTGTTACACGTGCGGTGAACTCTCTCTCTTCGTTTGCTTTGGAAATGTTTCTAAATACTCGCGAACCGTACAGCATGTAAGGGTATTATCTGAACATGTAAGGGTATTATCTGAACATCTATCTAAGTATCCATGGGTGGCACGACTAAGCGGCTGCGAGACTCGTAAATCCTCATGTGAACGAAACTACATATCGGCGGGTGGCAAAGAACACATACAGCGAAGAAATATAGGAAAAGGTACAACGAGATTACTAGAAATCGCTGGTTCCAGGGTATTTGATCTCGTAACGCTCCCAAAAACCCTTCGGCCTCTTGGAATGGGGAAGAGAGAGAATACCGAGTGAGTCTGTTCTCCGAGAACACCAATATGTATTAGAAACGAAAAGGAAACATTCCATATCTCCAGAAAAATTCAAAAGTTGACCTACTTTCTCCGGCGAGGACGGCTGCTCTCGAATAGCTCTCAGGGATGAAAAAAAAACGTCGGTATGGGATGAAGCCGCCATCCCTGGAGCAAAGAGAAAGTTTGACGCTTCTAGAGTGAAAATATTTGGTTTGTTAGACACGAAGCCTCAGGGTGAGAACTCCGTTTACTTAAAATATAATATTTCAAGAAAAATCTTCACACATCGATCGATATTATTTTTACTTTATTAGTATTGGATTGGTTGTTGCGGACGCTAAATTCAAGTCGAAAGCGATCGATGTGGAACTTTAGTCGCGCAAAAAAATTTAGAAAAATAATAATTTCTTCCGATTATCAATTTCCAGCTATAATTTTTTTGACGAAACATGAATTTGTATTTAAAATGAAAAAAATAAAAAGACAGTACATCGAAAAAAGTTTACCAAAAAATTTGGTAGCGCTGTTCGTTTCGACGAAAAAAAAAATTATTGTTCTTAGTCATCGCGATCTTTAAACTATTCTTGAACGGTGACGCTGCTAGAGTACCACAGAAATTACATGGAATTTAGAAAATAGGCCAAGGCACAGCACGAGGCCCTTTCGACTCTGTTGACCGCTCGCCGCTTGGGAAAGCGAGAGAAAAAAAAAATTGAACCCTTTCGAGAAACGAATATTAGCCTCAACGAGGTGAAAGTCGATCGTGTAAACGTGAACGCACGAGTCGTCTATGAGCTCAAGAGGTAAACAAGGGATGAAAAAAAAAATCTTCGACCCTTCCGGTCGGTTCTAAAGAGAAAGTGGATAAGTCCAGTGAAACACGCGAAGAAAAAACGCGACCCTGCTGCCCCGTCTAACCGCACCGGATAATCACAGACGTCGATTTCTAAAAGCGATTTTCTTTTGCCTGAGAAACTGGTACCCGAGGTTAGCCTACATTCGGGGACTCGTCGGACTCTTGAAAAATACGTGAACGTTGAAATTTACGGGATACCGCTAGCGGAGCATTAGTATGCGCAAAGCGTCGATCTTCATAGTGTTATCTAAATATAGATTACATCGCGCGTCGCACGTCGCGTTACTCGTGTTTTGTCGTTTATCGTGATTCTTGACCACCCACACAGCCCGCTCCCGTTTTTTTTTTAATATTAAAAAACAGAATCGTCGTTCGGGATAACATTTCAAACGATTTAAACGATACAAAATTGGAGGGCAATTATCGAGTGTATACTTTAGGTGATTTTTGTTGCATAAGCGTGCGCAGGCTTATCGCTCAATCCACTCTCAATCGCTCGCGTATTTAGCTTCAGGCACGCGCCTACGCCTAAGCATACCTTTTATATTGTGTGTTTAGTTCGACGGTAGTGTTGTTAAACGGGCTGATAAGGGGTACACGAGCAACACGACCGATCAAAAGCGATTATGTTACGCGATAAATCTTCGATTTTTTTTAAATACACGATTGACTTTAAAAATCATTCAATACAAATAAAATTGCGCTTAATTACCCCAATTTAGAAAATAATTTTAATAATTTTATTTCTCATATATTTAATTACGATATTTCATGTAACAAAATACTACAACGGAAATTAAATTCAAATAAATTCTGAATAAAAAAAAATTTTGGAGATTTTTTTACGAGCGTTCCATACTGTCCGCGAATTCTGGAGAAAAAAAAATTGATCGAATTGATTGTGAAAAATAGGGGGAAAAGGGGAAATAACGTTCGAGAATTTTCATCGACGATCATCGATAATAGTGAGAGTATATTAGAGTATCGCGAGTACATATTCAGCGTTGCATCGAGAGCTTTGACGGGAAGAAAAGCGCATGGCGCTGGCGCGAAACATAAATACACGCGCGCACACATAAACGTGGCAATGTGTCGAAGCGTCGGTGTCAGAGTCGCCGTCTCGACGATGGGCGTCCCAGGACTTTTTACGAGCTTCAAGCCAATCGATAGCGAGAGATCCCCTCCAGACTCGCGATGGAGAGCAAGAGAGTCCATGAGAGTCACGGGGGCTTCGCAGCCTCGCCCGGCGCTCGGTTCTCACGTCGTCGTGGAATTCAACGAGATTACTCTTTCGTTCTTATATCCTATGTATATTTTCATCTCTTTCACTTGAAAATAATGCCAATTAATTATCCATATATTGTACGGTTTATCTGTCGTACTTTTGCGGACTGAATGATGCGAAAATTCTCGGCGCAACCCTCGGAGGGAGTCTAATTAGCGAATACTTTTACTGTGATTTGTCTTCAATCCTTTCCTTCTCTTTTCCTCTTCATTCGTTTTATTCGCGCGTTTCTTTTGCATTTTTTTTCTATTCTACATAACTACTTTGTTAAAATATTTTTATCGGCACTGCAGCTCAACGTCTGCAGGATTACTGAACCACAAGCTTATCGCGATCCTTACGCCTAACCTTCATGGATGCTGTGGTATTATTATTGTACCTCCACAGAGCCCTCCGGCAATGCTGAAGACGAGGATGGAGAGAGAAAACCCAGAGAAAGGTGGAGCCTAACCTAACGCAACGTTGAAATAATCGATGGCTATGGAGACGTAGCCTCGAGATATCGAGACAGTTAAAACGAAGCTATTTCCTTCATCTCGAATGTACGATCTTTCCTGTTGCTTGACGCTTCTTCTCCATTTACCGTTTGTTTACTACACTGTTACCGACTTCATCGTTCTTACAACTACTGATCATTCCTTCGTCGTTCGGAAATATTTTGCAGTATTCACATATACATCCGGTATGCATGCAGTTGGAATGTCCTAATGTATCGCGAGAGTTTTGTCGAGTACCGGGATATTTTATGATAATCCATGCAACAAAAACCATATAACATTTTCGTGCATTTGTAATAGTCATTTTTTCTTACATAGTCATTTTCTTAAATAGTCATTTAGTCTTACATTGACAAATTTAAACATTTACCGAACTAAAGAAAAAGCCGTTAATTTTGCAACAATGTAATTTAACCTTCAGAAACTACGCGATTTTTTTTCAACGAAATTACTCGACAAAAAAAACTTAAAAGAACCAAATATTTGATTACGTCAACTCGAGTATCGGAAAAATTTGGTTTTTGCGACGGGAAAAAAAGAAAAAAAAATCGCGAAAGTTACATAGCCTCAAAATTTTCGTGAATCGCTTACCGAGAAGCCCGTAGTCGTTTCCATCGTCGAAGAATTCGCTCCTGTCATCGTTGAATCTTCCGTCTTTTTCTCCTCCTTCACACATTTCTCTCAGGATCATCGTGAATCACATTCGCGTCACCAAACACTCGACGATCTTTGGCGATCGAAAATTAAAGCGAAACAAAATGAAAAACGAAGCGTAACGAAACACGAGGCTCCCGACCGGTCGATAGCACGCGGCCGCGACGAACGTCAGACTGTTACCAACGATAAGACGAAAGCCGACAGTCCGATATACACACACACACGCGAGAGTTCTTACACGATTTCGCCATTTACCGCGTACAGCAAGATATTTAATTGTGTATAACCCCTACGTATCTATTATAGCACCGCGATTTGTAGTACAAGAATACATGTGTATGACTGACATTGCCACACATAAGTAACAAAATCAACGTACGCGATTACGAATTAATCGAAAGCTACGTTCACCCGACGACGTTTTCGACACGCCTGTGGCTCCGTAGCACGTGCACGGGGTTTGTAGAACGCACGCACATGCACTCCTCTGTTTGTCTCTCAAGTCTCTCCGGGTTTTCGCGTTTGCAGGCACACAGCGCGAATAGGTTATAATACCATCGAGTCTCAACGTCCGCCCGGCTAATCGAAATACATTTGCGATTGATATTCGTACGAAAATAATTACGAAAAAAAAATAGGCGAAAAAATCGTCTGCAATCACGGAGGATCGCGATACCGTTCGCGCAACGAGTTGTGTTCGAAAAAATCTTTTGTGCAACTTTGTCGTGTTGCGTTGCAGATAAACCCGGCGAGCGCGCGACGAGTGACAATTCTCTCTCCCAGCGGCCATGACGGTACAGCGGCAGACTAGAGAGAAACACCACGGGTGTAAAAGGAGAGAGCGGCGAGAGCCGCCGGCATCGACGATAGAGCCACGCGCGCGCTCACGTCACCCCGGGGTTTGTTCGTTGCCGGGTCACGCGTCGCGGTGTGTACCCATTAGAGAGTACAATCATTTGACAACGGCTATCAACGCAATAATTATAACGTACAATAATAATAAAAAATAAAAATGAAAAAACTTGTCTCAAACGCGACGACGTTGTTTTTGTTTCTACTTCGATTTTGGCGATGTTTTATATACGAGAGATGACCGAAGCACGACGAACTCTTATCGTTTGCTCTCGTTCGTTCCGTAACACTCTCCGGATCTCTTCTGTTGCTCATTCTACTTGGAATAAGGTGGTTAAAGGTCTGTCCCGATAGGGTATTGGAGAGAACCCGCGATATGGCGAGGCAGCCAGCAGCAGCCAAAGGCACCAAGAGAAACGAGAAGAAGCAAACGAAGAGGCGATGGCGAGCGTGCAAACGAACGAACGGAACGAGGAACGAGGTGCTGCGGCGTCGGCGGCCGCGGGAGCGGTGGCGTCGGCAACGGACCCCTACCGGCGCAGCCGTACATCTTAGTATTATGGGCAACTCACATTGGAAGATACGCCATCAAGCATAGCCCTAGCCGGAGCCCGCCGAGAGCGGGCGAGAGACCGAGAGCGAGCCGAGCGAAGCGATTGTAAAAGTTTTAGGGACACTTTGCGAACACCCTCTCCTCTCTCCTCTCTTGGCCGTCCTCTGCCACCGCCGACGTCGTCGTCGTCGTCGTCGCGGCATAGCGCGACCGCCGCCAACGTCATTGCGATTGTGTGCTCCCTGCTTCGCGGTCTATGTGCCTCTGTTCCGATACACTTCTCTTGCTCTCTCCGTGCTTCTTTTACTCTCTTTCTCTCTCTCACTCTTCGTCGTGGTCCTCATGCCGCGCCCTGACTTCCGCTCGCCACTTCCCCTCTCTCGGTTGCGACGTTACTACTGATGCTGTTGCTGCTGATGCGGCTGCTACCGCTGCAGCAGCATCCATGTCCTGCGCCCCCTCTCGCGACTTCGACCTTCTGCTACCCACCGCCTCTTATACCATCCCCCTTATACCGCGACTCGTTCCCTGTCGACTCTTCTATATCGTAACCCCTTCATCGTTATATGGAGATTAAAGCTATGTGTATTAATAGACGAAGGTGGATGTCGAATTGCAGGATTATAGCGCCGAATTTAAGCGGTTCAGCAGTTTTTTTTCTTATTTTACGAAATAACGTTCTCGAGAATAAATTTATATAAATATGAACCTTACGGATCTCGAAAAAAAATCCGAGAGTTGACGTTGAGTTGACAAGGTCAGTGCCAATGGTATTCGATTGTTTGCCGAAATTGATGAAAAAACAAAAAAAATTGCTCTAAATTGTTGAATTCTTACAAAAAGAGGGTTAATTTAAGATTCATTGTGAAGTCATCGAACTTCGAAGATGTGAGAAGAAATCGCCCTTGGTACGAAATTTGGGCGGACGGGATGGAAATTTCTTCGGGGTTCGATGCTGTATAGGACTTGTACCACCCCTCCGTATACCTTTCCGACCCTTCTTCCGACTTTTTTTTTCTAAATCCCTTCCTCTTCTTGTACGATGCTTTCCATGCGCACCGCTGAGCTCCCCTCGATCGAAAGAAGAACGGAATGGCGTGAGAGGAGAAACAGTATGACGAGAGGGGCTGGTATACTGTAGTACACGATTGCAGCATGGGATGAAGTTCCCTTATAGGTACATATAGCAAGGTCGACGAAGAACCGACGCTGTACAGTGGCGCCCTCCGATCGCTAAAGTAAAAGAGAACTTTTTTCGCGAAGAAAGGCAGAGGATACTGCAACGTATTCAGCAGCGGTCCAGCGCTGATGCTGCGTGACAATGCAGACGACATTGTCCTTAAGAAATTCAATGTCATCGACACAATACTCTATTCTCGCTTTTCAATAGCTAATTTTCCATTGCGCGTTCATTCAATATCATTGCCTTTCTGTGTATATTTATCTCTCAAAATCGTATTCTATAAGATCGAAAGATTTTTTGTTGATTTTGTTAGAATTTACGATGAGAAAAATACAAATTTTGGACACAAAAATTGGGAGGTGAGATTGTAACTGATTTTAAACTCGTTTACGGATTGCTAGTTAAGGCCGAAAAAAATACGGTAATTGAAAAGCCTGCGGCTTATCTTAGTTCCGATCGCTGGATCGGTTGTTTGGATACCTCGTAGATCTATGCATTTATCGAGTTATTTTCGTCTTGTTGTCCAGTCAAGTGCAACAAAGAGAATGCCTGCTGAGGCTTTCAAATTTTCGCGCGTAAATAGAAATATCTGCCTTTCTTGTGAGGACCGATTTTCGCACCACGATGTTTTTCGTTCCGATAAATCTTCTTTCGCGTATTCTGGTTTTTTTTTAAGTGGCAACAGGATTGTACCTCACACGCTCCAGCGATCTTTACTGTACGCTTCGGTAAGAGATCTTTAACCGTCGGCTCTTCTTTCGTTACTCGCGGATTAATGTCTCAGCTTTCTCATAGCTTCGAAATTTCACGGCATTACCTATCTAAACGTCGATTGATTAAACGAATCAGTGTCGCGAGTCCGAAATTAAACGGTATAAGAACCGCAAGTAAATCTGAACTCAACGCTTTCGTTTACGAGAACAATCTGATTGGCAGTAAAGAGCTGTTTTTATCATAAAAGACCGCAGAATCGCACGAGAAGATCGAAATAATTTTTTTTATAATCAATACAAAGAAATTCCTATCGATATTACGTACCGATTATTATTGTCTCCGTTTAATGATTCACAGCCGACTTAACATCGAAAGTTTGTGAGAACAATCGCGACGTTTTTAACTATAACTCCGAACGAATCCTCCTCGAGGATCAGCCGGTGCGTATCGACTGCGCCATTTCAAAGAAGATGCTGAGCAAAGTGTTAGAGACTCTCTCGCCACCATTGCGGTCGGCTCATTGCCGGACTGCGGGATAGACCGGTGAACGAAGAATTCCTTTCTCTTCCCGAAAAAAAAACTCTATTAGTATCTCGAAAATTAATCACACGAGATATTAGCTGTACGCATTAAGAGAGACGGAGCGACTAGGTGGGAGGCGAAGAATGGACGCGCTTCGGACGGAGTGATGAATAAATGAGGAGGCAGACTTCCCGGAACGATGGACCAACGCGCGAGGGTGTAGCATCGTCCTTTCTTCGTTCTAAACGACCAACACTTCGATGAATATCTTTCTCTATTGCTTCCCATCTTCTATATACATATGAAAACGATTGTTTTTTTTTTGCGAAGACGAAAGAAATGTCGGGAGTAGACATAGCCGTGGAATTGCCGGGTGGAGAACCGACAAGGACGATTCAAGCGTTCTTGGACAGTGAGTCCCGGGCGGTCTTTCCATTTCTTCCTCTTACTTCTTTCCCATCATGTTTTTTCGTTTTTTTTAGTTCTTTTTCCTTTCCTCCTGTTCACTGTCCCTCCGAGAGATCCTCAGCCGCCCCTCTCGCTCCTCCTACTTCCCTCATAATGCCCCATATACTCGTCAATTTATGCGCCGAAACGTATTAAATACTCGAATACATTGTACAACGTGTGTGCGAGAGGGTAAACCGCTGTGGATCCGTTGAATTTCTCGATCTTTCAAGGCAGAGAGAAGGAGCGGCCAACGAATGGAGAGAACCGCGAGGATGGCGAACGTCCGTACTCCAGGCCAGTATATTAGGGTTTAAATTTTAAACGCTGCGACCATCTACATTGTAAATACGGGTATTTTGTTGCGAGTTGAACGACGATTTCTAAGAATAGAGACCCAAACTCCCTGCAAACTCGTGTGATCGCAAGAGAAATACGAATAAGAGAGAGAAAGATGTATCAAAGAGGGGAAGAATTTTTGTTCGAAGATTTCGAGATGGTGGATATGATGTCTTTCTTCGTCTCGTATTCGCTGTCGAGTTTCTTTCATTCACTCCCCCTCGGAACTTCATCATCCCATCTTATTACTTCGCCGGATTACATTTTCCTCGCGACTCTTTACATTTTATTCCGGACGCGTTTGTTTTTTACTGTTTTTTTGTAATAATATAAAAATTCTTGAACTCGTACTCGAGGAGCGCTAAAAGACGACCGTGACAGCGGCTTTCGTGTATTATTTTTGGAACTTCAGGCCCCCGGGAATTTGTAAGAAAAACGTGTGTTGCTCTGCATTTATACAAGCAACGAGCCCTGGTAAGCAACGTGGATCAGAGCCGTTCGTTAAACAGGGACAGCCGCTTACGCACCGCTCGAAGATCCATTCTATTCTACGATGGCGTTGATCCAGCTGACGCGCGGTTCATCTTCGAGACTCTGGTTTTTTTGCGTTACTCCGGGGATCGTAAAGTCCGTAAACGTCGTTCAGTAAATACAGAAGCTCGAACAATCATCGTAAGCGAGAAGAAAAAAAAATGAAATGACTATTCCTTGCATTCGCGACTTAATGCTGCTATTTTTTTATTTTTTTAAACACGATTTTCAAAGACTATGGAAAATAACCGGTCAATACTATACAAAATTCACAAGAAGAACTGATGGCAAAATATAAGACAATTCAAAAATATTTTATATTTAATTTGTAACTCTGAACGAGAGATCAATTTTAAATGGAAAATGACACAATGAATAAGAACGCTAGTAAAAAAATAAACAATAAACAAAATGATGGTTTTTGCAAAGATATTAAATTCTCAAATTAGTATCGAAGATTAAATGAATTGTAAAAAAAATCGACGCGAGGGAAGGTTGATTATATCGGGACATTGAGTTGCAACCCTTGCGCGCAGACTCGCAATTCGCGAAGGGGGGTTGGTTTCCATCGTTCTCTGTTATACTATTTTACCGCGTTTTTCCCTCTCGCTCGGGTTTGCTTCTATATCACTTTATCTCCCTTTCTCGTCGACGTCTCAATTCGGTCCCAAGCTCACGTCGACGAATGCGATTCGAGCTCTCGGATAGTTCTTCGACCCCCCCACCCGCTCAGTTCCTCTCTTCGCGGCACGAATCGTTCTCACTCGTCCGCCTCCTAATGGAATTGCCGCGCAGACTATATACCAAAGCTCTGTCGAAGTGTGTGCATTATATATATAGCACTGTCCATGTACTCCGTACCACACATATACTTGTATATATAATAAGATATAGAGAGGAAAAACTTGTACAGCTAGACTTCCATTCGCGTCTACAGCGCAAACACGTAGAAAAAGTTACCTATACCTTTATTCGCCAAACAGGTTTATGTACTCATGTATATACAGTACATACACGTTTCTATGTATACATGAACCATAGTATATATATGTAGTATAAATGGTAGACTAGAAGCAACGGAACGGGCCAACAGCCTAAATAAAAGCAAACGATCCGTTCCCACTGTCCCGAGAACGAATCTCCCAGCAGCTCGCGTAATCCCCCGAAAGTGTACGCTTCGCTACGTTTCACTCGCTGGCCTCTAGTACGCTCTCACTCTTTCTGTTTCTCCCTCGATCTCTGTGGTGCTCTCTCTGGACCATTGGTACGGCTATTTGCCAACGAACCAGCCAGCCAGTCGTACGGAGCAGAGCAGAGTTTATATAGTACGTGGGTAACCTACCCTCCGCGCGACCTCTGCTCAACCCCCCTGAGTCCGACAAACTCTTCTGGTCTCACTGGGAAAGCGCCTAGCCTCCGCCTCCCCCCCCCCCCCCCTCCCTACACCCCCGACGGTCCATCGGGTTCAGACGAACTCCGAGACGAAATTCAATCTGCCGGACGAGAAATAACGAGATGAAGGACCGATGGGGTGAGGCGCTTCGGGGGTATATAGGCCTCGACGAGTTTACCGAGTTGTTTGCGCTCACCCACTACCATTCTGTAGTATATAAGTATATATCCGATATCGGAGAGAAATATATTTGTTTATGTTTGAGATATATAGAGAGCTTTGTGTTTGTATTTGTGCTGTTCGGGTGGATTCGCGATGCTGCGCGAATGAGTCAAAGGTAAATGTGCTGGCAAAATGTAGCCGGGATTGTTGTATATATAGGAGGCATATATGCCGAGTTTACGAATGAAAGGACGGAGGTTCAAACGTGGGCGGGGGTTTTTCAAATGGAATGAGAAACTCGGGACTTCAGCGATCACCCGAGTGGACGCATTCACCATTGCGAGGATCCGTCGTCCATTTAGAATTTTGTTCTTTTCGTACATTTTAAATCGATGAAAACTCGGAAATGTTTTTAAACAAATATTTTTTACTGATTTTTTTTTTAATGGCGCTATATCCGCGGCGGGTATATGATAGAAAGATATCTTTGAATAAAGAAAAAAAACGGACAGAAAAACGGGAACGGGGACAGAAAAAAAACGCATACGTCTTAATAGATATTTTGTCGAATACTCCTTTCGATTGTCTTACATAGTTGCAAGAAGACAACGTTATTTTTATCGCCGGTCTTCGAGTAGACCTTCAGCCTGTCGGACTTTGGCGTTTGCTACTCTGTACGATAATTTTTTTTGTCAAGGCAAAGATGCAAGTCGTAACAACGATTGACGCAATCGGTACTTAGCGGAAAAACAATGAATCTCTTGACAAAGGCGAGAGCGTAAAGTGTGAGAATATTTCAACGTTGCAACGGATAAAAGACTAAATGTGATAAGAATTTGATAAAAATTCCAACCCCGTCTACCCCCAATTATTTTTGTTCCACTATCGATAGTTTATGCATTAATTGTATGAAACATTCATACGTTCCGCAGTGTCCTCATTTTTTATTTCCAGCAAAATCTTTGATTCGAAATGTATAGAAATAATCGAATGTATTTCACATTGATCTTTGATTCGTTGATAAACGCGGTCAATCGCAAGATTTTTATCCTTTTTTTTGCGACACGATATTCACGCAAATTTTCCTGAATTTCCACCGGGGAAACTAATACTCCGCTAATCGAGGATACGGCAAATACCTGCTGTTCCTAAGATCGATCTTAAAACACGCTGCTCTCTTGAATGTTACTTATTTCACTTCTAGGTAATTATTCGTACGGAAATCGACACCGGAATAAAAAAAAAATGTCGGCTTGACTATCTATGCACGAAACGTTGTAGAGCGCGAAAAGTACTTCGAGAGAACTGATCAGATTAATGATGCTACGCTTCATTCACGGTATTTGACACCCCACAAAACTTTTCACACGCTTCACGGATATACTTCACGATGAAATATTTTATGTATCATTCCGTTTAATTGTTGACACAACCAATAAAAATCGTTATAATTGCGGTATAACATTTTTCGACACGCGTTTACGCATACGGCAGCCAAATTTTGCTGCTGACCACGGACCGGGTTTCGACAAGACTGCGGATTCACGTAACGGTTCGACCGAATTAGAAAGTTACTGGGACGCTTTTCGAAAATTTTTTTTGTACATTCCCGATGGTCGGGAGGGATGCATCGTCCAGTCGAAGGGTTAACCCATTCGAACTTTAGTGCAATATCATTTTTTGCTCTCACCGTCGGCATTGTCGACCGTTTACCGAGCGCTCGACCGTGCAACAATGGCTTTTTTTTCTACACTGTTGTTGGAAAGTTAGAAGCTTGACCCAGATCTTGGCATGTCGCACTTGTACGTTCTTGACGTACAGAGTGTTTCAAGAGACTACAATTTTGTCTTACGTCTGGAGCACTGTAAGACGTAAATCATCAAGCGTATGACGTGGCTATCAGTTCCTCATTACTCACCGATCTAATTACCGATTTATCCCTTTTAAATTAATTTTTAAAAAATTTAATTTCTCCGAAAGACAACAGTTCAAATTGTTCGACAGTAAAAAATAGTCCCGTGTTATGGACCGTCCTATAAGCACGCAGCGTTCCAGCCGCTGACTTAGATACTCCCACAATTACAGTTGTACCGTTTCCCAAGTTTTCTTGCCGCTACGAAACATCGAGGACAAGACCGCAAAAAAAAAAAAAATGGCCGTTCACTTATAAATCTCTGAACTATGAAAAATTATTTATAAATATTCTTGAAAAAATATGTATAAAACGATCATTAACTTCACAACTCAGGATGCCAATGTTTAATATTAAACAACAGTCGTTTGTGTAGTTTGATGAAAATGGCAGATGAGACGACGAGCGGCCGATGCCGGCAGAGGTCTAAGCTCCCTACGTGCCTCTTGCGTTCCTCTCCAATGAACACTGCTAGCTCCGTAATTATCCTTTCCATCGGGATAGCCGCCGAGAGCTTAGAGAGAAAGAGCTCACCACTCTATTGACACAGCGAGAAAGAGAATATTACTTTCATTGCTCCATCTCACCGTCTTCTCGGTTTGCCGTTCATCCGGGATTGCTAATAAAATGTTAAATATACTTCGCACGTTGAAAACCCACTGTATATTTTAACATAGATTTCCGCAGGTAGAGCTCTACGTACAAAATTGCGTCAAGTTAAATTCGAACTCTGATAAATTTGCAATTTTACGTCCGTGAAGTATAACATTGTAGCAAAAAAAAAATACAATTTTTCCGACGAAATAATTGAGAAACAAAATTTGCAAAAATCATTGTTAATATTATTTTTTTTTACTTTTTTTTTGTATTTAATAGATTTCTACTCCAATGTGGAAGGGTACCTATCGTCAATTTTATCACAAATCGAAAATTTGTTTTCGCGGTTTTTCCCTCGTGAATTTTGTATCGTCGAAAACGGTTATTTAATGCACTTACCTACATCGATAATATCCATAATATCGTTTAACGAGCCAATACAGATTTCAACGAGTCTTTACCTACGTACAGATATACGAGTAAAGTTACGAGTGGCAACTTGTTGATCCTTCTCGATGTCCCACGCACTAATGTCGGAAGGACGATGACATTGTCGCCCCTCGAGGTCTTCGTATTCTCGCCACAAATCGTCTCGACGATTATCACCTTTATGGAATTTTTATATTGTAACGTAGATAAGATAATATGCCTTTATTTACAGAGATACACGTACATTTATACATACATTATGTTCGGACAGCTAATCGTAGGCTGGATTTTTTTTTTTAATTAACGGTTAAAGGGATTTTTTCTCGATATTCCTTAACTACTTAGAGCTCTTTTCCCTACGGTATCAAAAAAGGAAATTCTCTCGTTTAAGTTGGATGTGTGTAGTGGATGTAATGCTTATAGACTCATCGCGGGTGTGGGCATCGTGCCTCGGGCCTAAAAGACTCAAAAGTTTGTCTCTACATCGATTCATCTTCAATGCTAAGTATATGACAGACTATCCGATAAACGCGATCTTACGCAGCCACTCTTTACGCGCATCAGAGAGCGTTTCTGCGACATTAATCGCGTTCTTCCATTCTATGTAACTGTTTATCATTATTTACACACGAATTACGAATCATGAGTTCGAACTCATAAAAAAAAAAAGACTTCAATATTATTTTTATTACAACGGTTACTTGTTGAAATGTCGGCAAAAAAAGATAGAAATTATAGGCTCTTTACTATATTGATAAAACTGCAACGGACTCGACCCTCGAGTTAATTATCTCGTCGAAATAAATACTAATACCTACAGGGCTGAGTACAGTTGCATCTTGATGAGTTTTTCGAGATCGTGACGAGTCGCAATATGACCGCGAAGTAACGAATAATCGATAGCGCAAGTCCTTTGAAAAAGCATTTCCCCCGGTCTGAAAGACCAACCCACCCCCCTCCCCCCTTCCCAACCCCCCATCAAAAACTTCACTCCGCTTATCATTTACTTTGGCACTAATTAAACATACTTTTTATTATTGCACTTCGATACAGGAGTGAATCGTTTCTCATTGTGTTTGTGTGCACACGCGCGCATTTTTTTTTTAATCTTTAAATAGTTTTATTTACAAGAAGACTAACTACTCTAATTGTTGCGATTAAAAGTTCGAGTATACTACGAAGAGAAACTATTTTTTTTTTTTTTACGCGAAGAAATCTATAACGCAGCTGAAGAAAAAAAACCCGTGGAATACTTGCCAAAGTGTGTGTGTATTTGTGTGTACGATCTGCATAAATTCCAGAAATCCGTTTTAACTTGCGATTTTTTTTTTTTTTTTCATTTTCTTTTCGATCCCAATTTCCATGTAAATTCGTAACTAGAGGGTTTGAATCTTCGGCTCGCACGATCGTACAGAGGAGACAGGAAAGAGGAAACGGATAATTGTTTTTTTTTTTTTTTTTCACCAATTGAACGCCGCAGCAGGGAGTTTATGTACGCTTATGTCAGAAACGGCTTTCAGCGGATATCAAGACAATATACACATTTAATAACACGGTTGTTTTTTTTTTGTTGTCTCCTTTATGAGTGGATTCATTGTTTCTTTATCATCATCAAATTCATCAATCTTCATCACCATCTTCATTCGTTCGTTATATAGATAATAATAATAATAATAATAATAATAATATTGTAGGTTTCGATAGGTACATACAAAAACAACACACAATAAAAACAATAACATAATATTAACGTGACGCTCACAATAATAATTAATAATCATAATTAATAATCTTAATAACCTTAGAATCTTGTTAAACATTGTCCTCGACATAATAGTTATCACTAATTACAATTGTGGTTTTCATTTTTTTATTTTATCTTTTTTTTTTTCGTTTAATGCTGCAAAAGCTTAGCGATGACTGGCTCGCGAACGTTTATTTCATTCAACGCACTCTCACTCCACACGCCCACCCCGTTCCACATTTATACTTCACTTATGTACCGTATTATTAATTAATAATATCTATCGGCGTGTTACACAATATAATCCATATTTATCGTGGCGGAACTATACAGCATTTGTCGAATACGATTTCCAGTTTCACGGGTCTCGTACTTTCGTTCTTAGTCCTTTTTTTTTTTTATTTTTTTTGTTGTCGTCACTGTTACGATTTAACTGACTCACACGCGTCCACACATACACGCACACGAAAAACACGCAACGCGAGAATATATACTTGAGAGGATTTTTTTTTTCCTCGAATTTTCGTTACGACGAAAAACTCGAATGAAATTTCGTTCTTTTTAAAAACGTTTGCTATTTTGAACTTATAAAAAAAATTCCATTTTATACACACTCCAACGGACGTTCATTTGTAAACATTGTTTTTTCGTCACCCCGATTTTTTTTTCATTTAGTCTAACATATTTTTTTGTCTAACTGGGTTTCATCGCTTCGACGGAGTAATCAACAAAGATATATATTTTTTTTTCTCGAAACTCGCGTCTAACGAAATTATTATTAATCACCGGGTAATTTTCATTCACCTTTTTTTTTCTCTCACGCTATTTGCCCGAGAATATCACACAACTTTTAGCACTTCTTCAACGCCGCGCATACATCTGATGAACCCGACGTCGCCATTGTTGTTTTGCTTTTTCGAAAAATGCATATTTTTGAGTTCAGTGGTAGTAAAATCGAAACATAAAAGTGTAACATGTCAACATATTGAAAACAGATTCAAAATCGTCCTAAATTAACGTTATTATTTGAAAAAAAAAGTACGAGATTCCCGAAATTGACTCGAGTTCATCAGATGTATGTGATATTCCAGGATAAAATAATTCCGAAGCAAAATTGCGAAGCCAACGAAATTTCCTGCACCACGAGTCCGATCACGAGTTTGTTTTTCACCGGTGTGATCATATCCCATCGATTATTATACTATTAATGAAGAAGAAGAAGAACGAGAGTTGCATCGGCTATCGACTACCGTTATTCCAGTTTTCCCCACGATAATCGGTCAATCTTTTGCCGTGGCCCGTTTTTTATTTTTTTTTTTCTTAAGTACAAGTTATTTATCTCATATTCGTTATTATCGACTTATCGACAACCCGTCACGAGTCTCGAAAACACGGAGTTGACCAAATTATCATTAATTCGAGATTGAAACATCGAACTCTTTTTTTTCTTTCTCTTCTTTTTCCCCTATTAAAATTGCATTCATTGGTAGGCGAACGAGTACGGCCGGTTGCACGGTGAGAGCTATACTAAACAACGTGCCTGACTCTCCACGCTCTCTTCTTTTTTTTAATCATCGCGGTTTACGATAGATTTAATTTTTTTCCCTTAATTTCCTTTCGCTATATCATTAATATCTAAGTGTAATTGTGAGTGGCTGGATGATCGAGACACGAAGAGCTCCCGCTGCGCCTCTTTTTTTTCGAACAATTTCCGAGCAAAACGTAGAAAGGAGAGAAGGTCTAATTGTCGTACACCTCCCTCGGGGCGGTGAGAAGCTAACAATCGTTATGAATGGTATGAGACTTTCCCGGTATGAAATGATGAATGGCACAAGCGCTTTCCTGGTATGAAATGATGAATGGTATAAGGAGTTTCCTGCGCAACGGATAGCGCACCGACTTCAGAGTACAGAAACCGCGGAACCGCGAACCCCTTTGGCATTTTTGCTCTCTTTCTCTTACTTTTTCTCCCGTCTCCTCCCTTTTCTTTCTTTTATCTTTCGCCTAACTCCGCTGTCTGTTTGAAGCGTCGGAGCGTAAACTCTCCTCGTCACGGTGTTGCGCACCGAACGAAATGGCCAACGAGCGACCCGATCGCCCCACAGCGGCACTCTGCTTCGATGCTAAGCGTCTTTCGATTCTCATTTTATGTATTAACCCTTTCTGTGGCAATCCCAGAGGAAGTTTTGAAAAAATTAATAATACAACTCTCTTTTACAATCGCAAAACACTTTCTCCCATTTCAACGCCAAAAAAAAATGCCATAAAAAATTACCGATTTATGTAATTTATAACTTTGCTTCATTTGTAAATTGTACCCATTAGGTTGATTTTAATCGCTATAATTATTACTAAAATATTTTTTTTTTTATAAACTCAACTTTACTTTTGTGGTCTTTAGATTACAGCCGTCTGCATTAGTGTCTTTTTCTCTATCGGTGGAATGGAATTTTTATAAATTCAATGCAAAGGCGATAAAACAGATCGAATGATTTAAATCGCCGATGAAAATGTTCACAGAAAGAGTTGCGTCGATCGCTGCCAAAGGGGCTAACAGTCGAAAGTGTGACTTACTTGACGAACGAAAATGCTCTCTTGTTCGGACATCATCTTCCCTCCGGTTCATCCAGCCACGAAAACTACGTAGCGTCCCGTGTTTAGCTCGGCAACCCGCGCGTTAGGACTGCCGAACACGAACGTCGAAGTAATACATTACTCTCATGGGTTACGGTGTCTTTGTGTCTCTCATCGATGAGACAAGTCCACCGATCTGTTTTGTCAATGGGGCAAAGGGGGACAGACGGGGTACAGGGGACGACTAATTTTACACTATTCAATTATAACTCTACGTTCGTTTAACTATATGTATAAGTTGGAGGAATACTATCGAGTTACGGATTGGACAGATTGCTCGGAGGTCATCGCGCACTGCACTGCACTGTAACCGATCCGACGTCTCTCACTCTCTCCCTTCATACACACGCTACTTTAATTGTTGTTTCTTTTTTATGTTTTTTCAACTCTCATTCGCACTTGTATTCTCTCATTTACACGCGCACATTCTCTCTTTCTTCATCTCGCTGTGTAGCGCGGTGCAGAATTCGATATAATATTATTAATTGTCTATTAAGAGTGTCACTCGACAGAGTCTCTCGCTCTCTCTCTTATTGTTTATCGCGCGTTTCTTTTTTCTTATTATTTCGAACCCGCGTTACGAGTTTCATGTGCAGAGTCCAACTCGTTGCTAGCGACGTATCATCATCATCATCATCATATATATATAATATTTTATATATATAAATCCACATATACCTGTATGCATAGGTGCGTATGTGTACTATACTAGAAACGTTTGTTTATTTTTCTCTGGGGTGTCATCGTCAGAAGCTGCATCGTCTTTCTCATCTCCTTTTCGAGTTTCACAAATCTCGCGAACCGATTTCCTCAAGCCGCAAGTCCGTGGCTCGTCTGATGCTGCTGATGGGACACGTGTGCGAGCTGATGATGACTGCTCGTGTGATGCGGATGATAGGAGTGCACAGCAGCCGCAGCCGCAGCGACGGATCCAACACCGCTACCACTGCTACTTCCGCCTCCTCCACCTCCGTTGGTACTTCCGTGAACCGTCGATAGTTGAGTCGGAGGTGCGTGAAGACTATGGCTGTGACTCGAAGCTACGAGGCTATGGCTGCTACCGGTCGCAGCACCGCCAGCGGCACCGGTGTGAATGGACGACGAGGTGTGATTGTGCGGATGATGTCCAAAAACAACCCCAGAGAAAGCCACGGGTCACTGATGATGCTTAGCCGAGCCATTCGCGTGGTGCGCCTGTCCAACTTGTACGTGATGACTCGACGGACCGTGTCCACCACCCGGATGATGATGACTACCACCACCGCCACCGTGATGATTCGCGTTGTTCGCGCTACTGTTGTTGTTATTGTTATTATTGTTGTTGTTTTGTTGCTGCGACTGACGCTGACTGTTCTTCTTATTCTTCATACGACGATTTTGAAACCATATTTTCACCTGCCGCTCCGTTAGATTCAAATTTCGCGCCAATTCCCAACGTTTTTGTTTCGACACGTAGGCGTTGTAGAGAAATTCTTTCTCGAGCTCGAGAGTCTGATACTTCGAGTACGGCTTGCGTTTCTTTCTTACCGTCACTTGACCCGTCCATTCCAATGGATTCGATCCACCCATTCCCGTTACACCGACTCCCACGCCGACTCCCGCCAGCGAACCTGCGGGAAACAAGGAAGATGGGGAGGAACCCCACATCACTTAACACAATTAGTATGCCGATCATTTGTTTTCCTTATTTGCTCGATAAGCCATTTTATTCGATGAATATTGCAATTTATTTTCGAATTAATTGTTTATATATGCTAATTGGGAGTAGTGAAAAAAATGTTTAGGACATGTGATTAATCCCGACGAAACATAAAATATAGCGATGTCTCTGATTGTATATCATTTAATAAATTAATAGATAAATTGATTTCTGATCCGCGATTTAATGATCCACGACTATAAATTAGATTAAATTTACGATCCAATTTTTTGCAGAATTTATAATCGGCTTATCTATAATTATTGTGATCTCATGCGATCGTATAATTTTTCAAAATTTTAAAGTTGTAAATACAATTCACAACTCTATGATTAGAAATAGTAAAGAACTGTTGTATACGATCGAATCAAAGAGATTGTTTTACATTAGTATTATCATATCGGGTCAATTAGCGGATTAACAGAATGACACAGCGGGGTTACGATTAATATGACATGCAGTAATAAAACGATAGGAAAAGTATGCGAGGAAATGTGATATTTGTCGTTCTGAATTCGTCCGAAACGGCGCCAGTTGACAGAGCCGCTATACTGGACCGGTTCTATCAACTTAGCAGCAGCGTGACGCGCGCTGCTCCTCATATCCAACTCTCTCGGAGACGCTTTTTGGTTGAACGGTTAGTAGATACGATTTAGTTGCAAGCGGACACACACGGAGTCTCGGCGCAACTAAGTAAACTCGATACAGTGCGTTAGTTTGAGAGCGACGAAAGCCGCACTCGCGCGGGGATATGAGGATAGTCTCGAGGGGTGAACGCATTCCCTCTCCATTCCCCTTCTCGGCAGCCGAGTGATCTCGCTTCGCATCGTCTTAAATCGGGCAGCAAAGACGAGATAGAAACTGTAACTTGCACGTCCGAGATATGATGGTAAGAGACATTCCAAGACGTACTGAATAAGTATACATTTTCTCATGGCGTGTAAAAACAAAAAGAGATCGAGTTTCGTTCTAATTAGAAGGACCATTTATTCAATTGTTTTCGGGGCGTTGTTCTATTTTCTTGTAACTCATGGTGCTAAAAAATGTACTTTGCTTTGTTCGGAATTTCTTAATGAAAGCGAGAAAAATGGAAAAAAAAAGTCAAAAATCAATTAAAAGATGTATAAACGGATTGGTTATAACAATTATCATGACGTTCAGCGCAATTAGCCTTTCTAATTATGAGAAACGAAGCTGTTTATTTTATCATGACGATGATCCGGATGAACAGCAGAACTCGATCGAGTTATATCGATCTCATTGAATACCTGAGGCCCCCTGATACTCGCAAGCAAGCGGGTTCTTTTGATGTCGGAGATATCATCGAGGAACTCAATTCCGAATATCGACTATATCTATATAGAGTCCGAAAGTATGCGAAAAGTTACAATGTAATAATTTGTATCGAAAGAAAAAAGAAAAAAAAAAGATAATATTCCCGAGCAAATCAACGTATGATATTTATTCTCATATTCGCGGCTCCGATTCGCATATTAGCTCCCGGTGAGTAAACCGTCCCATTTTACTGCCCTCCTCACTTCCCACTGGATTCGCCTCGTTCGCGTCTCACCGTGAATATAGTTTCGTGTCTCACTCCGGCACCCACCCGGGCTGTCTACCGCGTTGCGATTGCCTAAGCGGCGGGAATTTATTGCCCACTAAAACGTGGAAATATGCAAATTATTTAACAAAGGTCAGGATTCACAGAGAAGCGACGAAGGCCTCAGGGGCCCCGAAGCGGACCGCACGAGAACTGCCATCCACATGAGGGGTGGGGGAGACTTCACTTTTAATCGAATAACGAATCAATTAACTCGACAGTTTGTGTAATATCGGTGAAACGTTGTTTCGTGAATGCTATCGTTTCTCCAGCACGGTAATTATTATATCCAGAATCTATGATTAATTGAATTCCGTATTAATGATTTTTCTCGGTAATCGCAAAAAAAAAAATCAGTATTAATGCAGTGCTTCGATAAATAAAAAAATGTCCGTAAAAAAAAAATTATCCACCGGTAACACAATTTTTAATATCCAATTTGTCGATAATTGAAAAATAATGTATACTCCCGCATTGACCGAATGCACGAATAAGTTAATAAATTTCTTCCATCGTCGAAAAGAAGGGTTAAACAAAAAAATAAAAACCAACACGCTAAGCGTCAAAGAAAAGCAGATTTCGAACTATAGTCACACGGCGTATCTAAGCTGTAGGTTCTGGGGATAGCCTAGGGGAGGGCTAAGAGAATCGTATACCAAAGTGTAAGAGGGTTCATCCCGTGAGTGGGGTGGTCGCGTGAGCTCCGAGCGTAATAGCCATTTGGAGTGAGTCGATATCCCCTTCAAAGTTGCAAGGCTCTGCGCTCCGTATACTTTCGTTACAAAAATAAGAAAACTTCATTGTCATTCCAACGAAGAAAACATAATAAAAACTGTTGAATAATTCCTAAAAGAAACAAATATACTCTGTTCTATTTTTTGTGCGATGAGCAAACCTATTATAACCACCCGTAAGCGACAAGGGTTCAAGGGAAGAACGATCAGTCTCGAGTGTTCTTCGACGAGCGAGGTGACTGCAGTTTCAGAAATAAATTCATACGACTATCGCGCGGTTGCAGTCCAAGGAGATCGTAAATCGTTCCGAGACCGCTCGAGTGTAGTAGATTGTGTGTGGGTACGAAGATCCGTAGCGGAGAGTCTCGCTACTCGTCGCGGCCCACTTCCCGTGGCCCCACGGTCCCCTCAAAATACGACAGACGCGAAGAGATAATGCAGCTGCCATCTATTGGCTACAAGGAAAAGCATAGGTCTCACTTTACTCTGTAGTATATATAAGCCTCTACTCCGTAGCATTATCACGATCCCCGTTTATACACGAGAAAAGATCACGAGTCGTTGGACTTCGAATTCCGAAAGTCGGATGGGGATATTCAGTGGAATTGAGCTCAAGCCCGTTATCCGGGCTACACGAAAGCAAGAGATAAAGAATAGAAGATAAAAGAAAAAACGAAACAAGAAAGAAAACGGTTGAAGATCGTCCGAAGAAATCGCGAAGAAAAAAAGAGAAAAAAGACAGCAATTTGAAGTAAAGGAAACGTAGTTGTAGCAGTTGGTAGATCATTGTTTCGCGATCCCGTAGAAACGAAAGGGCAATCGAGGGCAGTCCGTTCGGTACGGAGAACGGGTAAAACAACGACTATACCTACTACGGGACTACTACAAACTCTATATAGTGTCGAGACCGTTAACAGAGGAAGAGAAAACGGAGGCCCCCGTACGGGTCATGGAACGGATCAGCTGATCGGGAGGCGCGCGCCAGGGTTTACGAGTTACGGCCGCCAATAAACCCCGACGCGGCAGCCTTTACACCGCCTCCTCCAGGGAAAGAGGCTATCTTTCGGTCTCTCTCTCTCGTTGTTGCTCGTGCGACGTTCCACGAGTTGGCTGTGATGCTCTTAGAGTACACTCTGGGTAGCCGTTAACGGTGAGACACTCCCGCGAGAAAATCGAGATCGCGCCTGAACGCAAAGATTTATCGGATCAAATGCGAATAATCGAGCGTGTAATTCCTCTGGTCCGTTACGCGATTAATAAACATTGAGGAAAAAGGCGTTAAATCATTTACCGTATACAAATTAACGTCGTATTACCGGATACTTTGTGCAATACCTTCACCGAAGGCAGCAAAGAAATGAAGAGATGGCAGCGGAATTTTTAATGACTACGTATATTAAAAAAAAAGATTGCATTACACCTCAAAGGATAAGCCTTTCGATTCTTATTGGCCGTTCATTTCAGGATCATTAATCAAAGTGCCGTGGGGGGCTAAGGTAAAGCGCGGGGCGCCAGCGTAAAGTACCGTATATATACCTAAAGAAAGACAGAGAGAGAGAGAGGGAGAGAGAACAACAACTCGCTCGGTTGAATTACGAGGAGGAAAAGCGCGTCGAAAGTTTACGACCCCGCGCGTTATACTGCAAGGGTCTCTCGAGTCGAAGAGAGATGCTGGAGGGGAGAAACCACGCGGTTCTGGTCCACGTTGTCCTCGCATACTTTACTTCTCACGGCTAACGCACACATATCGTTTCTGTATTCATGCATATATAAGAGACTATAAAGGATGTGCACAAGGACGTTTGAATGAAAATGGAAGCATTCGAGGATTCTATATCAGTCACGAAGTTGATGCTTACCTGGTGTCGGATATGGACTCGACGTGACCGGTTCCGGTGCGCCGTAATTCCTCAATCCACCGTAACCGTCGTGTGGAAAAGCTCCCTCAGCAGCGACCATAGCAGCCGCGACTCTCCCCCGATCGTCGGCCGCTGATGGCGTCAGGTACGGTACACCCGCTTGCGAATGGGGATGATGATGGACCGATGTATCGACACCGTGATGATGCCTCGCTGTCGCGTACGGCGAATAGTTGCACCAACCCTGCGAGAATTGATGACAACTGGATACGGCTGGATCGGTAGCTACACCGGTCGACGAGCCACCGGCCGACGAGGTAGCCGTTGCCGCTCCACCACCGGAATTGTAAGATTTGTATTCGGACTTGTAATCCGATGATGCGGTACCGGCTCCAGCGGCTGTCGAGGCCGCTGTAGCCGGTGACCAGAAGCTCAATGGTCCCGCCGTTTTTCGGCTGTCCCTCGACGATACCGAGCCTCCCGTTGCCGGATCGGCAGCGAGATTGTAATAGGTCGGTGGGTTAGCGCTTCCGTATGCTTGATGATGATTCAACGGATCTCCGGCTGTGGTGGACGAGTAATGAGCTTCTTGAGGATTGTGCGGACTGTAACTCCAACCTCCTTGGGAACCTGCCGACGAAGAGTGCGAGTGTCTTATAACTCCCGCGGCACCACCTGGTGCTCCTGTTGGTTCGACACACGGAACTTCTCCGTAGGTAGAACCACCGGCCGGAGTTGCTGTTAGCCTTTTCGCCGGTATGTGAAGTGGTCCGGCTGCGCTGTTGCTCGCTACCGAGGAGGCGCTCGGCGAGGTCGAACTCGCGCTCGCTGTTGGTGCCGGTGCTGTCGCTGCTGTTGCCGAACTCGGTGCACCCGGTGAACTCGGCGTTGTCGATTGCTGTTGCTGCTGTTGCTGATGCGAACCTGGTGTCGATGTCTGCTGTTGTTGTTGCTGATGATGCTGAATCGAGACGAGGGACGATGTAGGTGGTACAGGCGGTGGACTCTCCTCGTAGAGGCTGCTGTTCATCATGGCCCACCAGGTCACCCCGGTGGAATTCCCCGCTCCGGTGGCTGTGCCCATTGGCGTGACCGAGCCAGGGTGGCCCACGCCGGAGCCGCATAGCGGCGCGGCGTGCACATTGTCGTACAGCGTCGCCGTCGAGCAAGCCACGTGTTCGGCGATGGTGCAGATGGTGACGATTTTTGCACAGCACAATTATAAGATCGTTAGCCGCGATCGCGTCACGGTTGTCCGTTTTTTCGGATTTTTTTTTTTGTTTAGTTTTTATCGAACACCGATTAGTCCGGATGGACAATAAAATCGATCACGCAAAGTCCAAAGAGATTTTTCGCGAGTCAATGACGCAAAGACGCGAAGTTGTCGAACGTTGTCATAGCCAAGTGTGTATCGGTGTTAATGACGAACCGATGAAATTCGAACGATGGAACACGAGTAAGTTGTGCGAAAGCGCGTGCGACCGGTTTCGAGAGGGGATAAGTTTAGTGGGGAAAAAAATACGAAGATTCGGGAGAGTGTGGATAGAGATGATCGTATGTGTTCGGAGAGACAGAGTCAAATTCGGTTGTCGGGCACGGAGTAAGGAAAGAACGAGGGTAAGAGCGGGACGGAGAGTCAGGAACGTCGTGTGTATGCGAAGGGTGAGAAGGAGAGGGAGAAGGCGATTCGGTTAGCAGCGCCGGCGGAATGACCGAAGGAGGAAGAGAGACAGAAATAGTCAGGGAGCCCAGGGTAGGGTTACCCGTGTGCGTGTGTGTAGGCGACGTACACAACACCCAGAGCGTATGGCAGTGTGAGTTGATGATACGTACGAATGTGTGTGTACGTACGTGTGTATGCGAGGGCGCCGCGCGCGTAGCGCCACGGCAGACAGGTGGAAGGGTGGTAAATAGGGAGGAAGGGAGGTGCGTTGAGGACGACGACGGACGGTCGGAAATATCGGGGGTGGGGAGAGAGTGAGAGAGGTGAGGAATCGAGTCGAGGTAAAACGACGACGCGTGAGTAATCCCGAGACGAGTGGACGATAAGAGAGAAGAAACAACAAAATACGAGCGGCGTTTGACGGAACACAGAGTTGTGTTTAACCACGTGCGATATTCATTCGAATACACGATAAGACGTTTCAAATGTTCATTTTTTGCATTTTTACGAATATTTTTTTTTAGCGGTCATCGATCGGTCGATTTTTTTATTTATTTATTGTTTATCAGATCGTAGATAATTTCCAAGCGGTATATGTTGATCCGGTTGGTGGGTTGCGTTGAAACCAAAAATAATGAAAAAACACAGCGCACTTTAATATCGCAATTCACACACGATGTGTTATGGAACGTGTGAACGATCTGTGTATATGTATGTTTGGGTCGTGTGCACACGTCGTCTTTAAGAATGACGTTTCGAATTATCACTTGTAGTTTGTATTATGTTAGTTTTGTTTTTTTTTTTTTTTTATTGGTTTGGAATTTTCGATATAGGGTAGCACTTGGCAATCTTCGAAGATCTCGAAAAGTTGTTTGTCTCGTTCAAAAATTTTAAGTAAATTGATGTTAAAGTTTGACGTAACTTTGCTTGTCACGATATTTCGAGAGAACGGCGACGACCTTCGACGTCGTCGTACGGCACTACGTGCGACGAGCGCGTCGAGATAGTCACTGGCGGGACAGCGGGAGCGTCCCGCGCGTAAACCACGAGCCGCTTTTCACCACCACCGCCTCCTCCTCCGATGACGACCCTACTGTCGTACTTCTGCACAGCTGCATTACAGTGTCATGTAGAGATTCGCTCGCGTAGCCACCAGCGAATGCGAAATAAACAAAACTAAACTCGCGGTAAAAAAAATATGTTCTCAGTCGCGAGAACACTGGACGAAAAATCTAATCGAATTGTCACTATATCGTTTAGATTCAGAGCACACAATGGTAATTAATCACAATCGGTGAATTCTATTCTGTTTTAGACTGCGCAATGAGTGTCTCGATTGCAAAAAAATAAATACAAATGTCAATCGAACTATTTTTTTTTCCACCAGTAACACTCAGTAGTACAATTATCGTAGTGAGTGAAGTCACGCAGCGAGTAGTCACGGGGTGGATGACAGCACGAGACCGGAGGACGATATTTTTTTTTGTGTTTCGTGTCTCTTTTCAACTACTATACAGCGGAGCTATAACACGCTGTCACACTTCGTACTTCTATCTTGTCCTTCTCTTGTCCCCGTATATATATTTCACGTCCCTTTTCCAGGTATGAAATTGTGCACCGAAGGTTAAAATTTTTTTTTGTTGTTTTTTTTCTCTCTTTTCTCGAAGTATTTATCGTTCTGTGAACGGCAAACCGAGGGGTTGCAACCGTGAATCCGAGAGGGTGGGCTCTCCTATTCGTAGGGTTTTACAATTGATATGACACGCACACGCGGACGCAGTAGAAAGAGCCGCTGACGTTCGAGCCCTCGCACGCGCATAGATTGTAACGAACAAACCCCTCTTTCTTGTCGGCTGGCCTCGCTGAGCCGTACTGAGCGACAACTGAGCACTGGAAGCGGCTCGTAGCCGTCGGACTCGGACGTCGTGCCTCGAGTGGAACCCGAGCGCGATCTCTCGGCAACTTCGTAAAGCGTATGTGCTCTCACACGGCGTGAGCCGCCGACGTCGCCGCGCGGACTTTTCCCCACTCCCGTTGCCGCGGACGCGGCGCGAGCACACAATCTCGCAGCCAGTCGCGTTTTCAACAACCCCCGCATACCCGCCGAACTCGTCCCGTCGACGAGACTACGCGACTCCCGTGTAGATATATCGAAATGAGAACCTGACTCTATATGTTTCCCTACCGCGGGCGCACCTGCATCCCCGATCTCGACCAATCGCAAGACCGATATGCTGTCCAAACGATGGACTATCAGGAAAACCCGTTTTTCTTTAATAATTCAATCGGTTGCCAGGCTTTTTTTAAATTTAATAGAAACGCCCTCTCAGATTTACGACATCGATGAAATACGTTCGCGCTACAAGTCATTTATGATTTGTTCCCAAAAAAAAAAAAAAAATTCTTTGCCGCGTTAATTCGATTTAAATAATTTCCGATCCAGCGACATTTGGCCTTTACCCTTATATTTTTTTAATTGCAAATTATTTCATTTGTAATTGAAAAAAAATTATTACGTCGCGAGATTAGCAAGAAAAATTGAGAGAAAAAAAAAATGATTCGCGTGTCAAAGTTCAAGTGACAAAAACTCTCGATCGTTGATCGGTCGTCTCGTGGTGTCCGCAACAGCATCAGCAGGATTCTCCCGTTAGCCATACCCGCGCGTATACAACAAAACACGAGGCCGTTCTCTCACTGTCTCTCTCGCTCTCTCACTCGAGCCGCTACCGGGGGCAATACGTCACGGGTGTATTGTGCAGTCTAAATCTCGGTACTTTTATGGGCACTAAAGTAAAACGGTCTGACAACAACTCGGGGCAGCACGCCTCCGTTCGGATCACCCGCGACCCACGCACACGCCCGACCTCAACGGGATGGTAGCGCGGCAGAACGCGCGGTGAGAGAAGCGGCAGACCCCCCCGATCCTTGCAGTGGGGGCAACTCTGTCGCGGTATTAATTGCCGACTAACCCCACGGTCCCGAGTTACGGGAGCCACTCGACACCTACTATAACGAGAGACTCTACTCTCGTCGTCGTCGACGTCGTCGTCGTAGTCGACGACTCTCCGAACCGACTCTCACTCTCTCTTCTCACTGCGCGCTATTATATTACCCCATGACTCCACTCACTTCCGACAATCGTAGTACTCGCGGAACGGCGATATCATTCTATTTTCATCTCAATTCCGACACGAACTCGTATGTCGATGTATTACTGAACTTTCACGAAATTCAACTGTTCCATTGCGATACTTCGTCACATAGATGTTCTTTTAGACATAATTATTCAACGTATTAATCGATATCGTTTTTTTATCGGTTCGGTTATGAAATCTTTATAAATAAAATCGAATTTCTATGAAATTCGCAATTTAAATTTGAATCCAAATAGATACATTTCTTTACGTAATTACGCTAAGAATTCCATTTATTAAAAATATTTCGACGCGAAAATCATTTTATTTTTATTCAAAGAATAATATATTAAGTTTGTTGCAAAACAGTACAGTTCTGTGTTAAAGACTCGCGTGTGCTATTTTACTCGTAAATAATCCTCGCAAGCAGTCGTCGCACGGGAACGCTGGTTATACCACTGGGGAGAGCCTAACGACGATTCTACTACTTCGGAATCGATATGCAGCGAACTATTTCACACTGTTGCTTGAGAAAATTGTTAATTCGCCAATTAATGTCTACACATCGTTCGATACTTTTTTTTTTCGAATGCAAATATTCGACAATTATCATCTCCCGTCGAGAAATTAATAGACCTTATATACGACTGTTACGCCCCACTTCGACAAACGTCTCAAAAGCTGTCGTTAAAAGAAACATAAAGTTATCTGATTAGCCTGCATTAATGACGAATTCTTCGAATTTGTTACAACTGTCACGTACTACTTGTTCCTCGCCGCCGGAATTTTGTTAAGTCCGTTGCGTCCGCGCGGCGGTGGCCGCTAAGTGATAACCACGCGCTCGAGGCAACTCTCGTACAGCTGTACGGGTTACGCCGTTCGTTCTACGCCGCCGTCGTTGCGATCATGAATGGGGAAACTTTATAGCGATCCGTTTACTCCGCGTTCGTATATTCCTACACAATGTGCGCGTTTACCGTTCACGTAGTGTACAGTATACCTGTGTACACTTTGCGATATCGCCGTAAACGTTTACTCGACTTCTGTATCTCATACGCGCGAAGCGTCGGCTCGTCAACGTTAATCGTCTTAATTCGCGATTTTCGAATTGCCAAGTGTGTGTTTATGTGTGGATTTTTGTAAGTGTGTGTATTGTATTTTTTATTTAAACAAAATTTGAAAAAAATTTATCTTTTGTCGTGCGAAGTATGGAGGAGTTATTGATTTTAAGAGCGGCACCTACCTTGTAAACCGGCCAGTGTTGCAGACGGGAACACGCGGGAGAGCCTGAAAAACGAGAGAAAAAAATAGTCAGTCTAATCGCGGAGCGATAGACTCGATCTCCGAAGGTCCGAATAATATATCGTAAAAGTCAGGCGCGTCGAGCTTTCCGATAAGCAAATACAACGAACGATTTCCGCGTAAATGCGAGTCCGAACTTTGTTATTTCTCGAGAACATTGGGCAATAACGGGAAATTTAAATCCGTTTTTTTTTTTTTTTTTTAGTTTGCGATTGAAAGAAGGAAAAATATAGAGTCGAAGAAAATAAAAAAACGTATAGACCTTCATATATTCGTGGAGACTATGACCGAGTTATGGACTCACCTGCTGCACAGCTCGTACGGGTGGAACGTCTTCTCCACGGCGCCGAACACTTTGAAGCCTTTTATGCAGAAGTTCGCGAGGGAAAACGTCAGCCTGCAAAAAAAAAATCATAGACATACATTTGTCGGGTCCGAAAAAGTACAGAACACGAAAAAGCGATATAGAAAATAAATACAAAAATAAAATTTTGTATAATAAAGACGAGTGTATGGATGGGCTGTATGTTCAGTTCAGCGAGCGTAATATAATGGCTCGTGTCACCGTGACTTTTATACGAAATTTAATGCTTCCTGTCGCGCCAGGTATAAAGTTCCATTGCTTGTACCTCACGGTTAATAGGCACCATCCCATAACACGCGGCAAAAACAACCCCTGCTGAATCGAGCGCCGCGCGTTCTTCCGCGTGCAGTGGCGGTTAGTTTGCATTTTTATTCTGTTTCACCAACTAAAATCTTAGCGATGTTGTCGCCGATAATTTGCAAAAAATGATAATTGACTCATATGCATCGGAAAGTATTTTTTTTATTTTTGTTTTATCGAAATTTAAATAAAAATATAAAAATTAATATTAAAGACGACTTTTTTTTAATTCCAGCGGAATATTATTGATTTTTGTTTTCGTGAAATGGAAACGAATCGACTGCCAATGATTTTTATCGTTCAGGATCTTTGGTTCCGAGTCTCCGAGCCGTTTTCACCCCCCCGTATGAATGTTGAATCGAGAAGTATACGATAGAATACGAGGATCGAGAAAGCTGAGAGTCTGAGGATTCGAGAATGGATGGTGGGTGAATGCGATGCTTTCTCACTCGCTCACCAGACTCGCGACGAGTGAAGTGCAGAGGCAAATCTCTCGGGGGGGTTGCCGAGTTTACGGGCGCATCCGTCGGGGGTTCGGGGTTCTATGGCCACGACGAACGGAACACTCGCGTGAACGGAGAGAGAAAGGTGTTATGTGTTCCGAAGTCCCCAGGAATGTATATATGTGTCGGGTACCGCATTCGCACACCCGAGGAGGCCGGGAAGTGCTCTGTTAACGGTAAAAGGCCTCTCTTCGTATATAGTACCATATACTCCAGAAGTTCGTAGGGAAACCGAGAAAGCTTAGGGCACGAAGACTTGTCTGCAGAGACTTCACCGCTTGCAAAGAAAAAAAAACCATTCGACTTTTTCAGTCAATGATACGCAAATCCGCTACGTTTAAGCATTTATCAATTTTCAACAGCCTTCACATACAATATCGAAGAGGTGGAAAGTCAAAAAAATATTGTACTTCACGGTAGAAACGGGGCGTAACGTTTTTACTCGAGTAGAAACTGAGAAAATGATCTCTATGGTCCGTACTTTTTCGTATACTGAAAAATGTCGTAAGGGCTGCTGATGGATTATAATGGAAAGCGGCGGAGTTCACTGACGCAGAACATCTTTTGAATTTTAGACTCGAGTGGGGAAAAAAAGATTTTATTCACCGACTCAAAATGGTGAGAGCGTCAGTGGTGTGTATGCGTATGTGTTTAGCTGTTCTCTTCGCCTTTCACTCTTCGCTGCAAATGGAAACCCTCGGCAGGGGTTATTCGCAAGGGGCTGTCGGGGGTTGGCATAGTCGTGACACCCCAGGGCAGCGGGAGTCGCGGTGGCACGCCGTAGGCCAACGGAGATTGGTCGGTGACGACGCCACTATAGCCGGACACGAGAAAGCTCTCTCTTTGCTTCCCTTTCGTGTGCGACTCGAAATGTTAGCGAGGGTTGGGTTCGGGGTCTGCGACACCTCCGAACTCGACAACGAGTGTCTCGGCACGTACGCTGTTTCCTCGGGATAAACGTATACCGTGTGCCACATGTATCATGTTGAATTATCTTTCTCGTTTCGAGTACAACGAAATTTCGGAGAAATAGCGTTTTTTCAGTGTCGTTTAATTGGCACGAGGGCTCAATATAAATCACCGATGTAGCTATCGACGATTAAAGTAAACATTGAATAACCCTAATGATATTTCCGCGAAAAATTTTTCGCTAGTCGACGAAAAAAAAAAATTTTACGCATGTCGCACTGTGTCCACAGAATAAATAAAGAAAATTAAAAAAATCTCGAAGCGACTGAACATTCTTCAGTCTCCGTGAAATATCGTCGCGAGATGTTTTAATGATTATATGCGGTCTGTCAGACGACAGGTAATAGCCGTCACAGTGATCACGATAGCCAAATAATTCTTAGTTTCGACTCATCATCTCTCGTCGGTTCGACGGGATTAAAAGAGGCGTCAAGATACTCGCCGGTCGCGGGGGGCGGGAGGGGTAACCTTGACACACGAAGAGAACGGTGTACCACAGCTGACGTTTATTGTCCTCGAAGTGACGTTAACGATCGATCTCGATAAGGGCGATGAACGCTCCCCGGACAGCATCAGACCAGACTTCCTGGTTCACATGCGTTCGCCCGCGATATTTATCGGTCCCGTTATTGCCGCCTCCCCCCATCGCGATTATAAAAAAAAATAATGACGTGATCGATTTCGCAAACGAAGAATTGAGATGCTATACTTAATAATTTTCATACTCGCGTTGTTACAACGCGTCGTTGAGAAACACGGATTTTTTAAATATTTTAAAAATATTTTTGCCTGTTTAGTTTTTATAATTACCAGATGGCGCCATCGATAAAAATGCATAGAAAATTCTTTCGCGAGTTTTGCTATTCGATCCCGCGGTGAATAAACACCGAAGTAATGAGACGAACTTCGGGAGCTCATTTGATTGTATCGAAATTATAGAAAAACCCAATCCCGCGTTAACGGTAAGCATTCGTGAGAATGCGTTGCCTACCGCGTCCCGCGCGTTCTCTGGCGCACGGTGCAAATTTATCGGTGATAAAATCAAACCAGTATTTTACGAGCCGTTGGTATGTTTGCGAGACTGGCGAACGCGCCGCGATGAGCTTCCGTTTCGATCGTACGTGATGGCTAAAGCGATGGTACCAGTGGTATACATAAACTACAGTCGAAACAGTGAGAAGAAGTGAGATACGCGTCGAACGAACATCATTCGATCAGTGCAGTCCGGCGAAGTTCGTGATATGCATATTGGGTCTTAATTAACGTTTAATCGGATTCGACTCTGTGAGTGAAAACAAATTTATACCTCCGACATCAATTTAACAGAAATCCCATTCCAATTATACGGATATGAGTTGCAAACATTGGTTTTCCTATGAAAAAACCAAGTTTGACCTTTTCTTCGATCTTTTTCGTAAAAACTGCGCAGATTGAGTTGAAGGAAGACATTCATCGTCAGACGGGGGAGGAGAGGGATGAGAGAGATTAATTGAGATGGGAACGCGTAAAGGGAGGGAAACTATGCCGGCGAAGTGAGAATCTCCAACACGCGCGTTTACTGTGTGGCAAAACCCGTGCGCTCGTCCAACCGTTTCCTCTCAGTGGCAGTGGCAATATAACGCGAGAAACGTTTCCAAGTTTCCTATCTCATCCACCACCGTTTCGTCCCTTGTAATCTCTCTTTCTACTTTGACCCCCGTCAACGCGGGGTCGACGTTTCTCTTCGGGTTCTCTTTCGTACGGCCGATTCGACACGCACAACATTCGGCCAATGATATAGCTATGCAGACATATATAGTTGTACCAAAAGTCAGAATCGTTTTGTCCATCTCCCACACTACCGTAAACTAGACGATAAAATTCTTTGTCAACTTTATTTAATCTTCCCTTTGTTTGACAAAAAAGTTTTTGGAACTTTTGGCTCTCGTCCAATGAGAAAAAATAATGAAATGTTATTCGAAGCGAAGAAAATACAATGGTTCCATCTCGTGGTTCAGTGAATCCAATTATACCGACAGTCTCATGGTCTTGATTAAAAAAACTGCATCAACAGCGGCGGCAAAAAAATACATGAAGCAACCCTTTTTCATTTCGCCAAATGAGAGCCAAAAAAAAAAATATCTTATTTCAGCGAGTTCTCCCGGGCAAAAGGGAGAAAAGAACGAGAGTGCGCAAAATTAAAATGTATCTCGCGAAAGCTTGCCGCTCGAGTATTATAGTATTCGGGCAGCGGAGCGGCGGATTGGGTGGTTAAGTCTTCGTTTCTCGCAGGGAGGTTTCTTCTCCGCGAAACTGCGGAGGACCGGAGGGTGAAGGGTGGTTTTGAAATAGCGCACAGGGACCGTTGCCTTGGCGCTAGGGCGAGTGAGAGCTTCTGGCGAGCGTAAAAGAGGGAGGGAAAACGTTTCGCGTTGGTGGGTCGGGGGTGCAGCGACGTCGAGGCGGAGGGACCATAACTGTGCGATGTGACGCGTGCCGTTTTCAACGGGGCGTCGGGACCGCTTTCGGCGTTTCAGCTATACAGTTCATATACTTTCGTCTCTTTCTCGCACTCTTGGCTCATTCTCTTCCACGTTCCTGGGTTTCTCGCCGTCCTCGTCACGGTTATCTCTGTCTATGCCATTTGCTCTTACTCCCTTTCACCCTCGCTGCGTCCCCTTCTCGCTCGGTATTCTCGACGGATCTTTCCTCTCGCTCCGCGCTCACCCACTCAGTCGGGAACGACGCCCCCTCGTCCCCGTGCACCGGCTACGGCACGAGGACCAATGGGAAGCCACGCAATTCCAGTGTCGAGCGCCACACAGCTCTCTGCCTGTGTTGAGTCCAATATGGCAGTGGGACCAAGGGGGATGAGGGAAAACGCTAGGATAGCTGCTAGCTCTCTGGGAGACACACGACTTCGTCGAATAGCTCGTCTCAACTTTTAAGTGGTCCCAGAAATTCACTCGCTCCGGGTAAAACGCGCTAGGGTACCCCGTATCTCGAAGCATCGCAACCGGGGGCTTTTTCATCCCCGCAGAGACAGCAGACATTTGCCCTTTGCTCCCTTTTTCACCCTTCGCGAAATGTCGACAAATTCCTCCCCATGGTTAATGCTAAAAGCTTTTTCATTTTTTTTTATTTCGTGGTTCGTATTAGTTGATAGATTGGATTAGATACATATGAAATTTTTCTTCCGAAGAATCTCGATAAAACACGAGACGCATCTTTGGGCGGGAGAAAATTTTACGAATCGATCGACAGCAGTCGCCAAGGAAAAGTTGAGAGACCTTTATCCATTTTTCTTTTTTCCTCGAGCCAAGTCTGTTTCAAGATGGGAGAGAATTATAGGGAAGGAAAAAGGGAGGGTTCGGAATATACTGTATATTATACGGGAAGGCCAATTTCATTTTCTCGTTCCCTCGTGACTCTCGGCAGTCATCTCGAGTCGGATAGAAGAAGAGTGTAGGAAAAAAAAAAAGAAATCGGCAGTTTGTATTCGGTGGCACAACCCGAGCTGTTGGCTTTTGCTTGCGCGACGGCAGAGTTTCACGCGATGGAACTTGGGGGGCAGCTGGAGCTGCAGAAATGGTCACGCGGCCCGCTAGTGCCATTACGTTGGGTAGCAGTTGGCACACGGGGAAAACGTTCGGCAGAAAAAAGAGGGCGATTTAGATATATAGAGGCGGCGCGAAGTAAACGAGGGAAAGAAAGGGGAAACTATGAGAACAAGAGATGGACATTCACGAGAGCAAAGGGATCGTCGACGAAGTTTGGATGTGGACATCTCACGAGATATATATATTACGAGAACGTGTTCGAGACAGTCAACTTGCCGTATTGAGACCGTGTGGCAAGGATGCCAAGAACGCGAGCTCGAGATTATCCTCGTGTATCCGTTTCTTGGTCGGGAGATTGAAGCGGAGCGTCTCCATGGGAACCGTCGTTTTGATCCGTGTCGACGATGTTGTCTTCGTCGTTCGGCCAGAAGCACCAGAAACAGGAGCTTCCGCAGCGAGCTTCCATTCCCACCTCTGTATTTCTGCACAACCGCGCGATTGTGGTATCCGCATTGAGACGATTTGGAGAGCTTGCCGCGATGTCTACGTCGACGGTATGCACATGATAACGTTCCCTCCACCTGAGGAACGTGGCACCAATGCGGTAGGAATGCAAATCGTCTCTGTTGTTTCGACTATAGTTTATATTCCAACCGGACATTTTGGAAACTATTCACGACCGAAATAGAACTGTCTGGTGGGTTAAATTTCGTTTGATTGGATCGCTCGGAGTTTCGTAGCAAAAGTAAGTACGAAATTTAGAATAAGTAGCATCGGACCAGCGTACGAAGAAACGTTCAATGCCTGATTTCTATTCGATATGGAATGAAACAAAATGAAATAAAATTTCGATAAAACTATTTCCATCCCTCGTGCGAAATGAGAAAATTTATGTAAGAAAATCGAAAGAAAAAAAAATGAACGATGTCACAATTTTGATTCGACGCAAACCGAGCGAACGAGAGCTTAGCTGAGCGTAAAAGGGAATTTACGGAGCGTAGATAATTTATCTGTCGCGATAGATAGCGATTACCATTTCGTAAATACAGATCTCTCGCTTTGCTTCATCGCTGACGTAGAGGCTGCATAACGCGGCTGTAGTGCGGCAAAGCTGTATGGAGATGCGGCAGTACAGCGTATATACGCGGAGCCGTGAGGATATATATGCAGCATTTGAGATGAAGACTATAGGAGAGCCCGGAGCGAGAGACTGTAGGCCACGCCTTCCGGACCCGAAATATCCAGATGCCTTAAGTCTCAGCGGAGCCAACCAAACCCCCTTGTAATCTCAACTGTACCAGAAATATATCGGTCGATACCTCCTCAACCCTCCTTATCTCTGTTAAGAGTGTTTCAGGCTTATTACGAAAAACTTCACGAGAGAAAAAATGAGAAAACGATTTTACATCGAAGCACGTCACGCGAACATGAAGGTATCTCCTGCATACGAAGGCAGACGAGAGAACGAACGTTTCAGGAATGTCATGAACACGGAGTAACACTCGAAATTGAAAGCCCAAAAACGTTATGAGGATAAAGTAAATTCCTTTAAAAAAAGAACGCGGACGAGAGTGAGAAACAAAAAAAAAATAAAAAAAAGAAAAACTGATCTCTTCTCCTCCGAGAGTCTCGTCCGCGAAGGCGGATGGACGCTCTATAAATAATTCAACTAAAATAATATGATCCCCTCGCCGGAGCTTCAGACTTGCGTCTCCTGTATAAGATCTCTCGCTGTAAAATACGCCGAAGAAAATACGACGAATAAGAAAGAAAAGCTACGGAGAATATAATGCAGACAGCAATTAAGGTAGAAAAGGCAGGAAACATTAATGGCAATTCGAATCGAAAAAAAAGGGTAGAAAAAAAATTAGAAAGTCGGTGAGCATCGGATGAGCATTGAATGAAAAGGGTCTCGGAGCAGATTCACCCTCTGCGGCCGGCAGACGGTGACCCAAATTCCCGGTGAAAATTTCTCCTGAACTTTTTTTTTGCGTGAGAGAAAGCTGAGGACACTCTCGAGGTATACAGAAGCGTAGCGGCGACCTGTGACGGCACTACTTCGTCATTCGATTTCGGGCCTTTCGTTAGTTCCCATGTGCACTTTTCTCAAATAAGTTTACGTGAATGTAGTCTCCTGTTGCAGCTACTTAATGTGTTATTGAACATTGTGCAGTGAATTTGCTATAATTTTTATAGATTTGTTTTTTGTTTTTCAAAGCCTCGGCAAAGGGAGCAAAAACAGAAAAAAGCAAAGCGGCTTATGAAAACCCTGACGCTTGATCTTTATTCTGTCCTCAGTTTCGCTATGAATTTTTTTTGTCCATAAACTAAATTGTAAAAATAGTGGTAGTGCAAGTGTGGAGTGTTCAATAATTCATTCATTTATCATCCGATCGGAAAAACTGCTGGTATAAATAATAATAATGAATGTGCAGAGGGCAAAATTTACGATTACCCTTGGAGAATCGGTGACCTAATATCTTGACACCGTATCAAAATCCGCGTAATAACTGCGTATAAAACTGGGACTAGTTGCGCTTGAGGAGTGCGATTGCATACGTGTTATATCTAACGATACTTGGCGTGCAGTGTGAAAAAAAGTGAATAACTGCGTAACCGCGAGACAGCCTATGCCACGAGGTGATGATGGATTTCACGTGTGAAACAGTAGAAAAGAAGCGCGGATAGGACATTCCGTAGTATCAAAGTCCGAACGCAACGAAACCCTTTGGCCAGATGCGCGCGAGAAAGCCCCGCGGGCCTCTGGACGAAGAGAGTCCATATCCCGGGTGCTGTGCACCGCGACGAGGCCAGAAGCATACAACGCCAGAGAGAGGATCGACGGCCGCCGCGCGTCCATAAAATGATCGTAAAAACTTAATTTTACGAGAGGTATAATATATTTGCCACTGCGCGCGCGTTCTCGTGCCCTCTCGGTTGCTCTTTCTTGCCAAAGTGCAAGCAGAAGCTCTCACGCGCGCGGGAGCATTGGGGGTTGAAATTTTGTAAACGGGCCGACGGTACCAATGGCTAATATAACCCGGTGGACGAACAGGTACCACTTGAAGATGAGTTCAATGTGCGACGATTGAGATTCAAAGGCATAACCCAAACGGCAAGTTGAATCGAAGAATTATATTTACAAATGTACTTTATGATCGACAGCGTGTATTATTACAATAATAGCATTGCATTTTTTTTTTCTATTTTTTTTTAAAGCAATCTCAATGTTATGCTTTCCGGTGGATGCATGTACCCGTATCGCGTACGAAAAGGTCTCCAAGAATTGAAGTGTGCGCGAGCTTTCAGGATCGTCAGCACCGTGGCTTTACGACCAATTAGCAGCGGTTAAAGGAATATACATGTGGCCGTACACGCATTTGTATAAAAAGAAAACGAAACGACACGAAACGAGGAGAAGACAAGGGCGAAGAAACTGGTAGAACAAGCGAGACGCCGAGAAACCATAGGAAACCCTCTTACTTCGAAAAACTCATTTCAACATTTCTCCTTAATCAAGGACTCGGCATTTTTTTTTTTTTTTTTTTTCGATTTCAGCTCTCTCGGTAACGGCCGTCCCACGGTTCTAATGAGAGGCTAAAACGATGCGGTAATCCGAAGCTTTCGTAGGACGAGAGATCAAAAGAAGGTTCTGTATAGCTAAGCGCCGATTGGAGTGGATTCATCGCGGTAAGAACGCAATGTCCGACGACGATGCTGTGCCGATGGCGTGCAGGTGGGTGGTCCCGACACGCGCTCGCGAGTGACTCCTTCGGAATGACTGGCGTGTCGTGTTCAACTCGCGTTGAATACCTTGACCATCGCGATGGTCAAGTGAACGAGGCAGACGAGGAGAGGAGAATACTTCGCGTACGATGGCACAGTACGCGGCTCCATAGTCGGCACAACAGAGGTAGACAGAGGAGAGAGGTACCCGGTATTAAGTATTATGAATCAAAGGCCGACAGTCGCAAGGAAAACTACTATCTTCATCTTCAACTTACACGAGGACTGAATCGCGTATAGTAATAATAATAATCATACTATCAACGAACTCCATTGGAATTTCCTCGAGGCAAGTGTTTGTTTCGATTATTTTTTTCGTATTATCATAACAGAAAAGAATTTTTTTTTACCTGCCCAATGTTGCCGTTTAATTGAAAATTATTAGCTGAACTCGGATAAAAGAACGCGAGTCGACGGGCGATAAGAAAATATATGTTTTTACGGCATAAAAATCAGAACACGATTATTAAGCTAATTGTTGATGCGCGGATCGATAACGAAGATCAACCTCGCAGGTAGACCGAGTTGTTGCACTATGCCGACGATGTTCCGCGCGCGTGTTCTCGGTATAAATATTCTCGTGACCACGCGGGATTGATATACGAGGTATGAATGGTCGGTAGCGATTTCGTGAGTCGCGTGTCGCCGGATCCCCACCCACCGCAAGCCCAGTCGCGATCAAACAGCGGCAGAAACAGCAACACCAACAAGCAAGACTATCTCTATGGGCGTCTATAATAGGTATACGCAAACAGTACAGAGGTGCGACGAGTTCCAACATCGCGATAGAACAGAGATGCAAACAGCCCTCACACCAGCAATTACTTTAACGATGCATATTAATTGGCACAATAAAGCCGGATGGTTACGAGGGTTTAATTATAATATTGAATTATGACCGACGTTTATTCACGTCGCGCAATATTAACGACGAACTGACGCGAGCTTCAAGCGCACCGATTTGCTTTCTCGCGTTCTCGTCGTGTAACTCGTACACTTTGAACGGCTCAAACAGTTATTTAGCTATTATTGCATATTTTCTTGCCTCGACAATGCGTAATTAAGCCGAATGGGAAGGACAATGTCAAGGGTCGTCGTGCCACTTGCAAATTTTATTCGATTTTTTTGCGAAGACAATGTCGTCCTTGAAGAACGATCTTATATGACCTTATGTCAAACAGGATATCATCAAGTCGCAGGGACAGGTGCAGATCCGTCAACAAACGGCATAGATGAGCTCTTCGGCCACAGGAGCAGCACCAGCATCCAACAGCATCCGAGAACATTAGCCAGCAACGGAGTGCGGTAAGCGAGCAGTCTTGCACGGAAGCCCGCTTAAGCATTTTATGGGGTGGTCGGCGTAATTTGATGGCCCATAAAATCGCCTGGTCTAGTTTTGTTTCATTCTTTTTTTTTTTTTCGTGCCTCTCAATCTTCTTGATGTTGTTGACTGTTGCCGTCTCGTTCGGACACGCATTTCATCGTTCATCATATGAATGTCAGAAATCCAGAAAGCCGGAACAACAAAACGATTCTTTTTTACGCTGTCCCGAGGATCCTGAGGGGAGGGAGTGCGAGACTTCGGTATAATGAAATACCAGAAAAAGTGTAATTTCCAATTTCAGATCTTTGAACGATAGGGTGGAAGCTGTGTCTGCACGATTGGGCTCGGGGGTCGGGTTTGACGATATTCATCGCTCTGTATGAAATCCCTCGGTCACTGTATACGAAGGACCAGGGGTAGTTGAACCTGGCGAGCACGTCCCCGACAACGGGGAAAGAGCCATCGATGTGTTGGGGATCCGGGTTCGTGACACCGGCAAAAGGAAGTCGCAGAGCCAGCAGCAGGAAACGGGAAACGTGGTGGAAATTGAAAATGTGATGGACGACGCGAGAGAGTGGAGAGCACGAGAGGAGAGAGGGTGGACAGAACAGGGAAAGAGGAGAAACGAGGATCAACGACAACGATGTCGGAGGGACAGCGCGGAGATCGTCGGGAGCCTCTGCGGAAATTACGAGAGACCCCGACGTCGAGGACACCCCGCCGATGGTGGCCGTCGTGTTCCCGGATTAACTTGCGCCCCTCTAGATAAACGGTTTAAGCTTTATTTTTTCAATGCTGGTTAACTACGAGTTTTTACTATCTCGCGCGTATAACATCTACATCATGCGTCGATAAAATGTGGCACTACGATTATCATTATTGTAATCAGTGATTCGATTGCATTAATAAAAAATTATTTGTATACCAGCGATCGATGCTGGAAGCCCGGGGATTTATTTATCGGCACCGCACTTGATAGGTTAAGTAATTCTTTAATTAAAACGATTAAACTTCTGGAATTTATGCAGATATAAAAATCACATATCGACCGATGGAACGTTAAGGAATTCATAGAATAATAGTCAATTCTGCTGAAAATTATCGAATTCACTCGCGCGTATTATTAGAAGTAAACGCTGCATTGAATAATACAAGAATTCCTAATAATCTTCATCAGTCTAAAATGTTCGAATTTTTTTTTCAAGCACAATTTTCGATTAATGTTTTGTTGGCCATTTTTTGTTTATAAATTAACGCCTTACCGGACTTCTTCAGTTGTATATATAGTAATGATTTGGCAACGAAATGAGCAGAGTCTCTGAGGGATGAAATCGTGCAGTAAACACGCTATCGGTAGGATTCGATGCGGCTGTAGGATGGTACTCCCGCGGGGGATGCTAAGGGAGAGAGTCAGATAGCTGCATCGTCGCCCATGTTGTATACAGTGATCCCAGTTGTGTTTATAGCTGCGAATATGTATGCATAGCAGTCCGACGGCGGATCAAGCTAGAAGCAGCTAGTGCACGCTGAGCCCGAGGAACTCATTACCCCGCGTCGGAGGTATTAGCATATTTAGAGGACGTCCTTCGCCCCTCGTCCTGCTTCGCTCGTCGTACCGGCAAACTCACCCTTCGCCACACCCCTAACTATAGCCTTCCTACCCTAGCTGACTTCCCCCTCCTTACTACCCCTGCCTACTCTCGGTCGCCCTGACTGTATAGTAGGTTGCCTCCATCTCGGGGACACACGTATCTAAACGTATTATGCAGCTTCCGCCTCGACAACGGGGGCTCCTGGAAATTGAGTAGGATTTCTCGCTCGCGCGTGATACAGTACTATAGAAATTGCTAAAACTTTCTACCAAATATTGTAATAGGAAATATAAGCTGTTTATCCCAGAAAGAGTTAAAAACGATATACAAATCGAATGTCTCAGAGCGATACATCAAATACTAGAAAAAAGGAAAAGTAGAAAATGAAACATGGGAATTCAATTTTTTTTACATCTCTACGCTTATAAATGCAAAAGCGATAATTTCTTTTTGTTTTCCACTTATTCGATGCCATTGTCTTTATCTTGAATTCTATCTGTTTCGGAACAAGAAAAAAAGTGAAATGATTGCAAAAATTTCATCTATGATTAATTATGAAGAATTTCATTTATACACCCCGAGAAGCGCTTTCTACCTGTGAAAAGTAAATGACTAACGCTATAGATATAGATGTACAATTGTGACGAGACGAGATCCGGAAAGCGTTGAAAGATACGAGTCGGTAGTCGAAAGCGTAGAGATAGAGGGAACGGAAGAAGAACGTCGAGGCAATGGTATACATATATACAGAGGAACATCGTTCAAAGGCTGCGAGAGCGAGAGAGTCCGAGTAATTAAGGGAGCTCATCCTGAGAGACAATTTAACTTAATGAGTTCCAGCCCCCGTTATCCCGCCGTCTCTCTTTCCCCTTTCCCCGCGAGCTGTAGCCTCATATACCTTTCTCGAAGCGAAGCTCTTGCGTCTTATACGCGATGAGATCCCGCCTTCGCCACCCTCGTTCCACTTTCACCCGAACTCAGCGTCTGCAGATCTCTCGCGCGAAGCCCAACTAAACGATTTACGCGTAAAAAAAATGTAAAAATAGTAACTGTAGATTTTATATATTTTTCTTTCAAGTTGCCTACGCAACAAGTTGCACTATTTTTCTCATAGGCTAATAAGACTAACTTTATTAATTTTTCAAAAAAGCAAAAAACTTACTATCACATATTTTTTTTTTCGTTTAAAATCGTCTACAGTACAAGTTTGACACCGTATCCACGCCACAGTCTCGTTAACCCATTCGCGAGTGATATTTACATAAAGAGCAACTTGTATAAACTAAGATAGGAATTCAAAGCTTCAGCAAGTAGAACACGTGTAGAGTTGGTCGTAGGAGTCAGAAGTTGCGTCGAGTCGTCGGTGATGCGGGGTCAACACGGCGGGAAATACACACCGATGCTTCGTATATTTACGTTGGACCTCGTCAGCTGCAATGCGCTGTTCCTCGATGCACACGTTTCGCCAATATGTGTTTCTTCCCCATGCGTTCGCTGAAACTCTAGTTGCCGTGAGTCCCAAAGGCCATGTATGCAGTCAGCAGAGTTATAACTCTGCCTGTGAGCTGCGAGCCAAAGGTTCAGCAAGAGGAGAGGAGGGGGAGGGGGGTGAAGTAGGGTGCGAGGGCGTGAAAAGTGGCCAAGCGGAATGCCATGTAGATATAACACAGAGTCCCTTGTCTCCATCGCCCTTCGCACTCCCCCGCAACATCATATATATCCAAGTGCATCCATTAGAATCTCTCTCTCGTGTATTCCCCTTGCCCCGCGCGGACCCTTGTGTTCGCCAATGGTCCTCGCGTTATGACTCACTCGACTCGACGATTTCGAGACAAGTCGAACACACTCTGCGCTCAAATGGCCCTGTATTCGGTTCCTCTCAACAACTATCGCCGCGCGACTAGCAGAGCCGATAAACTGACCGATGTTACAAACAACACTTGGCGGAAGTGTACAAATGGATCTGGACCACCCAGTTATTTCTCGTTTCTGGCATAAATATCGACGATGGGTTAACCAGTCTAGACAAAGCGTAGATAGAGCCGCTTCAATGGGGTATATACTATTGAGTATAGTTTGCGATCGACGGATGGGAGTGTTCATGAAAATGATGAGGATGTTAAGGGCGTTTCGGGAACGAGCGACGAAATCACATGGATTCGATTTCGTCCGCGAAAGAACTCGACGTATTCATATACCGAGGACCTCATACCACACTGTGTGCGTAGTAAAGCGAGTAAGAGGACACGTGGAAAAACGAGGGTCGACAAAACTGACGGTCGGCCGGTTGCGCGCCGGGTCGATTAACTTTTTACGTCGCACTCTACGAGCGAAATAGTCGTGAAATAGCGCAATAACGTTCTTTCACACTTGTTGCACGCGTTCGACGTTAGGTACCCACCGGGAGTCTGTACGCTGATGGTGGGCTTGGGTTGTCCCTCCGACAACCACAGCTTCGTCTGCATCGTCGTCGTTTGAGATATGTAAGCGTCGCGCGAACGGGCGCGAGAGTTATGGGGAAAAAATGATTCAAGGATCGGGATAGACTTGGATTTGAAATGTTATCGATATTGAAAAGTTTAGAAAAAAAATGTATAAAAATGAATAACGCCGAAAAATGTACGCAATAAATGAATGAAAAATGTGTTAAATAACGTAGAATACAAAAGCTTTACATGACTCAATACTTTTCGTTTCTAGCGTTTTTTCGTTTTTTTTTTTTTTTTCGAAACAAAAGCTATATAAAAACCGCCCGAAACCCATACATATTTCATCGAGATAATATATTTCCTCCCTAATATAAAAAAACACTCGTAATACCGGGCTGCAATCTGAGATAAGCAATCGCGGAGGGTCGGAAAGAGAGACGGGAGGAGGAATAAAAACAAAACAAAAAAAGAACATTGAAGCCGCGCGGCGTAGAAAAAAAAAGCTTCGTCGTGGCGAAATAAGAGGAAAGAGAAATATTTTTGGTAAACAGCCAACGAGTCGGGAGTGGTATGTCGAGCACGTACAGCAGTCGAAAAGCTCGAGGGAGGATTTGGTCGAAAGTATATACGGTACTATGGTAGAGCTGAGCGAAGGCCATGCAGGGTTGTGCGCGAAGGGGTCGAGGTTCGCGGGAATGAGGGAAGCGCGAGCGGCCAACGATAGCCGGGGTGGAGCCTCTGCTTTTTTCCGTTTACTTGACTCGTCGAGCTTCAACTTTTCCGACGTTGTTTACGATAACTCGCGGCGTGGGCGGGAGACAAGGCGTTTGTTCTCGTATTCGTGTTCACGGCGACGGAGCTGCGTGCCGCATTAAATAATAACCGGAAAGCATGCGGGAGAGTTTGCATTTTTTCTTTGAACTCCAGGGGGTTGACGAGGTAATAGGCAGGGAGAAAAAAAACATTGATGGGGAAAACACGTGAGCAGAGAGGGGATGGAGACGAAATCTCTTCGAAAAAGTAAATTGAACGTTCCGCGGTTGCGTGAGCGGTGAATTAACGGATAGGGTAGAAATGTACGTGACGATGGGGGTTGTTTTTGAGTTATGTTTGCATGGGATTACTTCATTCTCAACATCAATGATACACGAAATCTAATCTCGTAAATTGTTTATACAACTCTGAAATGCTTCAATTATTAGGATCCGTTACGTGGCTGCATAATAGCCAAACATTTCAATTACGATAATGCACTCTTGTAATTACAATAATGATCGATATATTTATTAATTATCTTTTTTCTTTTGTATTCACAAGCCAAAGCATTCGGCAACGGGGATGAATTTCTATTCTATACGAGCCTCGAGGCAGTTTCGAGGAGCGTTGTGCCTCTCGTCAAGTGTTCGAACGCGGCAGTTCGAGCGTCGCACCATCTGTGTCCGAACAGCTAAAACCGTAAGCCAAACCGTTCAAGTTGCTTCAAGGGCCATGAAGAACTCTGGAAAAAGACCGTCGGTCGGTACGAGAATCTCGAGAAGCGAGAATGGAGCCAACGAGGTTTACATATGTACCCTATACCGCGTATATATACTACAACAAAAGTGCGGTTTCGCTCGCTTCTTGAAGCTTATATGTATGTATTATGGAAACGCATAAAGTCCGAGAAAACTCAGGGATGAAACGATACCCTCGCCGGGGGTATGTCTCACAGTTATATAGAACGGTTGTATAAATAAGAGGGCGCGGATTTGCCCACTAAGAAAGAGGAAAAGTTATTTCTTCGCTCCGCGATGCGAAGCGCGATGAACTACGAAGTGAGATAACGGAGAACAAGCGAAGAAGGACCGAAGAAGTAGGCTACGAAGAAGAAAAAAAAAAATACCGCCATAAATTTCCGGCGCCTCTCACATAAACAAAGGGTGCGAGACGGTCCCGAGAGTTGAGATTGCATTAGCTAAACATTGTGACCGAGAAGCGGATTATTCCGAGCGAAGATGAGACTTTTGCGCTTCTCGCACGAAGTTTCCAATTTCAGAGAAAAATTTGTTCAACTTCCGACGTCGAACAGTTATTGCGCGCCTTCGCCAAATATTCCGCGTGCTCTTCATCGCGTTTCGTATCATTTGCTTGTGTGCACACATTACAGTTTCGCTAACTACTGGTCTGGAGCTTAGCTTGTATTACGATGAACGAAGCGAAGTCAGCTACGCCTGGTACGGATAATGACCGAACAAATGCGCGAGCACGAGAAACCCGGTCGACTGGGTAGATATACGGTATAATAATAACAGCGAGCATGAAACCACACCGAGGCTTGGTTGATGCATGTTCCATGCATACGGATGTATATACGAAACGCGAGCGGAGAGCTAGTAATGCTGGTTGGTGCATGTAACGTTCGATGAGCTCAGCACGCATCCCCATAAACGACGATACGGTAATTAGTTACTTCGAAGAGCCACAGTCTCCGCTGTGTGGCAGCAACAGCAGGTACCTGTTCGAGCGCCAAACGAGTCATACCTGCTGCTAAGCTATTTTTTCCCTTCCTTCTTATTTTTTTTCTCTCCATTCCCCCCGTAGACTTTTAAAGTATCATCGCGGAGAGTCGTTAAATCTGTTCATCTCTATGAATGTCAATGTAGAACTCTCGTCGCCATATATAATATACTAATATGCCAGTTGCTCGGCAAGTTCGAAGCATGAATATTCTAGTGGTCAAGTGGTCACTCATCGGGAGGACACTGAACTCATCCCCTCGTATTCTCGTATCTCAAACTATCATCGCCATCAATTAATTCATTTGTCGCAACCAGTTGGCCAATCATCGCCGAGAGGCATTCAAACTCGGTGGGGGTCAATGAAGACAAAGTATTATACATTTCGGGTTCTTGGTTAACGCGATCGCGCGAAACGATACGAGGGCAAGAAGATTCGCTCGAAGGTTTGACAAATATTACGCATTTTTGTCATTGGCATGACGCACACTTATTCCGCTTGAGAATCCAGCAAAGGAGTGACCGAAGGCCGATACGATTTTTTTTGCTCCAATAACGATTCTCCGAGTCCCGAGCCATAAACCCTGAGCAAATCGAAGGTCGTCGAAGGGTCCTCGCTAGTTCAACAGTCGTTACAACCCTTGTTGCTTTTCTCGAGCGACGGTAGGATTCCCGAGCGGACATGGCAAAAAAAAAGTAGCAAAAAAAAAAAGAAAAGGCTTCGAGAAAACTAATGACCCCGAGCTATAGCTCGGAAATCCTGCGGATGTTCGATCTCGGGCTTTCCTGCGTTATACATGTATATATACAACTATTATGAATGGCCGGGTAATCCTGTGCAACGTGTATTGGCTGTAAACGCCGGATCGGCCTCGTTGAAACCGACCTGCGCGCCGCATAGTCGTTGGTACACGAACGGGAATCTATATATATATATATATATATATCCGCGTCGTGCATACGTCGGGAAAGCGACTGAACCGTCGGTGCGTTTATCTCGAGTCCAATTATCGGGAAGCCTTTACCCGCATCGGCTTGTATACGAGTCTCTCTCTCGACTTCGACCGGATCGAAACCGTTCTTCTTCTATCATTATACTCTCCCGCGGAGGATATATACGTAGCTCAGTACTAAATTAGCCTCAGTGTACCTAATACCAGTTATTTCATATTCCAGAGATAATATCAACCGTACCGTCCATCCAACCCCTTTGACTATGAAATATTTGACTAATGGTATTCATAGCTTCAGGAACATACAAAGAATTTCAAACGCACGCTATCGATGCCTATCGTTCGACATTCTGCGTCCACGATGCCATATACGTATTGTACCGGAGGATATATACAACTCAACCCTTTCCGTTCGAGAGCTTCGTTCGTCCGAAACCCATGAAATGTCGAGAAACGTAAAAAACCCCAACAACAAATTCGTGAGCTCCATTTCTGTGTATATATATCTCGGCACCGTGCAGAAGAGAACACGAGAGCAGCTTCGTTCCCCCGGGGGATGACTGCAACATCAACTATCAACAATATTGCTCCAGGGGCCTCGCTTTTGGGTTTTTTGACATTGGAAAAAATAAAACTACACGAAGCCCGCTGCGGGCGGTGCCTCAGCGTGTGCATCTCTCGTGTTCTCTTCGGGAACGCGGTTGGCCCCGCGCGCGCGTTGTCGGCGTCGCCGCCGCGACGCGAAACCTTCTGGCTTCGGAGGAATTCAAAATGGCTGACCCGGTTTGCTGTGCCCGGTATGCGTATATACGAGCGATGCAACGGCGGTGCTGCTCGTACGGCATATGGAAGGCGCACGTACACACGTACGAGAGCAACACAGATTGTATTGTAACTTATACCCATGCAGCGGCGAAACATGTACGAGTCGAGAGCGAGTTTCTCACTCGTGCAACGTATTTCTGCGGACCTCTCCGGGCGCGTATATACGTCTGGCCTCCTTGCCACGTCGCTTCGCCTCGCTGGCTTTCTCGTATCGGGTTTAACTTACGCACCGGGTTCTCTCTCTGCTTCTCTCTCTCTGTACAAGAGCCTTATTTCCTCGTGGCACTCCCGGCCAAAGCCCAACGCATGAAACGCGAGTTTCGTGAATACATCGCGCGAAGAGAGAAGGGAGCAAAGGGGGAAGAGAGATGCATTGCATTGCGTACACTCCGGGAGAGGTTGTCTGGTGTGGCCTCTCGGATCGTACATATAATATGTTCGAAGCCAAGAGGATCGTCCTGCGAGACGACCCGCAGCTCTCTCCGCATCTTCCACTCGACGTCTTATCGACTTCGCCTCTTGGCCCCCATCCGCGTTGGCGGATGAGACAAGACGAGGGAAGCCTTGAGGCTTTGACGTTGAATTTTACTCACTTTCGAGAGGATTATTCTCTCCCACGACTCCTCCGAATACCAATAAGGGTTTTTTTTGTGTTTTAAGTAATGGATAAACATAGATTCCTCTTGGGAAAACAACATTGAAAATTCTTTTTTGCTGAGGTTCGATAGTGACGGAGAGAGCGTTGAAACGTTGAATTAATTCATGAATTTATAGCCCCCATGGAGAAAATCTTGAGACTGTCTTCCAGGAGTGTAGCTAGCAAAATTGGAAGATTTATCGTCGAGATAAGAGACGCATCGTTGGTGAAATATACACACAGACCGGAGATAACGAAGAAATGAGATTGGCGAGGAGAAAGAACGAAAAAAGTAACTGCGGAGAGAATTCGAGGAGGAAAGATGGCGTCTATCGTTTATTGGAGACACGCCGGCGAGAGTACATACGCCACTCTAGGAGTTTCTTTCTCAACCAGTTTAGGCTGTGTCTGCGATACAGAACGATATTCTCGACCGTGTTGCAAAAGATCGAGTTGTCGAGCCGAATCGAGAGTCGCGGGCACGTCGCGAGAGACGCCAGCCGCGCGACGGGGACAGACGAGAGGTAAAAGCTGAACTCCGGGAGGAACCAACGGAGGGGTAAATACGTGCGCCATCGTCCGACGGCAGCCATGCTGCTTCGAACTCTCGATTTTCTCGTGTACGTTCCCCGTTTCTCTCGCGCGTTTCCTGCAGCTTATCGCCGTCGCCGATATTCGACATTTTTTTTCGATCTACAAACTTCCTCGCCTCGACGGCGTTCTTCGAAGATTCGCGGCCAATTAATTCGCGTCGTGAATTAAATTGTATAGAATCAATAACGAATAAAAAAAAAAATAATAATGCACCTGCCGCGCGTCCTCTCGTTACCGCATCAAATTTAATAACCACCAATTTTACTGAGGCGTACTTGCAAGCGTGTACCATCCGAGTTACGTATACTTTATCCCCTCCCACATGGGAAACATGGAATTTATCTTATTAAAGCTCATAAATGTGGCGCACGGTTCGCAATGCTATTATTAAACAGTCATAAAATTGTATAGTCAAGAAATATATTTTTTACTAACTCGTTATAAATATATATACCAAGTGCATTCGATAAAATCAGATATTTTTTTTTTTCCCGAAAAAAAAAAAAAAGTTTGCCTAATTATTAATTTCAGAGGACATTTCGCTGCAAGAATTTGGATAACTGTTTTTAATATTTAAATTCCACGTATGAAGTTTAATCGTCGAGCCATATTTTTGCTGCATAATGCGGTGAAAGTTGCGAAAATAACGTTTCTATACTTTTTTTTTTACAACCTTTCTAACGCGAGAATCTTCGTCCTACGCGACGACATTTTTTCGCAAGTTTCGCGGAGCGAATGGAGCACAAGAGAGGGAACGAGAAAGCATTCGAGGCAAAAGTCTAAGGAAAGCAAAGCTCCGCGAGAACACGCCTCGCGATGGCCGTAATCGCCCACGCGTGTGTTATCCGACCGCCTTCTTCCTTCTTTCTAAGACCACCCTGCGAAATCCCTGTCGCATTTTTATTCAAATTCATCGTCGAGCGGTTTTGCCGCTGCACCTCCGCGATTCAACTACCGCCCTTCGAAGCGTTGCGCTACGACGTCTTTGGACATTTATTCTGCCTCCGACGATTATCCATGTGCTCCTTTGAGAAACGCGAACACAAGGATCAAGAAAGAAGAGGGCTCTCTTTCACTCCATTCTTTAACCTTTCCAACGCGGAGTTTCCATAAATTTTGAATTTTATTCCGTCCGTCGATTCGACGTTCACCCGCATCCCCTTCTCGTCTCTTTATCCCGTTGCGCGGCCGCAAAAGCGAGATTTGCGGTTGGAAAGAATATCGTGAACCAAAATGGTCGTCGGTTGGTGCATGCGCTATATCTTGCGGCACAAGGTGAATGTTGGATATAATTTAGATAGCAGCGTTATTTTATACACTTTATGTATCAACCGAGTCGACGCTCGGCAGCTGAAAAAAGAATCGTACCTCCCTCTCGCACTGCGACGTATAAAGAACGAGAAGGAATGAGAGTAAGAGACAGAGCAAACGAACGCGAAAGGCCACGGGTGTTCGTGGCTTCGGGCGTCCATGAACAAAATAATGCTGAACGGGCGTGTGCGCGAGTAGTAGAGCTGCTGCTGTGGTCGCAGCCGCCGCCACGGCTGACTCTATATAGGTAGAGAGAAGATCGTAAAACCGGGGACCAAACGAACTGCTCGCGTTGATAGTTGGGCTCTACACACGCGTCCGCCATCCCTTTTCTGTTCTTCCGTCTCCTGGACTCTCGCGCGCGCACACAAACCCGCGGCTCTCTCAACTCTTTCGTTCGTTCTTTTTTCTTTCCCTCTCCGTCCTCTATCCGTCTCTCTCGTTGGCCCAGCTAATGAGAGACTCGCTCTCGTCCCCGTTGGCTCTTTCGCGAAGAGAATTTTCGAGTGACGGGGAACCCTAACGAAGAGATCGGAACGCCGCGATCGCCAAATGCTCGATTGGCCCTCTTCCCTCCGACTTAATTTATATTGTATAAATCATAAATTATTCGACGCACCGAGGCTAAATATCGAATATTCAAAGTAACTATGTTGCGGAATTATATGAATAAATTTTGTATCACTGTGTGCAAAACCCCACGAGCGATTATATACGGTTCTGGTAAAGGTGTATCATTAATCATGTCGCCATCGACCGCATTCCCCGGGGGATAAACCTTGAACAACAGATATAACTGCACCGGCTCTATGCTATTCCAGTATCCACGAACGGACACATGCTTTTTCTTTATAACTTTACATATCGTCGATTTTTTTTTATCGAGTGTTTGCGGATTATGATTATTTTGCATTTAAAAAAAAATAAAAAAAATCTCTCGCCTCAGCTGAGGACAAAGTTACGCCCGAACGGCGTGCCGCGCTGGCCGATGGAGTTGCAGCAGTGCAGAGAGCTGGCGCGAGAGTAAAGCGAGAAATCGAGCGCGATCTTCGAGTGGAAACGGCTCAAGTGGAAAAAGGAAGGCGTACTCGAGAGCTCGGGCTCTGCACCGAGTCTCCAATATATAGTAATAGTAGCAGATATACAGATATATGTATATATATATATATCAAGTCGTAAAAGTGACTCACCTTGCGGCTGTAATGGCGGCGCAGAGGTCGCTCTGTTGGATCGACGACGACGACGACGTCGGGTGGACCGCGGCGTCGGGCGTCGGTCTTCAACGTTGACGTCGGCTCGATGGAGAATAGTTCGATGCCTCCGTAGCTTACGAAGCTCAATAGACGTTCGTGACCTTTGTAACAGACCTCGAAGAGCCTTCGCGAAAGGCTAGTCCATGCCTTGCGGCACTTCAAACGCTGAAACAACCAACGTAAATTCTTTTCACACTCGGCAACGATGATCGTTGCAATTTTGCGTTTTTGTTTATCTCCCTGCTGATGGTACATCGGTCACGCGGGATGTACTCAGTTCTTATTTTCTCAAGCTCGGCATTCGCGCGAAACATTGTCTAGGAAAACAATTAAAAGACTTCTAGACACACGGGAGAGCTCCATGGAAAGAATTGGCTCCGACGGTTCACCCACTCGGGACAAGAAAAAACACATCTAAAGTGGAAACTTTTCCAAGAACTTGTAAGCGTTTATTTTTTTTAAGCTTCTCGGGGATGCAGCCGAAGTTTCAGGAGTCGTTAGGGCCGAAGCACTATAATGGTTGAACGCGACGCTGTTGGAGCACTTGGTACCATGTGGTCCATCCTGCTATTCCGGCAATAATTTCCCGCTGAGCTCTCCCCGAGAGCGAGAGATATCCATACGTGTATGTGTGTTTCGAACAGGGATAGGGAACAAAACCGCGCGAGGACCCCCGATATAGGCGAGCCGCGCTGCCGACGCGGACTTTGAATCGGTACTGCTTGCCGGACTCGCGTTCTCTATAACACTGTTTCGCGATCGATGCGAGTTGTGCGGTAAGCGTGTGTGCTCAGCACGCGGGTTTAACCCTTCCAAGTATAATGCGAGCTCAGAGAGAGAGTCTCGTGTGCACAGTAGGGTACCCGGCTGTATATACTTCGCCAGGGCGAAGAATCACGCGCACCCAGAGTTGTGAGTCGTGGTGCACAGAAATGTGCCTGCAGTTCGATCGCAACGAAGAATAATCCGTGCAATCCAATTTTTTCTTCTTCCCAATGACAAACCCACTGCGATCGCTGAACTTTCGTAGTTATAATTCGACGACAAACTACGCGACGAAACTTATTTGCAGAGAACTGCACTGGGAAACTGTTAGTCTTTCGTGTTTGACTGCGGAAGATCGATAGACCCCCGTCGTGTATAGTCGATGCACGAGCGTGAAAGTCCACGCGGTTCTTCGGTTCTGGGGTAGTTTCGTATAATACAGTTTCCTCGAAAACCTATAATATACAGAAGCACACCATAGGAGAAGGGGTGCGGGTTTGGGTACGAGAAATTGTAATTTGTAATGGAGGAGTGACTGTAGCGGGATAGGGTGGCACGCGAGCCGGACACTGGCTATACACGCACTATACGAGGCGAACGAACGGCAATGGACGACTTGTATATCCTATAATGATCGTGTCAAAGTGTAGGCGTATATATACTCGTCGAAAGACTACTATCGGAGAGAACGTCGTAACGAAGGGGTTGCGTAAGGACACGCCGGTTTTTTCTTTTTTTTTTTTTACTTTTCACAGTATTTTTATTTTCTTCGTTCTCGATCGTCGGCTAAGATCCACGGTTAATGCGCGCGACACGCGCAATATTAACGCCACAATATTACTACAGTCGTATACGCGACGCTGAACAGAAATACTCTGCCGGCAAGACTAGCTTCTCACTCACTCGAGAGCAGTCTCGGAGAGTTCTGTGTTAGCCGTTGCCGCCGCTGCCGCTGCCAAAGCTTGGCAGAGAGCTCTAGCTAGCTGGCTAGCGCGGCAAAGGAGAGGACTATAGTCGTGACGGTACGGCCTCGTGTGTAGGTTGAAGGGAGAGCCAAATGAGCGCGTTGGAGAACCCACGAGACGACGATGGGCAACGACGACGAGAGCTCCGACGACTAACATGCCGGAGAAAGAGGAAGGTTCGAGGGAGACGAACAGATTTGCGGATATGAAGTTGGGAAAGAGTACGAGAGGAAAAGGAGAAGAGACCAACGGGAATTATTATGCTCGAACTATACCGAGAGCGAGCGAGAGTGAGGCTAAGAAACGAAGGAACGAAAACGTATGCCTTGAGTTCGCCGCGCGAAACCGAGCTCTCTCGCGGGAGCTCGGTTTGCTCTCGCTGCCATATTATCTCTCGTTTTTCTTTTTCATTTTTTCTTTTTTTTTTTTTTCATCTTCTTCATCTCTCCTTCCCGTATCGCGGGGCATACTTCTTCTCACTCGTCTATCTTCTCGCTCTCCGCTTGCCTTTTGCACGCTTGGGCTCTGTGTACGCCATAACAGTAGGCTGGAGAACGGTCGAGCGTAGCAGGCCAATCAGGCGCCCACCTCTCCGTATCTCTCGTACTTGGTATATACCTGGCGAACATTCGTCTCTGCGTTCGGTCTCTCTCTCTCTCTTTCTCTCTCTCTCTCTTAATCTTCTGTACTGTGTGTAGCACCTGCGGCGATACCGATGCCTCTATCGTACGCAGCCGAGTCCTCCCTCTTCCTCGTCCGCAACATTACGGAGGCTTGTACTTTGTACGAAAGCCGACGATTTTCCGATGACAGATCGACAATCTGTAGTTCACGTTCAGTCGATTGATTCATGAGATAAGATTACAAAAATCTTTTTTATTCTTCCATAAAAATGTGTACTTCGACAACGCTACAATGTTATGCAAAGTATTTAGCACTTGAAAAAATATCTTTAAAAAAATGCACAATTATCAAGTTAAAAAAAACAGAAATTAAAGATTATAATGGAGATTACTAAGTTTTCTTTTATTGTAAAAAAATTGTAATATCGAATAGTATATATAGTAAGAAAATATTGTTATAGATGAATAATCAAAAATCGATGCAAGATAAATCGATTTATCGTTTGATTGAAGGGTTGACGAAAAATAAAATTCATCTTATCGAGATATTCGATACGGGACATGAATCATTGAGTTTTGTCAGTGCAACAAAGCGATCGAAATGAAGATGAAAGAAGTCTGCACAGGCGTGAAGGTTCGAGGGGGTCTGCAGGAGATTCGTGTCGTTCATGGTCGTCGCGACGCTTCACTGATGGTAGACCGAAGTTGCGATTGCTCGAGAGAAATAATGGGATACAGCACAGGGGAGATGAGCAAAAGAGAGAAGAGAATTGCCGATTGAGTCACTAAGCTCGCCACTCGAGGCTTTCAGTACCTCATTGGTGTTATAGTAGTATACTTTTTCTCCGTTTCTTCCTTCTTCTCTGTTTCCTCATCCCTCGTCGCCGGCTAGCAATTGCATCGTTCTCTGTCGTTCCTTCGACCGCTTCTCCGCGCTTCGTACCGCTTAAAGTTTCTTCCTCGAGAGAAGCAAGAATACCTATATCCCTGCTGTGGCTGGGAGACAAAGGTCCGACATTGATTGAGCGCTTCCCTCTCTGGGAAACGTTTAGCGCCCGCCACAGAGAGTAGCCAATGCCGGAGCGCCGACACACGGGGTAATCCTTTTTCTCTACAACAACTCTTCGTCTCTCTTCCGTACTCTTCGCGTACTTCATTTCCGCGAGTCTCGAAAGAAGAGAAGTTAATAATCGGCATCACTGTACTTCTCATGTTTCTCGAGGAGAATTTTAACCAAAGATTCTCAGCTCTGCGCTCAGAGAGCTGTTTGCTTCGTTCGAACAACAACAACGCTAAGCGCCGCGATTGCATCGAGGTAAGAGCAACGGTGCGCCGGCATTGCGCTCGCAAAAGAGCCGCATTTCTTCCGTCTCGACGCGACCAGTATTTTCCGCAAGTACAACTCCGCCTGTACGGAACAACGCGGCAGCTTCGATTTCTTCTCTCCCCTCGAGTCACAGCTGCAAATGTTCCCGGAAGTCTACTATGCTGGAGCTTTGCCTTGTGGGATCTCTGCGACTGCAGACTAAGCAGCAGCATCGACGTTTAAATTGCAGTTGCATAGCGGCGCGGTACTGTCTGAACGATGCAGAATACTAGAGACCAGGCTATTTATCATCGGTTTTTCTCGTTCGAGAAGATACGAAGAGAAAAAAAATGACTGAGCTTTCCCACGGAAATGATCGTAACTCGAGAGTAAGAAGCCAAAATATTTGGCCCCGGATATGATAAATTGATGAAAGTATAGCCGGAGGTCGGTTTTTACTGGTTAGTTCTTCGCTGTCGCTCAATTCGGTGACCCCGAAGTCTCTCTTGTTATAACCGATAGCTCGTATATCGTCATAATGGACCATCCTCTTGTACCGCCGAAGGCAACCCCCTCTGTTTTTCTTTGTAGCAACAATAAGAAGCGGGCGAGGCTTTCATATCATACTATGTCAATATATGGGATAGGGGAGTGTCGTCGAGAGCTCCTTTCTCACGAATCTATGTTCGGGAGAGAGGATGCGGATTATAGAAGAGCGTTGTTATTATTATAGCAGGATACACGGTGGACGAATAAAAGGGGGAGAATAACGAAAAATGGTCGTTCGTCTCGACTACGTTTCGTCGATAAAATTCCGAAACCGGAAGACCACGAGGGCGCAAAATGAGGGCATTTATTTCGTAGGGGTTGAAGATACTTTCCTCTCCGCTCGTGCGTTCGCCAAAATGGTAATTATATTCGGTACAGAAATATAGCAACGGGGCACACGAAACCGATAATGAAAGTAAGCCGCTGGTCTTATAAGCCGCTGCTGAAGCTTATTACATTTCTTATTTCTTTTACCCGCAGATACAGCATGACGTGATCAGAATAAATTGTCTCTTCGTCCTCTCATCGTAACTCTGATACATGGAGAAGATATTATTTTATTGGTCCCCGGGCGAGGAGAGTTATAAATATGACGCATAATAATAATCCCGCGAGTAGCCAACACCGCTGCAGCCTCTTTGGGCGCTCATCAGATTACCCTGAGCGCCATTTTTTCTTTCTGTATGTCGTTAAAAATATCAGATATCTTAATCACTACGAATTCGGTTGCTTCACGGGTTCGGTTTACCTCTAGGAATTCCGCCAAAATCTCGTAATTAAAATGAGATTTCTGACGAAGATTTCGTGGAGATGCGTAGCGGGGCCGCTTGCGAACACAGGAAACTTGTAGAAATTCCTACGATCAAAGAACATTGTGGGAATTCGGCTGAAGACACGGGGGATCGAAAGAGAAGTAAAGAAGATGGAGCATGAGGAATCCAACGTTAATCTTAGCGATTGGTCGCTCGACCGGAGTCTGGGAGCAATTTTCGTGGTCCAGCCCCACGAGAACGCGAGGGACCCGATATCTTAATTGGCTGCGGGTTCTCTTACTGTACGCGAGGCGAACAGCCCGTGTTCTCATCATGGCCGCGATCGCGCGAACGATGGACCTTCTCTCTCTCTCCCTCTCCGTTTATCTTTCTCTCCCTTCTATACATTTCTCGACCGCTCTTGCTTCACTGTTCCTCTATCTCTCTCTCTCGAATTCTCGTTAATCCCGTTTAGTTGCCGGTCCAGCAGCGAGCGAAAGGGATTCGTGGCAGACCTCGCGGGCTGTTCGTGCCATGGCGAGGCGACGCGTCGGGCCAACAGAACTAACAGCACAGCCATGGCGTTGCTTCGCTTACACATTATTTCCATCACGTACGCATAGACCATCGAGGGTTGCGTGCTATAATTCCTCGGAACTCGAGAGGATAGAGGACGTGAAATCGGAATTTGGATCGACGTTTTATCCTATGTATGCGTTTAGGTCCGACATGATTTTCTATCCGTACATTCAAAACTCATGGTTTGCGGCAGATATACACAGCTTGTTTGTAAAGACAATTATCGACTCGACGTCAACCCCATCAGTTTGAAAATCGTTCACGGGCGTTTTATGCGTTTATTACTTTATAGCGGTCTAATACACGCCGCGAAGTATATACACATAACACGCGATATATACAGAGGCCTCGATGCCCTGTGCGTGCTTCGCTCGTGGTGCCCGAAACGAGGCCCACGACTTATTGCCGCTGGTGTTCTTCCGCTCGTTTAAGTGGCGCCCCACGAGTGTGTGTGCGTGTGTAAGAGAGGTAGAGAAGAGGATATCTTCTCGCGAAGCCATAACTTATAGTCGATCATCGTTCGTCAACGATCCCTGTAGGTCTATGCCTCTTAAGACGATACTACAAAGTCCGAGAGTATACAAGATCGCGTCTATAAAGTTACCACCTCGGGGATTAAGGGCAAAACGTAACTGTCGGAGTTTTACAGGTCTGTATCTGCAGTAAGATTCACAAACGTGAGATATACAACACTACGATGTTAAGCAATGCGTATAAACATAACCCGTTGTGGTAATGTTAATTTTAATTAACAATTTCTTCTCCGGAAATAAGTTAAACGCTGCTGTTTCCTGATATTCGATGATTGATGAGCCAATAATCAAGAAAAAAAAGGTTCATTCGATAAAAAATAATTATTCGTCATGTAATATTTACTGTTTGCCGACGAAGTTACCCATATAATACACTTTGTAAACTTCGCTTATCACGAAATACATTTTATTATGTTATTAATTACAAGTTAATTTTTTTTATGAGGCGATTTAAATCCTACGTTTCGAAATCTTCGACTATTATCATCTTCCAGTCTACTGAATTCTTATGCATCATTTTTTTTTCATCGATGGCGTGTCTATTAATTGTCAATAAAAATTCTAAAACGGAGTCGATAACTCCGAATGAAAGATTAATGGTATTGTAAATTTGCGCATTCTTTTCACCCGTCGACATAACAACGGAAACGAAATGACGACAATAAATAGACGGCAAGCAAAAGAGAGGGTTATACTATGTCGATGAACGTAAAATACCCGGCGTAACAACTATAACAAAGCCGTTGTCGATCGGGCATTGAACTTGAATAGTTGCCGTGGTTGTGGGTCTGTAGTACACCGTACACGTTTTGTTGAGTTCATAAAAATCTTGCACCGGTATACTCTACTAACTCTCTCGACTCGTCGTCGTCGTCGTCGTAATCGTATATAGCGCAACTCTTTTTATTATTCATCGCGTTGTGCATTAACGATCCTCAATTGTTGGCGGACATCTATCACATTTATAACGGTCATTTGGCTGCACGCCACTGTGTGTCGATTTGTCTTGAGGAGGTGCGCATTTCGAGGTACACACGGGTGTATTCCGGTTGCACACACGACGGCAACGAGCGGTTAACGTTTGCAACGTATCCGAGATTGCCGGAGCGCTTTCCAACCCAGAAGTGCAACCTCTATACCCAACGATGAACGGGGAAGGAACTCCGGCGCGGCACGAAAGAGAGAGAGAGGACACGAGGCGGGGGAGAACATAAGAGCTCATAAATGCGAATTTAAGAGGCGCAATAAAGGCACGTTGAAATCGAGAGTGAACGAGCAACCGACGGCCGCGCGTGCCGAGGAGTCGAGAGAGCGTCACTCTCCTACAGACTCAAACTTTGCAACGGGGCTTTCGCGCTTCTCTCTTCGTTAATGTCTCCTTGGTACTGTCAAAACATCTTGAACATATCTCGAACAGTTGGTAACATTATGTAATATATATATATATATATTTTTATGAATTGCGCTTTTCGTAACTAAAACGACATACCCTTCAAGAAAAAAAAGGGCTGTTAGCATTGTATGGAAGGAAATACCTTTGGATACACCGGCCGGCAATGGACTGAACCATTAACCCTTCGACAATAGCCGTCGCCACTCCCTCGCTTTCCCTCTCTCGAGGTTATGCAAAAAAAACTCAAACCCTTAAACACTGTTTACACTGAGCTTAACGAGTTGTTTCGCCTTGAATTTGTCACGATCTCGAAGTAACCGGCGATGGGGTACATTTTTTTTTCAACCCTTCGGCTTCCTTACGCCTCGAGGGACGAAAAGACTTCAAGGTTTTATGTGAAATTCCGACGATTTGGTTACATCGGGCACGAGACTCGTATCTCGAATGTCCTCGAAATACATTTTTTTTGTGAATATTTCAACAACCTGAGCGGATCGAGCGATAGTCACGAAGTTTTGGCTTTCGGGGGATCGACTAAACTCTAAAGTAAGGCTGTGGAACTTTCCTGCTACTGTTCGCACTGTCGGCCGCTAGTTGGGGCAATTTAACTCGCGGCTCTGCCTTAAAATATTGTTTTCAGCATAAAAAATTCAAATTCAGATACAATCAATGAAACTTCGTTACAGCAGGCGTTCGATGGCTTCCATCCGAAAAATTCGTAATTGCCGAGACACGGACTACGAGTCTTGAAGGAACTCTGATACAAGAAGTTTCACAATGAAACGAATTTAACAATTCAGAACTGAATGAAAGAGGAAAACGTTGTTGCGCCTATGTCGGCAAGTGGTTTGGCGTACTTATAGCCGAACGATCGAGCGTGGAAAGCCCGGTGCTTTCTCGAGTGCGGCGCATATACTCGATGGAGCGTATAGAGGAGGCGGGTTCCTCCAGGTACCTAAGCGGTAAGTACGCAACGACACTGTACGACGAGTTTATGGTCTCTCAACGTTATATCGCCTGTATATTGCTGACAATTCGTTGCTAATGTCTTTACCATTAGTTTCGATTGGCAGATATCTTCGGTTTGCGGGTAAACCCCCTTTCCCCCTCATCACCTTGCCGCAAATGCAAATTTATCGTGACGAAGCATTGTTTAGAAAAAAAAAAAAAAAATACGAAGATGAGAGAAATGACATACAAAGTGGTCATTTATGCGAAATATGACAGTAGTTAACAATACAAACGCTAATATACGTTCGACGAAGTTGAACACCAATGACTCAGCGAGATCTTCATTAAAGTATCTCAAGAGAATGAACATGACAATCCACGGAAATTCTCGTTAACGGGAAAAATTCCACTGGAGTGTCGCCGATATCAGCAAAGAAAAAATTCGCGTGAGAACAAACGAGAGAAGTGCAGCGGGAGAGAGTTGTAATGGGCACGGATTCCGGGATCTCGGTGGAAAAAAGAGTGCACTTAGCGAAAGAAGCGAGGCATCTAATGGATGTGAATATATCGCTGTAATAAATTTCGCAAAAAGCTGCAAGGCCTCCGGGACGCGACGGGCGCTGGCTTCTCTCGCGGGTAGAGTAGAACGCTTCCGAGCGTTCGTCCAACGGCGAAGAAAAGAAAGAAAAACGACGACAAGAGTGCCGAGGAGTTAAGCCGAGCGTAAGAGAGAAGAAAATAACCAGAGCGGAAAACGTAGGAAAGAAAACGAAAGAGAGCTCTCTGATGTTCACCCGTTCGCCGGGTCTCAGGCTCCTGCGGGTAGTGAAGGGTCGACGACGAGGTTTTTTTCAGGTGGTGTGTCGGGTGATGGGTAAAGAGAAAAGCCACCCCACCCCCACCCCCTGGCAAAACGAAGAAAGGGTAGCTTATTTCTCTCGGGGCCATGAGCTGGCTGGCGGAAAGAGGAAGCTCGCAGAAAAGGGATAAAGGAAAAAAAAAAACAAGATAGAAGAGCCAAGGGAAGCCGCGCCCTATTTCCCCGCGCTCCACGTCCATCGTCAGAGACTGCAGAAAAGCATCACGTTTCCGGTACGTGTCACGAAGCGTGAGCGGCCATCTTTCCTCTTGGCGGCCAATGAGAGAGCTCGAGATAGCGACTCGGTTCAGAGGGGTGAATGCAAACCCCATCCGGAGCCCCTCCTTCGTTTCTCGGAGCACCCCGGACGGATCAATACCAGAGGGCGAGAAGTTAGCCTCGACCGCGCCTACAACCCCCCGGAGCGAACCCCACACGGGCTGTGCAACAATGATGGGCAAGGAAACCGAGCGAGAATTTTACCGCACCCTCTTCGTCGCCGCGCGGTTGCGCGAAGCTACCCTTACGGTTCCGCGACTAAAGTCATCTCTCTCGCGCTCGTTGCTTCTGCATAGTATCTGTCTTCGTTCGCTCTGCGCAACAATGATGGCGAAGGAAGCCGATCTATCCTTCGCACGATTGAACCACCCTTGGCCCCTGTCATTTCTCTTCGACAGAAGAGCTCGAGACTATGTATACCTATAGGAAATAGCTATCCAACGAAACTTTGATCGAACTTGCACTCTACTCGCTCCTATAGCTTACATAGGTATACAGAAGGTAGAAGGGGTGGTGCAGGGGAGAAGGTGGAATAAGGCGAGAAGAGCGATACGCGTGCCAGAAATTTCGATGAGAAAACGCACACTTGGGTTTATATCCGTGTGCGTTAACGTGTGTGTCTGTGTGTGTGTGTGTGTGTGTGCTATGGATAGAATTGCGCATTCCCTGGCACTCTTCTATCGCTATTCATCGATGGTTCCGTCGGTCTTTCGAAGAGACACGGGAGAGGTGAGAGGGAATTTAACGAGAAAGAGAGGTTTTCGCACCCAGAGAGGTAAGCGAAGCCGGAAATAAGTTTCGCGTATTTCGATACGGCGAAACGAAGAACGGTATCGGATCTAACGGAGAAGAGGTGTTACATGGAAAGCCTGCGCTCAGTCTCCAAGGTAGTTTCCGGGAGGTTTTTCAACGTTCCTGTAACTATTACCTACGGTCACCGTATCCCTTTCAGACCTTTCGATATCCTGCCTCGATACTTTGTCATGCAAGAAACGCGTCGAGATTATACGACTGGCGTCTAGTGCTTTCGATATATTTGAGCTTTCAATCTCGTCGCACATCCGTGAGGACAGAGAACGGATGGAGAAAAGGCTTTTACCATATTTAACACTTCAGGTCCGAGTATCCCTCGTCACTGTACTCTTCTTAAATGGGAGAAGGCACGGACCTCATTTGATGCAATTTTCTTGATGGAAAAATAAACCGTAGAATTTTGATAGCGGCTTTCCAAGGAACGCGGGAAATGCAGCCGAAAGGAAATTTCAGAACTACGAGCATCACAACGATGTTCACCCTCCAAGAAACTTTCTCACTCTGACAACAGTACAGCTAATAACTATACATCAGCATGGAGTAAAGAGAAGAAACTTATCCCCATAGCACGAATGCTTCTCGAGTACGAAGTGTACTTTCGACTTGGTCTAACGAAGAAGCAGCACTATCGGAGTCGTTGAGTATGTGTCTGCGGATAAATTCCACTCGCGGTTGGTTCTCTCAAACTTTGAGAATTTCGACTCTCGCACACGACCCGAAGGAAACTTGGCTCGTAAAATAAACTCTCGTGCCCACTCTCGAGCCCTCCCGGTTTATCCCCTCACCGTTCAGTCCATACGACTCACGATTCTCGGGTTCCTATATCGAGACTCGATCCAACGAATGGCGAGTTTCTTTCTCACATTATTTTGTCTCCTGTTGTTTTTTTTTTGTTCCTACGTATCATTCGACGAAGGCGAGGAAGAGAGAACTGGTTGGAGAACCGATGAAGAGAGGAAATAACATCGACCTTTCGCGGCTCCTCGAGGAGATCTCGGAGCGAATCGCGGGAGGAAATAAGAGAAGAAGAAAAGAAGCAATGATGCGAATATCAAGAGAGGGGCGCAATGAAACGAATGAACGAGGCGCGGAACTCGAAGAAGAGAGAACTATCTCGCGCGCTCTGACTGCATATGGGAACCGCTCTTTGATTATCCGCTGGTTCGTATAATAACAAGTTCATAAAGACGTCGGTGCACCGGGGCAAGCAGCATCGCAGCAGCGTGCCCGGTCCGCTCGCTCGCAGTCTGGCGATGAGAAAGAGATGAAAACTCAGAGAGGGAGGTATACATAAGAGATATCGCGGCTAACAGCGCAAGGAACTTCGAGTCGAAGGAACGAAAACAGGAATGAATAAAAGTGAGATGAAGAACGAAGAAAGATAAGAAGGAGCCTTCTGCACTCACATGCATTTGAATAATATGACCATTTACATACTCTGGAAGAGGGCAGAACTCGTTGTACACAGCGAATGGTTCGTTTTTCATTCTTTTTTTTTTTTGGCCAACTCGATTCGAGCTCAAGCTGAGCGCGAACCGCGGCCATTTCCGTTCCCGTGGTTATACTCTCATTTAGAGACGAACCCGCTTCGGAGTCCGCGGATCTACCTCAAGCTCTGCCATACTCATCAGAGCGAAGATTATCCTAGCCTCTTGGCAATTTAGCACAGACAACATTGCCTCTTCATCATATCCTCATCTAATAACAGAACTCATGGGCGGTCTTTAAACTACACTTTTCTCAATTGCATGGAGAAAACATCATAAGAATAAACCGACTCCTGGAGGATCTTTCTATTGGCGAACCGACGATGCCGCCCCTTTTAATATTAAATGGAAGGTCGGAGCGACGAATTTACATTTGGGATATGGTGCGAAACTGCGAGTTCCCGGTGCAGAACTCGAAGTCATTTTTTTTTTTTTTTTTTTTCATTTGTACAGATGAATGCGCGCCAGAGACCGTGGTAGTTGATCGTGATACGGTTGGAGAGTGTAACTGCTACCTATAAAGGTAAAGTTAGACGGGACTCAATGGCATACTGGGCAATGTTGGACCGAAGACGTCTTATTTGAAACAATGTTTCTTCTTCGCCTTTCTTGCTATCCCGCTCGCTCGCTCGCTCCTGCGGACCGACCGTAAATCCTCATTTCGAATCCCCGAGACTCGTATAAAATACCTCGATGTGCCAGGACCCCGCGGAGCCCGCGTAGCCCTTTCCGCAACGCGAGCTCTGCAGAGCTCAGCGGAAAGAGCACCCACACCCCGCCCGGTCTTCTTGCCACCGCTCCGCTCGCTCTGGCGTGCCAACTTACTTCCCCACCGCCGCGGGGAATACGCCTTTGATATATCACCGCCCGCTGTATGTAACACACCTCTTGCTCTTCATCTCTCCGACAGAAACGTACCGTCGTACTTTTGCTGGATTCGTGATCTCATTCTGGTCTCGGGGTTCTGGCTTTTAGAGTTCTGGCTCGCGGGTTCTGGTGCCAACTCGAGACTGACGGTGCGGCGCGTATGTTTCTCGTACAAAATGCTACGATTGCGCATCATTATAATTTTGGAAAATGTAATAACCGTGCTTCTTTGTATAATGAAATCCATCTATTTCCGTCAATTCGGGAACACCGTGGAAAAAAATATATCACAAAATTTTTTTATGATATTTCGAATATATTTTTCCGAGAAACGGTATATTAAGGATATATTTTGTAATATATTTCTGCCAATATATAAAAAATGATATAAATTATTATTATATATTCCGAATTTTTTTTACCATGTGGTGTTATTCAGAATATTTTAAAAAATATCTATTACCGTAGGTGAGGAAGCAAAAAAAAACTTTTGCCCGCTGAAGTGCCGATTTTTTCAAATCGAATCGATTTCTTAGATAAAATTCAGTTGTAAAAAAGTAACTAAACTGATATAGAATTTGGCATTCCATAATGAATCCTTTATGAGAATAAAGTTTAGAAATTTTCCTCAGTCTTTAGGAAAATTTGCGAGGGAAAATACAAGGTCAATGACCCCTTTGAAAACCGTTGTTAATGTTTTTTTTTTTTTCAAAATTCGTCCCGTCTAACATGTGAATTGGCCCGAGTCAAAATTATCGCAAAAAAAAAAGTCACAAATTAGATGCGCTGCATCATTCATCGCACACAGATCTCTCGTTCGCTCTCTCGTGTGGCAATAAATCAAAAAACGCGAGTGTGCGAGGTGGCGCGCGGGGCCGCGACACGAGTCGTAATATTTAAGTTAATGGCTCGGTATAATAAAGTTAATGGCTTTATGATAGCCGTTCAGATGGGAGACGAGAGAGAGTGAACACAGCACATAACGCGAGCTTTGTGTATTCTCTGCACTCAGTAGCACTTGAAACTCTCGGGAGGTTTTTGGGATGCGCGAAGGTCCAGCCGAGCGAGAGGAACTCTTCACCGTCGGGCGATTTCCTGTGAGTTAGTCAAAAGTAGAGCCGGCAGCAGCCAGCGAGGATCACGGAGTTATTTTAGAGGACGCGGTTAGATAGCCGCGAGGCGAAGGTGACTATGGTTAAAGGCGCATCCCTTTCTCGCACTCACCGAGACCTTTCCCTTTATCGCCTCGTAAACTTTCTAACGATTCTAACGTACTAGTAGTATATATAACGCCTCGATCGGCCATCAGGCCAACAGAGGCAGAAGCACGCGATCGAGTGAAGAACGATTACCTCCATTATTACCACTGCCGCGATCGATGTGTCGATGCAATGTTCTTCGTGTGTATTATCGATACACGATACATAAATTTTGTATGTGTATGCGGATTTCCGGAATTCGCGCGAGCGGAACGAAATTTAAGAAAAATGCACAACTATGACGTTCTCTGTCTATGTGATGAATAGATTGTTCAAGTATCTAATGAATCGTTAAATGACTTTCAACGGTTACTTATGCAGCAATTATTAATAGGCATTATTCTGCACGTGAAAAGAAAGCTCGCTGTCTACCTTCTCAAGGTGTATACCATAAGTACACACAGATACGCACACACACGAAGGCAGAATGCTATTCAACTGTCTACAGAAGAACGCGTTTGTTGGGAGTAAACCCAACGCCACCGACGCCGCGAGATTATTGCCGTTTAAACGAGCCACACTTTTCACCGCTAGTTAACGTACACACATCTAATAAACATGAAATATAGCGACAATAAAACAATCACCGTGTAATACCGAAGCAGCAACCAGCAACAGCTAACGCATTGCCGGGACGCGCTACTCTGAACATTGCCGGTCAAGAGGAAAATTCAAAGGACTTTAATTATGTAATGTCGATTTTTTTTTTCGTACCTTTTTTGAGCTGAGATTACGAGGGTGAGCCGATGATAGGAGATTCTCTCCAACACATGTGAATTTCTGAAAGGAAAACATTGAAAATTTGTTGATTTTACAAACGAAAATGGAAAACGCCATTGTGAAATTTATTTAAATTATTGAATGGAACAACTGAAGACGCAATGAGAATTTATGAAGTCCTTCGAATAGTAAATCATGAAAATGGGAATTTGAGTTGGAGACGACGATATGGAAATAACGGTCGTACGACATCGTCCGGTAATCCAACGCTTCCTCAAATGACGTTCCATATTCATATTCAGCTAAGCGCGTTTATTAGTGAAACAATAGCGGCCACTCGATGGGCAACACCTCGTAAACCGCGCTTCAGCGAACTGTTGTAGCACGCGCTCTGCCCGATTCTCCTTTCACGCGGCGGTACACCTACGCATAGCTAAGCTCCCTTTGTCGCTGTTATAAAAATCTCTACAATTTGTTCGGATTCTTAGGAATGTTTAAGTCTTGAATTGAATTATCTGATATTGTAGTTACTTTGTCATATACGAGTAGCAACGGCAGCATTAGCGCGTTCCGCGCACATGAGAATACTTTACGGCGGACAATGACCGAAAATAATTTTTTTTCTTTGTTTTCTATCGCGATTTCGTACCAATTTAAGATAAAAATTTAAACAATTGTATATTTGTGATCGACGAGAAAAGTTATGGATAATACAGACATCATATCAGAACGACAGATACCAAGAACTTTGGTTAGTGAATTTTTATACACATTTTTACGCGAAGTAATGATCTTTAGTATCTTTAAGCTTCGATAATTTTAAATCTGTTTCGTTTTTCTTTTTGACTGATAATAATTTGATAGAGTTTCAGAGTCGTTTTCATAGATTTTCAAAATATGACGACAAAAGTAAAATTTCTTTTTTTTTTTACATTTTAAAGAGGACAAGTAGATTTTTGATATTTCGAGATCTTTCGTAACAGATTTTTTCTCAGATAGAATATAAAACTTTCATTCTTTTTGTCATTGTTATGACACGGTGTTGTTATTGACGTTGACAGTGGATATATTTGACAAAAATGTAGTCGCAATACTGTTGTATCAAAAAAAAAAAAAAAAAAAAAACGAGAACTGGAAATTACGATAAATTCGCGATTTGGAGAAACTTCAAGAGTTGCCATGAGAACAAGGTTATCGTGTCAGCGTTGCACGGTTATAGTTATTTTCGCATCGAGAGAACACGAAAAATAAAATATGATACAAGATTCGGCTACCCGTCGGATGAGAATCCGCGATATCATGTTCGCGAACACAGAGAGATCCACGAATAGAAACCGTTTTGCTTCACGCAGATGTTTTACACATAGTAATTTTCAGTTTTTTCGAGATTTTACCTTCCGCATGATATAAAAAATAGTTCTTCGAGTTAACGTATCGGAGTGAACGAATGTGATAACGGTTATCATCACTCTCTCACGCCATCGGCGCCGGATTTGGGCGCAAGCGACTCGAACCGACGTAAAGATGCGATGGAATGACATACAATTTTTTTTACCACTAAATTTCGACACTATCAGCGCGAACCCACGAAATCGCCGACGAGCGAAGACCGCGTGTCAGTCCGCTGCGCCGTCGGAATCGAAACTGCTGACTAGAATAGAAAAAGAGCAGCGAGAGACAAACTCTTCGACAATCTTTTCGGACAAGAGGTGTGGAATAAGAAGGAAAACAAAAAAAAATAACTACCCACGGTCGGTCGTAACGACACGGCCTTGGATCAGCATTATAGTCCTCCGCATCTAATAGTCGCGCAACGGGTGAAGTGAAAAAAAAATTGGAGTATTGACGGAAGGGACTGGTCCTTTGCGGCGAGGGTGCGTTCGGTCAAAGGCAGTAATTTCAAGGTCTCGCGAGGAATTCCTTTGCGATTGAACTTACGGAATTTTATCTGATTCACGTATTACAGTCTCTTATTGCTCCCCTAGGAGATGCAAAGTGAAATACTGCTAAATTCGTTACAAATTTAAGATCGGAAAAATCAAATATTCAAAAATTTCGCACTCGCAATCTTCGAAACGAAAAACTGGCCGGAGCCTTCTTCAGAGAAAAAAAAATTAAGGCGACTCTGTGTCGTTACGACACGGCCTCGAGTCTCTATTAGACCCGGGAAAGGCGACGACGACCGGCGGCAGAAAAAAATTGGACTATATTGACGGAAGAGGATACCCTTTGAAGAAAGAAAAAAAGTGCCATTACGAGGGTTCGAGTGTCGGATGGCGAAGTGACCTTCGATAACGCGAGCCTTTGATTCTCGTCTGTAAGCCCATAGCTTGGAATTCTAGTTGAATACAAATGCAGAAGAGTCTTTGGGAAACGTTGGCCGGAAAAATATTCTTGAAAAATAAACGTTGGATATTCGAGACAAAAGTTGTGGCGCGTTTCGGCAGCTTTCCGTCGGAAAGGAAAAGCACGAACGCCGGCCATTTTCGCAGTTTCGTTCTCGCCTCTTCCGTCGCCGGTAACTCGCTGATATCACGGGCCCGTGACTTTGATGGCGTCCCCGAGTTCCGATAAGGGTTGTTTCCACCCCCCATAATCCCCGCGGCCATACGCCTGCGTCTTTCCCAAAGAATCACACGGGGAAACGTCGAGCGAAAAAAAGGGCAAAGGCAACGAGAACCGATAGAGAAAATCGCGAGTGAACGAGAAATCCCACCTACTACGCTTGCTTGCGTCGCGTTTACCGTTTTTCGCTTCTCGTCTCTCGTCATCCAGAAAAGCAATCGTCCTGCGACCGGCGTGACGGCATAAATCGAAAGCCATAACGACGACGGCGCCGCGACGCTAGGTGCCACGGCGCCCGGCGTCCTCGTCCCTACAATTTTCCATCCCTTTTTCTCACTCAATCGTTCGCAATTCTTACCCTCCTCTGGTCTCCACCTCGTCGATCATTCGGCAACGGGCGAGAGATGGAGACCGCATCTTATTTCGCAACCCTCTACGTTTTTGTGTTATTTTCCTTCGCACCCTTCTGCTCAGTATCCTATCAAAGACGTTGCTTCGTCGCCTCGAAAGTATCAACAACAAATACCCATACAAATATTGACTCTTTTTATTCTTATTTGCGCCCATGAGAACCCTTCGTTTTAATAGACAGAAATAACACTAATTTCTGGATATAAAAACGTAAACATTCAAAATAAAATTGGGAGCTATAATTCAACGCTCTTTTGTATATTCAAGAATATAAATAAAACATGAAAATTATTTTTTTTTACGTCCGCCGTTGCAATTGCAATTAAAAAAATGGTACAAGTGACACAGTGATTCATTCAAAAAATTGCTTTTACTCAAAGTTTTCGAGATGAAGGATCTAAAAATTTGAAATTTCGCAGTGAACGCTTTTAGAAAAAAAATCACGTCCGGCAGCATGCGAAGCACGCTTCAACGAGGCGAGCTTTTGCTCGCGTCGTGGTACAGAATTCTTCCATCGCTCGCTCACTCGAGCTTTTCCGCAATATACGACTTTTGTACGTTGACGGAATATTCGAAAAATCCTTGCAATGCGTAGCTCTCGGTGGTAGTGACGATAAAAGTATGAGAGACTGAAGGATCGCTTTTGCCCTCGCGACTGAGGAAACGGGACGTTGCGTCGATCGTATCCGTCGACCAAAATCCTCAGTCCACAATCCATGGATATATTTGGCGGGTAATATGTGCTTTTCGAGTACACAGTATGACTGCTATGAGTCTTTTCAGCTTCTTGTCGTTGTTTCAACTAATTTATCTCGATGCCTTCGCCATCGTATCATTTTCATCGCCAAAATAAATCGAGCAATACTAACGGATACTGAACGTCGTGATTTGTCCTCTCAACGAGTAAATCACTCTGAAAAATTGTTTCATCGTTCCTCTCCAATGAATGTTCCAATTCATTCTGATTTATCTCGATGCCAAACCTTTAATCGCGTTATAGCGGCACGGCGATAAGAATAAAACGAAGTTTCGCGTGTGGCAACGCGATCTCGTTGAAAATGTAAACGCGAACTTCGAACGTATAGCCAAAGCGCCAAAGCGCGGAAATTTTCGTATCCACTATCGTATGAAACTGGCGTGTCTCTTTCTCCTCATCTACCTAACATTCCTGTTAGGGAATTCTCGTCGGGCGTTTGTTCTACGAATCAACGATATATCATACAGACTGTGTATACACGTATGGAAAAGCGAAGCTCGTATCAGAGGTGCGCTCGAACGTGACTCACGATCCGATAAGCTCGTTAATCTCCGCGCAAACGTTGCGTTATCTACGGACGAACTCGCGGCTCCGTGTATACATTGAAGCGCATACGCGATTCCGAAGCGGCATACAAGACGCGTATTCGAACCGCGGAGCAGCTGGCAGAGTTTCGATAGTTTATAAAGATAGAAATAGACCGATCGACCGGATGGAACAACAGACGCAGATGCGACAAAAACATCAGCGCAATTGGCGGACTCAGGTGCGGAGTGAACGAAGCCGCTCCTGCGAGTTCTAAGCGTAATGTATCATCAGAGAAGCGAACGTATAGGCGGTTCAAACTTCATTTGCGAATACACTTAACGTCTTTTCGACTTGCTTCACGGACACGGAGCATAAAACGTCGAATTTAGCAGCGTGTGCGCAACGTAAGCCGACTGGATACAGCGCAATTCTGCACTCTTTTTTATTCGCCATCGGCGAGATACAGCAGCATATACTCGATGTGGAACGTCGCGAAACTCGAGAAAAATAAATAGCGTATAAAAAGAATCAGGCGCTCTTCAAGACCTGAATTACCGTTGCTGGTTTAAGAGTTGTCTCACGAATTCGTGCGGATAATCCGAATGTTTACCGGCCGGATGCTGGCAGCAACGGGATAACGTCTTGGCCGGTGGACCCCAAACCAGATTTGAGAAAAAATAAGAGTAAATGAAGACGCCGATGCGGCGGTACCAGTAAAAACGAAAAAAATGAAAAAAAGAAATCGAACGAAAGTCACTGCTTCTTTTCACGTTAGGCAGTCACCAGGCGCAGGGATATATTTTTAGAACGTCGATCAGACTTTTCCATTTTTTTTTTTTTTTCGTCTTTTTTGAGGTCTTGGCAAAGATCTTCGAGCGGACTTCGTAGCCGCCATTCTCGGGAGATTCAAGATCCGAGCAACCGCGAGGATGCGCTCGAATCTCTGTCGTTTCTCCCATCTCGCAGCCCACCCTACAAAGCCGGAAATGTTACGGATTATAAATTTTCCTTTGCTGTGACGGATCCCCCCTACGAATTCTCTTATTCGACGACGACGACGACGACGACGACGACGACAAAGTGTACGACGCTTCCGCTCGGGAAGCGGAAAGGAGGCGCACCCGGGTGACTACACACGTGAATACAATTATTTCTTATGTATACGCGGCAAAAAAGAGATTGGACGATATATTTTTTTTGTATGCCAGATCCTTTTTCTGATGGGGGATATACGCTCACATGTTATGTTGCGTTCACGAGATTTTTTTCTCCCTTAGCGTAGTAATCCACCCCGTTTGAGGAGTCGAGTCTACGTACGTAGACTGTAGTGTAATCGTATTCCCGTGTTCGTGGGACGAAGCGAGCAGTGAGCGGGGCGAGTAGCGAGAGAACGAAGAAAAGGGGGGAAAAAAGAAACTAAAAGAAAAAAAAATTGAAGAAAAAGACGACAAAGAAGAAGTAGAAGGAGTTGAGTGGGCGGGGTAAGACGTTTTCTCAGTGGGGAAGCGAAGCGGCGAAGGAGGTATGAAGGGTGGGGATGGTTCTCGTTTCTGCTGGAAGAGCAAGGAAAACTCGTCTCGTCTACAAAGATCTCTCTCGCTCCCTCTTTCGCTCGTTCTCTTGGAGTACATACCAAACATATACACACCTATATTCTGTGATATACCGGCTACGAAAGAAGTGTGGGTGGGAGATACGCGCTCGTAAAATACGAAGCTCGCGCGCACCAGGGTCTCCAAAGAAAATACGAAATTACGAAGTTAGCTGTAGAGACGAGGACGAGGACGTCTTGCCTCTGCAATTCCAAGAATTCAAGTTATTTCTTTCGTTTCTGTTCCCTCGTCGAATAAGAATACCAAAAATATTACATTACGCAAAAAAAAAAAAAATCTCCTGTAGTTATTTTTTTAAAAACATTCCGTTTCAGTAATCCTGAGCGAAAGATTTGCGATCGTGCAAAAGTGCATAATCCATCCGAAAAATTGATAAATTTCCCTTTTGCCGGTGCTTTTTTTATTTGGAGATAAACATCTGCTGCGAAGTTCATTTTTAAAAAATGAGCCTAAGTTGATATTATTTTGAAAGAAAAATGGCGGATTATAGAGTCACTGATACCAGACAGGGTTTTTATAAATGGGAGGGATACTGTATACATCAACTCGTCCAACCCCTCGAATTTCATCTCGACCCTCGGATCCAGCGTTAACTGTAGATAACGGCCAACCCGCGACACGATACTATGCTACAATGCCAAAGCTACCGCTGTTGGATGCGAGTGCGAGAGGGTGGTTGAATGTATTTGCCAGTTGCGGTTTCAACCCTTTCCATGCCCGCCGGCATTGCGATACCACCCCTCGACAATAACTCTCGTACACTCGGGCCCTGTGCTATGCGGATCCAACATTGAAACCATCGTGTATACTATACTATGCGAGAGGGTTGCCCACCGGTCCGGTGCTCTTGTCTCTCCCGACCGTAAAGTCCACGTATTTAATTTACTGAATAATTGGAATCAAGCTGCCTCATTTGTGTGCGGTCCACGCGTCCCGGGGCTAACTTCGTCGAGCTATCTGGCTCTTCCCCCGAACGCCATAGCAGAAACGAAAATCCACCCCTCCGGACGCAATTTCCAGAGCCAGCATGAGACCTCACTCCCGGGAGGGTTGGTAGCTCTCGGTGGTACCCGTTCAGACCTTGATTAGGAGATTTCTACGCCCTCGTAAAAGGTAAGCGTATATATATTCATCGTCGAATCCGGTTGAAAGGGGTTCCCGAGCTACGGCATTTCCCGTGTAACATTAAAAACTCGCATGGTTTCCTCACGAATAATGTTTGCGTCGCAATTCTCCAGTTGCGATAAATCAACAAGGGGGGGGGGGGGGGGAGGATAAATGGTATAAATTAATCTTAGAAGAGAGCCGACAGAGCGAATGCGCTTCTTCGGAGAACCATTCTGGAGTATACTCATTGCCAGTGACGTTAAACTCTGCCTGTATTTAATTTACTGAATAATTGGAATCAAGCCTGCGTCTCATTTGCGTCCAGACAGCGAGAGTGAGCGAGCGACGTGCGCTTGAAACAAAAAGCACCCCTCTAACAATTTCCAGACAACGGGGGGAGTTATCCAAACGGCGCAGCCCTTTCGCCGCTAGGAGGATTTCTCGCGTTCGAGGTAGACAAGCCAGTGTCGGCTGGGATCCCGCTCGGCTGCGGAAGCTTGATGAGGAGATTTCTGCGCCCTCGTAAAAGCGCTCCACCCACCTCCCTTCGGTATACCCTCGTTCCGCGCCACCATGACGGTGAGCCCTTCTTCGTATCCTTCGCTCGCTTGCCGTTCAACGGGGAAAAGCCATCCCCCAAACCTATCGGACCCCAGGAGGCTTGAATAAAGATGGCCAGATAATGCCACGGAGGGTTTTGCAGAACGGATCCTAGGGAAGGGATTATCAACGAGAAGGCAGCAGTCTCGCGGCGTCAGTGATAGTAGAAAAGAATTTAAGAGGGTGCAGTTCTGTATATACGTGGATGAAATAAGACAAATATATATATATGTACCACAGAAGCTTTTGCCACCGAAGAATTTCCTCCAAGTTCCAACGAGGATCAAAACTATTTCTTTTCATTTGCTCTTAGTCCGAGTATCTTGAAGCACTTTTTTTTACCTCTACACGGCGAGAAACTTTTTCAAGAAGCAGCTTTCAACAAAAAGCTGGAACGCGGCGACTTGCCCGTTTTTTTTTACTATCGAAGCCCAGAACCCTATCAAACTTTTCCAATATAGGATGAGAGTATAACGAAGGGTCCAGGATAGGCGTTACCACAGATAATGGAAGTGCAGAGAAACTCTATGGTAGACGCTTCGAAATGATAGGGGTTGTTGCAGAAGCGTAGGAAGCCTTAGGATCATCGGAAATGGTGCTCGGTTGTTATAGACAGAAGGAGAGGGTTGGGTTTCTGGATTAAATAAATGGCAAGGGGAGGTTTCAGAGGATTGCTGCTGCTTATATTTAGATGCTGGATATCGTCTCCCCGCGCTCAGGGTACATGCTACGTGTCCCTAATACAACAGTGGTTCCCGGGGGCGCGTTCCGTGTATTCTGGCGAATACATTCAGAGGCCTCTTTGGGATGTGTGCGCTCTTCAATACAGTGCGGCTAACCACGTTGCGCCCCCCCCCTCCCCCTTCTCCTCCCCTGAACGAAAGACCTGAGTACAGGGGGCAGCAGAGAAAGACGGAGAGCCAGTGAAAGAGGGAGAGAAATATTGGTACCGGGGGAATTAGAGGTCCAAAGAGTGGGGAACGACGTGGCATCCCTATATACCGGTTTCGTGGCGCATGCGCTTACAACAAGCAGAAACAGAAATCGATGGCCGCGAGAGGTTTCCCCCTCAGGTTCACTGGCTCCGAGAGCCGGCACATAGTATAGCGCATAGCTACCGCTGAGGAGATGCTGCTATAGACGTAGCAGAGAAGAGGAAAAAAAATGAAGGGTCGGAAGATCGCGCGGTGGGGAGGAACCCAACGGAGAAGGAGAGTTCTCGAAGGCCTTCTGGATTCATTCGATTCTCTCGAATACAAAGTATCTAATAAACATTTCGAAAAGCGAATCCGATTTCAGGCTTACCAAAGTGAACGTCCTGATGAAATATTGATTGACTAATAAACTTCTTGTCGGCTAGATGGCATTCAAAAGACGCCTAGACTATGTAAGGGAGACAAAAAGTGAAGAAAAAAAGGGTTAAGAAGCGATACAGACTTTGACGAGGGTGTCCGAGCCATCCGAAGACCCTCCCCCAAAAATGCAGCATCCCGAAGGAAGAAAATTATTATCTCGCGAAGCTTGGGTGGTCCTTCGCGAGTATGTAAACCGGTGTGAACGCTCAACCTTTCCCGCGATGCCCACGTGGAAATAAATATGAGCTCGACGAACTCTAAACATTTTTTTCTTCCTCACGTTCATAGCATTAAATTAAGTTTAGTTCAGCACCAGTATCGGTATAGATGAGTCTATTCAGATCCAAACGGCTTTACTACAATTCTCAGCTTCCTCCGAGTCCAGATTCTGGATACTCTACATCCTGGAGCTTACAGAATTATTGCTATATCTCAGATTATCCTCAAGCTATATTTAGCCACTATACCTCGGCAGCGTATACGCATCTGTACATAGTGTGTATTAGGTACGCTGAACATGACCGACAGGGTAAATGGGAGTTTCGTGTAACGGGGCGTAGCAAGGCGCGAGTTGAGTAGATGCTTCCATATGCCAAATCCGTACAGTGAAGCTAATCGGTTTACGGTGGTTTTGGTTGCACTGTTTCCAGCAGAGACTGTGGGAGTCGATCAGCTTCACCGTGTCGGCTCGATATAGCTATGTACGATTCATCCCTCCACCCACGTTCTCTCACATTGCTCTCACGAAGCCCCGAGGGATTCAGATACCTGAGTACATACGCAAGGTATGTAATGGCTCGCTCCGTAGTTACTACCAATGTAGGAAAACACACGCACATGTGACCAACACAAATTGGCAACGGGTACCAGGCGAACGCCTGATAACGCCAGGCAACAGCTCCGGCAAACTCGGTAATTACCCCTACCCCGACGCACCGAGCTTCAACAACTTCGCCCTCGCGATACGCCGCCACCGTGTATGGCCCTTTGGCTCCATCGACGTTTTGCATCATTTAATACTAAAATTACGAGGATAGAAGCCAACGCCAAGTGCATGGAAGTCACGTCAGTATAACGTCGTAGAGGTAACTTCAGTGCTGAACTATTATGTATTATAAATGACTTTCCTGGAAAAACTGGGAAACTTTTTTTTTTTTTTTGTTTACCGATAAAATTTCTCGGTACGCGTGAAAAAGGTGAAGATCATTAACCTTGTAGGACTCTGTTATAATTTTACGCCGTCAATTATTTAAGGTAATGAGGAGACGGAGAATTAACATTCTTGCCTTGAAAATATTCAACCCTCGAACAAAGGGATGCAAACCCGCGGCGGGGTAACGCTTGCGATCGATAGCCGATCGTAGAGCTCCGCGTCCTGACTCGGCAGTTCTCGGAAGCTTCTCGCAGGATCACTGACGTCGGTACCGCGAACCTCCTGGAGCCTACCGCACAAACTTCTTTACCAACGAACGCCCTTCGCGCGTATATCGGCAAAGGAGAAGTAGGAAACTTTCCTACGCCGAGGCAGCTATCTCTTGAGGGGTTGACTACCATCGATATTGTAGCTCACCGCCCCTTATGATATCTTACAACCCGATTCAAGTGACTATGAACATTCAGTAAAAAAAAAACATAGAAAGGTCAATGAAACGAGAAATTTGTAGAGTAATGAATTTCTCATTCATAAATAGTCTGAGAGCCGTTGTCAAAGGTCGTACCATTGGAATCGAATGTCTGGCAAGGGTAATCGAGATCTTATCGTTCGAGTCTCTCATAACCTTTGTTACCGTTTAGATTTATGAACGATAAAAGGTGTAAATTGTAATAATAAAAGCCCACGGTTTATACGTGATGAAATTCCGTGTAAGTGCGGCGTTTCTATGTTTATTGTACTCTATTCCTGGCTTGCGATGGCGGTCTAACGGTGCGAGTAATTTGCCGGCTATGCATGTTGCTCTCCTACCTCACTCGTAGCCGGCAACGCAATTTCCTGAACCATCGACTCACGGAATGTTCCTCTTCAACCCTTCATCGACCATTTATCTACCCTTAAAGAGCCGAAAAAATATGACGCTTTATATGAGACTTTACTTCCTAAACTGCGACTTCAAACGATCTATTATGTTTTTTATAATAAATAAATATTCAATAAACTCTTTCACCAAATTTTTGATTCGGCAAACGAGTTATGTTTTCGATGTTTCATTAGACTTTCCGTTTCAGGAATAATGATTTTTGATAACTTCATTGACTATATAGACAAATGTGTACGTATGGAAATTAAGGATCATCTGAAAAATATGTACACGGTGTCTATCGGGAAAGCTGCGCGCGCACGCCAGCAATGATGGCCGCCAAAGTTGGCCGGGAACGCGATTGGATGAAGCTGGAGCTCGGTTCCCGGGTAACCCGAGGGGAAGACCGACGTGATCCAGGAAGGGATGAATGACCACGTTTGAGATACGCCATTGGCAGAATTCCCATGGGGCGAGGCCTTTATGCCTGAAAACATCGTGGTTCGGCGGCCATCATGAATTCCAATATGGCCGGATCTCGCGAGCTAAGGTATATTCGAATATACTCTTCCTTAAAATTCGACAGTAAAAATCTGATGAGTCAATTAATCAACTCGATAAGTCTCATTAAACCCGTTGAAAAAAAATGTATTTTAAATTAAAAAAAAATAATAATAATTTCGTTAAAATCGCGTATAATGTAATTTCAAAAAAATTTTTTTCGCACTTTTAAATTGGACTGTTTGACTGTTAATGCCGTATTTGGTACCTCAACTTCTAAAATTATGTAGCAGACGAAAAAAATTAAAGAAGTATAGTATAAGTGGATCAAATTTGAGAGTTCATAAGCCCATCGGTACAAATATTTAATTTTCTCTCCGAACCAAAAAAAAAGGGATGATACAAGTTCCCACTTCGAACACAGATTACAGCGCAGGATATACTCGAGGCAAACAAAAAAAATTATCTATCCCAGTACAGTCCATTGGCTCGGTTGATTCTTTCAGCCAACACTTTACTTGGGCTCTTTGACACTCATAAATCAACAAATATTAACTCACTAGCGATAAATAAACATTGGCCGACTATATTTGAACGGCCGGAGAGAACAGGTTATCTACACACTTTACACGAACCCGTGTGCCACTCGCCCACATTCAAGCAACACAATAGAAAGAGAAATCTTTCGAATAGACTAGAATTCTTCTACACCTCTCCGTTGCAGTTAAATGTGATAATTCATTGATACAAGAAATAACGTAACAACGATTCTTTTCTCGTTATAAGAGAGAATTATTATCGGTACTTGGGATACTAGAAGGAAAATTACGATGTTGATCGGTATAAACCGATCGTTCCTTTACTCCTCTCTTACTATATACGACCCTCTCTCCACTTACTCGATTCTCGTTCATTCATCGTATTCCCCTGTATTTGCCAATTAATAGATCGTGCCGCGAGTAATCAACATTCGGTACGACCTCGTTAAAATCCAACAACGTTCTGTTCATACTCTACGGTATACATATATAGTAATACATACGAACAAACATTGGCACTATCGTGAGTGCTGATGGCCAGAGGTCTTTTCGAGATCAAGCGACAACATTTTTTCATGAAAATTTTGCGTCTATCGTGACAATCTCATCGGAGCAGCATCCATGACGAATAAGAGTTGCATGCGCATCAGCAATAATATCAGTGTACGAATGAGAAAGAGATGCGCACAGTTGCGCGGACATTTACGATGGAAAAATAATAGCAAAACTTTATGGAGCTTGACAAGCTAACACGAGAGCCCATTACAACGCCTCGTAATTGTAATTATTATTACGTGTCATAATTATGCAGCGGCCACGGCAACGCTTCTGCCTGAAGGGTTGCAAATGCACAGTGCGTAACGCTTATGCAGCATTATACACAACGTTATGCTTATTGCATTTTGGAATTGAGTTTACTAGAAAATGAGATTTTTTAATGTAATTCGTTCGCGGAAATTGCTTTTCGAGTCAATGATTTATTGATGCACGCATGCGTAATTCACAACTTTGAAGTCTAATTAAGGAGAATATTATTGCGCGAAAACGACAAGTGTTTTCAGAGCGTTGGCGAGTTTTGTTTGATTTCGCGGAATACTATATCGCGATTACGCATACCACTTCTGTAGTTTTTCGTTTTCGATTGAGTTGCAGGGGTGTGCGTATGTATGCAAATGCTGTATGAAAGGAGAGTACAGTTATGCGAATCGTGAGAGTTCAAGTTCATTGATCCGCGAGTTCTCGCCGCCAAGCCGACGAAATGATATCACGCTTATTAAGTTTCTCGGAAAACGCATAAAACTCGAGGCGCGAGTGTACGAGACATACGCGTAAGAAAGCGGGTGAGCGAAAAGGTTCTCTAGCCGTCGGCGTGAAATATGGAGCATAACGAAAGTCGAGTCAAAACGGCACCGACTTCGCTCGTATCGAGAGAGAAAGAGGGAGAGAGAGAGAGAGTTATCTTCATCACTTTTAACCCTAAAGTGCAACGCAATGGATCCGCGTCGAAGACACGCTATTTCCAAACAATAAATGTTCATTGACCTCATGGAGCGATAATCGAATTGTTTTATACACAAGAGAACTATGCAAATGCCGGCTGTATATTTTAAATTTTCGTTAAACACAGATTAATTATCTTTCAATAGGATTTTGATAAGAATTCATAAGTGGATTTAATTGATTCGATTGTGATAATAACGGGTAATGATTTATCATTAAATAATTGGATAACCCAATCGAAAAAATCATTAATTCAGCGGCCCGTCGGCCGGCAAAGCTCATCTCCGACAGCTTGAAACTATTATTACAATTTCATAATTCGCGCAAAAATTTTTTTTTTACATACCTTTTCTATCCTTGGCAGGGCATGGATTTTTCCAACAAAAAATCCTGGAAGTCGCGCGATGAATGGAAGATATTTTCGTTTATTAAAAGAATTAATCCCGTTCGCGAGTATTAAGTTAACTTTTATAAAGCAAAACAATTATCATCGTTGTCACTGACACAATAAGCGAGTCCGATGATTCGATACAACTAATCCTCGTCCAGTCAATGAAGACTATCGTCATTCTTGTACGAGTAGACTTTCACGTTTCTCTTTGGCAAACCATTAAAACGATATTCTCACCTCAAGGACATTCACCTCACGAAATTAATTGCCTATCGACAAATTTCGGTATAAAATCGTGTTAAGCCTCATCGATAAATGTCCAATCTTCCCACCTGACGTATGAACACTCGAGGTTTGCGTGGCTTTCGCCAAAACTGGCTTATCGTCGATCGCGAATTATGTACGAGATATCAAATAAAATTCAAGGATCATGTTTCCTTCTCAAAGTTTAACCACCTTGCGTATTGAAATGTCGCTCGGTCCACGTGGTTATCAATCATTTCATTTATGCAAATAAAAAAAAACAGCGATAAAATTAAATTCAACGATTAAACAGATTGATTACCGACTCTAATCGCGTCTCGTTGTCACGTTTGCTTTCAATATTAACTTGTATATTTGTGGACAATTTAAGAGCGTATTTAATGGACACACGAGCGAAGAGTCCTTCGTTCCGACGATATCCGTCGACAACGACAACGAAGAACCTCACGAGAGTATAGTTTGAAGTTGCCCGGCGCGTGCGTGCCGCCAACAATGTACGCGTCGCAGGATACCACAATTTTTCGAGCGCATAACAATGGGCCACCGCCGGGTTTGTGAAACGGGGCTCATGGTATCTGCTGGATGGAACGCGGCGCGCACTGAGAGAGGACCCCTCGGCTTCCCGGCCTGCGCATCGCGGCGTCGCGGCGCTCCACCCTCCTTCCGGCGCCCCTCCGACGCCACGTTCTCTTCGCTTTGGTTCGGGCACCGTCGCGAGAACATCGCGCGCTTTTTCCACCCCTTACGCCGCGGCTCTTCATGGCTGCGGCTCGACCGACCGTCCGGTTCCTTTACTTCGCATTGCCCTCCCACGCCTCGCGCCTTGCACCTCGAATACGCGAAATTTCACGAGAACCATTCACAACGAAGCACCGACAGTGAGAACCAATAGCGCCGCTGCTTCGTCTCCCTACCCATGCCGCTTAACTTTCTGCCCGGATCCCTCCTGGCCTTCCCCCCCACTACCCAGGAGTAACAGCATCGACTAGTCAGACACCGACGATGCCTAGGCGCGCGAGCTTTTCCTAGTTTACAGTCTATCCACGTGTGAATTTACCTGTATATGCGTATACGTATCGCTGTCGTTTGCGAACAAGATTGTGATTTATTCGACATAGTATCTTATCAATCATGTATGCCGCATATAAAGTCGAGAAATGCTTTTTTTTTACACCGTAGATTCATGGATTTTAAATGAACCTGGGAAAACTTCACACCTGTTCGCAACGATTATTTTATCCTTTTTATACTGCAATAAATTATCTTTTTTCAAAACCAACATTTTTTCCGTCAACGTTGAAACGCAACTTTTTTTAACATCGTCGGTTTAGGAAAGTAAACAAAAAGTTCATGACCAATTTTTGTTGTTGTTGTTGTTTTTTTTTTTTTTTTTTTTTTTTAACAAAAAGATCGAACGTTACGACGAATAACTCAGTAACGCCGAAAATTGGGTTCGGTTTTTTTTTTATTTCTCAATATGTTGGCCTTCGTTAGTTCTCGTCATTGTGAAATTTCACAGCGTGTTCCGAGCTGTAGAACATATCTTGGAGTAAGAGATACTCGAAACTACAACTCGAAAGGACATTAAACGAGGCCCTCTCTTCGTGAAGCAACGCCGAATATAGACGACCCTCGAATATCCAATGCGAGGATAGCCCTTCTCTCTGGAGAACGTCTGTACCAATTACTTGTCACACCGGATCTCTCCAGAGAGAATCCCTCTGGAATATTATACGATGACCGGATGCCGCTCGGAGTTCTCTTGTACATTCTCAACGTGTACACTATATATACACAGTCAAAAGAAGATACAGAGCTCTGTGAAGCTGCCGCTTTGCAGAGAAAGAGCGAGTGCTGTCCCGGCTATATAGCTACGAGTATTCTCGCAGCCCGCGTGAGGACCAAGCGAATCGATCGACTAGGAGCCGAGGCCGGGGCAAAAGCCCGGGCCTCTCTCCACGCTAAGTCTCGTTTCCGGCGGCGCGCGCTTTGGCTCACTCCCACACCCTTCGAATGAGCCGTCGGGTTGACCCTTCTCCAAAGTCCTTTTTGTTCACTCAAATAATTCCGAGATAGAAAATGAAACACCGAAGTTTCGTACTTCAATCCAAAATTTTACACAGAAACAACGCGATATCTTATTTTTATAACCCATACAGAAGATTGATGGGTATTTTCGAAGATGATTGAGTATCCGGGCAAAAGTTTAATAGGAAAGTATCGTCGCGTCTCTCGCAAGTGCATTGAAGTTCGTAACCATCCGCGTGTACCAGAAGAGTTGATACCGTGTAATACCTAATACGAGAGAAGCAAGACTGCTGTTAGTGCTACCGAAGAGGGGGACTATCCTACGTCGACCTAGAGTCGTTGTTATATTTATCGAGATACTCAAATACGCTTTACGATCTATTAAACACCGCGTCAAAACGCTTCATGCCGCGGCGGGCCGAGTCGAGGAACGCGAACCCGACGCGATAGTAGAAGACCTTTTTAAACCGCCTCGTCTCGCTTGCTTTTTCCTTCGATGTATATTTATATATATCTATAATGTACATATACGTTGATACAGTATGTATCGGAGGTTATAATACGGAGGGATAACGCACCTAACGCCCCGACCGACTATGCGAACAACCGGCAAGTACTACTTTGCCGCGGAAACACTTTCATTTCGCAGTAATATAAAATAATATTAAATCGACGCTTGAATATGATAGTAACTGCGATGGTTAAATCAATGCCAGAAACGAGACGTAAATTTTCTCATAACTCGAACCGAATGACGATAATTAACGATTCCTCGCGCAAACGGGGGAGCAATCGGCTCGAGACTCGCGCGCAAATAGTGCTGCAGTCGTACGCGGAGAAGTTTCGTGGAAACGTCGTCGAGGCACAGAGTTTCATCGGGCGAAAAGGCCTGAGAAGCCTGACCTACGACGATTCATCTCGACGACGAAGTAACCGTGAAGTGCGACTAATCACCTTTATTTCGTGAAATTCTAAGCGTGACGTACCGACATTCAGTTTATTAATGGAATAATTCGAAACCATTTAAACTATTTTTGTTTCACGAAAATTGATTTGTATTTTCGTTAATTATTTATTTATTTATTAATCGAAGAGAGATAGCAAGAAATTATTATCGAAAATCATAGGTCATACGTTCGTCTCTAAAGTCAGCTTTTAGCCTTCGCCTAGAAACACTTCTATTATGTGTTTGAAGGAGCAATTAACACCTCGCCAAGTGAACCGCCGGTTTCCGTTACTCGCGTGCGTCGGCTGGAAGCGAAGAACCGGCGAAGACGACTCGACGAAAAACACCGGCTGTTGAGTCTACTCGCGAGTTCCACCTGTCAATTAACGCATTTGTCCTTCGCTCGGTGTCTTTCATTCCATTCGCTCCTACTTTCCCTCTCGAAATCTTCGTACGTAGAGTATTCCTTTCCCTGTTGCCAGTTACACGTGGATTCCTTAATTAACATTTTAGCTGATATGGTACTCGATTTTTTAAAAGCTCGGAACACGTGTCTGTTTTTGAAGCGATGTAATCACGTTGGACGAAGCAGCTGCATTTTCAATTAACGTACGATAAAGGGAAAGTAATTAATTTTTTAAACCAACAAAAAGTCGTTTTCTAACTAATATCATCGTTGATACAACATCACGCGATGGTTTTTTCATCCAAGTTAATGTTAGGTTCGTATTAATCTTTTTCGCGTTATCGACGGAACAAAATAGAGAAGGAGATTCTTCAATGTCCTTCTTTGGCGCGTGAGACTTCATCGAAAATATATTTTTTCGTTTTTCAAATTTATACTGCAGCTACAAAGGGTTGCCGTATATCTTCAGAATGCACGGTACCTTATCGCCCGTACAGCTTCGCAAATTGCTTCCGTGTTCAACCGCATTTTCCTACCCTTTTTTTTTCATCGTTTCTTCCTAACTGACCAGTCTCGTCGTATAAGGTTATGGCGAGGGTTTCGAGGGGCTGTTGCGTTATAGCGTCTCTCTCGTCAATCTCTCAAGCGTCCGTCTAACTACCCAACGACGAGAAAAAGTGTGACCCGAGACACAAAGGGTCTGCGGTCGGGTTGTTGCCGGAAATATTTTCGGTAGCGTGGCAAATCGCGTGTACATGGACGAGAGGACGAATGGAGCAAAAAAAATGTAACGCGGGAGAGAGAAATCTGGGTTAAGGTCCCGAGAAACAGAACTCAGCGAAGAAGCTTCAACGTTGCGCGATCCCTGTTATGCAAGTAATAAGATCTCGCGTAGTCCAGGCGCCTTCTTTGTTCAGGCAGTTTGAACCTCAGGCAAAGGGTCAGGCAGAAGATTTCACTCGGGAACAGGAGAAACGCTTCCGCGTTCGTAACAAAGATTTTTTTTTAAGTCCCTACAGGCCACCAATATAACCCCCGGAATCGGTGGAATATAATGGAGAATAAGAATTCGAGAGCGCCGAGGGTTTGAAAAAGTGAAATCGTTTCTGAAACTCGTTCGAAAAGACGAATGCAATTTTTACTGCGCGAGACGCGAGGATCTCATTCGAGACTTCAGTTCCTCAGGTTCGCTGATCGGACTCGCATCGGTGTGCGTTAAGTTATTTCTTCAAGTTCCACCGGATTCGGTAAAACATCGCGGATAAATAAACAAGACTATGGTGATTAGTAAACACCAATAGAATCGAGTATAGTGACCCGCATAACACGGCGTTAGTTACGCGTGATGTGTACGGGAATCGGTCGAATCGTTGTAAAAATATAGCGACGAGACTTTGGCGTAATTACATATCGGCGCGATTACGAACCGCGGGCAAACGCAACTTTAACGACCGCGATAACAAAATCAATCTGCAGCGTGTACAGCCCGGGCGCTCCACGGAGAAAAGTACACGCGGTCTTAACTGCGTTCTTCGTTTGTAAGAATTGTGATTTACCTAATGTACGTCGGAAATCTTTGCTGGTTGACGATTTATCTATGAAAAAGGGGAAAAAACAATTTCCTATGTGAGAACTTCAGTGTCGCCGAACAGACCATCAGACTTCTTATAGGTAAAATTATAATAATTTTATAGCAGTTAACTACGAAAGTATTCATTCAAAAACTAAGCAAAAAAGGTTAAAAATTTGCACTTCCGGAATAACTAACGACATTAGAAAAATATATTATTTGTGACTCAAAAAAATTACGAAATATAATATAAGTCTATTGGCTGTTTTTCGTGGGTTACGAAATAAGTTAAAAAGTTATAGAGTTACGAAATGAGGGATTTATTAATTTTTTTTTATTGCGTATGAAATTGGTTTACCACACTAACAGATCGCCAGAGATATCCCGACCTGCCACAATGCAGCATCTCCGCTTGCATTGGCATTTCCGAAACAATGTTAGTAGTCATTAATGGAGTAATGATTCGTTCACGGTATTCAACTCCCTTCGAGTAAGCAATGATTCGCGCTGCGTCGGGACCAGGTGGCCGAAGTTGCATCAGTGAATTACTGCGATGTGCAGTGGACGCGACTAAATTTTATCCGCGGCTCGAGCTTTTACGCGGGAAAATTTTGAACGTTTCTGCGTGTGCTGAGTGACAGGTTTATCGCTCGCGCCAGCACTTCTATTGCGTTACGATATTCCGCGTGTCCCGCTTGGCCAATTAAATTTCCGTGTTATGGGAGCATCCGTACGGTGAGTTGTTCGCGAGCTTTCTACATATATACGTGAACAACAGGCGACGGGAAACGATCGTCATCCGAATGCCATTTTAGCGACGTTGCACTCCGCGCTGTGTCCCCTCTCTTACCTCTCGTCGGAGTTGAAACCGAACGAGTGTTCGCGAGCGAGCGAGTTATCAATCCACACCGGTGCATACACTCGCCTGGTGGTGGGCGGAGAGTACCAGAGAGATATGTTGCTCCGTGTACACGCGCACCTCGCACCACCATTAACCGCGCGACGGCTAATCACCGACAGGCCGGGGCTATCACGACTTTGCGATTGCAAGCCGTGCACCTATTTTCAAAGTTAAATCGATCGGGTTTGCTACAAAGGGGACGCGATTAATTTGCAAAGCAATAGCAAAGATGCGTTTAGCCGCGTTCGTTAATTTTTTTTTTTTGGAATAACTTATCTTCACAAAAAAAAAGGCATGAAGTAAATATAATTTTCCAAAATATGCAAATCATGCGAAAAAATCAAATAAACTCGATCGGCATGGTAAAAAAAGCGAAGGTACAATTTTATTAAACTTATCGCAACGCACTCGTTTCTTTCGTGCGGTGTACGATTACCGGCACCACGCATCGAGACGAAGAGTTTTTCCGTTTAAATAAAAAAAGCATCACAATTTTTCAGTTCCTAGGATCAAAAAGTTCGTACTCCACTTGCTCGCTTAATTGTTTTTTTTTGTAGTTAAAATCGTGAAACGATAACAGCGATATCAGGGGCAGAGTTCTGCGAATTAACGATACCGAAAACTGATACGATTGTTTTTACTGGATTTTCGCCCGTTCCTCGTCACGATTTTTTTCCACGTGCGGCACGACTCACGTTCTGCTGCAGATAGCGGCGCGAAAATGTCCTATTTATTTTTTTTTTTCGTGTAAGATACTGATACGTATGCAAGACCGCGATTACCTTCGGCTTCGCCAAACGATAGAATTCACTCTGATTTTTGCGTCAAATATAAATGTATGGAAAAAATTATTACGCAAATATTTCGCGAACAATAAATAGACTAAAGTAATATTTAGCGCAGGTTAATGTGACTCACCGTTCAATAGTCCCAGCAGCGAGAAGATCGTTCCTTCTCTCCCTTTGAGAACGGATTACTCCGCAAATCCTTTCTCTTCCTCGACTTTCCTTCGGGTCGCGAAACGCGTAAATATTCACTCGCAGTAAAAAAAGATATCGAAAACTTCCTTTACGACACGAGAAACCAAAAATACTACTCTATCGAATCTCTCAAAAAAAAATGTCGCTTTCCTCCCTCCCGACGAATCATCAAGAATAAGATGAAACGAAAAACAATCAATACGAGAAACATATAAGACCGAAGAATGGAATAGAAAAAAAAAGTTTATTCAACGACGATGCGTGAAATAAATTGTCTTCGCGTCCCAGCCATGAGGTAAGAGGTATCTCGTGTACGCGACAAGTAGGAAAATGGATTTGCGAGTAGTCCAGCGGCCGATCTGCGAGGATCCGGGGAAGGGGGGGCAGTGTCGAGGATCCGCGCGCGGCGTTTCATTCGCGTCGGCGTCGGTTCTTCTGTCCCTCTGTCCCGTCGGCGTCGGCGTCGTTCTCACTATGCCACCCCCCGTGCGCGAAACTCGCGGCGCATTCGTCCCGCAACCACCCGTTTTCCACCCCCGCAATTGACTATATACCCCGGTCGAGGAACCAGCACTCCGCGGAATTACGAGTGAACCCGCTGTGTATTCGGATACAACCGCGGGGCGCACACATTCGTGAAACGTTACTGCGCGTACGTATATATACAAATCGTGAATGCGTGCAGTGGAGAAAAGCTCGAGAGTAAACTATAGGGATGAAAAAAGTGAGAAAGAACACAGAGAGCTCCGGCACCCTCGACGAACTCGCCCTTATCTCTCCTTCGTTTCTAACGCGCTTACACTGCAACTATATAGCTACAGAGATCTTTCCTTTCTTCTCTACTTCTACATACAGCTCTCCCTTGCTGCTGCTGCTGCTGCATGTTGCTGGTGTGGCGATCGACAGGGTGCAGCGAAGCAGCAACACTCCGGCGATCTCGAAGACTGTAGGCCACTCCCTCCGACGAAACTAACAACAGCCACCAACAGCTTTTTTCTCAAAGCTCGGAACGACCGAGTGTGAGAAGTTCACGAATGCGTATTATCGTATAAAAATGCAATAAAGGGTACTTTGCCTTTTTTTTTTATCTTTTCGATGGCGGGAATGGATAGAAAGAGTTCTCGTCGAATCAGCCCGACATGGTAACTACCTACGCGTATACTACCTTTATCTCGAAAACATGAAAACGAATCTCGCGGATCAGCAGTCGATTCTCGGAATCGGAAATGCAAGAACTCCGGGGTGTGAGAGACTGGAAATGCTTGACGCGAAAACAAACCCGAGTTTTTCGAATTTCGATTATCATTGAAACATTTTTTTTTGTCGAATGCGGCGAGAATAGGAAACGAATGTTATTGAAGAGGAAAATAGAAGACGAATGTGCGCGTGTGTTACTGTACTAGAAGATTCGGAGGAAGACTCGAGAATCTCGAGAAACATTTGTTTTCTCAGCGGTGTCTAGCAGAGGCCGACATGCTGATGGTCACACCGACCGAGAGTTCGCGTTTCGTTTATAACTTTTCGAACTGCGTGCGTCCGACGACGCAGTTTTTTTTTCTTTTCGTTTATTATTTATTTTCGGAGCACATTTACGTGTCCTGGATCTCAACTTTGCCCGAGTCTATACTACATTACGTGGCTTCGAGTTTCCGTACGTTCAGACAGTTTTACAAAAAATAGCCCGATTTTTTTTTTTTTTTTTTCGAAAGACCCAAATTACTTCAGACATCAATGCCTCGCGACACTAATCATTTCAATTTTTTTTCCCGGAACGCAAAAAAATGTCAAGTTGATCGTAGAATTTATCGGAATATTGGAATCAGTGAAATACAACGTGAATGGTTAGCTTCATCGATTCTCTCGGATCCCCGTTGCCGGTTGCATCGGACTCGGCTTCTGCAACCGGACAAGAACGCAGCGTCCACAGTCATCCGATTGACAGATATTCGGTAACGTTCATTCGCGCGTTTATGGCACGTGTTTACGATTTTATGTTTCATCGTAAAGCATCGAATAGTTGGACGGACGAACGGCACTATACGCTATATACTACCACCCTCTGGAGCACACCACGCGCGCGCGCGCGCCCCCCGAGAATATAAGTATACAGTATTACCCGCCGGTGTGCACTGGAAGCTACGAAGCCCCGCAGCTAGAGAGCTTCCACATGCGAATAGAACGTACCTGCAAGCCAACTTGCTTTATAACCAACGACACCGAAATTACGACGTTTGTTTCACGATAAATGTTCTACGGAGAAATGCGAGGAAGTTGACATTGACATAAATCCATCGGAAACTGGAATTCGTCTATGAATATTATGTCATTTTGTATATATATATATATATTCCTAATTTTCAAATTACCATTGGTGCAACGGATTGGTATGAATTCCCATTTCCCATAAATAGATATGCAACAAAAAATTACATACGGAATTTTTTTTTATCTTGCATTGCATAAATAGAAATCCATAGATAGATTCCATAAATATTCCATAATTTACCCCCCGACTTCATTTTTTTTTTTTTTATGAAATGTATTAATCAGCGTACCAGGGAGCGCAGTTGTTCTGCAAATTGAGTATTTAAAAAAAAAAAGCTCGTGAACTTTTTGAAAATAAAATTAATCCCACAAGCGCGCGTCTGTTTTATGAATCTCCCAATATGCGCGGGCGTCGTTGTGCGCATTAATCTCGGTAATTTTTTGAAGTATTTTTGAATTTCCATTGCCGGGCTGTGAAGCAACGGCCATCGCGGTCCCTCGCATCAGTTCTTGCGGAGCGGAGCTTCGCTTTACTCCGCGACTCCCTGCGGCTTTGTATTTCATCTGTGGACCGAATATGGATGCGGGAAGGTGCACAACACAAGCAGAGAACGTTCTTTCGCCAAAGTTTTGCAAGCTTTGGTAGGGTTATACGGTGTTGCACTGTATAATCCCTGCGTACGTAGACCGCGCTGCTACGCGCGCTCATAAAATCCGTGGGCACTCTACCCGTTTTCAGTTTTGACGATCGGGAATTGCGCGTAACCAGCAACTACTATGTACGAGAGATGGTTTGTTGCGTGCGACGGATAACAACATAACGCGAAAACCGCGTCTTGCGTGCACTCTCGGCTCGCAATTGGAAGAGTGCTGACTCGCAATTTTCCCGTAACTAAATGAATATAAATTCTCGGTTGGCGAGCTCGCGGGGTAATTGGGGCTCACGGTATTCGCGGATGTTCGACGGTTCAACGGGGGCCAACGGCAGCAGGCGGTATCTCATCATCGCTCTTCGGTTCTCATCCTCTTCGAGGTACAGGAGAAAAAGTAATAATAAAAAAATAACACTGCGGATAGAAGAAGACGGAAAGAAATCGGTTCGAAGGCCTCGCTCTCTGGTTTGGTTCGAGTTTTACGAACGCAAATTACAGAGCCTCGGCCACCGCCTACCGGCAACGCCGACGCTCTAGGTGTTCGTTGCACGGCCTCGCCAAAAGTTTTTCGATAATTCTCCATGATGGAGGTTTTGCGCCTGGTATTCCAAGCCGGGAGAACGACGAACAAGCGCACGGGTTCGAACACCTACGAGCTCGAGAAACGAGGCAGAGGATACTCGAGATCTTTTGTACCTACCTGCGCCCCCTCCGAGTACCTACTTATATTAACGCCGGTTAGGTACTTATAGACCTCGGCCACAGGGAACGGAAAAAATTAAATAAAAAAAAAATTGTGCCCGAAGTACGAGAGCGTCTTTCTCGGCCTTGAAGGGGAAAAATTCACCGCCATTATTATTTATTATCATTTTCATGGCTGTATACCCCCCCTCGGTACTTCGAGGGTTACGATTTATCAATTGTTTTTTGTAATATAATTGCAAGATTACCCCGAAGGGATGCAAGTATTCTTGGAGATAAATTACGAAATATTGCGTTCGGTAAACTCTATACGTGGAACTCTCCGATCGATATAAAACGGCCCTCGCATTTCTGGTGTGTACTTTGGCAAAGGGGTAGAAAAAAAGAATTTGGAATTGTACTTTCGAACGATATTGACGCTATTACCGTTTATAAGTACGTTTTTAACTTCGTATTTTGGAGTTACGAGTTATCGATTGTTTTGTATAATTGCAGGCTCAACGTTTTCTTATGGATAATCTATGGAGTGATATTCCTCCGTGCGCGAGGAGAACTAACCGATCGAAGACCGTTCTGCGGGAGAGAAGAACGTTTCTGCTGTGTTTCCGATAGAGAAGGAGAATAAAAGAGAAAAAGACGAACGGAACGCGCCAGGCACGCTAGGACCGCGAGAGCATCGTAAAAGTGCGGCCCTTTCCCGCGGAGAACGATAAACCCCGATGTGCGCGATGTGATGCTCGGCTCGTCGCTGTGCGAGAAAGCCGTGGCAGCGATGAAATACTATCTCTCTTTAATTATCGTATCCCCCGTCGAGTCGTTCGCGCGAAAGTGAGGGCTGCCTCTGCCCGATGAAACACATCGAGAGAGCAAAACCCCCGCGAGTGAGATGAAATTTCGTTACCCAAAAAACGCTCGAGATCGTAACTGCAATCTCGAGCACCGTCGTCCATGGTAAATGCTGCGTTTCAACTTTACAATTTAATCATTGGCATATCATATATGTATCGTCATAAAAATGGCACTGCGGCTAAAGTATCTCGACCTATTATAAACGTTATTCAACGAGAGTGTCGATGAAAATACAATTTTAAACGCACAGAGAATGGAATAAAAAAAACACGCTATTAAAAAAAAAAACTCTTACGACTACAAATCTCACGAATGCTCTATTTAACCATTCGAACTCTGTATGACATACATTTTCGCGATAAAAAGATCATTCTTAACGACATCAACGTGACTGCTATTGTAATTTTTTTTTATTCGACCGTTAGAGGATTTTGACTACTCTGGAAATTGAACGGAAGGGATAGCCGAGTGCTCTCCATTTTCGAATCGGGAGGGTAACTGGAAAGGACCAAAGGCGGAGTCTGAGAGGCTGGGAGAGAATTCTCCCCTCTTTGGTTCTCTCCGAAAATATCGAAGCCGACATTCCACATTGGTTATCCATTAATCCTGAGAAACATCTTCTCCAATTCTGACTTGTAAAGCAACTTAAATAAAAACTCTGTTGGAACGTTCACGTTAGCTAATTCTTCAGCCACACGAGAGGCATCCATTGTGAGAAGATCAATTTTTCAAAATTGCTGGGCATTCTGACACCCCGTTTCTTTCTTTTCCTGTACCTATATCACCTGCCAACCCCTCGACAGCAAGACACCCCGGGCGTCAGCTCGTCGCGGCAATAATTCTTCTCGTAACGATCATCGTTCTTACTCTCTCTTTCGCTCTTACACATTTTTTTTATTTTCTCGTTCCACGCTGCTGACGCGATGTTTCGTCCGGTAAGGTGGGATCATCTCGCGGCTCTCGCCCCGGTATCATCGCCAACTCCGCTTTTCTCTAGCTAACTCTTTATCCTTCTCAAGCTTCTCGACTCCTCCTCTCTTCGCGCGTTCGCCTTCTCGGACGCGCGAGAATTCAAGCGCACATACATGTCCAGTATATGTTCAGCACGCCTGGCCAGCAACTAATTCATGGCCACCAGTTCGTGGTGTGCCTCCCCTTGCCTGAGGATATCATCCTGCCTGACTAGTCTGTCTGTCGTGAAAACCGAAAAAAGAGAAGGAGAGCTGAACGACGTTGAACAGAAACAAAATGAAGAAGAAGGAGAAGAAGTGGCCATACGTGGACAAGGAGAAGAAACGCGATACCGAGAGATACACGCGTCTTGTATTTCTACAGCACAACCATAAAGTATCATTAATTGGGACGACGTCGTGTAGGTAAATATCTCTTATGGGACTTAAAGTCGGTAATTTCTTCGGTGTTTTTTTTTTTTTTTTCCTGTCTTCATGATGATCTTCTTGGTACGGCTTTTTGTTAAATCTATAAATTAACGCAACGCATAGTAAAAGTGTTGGCTTCATTCTCGATTTACGAAACGATTTGAAATTCTCATGATTGGAGAAAAATTGTGAAGACGTGTTTCAGAAGAAGAAATAAAAATAGAAGAAAAGATATTCGTGATAAGATGCCAAGAGATACCGCGATATGTGTAATGTAGGAAATAGAAGGCCTTCGAATGTTTATATTGATAAGAAACGTTGGGGAATGGAGGGATGTCGGGAAGGGCAAAGGGGAACCGAGGAGAGAAAAGACGTATCGAGTCTCATGAATAAGGGATGAGGCGAAATCCCGTGCAGTATAAGTCTCGCAAGAATGAAAGAGCCGCGAAGAAGAAGGAAGAAACCCGCCGAGTTGACTCGCGCACGAGTCTCAATGACAAAGTCTGTCTTTTGTATATGGCGTCACGTATACCGTACAGCTCTTCTCTGCGATACATAGAGAGAGGATTGAGAAGCCGCGGAGGACTGAAGCGCGCACGAGCTTACGGTGCGTCGTTAAAGTAAAATAAAGTTCGCCTTATCCGACTCAGCTCTCTCGTGCGGCTAGCCTGGCGGATCTCTCTTATGCTGCTTCTGCCTTTTCCTTTCTTCTGCCACGTCGCGAAGTTATATATTTCTCTTGAACACTGAGCTACAGCGCCCAACACCACGATGGTAAATTTCGCGCATTCTGAAATGAATCTACGAGTCGTATTCGCGTGCTAAAGCGCGCGAGATCCTCTAATGAAACGATTATTTCACTTTTAGCTCAATATTTCAAATTAAAAAAATTCCTTAGAACCGAAAAAAATTGGTGTTTACTATTCACAACATGATCTGTAGTCAATATAAGTGAAGTACCTTTTCTACCAATAACAACGACAATCTTGGCAACAGATTTCAAAACACTGGTGTCCAGTAAAATATTCCGAAATAATTCAAGGATATTTTCAAAAATTTTAAAGATATTTTCAGGATTAATTGGGAACGATTAAGGAAAGTAAAAAAAATTCAATTATGAATTGAAAAAATATTTTTATCTTTTCAGGCATTTTTACGGCGCATATTATTGACTCAATGTGCATCATCACGACACTAGCGCTTGGGAAGCCGAAATATAGCTAAAGCTTTTCAAAAATAAACAGAAGACCGGAGAAAACGTATAGCAAAATCGAAATGCAATGAAAAAAAACTAATTCAATAATCAACAAAGGAATTTACGGACATTCCAGGACTTTTCCAGGACAAGAAAAATTCAAGGACATTTCCAGGACGTCTACGAATTTCCAGACGACTGGATCCCACGAAACTTTATCTACTATTGTTTAAAATACGAAACCGGGTCCAGTGAATCAATTATAAAAAGCAGAAAATACCTTCAATAAATGGTCCGATAAATGGTTTCCAATATACTTTATCAGTTGATTCTTCAGAAATTGATGTTCTTATTATAATCTCACAATTAATAAATTGCAACTGCAAGAGATCCAGTGATTAACACACAAGAGTCCGACAGCTCATTTAGTCTAACAAATCGTAGACATAGTAATCTACGATTTAAATTACAGCTGCAAAAGGTACATCGTCGTCGTTTTTTGCCGTTGTCACGAAGGACCATTCACCGTTCCGTAGCCAATTCGCATCAACTATCCGCGTACCAAGTGAGATAGCGCACACGTGTCGTTTCTTCCGTGTCGTCGACACACAGACGAGGAAGAACCACACGCGGCGTTGAGTCACGCAAAGCAATTACCGTGAGTGCGCTGTGCACGTTGTACGTGCGGCGATGCTATCGCCATGGACACCTCTCGGGTTCTTAGCCACGGCATCAGAGAAAACCCCGCGAGCTGCTAGAGTTTCTGCGACAAAGAGAGACTATATCGTCGTGATAATTTCAAGTGTAAATTCCAAACATGGGCCACGGAGAGCTTAAGTTCCCAACGTTCCCACAGAAACGCGACATTTTTTTCAACGCGATTTTTCCATTTCGCCGAGACTTCCGCATTTGTATGATAAAATTGATTTTCCTTGGATAAATATGATTTAAAGGAATATCTACCCTTCGCAGTAAATTTTATACCATATTAAAACCCGAAAGCGGAGCCATATAGTTACGAAATACGAAATTAAATTACGGAGAAGAAGCGCACAGAGGATGGCAATGGATGAGACCGCGCTGCGAGAGTATAAAGACGAGAACAGAGGAAATCATATCGAGCATAGCTTGTGCGACGACGTACGAAACACCATGATTCTATTAGCGATACCATTAACGACTCGGCTTTATTATGCTTCGCGCTTCACGTTTATAGTTACAACTTGTAATATATATATATTTATCCATATAGCTGAACCCCAACAGTATGGATGCTCATCGGCCGGGTTACGCTATATGGAATGGAGGAAGAATACAAGCGAGGGCCGGAGGGTTGCGCCCACTGACGTCAATTAGGTTTGATATAGATGTACGCCTAGTTATATTCTCCTTGCTCCATCATCCACCCCACCCCTCGCATAAATTGTACATAGTCGTTCAGCAAAACGTGTCATGTGGGCTCACGTAACTCATAGGACATCAAAATTAATTGATTTTTACGAATCTTAATGATCAATCAAACACTCTTTTTTATAATTTTTCTGGAGTTGTTTTCGTTCCCTTTGATTTTTTTTTGCAATTGAGGTGTATGATTGATTTTTTTAATAAAAAAGATTCAAATTGGATAGAGTACAAGAGGTTGTATTCTGAATCACCCTGTAACTTGGTGAGACAGCCGGTTCTCTCATTCGTGTTTGTTCCTTCTGGGGCAAGGCATGCAGTTACGACTGTGTGCAGGCGTCCCGGATCCTTCGGCAATGTGGGTTGGTCTGCACATCGAGGGGTGTTTTAGCTGCGAGAGTCGAGAAGATAGAGAGCGCCTAAAGCTAGGAGGGTCGTTCTCGAAAGGAGGGTCGGATGTTTCGGTTCGTCGACGTCTCCGTAACTCCGAACGTGAAATGGATTTGTATGTTCAAAAGGGAGTCGTAGGGGGGGAGGATGCTGCGAGCGTAAGAGAAATGGCGACTTCGTAGGCTAAGGGTGCTTCGAGCTTTCGAGGGGTGTGCCCCGCCGGATATTAGCCCCAACGTCACGAGTATTATACTCGTGTTACATCAGGCAGACGAGAAGGGTCCTCCACGATGACGCGCGGTATCCTCTTCCATCTGATCTCATATATACCAGAGACACGTGGGACGCATATAATAACGTCGAGCCAAAGTAAACCAAGAACACGATCCACCCTTCGATCTATATCACCAAAAAGTTCCCATACTTCGTACAGAATACTTCTCGAGGCTGGACTCTCGGCTTTTTCGCTCGATTAACTTCGCGACGAACGTTATTACAGAGTATAGCCAGAGCTCTTCCTCGTCTGGCTTCGCTAACAACCGCACCAATATACTGGAGTGTGTTGTCCGCACACGATCGAAGATGACGACGGGGGCTTGAGACCGAGACGCTGGGATTATACTTATAGATATAAAATAAAGTCGTATAACGTTGGGTATATATGAAATATTGAGGGAAGCTTAACCGAGAACACGCAACCACCCTCTCGCTTACAATACCAACCCCTCCCGGTGCCTTTCCTCTCTCACTGGTTTTCATCCCTCTTTCTCTCGTCGTGCTCGATAAATCTCCCGTCTCTCGAGTTTATTTCACGGCGCTCCAGCAACCCGCGGAACTTCCTCTTCGTATATATTTCGTATATATATATCTCTTTCTCTACATGTACATATATATATATACAAATATACTATATACGCAACGTTGAACCGTGAACGCGCTATGGATCGTGGGGTGAATCCGCGGCTCCACCGCCGTACTCTCATCGCTCCGGATCCGACGACGTTCGTGTATAACTATATCGCGCAGCTCTCGCACAACAGCGAAGCAGGTTTACGATTCGGCGGACTATTATTCTATGGTACGATTCTCTTCCATGCACCCCCTCGCGGATTCGTTCGCGTCTTCGTCGTTCGCCATACCGGAAAACCCGGGATAGAATTGAAAGTGCTCCATCCCTGTGTGCGCGCATACAAGAAATCCGGAGTAACGTGGTTTTATAGATGCGACCTTCGACCCCGGGGTTTAGAGAAATATATAAATATGACGGGACTTTCGCCAGTTATTTCGATTGATACCGCGATGGCGGGCCAAATAAATGCGGGTGAATTTACTCGCGAGGGATTTAAAAAGATCCGAAAACTACTAGTGCGGTCCAAGCGATCTCTCGCACACGAGAGAAATTCAACGATTATTCGTAACTACCGAGTCATTTGCTCAATTTGACGACTATGTAGATGCGACGTAAACTACTCCGGGTAAATCGTATTGGAGGTCCTCAGTTGCGGTATACGATACTCAAAGCATTTGCGTCGTAGAACGTCGACGCGGGACGCGACATTCATTCGCATTCCGGTAGCTTTGGGACAACAGGAGAATGAGGAGGAAGCTACGTAATGTCGGAATCTTCATTAATAACGCCGGACTCCGCGTTGCGGTCAAGTTGCGGCGAATATATTTGCATCCAAGCGACATAGTCTAAGCAAAATCATCTTCACGGAAATGGCAGACTCATTCAGAAGCTATTCGCATTCCAGGACTCGGGGGAAAACTTGATGAAGAATCCCGTGGTAGAAGCGCTGACGGAGCGACGAACGAATCACTGATTTTTTTTTTTCGTTTCCCGTTGAATAGAATACACCGACTCGGTACATACCTTCACGTAGAACGAGAAGCAGCAACTCTGCCGAGATTATCGTTCAAATCCTCACTTTACGAGACCTTCGCTCTCTCCAGTAGTGTCATAAACTATAAAGGCACCCATCAACGAGCTATCCGAAATGTAAACAGTAGATACGACGAGACTCGAAATTGTGGATTGGGTAGCGAGGTAGCAAAAGCAGATAGAAGAACACAGCGGAAATATAGATAGATCTCTATGTGTGAATATGATAAGATGATTACGAAGGAACGACGGAAAGAGGTTTCCAGAGAGGAGAGAGACAGGAGAGATTTTCAGTTCTATATGACTAAAAGCGTAAGAAACAATGTCCAGTGGCGAACAGTCGAATAAGAACCTCTTCGCTGAGACCGCTGCCGGCAGCAATACAGACATATAGGGTTTGAAATTCTATGGAATGTTATCCATCTGTTATAGACGACCTCTTTCAAACCCGGAAACTCTCTCGAGGAATCGAGCTCTCTTTGCTGCAGGCAGTGTTCGGTGGCTAGTAACGTGCAGGAAGAACAGCACCGAGCTACACCCGGAAAGACCCTGCTGACCTTAATTGGTTTATTGCCCCGAGGATTACGTTTTGGTCTGCCGACAGTGGAACCTTTTTTTTTGCTTGACGAATTTTGAAAGGTTTGCTGCATTGGCTGCATGCTGAATTACGGCTTTTTCTCGGGTCACTCTGTGGCATAACAGGCAATGTAAGGCGCAACAACCCTCGGTATTGCGAGACTTTTCATATTCTTTCGGTGGTAGTAACGCGGCTTCGCCTCATTTTATGCTATCCGCGAGTTCTTCTAGTAGCTTAGTGGATTCGTCGATCTGTTTGTTTCGCTAATTCAAAGCTGCATCGCGTGTAGGTAACACCTCCACTTAAGGGAAAAAAACATGTCGGTTAACGCGTGGGCGAGTGGTGATTTAATGATTCAACCTCCGGCACCGTGGTAGTCGGGATGTTTTATACTATGCGTGTACCTATGTCCACATACAAACACACTGTACAATTTAACAGCGGAGCGGAGTGTTACGGCTGCAATATATTTACACGTGTATTTACGACCGGCCACTTTACCCTTTACCCGGGCAAAACGAATCAGCTTCGCCCGGTCGCTCTTACACTCTGAAAATCTAAACTCTCAAAGCTCTCGAAACCCATCACACACACGAAAATACTGCCCTTCCGAGAGCGTTGCAGCTTCTACGTTTTTCTTTTCCCTATCATTTACCTTCTCACCACTCTGCCAAATTATACAGCACCGTTATGGCTCCGTTAAAAATTGTTCACGCGATCCGTACGGATTCTCTTGTCGATAAACAAAATTGACGCTATTTTAATGCTTTGATAATGGGCGCGCTATTTATTAAATATTACTGGCGTGAAGTCTTTTCATGCGAAGACTTTCTCACCTTCTACGTTGCAATTTTGTACTCCCCAATTTGCCAAACAATGAGGTAATAAAAAAAAGCTTATAGGTTTAAATACCATTTTACAGTCTTGTAATTGAAAAACGTAGACAAATTGTTTGAAATTTCATCACTGCATCGTAATTTTTTTTAAATATTTTTTTCAGCACACCTTTCTCTGGGGTTTAGGCGCATTCGCGAATACAGGGTTTTCCCCGAGTGCACCGAAACCCAATAAACTGCGCCCTATACGTTACGTAACGTTATATACGCACAATATCCCCTCGTAACTCACTTGCAGTAATAAAGAGGTGTCCGTCGCAGGTGCACAGTTTGCGTATGTGCATATAGGAGCCGTACATACGAAAGCTTAAAGCGCAGGTATATAATATCTACGCGTATACCTATGCCCCGCCGAGGGTAGGTACTCTCGTCGGAGTTATCGATTACTCGGAGGGTGCGGACTCGTCCTGGACCTCTGGTTTCGTCGTGGCAACCCTGAGTTTCATCGCGACTACCGAATCGCGTGAAGGAATGAAATTTCGTAGCTCAGCAACAGGCGAATATTCCCGCAGAAATAACGACGAACGAGTAACGTTCACTTTCATTTCTTTCCGTTTTTATTTTTAATACACCTATACCTTTATCCATTACCTTACAATCCGACAGTACGAGAATTTTGTTAATACTTAATCTTCCATCTCCCCATTTTACGCCGCCGGTGACTGATGTTACCGCGTTATTAAAATATTAACGATGCTCATTAAGACATAATTAAGGAGAATTTGACGGCGTTCTTTGCTTTTCTTTATGGTCAACGTTTTGATGGTTTTCGTTCGCTTAAACAGATCGCGCGTGCTTTGTTTTATCATCTCGATGCAGCCATCTTGTGGGATTATTTAAAAATTTTTTTTTAAGAGAAATATTCACGAATGGGAACCGCCGAAGAACCGGCCAACCCGTGATCATCGTATATATTTCGAAGCCGGGCGAAGAATATTCTAAAGAGGCTGAAAAATGAGTGGAGGAATTCCCGACACTCCCACGTATCTGGTTGCACGTCGACTGAAAACGCTTAAAAAGAAATAATCCCACCAACGAACGATTCAACGGTGTCTTTTTCTCCCTTCTTTCTGTTTTTTTTTTCTTTTTTTTTTTACTCTTCATCCCAGTTTACCCGCCATCGCGCGATACGAAAATCCTGGCGAACGTCGGCGACGACCAGTCTTCGCTTCAGGCGAGAGCAAGAGCACAAATCACTCTGGGTCCGTGCAGAGTGCCACTCCTTTTTAATGGCTTTTTGCTCGATACGAGAGACGCGCGAGGACGATCGCGTTAAAAGCAAGCCGCTCCCCCTCTGCGTTTTTCGTTTTCCTCTTATTCTACTCATCTGAACCCAAAAAGCTCCAAATCCCCGATATTTTCTTTCTCGACAAACGCCATGAAAAAAAAAATCATCGAGAATTTGGAAAAAAAAAAATCGTCTACTGGTCGCTTTCAGACTCGTCATAAATGCACTTGGAGAAAAACAATTCGATACGCCCCTAAATTCGAAGTTGTGGGTAGTTTTTTTATTTTTTTGAGGTTTTGAATAGGATGACCAGATGTCTCGCGGAGATTAACTCTATGAGAAATTTCAACTATGATAATACTCTGTATCCAATTGTGGAATTTATTCTCGAATCGTTATGGTTTCGCCGAGCAGATCTCGATGACCACCGTGTCGGCGCGGAACGCTCCAAGGCACTTATGTCCGATTGCGGAATGACGGAGAAAGAAGGATACGTATACGGAACGAAGGTAAGACCGAGAGACGACGTTCGACGCGATAGAAACGAGTCTCCAAGTTGGCAACGAACAGCGTGTAAGAGAGTACAAGAGGTGAGGAGGGAAGGATGCGACACCGTCGGTTGGCAATAAAACGATGACACGAGGACTTGTCCTCGTGGAGAGGAGAGATCTCGCGAGCCGATAATCGTTTATACGGTTAAGTGCGGTCCTATATAGCTGACGTAGGTTTAGCTCAGTAACTCTCTCATAGCGTCTTTCGCTTCATTCTGAGACCCGGTTTTCTCGTTTTCTTATCGCGAAGTTGGAGATGACGAAGCCGCGTCGACAGAAAACCTTAGAACACCGGTCGTTCCTCGCGCTCAGCGTCGTTTGATAAGAAGGACTATACACGCGAGAAAACGTCGAAGTTCTACGACTCGCATTTTCATTTTATTTTTTCTAACTTCGTTTAATTGGTTCTCCGGGAATGAGCGGACGCTGGAGAACACTTTTGCTCTGATAAGTAACAGAATGTGAACGAATGAGACATACATCAAGTTAAACTGGTACTCAACTCAGAAAAAGTCCAATAAAAAGCTCGATCTCCCAGTTTTTCCATATTAACACGTTACTTCGCGATCGTATAGTTCGTTTTTGATTATTGATTTTGCTGAAAATCATGTTTTTCTAATATAAAAAACATAGTAAGCGAACGAAGAACCGAGATTTCCAGAATTCAAAATTTAAATCTGACTGCAGATTTAAAAAAAAAAACGGAAATTGAGTGGATAGCTTTTTATCTGCAGTGAAAATATATATAATGATAATTATTATTAATTATATAATTTTTTGTTTTGTTTTGTAGAAAAGGTCCATCGGTGAAGATTCCTTCGTCAAAGGATCGACAAAGGATAAATCTTTAAAGGATACTTTTTCAAGATGGACGAATGGACCATTTATGGCAATGTGAAGAATTACATTAGCGTGTACGAGATAATTAATATGATGATATGATTCTTTGTCTCTAAATGCTAAAGAAGCCGAAAGCAGATTCCCAAAGCTGTGCACCGCGATGGCGGCTAAAGGGTTCACGAGAATGGGCACATCGGGGGTATGAGGACAAGAAAAAAAACGGTACAAACAGAATGGTCTCACACTCTTTCCATCCTGGCATCTCGCGCGTTTCGTGCTGCAGCTTATTCGTCCACAACCAGCGACGGTAGCATTTATGGCCGTAGCCAGCGCGTGAATATTTATGCGCGGACCATTATTGTCTACATAATAGTGGGTATGCCGGCCCGTGCTTCGCGGCGAGAGAAGGAATACGCGAACCGGACGGCTTATGCATACCGCACAAACCATTCGATAGCCCGTGTGCAGCGAATTTCTACCTTCGAACGTGCGCGCGGGAGGATAATACGCATACTCTCACGCATACTAGCAATTCCGCCGTCGGATACACGCGAGAGAGGTACCAAAATGGAGGCGGGTATTATTGCAGTATGTTGTGGTATACAGCTACTGCGTCCAGCAACTACGCGAGAAGACGTGTTTGCCGCCTGAATGCCTGCGTAAATGCAATGGCGATGAAACATCCCTGGTTCAGTCACGCAATTCTCTAAAGTTCTTTTTTTTTTCGAAGATTTTTTAAGTTTTTATTCTCAACATGTATCATTATCAATAATTTCCACCCGAAGAAAAAGAAAATAAAAAAAGACATTCAACAAAGAATTTTTTTTTTCGACGTTCCTTAAGCTCCGAAAAACTCTAACCACAAAGCGTTCTCGATGTTCGTATACGCGGCAAAGAAAAAAATGAAAATTAAAAAAACGAGTGAAGAAAGCCGAAGGAGGAACAAGAAAGACAAGAAACGCCCAGTGGTGTATAATCGCGCTTCCCAAACGCGGATAGGATCTCGAGGCGGGAGGTTCTCAGCTTTCGTCCACAAGGATGAGATATCCCGTAATCGCTGCTGGAGTGTTGTTGCCCGCAGCGCGCGCACCTTAAGCCCCCCAAGGATCCTAAATCACGTTTGACTCCCCCTTAATGGGTGAAGAGCTGGTTTCTCGAACTCCAACGGTATATAGCATCCTTTTTCTCGTCGAGAATCGAGAGAATATCCGAAGAGAGACAAGAGAACGAATGAAATCTTGCTTTGCGCGCGCTCTCTTTCGAATAGTAAATCTCCGCGAGTGACTTTTTATTATTCGTTTCTTTCGGGGTCGGGGAAGACGAAGAGGCGTCGGTATATATAGTGTATAGTTTATCCCTCTTCGAAGCTCGATTCGTATATTATTCCATAGTACTTGTCTGAAACGAGTCTGAGAAACGAAGGATTTTATTTCATACGATTCGCTTTGCGCTTATTATTTTTTTTATTTTTTCAATCCAAAGCAGGATTAACCACGAGAGTCTGATTTATCGTTTCTCCATTTCTCGGGAGATTATATTGTCGTAGTTTTTTTTTTAATGCGTACGTCAGGTGTTGCGCACCTGTAGAATTTTTTTTCTCATAATTTCACCGATAGAAATTCAATTATCGCGTAACCTTAACTTCAGAGTACTTGCAGCCATGTCAATGCCGCGGGGAATGATACATCTGCGAGACAACGTCGTACAACAAACCTATCAAAGCAAAGTGAGCTGAGTTAAAGTAGCCTATCGAGAGATCCATGTACAAGAGAGTACGGGACAACTGCGACGAGCAGAGAAGAGCACCTCTCGAGTTATACGACGGCCAACTAACGCAACGAGCAAGAGGTACCGGTTGTTGTCGCCGAGCTGAAGTCGCCGTTGCTTTCGGTCGCAACCCTGTAAAGAGGCTTTTATTTAAGAGGCTCTTGTCTCACTCGCGTTTATACAACACATCATCTCCCTCGGGGAAAACTGGTAGTTCTATCCATCCCTCTCACACTGTTCGTCAACGAGTCCTGAGAATTTCAAACGCTCCAGACGAAGCGAAGAAGATGTGCGGAAGGTTTTCTTTTTGAAGATCCAAAAATATCGAGGGCGTTTTTTTTTAAACTAAAATACGACATCACTCCGAAAAGCTGTGCGCGCATCTCGAAGGAAAAACTTTCGAAAAAATATCGGCCGCCTTTGTGAGCCTTTTGAGGAACGAAACTGCTATGAGAAGCGCGTAGAGTAGCCCTTCCGCGTGCCAAGAAGAGAAATCCAGGCCACCAGCATCCCATTTTTACAACCCCGCGGGCACTCTCTCGCTGAGAAAAAATAACATAGCCTTCCGGGCTTCAAGTTTTTTTCATTTTTTTTCCTCTCACCCTCACCACTTCACGATTTTAAGCGTTTCCATCCACAGTCGTAAACTATATTTCTCGTAATGTATTCTTGCAGATATTTCAATTCATAAAGTTGAAAATAAGTGTCTCAAGTTGCGTGTCGCGACTTTGTAAAGTGCGATCATTTGGTTGAAATAACAATTACCGAGATACATCGCGATGTTACAGTATGGCTTTTGCCGAGTCGTTATTGCTGGAATTAAATCACTCCAAGGGCGGCAAATGAATCCTCAGGTAAAACGAGCGTCGAAGAAAGATATGAGAAGGACGGAAGGAAGATGAAATAGCGAGTCGTAGCCACAGACAGCGAACGGGAGAATAGGCCTATATAGTTTGCTGTACGAGTGCCGAAGCTGCTACACAGTCCGTGAGTCTCGTTTCACGTGTTAATAAATAGCCTCGCGTTATTACCGTCAAGCTAATTCCTCGGCCACTCTCTTCATTTAACGAAGCCAATTATGACAGGCATAAATGTAAGCAGTTAATAGTTGTGTACACACCAGTGAAGGTAGAGGCGCACGCGCCCGCGCGTGCTTCGGCAAGCCGCGAAGCTCGGTCAACCCGCGCGTTCGTCGTTCTCTCTCGCGTCCGACGATTCAACGGTGCAATTTCATTCTTATGCACGTTTTCATATTGCATCTCGTTCGAAAGTTATTACACTTTCTTCTATCAATTCTTCGGACAATAATAAAAATCAATAAGGACAACGTGTACTCCTAAAAGAGTTCAATATTAACTGTTAGTAATGAATAACTATTTAGGGTATTTTTTTTTCACGATTGAAAACAGAAGAAAAAACATAATATGATGATTGATTTTTATTAATTAAAATAACAGAACTGCAAAAAAAAATCGAACGATCTTTTATCAATAGTGAAAAGAGAATTTACGAAAACCATCGCGTCGGACAGTATCGGAATTGCCGATTCTCTCGTAATGTCAGTCCACCTCCCCCGCGAGAATTTTATCGTTCATTAATTTCAGCGATTGTCGTTACAAAATCAATTTGCCTCGATACTCGTAAGATCGTAAAATTATTTAACGTGTATTATAAAAACAAGACTTGTGGCTATGTCGTTGCTGCTGCTGCTGCCGTTGGAGATTCTGTGCGACGCGCTCGGGGGGCCGGTGCCCCTTGACTTTGCACTCGCGTGGCACTCTCGTAAATGCCCGCGAACTCCGGTCGCTCTCATTCACTCGTATATAAGCTCGTTATCCATATAGTTGTATACTCACCGGTGTATATAATGTGTAACTACTGCTATACCTTGAAACATAGTCGTGGCCACGTTTCATCCACCATAATTTTCGTAGTAACACGTATTTTCGACTATAACTACTTAAGCGGAGATATTATTATACGCTCCGGTATACAACGCACACGGTATACATATTGCCGTTCTCCGCTATCCACGAAGCGCTTTTCACACGCTACAATTCTAATGGCTCATCGTTATAAGTCGTTTTATTACTCCTCTTTGTAAACCTTCAGACAAAAATATTGTATTCACCCACCGGACGAGAATTTTTTTTCGTGTTTCTCCGAGAGAAAGAAAAGGAAGACATAGATAAAAAAAGTGGTTGCGAACCGAAAGACGACGTTCGACGCCCGACGGAACTATTCGGAGTTGGGATTCTCGCGACTCTCTTGTTTGCGCAATTAGTTAACGCGCTCGAGGCTCTCGTCAAATAGCTGAGACGAGTAACCGAGAGAGTGAGAAGACTCGTCGACTCAACCGAAAAACGACCGCACCTTTCGTGATATAGTGGTTGTGGTAAAGCCGAAAGAATATTTAGGGAAAAAAAACAATAATCTTTTTTTTTATGATAAAGTTACTTTCGATTATAATAATTGCGGGAAAATGAGACATTATTATTTTTATATGGAGAGAAGAAAAGTTAGATTGAATTATGTTAGTTTTGATTTTTTTTTTCATAAATCGGTTATTTAAAAAATTTCGTAAGGATGAGAGAAGGCGATGTCCGCTACCCCTCTATTCAGGGGATACGCATCTTCGCCACCTGGGCGAAGGTTGCGGAAAACATTCCACCCTATTTGCTAAATCTCTGTCGGGCTCCAGGGGTAAGTTAGGAGCCCGAAAACATGCAGCGACCTCGGACGGCAACGACCCTAAAAGATGGACGAAACTTACCCTTAACATTTTACCGGCGTATTACGAATACTGAAACAGGATAGATAACGTCTATTTTTACGATTCAACTGGTAATGAACTTTTGGCGGTAGATATATGGTCAATCATCGACCGATGGTCAATTTCAAAGTAAGAATACTTCATAATCTGTAAAGTTTAACCGACGACTGAAAACATTTCATCTATGATGTCTGCGGCGATATTTTACAGCATTTTTTTAACCCGACTCGGCAATATTTTTCATCGAAATATTAAAAATACGGTCGCTCCGTAATTTTCATATCCATTAGTATTGCATATGATATTTTTCTTTATTTAATGCTCTTTTTATTCCAATTGTAAGTTTTTGATCTTTTTTCGAATGTACGATTTATTCGTATTTCTTGAAAGTGACAGAATCGGATTTTTATCGGTAATATATATGTATACCGAACAAGAATTTAGATTCAATAAAACAGTCGGGTGAATGGTGTCGACACCACTTTTTATAGTTACCACTGTATTTTTAGTTCGCACAATTGCATATTTTCTTCATGTTGTTTTTAAAAACTTGTATAAAATTATAGGGATTTGAATTAGAGTTGAAATCATAAAATATGACGTTGACACCATTCAATCGGCCGTTTTATTGAATAAACTTTTTTTTGGTGTGTATATACCTTCGATACAAACGTAGCCGTTGTCTCTGTATCGTTTAAGAAATGCAAATAAACCATAGGCTCAACATTTCATTTAGGATGAATATTGTCAAAAAATTAAGTGATTTCCCCGTTCCATACACTGAGAAGATGACTTTCTTGCCACGCAGCCATTTACTAGATACGATACACATCAGACATTTAAATGGTTATATCAAACGATTAATTGCTCATGCCGATCAAATCTCTCCGCGGAAATGGCTATCGCAGCCGAACCTTTTTCCTTCACTGTTCAGAAACTATTTTTCCTCGCGATATTAAAAAATACAAAATCGGTGGTTGCGGGTGGCGACACAACTATTTTTTCATTCTCTGAAAAAAATATTTAGTTATTCATACTAACCGTTAGTTAAAAGGAAAATTTGCTTACTATGACAGTTCTTTCTTTTGAGGAACCGATTATTTGTTTCGCCACCCGCAAGCGCCGATTGTTCAACCGATTTTTTTTCTCACTGTAAAAAAAAAACCGTCGATGTTTTTTAATGTTTACCGTACATAACTCAACTCGATTCGATGCGCTGGTCTCGTTATAAAACTGCAACAATAATACGAATTCGGATTCTTGCATGGCAAACGCGAAAGAAGGTTCGTGTTTTTTCCGACGCGCAAGGAATTCATCTTCACGGTTAAACAGATTTATTGTAGGTGCCAAACACGGTTCAGTAAAAAAATACGTTATATTACTCAAGGCGCAAAGCCGATATCCTGCACGGGTTGCGCTTTTTTCGACTTTTATTGCCCTCTTTTTGACCCAATTCTTTACGACGCGACCGACGAAAGGGTGCCAAGAGTCTTTCTTGAATTACCCGCAAAACCTTTCGGCTCAATACGTTCATATGATATACCGTTTGCTTGAAAATATTTCTGTTTCAAAAGTGTTCTAAACCTTCACGTACGGGAGAATTTTTGCCGAATAAGCCGAATGCTAATTTTGTTTGCTCGTAGCAACAATACGCAAGAGCCTAAAACAAATCTTTTCAAATCATCGAAAAAACAACAGTTCAATGTTATCTGAAAAAAAAAAAAAAAAAACCCGACTTTTTGGAGTTAAATGGAATATTTCGTGATAACGACCGGTCGAAAAATTTGGGCGTATATTTACGTCGTCCGTATGTGAGGGGATAAGTCGTCAGTAATATTAAATTTTGTAGCAATCTATACGATAATCTTCGATATCTGCTTACGAGAAACAACGGAACTGCATTATTTACCCCAAACGTTTGTCGACCGATTTGCATGTGCAGCAATTTAAGTTACATACAAAATGAATGAAAATAACTCTCCAAGATTCTCACTAATTCAATTCATTAAACAAAAATGCTAATAAATGAATGACCACTTAACACTGCGTCTACAGTCCAAAATCTATTCGTCAGTCGTTTAACACCGCAATTTAATATGACTAAACCGTACACCTTGCTTTGCTTACAACAGTCACGGTATTCATTTTTATAATACGAAAAAATTAACTATTGCGAAATTTCTAAATGCGAATTGTTTAAATAAAACAAAAATATAACGATGTAGAACACCATCTTGTAACTTCAACATGACGAAAAGTCACCCCGATATTGGATTTTTGACGTTGCCGAGAGAACGAGGGGTGCGCGAGCGGTGCGCTTTCATATCAAGGGGTACGGGAGTTCGCTGGTTGGACGAGGGTAGCAGTCGCGAGTGTGTACCACGCCTATAAACCATGATGGCCGCTATCGTACAGGGGTCGTATCCATGGAGACGCACCCCCTCTCGATAGGAAGCTGGTATGGCGAAACTCGTCAAGGGTTGCTACCCTCGACAGAGCGAACCCGCTGGCGGCCAGCGGGTCGAGAGGTCAGGCCGCGATATCTCAAGCGAAGCGTTACGAAACTACGCGATGGACTTTTCTCGTCTTCGTCGTCGTTGGTTTCATCCGCCCCAGCAAAAGCTCTTAAGTTACGTTTTTTTTTATATCTCAACTCTATAAGGGTAGACGCGACGGCGTGGTAGCAGCTTGGTAGCACTTTGCCGCTGCTTCGTCAACGGGCAAATGGCCACTTTGATACCACACGAATTTGCAATACCATCGGTTTTATTAGATCGTATATCGAGTAGCCGTGCGGATGACCTATGGCTACTCTCACTCTATACTCTGGCGATTCGCCCGGTCGTATAAAACGATTTCAAAGATTTCGCAGCTCGTTTATCCACGCTACGGACATTTTGCTCTCATAATTGTTCGTATCGTGTCGCCATTTGATTCTGACCATTCGTGATACTTTTCCTTATGTTTGGCAGTTAAATAAATCGAAATAGATGCACAATCCTCGCTTTAGTCTTGAGATTGGCAAATCTAATGAGAATCGATATATTTTCTATACTATTTATGGCGTTTTCTGCGCAGATATGATGAATGATTCGAGTAAAATTTACTAAGTATAAATTACTAAGATCAATGCAAAATATATACACGGAAAAAGAAATCGATTGAACCGAGTAAATCGGCGCTTGTAGGTGGCGTAATAAATAATCGGTTGCCTAAAACAAGTAATCGTCATAGTGAAGAAAGCGATAGTCAATTTAACTAGCAGTTAGTATGATTAACTAAATATTTTTCTTTCAATGAATAAATTAGATGTTCCACCTCCCGCAAGCGCTAATTTAGTCCATTCAATCGATTTTTTCCTCACTATACACCATAATAACTGTCGGGAACGAAGCCATCGTATAAGAAAGTAATGCGATTGTACATCGACGTTCGAAGTACTCTTGTCGTACTTCGAAGTACGAAGTACGTATATCCGTAGGAAAAAGTGTTACATTTTCTGAATCTCAAAAAAGCGTATTACCAAAACGTCGCAACCCCACGACATCATGTCTAATATAATCCAAAGTGAAGCGCAATCGCAGAGATATGACATCTAACATACGGAATCCATTGCATGGACACCTGAATAATCTTATCGCTCTTAATATCAATGCAAAGTCTACATTTCCAACCGCAAGTTTTTTTCACACTTTTCAACTTTTTATAACTGGTTTTACCGTTCGTCTATACCGTCTTCCGTGTTTATCATGAAATCTCTGTCATCCATTATTCTCACCTACGGATTCAATTTTACCGACGGAATCATAATTCTTAATCGTAAACTCTTAATCGCTGAATTTTTAACGCTAAGCAGAGAAATACTGCCGCATGCGTAGCATACGACTGCTTTTTTTTAATTGATCAAAATGTATTGACCAAATTTATTAGCCATTTATCTAATTTAAACGCCATGTGACGCACGGGAACATTTCACACACGAGTCGGTGTCAGAGTACCGTAACGCGGTTTTTCATCTACGTACTTGAAAACCATCAGCACAATTGCTTATAAATTTACATTAGTTCTTGAATTTCGAACAATTGTTAAGCTGCGTTTTTCGCTACGAGAATGTCGCAATAAGATATTTATAGCAACGATCAACGCGACATCAGAATTTTTCATCATAATTGCAGCTAAATAATCCGTATTCCTAAAGTACACAAAGATCCCTGACAATTACTTGTTTTAAGCAACCGATTATTTGTTACGCCACGCACAAGCGCCGATTTACTCTTTCAGTCGATTTCTTTTTCCGTGTATATATTTTGCATCGATTTTAGTAATTTATACTTAGCAAATTGTACTCGAGCCTCTGCAACCGAAATATAACGATATAACAGTCGATTTTTAATATACAAAAACAACAATTGGATAGGTATATACAACAATAGATAGGTAACTTCTTCCCACGTATCGTTTAGGGGGGTTAGATAAAAACTTATCGTCGGAGAAAATGGATAGAGAAGTCAATATTGAAGAGATAGTAGCGCTATTTCCAGCGTCTCGCTCGACGCTAAAAACTTCATTGCACGCGACGAAGAAAAGACAGTTCGTTTACACCATCTCCTGTAATATTGAAACACTGCAGCTGCACGTACTCCGGTTAATGAACAATTTCCTATCGTCAAACAAACCACACATGGGACCTTCTGATAAAAAAAAATCAGCCAAACTATAGCGACCCATTTCCTGCACATCTGAACCGTCTGTCGAAATGACTAATCCAATACGAATTTTCATTCGTCATCCAACAATTCCAAATTCATTACCCCGTCAGCATATATTTGAAGAATGTTAAAGTTCCCTTCGCTTACCGAATTCTTTCATATATACTTCCTATCCTTTCTAATCAACTTCTCCTTTGTACCACTGTATAAATGCTTCGGTGCCACACGGTGCAATTCGCTTCACAGCCGTTTCATTATCTACATTCGGAAAGCGACCGTCTTTTCGCCATTTGATTTACAATCCCTGAAAGAAAGAAGAATAAAATGCGAACGCGTACGTGTTTTCATGAGATGGTATAGAACGCGGGTGAACCTTCGATTCCCGCGTGGATGCGTGGACGCGTAGTCACGCTGCGCGAGAATGTTGTGTGGTTTTATGGTACCAAAGGGGGGAGGAGGGAGGATGAAAGATATACGATAGGAAGCGAGCGTACGGATACTGGTCCGGGGAGGTTGTAAAACGCAACGTTACGAGGCCCTTCGGGGTGGGATTATGGCGGAGGGACCAATGCAACGAGATTGACAAAGGGGTGCAACGCTACCGAGCGCGATCGTCATCCACCCCCCGGTAAGAACCAATCCACGCCTCGCAACATTCTCCCCTATGTTTCTACTCTCTCTCGCCGATGTTTCGCGTTTCCTTTTTGCGAAGAGTGCAAACGCACTTTCGCGTTCACGATCGTAAGAAACGTAATGGCGTACAACATTTCCCCGGTACGGAACTTCGTCAAATATTAACGTCGACTACTCCCGAATTAATATCGTTAAACGGATCGTCAAAGTTCAACGCCGCTAGCGGTGTGTGCCGCTGCTACGTTCTGCAATATAAAAGATAACGGCCAGAAACGCCTCTCGAGAAGGCCTTCTAGCGTCTTGCCAGTTCCAGCGCGATACCGCGCACATGAGCTTCGAAAGTACGAAGATATTTTTTGGAATATATTTTTCATAAAAATCGTTAGATCCGTGATGAAAATAATTGGAAATAATGCAATCACGAGATAAAATCAAGGGATCTATGGTGATCTGGTTTAACGGCAAATCGCTTCCTCAATTAAGTTTTTAAAAATATTTTTTTACTTATTTTTCTATGTTGGAAAGCTCACGTTTTGAGAGTTGACTAGAACAAAAAAATGTACCTTCACGTCTAATCAATAAAAATATTTGAAAGTGGAAAATTGCTGTAATAATAACATTTCGAAAATACGCCTTTATCGAGAGCAATCACTAATGCTCAACGCATCACAGATGTTTGTCGCAACAAAAAGAATGTCACCCTTGTGTGGCACGAAAAATAAAAAAAATTGAGACGAAAAATAAACTTACTACTTTTTCGAAATCTCTGACATCAACGATCCTTGCATGAGAATCCGTCGAGCTATTGGTACGTCGGCTGTTGATTAATGAAATTTCGTTGAACGTTGTTGACTGGAAAATCGAACAACCGTCTGGCGTGTTCCTCAGAGTATCCATTATTGTTGCTACGTCGGTCGATGCTAACAAAAGGTCACGTCGTATACGTAATCTAAAAGTAAACGATATTGCGCCGAACTACGGATTACTATGCGTGTGCCGCATCCCAGTGACGGGTCGATGCTAAGAATATCGACGTTTATCGTTGCGTAACGGTTAACGTATTTATTATTTAAATATGACAGTTAAAAAAGTGTCAAACGTTGTGATTGGTCGAGATTGATGATCGTTTTATGAATAGACCAATGAGGCCTCGCGTAACAATTCGCGAAGTCTGATAGCAGCCTGCTGCCCGAACATGTAGTACTGCATGCATTTATAACGACTATTTGACACGAATAATCGTATAAAATGTTCTGAAGTTACCGAAACTTCGATATTACCGGACATATTCAATTGTTTTGGTAATCACTCTCGTAATAATCGCGAAAAAACACGCCGAGATCTCACTACGTCCCCGAATACCGAACGATGCAACGACACGCCTTCGCGAACAACACTAAACATATTTTGCGTTTATTATGACAGAGGAAAGGAAGCACTTAAAGAACTTTAAGAAATATATTAAATGTGGCAATTCATCGACATATATCTGAATATTCAATTTGTATGATTGTTAATCCCATAATGGAGGCGAAAAAACATGAGGGCAGCGGCGGCCTCCATCCCGAATGACGCGCGATCGCACACTGCACAATATCCATATTTGTATTTTTCATGATGGTGAGTGACAATTCGAATAACCGTTGTAAATGTATAAAGTCTGTGGATGCATCGATATTAATCGAAATATTAGGTTGTCGTGTTAATCACTCGCGTAATAATGGCAGAAAATCCATGATGGCCGGCAGTGTTTCATCCTGAACCGGCGCGCGACAAAGACTGCAGTAAACCGTTTTTACGTTATTTACGATAGCGACATGCCCTGAATAACCGTTGACAATGTATAAAACTGGATTGTTTATCAATAGTGAGCGAATTATTCGATTGTTTCGATTATCGCTCACGTAAAAATTCCGAAAAAGCCAAAAGGGCCATCTACTTCCACCACCTCTATCTCAACACTCGATCGACTAACTACCAAAACCATGACACACATGAACGTGGGCGACACCGGCAAATTGTTGAAATTATGCGAACTAACAAATTCATCCAAACACATGGACACTACAAATGACTATTACCATCTAAACGTCCAGATAACATAGTAGAATCGCAGGCCCACATCATGAAAATTCGACTGTACAAACAACAATATAAAAGTCATCGAAATGCATTGAGTAACACCAAGCAAGTGATGTTTCAATCACAACACATAGCCGCGTACGCGTGTTAAGTTATAGTCCCATGGTTTCTATTAAAAATATTTAAGTACCATATCTCATGTCGGAGCGAATGTACAATTCTCGCGTACGGGTATCAAACAGTTCTCGGTACGAAATGTTGAACTCTCGTCGGCATAACAAAACCGGAAGTGACTGGCTCATTAATTATTTACGAGTAGCCAATCTTAAATCTTCTGGTGAGATAAATTCAAGAGAATGCTCCAAGATCCCGTACAAAAAAGAAGCACAATGAAACATCCATACGATATAAATATGACAGAAAACCTCAAATATCAATGTTTGAGTGTAAGAAATAATGGAATTTTAATTTTATTATTGCTGTTCTCCAGAACAATTGATGGTAAATAAATACATCCTTGTGGAGTTTTCTTAATCACGAAAACCTATCGATTTTATCGCTGACTTAGATTTTTATACGTAGAAAACATTCGGCTCGACGATTCTTCAGCTGCGAGGTTGGATTATCTAAATCGGCTGCCGCAATCCCGGAGACGGTCAAAAAGCATTCTTTGAAAAGTAAAGTAGTTTTTTCCGTTTGTATCTCTACCGCACTAGCAAAACGACGCAGCATGGTGATGATATAAGTCGCCGTACTCTACCGGCCTGCACGCCGTACATTCCTACACGCACGTAGTTGCCTCCGATTCTCGAAAGACCCGGAGAGTCAGCTGTTACGCAGCCCGCAGCGCCGACTCCTTGCTTCCGACTAGTCTAATCAGGCTTCGGCCAGACTGAAAATCATCGTTGACAGTTTCTCAACGGAAACTGTGCGCTCCATTTCAATTAATTTCTTATCACCGTGCTGCAAGCAGCATTTTTTTTTCTCGTAGCATACTTAATACTTTGTTAACTCGCCATTGAACAATTGTAATTAGGATTCGGAAATATACAAACCAGTAGTTTTTTTGGGATTTTTTATTTATTTTCTTACGAGTGAGCCGATAGTGACACAAGAGTGAGTGACTCTAAATGACAATTCGTCATGGCAACTCCCACGAGCGACAGGAAGCCCGCAGTAATAATTCTCGGAGGTATATCTACTGTCCTCAATTTTTTTATTTAATTTATCGCAAATATATCGTGAACTATCTCGAGAAATATAATTTTTTCTTATCTTTCACAGGATGTGGTTTCATCGGGCGGAACCTTGTGGCATACCTCATAGACAATGAACTTGTTTCTTATGTACGAATTGTCGATAAAGTTCCACCGCAGACAGCGTGGCTCAACGCGAAGCATCAGCAAGTCTTCGACAACCCATTGGTGGAGTTTCGTAGCGCCAATCTTATCAATACAGGTACCATAATAATAACTTATTTGCAATGAAAGTGAAACTTCTTTTTTGTTTGCAATGGAAAAAAATTATAATTCTTTCCACAGTCTCGTGCCAAAATGCATTTGCCGGCGATACGCCGATAGACTATGTTTTCAACTGTGCCGGAGAGACTAAGAGCGGCCAAACGGATCCCGTCTACAGGGAAGGAATTTACAAACTCAGCATCAACTGTGCCCAGCAAGCGGCAAAAATTGGCGTTAAGCGTTACGTTGAAATTTCATCTGGAAATTTGAGTTCATCGGAGAAAGCGCCGCACAAGGAGGACGATAATTCGGATCCATGGACATTTGTTGCGAAACACAAACTTCAAGTGGAACAAGAATTGAAAGACATTCCAAATTTGAAATATACAATACTGCGACCGGCTATAGTTTACGGACCGGGAGATCGCAATGGACTTGGTAAATTTTTCTTGAAAACAAAATGTTGCAAAGAAATTAAAAAAAAAATCGTAATTTTTTTTTTTTTTACCAAAAATCTTTCTGTATTCATAGGAAATTTTGTAATCTGCAACGATTGTGTGAAAAATTGTATTTTGTTTTCAGCGCCGCGTCTTGTGGTCGGTGCTGTTTACAAGCATCTCGGAGAATCAATGAAATTACTTTGGGGTCCGGATCTCCACATGAACACGGTGCACGTCAGAGACGTTGCTAGAGCCATGTGGCACGTGGTAACGCGCGACGATACTGTCGGCCAAATTTACAATGTCGTCGACGAAGGAGACTCCACTCAGGGTTCCATCAGTGCCATGGTCTCGGAACTCTTTAATATTAATCATGATTACTGGGGCACAGCTCTGTCCACTTTGGCAAAGGTTCGTCGACCAAAATTCCATTATATATTTTTTTCCGAATTTTCTTTTTTATTTAGTGATAGAAAAAATTTCAATTTAAGAAACTAATTTATTTTTTTCTTATTTGATTTAAAGTTTTCTTAGCGCTTTTTTTCGAATATTCATTGTGGTTCTATTCCAATACCGTTATATATTTTTTTTTTTAGAATTTTCTTATTCAATGATTCAAAAAAGAAATACCAGATTTTTGAAACTAATTTATTTGTAACAGGACGACCAATATCTTCAATGGAGTGATGGTTTCTACTTATTTGAATTTAAATTACATTTTTTTGAGAATATAATGTGATTTGGGATTTTTTAACAGGCCGACATGAGCTCTATAGTCGAAGAGGTCAATGATAAACACATGGGTCCGTGGGCCGAGGCTTGCAGTAAGGACGGCGTCGAAAACAGCCCATTGTCGCCTTACATCGATCAGGAACTTCTGTACAACAAGCATCTTTATTTGTACCCCGGAAAGCTTGTAAACGACACAGGATTTACTTACTCTTATCCGAAACTCACGAAGGATGCTCTGAAAGAGGTTTTCGATTCGTTTTTTTACCCAATTTCGTGATTAGAGTCATTAAGCAAAAAATGCAAAAAAATCTTTGGCAGAAAATATTTATGTTATTTTTTTATCTCCAGGTGCTCGACGATTTCGCAAATATGAAGATATTTCCTCATTCCCTAGTTCTGTGAGTAACTTCAACTGCCAACGCCTCGACGAATCGATAGACGAACGCTCGCCCCAGCGACATGCAACGGTCGCGGGTCTTTTTAGTCGTTCATAGAAGAAAAAAAAAAGTTTCACCTTGTGCCTAAATGATCTAATCTGAGTTATAGACTTTTTCGAACGCGTTATCGTATATCTCGTGGGAAAAAAAAAACGAAAAAATTATAATCACACTTTTCGCACCTCTCACGCGTACCTTACACACGGACGCGGGAACGGCATAATCAATTTTTTGCATGTACTTTCGGGTCGATTGATAATCATCAACTTGCTGTCCTCAAATTTGCATGTAGGTACTATATATATTCGTTCATAGTAAACTTTCACATTCACCGTGAATTTCAATGATCAAATTATTATTGGATGATGAATTGAATTTTTTAAAAATACTTCTTATAAGGAAATTAGATTTTGCCCTTCCGTGTTCACGATAGACACGAGCCGAATGTGGGATGTGAGGCCTATTCGCCGTAATTCATGTGATAAAAAAAAAGCGGGATCCTATGTACTTAATTAATTTTCATTACCGGTCTCGTGTACAGAGACGCTTCGTTCGCGTGGACGCTAGTCAATAATCGGCAAACCGGACAAGGGGGCTGTGCGAAACATTAAAGTCTAAGAGCGAGGAGATTATAAGATGTCGTTTAATCGAGAGCAAGTCACCAAATAATCAAACGCTTTTTACGTTTATAAAAACAATTTTGAAACAAATTGCATAATTCGTACAATTTCCACGATTTTTTTTAGGATTAAAACGTATACACAGTTAGCAGCAGAGAGTGCTTTTTTATACGCAATTTTTCGAGTCTATTACAGTGTCGTAATGATTTTTTTTACGAGAACTTTATGTTCTTTTTCGTGCTTTAGGACGGTCGAGATAAATACCGCGATTCCTGCTTTGTGGCCAAAGCATTTAACAGTTTTCATTCCAAAAGTATGATAAACTTTGTTTTTTTCATCGAGATTAGAGAGCCTTTGTGACGCGTAGTTTCGACAAAGGCTAAAAAAAAGAATTAACTCGTAAGTGATGATATTCGATAATTAACGAAAGCAATGATTAGCAAAATTAAGTACAAACAGGTATGACGAAGACGAAAGAAATATTGTGTTTTCTTGTGATCATATTGAATATGCCTAACGACCTGTAAAGGGTTTAACGAATGATAGATTTAATCAAGAATAGCTCCCTGCGATAGAGAGCGCTTTTACATTCGTATTTACCGGCTTACGTACGTTAAAACGATACAATTATTGTTCTATTATCGAGCTGCACTAAGAGGTACGATTTTCTATGTATGCTCCGATATTTTGATAATAAAATTGCTCTATTAGGAATGATTTGTGATTTGTTTCGTCTACCAAACCCCCTAATCACGCAAACTTGTCAACGATATTGCAGCATGAAAAAGGAATCTTCGTTTTTTACTGAAAAAAGAAAACATCGTTATATACACTGCCTTAATTTTATTCAATCGTACAACAAGATGCTGCGTTCAGAAGGGTCAACAATATCATTAAACATTTCGTGTATCGATTTAATTTTAATACTTTTTAAACAATAAGATTATAATTTTTATGTAATTAATTACATGTAATATATTAAAATATATACTTTCAATATTTTTTTTTTCACTTCCGTAGATAATATAATGTATGTACAATTGTGGGTTGAAAGGTATTTACAAAGTAACTGCACCCTAATGAACGGTCATAGCCGCTATGTAAAAGTAATTAACCAGGTGTTTGTTTTGTTTGCTTCTCATTCTTTTCGGTATAAAATAATAGTGGATTCGTAAAAAAAAAAACAAATCTATATAAGTTATAAACGTTCAGCTGTTTATTTTTTTCGGTAATGGTTCTTTTACTAATAAAATATAGTAATACGATTTCGACTTGCATCGGTTCGCCACCCACGTTGGCCTATCCTTTTTTTTCTTGAACGCTGTGTGTTTGTAAATTGAAAACGTTTTTACTACGTGTAAAGTTCGAGTATCAGTCGATGCGGGACACGAAAACTATATATCCTGTGAGGTAAATGGTATAATATTAAATAATAGTTATCTAGTAGGTACTGTCGTTAAGTTATCGTTAAGTAATGGGTCGACGCACCCTTCGTCTTACAAAAGGGCAATCGCTTGTGGAGGTATATTCGTTCGACTAGAGTCGCCGTACGATCTATCTAGTTAATACTTCGTCAGTGTATGGCCAACGTAACGATCTCTTGTTAATCTTTCCTTTTTTTTCTTCATTTGTTTTTCCATTATACCGGAATAAAACATCGTAAATTCTCTTCGGACGCTGTTGTTTTTTTTTATCTTAAAAGAATTACCGGAAGAATCGGCCGTTTTCGAGACTTTCTCGAGAAGTACTTGGCGGACTAACTTGTTCTATTAAACCTGTCTTCAAATGAAAAAAAATAAATAAATAAAAAAAGAATTATTTTCCACGAACGACCAGTGGACGATTTACAATTATGGTTACTTCACGCCGTGTTGTTCTTTCAGCAGTTTCATTACTTGAAGACTTTTTTTACAAATTACAGACATGATTTCGCTGATATTTCATTGATAATAAAAAAATCAAAATTTTTTAATAATTCATTTAAAATATATCGAAAACAAAAAAAAACAGTGATCAACCGTGAAAATTTATATTGCTTTGTACTCTGGAATGGCATGAAACCCTCAGCACGGCGACCCTATCTTTGTATTTTTCTTCATTAAATTATCTATAAACGTACATCACAACGATACAATTGTTTATCGTAGTATAACGACGATGGCTCGAGTAACAATGATAATCGCGTGAATGAAACTATAATTAACGGAAAAAATAAAAGTCCACTCATCGTCAGAAGTTTTCGCGAATCGTAACACGACGAAGTGTGATCGGAAGTTGTACATTGTATATTCCGGATCGACGCATATGGGCTGTAGGTCTTAATAATGATTATGCAGCTACAAGTAATACGATTAAAGTATTGTTTTGGTAAGCGTAAATCGATTTTTTCTTCTTTCTTTCACAGCGTTCACACTACTGACACTATGCCTCGTTAACAGAAACGGAGAGAAAAAAAAATATATCCGTATATTCGTACACTTAAATGTTTAAAATGTTTCTTAAACGACTAAATTAATTTAAAGGAAAGGAAAAAATAATAATAATAATAAGAAAAATCTACCAATCGTAAGAAAAAAGAATCCTACAGAGACTAAAGAAAGTCACGCGTTTTGTATGTCTTATTAAAATTGTAAACTTAATCATTTCGTCCAACTCGGAAGTTGGAAAATTTCCACGGGATTCACTGGTGAATCGTATAAAAAAAACCACACACTATTTAAAATGTTAATTATAGTACAAAGACCCACTTTTTGCGATAATACGCGAGACCTATACGTGCTGCCTTGTCACCGAGTTAAAAAAAAAATTGGTGCTTTTATAAAAAAACGAAAACAAAAAAAATCATTGTACAAATGTAGATGCCACTGTATCAGGAACCAAAGTTCTATTACTGTATAGGAATCGAATGAGCTCTCGTTTTGAAAAACACTGAGATTCGTTATTAAATAAACAGTCAAAGAAAAGTCAACGATCAACAAATATTAGACATAGTGACAGAAATGTGGAGTTCGTGAAACGTCTTATTAATAAGAAAAAATGCGTTATACACCTTCGGTAAGGTGATCGGATCTGTATAATTATGTTACTTCTTTTTTTTTTTTTAATGCAAGTGTTGAATTGCTACCCCTTGAATAGGGGTAGCACCGGGGTAGTCTATTGCAGTTTGAAATAATGTGATATATAATATATTATATTTTTTTAACGAAACAAATTGTTCGAACGAACGAACGTGCAGTTGCAAAAATGCGTTTGCAAAAAAAATGACCAGCTATTGCAGGGCGCAACGCGGAGATTCGCGATTTTGAAATATCGAACGAATCTCTCACGTCGCGCTATGAGATTCTAACATCCGTAATAACATAAACATCGTATGCAGATCAAACAGAATTATCGTTACTAATCGTTTGATTATTTTTTTTTCTTTCGGAACTCCGCGAAAAATTCGTAATTTTTTTTTCAACAATTCAGATAACAAACCGATTATTTCTGACTAATGTAAATTGACTATTTTACAGAAATGACAACGAATAATTGTATTTAAAGAGATAAACAAAACGAAATGTATAGCATTGATACAATGGGTATAGAATAGTATATCAGAAGCGGCTGTTATCGAATTGTATTTTTCTTTTCTCGATCTACAAAAGAAAAGTGAGATTATGAATGGTTCTGCGTGCGAAACGAATTGGTTACATCGCGTGCCGGTAAAAAAAGAGTTATTGCATAATAGTTTGTAGAGAATGATTGAATGTATGAAGTAATAAATAACAATTAATGGAGGTACAGTAATAACATTGACATCTCTACTTCTCACTCTAAACGATATAACTTAGTCTATCAGGTACTGCGTTGGGTTTTTTTTATCTTCTGTCATGGTAACATGCACCAGTCTGGTATATGTGTCTCTGCTGTTTATATGTTTGTTTTTTTGTTTGTTTGTCTTGTTTCTTTGTAATTGCTCCGGATCGATCGGCCATAACGTGAAAAAACCGTATGTGGTTATGTGGAGTAAAAAATGATCCTCTGGCCCTCGTGAACGGAAGGAATCCGCAGACGTTTGGAGTGTTAATAAGAATAAGTATTCATTCAGATAGTATTTTCCGCTGCCTCGACCCCTTGAATCCTGCATCTTTTTTTCATTCATAGGACTCGAACGACCCACAAAAAACTTACACTTAATCACAACTACGAACAAGAAATGTAAATATTTAAAAAAAGGAGAAGAAATGAAAATAATCAAAGTGAATCGATAAAAAAATTAACAAAATCTTCGCGCGATACGATTAGCTTGTGTATCTCGAACTCGGACAGTCACTGAATATCAAAATTCGCGAGAAATACAAACATTATACATTTTTTCCAATCGCACGAGAGATCGCACTAAAAATGTTTTCTAACAAACCAACGATGGTTTTAGGTATACAAACACGTAATTAAATACATAAGAAAAAGAGGAAGTGGCTGCATAAAGCGTTTTGCTAGCAGTTTCATAAATGCATAACGTGTCCGATTAGAATCATGTGCTTCCCTTAAGCTAGTAGCTCTCCGCGTTTCACTCGATATCGGATTCAAACCAAATGTATATAATTAATTAAACAAAAATAAAACATGGAATGTACTTCATAAACTTTCATCAGTATTTCGGACTGAATGGAATTGTGTGAACTGTGCAATTTGCGATATCCAATTAGGATATCCCCTGCGATATTTGTTTCATTTTTTTGTTGTTTTGTTAATTCGATGAACCATCATCGGCCATCATCGGCTGCATCGGTAAGAAAATGCTTTTCGGAAGTTTAACTTCCGTATCGGAAAACGTTTTATAGACATATTCACAGTTAACGACTATAATATTATGTACAATAATATTATGTAATTTTTTTTTGTAATTCCGCGCGAGAGTTCCCTTCTCCCTTCAGTATTTATACCAAAGGTGAGAACGATTCCGAATGTGAGCAATTTAGATTCTGGTATAGATTCCATGGCGCAATTATTTCTTTCAACGATAAAATAATCGACCGGTATGGATCGAGAGCTTTCGCTGAGATCGGTGAGATTGATTCTATCGGTTAGGATGTAGAATCGATCGAGACCTATGTACACGCATCAACGACGACCTAAGCGAACCAGGCACATTATTTTTTATTATTTTTTTTCAACGGATCGATTTGCCGTTTACCAACGCGTGTAACACTTGGGCTCAACGCAAGGATGAGACGATCTCAATTTATGTCGCGGCGGTGTTTTTGGAATTGTTTTTTTTTTTTTTCGTTTCGTGAGCATTCGTGATTCGGACGACGCTTCCACTTTGGAACGTCTCGCTCTTGCTATTCCCTGCTCATTCTCTCTCTTTTTCTCTCTCTCTATCTCGTTATATACAATGCTTTGCAAGGCTATTACAAAACTTTTTTTCTTTCGTTTTTACGCCTTCGTCGAACATCGTTCGGCTCCTACCTTACTCTCGTCTCCGACGTTATTTCAAACGTCGGATCAATTCCATCGACGGTTTCATCCGTTCGGCTCTAATACAGGAACCGATATTGGTACCGCTTTCCGAGGCGAAGCATTCGCGCATCCTAAATTGTTGTTCAAGCTGCTCTCGCTACCGGCTAAGGTACAATCGACCATCGTAAGCTCTGTGGTATCGAGATCCGGATCCGGCTCCGGCTGACCATTCGAAACGGGACTCCCACTTTGTTTGCACTAAAAAACATTTTAAAAAATAATAATATAAAGTTTATTGGGAGTTTTAAATGTGCCAAAAATGGAATTAACGGTTTTGCTACGAGTCTGAAATACCTGTGGATTTTCAGTAATTCGGAGATCCTTCGATTCATCGTGTGAATCCCAGGAGGTTAAGAGTGGTTCCTTAACGCAATTTTCAAGAATACCGTTTTCATGTCCACCCTGCAAAAGAAATGGATTCGTTACGTTCCAATAACCATTCCAAGGTTAATTATTCGTCGTTACGTTTTTTTTTTATACTGTCGTATATGTTCGGGTTGAAACAAACCATTTTACAATACGATACCTTAGTATCACATTGCGGATTCGTCGAGGTTGGCGAAGACGGACAAAGCTCTGCTAATTCGATTTCGTTGCAACCGATCTGCGGATTCGCCTGTTGACTCACTGAGGTTGTCGAACGCTCCACGCAACAACCGTTACCGGTTCGCATGAGCGCCCGATTCTTTTGTGATTGTACGCTCTCTCTCAGCGATCGTGAATTCTCGCACTTCCTGCGACAGTACATGCTGCACAGGCATACGGTTATGCAGCATATACTTATGCTGACACCAATTATTATACCTGTAATCAAAATTTATCGTGAAGTCGATGAACCAATGATAACAGTGTGACCACGTCATTTCCGAAAAAAAAATCTCCGACATTCTCTGAACAATTAATCAATTTCTCCTGACCGAACTTCCTTCGGTATTCAATAGTGCTATTAATTACCAAACAATAAACAATAATTCTTTGTTAGCCTTCGTACATAGAATATTTTCTTATCTGTAAACTAATAACATTCGATAACTATTAGAATATTCGTGTTTATGTAACATAGTATTGGTCTTCAGATCGATGAAGCCCTGCATTTTTTGTGATGTTCTAATCACAGCTAATTAGGTTGTTTATCAAAGAATTATCAGACAAAACGCAGAACCGAATAAATGAGTACAAAAAACGTAAATTATGTATTCACTGAAATACTCAGTTTTCCCTGAACGTTTTCCGATTACGAATGATAATTGAATAATAATAATTTATTAATGTTCCGGTCGGCTTACCAAGACTCTGATCAGGTTTTGCGTTCTGCGGCGGTTTTTGTTCGTCAGTTTTGGTGGGAACTTTCGATGCGCTGCTACCGCCCGTGATAATAAAAATAGGATCCGACGGTCGTCCGTATCCGGCCCTCGTCGATGCTTGAACCATCACGTCGTAACATTTGCCAGCTACAAGGCCGGTGAGGCTTGCAAACGTTTTGTTTCCTGGTACCGTCACATTTCCCCAGGTAAGCGTCGATTCGGTCAAATCCGTCGTGTATGAGACAAAATAATTTTGTATAACGCCGTTAGTTTCGGTCGGTGCTTTCCAAGCTATTCTAGCGTTCGTTCCGTTGCCGAGCGAAAACCACTGAACATCTTCCGGTTTTCCCGGCACATCTTCGCTCGTGTAGCATTCTATACTCTCGCTGAATGCACTCGTCGGATCGGTTACGTTTTTCAATGTTCGCACCTTGAATTGATACAGCGTGTAGGGCTTGAGACCGTCGATAATTATTGATTTATCGTTATCCCTGAAAAAAAACCAGAAAGTTGTATACATTACATTACTTTAGAGGTAAAAAAATAATAGAGTTCATCATTTTTTTAATCACTGTACTCACACGACGAGGCAATTCGTCCTATCAGGATCAGTAACGTATACCGGTTGATAACACACTTCAAAAGTATGAACACCATTCGCATCGGGTATCATCCATGTTACGAGAATCTTCGTCGACGAAATTTGTACAGCTTGCAATGCAGTCGGAACATTGTCTGTGAAAAACAAAAACAGTGTATAACGGTCTTAAATTATTGGTCGCATATCAATGGCATCACTGATAATAACGAAAATTATTGTATACTTACCGGGACTGGTTTGAGTCGATTTTATAATCTCAGTTAAGCAATCAATTTCAATTCCCGAATCCATCAAACACAGGTCCATTGTGTACGACACGTTACTCTCTGTAAACACAGGCAATATAGAGATAAGAACCTTCCATTACGAGCACTGAATCAAAGTAAACTTTACGCGTTACTTATTATTCATAAAAAAAAAGAAGCAACAAGTATGCAAATTAATATCATTTTGTTTTGTCAAAATTCTCGCTGTAATTTAGCGCACGAAAGGCATTGCCGATTGATAGATTTATTAAAAAATGAGCGATAACTCACCTAAGTTAGTGAACAAATATTCCGTCGAATTGATCGGCAATGTGGCATTAAAGACGTTATCGTCGTTTGATTTCTTCCAGTAAAGTCTCCAAGCGTCGAAATTTCGTCGTGGCAAATATTCCTCCCGCGCGCCTTTCCAGTTCCATGCGATTTTGACAAACGTCGCGTTCAAATGTACCAATTGGAAATAAACAAAATTCGTAAGGTCCGGTTGATCGGAGTCGAGAGACGGCATAATCACGCTGGTCCAACCCAGTTGCGCATCACTGATGTTCGGATATCCTTGTTTAGTCCGCGCTAATACACGAAGATCGTACTGAGCACCGGGCAGCAAATCCGTCAGTGTGTAGTGGTGTATTGTCGCGGGCAATAAATGCACTCGCGACGCCGGCTGATCGTGAAGCCGCCACTGAATCTTGTATTCCTCGATGATTCCTCTGGCTTCCCTCTTCTCCAGAGGCGCCCAACTGATGTTTACTTTTGTACTGCTCAGTACGTCCACGTGTACCTTTGGCGCTGCCTTTGGAACTGCAATAAGCAATGAAAGCATATAAACTTGTAAAATGTATTCAATACAAATGATTTTTCGGACCGATTAAATCATTTTTTAATTGTAAGATATAAACTAACGTCGGATAAAAAAGTAAGTATACATGTCGTCACTACTTCCGATTATCAAGAGAATGTCTTTCGTGGAACAGCATACTTACCAGTAGGAGCCGTCGTGCATATGATCGTCGCCGACTGATCGCTCGCCCCGTGATTATTCCAAACTCGGACGTAGAACGAGTAATTGGTATAAGGTTCGAGAAGTTTGGTCACCTCAACGGATGTGGAATTACCCGGTTCCGGTGGTGAGACTTCCTCCTTGCCACCATCTTTTGAAGAAGAAAGTTAATAAAAAAAACCGCAAAGGTATATATATGATTTACGATTGCGGTCACAAATTATCGGCCCCCTCCGTCCCCCCTGTGTGACGCCCACGCGTCACATTGTATATCCATTAATAATTTACCTTCGGGACTGTAATGGACGGTATACGCTGTAATACTGGTAGACGGCAGTAACTTTGGTGGTTCCCAAGAAATGAATATTTTAACGGGTGAAGGAGCATTACACTTTAGAGACGTCGGTGCGGCCGGGCTGTTTCGCGACGTATTCACGTGTAGCCGACCAGCGGCCCAAATTTCACCCGCCGCGTTAACCGCTACGCACTGATAAATTCCGGAATCGGACGGCACGGTTGCCGATATTGCCAACTCCATTTTATTGAGGTCCTTCTCGTACGCTGTTCTCCGACCTGTAACGTGTTCGAGATCGGCGAGCGATAAGTGAAAATGACAAAATTGTCAAATATCATCGAAACACGAAGTAGAATCTTAACGTACCGTTGATCGTTATATTTTTCGAATCTTTAAGCCAATAAATTTTTGGCGTTGGCGTTCCTTGCGCCTGACATTCGAATCTCGCTGTACGTCCATTCGGAAAACTCTGACTCGTCGGTTTTTTCAAGAATGTCGGTGGTACCATAACGTCCAATGTTATATTTTGTACTCTTGGCCCATTGACAATAGAATTTTTTACCGAACACATGTATACACCGGCGTTTGAGAGATCGATGTTTTTTAAAGCGAGTATCGCGATGCCATTAGTAGAATTTAAGAGGATTCGAGGCTGCGCACTGGGAGCGTCATCTGGAGATAATTACCTCATTAAAAATATTACAAGTTCATTCGAAGTGCGTAGCTTCGCTTCAAGTGCGATACGTTCCAATTTTTTGTATTATTCGTATCGCAGACTTAAGTAACAAGTTTTCGTCGGTTCGTTTAAACGGGAATGCACATTGAAATCCTTGAATATACCTGCATATCGCGGAACAAACGTCCACGTGACGGAAAGTGATGGATATCCAGCTGCTGCACACGCCAGTGTCAGACTCGACCCATTGATCAGCTGATGGCTGTAGGAAATTTGGGGAAACAACGAAATCGGTACTCGCGGCTCGTTTTCTACCGGCCGCGAGAGCACCGTTAGTTTTGCCTCTTTGCTCTTTTTGGTTTTTTTAATAAAATCATTTGTTGCTATACACCTGAAAAGAAAAGCGTAATTCGGGGATTTTATAATGGCAACTTAAATCATAAATTTCTTTCCCAAATAAAGTAAAAAAAATGATATTTTACCTATATGAACCAGCATCAGACAGCTTCGTTGCGCTTATATAAAGAACACCTGGTGGTACCAAATAATAGCTGTAACAAAATATGCAAAAAATATTTCGTTTTAGTATAATTTTTACGATTTTTTTTTTGTTTTTTCTAGTGATACGTAAACACGAAGAAGACATCGATTGAAGTTTCATACTTAGTGCTGTTACGATCGAGTGATACAGTTTCCCCGTTATGCTGCCATGTAATATTAGGTGGAAAGGGTACACTGTCGATGAGACATGAAAATCTTGCAATTTCGCCTTCCCGCACCGTCAGATCCTCGGGTGATTCTTTGAATGTATGAGATAACTCTGCACAGGAATTTACATTGATGTGTTTGATCGGGGAATGAGCTAACGAATAAAGAGTGCGATATGTAGCGATCAAATGAAACCTACCAGCAACTTGAATGAACGTAGGTGCCGATCGTAACAATCCTCCTAAATTCGTTCGTGCCGTGCATCGATATTCGTGCTTTTTCGATATTTTAGTACCTGCCGAAACAACGCCATCGCGTCCCTTCGATTTTTGGGCCAATTGCAAATTTTGCTTCTGCGATTGGTGAGGGAAAAAAAAAATTATAATTTCTTGTTGAGAGTGCGGAAATGTGGTATTAACGACAATGACTGGAAGATAATGTAATGCTCCTTATATTCAGGATGCTGCCGTGATTTTACCTTGTAAAAGTGGAGTGAGCCATTGTGCAGCAGCCCGCAACGTGCGATACCGCACGGCGGCGCCGGTACACCATTGTGCAACCAAGATATATCCTGATTGTTGCCGGATGAGAGACAACTCAGGGTGATACCTCTCTTTCCTAGTATCACGCTTCCTCCTGGTTCTATCTCCAGCGTCGCTTCTGGACCTTTCGTCAGGCCGAGATCCAAGCCATCGATTTTTGAACCATTTTTTCCATTGTATACGCCGCTCGATCCTCTGACACCTGTTAATAAATTACGCGATTATTCGATCCATCGTAAGAAAATGTGTATTCTTTTTTATGATTCCTTCCTTCTTGTAATGTCCCTAATCCAAACGAATCAGGAGCTTAAATAACTTTTGCTAACACTACAATACCTTTGCAAATATTAAATCGTATTGAAGGAGATGATTTTAGGAAGCGCCACTATTATATTTTAAAGTCAACCAATAAACTGCATATAACAAATTAATAAATAAATCAATATATAAATAACTGAGAAGCTGATAACTAGGGGAATGCGTCTCTACTGTAATTTCTGCGCCATTGAGTTTATGCAGAATTACCGCAAGTTTTTCTACATCGTTGAATTATGCGTACTGTCCGATCTCATAAACCTTAACGAACAAATTAAAAAATTAAATTCTAAACATTCTGCATTCTTGCGCATCATGAATTGAAGAAATCAGAAGATTAAAAATTTTCTTTCATATTACTGTTCAAATAACAATATCTTGCGGATTTGACTTGTCTCGTTCAATCTGATGCAACTCCATTGGATACGACTAGCAGACATCCCTGATGTTTTTTTTTACAGTTCGATCGCAAGATATATTTATGTGACACATAATTAACTCCATTTCAAGAAAATACATTTCATTCCTTTGATCGAATTGTATTAATGATTATTTAATAAAAAAAACTGCACGAGTAATGGAAGTGATGGAATTTATCAATTACTGATATATTACACTAGCGTAGCGCAGTTTAAAAATGTCTCAAATAATATCAAAACTTTGTACAAGTTGTTTTTGAGTTTGCAAGCATTTTTCACTTCGAAATTCATTTGCTCTTAAACACCCAGCATCCTTCAAAATCCGTACTCCGAAACGAAAAAAAAAGTAGCTTGCATGCTTATGTTGTATGGTTCTAGCAATGCAGTGCAAAAAATGTAAAAAAGAAACTATTAATCAACACCGCGCGCAAGTTAATGAATACACATGGCATCGACGTCGAGGATAATGCCGTTCAAGCTAATTCGGAAATTGCGGTCACAGTGCCTCGTGACTTCGCCATGTGCGCGTTCACGGTAAACAGAGTACCGAGAATTTCGTCGCAACGAGCCTGACAACCACCGAATCGCGTTACGCGTCTACGCGAGAATGGAAAATAGTTGACGAAGAAAGAAACAAAAAAAGGTGAATCAAGATCATTGACGAATTATTGCGTGAAACTTCGCGAGTAAAAAAAACCTCATTGTTCCCGAGTGACAGGTTCTCGTGACGATATCCGCGATCGATCGTGGGTGCGTGACGCAAAAAAATATAACCTGCTGCGAGAATTGACTTCGGGGGGCGAGAACGATGTCGAACCGGTATTATCGCGACGCGAACATTCGTCGCAAAGCTAATTAGTTGCGTACAGAAAAATATTCGGGAAACAATTGTGCCGACGGGCATAAACAATGCTTGTTACGAAGCGTGTTGTAAACCGTAAAGTAAACGCACCTGCGGCGCAAACGGGCTCGAGCACTTCCGTAAACAAGATGCCGAGCAAAAGCACCCGCGCCGCCATAAATCCGCGCTCATCGGCACCGTTTACTTTTCATTCACTGACGAATAATCACGCTGACACGCCGCTTCACTTCGTTGACAGAATTCGGGGCGCGTTATTCTTCGCCGCATGTTTGACATCGACGTTATTCACTCTCTACCACACAACCGACCGATAGAGCCACACACAGCAGTGTTTCGGCTGAGCCGCTCGCGCGCGCCGCCGTTCCGTTCGCCAAACTCTCGCCCCGCGGATTGGGAAACCCGCGTAGACCCGGAGAGGCGCGCGAGTGTTGTGCAAAACGGCACACACACGCAACGCTACCACTAATACTTATGCTCTCGTTTACTGCTAGCTGTGTGCAGATCACAGTGAGGGAGAAAAAGAACCGCGCAACTCCGCTGTCCACCTCTCGCATTCTCGCGTCGGAGACGCGGAAACATCGGAGGTTTCTCACGCTAACCAAAAACTAACACACGCTAGAATACTAGAATGATAAAACGTTTTACAATTTCTTCGAACCACAAATTTACGCCACATGGATGAGAACACGACCGGACAGCCGCTTGACCGGCTTGTCAAATATCGGATGTATAATGTTATCAAGAAGACCTTAACTATCTAAACATCTTTTGTCATTTGTCTTATTCCTGTTTACAATTAATAGTATTTACTCTACGTTTTTCGTAGACAATTTTCAAATCCTTTCCAGCGCGTGTGTTTACAATACAGCATGTATAAAAAGATTCGGAACTTTTTTTTTGGTACAAACAATTTGTACACTTTGAATGTGTTCAAATTTCTTACGACGTACATAGCAACCGGAGTAATTAATTTATTTTGTGAAACCTATTTGCCTCGATGCGAAACAAATAATGTACACAGATTATCGAAAAACATGTTTATATTATTTCATAGAGCGGCTATATAAGAATAGAAGAATCACGACGAGTAAGAAGGAAGTGAGAGAAAAAGTAACAGAGTAAACAGATATGCAGTCGCTAAGGGCAGATGATTACGTACCAGAAGTCTTCATTTCGGCGTTGAATTACTTTCTTTCGTAGTCCGGATTGGCCGAGACACACTGGAATCTCGGTAGAACGGATGCTGACGAAGATGTATGAGATTCTATTTCAAAATACCACAGCTTCTATTTGTACTATCTCGTCTTTGTTGTATCCTAGAATAAAATCTTCAAAACTATGCATTGCAGCAGCTCATTACCATTTTTAATCGAATTTATTTCGTATATCCATTCTTTGATACAAAATAAGTAATAACAACTTGCAACCAGTAAAATATACATGTAAGATTTTTACGCGATTTATCGGTGCGATTAGAGCGTTTTAATTTCATTATATTTTCTAAAAAAAATTAATAAATGATGCAATTGCAATGAATTGTCGATAAATAGTTGATATCTACCTATCATAAGAGTTCATACGAAATTAATGCAATAGCGTACCAGTAAATTCGATTATAGAGGTCATAATTCATATTTGAACTCTGCAGGTAAAGGCCTTGAAATCTGCATATTAGCAGAATCGACTGAGTCACGTAAAGAACCACACCGAGAATCACTTTCACCCCCACTCCATTCGTTCTCGCGCGATCCACAAAAAATATATCGCAACATAACCTACCTGTGCAGACTCGAGGAAATTCGAATGTAAACTATGGCGCGTCGTGAGAGCGATGTCGATTGTAACGGAATGCAAAATTTGACAGACAAAAGTGTAACATTGGAAAATTATCGAAAGCTAGTCAAGTCTTACATCGATCTCGTGAGTAACATAATTATCGAATGTATCAATTACTTTGCCGTAATTCACTGCTCGTCGAAACGTCATCGGTGAATTTCACTTTGTTTATTTTCTTTTTCCTTTTCGTTTTTGCCAGCATCTCTACAGCGCGGCTCAATTTTGGGCTGACAAAGTAGTTTCTTTAAGTAACGAGGATCCCAAAGACGTTTGCACATTGGCGCAATGTATGTATCTAATGAAGCAGTATCATCGAGCGGCGCATCTTATCAAGAGTCGCGGTCTGGAAAAGGTTTGTTTACTCTCGTTATGTACCTATTGTCTATCTAAACGTGAAGATTTAATGCATATTAGTTTTCTCCAGACGGACCTCATGTGTCACTATCTGGCTGTGCGAAGTTTACTCGAGGCAAAGGAATATAGCGAAGCCCTTCAGGTTATAAACGAATCCGAAATCTGCACAAATATGACTCAATCTGGCGTTAGTTTTGCGGATCACACAGATATATTGCAAGATGCTCCAAAAAATGTGAGTTTTAAGAAAAATCTGAATTTCTATCGTTATTTACTAACTGCTTCTTAATGTGAGTGGTGAGATTGTATATATTTGGTTGTAATATATTTATCATTTTCTGATATACCGTTATCTTATAAAAATATTAATTTCAAGGAATTATAATTTTTTTTATTGCAAATTTAGCGATTATAATGGAATAAGCTTTCTACAACTGCTATTTGCAATGTTTTTTATTGTTTCATTCCGAAAAAAAAAAATGTGAAGACGATAAGAATAATAATTATCATAATCATAATCATAATCATAATCATAATAATGTTTTTCTAAAATTTCACACAGGTCCATAGTTCTATTCTATATGTAAAGGGAAGAGTTTATGAAGCAACAGACAACAGGACGGTAGCTACAGATTGTTATAAACAGGCGCTCCACTGTGATGTATATTCCTATCAGGCTTTCGAGGCGTTGGTTCAAAATCAAATGTTGTCAGCTGCCGAAGGTATTAGTAAACTCATAAAAATCGATTTGACAACTCCCTTTACGAATTACCTGAGATTTTTTAATTTTTTACTTTTTTTTCAGAGAAAGAACTCCTGGACTCGTTACCGTTCAACGAACAATGTTCCGAAGCGGATCGTGAACTCCTGCGCATGTTGTACGAGAGTAAGCTAAAGAAATATCAGGCACCCACGGAAGATCAGCCTCTCGTAACCTGCAGCGTAACGGGTATCCTGGTGACCGATCGATTACGGAACAATCTCGACATGCAGGTCTCCAAAGCCGAGAGATTATACTACAATTGTGACTACCATCAGTGTTTCTCACTTACAGAAAGGTGTAAAAATAATAATCGCCTCAATAATCGACCCGTCTTAAATTCTTGCACAAGAATTGTCGTATAATTTGTATAAATATTTGTTACAGAATTTTGAAGAAAGATCCTTATCACAGCTCGTGTTTACCGGTTCACATAGCATGTTTAGTGGAATTGAAAAAAACGAACGGTAAACAATTCTCTCGTATTGATGGAAGCCATTTGCTTGATTTGCGATAGCGATTCATTCACAATAACGATTATTATTTCCTGTGGCACAAAAGGCACAATCTACTCCTGTGCCATAAGCATAGAGTTTTTTTTTTCAATCGTTGAGCGAATGACGCAAATTGGCTGCTCCGAAGTCCCGAATTAAATGTTGTTGCACTGTATGTGTGTATTTATTATTCTATTAACTAATTTACAAAATATTTCAGCATTGTTCTATCTCGCGCACAAATTAGTTGACTTATATCCAGACATGGCACTCGCTTGGTTCGCAGTGGGTTGCTACTACTATGGTATAGGTGAGAATTTGAAAAAAAGTTTCTTCTTCGCTTTGTTTCCGCGGTAAATTCATCAGGTTTTAAAATTTTATTTTAGGTAAAAGCGATCACGCGAGAAGATACTTGGCGAAAGCAACTGCGCTCGACAGACTCTTCGGACCGGCATGGTTAGCTTACGGACACTCGTTTGCCGTCGAGAACGAACACGATCAAGCAATGGCAGCGTATTTCAAAGCTTCGCAACTCATGAAGGGTTGTCACCTTCCTCTCCTCTACATCGGTCTCGAATGCGGCTTAACGAATAATCTGAAGCTGGCGGACAAATTTTTTCAACAGGCACAGAGCATAGCGCCCAACGATCCGTTTGTCATTCACGAAACTGGTGTCATATCGTTTTACAATTTGGAGTACGTATAATCTACTCATATATCATTTGAACCATTTAAAAAAAACATAAAGATGTTTTGTATAAAAAAAAGACTGAAACATCGCCATTCAAGTAACTGTACATTGTTCCGATATACGTCTGAGATCTGTTTATCCATTCCGTTTACTATTAATGTGAAAAATCGTGACAACAAAAGGCGGAAAGACTTTCGGGAACGGCTGAAGAATTTGTGTTTGGATAACACAATTGCAATAAAATGAAACGCACCTTTGAATGTTTAAAACGAAAATTAGTAATTATCAGACTTTGAATTTTTTTTTACATTTTATCGATTTTGCAAGTACAGTTACAAATCTGCGGAGCGACAATTTAAAGAAGCCATGAAGAGCATTCAGGGTGGTTTAAAAAACGTTATATTGCCGAGCAAATGGGAAGCATTACTCAACAATCTCGGACACACGTGCAGAAAAATGAAAAAGTACGAAGAAGCTTTGGAATACCATCAGCAGGTGATTTCTTTTTTTCTTTTTATTCCGCTCGAACTTGTATACAATATCCCGAAGAGAAACCAACCAATTTTCTATTTTTCTTCAGGCGCTGGTGCTGAATCCATTGAATCCCTCGACTTACTCCGCAATCGGTTTCATACACGCGCTCATCGGCAATACCCAGGATGCTGTCGATGCTTTTCACAGAGCTTTGGGTCTGAGGAGAGACGATACGTTTACGACGACAATGCTTGGTTACGTTATGGAACAACTAATCGACGAAGTTCCGCCGTTTCCTGGTTATTATCTTATTATGTTTATTTGCCTTGCAAATCAATTCTCAAATTTCGTTAGTCAGACATTTTTTGTTTGGTTTTGTTACTAGCAAAGTTATCAACGACCTACGAAAACATTACAGTACTATAATTGGCAATAATTTTCTGACGCAATCATTGGTTCCGTACGGTCGTAATTCGGTTCTGTTTTGTCAAAACTTTTCTCGATATTCGTCGCCCCAATATTACATTGAAATTCCATTGTTTTTCAGATGCTCCGGCAACAATGCCGAAATACAAATTCCCCGAAGCGCGACAGCCTACCGAAGCGTCGGACACAGCTGAGAATTCCAGCGCGGGTCCTGCTGGATTTCAGGACATCGATATAAACAAACTACGCGTTAATCTGTTCAAAGGTTGGGGCGAGGAATCGCCGAAGACGGAGGAAAATGTATCGGACAAAACTGAACGTTCGCGCGACGTCGTTGTTAATTATTCGACGCGGGACATGAGTCCCGAATATCCAATGATGGATTCGTCAACGGCACACATAGAATATTGAAAAATAAATTACAATGATCTATTTCATCGAACCGTAAGAGTTCTACGTATCGACGAAGCTCCTCTCCTCTCGCGTCCCTCCAAGGCGATTAGATTAATCACGTCTATCGTGTTTCGTATCGTACAGCTTAATGAACGAAATAAATTTCTCACGAAATCGTCGTATAAACTACAAGCAGTTTAAAATAAATTTTCAAATGTATTACGGATGAAACCAAAAGTTCTGTACGTTACATTCTGCGTTGAAATACGAACCGTTAGGGAAAAAAGAAAAACTTTTAGTTTTTGTCTCATTTCGCGTCCAACAAGCGCGAGGGGGCGGTTCTTTCGCTGCGCGCAACGTCCGCGGAAAGTCGCTCTCCTTCTCCGCCCCCTTAGTTCCAACCGCGAATCGGCAAATATTCAATTCAGTTCGCCGCGTGAGGGACGCGAAGAAGAATGGGCGTATCGTTCGAATGGTGCTTACAGCGACGATAGTTTCTTCGTCGTCGCATTCTTCCTCGTGTCGCGAGCGAGGAGACAACTCTGGTGTTACATCGCGCACTCATATAAAAATTAATAATAGTTGTTAACATTCACGACGTCGAGAAATTAAATCACAAAACGAGAAACTCACCTGAGTGGGAAACACAAGCCTCGAGCTTTTGCTCGTAACAAAAGATATCTTTTTTTATTGTGACTCGTCGTTAATTTATATTAATTTATTTAAAAAAAATCCCAGTGTGTCTATACTTTCGATCGTTAATTCATTAATTCAGTAATCTTTGGCTCGTCAGTGTCGAGCATTATTAACGAAAACAAGAAAACGAAAGTACTATTTTTTTTGTCTCCTCGAGACCACGCGCGGGTTGAAATAAATTTACGTGCTACACGACAATAGTGCGAGGAATCACGAACGTGAAACATCACGAATAAGAAGAGATTTACGTCACGAAGATGCCGACGCTGCTGCAACAGGTGATATAACTGCTTCCGATAACTATAAAATTACATTGAAATAGTGTCGTTCGTAGAATTCGAAAATTTTGTTACATTGGTTTTTTTTACATTTTAATTTTCACGTATTTTACAATACGGTGCTCTTAAAATCGTTAAATTATCTTTCAACGGTCTATTAATAAATAACCGAGCAATCGATAGTTCGTTCGCAATTAGATAATTGCTTTGTTCGCATCCGCGGGGGGAAGGGAGAAATTATATGCTGAGTAAAGCTCATCTACGTCTCGTAAAGAGGTATGTGCCCTTCATACGGTGGTATAAACAAACGCGCAGCAGAGCTTCCCCCCCGTGCCACCGTAGTATGGTACGCCACGTGCTCGTGAGCCACACGAGCGAAATTCTTTGTCCGAAGTTTTCACACTCAACTACGCAAATCTAAATAAATTCCATATCTTTGATTTTTCGTACAAATTATTACACAGCCATAGATGATATCTCTCGGTTCAACCCTTTCTGAATGCCGAAGTAATTACAGATATAAAGTTAAAAAACAAAAAAAATAGTATTAACAGAACTATCATTTTGTTTCTTTCGGACGCCAAGAGTTGTAAAGAGTTGTAATCATTTTTTTTTTTCACGTACTCTTTTATTATTTTTCCGCGGGCCAATAGTAAATCCCTTAAAGAAAGTATTGTTGGTAAATAGAAAAGAGGTGCGCATTACCAATGATTGCAATTCCAGAAGAAAAAAAATACAAAATAACATTTTTTCTTTTTTTCATCTTGAGGATTTTTTGTATTTATGAATCAATGGCGCTTTCCTCAATCGTTCCATTCTTATCCGAATCATCCGTTAATTACTGAAGGTGCAAACTCTGCTCCAAAATCTTTGAACATCCGAAGCGTAAGAATTAATTTCCACGTTATCTCATAGCAAATCCCGAGCAATCCCGACAACGATGGATAAGTGATTTACTTCTCATGAACTTTCCTCTCTTTCTTCGTTCGTCGAAGCGGAAAGCCGTTGAATTCTCAGAACTCCGGGTCCTTTTCAAAACTAATTATAAAGTCTTCACAATCGAAGGCTATATACGCGTAATACCCTCGCGTTGCTAGACTTCTTATCCATCGAGATCCCGAAGAATTTTTGTTGTTCGTCGTTCGATTCTCGGAATTCGAGAGACACTTACGTCTTTCGAGGATCTATTTCTTTTGTATTATCGAGTACGAAGAGTTCGATACACATATTTGTCGTTTAGACGAACGCGTTGTGCGCACTTTGTTTCGGTTTACGCCCTATAGGTATACGCCGAACAGGTATATACCAAACATCGCAGTTATGATTCCGAACTATTCAATTAGAAAACACTCGCCGGTCGAGTTCGACCCGTTAAGCGTGAGAGTTTGTTATTGTGTCTCTGGCATCGCGCAATTATACGCGAATTCCACAGAAACTATTGGCGCCCTCATCCGTTAATACAATTTGAAATTTATCGTTTGTTTAACGATATTTAAAACAATTTTGTTTTAATTGCTCAGTTGCAGATGTCTTTCGACGCTGAGAACACAACGGCGGAGAGCCTGGAGCTCGCCGAACAGCAACGAGATCCTCTACAGTTGCAGCAACAAATGGAGCGCGAGGCTCTGCAGCTTCAACAGCAGAGGGAACGCGATCCTCTTCAGCTACAGCAACAGATCGAACACGATTCCCTTCAACTGCAGCCACAACGCGATCGCGACTCGTTGCAATTGCAAATGCAACGCGAACAACCGCAGCTTCCGCGTCGCGATCGCGAGCAATTGCGTGCAAATCGTGAAAATATGCAGATGAATCATCGCGAGCACATCGCGCAATTGCAATCGATCAATAATTTGCTTCTTGATCTTCCGCCGACTCCGAAAGTGTCTTATCAAACGGCCCGCGAGTCACCATACAGCCAATCGCTCAAATCCGAAAGTAAGTAAAGACAAAGTTACGCAAACAATTTTATTTTTTTTTGTTTATTTCGCGCGACAATCATAATTTTTCGTTACATTCGAGGGTAATTTTTTTTTTCTCCAAAATTACCTCAAAACTATTTTTTCGCTCGACTTGACTCTTTTCACGAATAAAACTCTGTAAAATTGATTTCACCTCGACTATCGTGAATGGCTAAAGTTTAAATATGTAGCGTGGTGCCACATTGTGCTTCTCACTAAAATTAAAGATAGTCGATCTTCGAATATCTCCAGATTTACATTTTAAAAATAGTTCAATCGAAGGAAACAGCGGCCGACGATAGACTAAGGCGATTTCGCATTTTCTTAAAATAAATGCCGGAGTGAAAGGGTTAGAACCGTCCGTTCTTTAAACGTCACCCTTTATACGTCCGATCGATTTTGTTCCCACCGATATATACACATATTACGAATAGTATTCAAGGCAATGTGTCATTAGAAAAAATTGTTTTTCATTTGTCAATCAATCTTCATCAGTCTTTCTCGTCGCTGGTTTTGTACGCATCGTCTAATATCCGCGTAAAATCATATCTAATAGTGAATTTAAATCGGTGATTTTGTCGTTTTTTTTTCAGCTGACATGTCGATGTCCGATCTCTTTGGATTGAGTTTGCCGCGTGGATCGTTGATGGGCAGTCAATCATCGATCGGTTCGTCTTCGTATCGTCAGCAATACAATGGACAGAACAACAGACATAGCCCACCGATGTTCAGTTATCCGGTAAGAAAAAAAATACATAAAAATATAAAAAGGAAAAACTAAAACGAGGATAAATTTTTTTCGAAAAATCTTTATTCATTCGATTTTCTATTTTCTATTACGATAAAATAGAACGCGGTATCTTTGTCGGGAATAGCGAAAGCGTTCGCGTCTGTCTGTAGTTCAATTGCTCCCTCGTACCGTCCGTCTCTCTATCTATCATTGAAGCTCCTGACGACCGGTCGATGCCGAGAGGTATCTCGCAATTGTATTCGTGGACCATATACGGTCTATACACACGCCACAGCTTTATCGTCGTTCGTTCTATTCCCGTCATAAATGTTAACGATATTTCGCTCTTTCCATCTCCGCGGTGATACGCGAATCACGAGAGAAAAGGGACGCGTTGTTAAAAACGTTCGAAAGAAACAGAAAAAAAAGGGAATATACATATATATATATGAAAAATTTGTTTAACGAGAAAATCTATGACAACGATAAAAGTAACATCGCAACAATGTAACAAAATCGAAACCAAACGCTTGTTTTCGTATTCATGTTTTATGCTCAATGTCACTTTAGCGGCTTTTTGCTGAATCGAATAAGTTTATTAGTTTATTCAATATTATAATTCTCAAGGGCGTACGTTGTATCGTTGCGATCTCGAAATAGTCAGGTATTATGCAGATGAAAGGCGTCTGGCAGCAGCCTACGCGATATACCCGAAGCAATGATCATCCCCATTGGATCAATTCCAACCACCCTGTCGTGTAAGTCGCGCGCAGGACTATACCGATCGACTAATTTTTTCTATTTATTCTTCATTCTTTTTGTCACTTACATCGCCCGCGCGGATCCTCGTACGGACTTTGACGAAAAAAAAAAACTGCATTCCCTTGGCACGCGAGTACATTTAAGAAGGAAAGTCGTTTAACTTTTTCCTCTCTTTTTATCTTCGGCATACACTACGTATGTTCTCACGTGTGTGTGTATTGATGAAAAATGAGGTGTATAGGTCCAGATGTGTGTACAGATACAGGAGAGAAATCGTTGGAGTTTCCAGTTCGTGACGCACGAAACTGCACGTGACGTTTCAATACGGACATGTAGTTTCGTCGTACGATCGGAAGTTGTATCTGAAAATTGCTGTCGATACAGTGTATATGAGGCCGTCCGATCGAGGACGCTCGATCCAGTTGGCTTATCGTCCTCACGGACTCTTACGCTATTCGGAGTACATACGCGGCATACAAGAGCGTTTTCTTCGGTTGATCGGATCACCGTCGCATTTAATGAAACCTTTTCCACATAGCGTAACTCTCCGACAAAAGTTCATACTCGATACTCTACAATCTGTCGCGAAAATTTAATATGGACGCGAAAGCATGCATTTCTGAGAAAGAAACTGTAAAATTCGCGAAATAACGCGAATTTTCCGTGGATAATAATTTATAATTTATTTGCATCGTCCGGCACGGCGCGTACAAGATGCTTCGGGCGTTTGTGCAAATATATAATATAACGCGATTTTTATTGCCTGCCATTAAAGTCGTCGGGGACCATTTCGGTAAGTCAATCGTGTAACCGACAACGTCGAGACGGCTTCTCGCAACAATTTAAGAAACTCCGTGAAGAAACGTAGGAGTATCATCTACGGTGATATATATTATAATATACACGACGAAAATGCCCACATTAGGCATTGAGCGGACAATGCGAAACATAAAATAAATTACGCAAAACGGGCGCGCGTTACAGCGACCCCGATTTTGCGGGAGCCAAGAATTCGGAGGCTCGAGCCAAACAGCTCTATCACACAGCCGCCACTCGCGTTTCAACCCTCTCGCTCTTCTTATTCTTTTTACTTCTTTTTTTTCGCTTCTTTTCTTCGATGGTGAACCCTTGCAACCCGTGCTGAATCCTCGTCTAGAATGGGATAGACACTCGCGGAGGCAAACGGATATATTTCACGATATTATTTTGGATATTATCCAACTTTGGCGCCGGGAACCTCATCCGATTTACTCGAAGTGTACTGTACGCGTGCGTTTTACAATTTATTAAACTCATTGCAATGCGGTTTGCATGTAATTTCAGCGTTACTCCATTTTTTTTCGCTAAATTATACTCTCTTTCGGAAGTCATATGCCCGTCGATTTTCCCAAAGTTTGTAAAAATGTCTTGGCTGAAAAAAAAAAATCTTCATAAGTGACGACGAAGGTCACGGTTACTATCCGAAGTCATCGATTCCAAACGTCTTTCGTTTAAATTCTCGTTGAAAGTCATTTAACGATGTAATTACTTTTTTTACGAGAGCCCTATTGCAGAGTTAATTTATTCCGGAGTTATCAATCTCGCGTTTTCAATGTTCGTACATTTAACTTCACTTTATCGCCGGAGGTACAGTGCGAAACTATAAACTCCGAATACAACTCATTACAATTCTCATTATACGCGTTATTGAAAATCGTACGGCATGCAATGAATTCAGAGGGAAGGATCTTCAACTCGTTATTATAGGACTTCTTCGTTATAGGAGTCGGCGATTGTATTATTCATCGCGTTTTATTGTTTTTGTTTTTAATGCGAAATTTCATTTTATTCAGCAGTACGATGAAAGTCACGGGTACTATTCGTACTCATCGACGATGGATATGCCTGGAACACCGAATTCAGTGACTACTCCGGGAAGTCCGAGTACTCCGGGAAGCGTATACTCCAATCCGTATTCGTTTTCGACCAGCGGAAGCAGCAGCGGTTACATGACACCATCACCTTCGAACCGATCTCATTACAATCTCGGATCACCGTCTTCACCGGGACATTCACCGTACTACGGTAGAGCCATCCGCGGCTCGCCGGCTTACAGGTGAAGAAATATGTCTTCGCAATACGATTTGTCGTCAAATGACGAATTAGATTTTTGTCCAGAGATTAAATTCTCGAAAAAAGTCTCACGTTTAATTCTTTGCTTTACAGTGATTGCGGCAGTCCGACTTTGGATTATCCGCATATTCTGAATTTTGGTGGTTCGCGATCGAATTCTCCAGCCGATTCGGAGATGAGCGGTTATAGCAGCATAGATGGTTCGCTGTCCGATATTATGGTAAGAGTACGTAGATTGCAGAGTTGTTAATCAGTCGATATTTGATTGTCTACAGTCGATCGGTACTCACAAACTTTTAAAAAAATTTTCTCGTTTGTCTTAGAATTGTCTGTCGTTGAATTCATCGGGTCACTCGTGTTATCCACCATCGCTGAGCGGTCTTATGGCTCCGGAGTTGGATCTTTATCGCGGCGGTAACAAAGCGACGGCTTATCAGCGTATGGCAGTCAAGAAGTATCAGCAACAGCAACAGAACAATATTCGACATCATCACTGCTGTTCGCCGGCAAAACATCTCATGCCGATCAATAAATCGCCGAACGCTGCTGATGTTCATGTATCGCTGGATCGCGCAGCGAAGATTCATCGCAATGCAGCAGGTATTTACAAATCAGTCGATAAAATTACAAAAAAAAAAATATTAAGGAGAACTATGTTACTTTTTTTTTACATTTTTTTTCATTATTAACGTTCGTTCGTCGGAATAACTTTTGTTTTCAACTTTATTGAACGCGCAAGTGTAGAATAGATCTCCTTAATACTCGTAAAGAAAAATCAACGTTGTTAGTGGAAAACAGTTTGCAAAAAAGCGGTTTTTCATTTTCTTCGTTGTGTATTCACGATAGCACTTTGCGAAGCAACGTGCACCTGGTCCGGTGAGCTGCCAAAGCGTATACCAAAATCATCGGGATACTCGTCGAAGGTCTTCTTGGGAGGAGTACCTTGGGACGTCACAGAATCACTGCTGATTTCGACGTTCAAACAGTTCGGACCGATTCGCGTCGAATGGCCGGGCAAAGAAGATTCGGACAATCAACATAAGGGTTACGCTTATATTATCTTCGAGTCGGAGAAACAGGTGGAGTTTTCATGTCACGACAAAATATATCATTTCTTAATTTGAAGAACTCTATCGATAATTTGAATTTTAATTGACGATTGTGTTTATTTCAGGTTAAATCTCTGCTTTCTTGCTGCACCCACAACTTTGGTGATGAAAAAAGCTTTTACTACAGAATCACACCAAAACGCTCAAAGCCTAAAGATGTAAGTAAATGTTATTGTATCGAAAATTATAGATAATTTTCCTATATCCCTTCCTGAAACTGAAATTAATAAAAAATTTTTTTATAGGTAGAAACCCGTAAATTCACTTTTATACAACTATATTGATCGACTCATAAAAAAAAAGAAATACAATTGTCTCTACATTACTATAAGTCCACTTTTTTCATGATTAAAGGTCCAAGTTATCCCGTGGCACATCAGCGACAGCAATTACTCAAAGTCCTCGTCGCAGAAACTCGATCCGGAGAAGACTGTGTTCGTAGGAGCGCTGCACGGTATGCTGACCGCCGAGGGTCTCGCTAAAGTTATGAACGACCTGTTCGACGAGGTCATCTACACAGGTACTTTGCGGATCTACTTGTTGGTTTTCTAAGTACTTTATTCGACATTCGAATACCTGGACAATCGTTTCCACAACTTGTACAATGAAATATCGTTCCAGGAATCGACACCGACAAGTGGAAGTATCCGATCGGTTCCGCTCGCGTGACGTTCAGCAGTAAACGTTCCTATAAGAAAGCCTGCGCTGCGGCTTTCGTCGAAATTCGCGCTGGCAAATTTACTAAAAAGGTATGAAATCCAAACAACTAATTAAAATTTATAATCAATTCTAAAATATTAATTTCGTTCAATTTATTTATTTACCTTTGCACTCGCCACAGGTGCAGATTGATCCGTACATCGAAGACTCTGTGTGCTCCTCCTGCGCCGTACAACACGGACCTTACTTCTGTCGTGAGCCGGTAAGAAAAATAAATCAATTAAAAAATCGATAACTTCCACTCGAAATTGCAGTGACAACAATATAGATCGATTATTATAAATGACAAACGATTTTGTTAACTATTGGATTAAAAGAAGAATTGGACTTTTCGGGTCCAGCGAATTGAAACGATAAAACCTCGATAATTGTTCTCTAAAACTAATGATCTTTTTTCATATATTGCAGATATGCTCGCGATACTTCTGCCGCAGTTGTTGGCATTGGCAACACGCTTCGGAGCCGATGCGTCACCATCAACCGATGTCCCGTGGATCGAAGGCCAATCAGGTCATCTCCTTCGGACCGAATCACGGAAATCGTTCGTCCTCCGGCTTCATGATCTAAACTCGATCAGCAACAGAGTTAAACGTGTGCACTCATGGAGCAGCTCTGCTCCCTCAAACGTTCGGCAGTGAAGCCGATTTTTTTTTCTAGCTGACTAGTTATCGATAATTTTCGTACGGACATTTCGACCGATTTGATTTTTGTTTATGGGACACGGTTAGGCGAACGTAATTTCGCGGCTACAGAGAACCCCCGCGAACGGCCGGTCCGCAAAACTCGCGCGGATCTTGAACTCCCGTTATAACGTCGTCAAATACCGCGGTACCGAAAGGCAATTGATATATATCTCCTGATCACACGATATTAAATACACTTTATCGTTACTCGTGAGTTGCTGTTAGGAGATCAGAAAAAAAAAACGAAACGCGCGGACGTATTATCGACTGAATACAGAAATCGTGTCTGATACGTGAATTTTTGTAAGGTGGCAACTAGTACTTTTATTTATTTATGTTTATTTGGGGACTGGCTAACTTTCTCTAATGCTGCCATACCGTTTTTTACCACGAAATAATCAAATGCGTGAAAGAAAAAAAACGAGATTATTATATCGGTATAGTTGCGTACGGTATACATAAAAACAAATATAATCGTAAGGTTTGATAATGGTGAAATCGGTAGACGCGGGAGTTCTGGTAATGCAGATGAACGAAGCATTGCAAAAAAGTTCGTTCGGTATTTACGGTAACGAGGAATTGTGGGAACGTTGCGAATGATTTTACATTGACAAAATCATGATAATCTTTTTTTTTACGCGATTGAGCGCGAGGATTATAGTTAATAGGAAAGGATAAGCGCCGAGGTGTAAATCGCCCGCTCGTATATCGCCCCACGTTCTCCGTTACGTATTAATAATTGATTTATTATCCGCTCGATCGATTGTGATTTGCAAATGCGTCGATGACATTCCCACCGTTGATATTCGCTCTCTTAGACTTTCACAGAGTCACGCGGGACGCTGTCCGTTAATTATTGTTTTAATGACAAAGAGAGTAAAAAAAACTCGTTAGCCACAGCGGATTGGATACAAACATTTCGGCTGTTGGACTCGTTACACCGGGAACCGTTAATATAAGTTATAGCAATTGTTTTCCACGATTCGGACATCCCGATCGCGTGTACGTCTGAAAATAATAAGAGAGTAAAAAATCTTTCGCGAGACAGTGTTCGATTGTTCACGATCAATCGTATCATTTATCGATGAAAAAGAAAGGAGAAAAAAAACATAACCAGACCCGCGTTACCGTCGTTTGAAATGGCGACAGTTGCCAATTAAGTAATTATACTAACCTCCCGTTAGTTTTACATTACATTGTACAGTGTAAGGGGTCAAAGGGCAACCCACTGTAGCCAATAATTTATAATATCGTTAGTAACGAGCGTGTCAGTGGGGACGGTGGAGAGAAACACGAAAAAAAAACATTAAAACCCAAAAAATTCGCGTGATCATACTGCTCGCTCGCCCGACTGGTTTATACGTTGACGAAATGGAGTAGTACACGGTCTACGATTCTGGAGCGGATTGTAGTAAATTGATTATGTTTTTTATTATGATTTTTTTTTTTGTTGCACCCTTTACGTTGAATGTCTTTTGTTTGGCAAATCTCTGATCAACGCCCGCCCTACCCGAAAGCAAAACCAACAAGTGTTTATCATGTTTTGATATGATTTTGTTAAAATGAATTAAAATTCATAATTTTGCAGGTACAATTTAACCGATTTTTTCTTTAATTTTCGCCCCAAGTGTGCTATACGTTATGTATGCTTTTCTGTCCACATTCCTGCGTTCCTTACCTATTGTTTCGCAATTTTTTTGAACGCCGTACGATTGATTTTATTAATCGGCAAACAGACGTTCAGTCAAACGTATATATGTAACTCGTAAAAATCGTGAAAAATAAGAATACATTGAGGATTACAAAAGTCGTAGCTTCAATGTTTTATTTCGTGATGCAGTAGTGAAAATTTTTAAAAATCTTCTCTTTTTATCGGAAAAAAAATTGAAAAATGCCTGATTTACCGAAACTTTTAATAAGTCGTGCCTTTTAAACGTATAATCTTCACGAATTTTATTCAATAAACAGTGAAGATAGAAAAAAAATTATTTTTAAATTGTTAATAAATACGCAACTAACAGGGTGATAAATAATATTGATAAGAAAGACTGTTATTGGAGCGAAATGTCATGATTAACAAAAAAAATTAAGAAAAAAAAAGAATTTAACGTTTTAAAAATCGGTGAAAGACAAAAAGCTGAACTTGGCAAATGTTACTTCTTTTACGTTAGACGATGAAAAAATAAGAAAAAAAAAACACAAAAAGTAACTTTGAATCTTTAGTTTTTATTAACAACGATGTTGAATGCGAGTTATAATATTAATATACTATATAAACAACTTAACGATATAACTCTCCATATATATATTTATTATAATACATTATATATACAATTATAAAATGCTAAAAGACTTGTGAAACCGAAAATTTCCGGTATTGTCGAATTGCACGAAAAAATGATAAACGCTTCAAGTCCGGTTAACAATTATTTGTAACGCTTCGGCTAATACAATTATTAATCCCGTTGATGCATTTATTCCGTATTTAAAAAAAATCGAATTGTCGACAACAATAAAGAATTATTCGACAAATAAGTGAACTTTATCATTGCGTCCATTCGCATTTGCAGACGCAATCACAAGAAGAGGACGTGGAGGGAAATGAGATCTCTTGTTGGGACTGATGACTCTTGAAAACTTGATAGAGTCCAATGATGGAAGACAAACTGCCGAGTGCTCCAATTTGCCAAGTTTTCAGATAGCCGCCCCAGAGCTTTCCAGGTGGCAGATAACTCACTGCGTAACTCAAATCCAAAGACAAACGTATACATGTGAGAAGCTGATTTTGTTTTTGCATTTTCAAATTTTGTTTTCTTCTCATCTCTTCTCGACAGAATCCATTATCCACTGTGCTTTCTATCCTTGTATGGATCTCTCCCAGTTTCCTCAAAGATCTGAAACAATGATATTCGTTGAAATGAGATATAAAAAAAATGGCCAAAAATGTAAATCACCGCAACTATTTCTTACATCATCAGGGAAAGATAGACACAGATGACCCATAGAGCAGTGCTGAGATTATCCCAAAGACTTTCATTGGTTTTGATAAGATTTTGTTCAGCGAACCAACAAATGTGTTCAATTGGTGACGCAACAAAATCCAATGCATTGCGTAGTAACTTTAAACATCGTGTTGGCATATCGAGTTCCTGTCGAACAGACGTCAGACGAAAATTATACATTATTTATTTGGTAAAACATTGAAATGTTTGAAACAAAAAAAAAATTATTGACAAAATACCTTTTGGCCCCATCCATAGCTCAACGTTTCATGGAGAATTGGAATATCGTCCAAAAGTCTCAGTATCACTCTGCATTCGCTCATTCGACTCCCAAAGTGTTTAAACTTTTTTGTAGTTTCAGGCGAATTTGTAAAGCCTGACGCGAGTTTAGCGGCGTACGATAAAGTTTTAAGAAATTTGTCGCGTCCTTCGTACGTCTCCAGGATCTCGGAGATGAGAGCGATGTTCATCGTCGAATTTTTTTTTATTGAAAAACGCACGTGTGTAAATTTTTGATACTTGAGGAACTATTAACTGAAAACACGTCGAACCGAGCTGTTCGAAGATGCCAATACGAGAGCGTACAAATGAGAACAAAAATAAATGACCATTTCAAAAGGGGTTATATACGGAAATTTCGATGATTAGTTGAAAAAGCTGTTTATCAATTTCCGTTATCGGTGTGTGCACCAGTTTAAGCGACCACTGATTAGCCAAGTCATTGTGACTATAAAAAAATTATCCGAGTGACATGCATCAAACAAACGAATGAACGAAAAAAAGTAAAAATATATATTTGATTTCAAAATAGTATATACGTTGGAATATGCCGCCGGCGTACTTTTTGACAAACGGTACCCTAGCAACCTTGCAGGGTTCTGCCGTTTCTACAGTGAGTATAGGTTTCTCGCTACCCAAACTAATTTTTTTTTCTTTTTAACGCTATTTTCGAAAACATTCGTTGAAATGAATGAAATTGAATTTTGCTATAATATATATCAACTTTGTTTTTTTTTTTTCAATAAATTGCTCGAATTTCAAAACATGACTAATAACATCGCGTAAGGGTTATTGATCGGGCCAGAGGATGCGCACATCCGTCTGCGCATGGCGCGTGGGTGTTCAGCAAAATTTCTTTACTATGTTAGACGCCGGCCGGCTGCAACTCTGCGAAGTCCTGTATATTTTTACATGTAACTCCCGTTAGAGACCATTATCACGTGAAAAAAGTATTTCTACATGTTTCTCAAGGTTTGCGGAATGTGTGGAAGTAAAATCCGCCTTCGTTCCGGGATATTTTATTTCATATGCGCTCAATGAAAACAATTTGCCAATGACGCACACTTCGGGAGCGTCAATCAGATCTCGAAGTGCATGTTGTTTACCGCTTTAAACGTATTTGTCGACAGAATTCGATAAAATAAATTGATCGCTGACACTGTTTCGAGAAAAATGGTTTAACTCGTTTTCAAAGCCTCCTTAAGTAATTTATTGCAATTAAAGCGGCAATAAATTCTATTGTATCCGAGTTTCGGTCGCACTGCTTTGCCGATGCATTATGCACCGCGTACCGTTTCTAACGGTGGCCAACGATTATTGAGAACGGGGATATTTTAAATCATTTAGAATAGAATGTAAATGACACTAATCATTTGCATTTCATGAATGTCACGATAATTATGCAAAACGCTTGAGACTACGAAACCAATTGTATACACAGTAGTCTTCGAACTATTCGATGTTATATTACACTCTAAAAAGATAAGTTTCTGTAGCGGGTCAGATAAGTTTGTTTTTTTCGCAAATTATCTACCGATTTAATAAATAACTCTTAATTACCAAAAAAAAGTCAAGGCTATTAAATCGTTTAAAATATATTAATAGGTATTGCTCTGTAGGATCCATCGTACAAATAATCATTATAACGATTATTCTTCAAGCTATGTTAAAGGATAGAACTCATTACGCGTACAATCGTCTTCAAACCAAAAATGTAATAAATTAATATATATCTCTTGACTGCTAAAAAAAATCAAAGCTTTGTCTAATTTTAATAAAATTAAAATGAATAAGGAGCATATATACACCTGTGCATCGGTGATGTATTATCAGAAAATAACTATTACCGCCTTTTATTTTTATTAAACAGTATATCTGATTATAGTTCGTTATAATCATAAGCAGATGTTTCATATTTCGATGCACCTTATGCGTCGTCATTACAGTGAGACTTCAAAGTAAACATGAATGAACTTTTGCCTTTTTTTATAGGGTTACAAAAGGATATACCTACAAACTACGGCAGTCGTCTAGAAATGTATATTGCCGAAGGCAACTACGGAGGCGCATAGCGTTTTTGCCGTTTTTTCTCAAAGGTTGCTAACAACTATAAGCCTATAAGTCCAAATTAGTGGGTCAGTGCATCTTCACCGCAAAAGCACGAATAGTCGGCAAAGGTTCCAAAGGGCTCCAGTACGGGCCTTTTGACGTGGAATTTTGAATTCATTGAAATAAATTTTTCTATTGGTTTCTCGGAATATTATATGGTCCTATTGTACGGTGTATACCTGCAGTTTCAACCAGTTTCAACCCCGACACAGTAACCGTTGCGTACGTGGTCACTGGCTTCCCCCTCCCTCCATTTTCTCGAACCCCCTCCTCGTCGGCGGCATGGTTTCGGGGGGTCCAGGTGGCCGACAGTTAAAAGGGACGGCACAAGGCCCAAAAATATTCAGTTTACTCACGACTTTCCTCCGTGGCGTGCGTACTAACATACTTCGAAAAATTCACGCAACACCACGCAACACTAATGTGAACTTTGAAAAAAATTTTAATTGAATGGAATCGTGAATTAAATTATTAATATTACTTCACCGAAAGTGTTAAAATCACAAGAGCTCCAAGCGATAAATAAAATTTAAGTGCAAGAAAAATAAACCCAATTAAAAATTAGTTAACAAATTTCCGTGTGTAAATCGATACTTTTTTTCATCGAAATATGGCAGACTTTATGGATTTTGAAGCGGAAGAGAGCGAGGCAAGTACAAACCGCGAAAAATCAACGTTTCATGTTCTCTTCGAATCTTAGCGCGTTTACGAAAAAATTTAACATTTTTTTTTCGTCTAACAGGACGAGCAGGAAATGGAATACCATGACAAAAGAAGAGCAAAGAAATCGAGGGCTATGGTTGAAAGCGAAGACGAAGAAGGTATGACCATTTCTCACCGCCCCTCGTGCACCACGAACCTTTTTTTCTCTGCAGAGCGCAGCTGCCGCTTACGTATCTTCGGTCAAAATATTCCGAGAGATGCCTGCTACCGAGATATCCTGTGTTTCAATGATGCGGGCGTTTAACGAGAAAATTCTTGTCTTACATATGTAAGACTGTACCACTCCAGATTTCTCTTACACTTTAGTTCGTTGGGAAAAACCCTGAACGTGTATATTTCGAAATACATACGTAAAACCATAGAGGCTCCGGATCTCTCACTCTCTCGCTTCCACTCATTGGAAAAACCCCTAAATATCCGTACTTCCTATGAGCTCACGTTACAAAGCCAAAGGCCACAGACGCCAGATGCGACGCTTGAGTTAGTCGGAAGTTAAACAGCCGGCTTTTCGTTTACAACCGGTTATCGATTACAGGCGCATTTCGTAAATCTGGCCGCGAATTATCGAAAAATCGCTGTCTTTGCATATTACGAATTGACCTGTTTTTTTTTCGTCTGACGCAAAAACTTACGCAATGCAATGCAAAGAAAACATCGACTTAACTCGAAAGAAATTGCTGCTCTGTTTCTACACGTAATTACACGTAATCTTTTTTTTCACCGACAGACGACGACGGTGAAGAAGTCAAAGACTTGATAGACGACAATCCCATAGAGGAGGAAAGCGATGGAGAAGATAGCGACGGATCTGGAGGTTCGACGAAACGAAAGAAGAGATCCGACGAAGATTTTGACGACAGGTTGGAAGACGACGATTACGATCTTCTCGAGGAGAACCTTGGGATTCAGGTCAAAAGGGTAAGGCTGGTGGTTATATTAAGACCCGAAAAAAAAAGCGTTATATTTTGTGTTAACTAAGTGAACATTTTTTTTCTTCTTTTTTTTTTAGCAACGATTTAAACGGTTGAAACGGGTACAAGAACCCGAATCGGATGAGGAAGGAGAACTGCAGGTTGGCGATGAGAGAGACGCTATTGCCAATGAACTGTTTGAAGGCGGTTCCGGTGACGTAAGTATATATTGTCTCGTTATTTGCGATTTTCTATATTTATTTAGGCGCATTATGGAGGAAAAATACACTTTGGCTTAATGATTCATTTCATTATCGAACATCGTTCAGTAAATTCCAGGGTTCCGTTATTATTCGTTATCTTGACCCACACGGGTTTTTCCTTAAATTCATCGAGAAACTTAAAATATTCCTGTAAGAAAATAACGAAATTGCTGCTTTACTCAAAATCGTTTGGATAAACTTTTATCACTCGAGATTTTAGGCCTATATATACAATGAAATTGTATGCTTGCGAAATATGTACCTTTATTTTATTTCAATATTTTTCATAAAAATCTCCAGAAAAGAGCGCAAGAAATATGATTTTTCGTGTTTATAATCCATCAAACGTACAGTGCGTTAAATTTGCTGGTCTCAATGAGGAATTCATTATTTTTCTATTGTTTTAGGAAGACGAACGACAAAGCGTCAGGAGTCAAAAACGGGGACCTGAAACGTTCATCGAGGAGGAGAGCGATGGCGACGAATCGGACGTTAATGATTTTATCGTCGATGATGATGATAACCCTATCGCTACGAAAAAACCAAAGAGAAAACCTATTTTCAACGATGCGTACGTAAAATTTCACCTTTTTTCTTCAATGTTACAGTATGTACGTTTTTGTACGCGAAATGATATTAATAATTTTCGTTAATCTACAGAGCTTTACAAGAGGCACAAGATATCTTCGGTGTGGACTTCGATTACGATGAGTTCGGAAAATATGACGAGGATCTCGAGGAAGAGGACGAGGAGGAAGACGATGAGTACGCTGAGGAGGATGCCGACGGCGAGCGAATCCGGCGTCCGAAGAAAACACCAAAGAAGCGACCAACAAAGAAGAGTATTTTCGAAATTTACGAACCGAGCGAACTGAAACGCGGTCACTTCACTGACATCGACAACGAGGTAACGTCTTTTTACAGTTTTTGCGTTGTTAACGAAGAATCTTCCGTGAAACCGTACGCTCAACGAATAATTATTGTTCACAGATCCGTAACGCAGACATACCGGAGCGCATGCAGTTGCGTTCTGTGCCACTGACATCAGTTCCCGAAGGATCAGACGAGTTGGATCTCGAAGCCGAATGGATTTATAATCAAGCATTCTGCAAGCCAACGATCTCCATCCAGGATGCGCATTTGAGTGAAGAGGCGAAAGAACGCGCGCGGAAGGGGCCGCAAACTGTTGGAAAAATCAAGAAAGCTCTCGATTTCATGAGGAATCAGCACTTCGAAGTGCCCTTTATATCGTTTTACAGAAAGGAGTACGTACTTCCGGAATTGAATATCAACGATCTGTGGAAAGTATACAAATATGATGCGAAATGGTGCCAATTAAGTCAAAGAAAGGAGAATTTATTGGTACTCTTCGAGAAGATGCGAGACTATCAGTTGGATCAGATAATGAAGAATCCAAACGCCCCACTGGCGGACGACGTGCGAGTAATCAAAGACGAAGACATCGAACGTTTGAAGAATGTTCAGACGAACGAAGAGCTGAACGACGTGCATCGTCATTTTATGCTGTACTACAGTCACGATATTCCGAATATGCAGGAGGCAGTGCGCCAGAAGGAGAGAGAAGCGCGGCGACAGGCAAGGATTCAAAGGCGCAGAGAACAAATCGAGGCCGCCGAAGAGAATGGCGAGGAGCCACCGCCGGAGGATGAGGTCGATGTGGAAGAGGAGGAAGAACCCGATGAGAGTTTGAAACAAGCCGTGAGGACGGGACCGTACGCGATATGCAGAAAAGCCGGTCTCGACACTCTCGCAAAGAAATTCGGTTTAACTCCCGAGCATTTCGCGGAGAATCTTCGTGACAATTATCAGCGCCACGAAGTGGATCAAGAACCGATCGAGCCATCCACGGTAGCGCTTGATTTTTGCGGCGCAAAATTCAATGCCGTCGACGAGGTACTCAAAGCGGCGCAACTAATGGTAGCGTTTCAATTAGCTCGTGAACCACTCGTTCGAAAGTGCGTACGTGAGATGTACATGGAAAGAGCAAAATTGTCAGTTCGTCCGACGCCGAAGGGTATCAAGGAAATCGACGAGAATCATCCCATCTACACGATGAAATACCTGAAGGATAAACCGGTTCGAGATCTCGTTGGCGATCAGTATCTGAAGCTCACGGTAGCCGAGGAAGAGAAACTCATCACTATGTCTTTCAGTGACGTTATCGAGGGCAATACAACCGGTAACTACGTCGACGAGATAAAACAATTGTACTACAGAGACGAATTCAGTAAAAATGTTCAAGACTGGAACGCTCTCAGAGTCGGAAGCGTAGAAATGGCTCTAACGCGAATGGTCATTCCCGATCTCAAAAAAGAACTGAAGGCAAATTTGATGATCGAATCGAAAGAGTTCGTTATGCGCGCATGTTGTCGTAAGATGTACAATTGGATCAAAGTAGCGCCGTATGTCGCGGCTCCCGAGTTTGACGAAGACGAGGATGAGGATTGGCAAACGAAAAAAGGTTTACGAGTTATGGGTCTCGCCTACGTACCGGATTATTCGCAGGCTGCTTTTGCCTGCCTTATCGCACCGGACGGCGAGTGCACCGATTACCTGAGATTGCCGCATCTGCTGAAGCGTAAAAACAGCTTCAGGGAAGATGAGAAAGTCATGAAAGCGGCTGATCTTCTCGCTGTTCGAAACTTCATCGCAACGAAGAAGCCTCACGTGATCGCTGTTGGTGGCGAATCAAGGGAAGCGATAATGTTGGCGGAAGATCTAAGAGAGTGCATCACCACTTTGACCGAAGAAGAAGACTTTCCACCGGTTCGTGTTGAAATATGCGAAAATGAACTCGCGAAACTATACGCCAACAGCAACAAAGGCGCCGCCGAGTTTCGAGACTATCCGGTAATATTGCGTGAAGCGATATCTCTCGCTCGTCGTCTGCAAGATCCGCTCGTTGAATTCTCGCAGCTCTGCACAACGGACGAAGAAATTCTTTGCTTGAAATATCATCTCTATCAGGATCAATTGCCGAAGGAGGAGCTATTGGAGAATATTTATTTGGAATTCGTCAATCGGGTAAACGAGGTCGGTGTGGATTTAAATAAAGCCGTTCAGCAGGCTTACTACGAAAATCTCGTGCAATTCGTCTGCGGCTTGGGACCGAGAAAAGGCCAAACACTCATAAAAATGTTGAAACAAACGAATCAGAGACTGGAAAATCGAACTCAGCTCGTAACCGCTTGCCATATGGGTCCGAAAGTCTTTATAAATTGCGCCGGATTCATTAAAATCGATACCAACAGTCTTGGCGATAGTACCGAGGCGTACGTCGAAGTTCTCGATGGATCGAGAGTACATCCGGAAACTTACGAATGGGCGAGAAAGATGGCCGTCGACGCTTTGGAGTACGACGACGAGGAAGCCAATCCGGCGGGAGCGTTGGAAGAAATTCTCGAGGCGCCAGAAAGATTGAAGGATCTTGATCTCGATGCATTCGCCGAAGAACTCGAGAGACAGGGCTTTGGCAACAAATGCGTCACTCTCTATGATATAAGAGCCGAATTGAACAGCAGATACAAAGATCTAAGAGCTCCGTATCAGACGCTGAGCCCGGAGAAGCTCTTCGACATTCTCACCAAAGAGACTCCAGAAACTTTCTACATCGGTAAATTAATAATGGCCACTGTATCCGGTATAAATCATAGAAAACCACAGGGCGAACAATTGGATCAAGCAAATCCGGTGCGCAACGATGAGACCGGTCTATGGCAATGTCCATTTTGTCTGAAGAACGATTTTCCCGAACTATGCGAAGTATGGAATCACTTCGACGCCGGTGGTTGTCCCGGAAAGGCTACCGGAGTAAAATTGCGCCTTGACAACGACGTATCTGGATACATTCACATAAAGAACGTTTCCGACAAACGTGTTGAGAATCTCAACGAGAGAGTGTATCGCGGTCAGACGATTCACTGTCGAATAATCAAAATCGAAGTCGAGCGATTCAGCGTGGAATGTACGAGCAAAAGCAGTGATCTCTTGGACGTTAATCATCAGTTGAGGTAAATATATATACTTTTTTTTAAAGATTACTGCTGAACTTTTTAGTTTTCGATATCCTCTAATTACGATGATCTTTCAGACCTCAACGCGATCCATTCTACGACACGGAAGCCGAAGAAAAAGACTCAAAGGTTAAAGAAGACGCGAAAAAAGTTCAACAACGACAAATTTACGTGAAGCGCGTGATCGTTCACCCGTCGTTTCATAATATCGCTTATGCCGAAGCTGAGAAGTTGATGAAATCGATGAAACAGGGCGAAGCAATAGTACGTCCGAGCAGTAAGGGAGAAAATCATTTGACCGTTACGTGGAAAGTAACCGACGAAATTCTTCATCACATCGATATTACCGAAGAAGAAAAAGAGAATTCGTTTTCACTGGGAAAAAGTTTGATAATCGGCAACGAGAGGTTTGAGGATTTGGATGAAATAATAGCGAGACACGTTAATCCAATGGCGGCTTACGCTTCAGAGTTGTTGGATTACAAGCATTACAAACCGGACGTCGACGGCTGTAAGGATAAAGCAAAAGTATTACTGAAGGAACAGAAGAAAAAACAACCGGGAGGAATTCCCTACATAATTTCTGCATCGAAGGTAAGCGAGTCTTCGATAATAATATAATCGCTATGCATATAGTTGTCATCGGCATAAATAGCTGTATTATAATCATTTTCTTCGTATATTGCAGAGCCGTCCGGGAAAGTTTTTGCTTTCTTACTTACCTCGGGTGGAATGCAAACACGAGTACGTCACGGTATCACCCGATGGTCTGGGATTCAGAAACCGAATGTTTATGAGGGTCGAAGATCTGTTTCGTTGGTTCAAGAAACATTTCAGGGATCCCATACCTGTACAATACACACCGAGATCAACTCCAGGCGTCGCCGACGGTAAGTTCTTTAAAAAAATCGCTAGGAAAACTAAATGGCATTTGAATCAAATAGTTTCAGCATTTATTTTAAGTGTGTTTAATGCCGGCAACCAAATTAAAAAAAAAAATAGAAAATTAATTTTATCAAAAAAAGGTTCTTCCTTAAAAAAAGAGAAAAAGATAACAGTTATTCTTTATAGTATCGCCGTTGAGCGGAACAATTTTTGAAAAAAATTATAATTTTTAAATTTATTTATCAATTCGTAATTTTTTTTCAGGAATTAATCAAGAAGCGATCAAGAGAGTAGCCAAGAATCTTCCAAGCCATATGCTCCAATCGCTCTCGCAGGCCGCCAATCAAACACCTCGTCACTGTCCGCCGCATACACCGGGATCGGTGATCGCAGCTGCATACGGTGCTACACATACGTATCCGAATACGCCGTACACGCCGTCCGGTCAAACGCCATTCATGACACCGTATCAGACACCCCATCATACGCCTCATCACCCTCAACCTACGCCGCGATATGGGCAGCAAACCCCCGGTCAACACAATGGACCGTTTTTGCAACCTGCTCCTCCGCCCGCCGCGGGAATTCATTACAGATCAACACAACCGCATCGATCTATTCAACCCGCGCCTCCGAATTCCGCAGGAGAACTCACAGATTGGAAAAAGGCGGCCGAAGCCTGGGCGCAACTCAGCACGAAGCAAACTACGCCGAGAATATCGTGAGTAAAAAACAATTTTATTTAATTCCTTTTTTTTTCGAAAAAAACCTGCGTAATCCTTAATTTCTTAAAATTCCTTAACTTTGCGTGTACGATTCATCTAACGATTTTTTTTCCTTTAATTCAGAAATAACACACCAAGATACGACGACCCTCGAAAAACACCAAGAGATTTTGAAGATTCGTCAGGCCGTGGAAAACAACGAAACAAAGTTCCGACTGCACGTACTCCGTCTCAAAAATCTCCGCGCGAAAGTCCTCGCATAAGTTCGTCGAAAATGTCGACAAACGGCGATCGAACTCCTTTATGGGATGAGGGCGAAAACTGGGATTAAATTATTCTGACTGAAGGATATTTCTGACGATCGAAGAAAGAAGGGCCTATTAGCTACTCGTTTGAACAGAATAATCCCATAAATTATTTATTCGTATTCGATAAGTTTTACAGCTCGAAGAATTTATTCGGGAAGAATGAGAATAATAGTAGACTGACGTGAATTCACACGATATCGATTTTGTAATAAGTTATTGTGAATTTCCAGAAACCACTTTTGTGGGTAAATTGTACAAAATTCTAGCGAAATTTGTTAAAATGAATGTTCGTTGTGCAGGAATAGAGTATCAACGAGCTGCGAATTATATTGTATTTATATGTATACAAAAATAAATAGTTAATTATTTATTGTAAACATCGTTTTAATAATTATTGATCTTAAATAACTGTCGTTCTTACTGAAATGTTGAAAATAACTCACCAAGTAGTCGAGGTATCGAAACGAGCCGAATGGGTACTCTACTTTAGTTTTACACCGATGTGAATTTAAATGCTTCGAGTATCTCGCCGAGCGCCGTGTTATTCGAACGATCGAAACTTCGAGCACCTGTTAGGCTCCTGCACAGCAGATAATAACCCCTTACCGCGTTTTTTCCGTACTTACAGCGCGACTGCCGACTAGCGGTACGATGTACGATATCATCGAGCCGTGAATATAACAATTCGCGGTGTAGCAGCTAACAGTGATAAAGGAACGGCATTCAGCTTCCCGTGGACCGTGCGGTTGTCCCCGTGAAACCGTGCTATCGTAATCTGTTATCACGGCGGACTGCGGAGGAGTTCTTTGCGTGTGTCCGCCGATCGAACCTAAAAAACTAAATAAATTAAATAAGTGAAGTCGTTCCCCGTCGCTGATAGAAGTCGGACTTTCGCGTTCTCGAATAATGGCAGACTTTTTGGATTCCGAAGCGGAGGAGAGCGAGGCAAGTAAAAAAACACGCGATACTCAATCAGCACACGGGAAACTGTCAATATTTCTCGTTGCATCCCGTCCGTGTGCACCAAAAGTCACTGTTCTCGTTTGTGTCTTACGCGCGTAATGACCTAACAAGATTCTTTTGATAATGTAGGACGAACAAGAATTAAATCATACTGGCAAGAAAAAAGCCAAGAAGGCCAAAGCTATGGAGGAGAGCGACGAGGAGGAAGAGGGTAAAGCATGCATTATCTACTGCTCCATAACGCATTTCCACTTGATGCAGTGTTCGCGTAAAACGAACCGTGTTTTTTTCCATTATTACTGTACCAATCTATATTTCTCTCTGATAGACGACGAAGATCGATTGCGCGAAGAGCTCAAAGATTTGATAGACGACAGACCTATAGACGAAAGCGACGGGGAAGACAGCGATGGATCCGGCGGCTCCAAAAAACGCAAAAAGAGTGACGATGAAGATTTTGACGATCGTTTGGAAGACGACGATTACGATCTCATCGAGGAGAATCTTGGAATAACAGTTGAAAGGGTATTTTCACAATTTTTTCAAACTCTGCTCCGAAATGATGTTTAATATTTTTAAACGCATAGTCATTTTTTTTTCATTATTTTTCACACAGAAACGTTTTAAACGTTTGAGACGCATACAAGACAGAGAATCGGACGAAGACGAGGAGCAACAACCAGGCGAAGAACGGGATGCTATCGCAAATGAGCTATTTGAAGGGGGATCTGGCGACGTGAGTATCTTTTTCATTGATACTGATTTATCACATCATTTTTGGCACATAATTGTGTTTGCTATTGCCGTTTTGTCGCATTCCATCTGTGTGTGTTTTTTTTTATTTTATGTTATATTTTTTTTTTATGCAACTATCTTACTATTAAAGGAGAGGGACGCTCTGGCGGTACGTACGATGTTTCTTACATAACGATAGTTTATTAAGGAGGTTGGAGCAGTTTTGCGAATTCGCGATAAAAATCGATTAATCTTTGTATTATTTTCTACTCTGAATCGTTCGCTTTGCCTCTGGAAAATGATTTTTATCGTAATCCGCTTGTGTTCCAACGTTCTTGAGATGTGTTACTCATTTGAGAAAAGTTTTTGGAATAATCAGAAGCCAAATGTTATCGTGATGGTAGGAGGATGAGCGACGAAGCGAGAGAAGTCACAGACACGAACCGGAGGTCTTCGACGAGGAGGGCAGCGAGGGCGAATATTCGGACGTCGATGACTTTATCGTTGATGACGATGGAAAACCAATTGCAACAAAGAAGACAAAAAGGAAGCCGATTTTCTCCGACGCGTACGTGGAATTTCATAATTTTAGATAGTAAAGTGTTCACGATATGTACGCGGGATTAAACTAACCGTTTTGTTGTTGATTTGCAGAGCTTTGCAAGAGGCTCAAGATATCTTCGGTGTGGACTTCGATTACGATGAGTTTGGAAAGTATGGCGAGGAGGACTACGAAGAAGAGGACGAGGAGGAGGACGACGAGTACGACGACGACGATGTTAATGGCGAGAGAGTTCGGCGTCCGAAGAAAACACCGAAGAAGAAAGCTACTAGAAAAAGCATATTCGAGATTTACGAACCAAGTGAACTCAAACGCGGTCATTTCACTGACATGGACAATGAGGTAACGATTGATTATGCTTTGAACTATCGACGAGATATTCGTTGTACATACAGTCGTATGTTGAGTGAACAATTTTGTATTTTTTGCACAGATCCGTAACACGGACATGCCGGAGCGTATGAAAATGCGTTCGGTACCCGTGACAGCAGTTCCCGAGGGTTCCGACGAATTGGATCTCGAGGCCGAATGGATATACAAACAAGCATTCTGCAAGCCAACGATCTCAATTCAAGATGCACATTTGAACGAAGAGGCGAAAGAGCGCGCGCGGAAGGGGCCACAGACCGTTGGAAAAATCAAGAAAGCACTCGACTTTATGCGCAATCAGCACTTCGAAGTACCTTTCATATCATTCTACAGAAAGGAGTACGTTCTTCCAGAATTGAATATCAACGATCTATGGAAAGTATACAAATACGATGCAAAGTGGTGTCAATTGCGTCAGAGAAAGGAGAATTTATTGACTCTCTTCGAGAAGATGCGTGACTATCAGTTGGACGAGATAATGAAGAATCCCGACGCTCCACTGCCGGATACCGTACGAGTAATCAAGGAAGAAGACATCGATCGTTTGAAGAGCGTCCAGACGAGCGAAGAGCTGAATGACGTACATCACCACTTTATGCTTTACTACAGTCACGATATTCCAAATATGCAGGAGGCGGTGCGTCAGAAGGAAAGGGAAGCGAGACGTCAGGCGAGAATTCTAAAGCGCAAACAACAAATTATGGATGCTGAAGAGAATGGTGAGGAGCCGCCACCCGAAGACCAGATTGACGTCGAGGAAGACGATGAACCCGATGACATCTTGAAACAAGCGGTTAGAACGGGACCTTACGCCATATGCCGAAAAGCCGGTCTCGACAGTTTCGCAAAAAAATTCGGCTTGACCCCTGAACATTTCGCCGAGAATCTTCGTGACAATTACCAGCGCCACGAAGTGGATCAAGAACCGATCGAGCCATCGACGGTAGCGCTTGACTTTTGCGGGCCAAAATTCAAGGCAGCCGACGAGGTGCTGAAAGCGGTACAATTGATGGTAGCATTTCAATTGGCTCGCGAACCCCTCGTACGAAAATGCGTTCGTGAAATGTACATGGAAAGAGCAAAAATAACGGTTCGCCCAACGAAGAGGGGCATCAAAGAAATCGACGAGAATCATCCTATTTACGCAATGAAATATCTGAAAGATAAACCGGTGCGAGACCTCGTGGGCGATCAATATCTGAAACTCTCGATGGCCGAGGAGGACAAACTAATTACGATTTCGTTGAGCGACGTTATCGAGGGAAATACGAGCAGTAACTACGTTGATGAAATGAAACAACTTTACTACAGAGACGAATTCAGTAAAAATGTTCAAGACTGGAATGCTCTCAGAGTCGGTAGCGTCGAAATGGCTCTTACGCGGATGGTAATACCTGATCTTAAGAAAGAACTGAAGGCAAATTTGGTCACCGAAGCAAAGGAGTGCATTATGCGCGCATGTTGTCGTAAGATGTATAATTGGATCAAAGTCGCTCCTTATGTCGCACCAGCCGAATTCAACGAAGAAGACGACGATGAATGGCACACCACCAAAGGAATACGTGTCATGGGACTTGCCTATGTACCGGATTATTCACAGGCAGCGTTTGCTTGTCTTATTGCACCCGACGGGGAGTGCACTGACTATCTAAGATTACCGCATTTGCTCAAACGCAAGAACAGCTTTCGAGAAGATGAGAAAGTAATGAAAGAAGCCGATCTACTCGCTGTTCGAAACTTCATCGCGACGAAAAAGCCTCATGTTATCGTTCTGAGCGGTGAATCTCGAGAAGCCATGATGCTGGCGGAGGATCTGAAAGAATGCATCGCCACTCTTACCGAAGAGGAACAATTTCCCGCTGTTCAAGTTGAAATATGCGAAAATGATCTCGCAAAGATATATTCAAACAGCAATAAAGGCGTCGCCGAGTTTCGCGACTATCCGATACTATTGCGAGAAGCGATATCTCTCGCGCGTCGTTTACAAGATCCTCTCGTCGAATTCTCACAACTGTGCACACCGGACGAAGAAATTCTTTGCTTGAAGTATCACGCTTATCAGGATCAATTGCCGAAGGAAGATCTGCTGGAGAATATTTACTTGGAATTCGTGAACCGAGTAAACGAGGTCGGTGTGGACGTGAATAAAGCCGTGCAACAGGCTTATTCGGGAAATCTCGTTCAATTCGTTTGCGGCTTGGGACCGAGGAAAGGTCAGGCGCTCATAAAAATGCTGAAGCAAACGAATCAGAGACTGGAAAATCGAACTCAACTCGTAACCGCATGCCATATGGGTCCAAAAGTTTTCATAAACTGTGCCGGTTTCATTAAAATCGATACCAACAGTCTTGGCGACAGTACCGAGGCGTACGTCGAAGTTCTCGATGGATCGAGAGTACATCCAGAAACTTACGAGTGGGCGAGAAAGATGGCAGTCGACGCTTTGGAGTACGATGACGAGGACGCTAATCCTGCGGGTGCGTTGGAAGAAATTCTTGAGTCACCGGAACGATTGAAGGATCTCGATCTTGATGCGTTCGCTGAAGAACTCGAGAGGCAGGGCTTTGGCAACAAATGCGTTACTCTCTACGATATCAGAGCCGAATTAAACAGCAGATACAAAGATCTAAGAGCTCCGTATCAATCGCCGAGTCCGGAAAAGCTCTTCGATATTCTCACTAAAGAGACCCCCGAAACTTTCTACATCGGTAAATTAATAATGGCCACTGTATGCGGTATAAGTCATAGAAAACCACAAGGCGAACAACTGGATCAGGCGAATCCGGTGCGTAATGATGAGACGGGTTTGTGGCAATGTCCGTTTTGTCTGAAAAACGATTTTCCCGAATTATCCGAAGTATGGAATCACTTTGATGCCGGTGGTTGTCCCGGAAAGGCTACGGGCGTAAGATTGCGTTTGGATAACGGAATATCCGGATACATACATATTAAGAATTTGTCCGATAAGCACGTGGCGAATCCTGAGGAAAGAGTCGGCGCCGGTCAGATGATCCATTGTCGAGTAATTAAGATCGAAGTGGATCGTTTCAGTGTGGAATGTACGAGCAAAAGTAGCGATCTCGCCGACAAGAATCACGAATGGAGGTAAATATATACATTTTTCATCTTTAGAAAATTTAATTAACGCATTAATATGATAAATAACTTTTAGGCCTCAACGGGATCCTTTTTACGACACGGAGGCCGAGGAGAAGGATATGAAAGTAGAAGAGGATGCAAAGAAAGTCAAACAGCGACAAACTTACGTGAAGCGCGTCATCGTTCATCCGTCGTTTCACAATATCAGCTATTCCGAAGCTGAGAAATTGATGCAATCCATGAAACAAGGCGAGGCGATAGTACGACCGAGTAGCAAGGGTGCCGATCATCTCACAGTTACGTGGAAAGTAACCGACGATATTTATCAACACATCGATGTAAGGGAAGAAGGCAAAGGCAACGCGTTTTCTCTGGGACAGAGTTTGTGGATCGGTAACGAGGAGTTCGAAGATCTTGACGAAATAATTGCCAGACACGTGAATCCAATGGCAGCTTATGCTTCCGAGTTGTTAGATTACAAGCACTACAAACTCAACGTCGAGGGTCTAAAGGACAAAGCCGAAGAGTTACTAAAAGAACAACAGAGAGAAAATCCGGGTGGTATACCGTACATAATTTCTGCCGCTAAGGTAAAGTAGTGCATCGTCATTTTCCAACTATCCACGATTAACAAAAAAAAATCGGGACTACTCCTAACTTCGTCTTGTATTTCAGAACTACCCGGGTAAATTTCTACTTTCTTATTTGCCTCGAGTGAGCTGCCGTCACGAATACGTCACCGTATCGCCCGACGGCTTTCGATTCAGAGGTCAAATGTTCGCAAGAGTCGGTGATCTTTTTGGTTGGTTTAAGAAACATTTCAGGGATCCTCTGCCCGGCCAAAACACGCCCAGTACTCCTCGAGGTGCTGTTACTTCCAGAACACCTTATCACAATACCCCGGGAGTCGTCGGCAGTAAGTTTATCCCCTCATGTTTGGTCTTTTCACGGTCTTTTCAGCGAATTTTCGAAACGTTATCGTGTTAATTGATTCCGTTTTCCAGATATGAATCAAGAAGCTATCCAGAGAGTTGCGCAAAATCTTCCACATCACATGCTACACTCGCTGTCGCAGGTTGCGAATCAAACACCACATCACTATCCTCCCCATACGCCGGGTACAGCGGCCGCTGCTGGATATGGCGGTATACATACGTATCCCAATACACCGTACACGCCGTCCGGGCAAACACCGTTTATGACTCCCTATCAGACACCGCATCATACCCCGCATCACTCACAGCCGACACCGAGATACGGTCAGCAAACCCCCAGCCATCATCACGGACAATTTCTGCATCCGGCTGCCCCGCCCGCTACGGGTATTCACCACAGATCCACTCCGTCGCATCGGCCTACTCCTCCCGTTCCTAATTCCGCTGGCGATCCAATGGATTGGAAAAAAGCTGCCGAGGCGTGGGCCCGACTCAAGCAGACTGGTCCCCGAGTTTCGTGAGTAGAAAACCATTGGGTTTTGAGATATTGCGTAACGAATGGTAAATCGTCGACTGTATGAAGAGCTAATTAAGGAGAGTGTATGACAGTACCAACTAAAAATGAGATTCCGAGCGAAGTCAACCATGTGGAAAGTCCTAAGAAGATTAATTAATAATCGATACTCGTTTTTTCTTTAGAAACAGTACACCGAGATACGACGATTCGCGCAAAACTCCGAGAGGATACGAAGATTCTTCGGGACGTGCCACACCGAGAAATAGACCGCCAGCGGCTCGTACTCCGTCTTACAAGTCACCCCGTGGAACTCCGCATACCAACTCGAGTCCGCGGAGTATGTCGCTGAGTGGAGATGGCACTCCACTGTATGACGAGAGCTAACAAAGTTATTCTTTCTCTTTGTGCATAGTGAACGATAAGTATATAATAATCATGTTATTATTACTCAATAACCAGAGGCTTAAAATTCGATTCAACGAACTCGAATAGACCGCTCTGAGAATTGTATAAATGCGATACGACAAAATAACGTATCGAAGAGTCGATCAATTTGCAAAAAAAAAAATTGAATTAGATTTTACTTCGATTTTTAGTTTATCACAGCTCCACCGTACAATTCCATTTGTGTGTTGTATATAATATTTACGTCCGTAAAAAAGAGGCAATATTGCCTCGTGGGTTTGAGCTATTCTCCGGATGACCGATATCATTTTTATTATTTATACGTATTACTCTCTGCATACTTCCTACGGTATTCAGATGAATCAATCCGAGGGGAGACTTCACAATTGACGAACGAAATAAGTTTGAAACTTCTCGAAGTTCACGATATATTTTTTTTTACACTTTTACCTGCAATTTTTTGTGTCCAACACACTTATTGTACGATAACTCGCATAATCTTACGATTCTTCTTTTTTTGAACTATTCAGTTTTAATCTGATGTAAGACGCAGTTAAAACTTTACAACACGAAGGAAGTTTTTTTTTTTACAAATTAAAAGTGCGAAGTAACATTTGCACATTAAAAAATTGTCAATATATTCTTGACACTTGTTTTGTTATTATTTTTATGAAGGGCAAACATGAAAATCTTGGGAAAGAATTTTTCAAAAATTCGTCTCTCGATAACTTCTGATCAGATGCCCTGCAATCTACTTGTAAATCAATCGAAATGCGGTTTCGAAAAAAAAATACATCGGAAAATGTATTTATCGCGAAATGTTTGAACAGTCGATCTCACTGCGCGTTTCAGCTTAAGTCATCGCTATTATACGACTTTAATCTGAAGCACTGAAGAGCATCACACCGAAAACATCACAATAAATTTTTATCAAATTATACACTAACTTTATCGTTATAATTGAAAATGTATATATTATGTTAAAGAGATATAAAAGCGATTTTTTTTATGCTACACTTTTCATGGTGGAGGATAGTTTACAGAACGAAGTCGACAGATTGAACATTTTTCCTTCGTTGATCACATTTAGTGAGAGGTCTCCCCACAAACCCCTTACTGCCCGTATACAATCAGACGATACGAGTCATTTTAGACTGTGAAAATTAATGTTTATGTTTTTTTTTAAATAAACGCAACAGTGCAATCATGTATTTGAAAAAACAAAGATTATAAGATTAACTAACAAAGTGACTGTTACATTTATTTATATTGATGTGTTTTACTTCTATGATTTACTGAATCGAAAAAAGTGGTCACAATTTTTCGAAAAAAAAAAAAATATATATATATATATGTATTGTATTCGGCCGATTTTGACAAAAATTCTCGGGCGGTAAGGGATCGAAAGCGTACCGTTCATATGTAGCAAAACTTACGATATATTACGTTCTCATTTAGTCGCTGACTGAAATGAAAAGGAAAGTCAGAACTTCTTCCTCTGAGTTTCAGTATAATTATGCGGGTTCTCCATCGTACTATTCACTGACTTGTTAAACTTATGTTACGTTGATAAAAAAACAACAAAGAAAAACACATGAGACAACATTCGCATATATTTTGTACAATGGCTTGACAGTGATATTAAACAACATATACTCGGTAAATGATTTTAATCAATTATTATCCTTCCTTGCATTTCGTATCAAAAAAATAAAAACGTTACAATAATATTAATAATATATGTTTTCTTCGATCGTCAACCTTGAAAAATAGAAATATAGTCATTTTTTATTAGAATAGAAATAAAGATTCTCACATAGTTGATAACTGGTCCTCCGACAAGTCGTCGCAGCCGATGGGTACGTTTTTATAATGGGTACACGTAACTACAGCATTTCGACGAGTCAAGTATCTGACAAATTAGACACGACATTAGAATCAGTGGTTTCAGGAGAATAATAAATGTTCAATAACTCACTGTTTCGAGGTTCCGGGAAGTACAGAAGGCTCCTCGTCGCAATCAATTTTTTGGCGTTTTCGTAACTTGTTTTTGGCCTCCGACTCGGCCATTTTTTCGAACGAACCTTTCTCCGAACCTTCGTAACTCTGCGACGACGCAGTATTATTATTTTTGCTAGAGTTCCTCGTCTTTCTCGCCGAACCACTCACGGTATTCAACACCTGACTGTTAATTCTCGTTTTTCGTTTCTAAAATAACAGCGATGCAAATAAGGATATTGCAAAATAATACGAATTTTTTTTTTAATTTTATTTTTCATAACTCACCCTCGGAGTAGATTTTTTTTGCTCATCCGTCTCAGAATCACTCGAAGACGTGTGCACATTTTTCACCATTCTTCTCTTACCGACTTTCATTTTTTGGGGACTTTGCATCGAAACTTTAGTTGGTGATACTTTTTCGGAGTTCTGTATGAGCGAAGCAACGTCGACTTACAATAAAGAAAGCAGTATCGCGGTTTGTGTTTGTCAAGTTCATGAATTACCTTTCGTTTAGTTGCATTGATTTTGAGTTCATCCATTCGTTTACCATTTTGATCGATCGGGTTTGGTGCGCGTTTCGCTTTCGACGGACTTTTCTTATCATTAACAACTTCCTCGTTCGATTTTTCTAACGACGAAGGAATCGATGATTCCTGCGCGTTTCCCGGGCTGTAGACAGCTATGTGGTCCTTCATGGCTATTCTCTCGCCTTCAGTACAGATATGTTGGACGTATTTATTCGATAGATGAAAATAACGGTAAAAAACGTGGAAACTCACCGGTCCAGTAATTCAGCGGCGGTAATATGCGTCGTCCCCGAGAGCTCGTCGGAACGCTCAGGCAATCCACCGATTGATTGTGTGTACGATCTCTTGGCGGTGTCATGTTGTTGTCTAAAGATTCATTATTGTTGGCGTATTAATGAGAAAACCATAATGATAGGAAGAAATCGTGACTATTGATTCTACCTGCTGTTACAGCTTTCCATTTGTCGCAGAAGTGACCGATTTTACCGGGGCAACCGCTGTGGCATAGTTTAAGCAATTCTTTTGGCACTACTAAAATACGGTGAAAAGAAATGTTCGATAAGCATTGTTACGTTAGATTTGTAAGACGCGCTGATTTTTTTTTTTTATTAAGTTACCATGTTTAGTATCATTAAGATCGCCGACCAGTTGGTAGAATTCCTGGTTGATCGTTTCGACGAGTTTCGCCGATACTCTTCGACGTATAAAGTCTGTTATAAATTTTCGATTTACAACGTGGCCAGCCTCGCTGCAATAGGAAAGAGACAATTATAATAAATGACTCACAGTCTTCACATCAAAGATAAAATCGCAGATAAAGCGTTCAGAATCTATTTAGGCTGAAGTATCAAGAGATGCGGTAGCGTTACGACCGCTTAAATATATTTTTTAAGGTGCTGTGAAACTGACCATGGTACTCTATACTGCGTAATTCTGCTCGGAGGAAAATGTTTAATAGATTGATAAAAAATTTAATTCATACAGCAAGAAATCGTAAATGATTAGTCGATTAGTTAGTAGACGTACTTAAGTAATTTTCCTTCGAAGACCAAGTGATACTTGGCATCCCCCTCATCGTCACACACAACAGCTGGTACCCACGCCGTCAACGGTTTGGGATTTTCTTGAGATCCAAATTTCGCGGTTGGTGTTTCCATATCTGTACCCGGAGGTTTTTCGGCTTTTTCAGATTCACTTGTTGATGATTTGCCGGTCTGTAGTTTTAGCGTAATTGTTTCCTTAGTCGCCGACTTCGGGATCGTCGGTTCTGTAATCATCCCATTTTCCAGCGACGTATCAACGCTCGTTTTCTGACTATTCGATGCATTTTTTCCATCATTGGATGCAGCATTGACTCTCATTCTATCGACGGAGATCCGAGGAGTATTGGCCGCATTTTTATCATTCTCGTTAGAGCTATTACCGCGCAGCCAATTGTGCGATTTCAGATCTATATCCGTCAACTCGTTACTGATGACAACAGGTTTCTTTCTGACTTGTGGAGTTTTGTTCTTCGGCGTCTGTATCTCCGGACTTTCCGAGGTACGATGGAACTCCTTTTCACGAATCGCCTCCGGATTCTTTGCACGTTTTATCTCTGAAGACAGTCCAGCTGAATCCTCCTGTTGTTCAGTCGTAAAATGATTCTCTTCCACTTCTTTATTACCGTAGTGTTGAACCGGGTGATCCACCACTTGCGCGATACGGTTATCGTCGACAACCATAGATCGGGGGAGTGCCGGTATTTTCTTAGGAGTTTCTTGTCTTGATAAGTTTCTGTTCGCATCAACGGGCTCAACGGGACGAAATTTCGATTCGGAGTATTTCAAATTTTCCAGCTTTTTTTGTTCACCGCGAATATCGCCATTTCTAATCAACTCCGAAGCGACCGGACGAGAATTCGATTCCGGTTGATATTTTAACGTTTGAAGCCTTCCGCGGTCTACTCGAATATCTCCCTGAGACTCATCCTCAGTTATGCTGACACTCGAGTCGTACTGATTCATTCTCGTGGCTTTCGCTCTTGATTTATTTACATAGCGTTCATCGTCATCGGTTATACTGATACTCGAGTCGTAATGGTCCATTCTGCGTCGTGAACCCTTTTCGACGGTTCTACATTTTCTCGGACTCGCGAATGCTCGGTTCTGCGGTGTCTTCGGCTCAATCCTTCGCTCTACAACGGGTTCCTCTTCGCTGAGACTGGAATCGTGTCTGTTACTCCTGGGAACCGATGACTCGATGTACTTTCGCGCTCTGTGAGACTCTTCCGATGGTTTTTCCGACTCGACATACTGCCTGCTACTTCTCGAAGCTATGGAATTCTGATAGCTTCTATTACTCTTGTGGGATCTTCGTATGGGCTGTTGAGATTTCAAAAGGCGATGAGGCGCGGACCTTTGAGTACTGTCATAATAATCGTTTTCCGACTCGGAACTATCGTAATCGTGAGTTGTTAATCTTCTGCGAATCTGTCGGGGATATGGATCTTTGTACGATTTTTCCGTATTTCTCGATCCAACGGTGTCACGAGTCGAAGACTGATTCTCGTATTGATCGATTTTCGTTGCCGAATTGTGCAAAGGATTCGCGCGATTTGTTTCCGTATTTGATGTGTTTGAGTTGTCGCGACTTTCTTCCGTTGATCGACTCGTTTTCTTTGGACTGCGCGATACTTCTTTACCTTGCGAATCCGTTGTATTTTTTTCCGTATCATTTTCTCCCGTCGATTGATAAGACACGAGAAATTTCATACAATCAAACATCTCGACGATTTTATTTATGTATTCTATCGAGCAATTTTTATTAGTTAGATTGTCGATTATGATATTAAGTTTATCCTCTTGAATAATATCCTTCAGCGTACTTCCACCGACTCCCGAGGTGTTTATACTACCGTTCATCCACTCGGTCGATTTTTTCTTCTCGTCGAGAGAAGCCTCTTCGTTGCGGTAACATTTTGATTGAACGCGAGATGGAGTTTCAGTTGGTTTGCCGGATGATGCGAGAGGTGTATCAACAGAAGAATTGTGCGAACTTCGATGGCAGTATCGATTTGTATCCAATAGATTTTCATTATTTTCCTGTATAAGTGCGCGTGCGGACTGCGACTCCGACGTTCTTACGCGCTTTCGAGGCGAAACTGATTTTTTATATTTATCGAATTTCGGATGATAAGAAATATCAGTTATTTCGCTCTTTATATCGTCGTCGCTGTCAGTCACTGCCGTTGGCCAACGAAAACTCAATCTACTACCGTCGTTAAGATAGTTACGCCAAACTTGATAAACGTTTTCCCAGTCGTCTGGAAAACCGTTAAAAAATTTGCCGCGCACGTAGTCCGGCAGTTCTGGAATAATAAAAATACAAAAGTTATACTTCTTGGGAATAATGTATAGTCGAAGAGATATAATATGAACCTCTTTAGATAATCGCAATTATTTGTATTTTCAGCTCAATTCGAATCAAAATATACTATATAAGTGAACACAACATTTTTAAACTCTCCTCGTGATTGGGGACTGTTAAATTCTAATAAAATAGTAATAAAATAAAATATTTTAGGATCTAGAAAAATGAATCCATTGTTTCAACATAGTTGGCATTTCGAGTATTTCATATAAAAGTAAATCATTTTGAAAAACATCAATTTCGCGTCAAACTGTTTCTTTTGGCGAAATTTAACATTTACGTTAAAAAAACGTACCGTTTCGTTCATCAACAAGATTACCCTGTAGATGATAAGTATGTTTGAAAATAGATTGAACACTAGTCGCAGTGAGTCTTCTAATGACCGGTTTGCTTCGCGCAACTTTTCCACACTCCAGTGTCCCTTTGATGATAAGTAGTCCCTTGTCGTTGAGCAAAACTCTCCATCTGGAAAAATATCTCTCCTGCCGCTGTGCGCCGTTACTGGCATCTTCTGTATAAGCATTTCTATCATATTGGTCATTCTCTTGAAACACAGTGCTACAATTGGCGCTTATAGATCCGGTATTCTTAGGAATAGAGGAAATGCTGCTGGACGGCGTTGACATAACAAAACCATTGTTGCTTCTGCCCGCATTTATCGGCATATTATGAAGCGGAATTCGGCGATTTTCATCGCTGAATCTTTTTGCTCTGCCAAAGCAAATACCTGGTGTACTTGGCGGAGGCATCATGGCACTGTCATCGATGTTTCCTTTGTTAGTGGGAAACTGATTCTCACTTGAGGTCGCGACATTGATGCGTTGATTGTTGCATTGCTTCTTGTGGATCTGAATATTTCTAAAGTTTGCGCTGGATGCGACAACTTCGCTACCGATCCTCGATGATTGGACTGACATAGCTGCGCAACTCATATCCAAATTATCGCCATTTATGCTCGATATACTCGGCCACCCGTTATCGGCACTTCTTCTGTCCGCGTTTTTCAGCAAAACCATCTTCAATGTACGTTCCAATTTTTTGTAACGTTCATCCATTTGCAAATCTTTGAACGTTGTCTGTGTGTATTATAAGATTTATTATTGATGCAATTTATTCACGTATTATTAATTTCGCTGATTAAACGTTACCTCTTGTGCGTTCGCCATGTTTAACGAAATATCGTATTGTTTGTCAAATGTTTGTTAAATTAAATAGACGCAAAACAAAGACCTAACCAAAAACTACAAAACAACACATGAAATGTATTCCCGATTGTTCACATATTGACGAGCTTTTTTATGTTTTATTTGCTTTTTTTGTGAGATTGACGAAATGGACCACTAGCCGATCATTTTTTTTGACAGTAGCGAATTATTAACTTTATGGAAGCTTTTATGGGTGCATTTAGCCGGAATATTTGAATATTTTAATGACCATCACGAAACAGTGTCGCGCGGGAAACCGCCCTACCCTAGTGCGCATGTACTTGGAAAATCCCGGCGAGACACATCATAGATCCAAAGAACAAAGAAGAATCGTTTATTATATGCTCTGCGGAGGGTAGAACGGAATTCGTGGTATTTTATAATATCTGCAGTGATCGGTTTATTAAAAATTGTTACGTTTATTTATAAACAAATTTCGTTGCTTTAATTTTGTCTCTTTAGAGTAAAACCGTCAGGTGCGCAGATCCTTCTGCGCCGACCGCGAGTTAGTTGTTCTCTCGTGGATGCCGGCATGCTGGAGCGGTTTGAAGCTCTGTGTATATCCTCTCGTAATTTCCGATAAAAAGATTTTCACTTCGGGAAAAATATTCTCACATGTTCACCAAATTTTCCGGAATCGATGGGAGCGAAATCCCTGTCTGTCCTCAGATAATTCGTTCAAAATTTCTTTATTACAAAAAGCTCTCGTAACAACGGTCACTTCGGCGCGTGTCGCCATATTTCAATTTGTTGAACAGGATGTCGAAGTATCGTTTTTAACAATGTTAACTTGTCAAATTAATGAAAGCCGCGATTCGTACAAAGAAACTTAACTTCTGAAGTACGAAATGTAGTATAGACGCGAGTGTGAACACTAAAATTATCAATGAGTCAGGGACCCGCGAGAGGGATAACATTTCAAACAAGAAATACTCTTTCGGTATTTTGAACGCCTGCACCGACGCGTCGAAGGGACTCAAAAAGATCCATATATATTTGTTGTCGCGTGAATTGTGATTAAAACCTTTGTCTTGCCAAAAGCCACCATACCCTCTCCCCCCGCGCGTTAAGGGGCGACATTAACTATCCACGAACCCTCGTAGAATTGATGGGAATAAAATCCCGAGCGGTCGCGATGATTTACTCTACATTTTTTTATGCCAATAACGTTTTTCAACGCTATCCGCCCCAAGGCTAAGTGTGCATGTGTCGAGTTCAATGAAAATCCGTTTATCAGTAATGACGTAGCGTGCAATAATCGATGTTATCTCGTAAATCTATGAAATCCGAGTACCTAATATAATCGCATTCAAAATTTTAAACAACGAAGTGCCGTAAATTCGAAAATTTCGATAGTAAATTCGCGAACAAGTGAGCGATTCTGGAACGAGCCGAGATGAATACTGTGAGCCAATCAGAAACATTTCAAACGGAAAGCAACTGCCGCGAAAAGATCGACTGCACTACGAAATTCAGTTTGTCGACTACAGATAAACTGAATGTTTCAAACATTTTTTTTTTATTAAATATCGTGGATAACTAAAGTCATAATTTCTTCGATATACATATGAGATTCCATTATTTTGAATATAATCGTAGATATCATTTTTAATAATGGTGTGGCACAATACGATTTAACAGATAATATAATAACATCTTTTGCAAGATTATTTTATCATAAGTCTATTTGACATTGCAATCAACTACCATATATATATATATATATATGCTGTACCTGGCATCACGACGAGTAACAAAATATTTTTGTTAGTAAAATAGTATAGTATTTTGGAAGGATTATGCCATAACAATGATACCATTTATAACTCTAAGTATAGGAAAATGAATGAAAAAGCTACTTTGTAAATTTAACGTGAAATATCGTTATATAACTTCTACGTAAACGCACTTAGGCGTTGTCGTGTGCGTCTTGAAACTCAAGAAATGGTCGAAGAGAAATATTGTTATAACGCGTGAATTCGTTTTGTAATTGCAAAAAAATTTGGGTTCAATGGCTTGAACATTTGTGCTCAGAACCGAATATATATCAAAGTTTCGTCCGTTGTTTTTTTTTTTTTTCAATTGCTTCCCAGAGTTACGATGGCACACCTGCTTGTACATCTTATTTCATTTTGGCAACGAACAACTGTAAAGAGCAGCGTTACAATAGACTTTTTTTTTCTTTTGACACTTTCGAGAATTTATGCCCAGACGTTTGGCACGGAGTGATCCATTCCAGTTTTCAGAAGGCTTCCCGCCATCCTGAAAGTAAACAGACGAAAAAAACATTATTTAGCTTCACGAACCGGGGACTTGAATTGAATTTTCGCGTCATATCTTAGGTACTTACTTTTTAATCATGTGTTCGTATATATACGACGGTATAACGGTCACCGTGATTACGCCGGTTCCGCGGGCAATTTCGTCGACGATATCTTTGTCCTTTAGACCAACAACGTTCTGTAACCAACATAAATCACTCGGTAAAACAAACGATTTATTCGTTTTTGATTTTGACGATAAAAATCATTGTTCGTGACTCACCTTTCCGTTCACCTCGAGAATCTGATGTTCGGTCAAAAGTCCATTACGCGCAGCCGACGAATCTTTCACCAGAGCAGTGATCTTTCCGTTTTTGAAATGAAAACCAATGTTTCCCGCACTGTCCTTATGCATAGTTACCGTGCGTTCCAGAGGTCTGTGAAATAAAAATTACGAGTTATTCACAAATCGTGCGATCATTCAGAGAAAAAGACTATTATCGTAGCGAATTGGCTTACCTATCGCGAACGACAATTCTGATACCGTTGACTGGAGCGTTGCGTAGTATCTTGTGCACCTGATCCATGCTGAAACCAGCGACTGTAGTACCGTTTATTTCGAGTATTTGATCACCGAATCTTAGGCCAGCCATAGAAGCGGGTGAATTTGGACTGACGAGGCAAACGAATACACCGCTGTTTACCGAATGCACGCGCAATCCAATTTTTCCATCTTTGTCCTTGCAGAGTGTTAGCTGAAAATTTTTAAACGCAGCGATGTTATTTTTTAGCGCAGATCTCAATAATTTTTTTATTTTTCAATTTTTTATTTGTGCGCAAAGCTCAATGATAGAATCGCGAAAATATCGTTTCACTTTGTTAGCTAATTCCTCAACGATCGTTTAACGCGATATTTTGTATTTCGACTCATAATAAGAGTTTAATATATAAAACCATAACACCCCGATAATTCGGGAGCGACCCGATCCAGAAGTTTATTGTCTTTAAACTTTTCTCAGTTTTTCACAAGACATTAATTTTATGTCAATTAATCCGTAATAGTATATAGTAAGTATAAAAATATAAAAACATCGCTTAGCTCCTCTTGCCTCGAATAATTACCGTTTTACTGATTAGCCAACAAAATTATAATGTGAATTATGTAAAATTCAGACATACTTCTCTGATGCCATTTGTAACTTGGGCTCTCTGTAGGCCCAATGATTCTCCCGACAGCGGAGCAACCATTGATGCCAATGGTCCAGGTGGTGCAGCAGGCGTAGCTACAGTCATCTATAAAATAAAACTATAATAAACGTGTGCTGAAAATGCAATGTACTAGAAGGAATGTACTTAATACTGGAAGTTTTAATGCATAACTCGGTACATTAAATTCAATGGACAATTACGATGAAAAATTACTATAATAAACATAAATATATTTCATAATTCTCATTCACTTTAATTTTACGATAAAAGTCCCATAAATTCAATAATTAACTTTAATTGACTATAAAAGTAACTTTACTCCGATAAATTACTTTAAGTTGACTATACATGTTCCTTCATTTCAATAAATTATTTTAATTTCACCGTACAAAAGTACATCTATTTTTCATCATTATTGTACATTGAATGTTATTTATCTGTTTATGCGTAAAAAATTGCAGTTTTTTTGTTTTTAACACTGTAGAGTAACTAACCGTTTCCCGTGCCATGACTGCATATTCTGGCATATTAATCTCGATGGCTTCTTTGCTCAATTCAAGTCCCATGTAATCTCCTAACATAGGATAGAGCTGTGCAGTCGCAGCTTGGTAGCCGGGTGGAGACAGAGAAGGAGCCGAAGGTTCCGATGACTCGAAAGCAGGTGCTCTGGGAGCATACTGCGATTCTATCTGATGTTGTGCCTATGGGACAAGAGTTTCAGTCGTGTTGCAAGTGATATTGATTTGTCGCACTTATAATTTATTCAACAAGTTAAAGAGGGCACTTCGGTTCATAGACCCTGAACCTTACCTTTATCATGTGATCGACTTTCATGTCCTCCAGCGACGGATACAGCGACATGGCGAAGTTGTGTTTTTTTTTTCTTTTTCACAAAACAAAAACTCTGGAAGAATAATAAAACTTTTTAAATAATTCAACGGCAAGCACTGGGTTTTTGCGTTTCAACGAGTTATCGCAGACGAAACTGACAAATATTTTTTTTGGTTAATTTTTTTTGCAAAACAATAATTCTGGAAGGATAATGAAACTTTAAAAATTATACAACGGTGAGCATTGGATTTTCGTGTTGTAACGAAATATCATAGATGAAACATACAAGCGTTTTTTTTGGTTCTTTTTGTCGTAAAAACAAACGCTGTAAGGATAATCAAACTTTAAAAATTATTCAACGGTGAGCACTGGATTTTCGTGTTATAACGAGTTATCATAGACGAACACGGAGAGCTGATAGCGACGGTTTATCATCTGCCAGATAAGATCGAATCTTTTGTATGCGTCAATCCCGACGATAGTTAATTACGACAAATGAGTCACGGAGAAAGGAAACGAGACGAAAAAAATTACGTGTGTATTCCGTCAAATTGCGTATAAACACGGTGATACCATTGATTCCCTTGAAAGTTAAACGGAATTTGTTTTTCCATACTTCTCAAACACGATGATTTAACGCGGAATCTGCGATTTATATTACGGCGATTTGTTACGAGGAAATCTTCGATGGGTTATTAGTCACAGTGGGTTAAACCCGACGCGTGGATTGACAGTATATTTCTCGTAGCGAAGGGATAAAGGAATGTCAAGTGCCAGGAGACACTGCCCAGTCTCGATAAGAATGTGAATTATATTACAACAAACAATTCAGAACAATCAGACGATTTACGTACTTTTTAGAAACGATAGTGTTCCCGGTGGATAATTTAACTACACTGGAATTCACAAATGAGCAGTCCAAACGACGCTGTCAGGTCTGTTTAACTTTTTTTTCTCGTGTTGCTTTACACCCCTCGAACGTCTCGCACAGCGGTAAACTGCAACTAGCAACACTGGGCAGTGGGGGGGGCCTTTGCGCTTAGAATACACCAATGCGCAGACGCGGTGACGTCATGTGCACCAAAGAGAAGTATAGTCACGTGAAATGATTATAACGGAGCACGTATAACTTGTCAATAAGCCTCTGTAAGAAATCGATTGTACAATCTCATGCAATTTCCGATAAAGCCGATCGATGCAAACAATGAGATGGTTGTTAGCCTCCCGTAGTTCGCAGGAATACACTGTTCTAGAGATTCAAAAAACTTCTATTAATAAGGGATTTAAGTTTCGTCGTTTTTTTCTTTTCTATATAGAAGAGAATGCGTAGGTATATAATCCGATACTAAAATAAAAATTAGATAAGGAGCTTATCTTGTGGGGATTCGGGTTCTATTAATTAATAATTAATGGTTCTATCAATTTCCATAGTATCTTTTATTTCTTAATCTATGAATCACCCACATTTTACAACTTAAAATGAAGGTAACTCGCTACTAATTTTGTATACACTGTACAGTATCCATTCAATTGTTTATATTGTATTTACAAGTGTCTTGATAACTTATAGATAGTAAAATGAAGCTCTTCCCTCGAATGACGATTGCGTTATTTCACGATAGTTTTTGAACATTGTTTCGAATATTCTCGTGTCGATCAGAGCGCATAGGCGAACGAGTTCGTGTAATAACGATCGATAACGAATGAAACTTGTTATACGAATTACGCGAAGATTACCTTATTTCCCCTTTTTTTTTTTAATATTCAACCATTTTTTCGGAGTTTTCGAACTCCTGCAATTTGTATTGATTTCAACTCGTTACCGATACGATATTCACACAAAGTCTGAATAATGTAGCAGTTCAGAAGATTCTTGTTACGAGATGTCTACTCTTTTTCGAAATTCTTTAAAGGAAATTATAGTTTTGGGGCTTTGTGCATATTGACGTTATTCTTTGTCTTCGGAAGCTTCGTACATTACTGCTATTCTACAATATTTGATGACATAGTGTAAAAAGTAGTAGTAGAAGATGTGAAATAGCTTAGTATTGGTTTTTTTTTCTTATTTTGTTTAATTTTTTTTAGTTTTTTTTATGAGCTTTCAAATAATGTAGAGAGCATAGAAACAGTATAACAAAATATATGAAATATTTATAAAACAGTCGTTTACCGTGAATGATGAAAAAAATGATATGATCGGGAGGATCGATAAACTCCCGACGATATCCGGAACAGTACACAGGGCAGAGAAATTACGGTAACGGATCTTTTCAACAATCACGGCAATGAGAGTTGAACAAATATAATTGTGCATGGCGAAAGCCGTGCCTTATCACACATTTTTATTTTATTATTTACAAACACCCAATCGCATCTATAACATACTTATTATTTATATATCTCTCCGTTTCGATTTAATTAATATATTTCCTCGTCTTTTTATACATAATACAATTTGAATCTATGAGCGTTTCTATACGTAACGCGACAGAGCGTCGCATCATTCGTAAATTCTATTAACATGAGTGGGCGGGATATTCGCTAAAATTTAATCCACATCGGCGAACTAAAATGGACATTTCTCATGGACATTATTTGTGCATTTCATTGTTACACGATATTTGCATTTTTTTCTTCGACTTTTACGGGAAATCTGATAGAAGTTCAAGTTATAACTTTACTACACACGCTGCGGCTATGACGGACGAAGCTTTTTTTTTTTGTTTTCTTTAAATTAATGCGGTTGGAGGATCTTAGATCAGCATTAAACGTAGTGATAGAGTTCCAGCATTAGGTGCAATAAATTCGGGATGCAGCGAGAGCGCTGATAGAAACATAACGGAAGATTAAGCGCGGCGAGTACGGAGCTATCGTACCGAATTATTGTTTATCTTTTTTTCTTGTTTTTTATTTCTTCGTCCCCTTATTCAATATACCTATACATATCTCACGATATCCCTAACTGATCACAGCGTTTCACATATGGAATGTGGCAAAGTGTCTCATCAATAATAACGAAAAGATCCTTTCCGAGTAAACAATCATTCGACACTGAACTTGTAAATCACAAGAGTTATATATCTTTTATTGACGTTTCAACAAGAGATAAAATACTGTTATCGAAATATTACTAATGCAATAAAATGCAATTTTTTTTAACTCTTAATCCCTTTCACCGGCGATTTTTATGATATGACGAATGTGATATTATTAACCGTAAACCCGATATGCTAAAATATGTATTGTTCACTTTATAAATTCGATTTGAATCTATGAAAAATCTCTTTCAGTTTTTTCGAATTTATTTTCAGATCAAAAAATGCTTTTATAAAATTAATTTATTCCCGATAACTAAAACATGTATAACGTATATGTACGCGATGTTCGTACCGACTGACCGTGTCGCGAGTCGACTTTTTCCGACAATGAATAATCATATTTCCCTCTGCCCATTCGTCGCGCTAACTCTTCCGAGGGCCTAACTCCAGGGACCACTATCGAGCAGAAAATAAATTTTATTCAATTCAATGAATTATTCTCAATCGTGGCAGTGTCGATGCAACTGAAAAAATGACGACATACTTATTATGTTATTTATTATCGGACGTGTGATAAACGAACTCGAGATTTACGTATTTTTATGATAAGGGCGTAATAATAATTATTGTAGAGTAGGCCCTCGAAATTTCATTATGAATGGATCATTAGAAAACGTTGAAACAGCGCTTGGCGCATTTTTATTTTTATAAACTATAATAGTAATAGTATTTTACCGAGGAAAGTACGACCAGAAGTACGTTTTACGCTTCACTTCCCGCTCTCGGTACCGTTGGATTTTTCATTATCATTGCCTATTGCGCGCGTCACGACGTTTCTCGCTCAGCTATCGCACTGATCGAATTTGAAAGATCTTGATTTCGGAAGATACTCGAGCCCATGGAAGCCCTGATACCACGACGATGACTCGTCGGCATCACCGGCGCTAAAGCTGTGCGGTAAATCGCTGGCCGGATCCCAACACGACGAAGGCGCTACGTAGCCTCGCGGCATAACTGACTCCTCCCGACTGTTGCACATTGCGTAACTTGTTTTTCCTGATAAAAAAAACGACGATAATGATTGCCATTGTCAATAGAGCGCAGCAGTTCGTAGAGTAGTTCCATGAATGCGATAGTATACAAGATAAAAAACAGTAAGTGACGAATATCGATTGTCTTGTCTCTCGACAAAAACGCACGAATTTCGTGAATAGCGAGACGGAAAAAAGCAGAATAGCGTGTTTTTTTTTTCACGAACAAAAAAGAATTGAACAGAAAAATCATACCTGGCGTGTCAGGATGTGATTGAAGAGGTGATTGAGGTGGTGTTCCTGGGATCGACGAGAGTGGTTCGTACGGTGGTGGCGGCGGAGAAGACGGTGACGGTGTCGGGGACGGTGGTTGAGGAACCTGAAGGCTCTCCGGATCGATGCCGAGGATCCTCAGCACATGATGCGGATTCGAACGAACCCATACTTCGAAGATATCGACCGGCCAATCGGTTTGCGTTGCGGCTTCGGCCAATCTGTCCGGAGGTATCCAGCACACCGCATCCGGTGGATGAGACGAGCATCTCGTTAAACCGTTACGACTTCCGCGACCCGCTGGGGTCGGCAAGTTGGGATTGCTTTGGGGCGAACGTACCAGTGTCTGTAACGCTTGGATAGCACTTCGCATCTATAGAAAAAAAAACATTGATCGTAAAGTAAAAAATAAACTTTTTTTATCGAAACATCGATGTCGATTTTTTCAAGAGTTCAATCCATCGTACTTCGTAACTCAGCGTCGCTATGTCCGGATGTATCATTGGGATTTGTGGTTCCAGCCTCTCAATGGAACCAATCCTCACGTGTTCCTCCATGGACTCTTGAGCGATTATTTGAGGGGCTCTGCCTCGTATCAGAGCGCCCCTTCCCACCCTTCTACCCTCTCGATGCTCATCCCTTCACAAACACACGCGCAAAATAAGGGATATTATAGCATAATTTCTTCTCACGTATATCTATGTTCTCTAATGAGATGCTAATTAGACGATAAATCCAGGCAAACCTGAATTTTGCGTGTCTAGGACTAGACGCCGTATGTAACGGTGACCTGTTAGCTGGTGACAGCGGCGAAGTTTCACCCTCCTCTGCGACATTCTCGTCGTCCTCGCTTATCGACGCTAGAGGCAGTGATTGTATTTCGTTCATATCCGTATCTTGCTGCGAAGATATAATAAAAATCAACAAATAACTTTAGAAAAAATAATCTGCGTGAATAAAAAACAATTCAACTATACAGCGCTTAAAATTTTCCCCAATTTTTTTTTATGTACGAACTATTATAAAAAAAATGAACGATTAAAGATTAAAGCAGAAACCTTATCGCCTGAGGAAAGTATTTAAAAACATATCTATAGTCAGCGTTTCTTCGGTATTGTTCTGATTTTCGTTACTGTAACTGAACATTTAATTACCTCAGCTTCGTATCCCTCACGAAGATTGTAGGTGAGATCGTGAATGATATCTTGAGCAAATTGTTGCTGATATTCGGGATACAGACGTAGAACGTCGACGAGACCCTGCATATTTATACATTTTAGATAGCAGTAGGTAAGGGCTTTAACATCGCAACTCGATTTTACGACGACATCGGTCGATCCCGAACCTCCTCCGCCTGGTCCACCCCCGTTGCTCCCATGTTGCAATTGTACCGTTATGTCACAGCCAACTAAATCGCCTTTGCCTAAAGTGAAAAAAAAAAAAAAAAAATTAGCGAAAAAATACTTCTTGTCCAACCGCAGGGATACTTTGCTGATTTATACGTTTATAAACGTCGATTAACTTACCTAATATCGCCACCACCATATTATTTTGTTCGACTTCCATGGAACCGTTGCAAAGGTAGTATATGTATGATAATGCATCCCCTTTGCGTATGAGATATTCTTCGGGTGCGCAAAAGTTGCTGCGTATATGCAGCGACAGTAACTTGAGGCAACCCTCGGACGCTGCTTCGAATATTGGTAAACTCAATATCTCGCGATGAAGGTGCATCGATACGTCGCCCCTCAGTTCCTCAGGGAACTCTTTAAGTGTCTAAAATAGATATCGGAACTATCGTTACGTCCTGAAGAACGATGATTGCCATTTTGTAAATCATTCGAGAAATCATATCGCTTCTTGTATGTTAAATTAAAAATAGACAAAATAGCCATATCGTGAATATATTATATAAGTGTACCGATGGCTCAAAGCCGCGAGGGCGTATCGACTCGATCTTCTCTGCGAAGCGTATCGATGCGTCGTTACGTCCTCCTGGCGTTGAAACAACGGTATTCAAAAATATAATATCTAGTGAATCGTGAATTATTAATTTTAATAGTTGGTGTTTGAATATAAATATCTGGTGATTTTTAATATGCCATTATTAATATATATAAAATAGCTCACGATCGTCAGCATATCCGCAATAGATCTTTGTAAATATGTTTCTTTTTTTTGTTTTTTTATACTTGTTCCAAAGCGGTCGAGAGAGTATGTTCAATTCCTACGACCTGCTTTACGGAGGCCTGCGCTTCCGTTATTTAAAGACAAAGATAATAGAATTGAGCATTACGATAAATGTACATGCCTGTCGTACCTCGTGTATGTCGATACCGTGATTAAGGGACCACGTAGTTTGAAAGTAGTCCTGCATCCTCTGCTTCAATTTGTCGGGTATCTGATGCAACGCAAGGAAGTCTTTAAGATCCCTCCATTTCGTTTGATAGAGCGATCTTCGCGAGTACATCCTCTGAATTATCGCGGTTACGTTACCGAACACCACCGCGTGCATCAGAGCTAAATATGCGAAAATGTTCATAAATAAATTCATAATTTCATAAATATTTTTAAAATCGCTGCGAAAATTTTCATAAATAAATTCATAATTTCATAAATAATTTAAAATTCGCTGCGAAAATTTGTAACGATTTTTGTTTATTTTGTATATTATTTCGAAACTCACCCCCGACCAACATCGTGCATATGGAAAATATCTTCTCCGATGTTGTGTTTGCCGATACGTTGCCGAACCCAACCGACGTGAGGCTGCTGCACGTGAAATATAACGCTGTTATGTAGCTTTCGGTGTGCGTTACGTTCTGTACAGGAATTTTTAATCGATCTGCCAGCGTATGGATCCATCCTGTTAAAATTTAATTAATTCTTCTTTACTTTATTGCGAATCAATTTGTTGTCCAATTAATACCGCGGCTGCCAATAAAATGAGTTCGGTTTATACGAGTCAATGAATTTCCTTTGACTCGCCCGCGGGTCGTACCGTATCCGTTTAATTTGCGTTTATCCATTACGAGTGCTATGCTTCGAGCGTAAAGTCGTAAATGTTTGTACACTCGCTAATTAGGACGTTAAAATAAAACATAGTGATTACGACATCTGAACATTAATTGAGAATCAATTCAATTCGACTTATGGTTCAATCCATCACATCGAATAATTACCCGATGAAAGATTACTCAATAATTCTCAATAATTATTGATTTTTCTTTCAAATTGTTTTTGATTACGGAAACATCTATTTATTAATGAACGTTTTAGCGAACACTATTTCGTCGATTACACGGTGTTTTGCTGAAAAAAAAAAAACTCAATTGAGGGATACGGTGGATCGAAAGTACGGTTTTCACATTTAAAATATATTCAAATATTTCCCTTGAATATATTCTGTTGTTGGAAAAACCTCAACAGACAATTTCCCCGCAGACAATTTTCTCGGATGTTCTTCTAAGGATACCCAAGAGGCTCATATAACGGTCCGTCGGTCGATGTATATACACGCGTATTCCATAGATATATCTCGTCGAGAACCGACGCAACAGGCAGTTTCTTTGTACCGTCATGACTACTATACTTCAGACTGTTTTTCCACTTCCGTACCTCAGGGTACGAAGCTCGCAAGAAGTAAATCGCTCGCTTTTTCTTTAGTGTATATAGCTAATGGCCACTTTTCATTTCGAAGCATTTTGTATTAGTGAGTATTCTTCTTCGCGTACAACGGATTCTTTTTTATCGTTAATACGCTGAATTCGTATCACTTACCGAGATCCCAATCCTTCTCGTTGCGAAATCTCTCCTTTTCGGCTATGACGTACCAGATGCAAGCGAGCCAATGCGCGACGAGAGTAAACGACAGCATCAAGAGGGTGAGAATCATCGCGCTGTACTGCGAATATCGGTCCATCTTCTGGAGGAGCCTCGCGAGCCTTAGTAGCCTTGTTAATTTAACCAGATGAATGTGACTGTGTCCGGATTCCTAATGAATTGAATCAAATTATTGGAAGTAACTTGGTAAATTGCAACAGCAAAACACAATGTTACTTTTCGAAAAATTCACATCAACGCAAACAATAACCATAGAAGTAATTAGCCAGACAAATTCATCGAATTTTTCACCGAATTCGAATTTTTCGGCTGTACGATAATCGTAGACGTTAATGACCAGAGAAATGTATTCTCCACATTCGAAATTCAAATTCTTCGGCTGTACCAAACGATGGTTGACGGAGTTATCGACTAGAACGCGGAGATGAGAAACTCGATACCATATCTCTCAAGATAGTCCAGAGAATTTCCGTTCAGTTCGACAATAGGAATAATTGCGATTAGCCATCGGGGTACTATATCTCGCACTTCCGTGAATTTATGGATGAGTGGAATGGTGATTGGTTCCATTCAAGTGGCCGACTTTGCCGTCGGGGGTTTCTCCACCAGTTCCAAGCATATTCATGCCGACCGGAAAACAGGACATCTCTCATCGGCTATCGCTTCGCGACGATTTCTCTCGCGTTGCCGCGATCACACGCTCTGATCCGGAATATGCTCTATCCTTCCGTAACACGTGTGCCGAGCAAACGAACTCCTATTCACGACGGGAACCTTCTTCCGCACACGGGAACTGAATCTTTTTTTTTCTGAATCCCGAGATGATAACCCTCGGGATTATTCCTATATCGAGTGTCGGTGGCCTACATCCGAGTTCAATTTGCATCAATCAATTCAAAGGCTTCTTCGGTCGAAACGTGATTTCGAGATATCACACGGAGAGTATCAATTAAGATTCGAAATAACTGAGGCCAACCAGGCTGCCCGGGTTTTAAAGAGGCATAGGAATAGTGCCTCTAATCGAAAGTCCGAGCCTCGACAGTATCGGGAAAAATTTAGAGTCGGCGCGATAATTACCGGAACGATGTTGAAGAGAAGAGATTTCGACTTGTCAAAGGCCGCGTGGGGTTGGCTTGATTCAATTGAATGAAAAACCTCGTGGCGTGGAATCGTATTAATTAAGCACAAGTGTAATCGGTTCAGCTGGCAGAGGATAGAACGCGGAAGCTGCTTTGATCGTATAACTTCGCGAACGTTTCTCGCGCCATCTTCTAATTGAATTTGACGAGGGAGAACTTCGACCGTTAAGGTTTGTGGAATTAGTAGTGTGTGTATGTGTGTATCTGTGTATTAGTAGTGCAATTACTGACCTCACCGCTGTAAACGTCTGAGGCGTACAGGAGGTCGAAAGGCAGAGCCGCGAGTAAATCCACCCAGAACCAGCTCTTCAAGTAGTTCAGAGCTATGCTCTTACTCTTGATCACTAGTTTCCCCTTTCTGCTCACGTAAGTTGTTCTAAAGTTGAGGATTATATCTGCAATTGAGATAAATTTAAGCATTACGTCTTTAAGGTAGGAGAAACATAAATAAAGAAAGAGCCAAAGCCAATTCTAAATTACGTCGAATAACGATGGTAATGGTTAATCGAAGGGATGCCCTTTTTTGATGGGGGTCATGTTTCTTTTTGCCGAGTAAGATAGCGACGGCTAACGATCGGACTTACGATATACGGGAGACCCTTAACGCACATACCGTCGACGTGGAATTCGAAGGTTTAGTATCTTTTTTTCCCCTTCTGGGATACAGTTTAACTGAGAAAGGGATTAGATAAGCGATTTTATATATGTCGATTTTCCCGTCGGGGCGGAGGAAGCTTGTGCTTCTCGATAATCCCCATTATTTCAACTCCCATCTGCCCGCCGGGGCAAAAAAACGAGAGTTATGAGTTTCACGGAGACGAACGACTTCGTTGTCCGATATGTTCTCTAAAGCGCCTAAAAATTACTAAACAGAATTTGATGCGTCGATACTATAGCGTACGGTCAATGTAGTTTTCAATGGTGAATTCACATTGGTTAAATATTTGCAGAGAAGAAAACATTTTACAGAATAGTTCTTTAGATGAATCGTTGAATGGGTGCCATTTTCAGCGATATATCTTTCCGATTACCAGTTGCTCACCAGGCACTCGATCTTTGTGCGGTATAACCTTAAATTCACGGAAGTCCGAGTCTTAGTTAAAATTTTACTTCTTTAAAAAGGATGAAATTAAAAAAGTTCGAAAAATTGAAAAACTCCCGACTAAAGAAAAGAGTGGAATAACAATTAATTATTCACATGTTATTGTCGGAAAATTTCCATATTCAACAACGAAGAAATCGCTGTTCTCTGTCTTCTCTTGTAATGGATTTACTTCCGTTACACTTTTGCTAAGTAGTTATATATGAAAAAAGACAATTTTTTTTTTAATTCTGGAAGAAGTTATCGCGTCTCTTGATCGGTAGCTATATAAAACAATGAGGTTAAATCCTTAGGGTGGGTCTGGACATTTAAATTAACGAAGGATAACGAGGTGGCTGAATCGTGGATACGGCGGCTTTGCGTACTGTATGTACACATCATATATGACTATTCATATACGCGCGGTGACGGCGGGAAAGTTATCTACGGCGGTACGTGTATACGAACAACGATAACAACTACGTCCGCTGTGTATAGTTGACAAAACCGGGAAACTCACCCTTCACAGCGTGTATATTGCATTGCAATATACGTGCAAATGTTCGCTTAAATTTTGTCGTTCAAACTCTGCGCACGACAGAAATGCTTACTCGAGGTATAGCTCTTGGATTTGATGGAAAATCTCATAGCTACATGTACCCGTTTAGCTCTCGCGTTATGAGATTGTGAAATGTTTTCGTAAAAACGGGGAGAGAGAGTTTAGGTGAGGTGCCGATAACCCGGACATTTTTTGGTACTCTGGGACAAGCCGGGGGCGATATTGGTTTCGTGTGTGCGGCTTGTGTTCCCTCTTCGCTCGAGTGAGTGAGCAATCAATCAATTCCTGCACGTAATTAAATTTCATCGCAACATGCGGCGTTATGATTGACGAGTGGGCCATTGGCCAAAGTCTGGGGAGACACCGCGTATGGTGTATAGTTTTTTTTTTAATACACACGGTGTATATGTGTAGATAGTGTACTTTTCACGAGAGCCGTGAAAAACCTATAAAGGAATTTTACGATGAGCCTGTGGTGGTATGCAACGCCTTTATTGTCTGAACCGTCGTTCATCGTATGGTCGTTTGTTCCAATCGATCCTTTACTCTATATGCGATGCTGACTTTGAAGGTAACGGGGTATGCTGTTACGGGGGGTAACTATGTAATCAAATGCTGATGCCAGTTGCCGACCGAATGGGAAACCCCTGTAAATGTTACGGTTACTATTGGAGCTGTAGCGACAGTCTATCGGCAGCAGGACCAGTAGTTGTGGAACGATTTGTTTGCTATCGAATTTACATTCCATATGCTTTATCAATTTTTCGCCCCTTTTCATGTGATATTAGAAGGAGGGATGTTGGTATTGCAGCAGAGTTATTGTCATTCCCCGTCAATAAAATTAACATTCCCGCCAATAAAATTAATGCGCGGTTAATTAGTCCACATGGCGTCCTTTCTATCGACAATGCATTGGCTCTCCTAATGGACAGCTTCGATGTAGTTAATTAACGCCAATCGGTTGGCCATTGTACTAACATCTCTTGCTTATTTTCTTCTATTTTTGGTTCTTCAAAACGATACTTAGACGCTATAAAAGTGGAAGAAGAAGGTCTATATATTTTGAACTGCTTTTCCAGCGTTCCGCTCCTATGTTCCTTCCGCCTCGACTTTTCATTTATTTCTCATCGGTCATAAATGGCAAGCGATAAATTTTAACGTTCGAACGCACACGCTGCCAATCGTTCTCTTTACCGAGCTCTCGAGGGCTCCCAAGTATCATTCAACCATAACACGTTGAAGTTTTATGCACCGTGTAAATAAGCGTTCGGAATCTTCGGTATCGTCTGCTAGGAGTCGAGAAAACGTTGATGGAAATTCAGCACGGGGTTAAGGAGAATGTGCCGAGCGAAGTGTACACACATACGCCCGGCATCGTCGCATTGCGAATGAGACAGTGAACGACGGAAGCTTTAAAGCGGCTCTTGGGCACATTTACTACATACTCGCTTCGAGAATCCCGCAGACGTTTCATGCGCAGACTTTTATTATGAAAATCCGCGACAGAGGTGAGCGCGAAAGCCTCTAAAGCTCGTACATTCGCATTGGTACATAGACGCGCGATGTGTTGCATAAGTAAGGAACCACCTGGTCTCAGTACACTTATGTCTTCGAATGAAAGAAACGCTTTCTTTTTTACTATTTTCCGGTTAAAATTGTCGACAAACCGTATTGCTACGTGCGAAGAGTGAAAAGCGTATTCCTTATATCTATTATTATCGCGTGCCGAAGCACCGCCGTCTCGTTGCTGAAGTGTACGCTATTCGGTTCATCCGAGTGGATTTTTCTAAATGGAAATGCGCATACTATTTCCCAAAGCCACGAGGAAAGCTCTTCGCGATAGCGTCATTATTGAAATTGCGCTTCGCGATACGTTTAAGATGGTAAAAGTAAACATTTATCAAGAGAAATAACAGTTCCCTGTAATCCTTCGTATATGGACCGATTCTAAATGAAATGAATATATCTCCGAGATTTGAAGAATATACGTGAGAGTATCCGGGGAATGCAAGTTTGTAATTGCAATCAGAAGCTTGTCAAGTAGTTTGGAAGGTTTAATGAATTCAACTAGTATCGCGTTAAATTAATTCGCGCAATTACAGTAGTAGCGGACCGTCGAAAAGTCTTCTTCTACTTCAACTCGATTTAACGAGAGATCCTCGAGAGCGATCGGTGTAGGTGGCAGTAAGAGGGCAGAGGTACGGCCGAGTGCTCGGGGAATTAGGGGTATCTGGAAACTCTTGAAGTATTCGCGCGCGGGGGAGTGAGACGATCGTAAAAGTATACGAACGAGAGTATTTCTCTATTGGCGCAAGTTCAGGCCTCCCATCCAACGAGTTGATGAGCTTCATGGGTTTATTCGATAGAATGTGCAACGCCGCGTGATTCAATTCGCCTCTTAACTGATTGGAACGCTTTCCAGCGAGAGAGATAGGGAGGTGGAGGTTTGAAACAAAATTCGGTAAATATATACACATCGACATTATACAGTTTGCTCATTGTGTAGTAGTAGTAGTAAATAGTCGTTTCGTGCGTTAGCGCACAGCATTGTTCTTCGATTACAACAGGCTACATCTCTTCCGAGTTTACACAACAAAGGAGTTACGTTGGACATGCGCACAGTAGCGGAAAACAGCATCCCACACGTTGCTTTAATTATTATATGAAATGAAACAAAAAAGACCGGTGCGCTCGCCGCGGAAGCCTTGGCTATTTCCTAGGATAACAATAACAGGCTGAATGTGGCTCCGGTATGAAATCAATTGTCCGCAGTAAAGGGTTCTTAATTTATGTTTTCCCAGAGGAATGTTCAGATCAAGAGGAACTTTCGTTCTTTTGTTCGAGGCGATGGCATATATTGGAATTTCCACTTACCGAAAATAAATAGGGCCTCGACAACGACGTCGCTGACCATCGTCGGCCGATCGGTGCTTATGAAGCTCGCATTGTAGGGTACAACAACGGCCACGTAGAATGTTGCTATTAGGATGAGCCAATCCCAGCACGACTTGAAGCCACCGTAATGACTCAATATGAACTGCGACTTCTCGGCTGCCGATGTCTTGTACTCTGGCAACGGTGCTTCCGTGGAATGAAGTAGTGGCTAAAAAAAATAATTTATGTTGATGTTTAACGATTTTTTTTTTGTATTTTTATTGTGGAATATTAAATAGGAAAATAAAAAATAAAAAAAAAAGGTCGAACTCATGAATTTCGTTGGTAAATTGATATCGAATGCTAGCATCAATCAGCATTTTCTCGGTAATTACGGTCAAAGAAAGTTCCATTTTATACGTCTTGTTCCATTGGGACGCTTTATCTGACTTATACCCTTTTCGAGTCTGACCTGTCGGGGAGTTACTGAGAATAGAGTGCAGAGAGCGCGGTGTTGACGATTTAAACATCAGAACCAACAGAAAGAATATAGCGCATAGAAATAATCATCGACTCGTAAAACACGTATCGTAAGCGCGTAGTAACTGTATGATAGAAGTGTTTAATACAAAATTCTCTGTTAAAACGTTATATTCTCGATACGTCTCGCAGTGAAATTTAATCCGTACGTTGTCACTGAGAAACGCTCGCAGCTATCACGGCGCGGTACACTCTTCGCTACCTTCGTACTCGTTACCAGAGGCTGAAGAACTCTCACAGTGGTAATCACACTTTAATTTTTAAGGAGGCCTTCTCCTTATATTTGATGTATAATTACGATCGAAATTATTTGGTTATATTGAATAACCATATTAACCGAAAAATGAATGTTCTGATGGGAAAAACTTACATTGGTGAATGATGAATTAAAGTTTAGATGTTGATTTAAATTTTTAATGTTGAATTTGATGATTGTAGAATAAAGTTTTAAAATTCGCCAGACGTAACAATACGATAATTTGAAAATTACACATTTCATTGAATTCATGAAAATAACGCTTTCAGGTACATAATAAGTATGCAATTATCATTGATCTATGAGCTAACAGATCGATGTTAAGGTTGTACAATAAATTCGATTGATTGGAAAAAGATCTGCTACCGATACGTCTGAATCTGTTTGGCGTACAGGCGTTTTGCCGATACTGATGTGCAATGCTGCACTCGCGGATACGTATCATTCGATACGACAGTGAACCTCGACTGCAATTGACGTTTGAATAATTAAACGGCAAGGCAGGGAAAACATTGTCGAGAATTTTTATGTGTCTCTGGCACGCAGTGACAGCGGTCGAGAGCTTTACCCTCCCGATTGAGTTCTCCTGTATGTTGCGCTTTTTGCGCTATGCCTCACACTACCTCTCTCTGTAGCACGTCGGGGTTGCCGTCGGTGGGGCACGGTAAATCCCTTCGGTCGTTCCACTTCCTAAATCAATTATTAGTTTGCCATGTTAAGCCGGGAGGCACGCATGTCGGCGTGAAATTCGATGTAGACGAGTTTCCACAAGCGAATTGGTGAGCTCCGCTCTCGTAGTATTTCTACCGATTCCCGTGCAGTACCTATCCCGACCCCAGTATTTATAATGGTACGCGGTTTTTAGGGGCCGAATTTATCAGAACGGCGAGTTCGGAACTTCGCTAAGTTAACTCCGATAATGAATAAAAACCACACTGAGAAAAAGAAATCGACGGTATTCACAAAATCGGCTTTTATAGGTGGCGAAACAAATATTCCATTCGCAGAAAGAAATACTTAGATAATCATATTCGCTGCTAGTTAAATTGATTATTTCTTTCCTTACAATGACAATTATTTTTTTAAGCAATTGATTATTTGTTTTCCCACTCGCAAGCGCCGATTTAGTCGGTTCATCTCATTTTTTTTCGCTGATGTAGACACATAACAGAAAAGCGTTGATTCCTTCTTCGTTAATATTCTGCTGCAAAATGTACCATTACCGTCATCGCTTGCTATCAGCTCAATTTTCGTTCTACTACTTCTAAAAAAACAGAAAATCTTACCTTGTTAAGATTAAGTTTATGTTTTCTATCCTGTTTATAATGCCCCGAAAGCGTATAGAGGACGGCGCGACTTCTTCTTCTGCCGTAATTCGCAGGCGGTGCTTCCGGATCGGGATCGCCATTTGCATCTGAAAGACAATGGTAATAGAAGTTGAAAGGGTGGAGCACTTGATCATACGGGAACGTGAGCCCCGAGACGGGTCGAACGAACGAAAGTTTCCTTCTATTTGCTCTTCGTTTTCGGTCCTCTAATACCGAACGGAAGGGGCAAAAGATCTTCGTTTGCACGTTCCCTGTGAATGATACTTGTACAACAGTTCGTGACAAAATAATTGGCATCTGTACTACTGCGAGAAATTATGATTATTCTAGCTGCATGTGTCTGCGTGTCTATGAAGCAAGCCGGCGCTCCTCCAGCGGCGAATCTCGTCAAAATTGAGTTAATATCGAAATTCCTCACCGCTAACGCCGATGTATTTTTTTCGCTGATTACCTACCCTCATATATTTTTTGGCTTCGTACAATGAAGGAATAGTTCTACCCGTCGCACGATTGGCTTAGCCTCTACTGTATGGAAAATAATTCTTCGTTTTATCCGTCCAAAGGAGACTTCGAGATGATGGCGGGGTGTATGAAAGAAGAGATGCTACATTTTACGAAAATAGGGTTGTGCTACACGATTTCTAATAACTTAGCACGATATACTACGGTAGATGGACTGGTAGACGATGAAAAAAAAGAAAATAACCAGTGAGAGTGAAATTGATAGCGATGAGAGAGCGCGTGTCGGGGAAAGAAGCGAAGCGTGCACTCACCACCGTCGTACGACTCACAGAGCTGAAGTTTCTTTGTGTGCGTTATGTCCTTGTGCGATGCTAAGAACAGCACGACGTCACCCTTCTCATTTTTTATCGGTACGATGTCAAGCAGACAGTTGAACGCAGTTTCTGAAATGATATATAAAACAAAAATTTATTGCTATTGCTATAAAATGAAATTTCTATAACGAAATAAGAAATTTACAATTTTCATTAATCCCGTAACCCATGTGGGTTTTCGTCGAGTTCCCGAAACGATCGTAAATTCGAACAAGAAAGTAAAAATTTTATCTTGAACTTGGAACTTTTTTGCAAGTTCGACGTACACAACTTTGCAGTGGGGTGAGAGGCAAACTTGTGATATTAATTTTAGTTTTTATTCTCCAATAAAACGTAACGATATGACGTCATCGGGCGTTGAGCTTACCGCTGCCTATCGCTATAGAATGAAACTACGGGGACGTATCGCAGCGACGATAGTTTTATTATTCATAAATCCCGAACGTGCAGTGAGCTTCTCCGTCATTCCAGCGATTGTGCAAAGAATAAGAATGGGACTCGGCGCAAGGCATTACTTCGCCCACCAGTAACGTCTTGTTCGCTTCTTCTTTTTCTCTCTTTCTACATTCTTTTATTCTCTCTTCCGCTGCCTTTCATTCTTTCGTCCCAATTGCATCCTTAAAAAAGATTGGCGGACCTCAGCGAGTAATTTCTAAGGAAATCGTCGAGGGTTTTAACGAACCCAGACTTTCCCGTGGTAGACGGCGACGAGCGCAGTCACGATGCCGCAGCTTAAGATTCACTTAATTCGAAATGATTTGAACACATTGAATTATCTCACAGCTAGTGAATTCGACTGTTATTAACCCTTTGAACTATACAATTGTTATCTCACGGAGGTGTTTTTCAAAATGCTGTTTATTTTCAGTATCCACTACGTACATAATAAAATCTTTACAGTCGGTTTTTGTACATCAGCGATTGATCTTGTAGGGACCGAAATATGTATTTGTTATCTTCTCCGAGGCTTGAAGAAACGTTAAAAATTTGTAAAAAAACTGAAACATGCGATATACAAGTACGTAACTGTCAAACTACGTACGTATCTCTACATACTTCAAAGGGTCAAACAATTGCGACAGATCCTACGATATAAGTCACTCCAAGTTAAACAATGCGCTTTCTTTTTTTTCAAATGTATTTCGCAATGTTTCTGCTCTGACCGTCGGCGGTAGCTTTGTTAACCGTTCTCGCCTTTGCAAACGTACCCTGCAGTTCTGTACAGTACAGTGAAGTGAAAGGTACGTGGGTTTGCTGGTCGAGTAAGCGGAAGAGTGATGCCTTCACGAAAACCACTTTAATTCTCGAGTGATAATGCATCCACTCTGCGCGTCACTGTCGTAAAGTGGAACTTCAGTCGTTCTCTGATTTCCGCCACGTTATATTTTTAGCAGCTTTTGTACACACCGATATACGTATGCAGATACCAAGATAGCGAAGGCATCGACAGTGCAGACAGCATCAGCGGATACGGAGAAACGACAGATGAAACTCAGCTGTTTATGGCCGGTAGAGCGGCGTGAAAATACACGCTTGATAGGCGTCAGACCGCGAACGTGAGGTGTTCTCGTCGCATGAAGAACAAAAAAAAATAAGAAAAGAGCGTGAAGGGTAAAGCTTTTTTCGCTCGTTGGAAACGTAAAAGAAAAAAAAAAGAAAAAAAAAAACGAGAAAATCCTTGTGCGATTTGGACAACGGTGGAAAACGAAAGACCGGGTGTTGTCGGGCTCAGCGAACAGGCAAGTGTGGAGATCCTCCATCATTTCCATTTCGGGCAAATTGCATGTACATCCGTATGCCATGTTATACCCGAACATATATATTTCGCATCACATCTACTTGTGTACATTGCGTCTCTCGTATTCCACTCAACAATTTGTCGTCATAGTGCCGCGGATTTGATATTATGTTTTCGTTACGGATTATGTAAAACATGTTTTCGAATGTAACGAATCAATCCGCTGCCGTGCGCAAATTAGAATCGACCGTAATCCTGAACGCTCTCTCTTTGGAAAAGACTTTGCGTTTCCGCCGGCACTTCGTAGTCCGTCGGTTTATCACGTCGACGAATGAACAGCGTGGGACGCGCAAGAGGTGGTACGAGACTTTAATCGGCGTTGAACATTTGTTCTTTTTAAACCTTCTTTCACTCGTCCCTCGAGGCACGGGAAATCCGTCGGTCTTTCCGCCATTTTACACACAACCGTGTCTTTGCCATGCTATTTGGCTGAAGCACCAAAAGAAATTCTCAACTAGAATGAACGAGTCTCGTAGAACTGAGCGAGCATTTTTTTTTCTTCATGAACGCTCGGATAAAGTAGAAAATGTGGTACTCATCGTGTTAGTCTATGAATCGGTGCCACACGCACGGTTGGTTTGGTGAATTTTTGTCGTCAAAGAACGATGGGAGTGGCCTTTCAGGTTATTCAGATAGATACACGCTGAAAAGAGGTATTTTCTATCTCTACATCGTACCATTTCATTGACCGCACTCGACCCTGACGCAGCCGCGAATTGAATTCGTCGTTCTGATACAACTTTTAATCTAAAAACCGATCTTGATATATCCGGAGGGTAACACAATGCGACTTTGCCATTTTTTTCGAAAAATCGTACTCATACTATTACATTATATTATCTGCTACGGTTCCAGAGAAATACATTGTGTGAAGGATTTTTCATCGTTCATATAGCGTATACCATAACTGTAGAGGATCGTGATAGTCTGTAAAAAGATATGATAGCTTCGTTTTTTTTTTTTTTTTTTTTCATACAGACATTCGAGAATAATCTTCGACGTAGAATTTGTTGAAGCAATACGTGCGCGATTCGCATCGAGAAGAAAATGAAGGAAATAGAGAAAAAAGTATGGTATTGATAAACCTTTGATTCTTCGCTCGATGTACAATACTAAACTAGAAAATCTGAGGCATATGTGTACCGAGCGATTTCAATGGTACGCAGAACGGTACGTAGAATTGTCTCGCGTTCCATCTTTGGGACGCTTGACTGGGGTTTCCGCAGATTCTCATAACTTTCAATTTGAAATCAATCGATCGACATCCGCCGTCGGTGCAGATGACGAGATTCCGTCGGGATATCGATTCCGCTAAACAAGGAAACGCTATATCAGCGTATGAAGTATATTGCGAACACTGTGGATGTTTGCGATTCTGAGAAACACTCAAGGATTCTGCACGATCTCTGGCCGAGTTGTTTGCGACCGTCTAGGTCGGTGTGTATGCATCACTTCGTCTCCGAGCCGTTTATAGTTTAGGCAGACAGCATTCAGAGTGGATAGCGAAATGATTTATAGCTACGAATGCATCCCATCGACAAGAACGATGTCGATGATGAGAATGATATTGAGGAGATAATAGTGTATAGAACTCGGCAACTGGCATAAATTCAATACGAGGCGGAAGCGAATCAAGTATTGATCACCTGAGAAGAATAAAACAGCATTGACCATTGCGACAAAAGACGCTGCCAAGTACCAACTATGGCGGTGATTGGAAGGTCGGACCGTTGGATACCTACAGGTAGCAGTATTGGTATTATGGATTGCTGATGACGGCGCTGACCTGCGTGTGTCATGTCCTTTTCAAAGTTCAGATTTGAAGTCGACAGCTACGGTATTGGAAAATGTGTTTTATAATATTGTTTCGGATGTAGAGATGGACTTACGGACATACAAACGTAGTATAACATTTCATTATCAGTTTGATAAATTCGACAAATGACGAATGACAAAAGAAGACCTTCTCGACGTTCGTGTAAATTATCAACAGTTTTCTTTGAGACTTCAGACTGAATAGACCTACGAATAGAATTGAAAGCGATACGATAAGTGGGATAAAGATTACGAAAAATTATAAAGACGCGACAAGAGAATCAGATACCGGATAATTTATCCAATAAACCGTTCGAGATATTATTTGTCTAAAAACCGCGTTCTTCATTCCAATAAATCGTAACAATATATTTCTTTTTATCGTGTAATTATATGTTTTCATAACGGGTCAATTTCATTGGGCGGTACAAGTATTTCGGCATGAAATATATTTCGGTTTTTTGCGGTGAGCTGATCATTTTAAATCGGCGAGAAACCCACCGGTCGTTCTTTGATTTTTTATATCTCTGACGGTAGCTACGCTTCTTCATATATATATATTTTTTTATTAAAAAATATAACTGAGCGGTTTCTCTTAGTCGCAATCACATCAATCCGTCGCGAAACGTATGGAAAAAGGTGGCTGTGTCGGAGGAGACTTTTCGTTTCAATCGCGCGGTAAATAACGTCAAGTAGCCTCAGGGCTACGAATTCTTAATTGCTCGCCACCGTGAGATGCTTTCAGTACCATGAATAAAAATATGTTAAAAAATGTTTAGTATACCTATATTGCATTTTATACATCTAAACCGCCTTCTAAAAAGGTATATATAGTAGTTTTATTGAAGCACTAATTGGCTAAAGTTAATGAGATTCTGGCGAAATATTTTTTGATGAGGGAAACTCAGATTTTCCAGAAGGGATGACCCGGGAGAACGATATATTTTATCCCCGTTACTCATACGAATTATTGTATGATACGGAAAATGAAACATGTAAAACTTACCGTCTTTCTTGTAGAAGACGACCTCAAGTTTCAGTTCGGATTTACTCTCGAGACTCTTTGATATCAATGCCTTGTCTTCCTCTGTGGTTTCTGTTCCGTACAGGAATTTGCAAGCGCAACCCTTTTGCATTATTTGCGCTCGCGGATATCCCGTCAGCTCGCAAAAGCCGTCCGAGCAATAGACGATCGGGTAGATCGTCGGGACTTGCGCATTTCCCAGGACAAAGTTGCTGTCTGTAAAAAGTTAAATTCTTTATGTTATACTTTACATTTTTATACATTTCAACAGTCACATTCCCTTTATTATATATATATGTTTATTAATAAACAGGATTAGGAAATAAAGGGGTGGTAAACATAATTTTTCGTCGAGTGATATAACTTCGCTAATAGAAGAGCATCGCTGTGTTCCTTCGTTAATGGATGTTATTAAAAAATGCATAATTGCGCAATTATATATAATTACACTTCGCTGATGTACTGAACGCAGATTATGGAAATAGATCCATTAGCCGGACGTATAAATAATGGTATGAAACATTGAAGCTTTTCCTTCTACATATCTGTAATGCATGTGTAATGCACTTCATGATAATTGAATCTATGACGATCTCTCTTCTGTACGCTGGTCTATAACCTTTAAGTCTGACTGCTAGCGGTCGAAATCAACTTGGAGTTATGATATTACGGATAACGCACAAAACGATCTACAGAACAGCACCAGTAATTGCCCGAGGCTTTGCTGTAAAAGGTCAGCGACGGCAACTCCGAACATGTTATATTTTTTCACTTTTTCAACGGTTCTTGACTGTATAGATCGAAGTAAGCTTTAACTCGCGGAGCAAAGAAATTAAAACGAATAGCCGGGGGCTCTCGTTATTGGAAGGGGCTACGTCAGCGCAGTTGCCAGGCGTTTGTATCCGACAGATGAGCGATGTTGTGGTCGGAACAAAAAGAATTAGCGCTTATTCGGTAAGGGTGGTTGCCAGCTAATGTTTATTGCTGTATCAGATAATGGAAAATGGGGATGATACGCGTTTTGTTGAATTGAAGAAAAATCAGCGAATTTCAAAATTATGAAATATATTACATCGCAAAGAGTGGCGAGAACCGGTTGCGAAGAGTCCGAAGCGGAGGTTTGATGAACGAGACTGGAACTTCGATGTTATATTAAACTCCTGTGGATCGAAAGTGCTGGTTTTGAAAGTAGAAATGGCGAAGACTTCTTAAAAACAAAAAAAAACGGCTCCCGAGAGTTTTGCTTCATCTCGATTCATTCTCATTAACTTCCAAGTTTGCGTCAGTTTTTCGCCGAGAAAGACCAAACGCAATTACAAAACTTCTAGGGCTTGATGACTAAGTTGCGTACTCTCCGTGCGGTTGAATCTTTAAATCCTTGTTCAATTTTCCTCGTTACGTTTGACGAGAACGAAAGAGTCCAGGAAGCTGCGAGGGAGACAAATAGAGGGCGGGAGAGACTACACCCGTTCTCTGTACAACATAAACTCTAATCCTGTCCATGAGAGCCCAGCGTTCACGAGTATTTTCATCGACGGCTAAAAGCGACGTAAACGTTACTTTAAAGCGAAGTGCAGAGCTTCTTTACACAGCTCCCTGACAAAGGCTAATGGATATACTGTTTCCACCCACTAACGTGTACGAAACGCTCTACTACCTCTTCATGGTCACCAAAATTTGCCTGTCAAGGCGTTCAAGCTTTCAGTAGCAAACCCTGCGATTTCCCTACTACAATACCGTATCCATCGAATAGATCAGCGTAACAGTAGCGTATTCATCTCAAGACTAAACTCAACGACGATTAAAAAAGGTGCAGGCTATTTGTCAGGAAATTAAAGCTGTAATTCGGAAAAGTTGTTCTATTGCTAAGCAATTTTGTCGTTGGAAAAATAACGAGCGAATCGAGGGTTGCCTCTGGCATCGAACGAGATAAGGCTGGCCGCGGGTAAAACTGAATGAAGAAATATATAACATCGATGAATCATAAACGGGTATGGATCATTGCGTCTTTGTGTTAAAATCTGTAGTCATCGATTGTCTTTAATGGCCGGAACACTTTCAAGGGCCGTCCTTGCGCCGTTTTCCGCTGACGAGAGCAGCACTTTTTTTTCTGCTATCGTCGCAGACTCGAACTTTGGAGGGGGGTTTTGCTTTCATGATCCGAATTATGCAAAACAATGGAAATTATAATGAAATATTGCCCAGTGAATTTTTTGGGGTGCTCCACTGATGAGATGCGTGGGAAGATCGACATCGTTTCCTTCATCGAAACTTTTAGACGCGATGGGGTTCTTCGGTGAGATAAAAAACACGCACTTGGGAAGCAATATTGGCTTCGGAAAATCATGAACGAATCGCTTTCTTCTGTTGAGAATAATATTACGGGTCGCTATGCAGGAGTACATACCGGTCTATTGTTCGATTACTATACGATTACTATTGAACGACGACGACGATTTGTATTCTTACTTCGAAGTATTGAACAGAAATGCATTCATTGTGCTCGACGCTCTATTGTTGTATTGGAACAGCAAAAATATATATTATTGACGATGATACTCGAACATTCAAAATTGATGATATACGATGGCGACGACACGCGCGGATTCCGTAGGATAATTAAGGAATTATAATCAACTCTATAATTTAACAGCATTTACACTGCTAAGTCTCATTATTCATAGTTGATACCCACACGCATCTCTCCGAGAAACCAGGAATCTTGATTGCGCGTGCTTTGACTCATCAGTCACAGGGAGAAATTCCAAAAGGCTCTAATTTCCTAACCGTTAAAACAAGATAACCCTGGAAAGCCCGAGGTGAATACGAGACGTGAGATAAATTTTGAGGTTTTCGTGTTGATGTAAATCTCGTATGACGGTAACCACTGGAGGCTATAGTTACAATTCCTTCCGGAAATGTTGATCATTGACCGCATGGTAATCGCTCAAAAGATCTTGGAACTTTTTATTCTTTTTAATCAATTTTATTTGAATACGACGGAATACGACGATTTTTCAATAGACATTTTGTTCAAGTTTCGTAAGGAATAAACTTTCAAGAATATTTCGCGACTGGGAACGATCAGTTTTTTTTCAGCTTTAACACGGCTTTCCATATCAAATAATGATTGTTGAAGAGAAAAAAAGACGTGGAATATTGATTTAAAAAAAGATGTCTCGGTTAATTAAAATGCCGGATTCCGTTAAAGAGTTTTCAGGTTCGTGAGGAAAACATAATCAATTGGCAAGTTTTATATTCAGAGAACTAAATTTTAATTTGAAAACTAATGTAACGTAAAAAATAAAGTGTCGGAGAATTTTCATTGTTTTAAATGTCTGCCACAGGCAAAAAACATGGTTTACATTACTAAGTTTATATACCGTAGAGCGAAGGCAGCCCGTCCTTTCGGGTTGCCAACTACGAAGAAGAAATTTCACCACCGGCTATTCGCCGACCCTTTTATTCTTTATTTTTCTCACTTTCTTTTGCGTCCTCTTTTTACTACAGCCCACACTTCTATCATCTTCATCGTCTATTTGGTCCCCATTTGCCCGACATTTTTTTTTCCCCGTATACTGCTGATGCTGCTTCTGCTGCACTGTGCCTCACGTCACCGCGAGGAATACAGGCATTCTCATTCCTATGAGAATTCCATTATCCGAGTTTGCATAAAAGAGACCTCGGCGTGTTTCACCCTTGTACGATGCGGCGAGTCGCTACGTTTCCGAACACATGCAGAGAGGGAGAGAAGAGAGAGGAAGTGAGAAACAAACTTTATCGATAAGGGGCGACGTATGAGGCGAGACTCTGTTCGGTTGCACGAATAGGTGTGTAAAAATTCGTTGAAACTGCTCTGTGGATATTCGCTTGCTAGCCAGAGGCTCTCTTTTCCCTCGTACTCCCGAATCTTGTGAAGCTGCCGTATATGTGACGAACAAAAAACATCGAGTGATAAAAGTTACAGCAGCTGGTAAAATTCCCGTAGTTTCTTATGCATGGAAGTTCGACTTAAATATTAAAATATTGCAAAACCGAGTAGAGATTGCGTCTGCATCGTAGTAAAAGCTCAATATCCATGTATTCATAGTTCTTCAGATTCGACTAAGCAATTTACGACTGAATACAAATTAAATTACCTCGCATGAGATATCAAGCGCGACCTCAGTTACGCAGATGTAAACCCGAAACCATCAAAATGACAATAAACTTTTTCGCCTTCAGGGCTTTCAAATAGAAATTGTCAATTATTTGTTCCTTTCGCGTTTCTTTTTTTAACGGAAACTTACTGATATCGGTGGGGCGATGTTGAGAGCAATGAGAGACAATTATGCTAATTTTGAAAGGCGATATTTATCCCCCTCAATTTATCCACGACATTGTCGCGGAGCTCGCTGAAGGACTTCGGAGGGTGTTCGTGTAAGTAGAACGACGTTTAACAAGCTGAGAAATAGGCAACACTTCGTATCCAACGAAAGTCGTAACGAACAACGACAATGACTCGAGTCATATTTTTTCAAGCGTGAAGGTACGGACGCGGAAGAAGTTGGCTAAAACAATTTTAGAGCATACGGAACCCGAGATCCGTCGGAGCGCGAACGACCTCGTTATATTCAGGCAAAATAATTAGGACCGTCGAGGAGATTCGTACGCAGAAAGTCGGTTTTACTTTTTTTTTTTTTTTTTTTAGGGCTCGCTTTCGGCAAGACAATGTCCTCCTACCCTCCAGGCATTTCTACTATTCTCCACCGACTCGGCGCAAAACGTATTATCAATTAAGTCGACGGGATTAACAACAGGGAAACTGGATGAAAAATCTCATTGTCAACAAATAAAAAAATATGAGGCTACAATTGTAAGCTCTTTCTTAAAGCGATTGTGACGTAATTTGCGTGGACGCCATTATGCAATAGATAGAAATTTCCTAATTATTGTTCTTCAAACACCATCGATTTGTATTGATATGAAGAACAGACGTGAAACTCGATGCTCGACGACGATATATGTATAATGCGTCTGATGAGAAAAGGATATAACCGCAGAACGTGGTCGTGCAGAGCAGAAGATCGATCGCCCGACCATCAGTCTGCTGACCACGTAATCCGTCCCGACATTTATTAACTGATTCCAATTACCGACGGGTAATTGGAAAAAAAAAACGATCAAAAAATTCCACCCGCCTCACGTAGCTGATAGCTTCCATCGATAGAGTTCACTTTCTCCGCTGCTTTCCTCCTATACCAATATTTTTCTATTTACCAAACGTTTGACAAAGACTCGTGTGTTTCACAGTAAAGTAGTCACTTCGGGTAGATACACAAACAGCCAACAATCTATTTTACCTCTTTCGTTGTTCGCTTGAACGGAGATTTGTAGTAGAATCCCACGCGCTGCCGCGTAGATTATGAAGGGTACGTGATATGTGTGATTGTGAAACCCGGTGCTCACGAGTCTCGGAAATATCTCGCGCTACTGTTGAGCTTCTCTCGTTACCGACTAAACACGTACCAGCGCTTAGCGTGTACACGTGTGAATCTTTTTTATCGCACGTATACACGAGAGACTATCGGAGATTTGAATAATTATGCGACCTTGGTAACTAATCACGTATCGCGGTTCGCAATAGCGGGTGGTGGCGCTTATTTGATTTCTGTCGTCGAGATTTTTCTTTAAAGCAAAGAATTCTCGCACGTACATTCTCCGGTGCTTCGCTGAGGCGCAAATCCAGGCCGTTGCTGGTGGAAAAAGAATCGATAAAGTCGCCCGGCTCCCCTTTATTTCATCTCCATTTCCGGTTCACCAATCTCCCGTGTAATTGAAAAATATTGTGGACATGTGTGCGCAGTACACATACTTATACTTTCCATCTCGGGGCCGGAAGACAAAGACTCAACACACATTCATTGTCATCTGCAAGGGGGAATTAGTGTACATACACATAACTTAGACCCTCGGGTCTCCGACCTTCGCTACTGAGTACACTTTTTTCAAAGCTCGCCGAGTTTCTTAAGGACTCACCAGTGGGTAGTACCGCAACGTGCGATCCCTTTATATTCGCTTCCGCAAATTCGTCAGCTTCCATCCGTAAGAAAAGGGTGTGTTAGAAGCCGAGCCTCTGAGGGCTCCATTAGGTGACGCTGTCGAGGATACGTGTGATCCATGAACGTATAGGGGAAAGTAGCCTACGCTTGGATTCACCTCGTCGGACTCTTTTTCTCGTGTACACGGGCCTTTTACAAATCTCCGGTCTCTGATGGGTGTTTACCGGCCCTCGAAGGTTCCGAGGGTCCACGATTATTGTATACCGTCAAAAAAACTGCACACCCAAGGAGTTCCGAAAGGGCCCTTGATGACTCGATTGGTTCGGTCAATGCGAAGCGATAATGGTTGGGATCGCCAAGGCTAAGGACCTTTGACCTTTGGAACATCGTCGTGACATAAAATCCTAAGACTGCGGTACTTGACCCACGTGCAGAGTTCAACATTCTTAAAACACCGTTTACGTTTACGTTACGTTTACGATCATAAATTACTGCACTGTCTGGAATATCTGAACAAGGCTGAGGCGTTACATAGGTGTACAATATTGACGGCAGTCTCTGAGGGTAGAATATGGTAAATCCCAAGTCATACGAGCACATCGAAGGATACATAGGATAATCTTGGGAAAATCTGAACCCTGTTGCATCTTATGTGTCGGGTGAAAGGTGTTTATCGGCTGAAAGGTTGGATCGACGTTGAATACGCGAAGCCACAAGCCTACAGCTTTCTCCGACATGAAATTGCATGAGTCGTATGTCTTGGATTTACCGCACGTTGTTGTAAACAAGGGTAGATTTTGTTGATACCCGCAACTTATCTAGAACTTGCAGAGGGCAATTCTACTGTGTTACAGTATACGAGACACGGGCACATATGGCGTTGAAGAGTCGGCAAAACGCTTTTAAGAAACATATAGCTTGTACGTGCTTTTTTTTCAACGGGAAGAAAGTCTTCCAACTCGTCGGACACGACCCTCTACGAAATTTCGACCCTGTTGCGTGTTTGTACAGTAGATATATCGCAACTACGGCGGTAGTGAACGAAACGAAGAGGCTGACGAGAGCTCGTTGTTAACCTTGAAACTCCGAAACATGTGTGAGCACCTCGAAACTTGGTGTGCAGGTGTGTTCGACACGCGACGATCGGTTTAACTAAGCCGATGCACGGTGAGCTTTTGCTAATTATAGATTAAATTTTCTCTGTACCGTGTAGCCGATAAATCGATAAATTGTTGCAATAACCTGAAGAGTGGGGGGGAGGGAAAGAGCGGGAAGGCGGGTGGGTGGCCGAACGTTTCATTAGTCAATTTGATTATCGCACGTGGCCTGGACTTTCCTCTGATTCCACAGATATCGACAAAGTTTTGTGTCATACTTCGGGACGTGGTTGGGATACAAAAAAAAGCTCCCGGGTACTTCGTTAATCTTTATAGCTCTTTCCCTTTCGTAACTGATAAATGAAAGTACGGAAGTAAGAGCATTTCTTTTCGGTCTGAGTGAAACGGTGAATTTCCTGTGGAGAAATATGGTTTTCTGTACGAGTAACTACGCGCCAACAAACTTACTTTCAAGCGCTTTCACATTTCCTTTTCGGAAGCTACTGGCGCTCATAAGTAGGTCATAGGGTGCCACCGTACTGACATGACAGAGTATCTTCGTTATCGCAAACACCTCGCCTTTGCTATGAATTGACTTTTTTTTAACATCGCTCAATTAATTTTTTTCGTCGTGCAGAATAAAAAATTCAGAATTTCCAGGTACTCTCGATCAACAGACATAATCAGTTTGTCGGGATGAGAGACAATTATTCTCCGTGGCAAAAAAAAGTTTTCCCATTGTTTGCTCGGACCACAGTGTTCGGTATTCGAATTTTTCTGACGATATCGAGAATACTGCCGGTATATTTCCTCAACTCTCGCGTGAGTGGCAATTTTAACGATCTGGTATCTATATCGTAGAATGGTCAAAGTTTGGCGGGTGAAGGAATTTTTCAATAGCAACACTGCGTCAATTTTTCGCGCATGGCTAACCCAGATAATGAGAAAACCGAACGGGAAACGTCCGTTTCTTGGCACGGATGAAGAGTGATTTGCTCAGTCCTGATATACACTCATGTTACGTTTTCTCGACGTCAACCGGCAGCGTCGAGATTCTTGAAAGAGATGAATTATTCAATAGTGTTTGCAGAGCTTGACCTATGTTGTGGAAACATTCAACTGGGTGTTATAGAGTTACAGCGCGTACAGGGTTTAGCATCTCGTCGACGTCGTTGCCCTGACATCCGGCAGTTTCTCGCGTGTTTGTGGAATTTCAAATATGTCTTGTTGAACTACGAGTGACTCGGAATGGGGGTATGTCACAAGACGTTTCAAGCATACATCGGATAAAAGAACATCCTTTGTAAAGATTGAAGATCGCCGGGTTATTCAAAATATTTTTTTTTCCGCATATCTTCGTCTTCGAGAAAGTCATTTTTTAATCCGGGCATTCGGCTCTCGATTTGTCTCGGGAAGGTTTCGATTCGCAACGATATCCTCGAATAGCATACTCAGCCGAGATCTCTCCGGTGGCTGAGTTTCACGAAAGCAGATATTACTACTCCACCGTTTGGAAAGGTAAGATGAGAAAAGAGGGAGGTCTCTCCGGGCAATCCAGAGGGACCCCGGTGGTTCGATATTCCTCTTCCTTCGACCTCGACGAAGGAATATTCGCCCGACCGAGTATCTCGCTTTTACTCGCTCGGTCTCTCCCCCCATATAATACATACTACTGCCAGCAGCTTCCACCTACGTGATATCGAAATATTAACCCCGAGACAATTCTCTGTCCCGGGTTTCCATTCTCAACGGAACATCCCCCTCGTTTTCGACCTACCAAACGCTTGGATTTATAGCTTTGCACGGATTCACCTAAAGTCAAGCTTTGTTTGTACTCCTTTACAACTTGCGTACTCCGCGAAATTGGAAGACATGAACAATTCTTGACCGCTGCGAATCTCTCTTTGATTATCCAGTTTTCTGCGGTGTATGTTTTGTTCTATCGCGTAAGTGATAATTGTGCGCAGGTTTTGCACGTTGGCATAAAAAAAAATTGTTGTTCTATCTGCCCGATAACGCGATAGAGATTTTGCAGTGGCTGACGAGCCTTTGCACTCATCAAATCTCCACTATTATTACATAGAAAATGTTTACGATCTTCCGACAATAGGGCAGTGTCTCTTTTGAGATGAGCAACGAATAGGAATCATCTGGAGTTTCTTCCGCTTTACGACCTCTTAAAGGACTATACTGATGTCGTTCAGACGCTCTACCGTCCCTCACGTCGTAGAACTTCCCTTCGGGTTTTCTCCAAACAATGAGGTGATTTAGTCCGGAGGCTCGATAAAACTTGTGCACGACGAAAAAAAACCCTCTATTTCTTCCCTCGACCAACCATTCACTGACCGGTTTATTTCGCTCGTTTTTCTTCTGCTTACTTTCATCCATTCATTCGTATATGTGAGATACTTATCCGGAATTCTTCGGTAGTTTGAACGTCTTCGCAGTATTATTGAGTGTTGCAGGTAATTTGAACGGAAAATGTCAGCAGACGAGTTTGATTGAGATAAACACTCCGGGGACAAGTGGAACGAGTCAATATCGGTCAGACAACTGTAATCGACAAAGTTTGCAGTACTTTCGCGATTTTCCGCGTGTACAATAAAAATGGGCGTACGGTACCGTGTGTGAAGTTCGTAAAGATATTTTCCGAGCAACATGTGGCTTTGATACGCTATAACAAAAATGATCGTTACATTGGTTCGTTTGAGAGGGAGCAAGCGGATAAAAAAGATCGAGTTTCGTGCGGTGTCGATTGACTGTGTAGATTTCTTTTCCATCAAGTAAATTTTTTATTCGATGAATGGGTAGTATAGAAAATCACATAGTGATGAACGGTTTCGTTCGATTCAGCAGGTCGTTATCGTTCGTTCAGTATAGCAAAGAAGAACACCGCCGGCAAGAGCACACCACTCGTCGTTGAGTCGGTCGATATCAGACCCACCTGCAATTTCCCTCGTTTTTCTGCCTCTCCCTCGACCCCCTCTCTCTCTCCTCTCTTGCTCTACGATTATAAAACGTTCGTATTCCATAGGTCGCTTCGTCGGGCTATTGAACACCGAGCGTAACTTTTAATTAGCGAGAGGTTGAATTGGCGCGAATGTAAAAGACAATGGGGCAATGTCGCGTAGTTCGCAAAAGGCTTTTCCATGCACGCGAAAGACAAACGTAGATGTAATAATATATTTCTTTTGAATATGGTATACTCACCGACGAAGCGAATAATAAAATGCGAGAATTACAAAAAAAAAAGAAACTTATTGTTAAATAATTTCTACTTCTTGCGTCAGTAGTACTGGACTCGAGATGTAGCATGAAAAATGCGAGGTTATTCGAGACTCATTTGAAATTTGATCGCTTCGTATTTCCATGGCAAATCAGAATTCGAAATACGAACGTACCGGATATCAAATTCGTTGAGAGGCTTTAGGCACTCTCTTGAGAGTGTAAAGCAACAATGTGTATTATAACTTTCCTCGGTGGTAGTTGAGAAAATATTTGTGATGTTGATAGTCGAAAATCTTTCATACATTCCATTAAAAATCGGAAATATTTCGGTCAATTAAAAATTCTTCAAGTTTTGCTGTCGTTGATTATCGTTAGCGATGTTCATTGGTTTGCCGGTAGCCATGTTGTACCGGAAAGACTACACAAATTAAAATATTCAACGGAATTACAAATCCATTTCTTCATGTCGTTACAGACTAATGAAAAAACACGTTAAATGTGTAAGCGGGATAATTCCATGATTTTTTTCCGTGAACCTCGAGATATGTAGTACATGCATTCGACTTACTCGCACCAACGTTCGTGCTGCGAATACGTTGAATAACGCGACGTTGAGTAACTCCTGCGTTGAGTGCCGCGGTTTCTACTGGTCCTGGAATTGTCGCAGGAAATTATGAATATACTTGAACATTTGTACGATTTTTGTTATTTTTCAAAATGTAATTATATCATTGCAAAAATGTTTTTCCTATAGTCGACGAAAATATGTATTTATTTTGTTCAGGTTAAGAACTTTTACAAATTTGCTAAATTGCTAACTTATTAGCCTAATATAATTTTCCATACAAACATTTACACAAAAAATAAACTATGTATTAATGTTTTTCCTATAGTCCTCACCGTTATTCTTCAGTTCTCCAACTGTGAAAAATCGTGACAATCGAGTGTCGAAGTTCGAGTTGTTCAACGAGATATATGTGATATCATTTACAGCAGACGTATGCCGATAGTTTAATATAAGCGTGAAACACCTGACTAAGCCGGACGCTCGCGGCCGTAACAATTCAAATAACTTCAAGCAGCAGAAGGGCAAAGTACAAGCATAGTGAGCGCATTGTTGTCAGTAATTATATAAATATGTTGCAAGAGCAAAATTCCCGTTCCGATTAATTTTTTAATCAAATGTCATGAAACAGTGAAATCCGAAAAAAAAAGAGATAAAAATTGAACATTCGATTACTCCGAAAAAAAAACGGTTAAACAGAATACTGATGTTGACATCCAAAGTGAACAGTAGAATGTATAATATTTGTAAATTATGTAAAATCAAATTTAAATTTATTTACTGAATGCTCTTGCGTGTTTACAATATTTGGATAACATTCTATCCGCAGGTATTTCACTGCCACGCTTACTTTCTGATTTCAGAATTAATAATCGGATGACGTGTGTACCAGTCAGATACGGTAAGCAATCAAGTACCATATACACAGAGTTACGGTATACATTGGGTGCGTTTATAGCGTGCGTTGTATGTCGATGTGAGCAGTGGCTCTGCTATTCATGCATTATTGTATCGATTCTGAAATTAATTTAGCGCGACATGCAGCCAACTTGCGTTTGGTGCGCAACCCACTTGCATATTTGCATTACGGCCGATAGTGTACACTCGACACTAATGCTTCTCAATAATATCTATCGGCTCGATTAATAGTTACTGTGTTAATATGCGGCCTCTAACCGCGTATCCAAACTTAACAGAGTTAGTAAAGACATTGCGAAGGACTCGGCGAGCGCAGTTCGCTACATACGAATATAGATGCGCATATGCGTTGGAAAAAAATATTAAAAAATTGTCTCACGATGAGACAATTTGTCACAAGTGCAAAATCCTGCAATACGCTACAGAAGTCCGTCAAAGAGATGAAGGAGGCATATAAAATTTACGCGCTCGAACGGTCAACCGTACTAAGCTCCGAGCAGTCGTTAAAACAGAGAGAATATTCCGGCATCTCTGACAAAAGGATCAGCAGCTTAGAGAATCCTTTCTCAATCTCTCTCCGCGATCTCTGCTTACACAATCGTGCGTGTGGTTTGCTCTCCCTCGGATATCCGACGAAAAGCCGTTCTTTTCTATCTTCTTCCTTCACTTTTCATCTTACAAAGCCGCCTCGACGCCTCATTCGCTTTTGCATTTTGTGCGAAGCGAAATACACTTTGAAGTAACCGGCGAACGTTGAAAAACAAACGGGATTGTTCGACTGTTGAGTTCCCTTCTTCGTCTGTGCAATACATCGCTTGGCGTTCCTTTTGTCTTTCGAAAAATATCACGTTCTATCGTTGACTCTTTTTATACAAGAAACGGGTCACGTGTTTTCCGGGATGATATAGAAAACCGCGTCACACGTTTCTTCGTCCGCGGGGGTGACGAAAAATCTTCAATATTTTATTATTCGTCGACCGACGTCGCGGATAGGATGAAAACGTGACGAAGAATCCGAGACAAGGTGAATTCTACCGGGAGTTTGCAAAGTTCGAATATACATATACGTACGAAGGATGTTAGCAATTTCGTTGGATGGAGCAGCCGCCATCCATGCAGAAATCTTTTGTACGTTTGAACTGATGTAAGACGACTATGTGAGGTCGTGCCATTTTCGTGGAAGGATCTTATGTATGAATACAAACACGGGCGGTGGCTATCGTTCCGTAGAATGGGCAACATGAAATTCATATTCTTGGAAAGTCAAACAAAGTCAGAGAAACAAATTTCTATTTGAAACGCTTCGCGATACTACGAACTTGAAGACTCTTCGACTCTGTGCCCATGAACTTAAGGCAAATTGACTGTAAAATTGCAGTCGAGTTCGTCTAAGTCTATTTCGAATAGCAAACAGACGAAGCACTATAATTTGATCATCGATTTGGGAAAAGGGTACTAAAGTAATTTAGGTAACTGATCGGACCATAGTGGAGCGTTTGTAAACGGCTCCTCACAAACCCTATCGCTGTTGTAGGGCTCGGCAATTGATAGTAACACTTTGAGAAGCGTACAAACCTCGGGCTGTCCATTGTTGTACTATCGTGTAAACGAGACAGGACGACCTTTATTTACTGTCACCAAGTTCTTGCGTGTATAAGCGTATCGGAACGTGTCAATAGTTTGACGCTATTCTGTCATTGAATTGTAACATCGAGGAATAATAGATAATCCATCCATCTTTCAAACCTAAAGCATCGTGGCTTTGGAAAAGCTCGCATCAGGTGCGCGTGAATCCACTTACAATACCGTTGGAGAGATGCTGCCTATCAGAGGACCGAAATCTCTTGACGGACTTTGGGCGATTATAACGATGTTATGGGGCGGATTGAAGCCATCCAATTTCGCTACAAGGTCTTTCACTATAGCCGCATGTAGCCGCGCCAAATGTAACTTGTTTCAAACTGTGCGTAAGGATATCGATTTTCTTGTTGGTCCGCCCCTCCGTTCTTTATGCCGGCATCGAATTCGGTTTTTCCCTTAGCCCTGTGGGCATCCAGTATTTCACCCTCTCCCTCGCTATTCCGTTCATCCCTTAACATTTTTTTTTCGCTTCTTCGCTCTATCAAATACTCCGCTGAGAACGACAGTGATACGAGTGATTTTCATTTTCGTATCTTTGGTGAACTTTGCTCCATATCGAATCTTCTTACAGAGAGCATCAGCAGAAAATTCGCAGCATGCGGATCCTCGACTGCCAGCAGTATTATTAAGCGTTTTCTTCAACATTCGAAATCTTACACAGCACAACCAACAACAGCGAGCGATCTTTTATACACCCGAACAAAAAAAATATATATATGTATATATATGTATGTATGAAAGATATCGCGTGCACGGTACTTCACTCACTGTCTTCTCCTCGATACATCGAATCCGCTTACTCAGCTCTTTTCTCCTGGCAGTTCATTCTCTACTCAAGAAAAGCGTTCGCATGTATAGAACTCCAATTATACCAACATTCGTAACATTTGTCTCTCGTTATTCACGTGCCGAAATTATTGGCCTCTACGAACGAAAAATAGATATTACGTGCGCTAGAAACGAAAAAAAAAAGATGAATACACTAACCAAACTCGTTCCGTCGATAAAAAAAAGGATTGATGAAATTCCACATTGAGTGGTACTCTTCCACTCTTCAAGTCTATTAATTCCATTTTATTTGCATCCTTTAATTGGACGAGCGAAATTCAGTAAAAAAAAAGATTGACGCTGTTCACGCACTACGATTCGAACGTGTGCAAATGTCCTCAGAATCTTAAACACACGGAAGATGCTTGACTGGTTCTGTACAGCCATACAAAATTTCGTCACCTCGACGGATCGACTATTCTGAGAAATGCCTTCGATAATGGCAATTATTGCAGGTTGGCATTGGCGAGTATCAAGCTTCACGTGCAAAGCGACACATGACACAAGCGACACATTGCTATTTACTATGCCTATATACATACAGATATATATACACACACAGCGGGTGGTGCTATGTACGTGTCGGCAGTCTATTCCCCGATTCTATTTCTGCTGAACCGTTTCCCACGAATTCTATTTATTCCACGGGGGATTGCACTTGAGCTCTGCCGGAATAGACTAGATGGTCGAGACTCTGTGCGGTTTCAGCGTTTCCGCGAGAGTTGCCTATCTATGAGTATCGGAAGCCCACACACAGAGAATAGTAGCAGGCAACAGTAGCGGATCGTTATACTTATATATCGAAGCCGAACCCGTTCTACGGGCCGTTTGGGTACGCTGACCTTCGACGACAACGTCTTCGACGAAGGCACACAAGGAGCCCATCCACCTCCTCCGTTATTCCCAAGAGTGAGAAGGCGCCCGGAGCTCGGGTGTTGAAGCTCCATTAAACTTGCATTTCCTACGCTCTACACAACGAGCTTTTCGAAGCTGAATTTTCGTTCCATACCTTTCTTGCCATAGACGTTTCTACACCCCCCGCCCTCCCGATAAATCCTCATAAATTCTTCGGCCCCTGTCGAATTTTTATCGATGTCGTTAAACTTTGCTACTTTTCACTCCTTAATCAAGAATTCAAAAGAACGCCACGGATATACGCCGCTACGGCGACAACGTATATGAAAAAAAATATAAATCGAAAATATGTCTATGACATATGCAATATATTTTCATCGAAAAATGATATATTGGGGAAATATTTTATAATATATTTATGCAAATATATGTCGACAAATGTATAATAAATTATGGGATATAAATATTAATTAGATAAAAATAAAGAATTTCGTACATTTTTTTATACATTTAATTCGGATGTTGAAGTTTACGCAGAAAAATAAACGCTGGAATACATTCGATTAATTCTTAACGAGATACAGTAATTTTTCTTTTAATCGGAACTGTCCACACATCGATATGGAAGAATTGCAAATTTGAAAAAAAAAAAAAACAACGTCATAGTTAACTTGCCGTCGTAACTATTGAATTTCATTGAAATCCAGACGGAGAGAATTTGAGACGCCGAATTCTCCCCACAATGAAAACATAGTAGGTGAACTTGTAAGGGGCAGATTGTCCGGGTTGCAGACTTGATAGGTATATAACAGAAACCATCGCAGTCAGGGCCTTCGTTGCGGTCCAGTCGACGGAATTCCAGCAACACGGTCAGGAACCATGTGCGGATGGACCGCGCCGATGAGAGTCGCGTGCTTTATCGATCGTCGCGTCAACCGGAAAAGAGCCCTGGAAATGGGGAGAGTCCGCGGCGTATAAACTCGGCGAGACGTCTCGAGCGGGCGAGCGTAGAAAGAGAGCGAGAAAGCACGCGCGCCCAGAGAGAAGAAAATAAATGGGCCGTGCCTTGGTACAACCGCTGTTGCCGCCGTCTCTCCACCACTCACCAAATCGCTCGCGTGGTCTCATCGCGTTGTCGAGTCAAGTTTTTTTTTTTTTCACTCCGTGTCATCCGCATGCTATCGCTTCAAAACCCCTTTTTCTTTACGGCTGCTTTTTTTTCTTCAACCCCTAACACCCTCGTCGCACACGTGAACTCTGAATTATTACGCGTATAAAAAGTTCATTCAAACTTCAACGCATTTCGTTCGTAAGTATTAAAATTGAAGAAAATTTAAATTCACTCGGATTTGAAATTTTGTTGATGGCAGTTTTCGTTATTTAAGATTAAATTTGGAGCTCCTGTTCCATAAAAATGTATGCAAACTGAACGTTAGCGCGTGCGCTCCTTATCGGCTGCTGTAACGGTATATCGTCCTTTCGGTGTTAAAGCTGTACCGAGGACAATAGTCGCCTACTTGAGAAGGAATTAATTGCTGTTAAAGCCAAGAAGTCAGCGGAAACTGAGTTCAAACAGTACTTGTAATCTGTACAGTGTCTCGTAGTGAACGGGTGAACTGAAGCAGTTGCAACTTGGAGTCAGAAACAGTAGATAGATGCGCAAATAGAACGGTGGGTACTTTGTTCGTTGGTTATATGTACGTTTTAACAAACGACCAACGAACCTTCCGCTCCAGTAGTTCGACTGCGCAGCAATTCGCAAGAGGGAAACTTCCGTTCATTTCTGTCCACTTCCGTTTCGCTCCTTTGCGTATATAGAATAAACGCGAGTAGATTACCTGTATTTTTATCGTCATACCGAAACAAAAGCCGACATAATACGGATGATATCTTGCACGGTGAAAATATTTCTCGTCAGTAGCAAAAGTTTTATATTTAGGATAAAATTATTTAGCTTGACGAACTTTCTTTTTATATCTCCGGGTGGCCTCGAAAGTTTATTCAAATTTTTGTAATGCTTCCTTTTTTCATCTTTGCGAGTCACGATGGCTTCGGAAAGTTAAATGTACTACCTGATCTCTCGAGTTCCCAGGAGAAATAACTGCCGGAGACACTCTCGGCAAGCTAACAGCGACGAGTTTTCCGGGCCTCGTACGCTGTGCGTGTATAGGGAGTGAAAAAAAAAGAGTACAACACATGTCGGAGTGATGCGGCTGCTTCAACTGGGTTTCCTTTCTATCTGCTGTGCGGTCCTCCCTATCTGCCGCTGTGTCTTCGTGCATTGTACTCTCTGTAACGAGGCCCAGTGCAAGGGAAGTAAAACAAAGCTACGAAGCTTACGAGTTTGTGGCAGTTGTGTATATCGTGGCCTGTAGGCGGAATCGCCACGTGTACGGCTCAGTTTCTCCTGTAACTATGTTCTACACATATAGCATAGTTAAACGAAGGTACGAGCTTTTGGTACGCCTGCATCCGCTTGCAGAGTGCAGCGATGCGCGTGAAATGAAAGAGTATCTATGAAGCCGTATTCGTACGCTGCCTCGTAGCATAGGGCTTTAGGTACTGTTGCCTCAAGTAGCAAACAGCCTCTTCGGTACTTTATCGTCAAAGAGATTCTAAACTAAGAACTCGATAGGAGCTCTAAATTACGGCGATCGTTATAAATCAAAGGGAAAGTTACAGTGAAAATTATAAATGATTGGCTGCATCTCAAAATAGAAGCTCCGAGAGGAATTCTATTCATCGGGACCGCAGGTACGTGCGTATTCATCGCATGCCTATGGTACAGCTGTTGCATATACGAATTAATTAGTAACCGCAACGCATTCGTCTATGGAACACTGCTGTACACTCGCGTACGATGCAATAAATCGAACATTCACGAGCCTTCACTGTAATTCTAATCAGTTCAATCACTCTGTAATTATACCTCTGACAATGAAGGGAAGCGTCGTGTATCGATTAAAAATGACATTTCGGGTCAATAGGTTGAGTCTCTGAATATTGATTACACGTTTCCGTGTGACATGACGTTGACGTCGGTATGGCATGTTTTCGAATATTGTTGCTCATGATGGATTCTTCTGTTACTACATATTTTGACGTCTTCTATATTGCTTCTTAAAATTAACAAATAATTAGCGTGATTTTTGTTATTCATTTACACTATTTTTCATGTATGTTGTTTATCAAAATTCGTGTAGCGTGTAAATAATCGGTAAAGCGCCAGCCACTGCCTTGTAGTTCATGGATCAAAGACGCCGCTTCAGGCTAAATCCCAGCTGACCTGATTTCCGTTGTGTTGCCGACCGATGAATGTGCGAATGGCACGAACTACTCTCGACGAATAAACCGCGTTTAGCACGGATGTACCATGGCGCAATGTATATTTAATCAAATTGATTTGGCCACCCGACTCCATTTCGATGCCGCAAAGTGACACTGGGAAATTAACTCAGCGGCAAAAAAATTTCATATATTGAATGAACTGAAGTATTATCAGAGCTTATCAGATATCCGGACTGTATAATCGAGTTGAATATTAGAGAGACGCAGTAGAGAAGATTTTAACGGTCGCCTCGGTATGCGAGGAACCTGATGTTCGTAACGAGTAGTTTACGATCAGCTGTAAAATTGCAAATCTCACGGCTCACCTTGCTGTATATACTCTTACAGTGTCTACTGTACGTGTTTCGATTATTGAAGAAGGTCTTTCGCCTTTACCGGTCCAATATCTCTACGGCGGAAACATTATGGTCCGTTATATTGGCCATCGGACCCGCAAACGAGGCAATAGCCTCTCTATCAGTTTCTCTTGCCCTCTAGTTGCTGCGAATATTAACCGTTTCATCGCGATCTGATTTACGATCTTGCAGGGCGCGTACGATCCGATATTGTGGCGATCTACCTACCACAGAGAAGCTTTGCTGTGTATCACATACGAAGCTCCTAAAAGGTTATAGTCTCGATTATCGACCCTCCGGATGTTTCGCGACACTATGGGAATTATCTGGTTCGTCGAGGTGTTAGCTGGAAATTCTTCGATAAGATAGAAACTATCATTACTCCGTGAATAACGAGGATCGAATTATACGATCTACTGAATTTTTCATGAAAGCTTTAGCTTGATACAATATTATTTCGTCGCTTCGCCCAGCCATATTATCGCAACGAGATTCGTCGTCTAACTGTAAGGACCCCGTTATGTATAAATATCAGTAGAATTTATTATCCGTACGTATTGATCATTACTTGGAACAGCAAAGCTTCAACACGGTAACATGATTAATGGCGACACCTTTCCGAGTATTCGCATCGAAAACGTTTCACCTATATTATCGCCCGCTCTCACGATGTATTAGTGCGATCGCCAAGAACTGTACTCAGCGTTTCTTTATCTGGTTGAATAGGGTCTCCTTTTTCAGGCTCTATCAATTTTCTCGCGTTCTTTTTGCGAGCTTTCCGTACACATACACCAGCATAGTCCTCGGTACTACCCGAAGCCCGTAGTTTCTCTTCCCTCGTCTCGTTTTTTCCTCTCTGGACCCTGAGCATTCACGTCGTTTTCAGAAGCTACGAATGATCCTACGCGCGTTAATACGGGTGCGTTGCGGAGGGGGCTTACGCCTCTGCACATGTCCTATGGATGAAGAAAGAAAAGCTAGGGAATGCGAGGAAAAAAATCCCTGTGCTCTTTCCCCCATCGTGATCTTTTGCCAGTTCTTCATTCTTTTTTTTTTATTTCCGGAAGAAGAAAAATCGAGTTTATTTATCCTCCCGTATCTGCGAATGTCTCGTGCAGAGTTTCGCCCATCGGGGCGAAACCGCCCTCATGCCGTTGTTGCCGTCTCGACTAATTTTTTCGAACCTCGGAACAGTAGGTTGAAATTATGAGAATTCACTTTTTCAACTACGTATTCTTGCCAACTTTACAGTACTTCTAGTAGCACTTATATGCAGCTCAGGGAATTCACGACGTTCGGTGAGGTTGATTACCGCACTTGATTCGCGAGTCTGCGGGTAATGAGCCATTGGGAAAGAAGTAAAGGAAGTGACAAAAAAACATTAACTCCGTTCCGATGTCCCGAAAGAAAAAATTAATTCATTCCGCTCCGTCAAGCAAGTAGGTTATCGGTTCGTGTAGTCCCGTTGAAAAAGAAATTATCGAGTTGTCGAGATCGGCCGATCGAGAGAAATAAATGCCTCAACGGGGTACTTCGATATCGACGATATTCACCCACGCGAATTACTTTGATCCTTCTATACAATGGAAATAAATAACAACAAGACATCGGAGCCCGGAAAAGAAACGCCAGACCCAGTAGTGACAATTCCAATCGACGATACGCCTCAAGGTTTGCCGTACAAAACTTCTTACACGCTATACTCAAATCTCGACGTAGTGAGTAAAGGAAAAATCATTTGACATCGATAAAGCCAAAGACGAAAAAAAGGGGGCGAGAGAAAAAAAAGAATTGAGAAAGAACGAAGACGATTGTCGCCTCGTTTGCTCCACTAAACAGAAGGGATGTGAGAAAATGTTGCCCGAGGTGTCGCGGGACAGTGCACACCGGTTGGAACTGTAGTGGAGATAGTCAACACCAGGATCGGAGACAAACGAGTGTTTGAACAGTCGTCGTCAACTATCCCTTACCCCAGTTGGCACTCTGCCAACTGTCTGTCTTCGGGATGGCTAAAAATACATGTGTAATTCGCGCGATAGAGGGAGAATAGTACCGCTGTACACCCGAGGCGGTTCTTTTGTCGTGTTTCGGATCGGAATTGGCGAAAAATTGTCGATGTTCCATCGTTTCTGTTGAGAACCAAAGCTCAGCGCTTAGATCACCTCGAAGGAGCTTCGAGCGTTTGCAACCCCATAGTCGCTCCATTGACATTACGAAGCATCTGGTGCTTTGCGATAGTATTAGAGAACAGTATTTACCGCGTTTCATGTCCCCATGGAATGTCTTATACACGTGCGATAACCCCCCCCCCCCCCTCCCGTCCCTCCCCCCGCGATGTGTCCTGTCCTGATTGACGATCCGAGGGGATTCCGTATGGTTTGCTCTCGTATTTCTCGGGTCTCCGTTTCTCGTTCAGCCACCACCGGCTGCGGTGTGTTTCACGCGACTCGTAGCGTTGAGACACGACCAATCCCCATCATTGCGCCCGCGCCTTCCAATTAACTGCTGACTGAGTTCTCTCCGGGTTAAATCGATCGTCCCGAGACCGAGACGGGCGGTACGACTTGTAACACCTGCGAGACGCCTCGTTAACTTTCCCTTCTCCGCTTTAGCCAGTACTCACTGCCGACGAGCCAAGTACTACTGCCATTTACTAACCCCCACGGGGATATCGGTGTGAGGGCACTGTTAACTACGATGATTCCACGGCTTCGTTAACGGCCGCGATGTAACACGCCGCAATAACGTATCGCAAATTATATGTGAAGCGAAAACTAGTATTGCGTATCATGCTGGTAGTGAGTTTGAATATTCGAAATTGCAGAGTTTCCGGATATTGCGAGTCATCCAGTAGCTCGACGCGGTTTTGACCGATCATTACGCGCATTCTTAATTACCCATTTTTCAGACGTAACACGCAAATAGCACGGATGCATTTCAACACTGCTAAATGGTTATTGAATCATCTCGTACTGTGCTCCGTTTTCGAATGACTAGTCAAAGAAGTGCATTCTTAGAAATTCCATACGTGACATGAAATGGAAGAAAAATAAAGATGGAAAGAATGCCAACTGCTCATCCGCTGCGACGCTGGTTGAAGTGGCGGAAAATAGGGGACGCATTCCTGTCGACCCTCGTCCCGGCAAGCATGTTCGCAATATATAGACGCATAGACGTCCAGCAGGTTTTTCTCGGATCGCAAGAGGAGAAGAGAACGCAAGACCAGTATGGGACGAAGATCGACGCGGTTGACGCTGATGCAGGCATGTCACCGTTCACGTGTGCGATGGTCTTTCGTCTCTCTTATTGGATTCACTCTTCCGCGAAATTTGTTGGTATACTATTTCCGGTAAAACGAGACTGGCGGCGATGGTGTATAACACGGTCAGTGAGACACGGGAAACGGAAAGCTTAAGGTACACAGAACAATTGCCGCAAGTATTTCCGATACGTTGTCGTGGTTGTCGTTTTCACATCCCAATGTGAAAACGTTAAATCGACAGGCGAATCCTTGAGTCACGAATTGGTTCGTCGAGCACAAAAGTACCAAATTGTATATAGATACCGAGCCGATGGTGGATTTAGGTGATACATTTCATGGTAGGATTCAGCTTTCAATTCCTACATAGAGGGAAAACAAGAAATTGCATTTCATTCGTTGTAAATCCTCGTCAACATGTATGTCGAGGATACATCGAAAATCGAATAAAACTAAAAGAGAAGAATAGAAAGCGAGGGCCATAGAACACGAATTCTTGGAAGAAGGATAAAAAAAACCGAATGACTAGAAGTAAAACAGTGATACTTATATCAACAGCTGAAAGCTAAAGATGATCATTTTCTCTTCTTTGGCAAACGACCCATGTATCCTCGTTAAACTACAATGTGTATTCTTTTCTTTTCTCCCAACGGTATTGCGTAACTATACCTCACATTACGACAACTAACAACATCTGTGCACTTAATCGGATTATCGAGCCTTCGCCATGTATCGATGAGAGAATATAATAGGATTGAGGACATAGGAAGAGAGAGAGGCCCATGAAAGTCCAAGCCAGACGCTGATCACACATTTATTCCGACCCATGCCATCGTTGCCAGCATCTTGCCGTACCGTATATCGTGTGTCTATACTTCTTTCCAACAGCTTATTAAGTAAGTTTAAGAGGATGTTACAGTTGTCGTTTGACTTATAACGTTAATAATCTTTCGATTATTTTATCCGATATCGAGACGGCAAAACTTTCCTACCACTCAACGATGGTTTATCAATGTTTTGAAGGTAATAACGCGGACAAATATTATTCCGAACGATTCCATTGGCTCGTAATCGCATATCGACGCGACATTTTTTCCTAAATATATGAGTCACTCAGTGGCAAAGAGATTACGAATATCCGACACGGCCACCTGCAACCCCAACAAGTGGCATCGCAATATGATTTACTTATTACAATTTGGAGACTCTTCTGATTCGCCGATAACATTTCCTCGGTCAATCGTTCAGTAACACCTGATGTAAGCATCAAAGATCGCTTATTTTACGAATGCACATATATACTTTTATACAAAGATTCGACTTTCTTAATTAAAAGAAATCGAGTGGTAAACTTCAAGGACTTTGTTTTTCTCTCGCCTCTACTTTACTCAGAACATGGACATTTTTTCGTTCGAGAGAGACTGAGAAGCTCTCGGATTTGTTCGAAATCGTTCAACAAATTGATTAAAATCGTAATTCGTTATGCTCAATGGGTCGACGTGAAAGAAGATCAGCGATTTTAGCGACAATGTTGGTGAAGCTGGATATTGGAACTTCTCTGGACCATTAATATCGGAAACCTTATCCCATTCGCCTTCGCTAGTTGGAGACAAATCGAAATCTTTCAAAGATCATTTGTGCGGAGTGTTCCGGATAAGAAGCTCGACGGTCGGAAGATTAAATTCTCTTCGGTCGTCCCCACTGAAGAAGCTGTTGAATCCAGATAAATACCGAGTACTGGTACTCGTGGAATTCAAGACAGACGAAAAGATAGATAGGTAAAGTCGCGAAAGGTTCGTAACTTACACCTCCGAGTAACGGAGGTCCTTGAGGGATACAGGAAAGTGGAGATGGGTGCTACTGTAAAAGTTCGTGAACCTTTCCCATGATACAACTGTACAGATTCTCGGCTGTAGTACTCGTAAACAAATAGATGGATAGTCCGAAGAGGGCACGAACGTGAGTGCGAAACGAACAACCCGTATATAGCGAGAGAGTTAGAGAATGTCCGCTATTACTGCAAAGCACCGTTGCCGTATATAGTGGACATAGAATGAGAACTAAGAGTAACTTCTCTATTGCAGTATGAACATCTCTTCGTGCAGTTGTACCGTCGAGAATACTCGGTATAGCATAGATAGATGCGGACCAACGTTTCGCCAATGTTTCTCAACTTTACGAAGCTTTTTCTTTTATCTCAACAGAACAAATTATCTCTCAAGAGAGAAATTTAATAAGATCAGGATACAGATCTTTTATCGATACTTTTTTGCCTTTTCGAAAAAAAATTATCATTCCGGCAGGTGTCTCACGAGTCATTAGTCATCGGCGAGACAGCCTCGCGAAGCGATCCCGCAGTTGTTTTTGACGGATAAAAGGGAGCAAGAAACGCCCTACAATACTTGCCCATCAAGATAGAGAGATCTCGTGTAATTTCTTCATTAATCTCGGGGTTCCATTATATACGTAACTTCTCTGTCGCAGCCTCCCTGACTACTTACTCGTTGCTACACGACCGCGGTTGACTCTGCTACCCTATCGTTCGTCAACCGCCTACGTCTCATGTACACATTCACAAACGCACCCTACATACCATACATTCACTCCCACAAGGCTCCTTACCGAGGCAATATACATACATATAATATAACATACCGAAACTTCGCTCTCACTATACGTCTCTAGAGAAGACCTCGTGGCTCCGCGTTATTTAGTTATTTACATGAAACAAAGCGTTGAGTGTAGTTGCGGGCTTAGATGGCAGAATTTCCGTCCCCTTTCACTACCGAGTGCGACACTGCTACCCTCTAACCTTCATAGAGATTCAAGGCACGTGCGACTGTGGGTTACGGGTTTCATGCGTGAAAATGACACCCTTCTTCCAGCCTTCGATGCTCAAAAATTCTAAGACAAACAGCCTTTCCATCGGATCACACCTGAATGCCTCTTCTCGCAGTTCCTCTAAGGCGCTGCGTCGTCGTCTCTCATCCGGCGGATACGCATCTGCATGCAAGTGCTCCAGTATATTTTATACACCTACAAAGTCCCCAACACTGTAATCTTCCCTTTTGTAAAGTATTCACATCGGGTTCGCTATTCTTTTTCAACCATAATATAAGAAGAGAAAAGTTTCGAGAGCATTCTTTTCCAAGATAAATGAGAAGAGTTACGTTTTTTTTTCCTGAACGTTTGTGGATGAGATTTACGATGGGGGTAGCGTGAAAAAAAATGAAGCTTCTCATTATACTTAACGACTCGTTGTCGTAATGAAAGTGAATCGCGTTTCGCTTGTTTGTTGGGTCCGTCTTTCGGTCCTCCCACGTCTTTGATCGTTCAGACGATCGAAGAGAAGGAGTGAAGACGCGGTTTTCGAAGTTTCCGGTCACGCGGCGTATTACGCCCGTCGGGCACACTGCGAGACACTAGTTAGGAGATTACGTTCCACTGATGTAGTGTACAAGTTGAGGATTACGCGCCCAACGTGACAGTATCCAGACGGCGGATACAGCAGCAGCCTATCGTTGGACGCGGATAGAGCGTTTGTCAATAAGGATCATCGTTACTCATGTCGAAGGGACACGATCGAATTTCTTGAACATACAGTCTCTAAGTAGTGCAAATAACTTAGCCACGCTTCATATTTCAATTTCAGAAGCTATCGCGGCATAGCGGAAAAACAAACCTAATAAAAGTTCATATAATCATATAAATAATTTATGACCTCATATAATTCATAATTATATACATCTTACATCTCATATAATCGCAAATAATATATTAATATTGATATAAACAAAATTTTATAAATAATCGTATATAAAATCAACATGGAAAAGAAGAGAGTATAAGATACATAGGTAACTATTGAGAGGTTTTACTGTACTGTCTAATGGTCTCCAAGGTAAAAGTTTGCAATATTGCGTCATGATACTCCTGTTACATTGTCTACTGTCTGGAACCCATTCGCCTAATTGTTCTAATGCCAGAAGGGCATATCTTCGATGCTAATGCACAGTCGAGACGTCCTTGTGGTGTTCAGACATTTATATATGCGCGGGTGAGCAAAGCTATTCGTATATGACATATGCACGTTGTCACATCCTCCAACATGAGACAACGCGGAACTCACGTGTCTAAGCAGCAACAAGACTCAGGTGGCCTAATTGTAAGGAAACTCTGAGGGCGAATCGCGACCGTGGACAGTATTCGAACGACGCTAATTGAGACATTAGGCCGTTATAAGTGACAAGATGAATTATATCGGTAGAAACATTTAATAACGAATAGCTAATGTAACTTGCAACGAAGTGGGTCAGCTTCCTACTTTTCATACGAAGGTATATAACATTTTTATCGAGCAAAGTTTTGAATGACTTATGAGGTGTTTTCGCAGCGATCGCAGCGCCTCGTGTAGAAATCTCCGCTGAAAATCAGCTCCGCATTAAGATAAAAAAATCTGTCGAGTTTATTAATCGTCCTGATTTCTGGTCATGAATATTATTAAATTATTAGGGGAAATGAAATTTTCTATATATGATGTTGACATATATTTTTATGAGTACAGTTCAAGCTCCGTATTCTTAACTTCTCTTAACTTAAATGCTCTCTTATTGTAACTCGTTACCATGGCAACGATTTCTCCTAACTGTATTTCCCGTGAGTGCCTTCTTACCACTCCAAGCCGTATCTACGGACAAGTATACCCCTCATTACCCCTATTCGCAGCAACTGACCGGCAGTACAGACGATAGGGGAAATGGAGAAACGGGAGCGTGTCCGGTCCCCTCGAGATAAAAATACGGAGCTGGTACTATACTAGAATACGTGTTTTTTTTTGTACTTACGGGTTCCATCGAAACGAGTTGCGATTGTATCGAGGAAAGTATTTTGGGGGGCGAGGAGGCCCTTCCTGGCTCCCATTGGGGCCGCCCCGCCGAGCCTTACGGCGCCCGGTTCTGAAACAACGATTTCAACAATTAATAACAGACATCAGCAAAACATATATGATGATTAACAGAACTACTCTCGTCTTGAAAAACCCACAATTCACTTGTGTTTCGAATGTCAAGCAGTGACTCTAAAAAAATCGATAATAATCCGCGAGCGAATGTAAGACACGATGGCTATGAATAATGGCCTCTGCGGTATCTCGACTCGGTACGCGTGAGTTGCCACCGACGAGGGTGATAGCAGGAAGCGTCGATAAGGGTGAGCATCCTTCCAGTCTATCGCGCCCTCGTATATACGCATTTTATATTTATAAAAAAATGAAAAAAATCTCTTTCCCTATCACATTTTGTCGCGACCCTTATATACTTGAACCATCGAGATCGCACGTGACTATCACGGAGAAACAAGACTCTGAAAGGTAATTATTTATTTTACCATTAGCTGTTTAATTATAATTAAACTTCCCGTTTATCATCTTTCGTTGAGGGAGGATATTTTGCAATTCGCGGTATTGAAAGATGTGGAAATTCTTCAAATATCGTAACATCTACTGTACACTTGCTCGGTTCACACTATAATTGTCTATAAACTTTCATGATCCATGGCGCGTTCTCTATTTACTCCTACCATACGATTTTTTTTTCGTGGCTATTGCTCGACATTGCATGGCCGCAAGCTATTGAGTTAAACCTCCATACCGTGTATCGTTAATACCTTGCAGCTCCCCGTGTGTTTTTTATCGACACAAGAGGATTACTTATCGAAGATATCTTCGATACATTTTTTTCCTCGTCGATATCCGATAAAAAAATATCGTTATTCTCGCCGTTACGAAGGTTAATGAAAATGACGATAATGCACACGCACTCGTTGTCTTCGATTCGATTCAATGGAAATGTGATTTCTATAATGCATAAAAATCATTATTTTTTTCATCATTCGAATATTATCCGAGAAACTAAGTCATTTTTTGCATACGCTGAAAAGTTTTCGCAATTTTTCATTGACGCAATCGAAAAACATTTTACCCAACGAATGATTAATTGCAAGTGAGTCGAACAGAGGATTGTACTGGTGCTACGAGAGAAAGCGAGACGACAAGTTATTACGAGTGATTGAGGCTGCGGCTTAGTTTCCACGTAGCAGATGTGTTTCTTTTACGCTTAAAGAAGATTTCTCTTAGTTAAATGACATTAGCCGCGTAACTTATTGCAGACAAAAAACTTTATTCTTCATCTGCATAGCGTAATACAGTAATACGATGTACGAAAATACAGTGATAGAGATGAGAGCTAAAAAATAATGAAAAATCAGATGATATTGCTGAAAGTCGCAAAACCGCGAGATACTTATGAAACAAAACGACACGTTGGGCTTTGGAAGCAGTTGAAATTTTAAGCATGTTGAATAACTATACTGCGCGATACATTGTATACCAGACAGCGCGTTAAAACGAAACGAGAAAAGACGGGTTTTTTCGTCATTGGAAAAAATTAAGGTTAATGCACGAACGAGATAAACTTTTACAGCGTTCGCACGTTGTCCTTTTCGTGTATGTTATACGTCCCTTCCAACGTTCCATCGCTCGAAACGGCTTTGCGCTTAGCGAAGAACACGTGGCAAAAGTCTGAATCACGTTCGTCTGCCGTGAGACGTGACGGTGAGGAAAAAAAAGTGCCAAGCTACACAGCTCTCGCACAAATGAATACACGAGGTAATCCGCCGAGAAATAATTGGCAAATTGTCCGAATAAGGGTAAAAGGGGTTCATCCGTAAATGAGCACGCAGTATAACCCCTGCAAAATTCTACCGAACCTTTTCTTTCGTCCTTCTTTTCGCTCATGATCTTCGTGTGAGAAAAAATTTCGCTAACCAACTGACGTAATAAGAAAAATCGGTGTTAGACCCTTCGAATAGAGTCAAATAAATTGCCGGACGATAGAGCGCGAAATAAAAACCTCTATAAATGAGCGTCTTGCTGAGATATGTATATAACTGTACAGCATCGTCATCACGAGTGAATTATGAATTTACCTGATTCAATTGCGGGCGATATTACGCTCGTCGCTCAGATACGCGATGAACTTTTGACGAAACGTCGTTAGTGTTAGTCTGCGCCCGCTGAGCAAAAGGGATTTAAAAAGGACGCGAAAAAAAAATTGTTAGGGCGAACTGGTGGTAAATGGCGTAGGTAGAGAATATACGCGTATTACATGGATACATAAAGGTAACACGCCATTGCCTATCCATACTGAGGAAAAAAAATTCCCATAAAAAAGCTACGTGACCTTTGAACCTCAAAAATGTTAATTTCGTTTAAACTTCAGATTGCCATGAAAAAAAAACTTTTTTTTTCTACCTCACCATATTCCTTAACTCATTAACATTTCAGAGAAGAAATGTAAAAATCATCTGTCCGAAGTACCTTCGCGCTGTAAATTCGTTGACGTTGCGGCGCAAAACTCGTGAATGAAGATCTCGCGGGACTCGAGTTTCAAATTACGTCAAATGAATGGCGTTAACTCCGCGAATGATAATTGGAAAAGGACGCGAAAATAATCGACGTTCAGTCACACGGCAAACTCGGTTATACCTCGCTTACCTCTGTTCTGTGATATAAATTAACGGGCGAATTGAGAGATCTCCGTAGTATACCGCTGTTGGCTTGTCGTAGACGCGAGGTTTGGCGAGACAAGGGAACAGCAGAAGCGGGAACGGGTTCGGGTCGAAACTAATCAAACCCGACTGTGACAGCGCTCACCTGAATTATTATACAATTAACGTCCGAAATCGCATTAGTCTCGCAATGGACCAAAACCACCGAATTCTCTAGATGAGCAGCAGAACGACATAGTATAACGTAAAACGCCAACCGCCGTTTCATAAAATCGAGAAATTTAACTGAGGCCTTTGACCGTTGTACTATTTTCATTCTATTCCTGAGAGACCATAGGTATAACTTTCTGCGGTGTCAGACAGAGAAACATTCGAGAAATATCTTGTTAACTGGCCAACATTTGCGTGACTCAAATTCCTCGAGTGGAGGAGCTATTTATCTGGATGCTGTCAAAATAAATGTACTTGAAAGAGGAGGAGCCGCGAATTTGCTTGAAACTGTAAAGAAATCCGGGACAAGGTGAACGTTGACAACGTGTCAACTTTACCATGAGATTTTATAAATAGCTAATAAGTGTTTGCGGTCGGTCAGTGGTTTGCGACACGTAACTCCCACATAGGTGTACGAGTGTTATATCCGGTCGAGTAACGTTAATTCATTGAATAAATGTTGCCTCAGGAGACTCAATCCTCTTAATCGTTTCGGAAATGGAGAAAAGCCTCACGAGAACACTAATGTATATATATGTAGTTATTCGCGGGTAGGAGGGGGGAGGGGGCGGATATATAGCTTTCTCTTGCTGCGAGATATAAGGATAAAGGACTCGAGGGATCTTCTATTAAGGGGGCGCTATTGCTTGATCAGAGTTTGCTAAAGTTATTCCTATCACGTGACTTTTGGGAATCAACCTTGTGTCTTCGCCTTATCCTCGCCTCTACTCGGCATCTCAAATTCGAAAAGTTCGACTAACTCTAACCGTCAACGAAAGTTTTGCGACAAACTTTCCTCACGATATATGTAGTGCGCGGTGAATATAACGTTCGCGTACCCAACTCTATACATAACCACCTCGAGACGCAACTTTACGCGCGGCTGATGCTCTCCTCGCATATCTCGCCGCATTTCTGAATTCCACTTACACGCAATATCAAAATTGCTCTCGGTTATACCTGTATAAAGGACATGTGGTTTATTACTCTCGCGGATCGAGTTTCCATTTTTCCACGTTGTTATTCATCTCAGGCAAATGAAAATTTTTTATACGCGGGATACGTAAAACCGTTCCATTGTGTTGCTCAGCGACAGGGTGGGGGTCGATAAATTTTATTTACTCAAGACGAATCGTGTTATCTAAGAAAAATTGGACAGCACGATCGCGGCTGCCGTTGCGATAAGTAAGAATTATCATATACGCTTTTTTCGTCGTCTTTTTTTTTGCATTTTCAAGATGAATATGAGTTATAATTTGATGCCCGTCGTTTGCGGAAAGAAGCGGTTCGGAGGGAAATTTGTGTTTATAAATTGCTGGAATATAAATGCGATAAATGAAGCTTTATAATAAGAACGAAGAGCATTTGCAATGAGGCAGGTCGGCGATGATTGCGCAATTTTAAAATATCTCGAGAGTCACGCTTGTAAAATCTCGTTGCTCTGGCAAACTGCAGCTTCTGCGAGTGATGAGATGAGCCCTCGTCGTCAACCCCTCGCGGCAAATGAGTATTTGCACTTTTCTCTAATTCACCAATTTCATCCCCAATTTCGTTCGTAAATTGCGACGACCTTATCGTTGCGATAAAACGATGCTTATATGATGTCGTATATCCTAAACGCAAGACTGGATATTACAATTAATATGAACACGACGCGGTTGAACACCAAACGATAAAGTTTAACTTTTGCGTCAAATTTGTTTATTGAGTTTTGCGGTTTGTCGTGCGAGCGGCATACATGTGATACGCAAAATTTTGCCTTTTCTTCGTAACCCGCGAGTTACCCGCCACGCGCGTTATAATTACAAAATCTCGTATAACGCAATTATTGCATTATCTCTTGGCTGACCTGCGGCCGCTCGCCACAAGTTACCGACGATACATTATATCAACATAATTAAAAAAATATCTCGTCTAATATCACGAGAGGTCGATAATAAAATTTGGAACAAACTCATCGATCCCATTAGTAGTTTATATGCCACAAATTAATTTTCGATCCACCGCTACAAATTTGTCGGATATCAAGAGCCACATTAATATCTTGATGGACGATAATTAACCAAATTCGTCGATCCCACCTCAGCTCTCATCCCGGAAATTGATATGAAAATAGCTTTTACGACCGTTATTGGTTATCGTTGAACTTGTTAAATATCTCTCGGGCCATCGATAAGAAAAATTTATCGATGCTACCAGCTATCTCATGCCGCGAATTTTATTATAAAAAAGAAAAAAATGTTGTCGACAAACCTTACGGAATAAGCAAGCAATTCAGTGCTCGAACATTCTCGCGATGTTGCACGATCCTGCGAAATTCATTATAGATCCCAGATCCACGGTTTTTCTTTTTATTTTAAAGTTTTTGTTCTTTCCTGTTTCCGATAACTGAAATAATATGTTAAAAGCACTCTTCACCCTCGTCACGTGCACGAAAAAAAAAACTTGATAAAGATCGTTATGCGACAGTAAGAATTAAAAATAGAGTTGAACACCGACGATTGTGATTGTTTAGGGTTACGATTGATATCGCCCGATCGACGGGATCGAGAGAAAGCACACACGCGTACCGTACGATGGCATTCGCGTAACTAACGAAACCGAGGGGAGAGATTGTCTATCCTGATGGCCCGGGCTCCTGGTGGCGGACTTGCGCCCCGCGAGCCAAGCGCAACATGTGGTAAACCGTTCACGGTACGACACGGTTCATATATATATACACTCTCACAGTCTAGCACCAGCATGGCATCTATGCTATCGAGAACACCGCGAGGCGAAGAGTAAACCAGCGGCGAGTAGTACGTACCACGTACACTTTTGCCACCCGTTTTTCTTAGCGATCGTGACACGCGCACAACTGAGCCAATAGTAGTAGTAACACAACCGAAGAGCTTTTCCATAGCGTATAGTATACGGTAGACGCGTGCGCTCGTGCACGCAACAGGGGGGTTACGGTGCTTACAAAGATCCATATATCTCAACGTCGAAACCTCTTGCACCCACTCGCGCCTTATGCTATTTTTGTAACACGCAGGGGTCGAGGGGTTGGTAAATGTAAAAAAATCAGAAAGTGAAAGCTTGGGATACGAACGATTTTGGTACGAAGTATACGGACGTAGCACTGACTGATAGTGTGCGTGGTATCGAAGGGTAGTTTCTGCAGGGTGTCTGACCCTCGCTCCTGTAGTTACTGACGAGAAAACGAGGGCTCCTTCCAGAAATCTCGACTTTATGTGTTGATTTACTGTAGACGATCGGCCGCGCGATGTCCCAATGATGACGTTATCGCGTGATACGGAAAATCGAACGTCGCACGTGTACGATAGCGACGCAATTTCGAGATGATCTCGATAATTTAGCTGTTTTTTCATGAATTTTGAAATAAAAATCGTTAATTTTTTTTTCTCAATTACACAAAAAAAAAAGATATTCATTTATGCCAAATGCGTTCGAGGATCAACGACTCGAACACGAAGCGTGCGCTATTTTTCGCGAGCTCGCATCATCGACAAGTTTGAAATGCTGCAGCTTCGCTTGCAGACTCGCAACAATCACTCATCGTCCGTGATTTTCTTGTGTAAATAGTATGCAACATTAGGCATACTGGTTGTCGAAATAACTCGAGGCATCAACGCCTGTGGCTCGTCACGCAGTATCCGCACAGTTCATGCCGCTGTCCGTCAAGCATCGAAACGCGACACGATTTCGCAGAAAGTTATATTGCTGTATGTACGACCGATTCGCGATGCTCGGAATACAGCAAAATGTTCGTTAGCGTAGCTATCAATTCGACAAAATAATCTATCCGTTACGCCTAAGTACTGACGGTTATCGTTCATCTATGATTACGTGTTTATGGTAAACCACTGGTTCTCTCCAGTTTGACCGATGCACTACGCCGCCCGGAATTACTATACGTAAGGCTGACCAACCATCAGCCTCTGCCTATAGCTACCGAGCAAAGCGAGCGGAACTATCCCACGAGAGTGCCTCTGCGACGTATTTACCTCGTGCGTGGGCTGCGACTCTCGCTGCTGCCTCGCTACATCAACGAGAAAAACGTTCCGTTCGCCACTGGCCATATCTACCCTATAGCCTCGCTGTCGCGATATTCCGGCGACGAGAAAATTTACGCACTCCACTGCGAGAGCGGCACACGCGAACCGAACACTTGGAAAATACGCGTGGCAGCTACTAAAAAAACAAAAAAAAAAAAAACAAAACAAACCCGTTGCGTCGCTAAAACCGGTGACCGGCGTTGGCCACAACGATCTCATCGATTATAAGCTCGAGCTTTATCGCCCGCTTCTGTGTGTATTATTCCTATACTTTTTTTCACGCTCTCAATCTTTCTCTCTCTCTCTCTCTCTGGTCGAATCTCTCGCTACAAGTAGCTCGTTGGTTCTCATTCTCCTCGCTTTTTATATCCTCTTTCTCTCGGCTTATAGTTATTTTGATTTCTTGCGGCTTCTTCGACACGGCATACAGCATCTTTTCCCGCCGCATTTGAACTTCTTTCAGTCGGTTTTCTTATACTTTTTCATTTATTTTTTTAACTTTGCTGCTATATAATGTCTTCTATGATAACAATTGTAAACCCTCACGGCGATCTTCCTTTCTGCATTGTATACTGTCGCGCAATCGAAATTAGAACCTTCCGGGAAAACTGGTGAACTTGCCATAGAGTTATCGAGAAACACAACGGGAGCGCAACGAGAAGGACCGAAAGTGCTATTGGAAATTTCTAGCTGGAGGCACTATTCGCAAATCGTCAGGGGCCTTCGAAGCTACAAGGATTTTCCACGTTGGGTTATATAACCCACTATAATAATACTATATAGCACACGGATTTCTCGGTAATACCGCACTACCCTAGAGACCGCTTTATATGATAATCTTATGAGTATCGAGGTCGATTTTCAATAAGATTATCGTTGAAATACATTTTATCTTTTTTTCTCGGAATCGTCGTATTTTTGTTAAATCCTTCGGGACGAAATGTTCTTCCCGAGAGAAATGCTAAAATTCAGAATTTGGTGGCGATAAATCCACCGCGTAATCTCATTTAATTCAATTACCATGAATGATTGTTGTATCGAAAGTTTGCTCTATACGCGCAACGTATATTGTTCAGATAATTTTGTTAACACTATAATTGTTTTAGAAATTTTTAATGGAAGATGATACAAGTTTATTAATAATCCTAATTATTTCAAAACTTCGGGACGAAAGTGTGACGGGGCTTTTCTTCATCGGAGCTATCTAATTGTTCTACAAACTATCTGCCTATACGCAACGTAATTTTCGAAGCTAATCAACCAACTCGAAACTCAAAGTACATAGACGTTGATCTGTAATACAAATGTACATGAAATTATCGTGCGGTTACAACGAAGGTTCATCGTAAACTCTGCGCGTATATGACGAGAGACAGTAAATAATTTATCATTGAAGAAACTTTATGGAATATATTTGCCGTGCAGTAGCGCATACGTTTGTCGAATGGTCTTCCATAAATGCACTCGAATGCGGCAACTCGCGGGAAGCTCATTCCGCGAGATAGAAGTAGCACACACGACAGTATATACAGAGCGACACATGAGCGAATAGCACATACCAGATACGGAACGTAATATGTCATTCGGGAAACGCGTCCCAGACAATGATCGATTTATCACGAATACTCCATTCCCGACTATGGCTCGTCACCGCGGACAATAAACCCTTGCGTCGCTATCATATTCGTTTCGAATGTCCGCGAAGTTTTCCTCGCAGCGTTTTCGCTCCGATAAAAGAAAGGCCGACATGTGCTGCCATGAATTTCAAACACTCGAGAGCGGTGAAATTAAACCAATAATGCACGCAATAGAATGGCAAACTTTAACGATCGTATAGAACCAATGTTCGCGGTTTCTCTGTTCCCGGAATAAACCTACTCGACGTTATGAACGAATCTATTTCTGGGTTTTCATACCGTCAAATTAAACCGATAATTCGCTCATAGAAAAAGTTTTACGATCGAACTGTACATGTACGTGTATATATATGCTCGTTGACGTTAAACGTACTATTCTCGGATGAAAATAAACGCTCGAGCTCCTGCCTAGGATATGATTGGATCGATATTTACCCCAAGAATCTGTTGAGAGATTATTAGTATTAGTTTTTTTTTTGCTTTTAATTCTTTCTTTATTGACCCGGTATCAACGCTTATTCCTAACGTATACGAATGGGACTACCCTAAACACGATAGAATGCATATTGAATGAATATAAGTCGTCGTAGGTCAGTTTCTCCGCGGGAGAGTATTGTGTAACCCGCGCCGAGGGGGTCGATGACTGCACCTCGCGTGCCAGTCCATCGTGAAGCACGGAGCACGCTTAACGTGTAGTCGTTACCAGATATAGATCGCGCGAAAAACTATTCGATGCCTCTCCTGTGGATATATACATTTGCGCTAAAACTCTCCTCCTAGTAGTAAAATCTTGACGTACAGCTCGCGAAACTTCAGAGCGGGAGATATTAGATATGCGGCTATTTCGTCGGCCCGTTACGCGTAGCGTGACGAAAATTCTTGCGACAAAACTTCTCTTTCGGACTCTTCTCTTATCTTGTCGCATATTTCCGTGTCACCTGAGTCTATCTCACGAACAACATTTTAACTGATGCTCACTGTCGACGACATCGTCGCATCGTGACGTACCGGTTTTTTTCGGATTTTATTACCGTAGAATGGAGTTAATCTCGCGTGTTACATTTATTACAGTTCTTTTTTCTCGAGAAAAACTGTGTCCCGGACACGCGACAGATTTCCTGTTAAAATCGCATGCCTGCCATTTGCCACGATGATTTCATAAGTGTTCTTCCAAATATACTATAGTATACTCGACTTTTTCTTTTTTTTGTCCGATATTTACGTCACATAGGCTGAATCTGACGTTCGTATCATCAGTCAAAAGTCTTGAACCCACACGTGGAAGTCCAGAGTTACGTTTGACTACATTTTTTTTCCGCTCCAAAGAGGCGTGCGTAACTGCGACATAAATGGCGGTAGTATATTCCCCAACGATTTTGTGAACGACCCTCATACGCGCAATCTCTTTTCTTCCTTTCTCACCCTCGGTGAGAAGGTGAGCGTTCCGGATTTCGCATGAATTCGCATTCTTTCCGCCGTTTAACAGACGCGGAACGCCCGCTATCTCGAGCAGCTCATACGAGAGAAAGAGAACAGCGTATTCGTCCCCTTTTAAATGGATTCAAACAATTTCAGTTATGAAATAAATCCTGTAGTCGGTGAAAGCACTGTGGATCTTTGCTCGGTTTTGCCGCTGCGAGACTTCGCATATGTGTGTGCGCACGCGGGACGCGAGGCTTCGATGAAAGAGGGCGATCGTGCGAAGAAGGAGGGATGGATACGATGGAATAATAAGTTTTAAGGGCATAAAAAACGCTTGAGTTAGGAAATTTGAAAAGTAAAAGAAAATCGTTCTTGTCCACTGAAAAAAAAAAGAGTTAAAGGAGTCGCTACCGTCTGCTAAATAGAATTTAAAAAAATAGATTCCACTAAGTTACTAATAGATTTCTCAATTAATTCTTCGTGCTTCCATCTAATAAATTTCTTTTAGTCTCGCAAAATAAAAAGTAGAACGTCGATAATCCGATAAGTTGAGTTTCCGAGATAAGTACCTCTCGTTGTTTTTTGATAAGTAGAATGGACTCGTTAATTATCTCTCGTCAACGAAAGAAGCTTTCATATTTCTTCAGAAACAAGAGAGGCACGTAGCGCGCACGAGTTTCGGCTTTATAACTTTTCGCGTCTGCACGGTACTTACCTACTCTCCTATATGCTTTGTCTCGTACAACTGGCCGTAATGCGGGTTTTATCTGTTTATTCGTGTGACGCGCAACTCTCGGGACGAACTACTGTCCATTTGAAGCATCAGTTACCCGGGATATTTGGTATTCTGTCGAAGTTCGAGTTTCGTAATCGAAAACTACCCAAGCATTGGCGCGCGATATTCAACTGCCTCCTGACTGATGTGATCAAGTTGACCACTTCGCCATTTTGAGCCGCGCGATAAACCTGTTCATCTTGAACACATTGCCGCACAACTCTTGAACACATTGCCGCGCACTCAGCGCCGCATATTTAAATACTTCTCTTCGTCCACTTTTCATCCTCAGCGTTTTATGGTTCGATATATATATATTTTTTTTTCTCGGCGATGCGAACGTTCGCGAAAGGTCGTAGTTAAAAGTCACAAATTACAGTACAAAGGCATGAAAATGTAACGCTGTTTCAAGTTTACTTATAACTTTTCCTTCGCAGTGGCTCTGCAGTTTCTATAAGTCGCTATAGAATTTCATTGCTTGCGAAGCTGTGAAAATCCGCGGGATACCCTTCCAATTCCTTTAATTATAAACGACCGTTCTGTAGATAGGGACATTCTTGTATAGCTCCCTTAGGCTTCCGGCTTAGAAGTTCCGTCGACGCGGTAAAACTTTCGTTGAACGAAAACGTGGAGTATTTATATCCGGGTTATCCTTTTCATTCCGGCATCGATTCCGTTTCCCATGTAGGAGATGAGATCTTAGGTACAGTGTGCCCTTAGGTACAGTTGGTTTGCTTCGTATGATTACAACGCACCGTAAGGTATCAAGGGAGACCGAGTTACAATTACTTTGGTACGGAAGTGAAGTTTCAGTGTCAGTGGGTTATCCAGGCATCTCTCGTGTACCAGACAGAGGGGACCCACAAAGCGCGCTCGGTCCATATAATCGATACCCCGCCGAGTGCTCGGCACTCCGGGCTCCGCTGGTCCTGGAGAGTCAGTAGAGAGAGCGGCGCATACCATAGCATAGCAGACATAGTACTACAAGAGATCTCTACTGGTTATGTCGCTATCAGAATACGCTTCTCTACCCCTGTTTTTTCCATATGTATATGTGGTCGTGAGTGCGCGAGGATGTACCTCTACCTGCAGCCCTCTGTGGTACTGCAATAACAACTTGCAAAAACGACGAAAAAGAAGAGCACAGAGAGAACGAACAAATAAAAAAGAAAAAAAAAAACACACGAAGAGAAAGCCTGGCGTGAAATTGGAACGCGTTTGCGAGGTTCGTCAATGTAATGATTTCACTATCGAATACTGGATTCGGGCGATTTATCCGTGAATTCACTTGAATAACGATTGGCACGGATAATGCATTCAATAATGCGTTCAAGGAATTTTCGATAATAATTATGGTAAATTTGGTATTTATAAACTTTGCGACTTGCATATTACTTCGGCGGAGCAAAAATATTTAATAAAAACATTTCCCTATCATTTTAATCGAGAAAGCAATCAATTATATTTGAAAATGAAGTAAACAAAAAGCAAACGCGCACTCCGGTTCGGCAACCGATTTTTTTTCCCCTAACCGTAACGATAATAAGATGTTTATCGTTGGCAAAAGCCTTAGGGTTCACGTTGAATCGACGTTTCGGTGCGTGAAGAAGAAAAAGATGGTAAAAGGCCACAGCCTTCATCGACCCGTATATCCAACAGAAAAGCAGTTCAGCTTCTTGACTCTCGGCGCGGTTTAGACCTGGCAATCCGGGCTTTGGGATCCTTGCTTCGCGACCGTCGCGTTCTCTATCTCGGGTTATCCTTGAATACTATTCACTACACATCTTTCAGCAGATCTTTTTTGTGTTTCGAGGGGCGAGGGTTCGATTCGGATTACTTTCGATCAATGCGGGAGCAAAAAAATCGTCGAGATTTCAAGTTTGTTTTGAAATGGAACTTTGCCGTATCGGTGCATTGCAATTCATTATTATTACTAATAATTTTTCTAAATGTCAGTCGTGATAGTTTCGTTTCGTGTTTTGAGATTATTCAATATCGATAATTTGCATACAGATAGATATCTGTGAATGCGCCAATCAATAACGACTTTTATTTAATAAACAAATTAATTTGCAAAACTGATTGGATTTACTGATTGCGAATATGTCATTAATACATCATCAGTATATTTCGGCGAAGTTGATATCTCGCCGGAAATCGTATGTACCACAGCCGCAGACGTTGTTATTGTATGAGTAAAACTTTTCACCGGGTTTGTCAGTATTTCTGTGAGAGTTTGACCGCGCGGAGTTTTTTCAAATCGTCGATACTGTATCGCGGAGGATCGATCGAAAAATAATATAATCCGAAGTCGAATAGACTTTGTCTTTTCCATACATCGAGTGGATGAAGCGACCTTGAGCTACGAAAGCTTTCTACGTAATTGCGGTCAGTTCGATACTGATAATTACTCGTAACTACGATTATCTTGATTCAATTACTTTGTACGGGAGGACAAAATGTCCTCCGCATGATCGAATTTAGGTCTCCGTTAATTTTATTTATGCACATGCTTCCGTAAATATCTTTCACGGCGGCTCTCGCGGTTTTCCATCGAATGGACAATAAATTAATCCGCATTCTATAGCCACGGCGCTAATCTTATGCAATCGATCGTTCCAATAACGCGCGAGACTGTAATGACACATCGGTCGCCAGCATACAATTATATCGTTCACTCGGCACACGAGAATTTCAAAGTTTACGTTCCATGGGATTTTTCAATTTTATTATTTTCTTCCTTCGTTGCGATCACAATGACGACGATTTATATTTAAATTACAAGGTCCTTTTGCAAAGAATTTTTATATGAGCGAATACCCTTTCGTAGCGGTTCTCTTGAAATTTCATCGAGCCAATAAAGCTTTATTGCGTTTATACTCAGCGAATAATCGTCACGATTAGCTGATAAACAAATATATATCGCGAGACACTTGATCCTTCCCATTTAGAGAGGGCCAGGAGTACGTGCTTCGAATTTAATTTCCAATCGATCATGCTACGATGCCGTGTCAAGTTCACGCGCCACGATATTGGAGAAACGACGCCAATACGAAGTTTACATTATCGACATCAAAGTCAAGAATATATTTCTACCTCGTGCAGCAGGAAGTATCCACTTTATCGACAAGGTTAGCGAAGAATAAATTATCGGAGTTTATAAACGTTCGAAGAGATTCCCTTTGATCTGTGGTAACCGATGCCCGCGAGGCAACATGGCGCAAAGTTCCAAAAAAATAAAAATAACAACTGGAGTTTCTCGGGTTTTTTCTCCATTCTATCGTATCTCACAGAAACGATTTTTCATAAAAACAATATTTCCGAGAAAAAGTTACCGACAGATGCAAAAAAAATCGCGAAAAAAAAAACCCGCGTCTGGTCGAAATATGAATCGATCGTTCAGCCAAAGAGAGCGATAATAAACTTTCGTAGAATGGTTTTACTCATCCGCGAAACAACGAGACCGTAAATTGTATTATACTCTGTTGCGAAGCACACGAGGTAAATCCAGAGGTCACGCTTCGGATTCGGGTCGCGGCGCAATTAGTTCAAAATAATAGTTACCAATATTCGTTCATATAATATAACAAATGATTAATCAACTTTTTATCAATTAATAATTCATATGCATTCATAACATGCGGATTCATCGAATATAATCCGATACAATATATTTCCCGATCGTCGAATATCTCATAGCTCGATCTTCGATTCCTCGAATATAACTCAATGTAGGAAGAAAAAAAAAAGTGTAACAATTATTCACTTCGTGTAACAACGACCTTAGTAAGCCTCGAGCGTATTTGGAACACGCTATTATTTCCTTACTCTTCAACTTGCAGTCACGCTAGTGGAGTGACCCGCTTGGAGGAAATGGTCGCCACGGCGATCGCGTCCCAATTGAGTCGGGTCGTGACCTAAACTGACTTAGCGGCATAGTTCACGTGTGAAAAGTCGAGATTTATTGCTACGTATCCCATCCCGAAGTTTCATCATTCTTAAATATACATATAGGGAGGGGGGGAGGGGGGGGGGGTGCGATTTGAGGACAGATTTAACTCTCGTGTGTGCACCTCGAAACGATTAATCGGTCGAAGATCCCTAACCGTGCAACGCCGGAGAGGTTTGCCTGTTCCCCGACTGACCCCGTTTCATTGGACACACTTTATCGCCCCTGTAGCGCAGCAGAACTGGCAAATAAGGAGCTATGGCGAGTTGCGGTGCTCTCTCTCTCTCTCTCTCTCTCTCGGTCTCTTCCTTCCTCGGTGGCAACAGTTGTAAGCCGCATACATCCCTATTCTCCCAGCAATGCCAACAACCCCGTTTCGTCGTTCATGCACCAGCCTCGATATATCTCGTGTCCTGGTGTTTTACCTGGTGGCGGGAAGGAGGTCCGGGGGCTTGAACTCGTAGCGAACCGCGAAACGATCATGTAACAACCCTCTCGCGAGCAGCGTATAGCGTATAAGTTTTCCTGGTGCCGCATTGCCGATGTCGTGTCTCGCGTAATCGGCGTTCTCTTGCCACTGGTACTTCTACCCTCGAGCGTATAGTATTCGTTCGCGAATAAGGGGGGAACGTGAAACTCGGCGTGTTTCGCTGCTGCTACTACTGCTGCTACACTCTGGGGGCCTTATTCGCGGAGAGTTCAACCCTCGCGCGAACGAGGGAGAAACACTCGCTCGCGAGGGGTGGACGACTTATCGACCTGGTGCCAGTCTGCCTACTTGCAGCCTGTACGAGCGGCGCCGACGGTACCTACTCCACACGAGCCAACAGCCCGCGGCCCCTGGTACGCGGTTGCACCGAGTGCCACTTTTTATTTTTCTTCTTTTTTTTTTCTCTCTTCCTACTATATGCTCTTCATACACCCGGACAATGCTCTCCCGACTCGTCCGCTCTACGAGTGACGATACGATAGAGCCACTGCGAGTAGCATAGCTCTCGTACCCCTTCGCTGCTATACTCTATTTGCCTTCGCGAAGAGCCTTCGATATTAATCCTTCGTCTGTGGGAAGCGAAACAAAGGAAGATCGATGGTAGAGCTACAACGCTGCATCCGCGCGATCATAGAGATCTCGGTATGCGCTTCTCCTTTCTCTTGGCGTTTTCAATCTTTCTACAATCAGGGCGAATGCGCTGAAACTTGCAAGCGTATTCAGACGGAAAAAAAAAGTATTGCGGAACTCATGGAGAGGTTTTCGATAAGGTCGGCGAATGTATTTTTTTTCTTTGCTATTATATTTCATTCGAATTATTTATAATTAATTTCGGCGATGTTATATCGTGCTGCGCCTGTGCTTTGCACAAAAGATGCCAACGATACGATGGGTTCCGCACCGGGTAAAGAGAATTTTTCATGTGTGTTATAAAACGCGAGATACAAGAGTCGTTGCTCTACTCTCTTATTGATATTGCGCATTCAAAATATGAAAGGCTTTCCCTCGAAAAGCTCCTTTGCGTTTCGTTCTCGTTTTTGCGAAAACAACGCGAACACGTTGCGGAACATGCGATCCGCGAACAGAAATCGTCGGCTCCGGGGGTCCCAGAGGATTCTGCATCGCATTATTTTTTTTACTCCAACGCTTTTAATTACACCGCGACGTGTATCTCCCGGTAGTTCAGCGAGTCGAAGACGAAAGGGCCGCGAAAGCCCAAGTGAACGAGCGATCCTTTGAACTGTTCTAGCGAGCGGGCAACCCTCCAAATTAAGTACACGCACGGAGTACTAGTACGCGTGTATGTATACACAGCATAGATTTGCGCGCCCGTCCCGGCCGCGATGTGCCGGTAAATTAAATTGATCGATGAGATTTCCCGGGGCTTACGTAACTTCGGCACAACACCCGTTTTACCTCAAGCAAACAATCTTGAACGCTATAGATGCGACAAACGGACATCAAACTTTAAAATTTTCCCGAATGATTATTATGCAATTCTATCCGACGATAATGATGATGGGACATTTTTTTTAATTCGCAGTAAAATCTCCTGAATCTTTTATACATCGAAGTAACTTTCCCCTTTAAAAAAAGAATATTCCGTAACAAGTAAACCTTTTCGCACGACGTTCGAAAAACGAGCATTTTACGGGCGCGAAACCTCCCCGAAAAGACGAGCTTTACGCACGCTATTACAAAAAACATATTTTTATACTTTGTGGACAAAAATTAGTAGAAAACGGGAAATGTACGTAATGTACGGGAAACGTACAAAAATTAGTAGAAAACGGGAAATGTACGTAAGAATAATTTGAGCTGAGAGAGTAATAAGTGCTATTAAAAATAAAAAATAAAAATATACCTACTATTTTATCGATAAATTTCATGATAAATTTTCTTATCAGGAGAACAGGACTAATTTATCGATTTTATTTCTTTCGAAGTATTTCGATGTCATAGGACAATTCTATGTTTGTCTCTTGTCCACGTTCGCTCGATGAAATATCAACGTCTCGTATAATTTTGAACTGTGAAATACTATTGTGTAATTTTGCAACCGAACATCCGTCCGAGTTATCAAATTTCCTGTTACAAGTTAAAAAGCCTCGGCGAGCATGTTACACATTCTTGTCGGTCAGCTTACGCTATTTAACTTTCCCGTATCTTTGATCATAGTTAAGCTTGTACACACCTTTGACTTGGCTTGGCCTACATGCCTTTGAAATTCTCACAAACGCAGAGAGAGGGAGAGGAAGAGAGAGAGGGAGAGAGCGCGATTTTGCACGAAACAATGCGCTTCAAACGCAAAGAAACCCTCCGAGTGCAGCGAAATTCCGTAAGCTCGGCAAATATTCTTGAATAAAATTGCGGAAGGCGCGTAATTCTCATTTCGCGATGTTTTTCACGGCTTTTCAGAGTAATTGACGATACATTTGATAATACTGTACGGTAGTTATATATACCGCGAGTAACGACGAGAGTTTAACGACCCTTCCCTGCAGGTGCGAGGATCGATGAGCTTCGACTCTGAAATCCTCATCTATCTACCAAGCGGAGACCGAACCCGCGAGAGTTGTTTTCCAACGGACTGTGTTCCACTTTTCGGTGTCGCATCGACTCTTCCAGCGCAGTCGTCGTCTATCCGCCATACGATGCATCGCCCTCGCAACAGACGTTGTGAACTATTACACCGATTTAACCGAAGAGCTTAGATCACGCGAACACGACTGCCGAGGAAATAAAATCAAAATAATTGCTCCCTCGGTGATCTACCGACGATGCATCCTAACGTAATGGACTTTGATAACTACTTGCGCGATGAAGCTATAGGTCGAACATGCTTTTCGCTTGATAACCCGATGGCAATTAATATCGTTCGAAATTCGCCGGAAGATAACGTCCCAAGAAAGTTGGATACTGTTAGAGAGACAAATCGTGTGGCCCCATTACTGGGAAAAATAATCAACGAACGGACAAACTTTTCGTATTTTCTCTTTATACGATCTATTCTTACATTACAAACGAAACATGTCTTGCGATCTTAACAATGATGTGAATTTCTCGCTTAATGTGTATTATGAATAATGCGGTTTCCCTCTCCGTGTGTCGTTTCAATCGATAAAACGCGATAAAAACTTGATGATTCAATTTTTGTACAAAGTTTTTGTTCCATTAGCTTAATTTTTTAGAGATCTTTTTATTTTCTTGAGTTTCAGATCTTTAATGTATAATTTGTATTTTTTTTTTGTTTTCGAGGTAAAAAATCGTCGTTTACGTAATCACTCAGTGACATGTTCATATTTGAGCTGAGTGACTCGATTGGAGATTGATTTACAATTACGAAATGCAACGCCGGAAAAATACCGCCTATTTTATAATCTACGCGTGTGAATTATGCCCGTTTATTATTATTATTATTGTAATATAAATTCTATTACGCTCTTATCAGAGAAACGTGCGTATCTGAAACTATGTTGATAAACTCGAACTCTCTATCGGAGATTTTACCGGAAACAAAACCCCTTTTTTTTCGCTTATGTCTATTACCGTTCTGTTAAATGGAGCCCCGCGTTTGATTACAGATCGCAAACACGCTACAATTATTATATATTATAAACTCCCTACCGTTTCGTGGACTAAATATTTATCACATGCAATAATTGATCTCGAAGTTTGAAACTTTAAAAGTCTACATATCGAGATCGAAGATCAAATCGTTCTTGAACTCTGTACCAGCAGCGTCATCGACGCGGCATTCGTTCGACTCTGGAAGAACTTTTTCGGAATTTTCATCGGGGATTATCGTATCACGTTTCGATTTATGCGAATGATTGTTAATGTTAGTTTGGAATTTCGCGATTTCTATTGTATCGGTTTTTTTGCTTTCCGAAAGTTTGTCACGATTAAGTATCGGCTTTACCGTGTCGTGACTCTTCTGTTCGGACGTATCGTCACGCGAGTTTATACGATACTTTTCGCGATCTTCAGTCTCGGAATTCTCACTTTCGCTCATGCGACGCTCGTGCGCTCGTTTTTTGTTGCGCAGCTTGCGTTGATTCTTTTTTCTTTGTCCAAGTATACTGGAGTTGGATCTGTAATCGAATCGGCGATAACACAAAAAAATACGTTAAAAACATTGCACGATATTTTCATTAACTGACGTTATTTGTTGACTCACCTGTACAACTGGCGAGAAACAACGTCGTTGAATCTCACGGATTTCTTGAAACTCGAGCAATCTGACTCGGAGTTTATATCGTGAATCGAATCGTAGTGGAAATCGACCGAAGACACGAGTCCTGCAGTGTCGTCGATACTCGATTCCGATACCGAACGAGAAAAGGTACTTCGTCGCGACTTCAGAATACCTTTGGAAACGCTGCTGGCGTTGCTGCTCGGTAGCTCATCGCCGCTGCTCTCGGAAACCGATCGAGTTTTCGATAATCCATGTTTTCTCTCCTTTTTTCGAGACGAGCGGTCCAATGGCTTATGATCATCTTCGTCGTCGGAATCCAAATTGTTCGATTGGATATTGATAACGATATCCTCGCCTTCGGCTATCACTTCGATTGTTTTGTCCGATTCTGTTTGCTGCTCAACCTGGAAACGCAATAAAACAATTATTTGAAAAAGAGTGATGAGTTTGAAGTTTATAAATTATTAGAGATTTATTAATAATCGTCTCAGGAAGTCGAAGTTCTGAAGGGGAAAAAATATATTTGTTCTTTACATATACGGCTTCAATGCTCGGCGCGTTAATTTTTCATTGAGAACCTTCAATGGTGAATCGATACTCCAACATATTCTTATATCTCTCATTAAATCTACGTGGCTTCTCGCGTTCCAACGACCTTAAATCGATAGTTGCCACGAAACATAGTAACGTGCGATAAGATAGTGAAATATCAATAACGAGCGCAGTATAAAATACACGTTATTGAATAAACGGAAACTATCGAATGCATGTATGATGTAAGATTACCATAAGCTCTTGAAACTTATTCGTGAGCGACATCGCCGACGGTAGATCCTTCGCTTCCATGAACTCCTCGTCGATTCCAACGAAATATCGCGACAAGTTTTTCGTATCGTTGAGACCTATCGTAAAAACGACGTTGTTGTCCCACGGCTCGACGTTCACGGAATCCGAACGAATTGAATTCTCATGCATCTTCAGACACAGCGAATAATAAACAGGAAAAAATCCTGCGCCCACCGACGACAAAACAATATGAATTCCCGAATTATTGCGAAGCGTACGATATCGAATCGACTCGGAATCGACGTTCTTAACGTTAACGGTAACCGCGAGATTGTCGTCGTAAACGTTGCAAACGAAGGGCGGCAGTGAGTATTTGATATTAGGATTTACAAGCGGTTCGTCGTAATCCGCCGTATCGTTAGTCCGTAACGCGGTATCGTCGCAACGATTTTCTGCACCGTTAACTTCACTGAGCACAGTGACGGTGGGTTCAGAATTAAAATTCGAACTCATTGAAGATCCAAGTTCGCTAGAGGCGTCATGGTCCACGGAGCTCATTATTTCATCGCCTGAACCCAAAAGAGGACTTCCGTGATCACTTTCCACGCCGCTGTCGTCTCTCACCTCCGCCAGTGTTACGTTTTTCCTTATGACTGGCAGTGTAATGGTTAATTTTTTGTATTTGACGTCAAACTTGGCGTATCCATTGTCCGCATCTACACAGTATGGCAGCGGCAATTGAAGTTTATATTTTGCTGGTTTTTCGCTCTGAACGACTAGCGATCTTTCCTGAACGTCAAGAGATGCGTCGTCTGCAGATTTTAACAACGGCAAATCAATGACGACTACGAGTCTCTTGGGAATGGCAGCGTTTATCTTGGCATCAACGCAGTCTCTGAAATCCTGCAGATCCACTTCGCTCTGATGTTTTATCGTGAATTTTGGCGTCGCATAGATGGAATCACGATCCTCCGTTTTAGATTTGACGTCTTTGTAATATGTGGAGACTGGCTGCGTTCTTCGAGGTTTTTCCTCTGTTCGCTTGGCTTGTTTTTCTCTGGACTCGTCGTAGCTGGCCATCAATTTTTGATAAATCTCCGGCTCCAGATCCAACGAGGTTTCCGAAGGCTTTTCGCAAGTTTTTCTTATGACGGTTGGCTGTCCGACACCTTTGAAGCTCATTTTTGGGAACTTCACGTTTTTTCGATCCAATTTTACCTGCAAATTCAAAATGGAATAAAATTGACGGTTGATCCGGTCCGGAGGTTACGCTTTGTTCCCCCCCCCGCCCCCCACTCCGCGATGTTTCGGGATCGCGATAAACTCACCTTGAAATTGGACTCAACCCCGTCCATTGCAGTGTTGTTTACGAGATCAGCGAAGCGAGGATTTTTCGAGGCGAGATACAACGTGTCCGGGTGAAAAACAACGTCGAACACCGTGCAGCGTAATTTCTTTTTGTCGTAATCGTCGCGTGGCGGCGATAGACTGTACGGTATCGACCATTGCAAACCTCGGTGTCCCTCCTCGTAGGATGGTTGACTCGACGGTTTACCGACGTTAACACACTTGCTTATATTAACGAAACACTTTTTGTCGCCGTTTAAGCTTGTCTTTATGACGTAACCCGGCTCGGGGTTAACGAACGTAACGTCAACGCCCCGTTCCTTCTCCAACTCCGTTATTTCTTTTTCATAGATTTTACGATTTTCCGGATTCGACACTTCCTCGGCGTATTCTATTAGCAATTTACGAAATTCTTCCTTCTTAAGACACTCGGTAAAACTGTTTAATTCCTCCCGCGTCACATCCAAATCTTCCCAATTCTTTTTACGAGTATCGTACGCGTCCATCTTCCAATGTAAACTGTTTACAAATAAACGTTATAGTTGGGACGGTAGAGACAAGAGCTGTATAGCGCAGTTACATGGCATGGAAAGATCCCGAAGCTTTAGGGAAGCGCAGGTTCGAGAAGCTATAGAATACCACGTGGGCCAATGCGCACAATGCGCCATCCCGGATCGCATTAGCCGGCCGGCCGGCTAGTGGCGACCTTCGTAACTATCTGAGCCGTCGATATTCAAAACTGTATTTTTCCCCGACAACAAATATATTCCGTTTTAAGTATTGCGTAACATAGAAAATAAAGAAATCAGTGATCGACGATATCAAAATGATTGATTATTTTATCATTATATTTGTTTTTTATTTCTTATGTCTTGGAATGGAAAATAGTTAACAGTTTCTACACATTGCTACGGTGAGTAATTTGAACCGTTTGTCTTTGCTATTGTCTCGTTTTTGAATGAAGTCAATCCTTTATTAAAATAAATAGTAACGATTTGCGATTTTTTATATGAAATAATTCTATCGTAACTTTTTGGATTGTTGTGTTTCGTAAATTTCGCGAATAAACGTACACACAAGTTTTACACTCGACCGCTACTCTGTTACATTATAGTGGGGGAGTTTGTGTACAAAGTGATTGTCGGGATGTGGGGACGGACCGCATGCGGTTGGAAGTTTCTGACCCACTGACATTCTCTTCAGTAACGCGGCAGACTCGAACTCTGTGATAACCGCGACAGTTGGTCTCTATCAACTCCGGACTTCTCGACGTATCTGAGTACTCTTATCGTCTTGCCACTGTCGTGAATTATAACATTTTTTGGGCATAAGATAATATTTCGTAAATTAATAATAATGCGCCGATGTCGGGGCCTGTTATCCGGTTTCATCGGTTGTCTGACAGTTGCATTTATCGTTTTCGTCTCGCGACCAGCCGCAGAATCCATCGAAGAATTTCAAACACCGGTGTACAATGCTGACTTGCATTTTGACGTTCAGACAACGAATAATATGCAGGTGAAAAACGCTAATCAACGCTTGAAAATAATAAAATCTCATGAAAAAATTATCATAATTCCGATCGACAGAAATTTAGCTATAATTAACCTTCGTAAAGCAATTCTTGTCGTATGAAATAATTGTTCGAATGCAAACAACGAATGTTATTTATGCACGTGAAAAAGACTAATCAAAATGTAACCAAATCCTTTGAAGAATTAATTGTAATAACTGCGAACAAGTTGTTACAATACGAAATATTGTTGCACTCCATATTTATAAAAAATTATCTGCAAAGGCATTTAACGACTGCCGAGTTCTTGTATTGCGAAGTCATTTTTCGAACTCCAAGAATATTTCGATCTCGATGCACTATCCATTTCAATCTCACCGACTCTCGCAGCGGCGATGCAACTCACGTTGATGATCGACACGCAGGTGAAAGCGCTTTTCCTCAGCGCATCGCCGATCTGTAAACGAGACGATTTTCCTCGAAAATGTTGCAGCAGTTTTCTCAGAGGAATGTCAGCAAAGTACCTACTAGCCGTATTGCGAAACCTTTAAATTCCGACAATTATCGATCATTATTACTGACTATTAGTTTTTTGGCAATAAATTTTATTATTTATGAATGTTTTATTGTTTGTTTCTCAGACTCACAGATACGTGACACCGTCGCTCGCCGAACTCGGCATTCGAGGAGATTTGCCGGATACCAATGAACACGTGCTGATGCTGACTCGAGTACCCGGTGCGGGAGCCGAGCTTCTCGTTCTAATTCTCCAACGTCTTCAGGGATACAACGCATTCAAACACATACGGCTGCCGCCCGGAGACGATGGCTTACTCTCGACTTTACAACAGGTAATATCTAAACAAACGATAATAGAATCTCCTACTCGTCGATTACTTGTTATCGAAGACCCAAAAGTATTGTCCCACTCGCACGAAGTCTCGTAGCGAAGTCTCATAGCTGAAAAGTTGTTCCCGGATTTCGCTATCGCACAGAATTCTACTGGATTCTTTGCTCGGGTCATTGCCTCAATTATCGCCGCTTCACGGCGAACCGATTGGGAATTCGTTTCAAACCGGATTGGTCTATGTTTCGCAAATTAAAATGGCGCAAAGCATACTTCACAAAAATACAATTGTTCAAACGTAAATGTACGACAAGTATATTACGTAAGTGAGAATTTGACGAGGAAACAGATAATTTCTCTACGAAACAATAGTTCGGTAACCAATAAGATTCGTCATAATTTTTTGTACACTAATATGGAAGATACGTCCTTATGATTTTTGTCCGACGATATGCTTTCGTAACTTAATAATAACAAAGCTTTAAAATACAAATCAAACTTTGACATTTTACAGCGTATAATAAGAAAATAATATCGCTGATTCATAATCAATCTTCGCTGTGGGACGAAAGAATTGAAGTAATAAATAAAATTAGCTGTAACGCGCGACGAGTCATGTCCCATTGCATACGCTATGCGAGGAACGTCTCTCGGTGAAAGGGAACGAATGACCAGGCAGGTTGCATAACGCGTTCCTTGTTTTCTCGGACAAGAATCTCTGTGTTGGGAAGAGTAACAACGTACATAGTAACTGCGCTGAGGCTTGAAGATGCTTAAGAGTATAAATTGCTCGAGTAAACATTCAAAACTTTCGTGGCGCAGCTAATTAGACGTTCCCATATCCATCCCGCGGGTCTCACGAGGAAATAGAAAGCCTCAGCGGCAACGTAAAGTGTAGCGATTGCGAGCGCAAGAACTGACGAACGAAACTTCTATGGCAAATCGCAGTCGTATCGCGACTGGCATAGTGAACAACTTGCGCGTACGTTAAATCTATGTCGAGTCTGTTAAACCGGTCACCGGCCTCAAAGTTGCACGATGGAAAGGTGTTTCCGATGTGGCAATTAAATCCGCGTTTGCACGCGTGTTTAATGCCAATAAGCGGATTTTTACGCTCGTTAAGCGTTTTGATAAAGTTTAACGCAAATGAATAGGACAAAGGTGATGATTACCAATCGATGTATTAGCCGCACATTTATATCCACTTATTAGTTGAAATGGGCGATTTTCACCGGTGTTATCCTATGATGCAATAGAAATTTCGTGGGCTTACGATATTATTTCGACATCGAAAATCCTGACCTATTGTGTGCATCACTTCATCGTATCCTCGAGTTTATCTCCATATAAATAAAAAATATCGGGGTCATGAGAGAATCGTGAGCATCGATATTACCATCGTGGCATTTCGTTAGAAGAGTTTTGCGATTGTGCATTTTATTCAGCCGCATCCGCGCTGAGAAAAGTCTCGACAAATGCCGTGAGAGAATCTCTGTCTCACATGCGTTTTTTCTCATCAATTACTTCAGGAGCTGCTGGTCGAAGAAATAATGAGTATCATTCGCCAGGAAGCGATACCTCTCAGCTTCGACGGAGATCTGAGATTTTTGAATTTCTCGGCATTCGCGCGACAAGCACCAGCATTCGTATCTTTGATTCGGGACCCTATGGATCCGAAAACATTGCACAGGTGAGAGACTGATGGTTATTGAACAACCAACCAACCAACCTGATGGTTGGTTGGTGGTATTTTTTTGAATAATTGACAATTGCGGGTTAGTATAACGTATGTCCGACATCATTTACGTAAAACAAAGTGGTAAACACCCCTCTGCCCCCCTGCCCCCTCTGCTTTTTAGCAATCGATGTGTAAATGTATTTTCGAGTTGAAATTGTAAGTTATTTTTTTAAACTAAAGTTAATCATTTTTAATATTTTGATGTTACGAAAAATTTTGAAGGTACAAAAAAAGAGGCACCGCAGGACTCTATCGCGGATCAATATCTTACTTCTGCGGACAGGATCCGCGTTGCATGTAAGTGTTACCAGATATACATTTTTTTTCTTTGTCGTCGCGAAAGGAAGAAACATTTTGCGAATGAATTGCGCAATTAACATTCCCGCGCAGAGGGTCACGGGCGAGAATGGCGCGAAGATTAGCGTTTCGCCGATGAGCCGACGTTGATATATCGTTCTGATCGTTGACCTTTCGAAGAACTACACGCGATCGTGAATTTCCTGCCTATATCAGGTTTTGCTATCGGCTGCTTAGATTCTTCGCTGAACCGCTCAATCAGCGGTAGCAAATTCTTACGCAAAGCAGTTCTCATTGACAATACATTGCTTATTTTTCCATTCATTTTATTATTTCAGTAAAAAAGTAATTCGAAACAAATAATTTATCGCAGGAAACGAAACAATAGATGGGCATTGAATCGCGCCAAAGAAAATGTGTCCCGATGGTATCGAGTAGTTGGAATTCTCGATCACATTCACGAAACTCTCGAAGCCCTGGAACGAGAATTTCCATATTTCTTCAAGGGCGCAGCGAGAGTTTATAAGAAAATTCGTAAGTTATTTTTCTCGAATTTAATATACAGATAAAAATTAAGTTACGAGTGAACGACACTATATTTTCTATTCGTCGGTTCTGCAGGTCCGAAGAAGAAATCTGGTCATCAAGGGTTATCCTTGAAACCGATGGCTAAGAAACGATTGGGAGAGATTTTTAAGGATGAGATAGAATTCTATCAGTGGCTAAAATCCCGTCTCCTGAACGGGACATCTGGTAACGGATGATTGGATTTGGTGGAAAAAGAAACGAGCGAATTAGACCCGTAGTGTCCCTCAGGGACCATTGACTAATGCGATGGTTGGCCGAGCGAACAAATAGTTTTGCACGGAACGTCGACGGAGATTGAGAGCCGAACAAACCGGCGAACTGGTCAACGCGTATATCAGTGTATACGTATGTCCGTCGATTCAGTTAAAGGAGAATGGTAAGGCAATGACGTTTTTACAGTACGATATTAGGGACAATGCACGAAGCGATGTCGTGCGAATTTTAAAATTACATTGTTAATAAAAAGAAAGCGGATAATGTGATCTGAATGATATCTCAGTCGATTCTGAAGAATCATTGGATATTATATAATTTCTGCAGTTTAATATTGTATTGGACTCATCCATTGCAAAATCCAATCCAGTAGTTTTATCCTGCAATCCAATAGGTTTCTTTTCACATTATTAATACGATTTTTCAACAAAGATCCCTTCTTTGACTCAGTACGAAAAAGAATAAAGAAATCCTTTTTACCGAGTGAATGACCTTCCTTCGGAAAGTTTCCAACGGCTGGTAACCCATCTACAGAGTATCATCAGTCAATAGTCATGTGTCCCTTCATAGATTGTATCCGTAATTATCTGCCTTATCGTCAAGAATTTCAAACAGTGTTCTCTCTGAATTATCAATTGTACTGATGGTTCGTTTGTAACTTTTTGAAAAGCGTGATTAGCAATCGAAAATACTTTTGCATACAATCAATAATTGTTATACATTTCCATCGTAACTCACAAATCTATATTTCCATAGAAAACGAAAAACCAAAGTTATCGAAACAACTTCGCGAGATTTCGCAAGAGCGATTTAATATATGCGGTACAAAAAAATGAATGGCGAGTAAACTGCGGTAGAAACTTCATTTAGTAAATGCGTTGTTTTATGCAACATGAGAATAGAATCATATTGATGTACATGTAAACCAGCAGTAGCACAAGGGAGGCGTGCCATCACTTCTTCTTAGCGTCTTTCAGGCCAGCGCCAGCGTTGAATTTGAAGAATATTATGTCACCGTCGTCGACGACGTAATTGCGACCTTGTTGTCTGTACTTTCCAGCCGCCTATTCAAGAAATGTTATTATCAAAAGAAACCCAAATTTCATAACGCATACGTTAAAATCGAATATCATCTTTATATTATTCATACCTTTACACCGGACTCGGAGCCTTCGTTCTTGAAGTCCTCGAATTTCATCACTTCAGCCATGATAAACCCTTTTTCAAAGTCCGTGTGGATTCTACCAGCAGCCTGTGGTGCTTTGGTCCCTTTCTGTTACGCGAAACATAAAAATCATTGGGTTATCGATGGCTTTGGCGAATCGATTGAATTACGAGACACTGATGTCTGGCGAACTTTTTTCGAACATTCATACCTGAATCGTCCACGCCTTCACTTCATCCGCGCCCGATGTGAAGAAGTACTGAAGCTGAAGTGCCTTGTAGCCCTGAACGATGATTTTATCCAGTGCGCTGAAAGCCGAAACGGAGTTTCGTTGAAGTTTACAGACGTTTCGGTCTTTTGAGAGACACAATGTATCGCGGGTTCGCGGTCGAGACACAGTCGCGAAATTCCGCGATATTTGAAACGATTACAAAACACTTGAATCGGTTGGCAAAGTGGAGCTGTAGAATAGCTGCTACGCGACCGCGTAGAATATGATTGTCTTGGACCAAACATCGTCTAATGACAGGGTACGCCCCGAGAGATCCATCCGGCGCGGACTCCTCCGACTTCGGGACTTCAGGGAATACACATAAAGCGAACGACTTAATACTGCAATTTTATCATTTCAACTGGTGGGATCCCCTACTTTTAAGGGAGAAGGGGATGAGACCCCGGCGATCTTGCGGTCTCAAAATAAAATCAAAGCAGTTCGCTGATTACTGGGTTTCTCCTGCGTCATCGAATAATTTTCGTGAACTGTGTAGACTGCGTACCGTAGAAATTCGTTTTTTCGCTCGGAGAGAACGCGACGTTCACGAATTTTATTCGTTGGTCAATTACAGAACTAACGCCACAAATCTTGACTACGAGTGTATTGTGGAATAGAAAAAAAAAATAATAATAAAAAATAACCATTGGCCCCGTAGCTTTACCGCGATTTTATTTCGCCTTATCGACGAAGGGGAAAGAATCGAAAAATAAAAAATCCACTTATTGGGCGCATAAAGAGCACACGAAAAGAGCCCTCTGGCTACGAATGACCCACTAGCCAAGTGAGCCGGTGTTCAAACGTTATTATAGCCTCGGACGGTGAGGGCGGCAGTTTTTATGCAATTTTGCAAGAATTTGAATAACCGTTCGTAAAAATATAATGCTTGACGAGGAAAGTTAGCGTAGAGACGAAGCAGTTTTATAGATGCTCAACGAGAGGTATAAGTCTAGACGCCAGACGAGAGGTGAACCCTCCCATTATTCTTTGCCGATGTATAGCGGATATTTAGAAAAAACAAAGAAATACTTCGTGTGGGAACCACCAGATTCGGTAGGAAGTCGGTGCCGTTTTTATGACCAGGAAAAAAAAGGGCAGCTTTTTTTTTGCAGTGTGTACATTTTTTAATCCAACGAAAGGCGCGCGCTGATGAATCATCGGTACTAAACGGTTTTTTTTTCTTGTTGTGAAGACAGTCTTACCTGGTGACTTTGCTCTCTTCGAAGTACTTGGCGCGTTCGGCTTCGTCCATATCGATAACTTTGTTCTCGAAAGCTCCGCTGAATGGAATCAGAATGGCGCCGGGATCATTCTTGTCAACCCACTCTTTGATCTTGATGAGCCTATCGAAAGTACATCGACAATTTGAATATTGTTTTTTTATATTTCTTCTCCTCGTGCGCCGACGTTCGCAATGGAAATCGATTGTACAGACAAACGCTGATAAAAGACTGAATAATAGAGAGGATAATGTAGGGACCGAGTTTCGCTACCATTTGCGTGCAGAAAAACGCGTGCACTCTGGACTAACGGTGAATTTGTATTGCAGGGAGCATCCGCGCATGTAGTCACGATATTGTCGTTTCAGTGAAAACCAATAAACTGGACGTTTCTATGTAAAATACTTCTCCTTCGAAGTATTTCTCAGAAGGAGATTATTATTTTCGTATGATCTTCAGACGCTTAACTTTTTTGCGCAAACGGATTTGCACTCCGAAAAATATTTCAGTATCTAATCGAAGGGTCGACGAATTTTTTAAAAATAATTTTCTTATTTTTACTCGCTTACCATTTGTTCTTCTTACGAATGTAATCCTTTTCCGAGAGATTGATCAGGTAGATCATGGGTTTTGACGTGAGAAAGAGATACTTGTTGAGTATCTCGATCTGTGATGTAGAGAAAGAAAAAAATTAACATTCCGTTCGAAAAATGAATCGGTAGAGTAAAAGCAATTTTTTTTGGCTGATCAGCGACAGTGAGTAATGTATCGTTGTGATTTCTATTGATAGAAAACATTTTTGTCTAAATCTTTTTTTTTTGTATGTGACATTGAACGAAATTCTAAAAAAAATAAGAGGAGACGACAGAAACTTATATCGTGTACCGGATACAAAAATTTACCTCGTTTACGCTCCAGTCGGCGAACCTGATATGCTTCTTTTCTTCTGTCAGGATATTCTTCACTTTCAAAAGCGTGTCCTGGTATACAAAAAATAATTTTTTATCATATAAACACGATACCCGAATAAAGCGATGCGAGAGGTACGGTAATTCACGCACAGAGGCCCATTACCCTGGGCGAGGTACGGGGGACGGGGTCGAGGAGAGTACACGAGATTCACGTGGAACGAGTAAAAAAAAAAGACAGTAAAAAGACACGAAAAAAAAAGAGCTTTAACCGCCCGAAAGCCCGAAAGCTCAAGCTCTCGGAAAGTCTGAGTAAATTGCAAAGAGGTAAAAATTGCTGGCGGCAAGAGAAAGAGAGAGCGAGAGAGCCGGTGAAGATCGGTGGAAGGCGGCAAAGCAATCGTTCGATTGATTCGTTCCAAGAAGCGTGCACACACGTGCTTACCCCGGAGCTCTTAATTTCCTCGGGTAATTTCGCGGGCCTTGTAATATGCGCAATCCATTAAAACCGTTCTTACTGTTTCTCCTTACCGTTGAAGAGACTCGTAGCACGCTTTTTTTCAAATCTTCTTTTTTCTCGTGACAAGAAGCGATTATTCACGAGGTTTCAATAGGCGCGAGAACACGAGACCAACGAGACCAACGAACGAATACAATGAACAGTGTATATAGAGAGTGAAAACTTTGTTTTTCAAACGTTTACAGGTGATGAGAGCGATTATTGAACGAGTCCGAGTCTCGCGATGCTTACATTTCGAATTCTAATTGCACGTTCTCCTTCCGCACTATCATTGCCGTGCATAAATCTTATTTAAATGTATGTCATTGGATCTGCGATCGTTACTCGTTGCGAGGAGAGAAAAAATAAATAAAAATAAAAAAATCGTAGATATCTATCACGAAGCTCGAGGCTCCGGTGTACTCTCGCGAGGCTACGACTGTCATTATCACGTCGTCGATGAATCGATGGGTTATTGGTCTTCGGTGGAAAATATCTTCGCGAGAAAACAGCGTGGGTGATCCGTGCGGACGGTCGCGAACGCACGCGCGCACGCGGGCTTTGTATGAGGAAATTAAATATAAATGCTTCGATAGAGAGGAAGATCTCGAATGTAGAGACGCGCGGGAGGTATATGATTTGTTGTTGAACGCGTGGGCGAGAGGAACGAGAGGCCTCACCCTGGCAGAATCGATCGTGATGTCCGAAGCCCCCTCGGAGCCAATGCAAATATGTTATGATCACGAGATCGTAGATATCGATGGGGGGCAGTTCATGGGGTCAGAACGATCGCGATACGAGAGAAAACGCCAACGCATCGCCCGAAGGTGTCATAGGCAAAGTAACATCGAACGCGTCGTGTTGCATTTAGTTTGGAGCGACAGGAAATCTTCGGGACGCGCGAGTCATCATTAACGTCACGTCATACTTTAAAAGTCAAAGTTGCGTATAAAATAAACGTAAATAAAAAATGAAACATACACGACGTTATAGATGGAGTAAATACCTCGTAAAACCTTCTTAATCCTTCGAAGCAGTATATCTCCATTTCGTTAAAACACTTTATCTTCAGAAATGGTTCGGGAACCGTTTAACTAAATTTACATGACGACCTTTGAGAGTTAATAATTTTTCGAGAATTTTTGCAATTTTTTTTTCTCGCATTTTTTTTTAGATAAATATCTAACATTTCATTACAGCATTATAGGTTTAAGTGATATTAAAAATCATTAAAAATCGAGAAACATATTTAGAAAAAACATATTTATCCATTGTGGGCGAAGAATTATTTAGAAAGTAATTACTGTTCTTTTTTGTTTCATAACTGCGTTCGTACGTTTACGCTTAAACTTTCGATATGCTCTCCTCTCCGACTCGTTTCCGATGGAACGTGCAGTTCGAAGGTCGCGTAATGACGGTGCGCGGCAAAATTTTTTTACGATATACTTCATAAATAACCGGTTCGTGGATGCATTCAAAATCTTCGTTTACTCACGTATTCGGGTTTAAGCTTCTTGTCGTTACCGCGCACGACGAGCTTCTCCAATTTCTCAAGATGAATGCCGAGAAACTCGATGTCCTTAAGTCGCAATTCTTCGTAAATTATCTCGAGATCTCTCACAGGGTTGACCTCGCCTTCTATGTGAGTAACGTCATCGTCCTCGAATGCTCCTGAACGACGTCGACGAAACAAAGTGCAAACGACCCGATGCATTATATATTTTTTTAAATTACCGATTTATCTTCTAAAGTATAGAATAGAAGGACTCTTTGTGAATATTTAATCGAAATGATAAATCGGCGCCGAACGAGCCGGTTATCTCCGCGGTAAACGCACGATCGAGATGGGAATGTCGATACAGAAAATTGCAGAAAAATAACACGCGAGAAATATTGGCCAAATGGTAGAATAATAATATTGTGGCGGTTACTTTCGCGATAGTGCATACAGAACAGAAAAATATATGGGAGAATCGTCGGGGTCAATTGTAAAAGAGCAAAGCGATAACGTGCGCGGCGGTTTCGCTAGCGCGCCCTTTGCGCTCGTAAAGGGCCGAAAGGCTCATTATCGAATGGGAAGTGACACGCGAACGTAACCGTGTCTAATTCATTTGCTCACTACTCGGCACTCGGTATCTTCGCGGTATTTTCGTTTTCGAAGCCACTTATTCACGTATTACATTGTTATTGGCTATGTGCACTTTATGTACGCACTTCGCGCGAATTCAGAATGACGAGTTAAGTCGATGACGCCTTCGTGAGTATCAAAGTATCAAAGGGATCTATTTTGGCGACGATTAATGACAATCGAAAGGACAAATTAATAATTCGTGGAACTTACTGCAAAGATGGAAAATTGCATCACATGCGCTTATATGCGACAGGAAAGCATTTCCCAGTCCTTGACCCTCAGCTGCGCCTTTGACGAGACCAGCAATGTCGACGACGTTCAGAAAAGCGGGAACTTTGCTGCAATAAAAAAATCGCGCGAAAAATAAAACATATAAAAACTATAGATACATTGAATGAACGTTATTGGCTAAATTAATTAATAATAAATCGTGTCTCGTAGATGTTAACAAATTTTCGTGCGGTTGTAATGCCACTTTTTTGGTATTTCAGAGCAACAGAGAGCTTTTGAATTCGGGATCAAAGGGTCGGGAATAGTTCACGTGTGCTCGGGGGATGCGCGAATGTTGACGCCCGTCGAAATGGCAAAGGGAGAAGTGTACCCCCGTTCGGTGACAATGCATTTAAATGCTAATGCCGCCCTCATTAAACAATTAGTCTTTGAAGAGAGGCGTCGGTGGAAGTAGCAGAACGCGAAAGGGAACGGGGGGGGGATGGCGAACAGATTAACTGGCTTTTATTACGGACCGCTGGATTCTGCGCGACACGTGGCGTGAAATGGAACACACACGTTATCACGAGCGGATGGCACAACGGTGGTCCAAGAATTACCCCCCCCCCCCCCCCCTCCACGCCAACCCCCGCCCCCTAAAGTGTCTGCGTGTGAAATAAATTTACGTGACAAATTAAATTAATTTATCTGTCGATAACGCACTACCGAGTGTCTCAGCTTTCGGGTTTTTTTTGGCAAAAAACCATTTAATTAATTATATACAAGAACTTATTTTTTTGAATATTATAGTAGTGGTTATTGGTATCGTTAAGAAAAAACGGTTCTACGACGAAAATAAGAATAATAAATATAATAATAAATTTTCTCCGTAAAATGGAACACATTAAGCAACTGGTACACTTCCCCAAATTTTCAAAGTCCGTCTCGATGTGTTTGGTGTGTTATATAATATATTGTCGAGAATGAAATTCGGGTACAGTGGAGAATCTGCATTGCGGATCACGTAGTATAGCGAAACGTGCCACGACGACCGCCCTTTCGAGAATAAAAGCCAAAGACGTATGGAAATTGTGTCCGCAGTTATTCCGAATCGTTTCCCAACGGGAGGGTTTATCGCGGAAGGGAGACAGAAGCAAGGAACGAATCGTAGCACTGATAATACTATAATATATTCTCAACGCATAGGCGTCAAGCTATATACATATATATACAAAGTGTCAGCGATGTTATACAGAGAGTAGAGAATATTGGAATGAGTGAACGCTTACCTCGCTGGTTTGAAGTACTCGCATAGGTAGTCAAACCTCGCATCTGGCACGGGTACCCGACGTACTTAAACACAAACGAATGAGGTCAGTTTGTGTTACTTAATATTGCGACGTGCGGATTAATCTTTCTCTTCATATTTCTCATTGCGACGCGAACAATTTGGCAACGAGCTTCCATACGCTTCGCGACCTCTTCGTAAACGCCAACTTCGTTTACAGCACAATCCGTATTATGAATTTTGAGAAAAATCGCTATGTACACAGCAGCCGAAACGGCTGGCGACATTCCAGGATATTTTGGTCTTGTCGAAGCAACTTTTGTGACGGCCTTTACTATATCGTCGGCAACGGTACGCTTGAGAAAGTCCAATGTCGGCATATTTTTCAACTCTATCGTCGGCGAAATCTCCTGATAATCTATCTCCGTTTTTGAATAGATCGAAGGTCGTGCTAAGAATTTTTCACGACAATCCAACGAACAGAAGATGTAGCAACTGTCCTTGTAGAGTATTCCGAGGTTTCGTTGACCGGATACGATTTTAATTTGCGGCAATGATTTCACGTAACAGACGATACAGTTGCCATCTGCTCGAAGTCTTTTGGCCCAACAGGGATGTTCCAAATCGATCTGTTCATCCAAAATTTGCGGACGATCCGCGGGAAGAGTAGCGGTAGTTTGCGGAGGGAGACAAACTCGCGGATCTATCATAAAACTCGCGAGATGCTTCGAACAGATCCAGTAAAAGTACTCCTGAAACTGCACGACGCCCCGTCGATCCGGCGGCGGACCAGAAAATATCAAAGACTCGTCGTAGTGAAGACAGGATGGGCAGTAAAATTCGTAGGGACTCTGACGGCTTCTGAACTCGTACGGCGACACACTTAGGTTTCTCAAACTGAGAACTTTCTCGTAATCGGCTTCTCGAAAGTACCGTTTTATGTCGGCGAATATTGAGCAGAATTCTCGATTAGCTTTGCGCCAAACTGACCATTTGCTACCAGTAGCATCGACGTCAACGATGTTTTGAGAATACTTTTTCAACCAATCGAGATAATGTGATGAAATTTCTTCCCACGTCTCGTAACGATGCGATATTAAACTTGGTGAATAGAGAGCCGGTTTTTTTATATTCTCCTCGTCACTGACCATCGTAGATGTTAGACAAAAATTTTGATCAGCCTGAAGATTTATGACGATCATTGACCGAATGTTGAGGAGCGCTAATTCTTCGGTCTCTCGGCGATCCATCGGAAATCCGTCGAAGATGTATCCTTGGGTTGAAGATCGATGATCGATAGAATACAATTCGACGGCTCGTGCCATAAATTTATTGGTAACTTTGCCGCCTGATCGTAATAATTCTTCTACGTCATTTCCTGTTTTCGTCCAATCAAATTTCTCTATCATCCAGCGCAACGCGTCTCCTCGTGTTATAACTCGCATACCGTAAGCCCTCGCGAATCTCTCGGCAAGCGTCGTTTTCCCGGATTTCGGTGGACCGATTATTGAAATACGCGCTGGGATCGCAGGATCACACGAATCTCTTTGCAAATACTTCAACGGATCTTTCGTAAACATTTTTAGAGCTTCACTACCGGCGATAAAGTAAACGTAAGAACGATGCAAAACCGTATACAATTCGTCCCTTTCTGCCATTGGCAAATACATCTGACACGGTGTTTTCTTTTCGTACAATTGCACGGGACACGAGTGACCGAAAGAGCTCAGAAAATAATATCCGCATTCGAGCAAATTTTCCGCTGTATCCGGGTCCACTTCGTACGTTCGTTCGAGGATCGAGGACTCGCGAACGACAAGAAATTGAAGGATCTTTCGTAAACTCGCGAATACCGTCTTTATATTCTTTTCACCGTCAACTTTTATCCAAGGTATAGATTCTTCTTCCATTCTTCTTCGGGCGCTATAAAGTAGATCAGCTTTGCGCTCGTAGGACTCTTCAATTTGCTGTAGTAATCGCTCTTTCATTTCTTCAGGATCTTCGATATCTTCTACATCTTCTTCTTCCTCATTATCGTTTTCTTCTGCTACTTTGTTGCGTTCTTGTTTATCCGCCAAAGAGTCCAAGAGCTTTGGTAGCAACCGTTCTTGTGTTCTTTCTACGCTACATTTCAGTTCGATGACTAATTCGGGAATAGCGAAATTTTGTAACATGATTTCAACATCTTGCAAACAGCTCGGAAACGATTCGAATGTTATGGCGGAAGCATCGTAAGGTGGTTTAAAGAAATTGAGAACACATTCGTTTAGAATTGTATGAGGCAAAGTGGCGCCTTGCTGCTTGTATTTTTGAACAAACGCGAGAATTGTTTCCTCATCAATGTTGTATTTTTCATCGGCCGGATCTTCGGGCAACTCGACTGTTTGCAATCGAGGGTCTTCCATCGCGTTACCGGGACCTATTCTACGCTTATGCATATACGCATCCAAACAACTTGAGAAATCGATGTGAGTCATGCCGTATTCGTTCGATAACATTTCAGCTACGCAACTTTTTCCACTTGCGGGAGGTCCGACGATGCATATCCGTGCGGAGGGGATTTTTGTCGCTGGCTTTTTAAATGGTACGTTAAAAGCTTCAGGTTTCTTGACGAAATCATTCAAAGCATCTGCTGAAGAGCAGAGATAGATCTTGTCGAGAAAAAGAGCGCTGAATTCTTCCTTTCCTTTCCACAAAACTTTGTTTCGCGCCAAGGCGACCGGACAATAAATTCCAGTATCACCGAGCCGACGATTATCCTTGTGCACCTGCGTATTCTTCGATTCTTCGGGCTCTTCGTCTTCGAGAACTTCTTCCTCGTCGATATCAGTCACCGATTCGATCGTATCTTCGAACTCTCGTTCCCGTTCTTCGACAGTCATGATTTTAGCTCCGATCCGATAACGATCGTTCATGTGCTTCGATACCGCCTTGTAGACATTCGATGTTTCACTGATGTCGCACACGAACGGCTCTCTTTCAAGTTCTTCGAGAATAGGAACAAAATTTTGCCATTTTTGTTCGAAATCTTTGATATCAGCGATGTAGTTATCCATATCTCTCATTTTACGCGCATCCAAGATTTTTCCATCTTCAAAGTCACTTTCGTCTTGTTCCTCTCGATCATTTGGTTCTTGTAATTGCTCCCAGTTGCGAAGCAAATTTTTGTACGGTTCTTTCTCAATTATAAGAATTAGATCGTCGAAGACTACACCTGTCTCGGCGAGGAATGCCCAGATTTCGGAGTTCGGATACATGCCGTCTACGATCCATCCGGGTTCCCTCAATAGTCCATCGTTCAACGGCTCGTCTGGCATCATTTTAATTCTCGATATCAACAATGCGGCTATCTCCGAATTCGATACGGCGATTTTTTCTTTTCGCAGATGTTTCACCTCATTCTCCAAAATCGCGGCTACTTCGGGATCGTGTTCCGAGAGTTCGCGAATCGGGGGTTCTTCGTAACGAAGGTTTTCCGGCGCGTATTCGTAGAGCGCATTCTCATCTTCCCGTATACGTTCCAGTGTTTCGGGATTTTCTGATAAAAATTTCAAACCGTATTCTTCGACCGTCTTGCGAACTATTCCTAAATCGGACGACTCCGAATGGTCTTCGGCCTCAGAAGACTCGAGGTCTTCGACGATTGTTTTTACTTCGTTGAACCAAAATTGCAGAGCTTCGCGTCTGTCGTTTTCTCGCCTCACTCGCTCAGCCTCTAATCTACTTTTTAAGTCTGCTATAACGCGATGCACAGCATCACGTACAGCATCCGCAACATTGGCACTGATACGATCTTCGATCAAACTTTTTTCTAATGCACGGACATCGACGACGTTTGCCCCAAAATGTCTTCCAAGAGCATAGCTCAGTTCAGACTTTCCCGCGTATTTCGGACCGAAAACAGCGATTTTACAGCTTGGTTTGGGTCGAAACGGCAGAAGAAACGGTCGAGGATTCTTAACGAATATTTCCATTGCTTCGCTGGACGATAGAAAAAAAATTTTGTTCATAAATCGCACTGCGTATTCAGCTTTTCCCTCGACCGTGCGTCCCTTCGTAAGTTCTACTGGACAATCGTATTTCCAGTTTGAAAGACACCAAGGAAATTGCGAAGAAATCGTAGATTTCTGTGACAATTCTTCGAATAGTTCTTCGTTATTTCTATTATCGAAATTGGCGTCAATACCGTTCTCAAAGAGTCCTTCGCCTCCTTCACCTCCGAAAGGTTCTTCACCTCCCCAAACTCTCTTCGGCAAAATCACTCGAGAATGTGGAAGAGTACGCAATCGCGTGCTGATTATTTGAAACATCTGAGACGCTGATGTCCGACCATCAACTCTTATAACATTCTGAGGATTGTGCTGAAGAACATGACGATCGATGACCGGCAGAGCGTACCGTTTGTAAATCTCGCATTGAAGTCGTACATTAGTCGACATGTTTTTCACGCGATTCAACAAATATTTCTGCAAGTGGTTTTCATCGAATTCATTTTTTACCGACCCGACGAATCTCGTATCGACAGTTCTGCCTTCGAGAGGATCAAACCGGAAATCCGCACGTCGGACGATCGCGTCGTCATCCGGACAAATTACGTAAATAATAATCGTCGGTTTGATTGGCCAGCTATTGAAAATTCGATTAATCTGATTCGGCACGTAGTCTTGATATCTGTCGGTTACAGGAACTTTTGGTTGAGTTTTGTGTGCCGTAAATGGATAAATACGCGCGTGAATTTCAGAATGTACTTCCCCTCCTCTCACAGACTGCTTCATCGCAGTACGTCGAAGAATATTAAGATTAGCGCCGATGTTTTCGGTTATTTCCGAAGACGTTAGAGAATCGGGACTCGGTAGTTTAGCATCGCTGTAGAGACTCGATGAGCTTTGGCTCTGTGAAATGTATCCCGTCGCTTCGGGCTCTACGCGACAAGTATCTATCGTGCAGCACGGTTCCGACGCTTTGTCCATGAAAATATTGCCGGGACAAGTGGAAGTTTCAAGCTCCGGATTGTTAGGAATGAATGGTAAGCCTTCGACAACGTACCCTCTGTGCATCGTGTCCCTTTGCTTGACTCTACTCTCTATCAAATCCATCACGATATTCAATCCAATCGCCTCTCCGTTCTCCAGACTATCAGCTATCCACTTTCCTTTCTCACTTTTTTTTTCGATCTCTTCGCGAATGAGAGTTTCGGGTGATATTAAAACACATTTCCACGTATTGGCGAGAAGCTGTGCCAATCTTTCAGTGCCTAAACCCGGCTTTCCGAATATCGCAAAGCAAACGGGATCCGAACGAAGATACTTCTCTCTCGCCGCGTTATCTTCATAAGGATCGCGAATAGTAAATGGATCCAACGGTGGATCGAAGTGAACTCGGTGAGCATAATCGCCGAAATATTGTTTATCGGTCGCGGCGAATTCATTGATTCGATCGAATGGTTTTATGTCCTCTGTGTGGGCGTAATATATATTTGCTCGGGGGCAGCAAGTCGAGAGGGGTGGTGGCCAAGAAGGTGCGGATTCTTCGAGATAACCTTTGGCATTGCGTAAACTTCTTTCTAACGCGATGTTCGTGTAATCATCTTCGTTTGACTTTTCAATACTTCTTTCAAATTCGCCCAATAGTTTATCGCACATTTCTCGATGTTGTCAGTTAACTATTTTTTCTGTATTTTACTGCGTATTAAAAAGGTGTCACTAGTTAAATTAAACCGTCAAGTTTGGCAGTTGCGAAAAACAAATGGCAGCTCGTTTAATCAAATTGTTACGAATGCTATTAACCATTTACGTTCAAGCAGATTATAGATATAACACATGCAAAAAAATACTTATTTTCATTAGGATCAATGGTGCAGAAAGGGAAGTTCTCCGCTGCCGCTTGACTCTTGGTGAGAACGTTGAAGAATGTCGATTTTCCAACGTTTGGTATACCAACGATGCCGACCTTGAGATTGGTACCCACCCGACCTATTAGAGGCTTTCGTTCGGGTTCTTCGACTTTCTTGGGCGGCATTCTTCAACACATAAAAAAGTTTATTAATTAGTAACATTTTTAACTATAACATTTTTTTAATCGTTGATAATTGTCATTAATCACGAAGTTTATAGTTATTTTTTTACACGATTCCACCGAATTTTATTAATATTTAATGCTTTTAATACTTTTTATGCTCGAAGAATGTCCTATTTAAGTAGTGTTTCTAACCCATAACTCAGTTTAGTCTACGAATTCTGTCCCAATTCTGGGAGTCTCATTCCGAATTGGTCCATAAAGTTTGTCTATAGCTTAATAATCGATACAAATTTTTTTATACACTATCTCTTTCGAACTCACAAGAATGAATAAACGGAACGAAAATGAAGGGTTACTAATTGCATGGCTATGCAAGCGAGTGTACGATTCGAGACGAGTTCGATTCTCCGTAACATTGTACCGGTGCGAATTGAAGGGTAGCACAGTTGGACGCGAACAGGCCTCCTTTTATCATTACTGCCAATTGGCTGAATCGTTTCCTCGCTCTAGCTGCAGACTTCCTTTCAAAGTACCTTTCGCCCGACGGCGGCGAGAAACGCTCACGTGTGTGTATAGAGTAGAGATCGTCGTATCGTATATAGCTATGTATACTATTCTATTCTGCATCAACATTTGCATCATCGAGGTCCCCCACAAGCGTAGATGCTTCTGGGTTTGTGACGGGGTGTATGATCGTCGTGGAAATGAAAATGATCGCGGTCTCGAGGCGTGACACGCCCCTGTGCCCTCCTACCCATAATCCTTAAGTCCCGTCGTTTCTATACCTCGGGGTACAAAACACCGTGAGCGCGATGGAATATCCATGAGCGAAAAGAGCCAACGTCGCGGTGTTCACCTATACGTGAAATGCCCCCGGGGTTTTAGCTCGTCGGTCGGATGGCTAAGACTCTCGCTCGAGTGCGCTCGCGGTGACTAATTATATTAATGCGGCTACGGCATCAACCGATTGCTGTGTTTACTGCGGGAGATTGCTCCGGTCGCCGCGCGTTGTATACAACGCCGGTGTAGCGCGAGTCGTATCAAACGAAGACGAAGAAGAGGACAAACGATTTGAAGAGGAAGATGCGAAAGAGGAAGAGATACGGTGGATCTCTAGAGATTTTTTTCTCTCGATTTTGTTGTCTTTTTCTTTGGATGCGAAAGGGGGTGGTAGCTGGAAGCGGAGACTTTGGCGGCCATAAGGAGAGAAGAACCCCGCCGCAGCGCGTGGTACTACCATAGATGGTTTATATATATATACAGCTATATCTATCTATATATGTATACGGGGGACGGAAACGGGGGAGGAATATGGCGGGCAAGGGGCCCCGATTACTGGGCACTACGACCGCGAATCACCGGCATCACGCCAAGAATCCGCAACCGTGCCTCAGGCCGCCAATCCACCACCGTCCCTCAACGACGATTCCTCTTTTCCCTTCCACCCTCCGCGCTGCGCGCTTATACTCTTCATCGTCGTTCACGTTTTCTCCTCGTCTTCTTCACTTTCATCTACCGATTTGTATACGGGTTTTAACGTCGAAAAATCCTTAACGCTCATCGCAAACTCGACAAGTTGTCGTTTTTTTTTTTTTTCCAACGCGATATATATCCCCTACCCGAGCTTCGCAGGAAATTTGCGAATTACAATAATGGCCACCGTCCACGCCCGCGAAAGCTACCCGCGCCGCGCGCTCTACTACTACCCCGCCTTGGCGCCTCGTAGTCGTGACTCGAGAGAATAACACTTTTGGTTCGTTTTTTTTTCTTTTTTGTAAATGGATTACCGCGAAATCAATATTGTGGTGAGGAATTCAATGGAAGGGGGTCGTAAGTGATACCGTTTTGTAACAATGAATAACGTATTTTGTTATTATCGTAATATCTCTGATTGATCGTATCACTTATAGTGTTCACACGAAAAATATTATTTATCTTTACATTTGTGGAGGTTTTTCGAATTGCAATAATATGTATACAAAAAAGACGGAAACTTTTTATTTTCGTTTTAGTTATCTGTTTTGTTAGTTCTGGAATTGTACATTTTTTTAGTTTTTCAATTTTATTATTTGAGGGGAATATTTTATTCGCTTTTTATGTGCAGTTCAAAAAAGATCTACGAAAATAAAGGGGTTAAACGTGTCTACGTCGGTTGTATCATTAGGGTAGCTTATCGTGGAAATCGCAAGTGTAATTCTTCGAAGGTGGAGATGGCTCTATATGGCAAGTCCCCCTTCGCGTACAGTGATGCCCCGTAGTGGCTAAATTTCGAACTAAAAACAATCTGCCGGATTGCACAGAATTCTTCCTCGTAACATAACCTCCGCTACGTTCGTAGCAGCTTATTAAAGGGTTTACAGAATTACGATACTCCACCAAAATCCACAGACCCCATCGCTGAAAGTCCCCGTCACCTTCGTGCAGTGTTTAAAAATAGTTTTCACACCCAGCAACGCGTGGTGTTCTCTATTTCCGACACATACGGCATTCACAATTATCTCGCAATAACTACCTCATTCCACAGACTCGCGATTGTTTTTTTCACCGTTGCTTCGAATGTTAATGAAAAAAAAATGTTTACCTGCTTCGTTAATCCGTGATAACCGGCTTCGACGAATGTATACTTTGTAAATTCTTCGCGCACAACGTGTCGCCCCGACTACACGACAGAGAACACACGGCACGGTAGCAGAAATGACGTCAGGATAGCCTCGCAAATCGACCTCCTGCTTCGAAAAAGGCGGCCGACTTATCGACTGTTCTACAATCTCTCCGCACTCGCTCTGCCGTATCCCCGTAGCAAAGCAGTTTTCTCGTTTCGCCGGTAAAACAGAACGAGCATTCATGCTTCACTGTTACAAACTGTTAGTTGAGTAGTCGCGTTACGATTTTCGCGCGCCTCTCTTCCATAACCCATTATAAAAACAGCTTAAAAAACGGAAACAAAATTGCAAAAATTTATAAAACAAAAAAGTTTTCAAAAATGCGGTTTCGTATTTTTATATCGAATGCACATGGGTGCATTGATCTTTGTTCGAAACGAACCTATAAAGTCGCGTGCACGCAATTAATTCATGAATCACTTATGCAGAGGAAAATTGTTATAAATAGATTATAATTTGCAATCGCCGTAGCGTGCGACAGTAGTAAATATTTCATTCTACGGGCGATCATGTACAGAGATACACTATCGGTCGAGGTATGAGCGACTGTTGGCCCGAACGTTTCGCAAAATGACGAGGGTCTCATGTTTATGAAGTGTTGCTGGACATCATTGCAGCGCAATTCCCGGCGACCTCTCCCCCTGCCGTTCTGCAATCGAGGCAGACTGTCGTTACAAGGGACATAGCAACACGACACCGATGCGTCCCGCGATACACAGGAACTTCGCTCACTTTCACGTACGTATATATACCTATGCACACTAAATTACCCGGTAACCATTTCGGATCAATAATATTTCTCGTGTATACAATTTATTTACCAACAATTTCGTTCTATTTCCATTGCGTAACCTCGAGAATGCAAAAAACAAATAAGTAACATTTACTATACGCACCAATGTCAGCACAGCGGGGAATAGTTATTTTTTCTTTTTCGAAGTATTTGATTTATTCACGAAAACAGATTGTGCGTTGCAAAAACTTTGATTGACAAAATAAGAATAAACAAGTGATATTTATAATTCAAAACTGTAACGACACATATGCCCCCTGAACTCGAGTGGGTCGTTCCGTGAATAGTTTTTGAGTGGCGAATTATGGTTATTCCGGGAAAAATAACTAAAGCACCTTCACCCTCGGCTTTAATCTCCGAAAGAAAAAGGCCATCAAACGAGGCTGATTGCGACGCGTTCATGGAAACCATAAACACGCACTATCCCCGACTGAAATCAAGGCAGTACAACGGTTAAGTTCGCGAAAGATATACAACACACATAGTACACAAGCCTCGCGTGTATCCTATCCTTTCTTTAGCCGCTTCGACAAATTCGCAAGTTTCTTGGCGCGAACGATATGTGTGTACAGAGTAAAATAATTTCTCTCAGATTTAATGGCTCTTCGGTATTCCCTTATGCTACCGTTTATTGCCAATTTTTCGTTTTTTTTTGTTTCGAATAAAAAAATGAACTGCGGCTCGTCTCCGAGAGCATTCATAACGAAAGAATTTAATTTTCTAATACAGCTAAGGGATGATTCGATCTCTCAGCGGTTAGATACATTATGGTCGGATATAATTTGAAGAAATGCGTCCAATTCGACCGCATGTATATGTGTGTACGTGGGTTTTGCTAGAGACGGTTCGAGAATCCCGAGAGATGCGCCTTAGCCACATCTCTCGGGGCTCATAATTCGTGGGATAATACTAAAATTGCCGTGTAGTGAAATAAGAGAATGAGAGAGAATGCGTGTCTGCGATGGCGTCGGCGCCTGAGCTATATGATAGCCGATGAAAAGAGAACACACTCGTGTTGGCCGTCGCATCGCAACTATAAAGACTTTTGCCTCTGCTTCAATCTCGAGATCGGCTACGAATTATAGATTTATCGTGGGAAAACAACTGGCGAATTATAACGCCAAAAGCATTCCGAACAGAATATCTCATCGGGCATCCGGTATCGTTTAATCGAATAATTTTCATTAATCGATTAACTCCTGCGATCATTTCTACGAACCGTAGTGAAATCGTATAACATTGAATATACCCAGTAAAGTTACGAGACCGATCGATAAATCGTCTTGATAAAGAAAATAAAATAAATAGTCAAGAAAAATCGCAGCAACGACGCCCGGGGAATCACTTGGTCCTCCCGCTGAAAGCTCGACGGGCGCGTGAGCCTTCGTTCATCCTTCCGAAGGATTCTGCGGTTGGTCAACCGGCCGTCTAATGGCGCGCGCGATTCGTCCTTGTAGCATGTGATTATTTCAATTATTTTATTACGTACCTTACCAATCTTGGCCCATGTAATACGTATAATCAGAGATGGACCATTCGGTTGCGCGAGATAGAGTGAGAGCGAAGTAGAGTCGGAGAGTTGCTCCTCACGTTCCATACATGATCCGAACTCAGTCGTTTTAACGATATTGTAATTTGGAGACCGCAAATTCGTCCCCCTCTATCTGTCTCCCATCGTCCGCTGACGTCACTCTATACGTATACATTTTAAAGCGTAGTATATACGCTACTATGTATACGAGATACGAGCATATTGCCAGCGCGAGCATCTCGAAACGGTTCGGTTACCCGAGTGGCCGCGATCCTAACTATCATTTCCTCTATGAAAACGATATTACAGACTCCTCGATGAATTATAGGCATTTCGGAAGGTATTAGACAGATCCGACGAATTCACCGGATAGCGTTCACTCCTGGAACGGGTTACGAGTACTGTTGTTTTATTAATTTATAATTCTTGATCCATGACGATTCACGAGTATCACTGTCATTATCATTGGCGCGAATAAAAAGCCGTCTTTGTCGTTAGGAATATCCGATACGCGTGGAGTGCCGTAATCGAAGCGTAACAATTAACACTTCAAAGAATTACCCCGACAGGTGTGATAGAATATGAAGAAATAAAAATAATACATGGGGAATACGGTGTTTTCTCATTTATTTTATGGATACACGTGTTATAGTGAGTCACTAGGGCGTGAAAATGATGAGCACAATTTCTTTTTCTCAAAACTCAACCTTACAGTTCCCGGTATCATGCGAATAATTGCACGTTCATCACGATCCATAAAAAGTCTTATCTCTAGTTTTGTTCGCGGATAGAGCAAAAGGGCTGTTCGGAGTAACACCCAATAAAGAAACCTGGTAGCTGTAAAACCGGAATATTTAACGACGTTACATGTTATGCAAAAATTTTCTTTGTATCTTCGCTAAAAGTTTTTCGATCACTTGGCACCTTTCATAGTAGGCAACGTTGAAAGTACATCGCTGACTTCCGTTTCTCTCACTTTTGGCGCAATATTTCCTCGGAGTATGATAATCAATATAAGAATTGTGTTCTCCTCTATCGGTAAAATAGATAGTTGAATATAAGTTACGGCTTTTATCGTGTTCCGTATAGCCCCATGAAAATTCAATGAACCGACGCGGCAAGACTACCGGTGTCGAGCATAGCTCGTAAGAATACTACACTGAATAATCTCTAACGCGAGTGTGTGAGACACTCGCCCGATTCCACAAGGGGGATCTTTATAAAAGCCGTGGAAAAGCGTTGTAACAATGTCGTAATAACTTTCAACGTTGCAACTGCGAATAGTAGACTGTACTATACGGTAATGGTCCATCGGCTCCATTACGCGCTCATAAACTCGCAATGCAGGGGCCTACCTCCTCGTTGCGCCCATTCTTGCCCTCTTTTTACGACAAAATGAGCGATTATAGGACGTGCGTTTGCTATAAGGTCCGCGGGCTTCCTTGGTGGATGCTGATGCCGCTTCTGCCGCTTTTCGCGGGTGCCTTTTCCTCAGCGGGGACTTTTTACTGCGTACCTCTCGTATATCACGGTTCTATTCTATACGTAGACAGGATTGGAACAGTGAAGCTGATCCTATTTTACAATAGTTTTTAGCAAAAATGTGCTTAACCGGTCGGCTTCACTGTTTCAAGATCCTGTGATATTGCGCATGCATCCTCCAGACACACGGATGAGACTAGTAAGTGAACATCTTTTTATACACAGCTCGCCTATTCCTGTTGCCATTTCATGCGCTCTTTCTTCTCGCATTCACAACCATATTTAGCGTTCAGTTAAAACTTCGTACGCTGAGATTCAATTTATCGTTTCTCTAAGCTCTATTATCCGATGAAAATGGCGTTTCGCCGTTTTAGAAGCCCACTTTCGCCATGACTCGAAGAATAAGTGCCTAAGCGCAGATGGCGCTGTTCTCCAAGTTTAAATACCGTTTAGTTACTTTATTGGTAAAAACCTCTTATTGCTGCACTTCCTGTTATTAGTGAAAATTTAATAGCATCACTGACTGGATGCTCTTTTATTTCACTTCCCAATATGCTGATTACAAATATAGCGCCCAAAATATAGAGTAAAGCGGTCAACTTGGAATAATACTTGTGACTTTTTTTGCAATTTTGTTTCTGCGATCGGCTCAAAGCGAAGCGTTCCATTTCCAACCGCCATGCCGTCTGGAGAATTCTTCGACGGCTTATCGCAAGCGTAATATCGGAAAGTGCCGCCATCACTCTACCGGAAATTCTCGCTAATCCGTTAGTCAAGTATTGGAGCAATTAAGGTATAACGTTACGTTACAGAAAAGAAGGATAAAAAAAACAAAAGAAAACAAAGACGACCACAAGACGAGTGAGTGAGGTTATGGTCGTAAACAACACGGGCAAAGTGGCGGAACCTCCGCGCGAGCGGAGAGCAGCCCCGCGAGAGAGTCCGGGGTTGCCCTGGCGCGGTTCCGCCCGTCAATTGTTACCAATTGTTACCAATCAGAGTAATACGTGTCATTACACCTTAGGTGGGTTGCAAGCGAGAGGCGGCAATGTACCGGGCGCCTCGCTGAGCTGCTCCCCGGTATACGCGTGTACCTCGTCATGTATATATAGGTCCAGAGACCTAAGCATAAACTCGTGAGCGCGTTCGTTTCATTCTTGATTATACGTGTGCAAACGCGGCCCGCTCTCATGTTAATTTTCATCAGTTAAATGTTGACATTTGTCGTGCTCGCCAAGGCGAACTCCTTCGCGACTCGACAATATTCCTCACGTCATATACTATACGCGGAGCATAAAGATTACAGGTGCATTCGTCTTACATACGAAACATTCAATTCTCGATAAACACTGTTTGTCGCGAACATCCATCCAGAAGTTATAAGTAAATGCCCTCTGCGTACACATGTAGAGGCAGAAGCAGAGGCAGAGGCTATACCTACATCCCCTGCGAAACGGCTTCTTAACAATGCCCGATTGCAGTGCCCAGCAAATTGTGTATTACCTTTCACTCGAGAGCCCTTAAAACATGGCTTTTTAGACAGCTATGAATATGTACATTGCACACGCAGCCACATCGTCACGTTTTACAAATTCATATATTATACAGATTTCTCTCTTCTTCTCTCCCTCTTTCTCGTGATTATGCGAGCGTTTCTACGTTTGAAATTACAGCGGCGCGTGCCAAACCGATATTTTAAAGCATCTCTTATTTATTTCTACCGAGCAATCATCATCAGCACTCCACTGGCTGCTACATACCGTGCTTGGGGCTCTCAATGAGATATTTATCATTACGATCAGTTAGAACGCCCAGCTTTGAACTCTGTGATTTACACAGGGAGACAATTTAATTCGATAAGACCGAAGATATATTATATAGTTTTTGCGAAATGATGGAGTTCCCATCGGATGCATCATCTCGTTTGGTGCATCGTATACCGGAGGTCGATCTCACGATTCAAGTGTTTTTCTCAAGTAGAACGGTGCGGGTACCGGAGAGCGAGGGAGCGAAAGAGGGCGCAGAGGATGGAGAGAGGGTATATCCGGTCGTGGTAAATTTTTCTGGTATTCAAATTTTTATGCCGGGACTACATGAGAAGGAACGGCTGGGGTTCGCCGTTCGCTGCTGCCCAATTACGTTTCACCGTGGACGTTCGAACGGCCAGTCGCCCAGCTCTTGGTTGCGATTAGCATACACGCTCCTCGACGAGTAAGAGCTGTTACGAGAGACCGGTAACGGTGGAGGCCTTCGAAAGACGTCGAAAAACCTGAAAGTCGAGCTTCAGGATCGCTCGTTCTCTCCCTCGTTCTTTCTATACGGAATCTCTATCTCTTACACAATCTCCTTCTCACTCTTTCGTTATAGTATTTTACTACTGGGTAGCGAGAGTACGTATACGTGCTCTGCTGACCACCGAGCTTCGGTACGTGCTACTGCTCGTGGTCAAGCCAAGAGCCATGCCAGGCGAAGAAGAAAACCAATGCGTTCGTGCATCGCGTGGCTGAGCGCGAACCAACCGGTGGCCACGCCTCCTTAGACAGCCGCCAGCCAACAATTAAGATTTGATCGGCAAAAATGGTCGAGTCAAAATGGCGCTCGGGCCACTACTGAATGCGTAATTCCCTCACGACGGCGAAAAGAATATAACCGAGGATACACAATGACAACGAAGAACTGTCCGAAACTCATGACTTTCGAACCATTCGTTTTGAATCATTGCATTCTTATATGCGTCAGTACAGACGATACAAAAATATAACTAAAAATTGTCCGGTAAAAAAAAAAAAAATCAATTTCAAAGTCGTTTTTAGTAAAAATTTTAATCACCAACTAAATTATCTACATTCGTGATCGTTTGGGATTAGTTTGAAACTATAGTAATTCCGGTTGCTCGCGAAATTGACCGACGCGACGCCTGAACCATAGGCAACCCGCTTTACACCGCCGTTAGGCTGTACTACTATACACAAGGAGTTTGCCTCTCACGCCAAGCAACAGCGGCAGTGTCACGATTTGCCTTAAAATAACGAATGGAAAATCATGGCATAGCCGTGTGGTCGTTTGAAACAAAAGCGAGTGAAATTCAAGGGAGGTGACTGGTGGCACGTGTAGTACAGGTACGCAAGCGGCTAACCGCGGGGGCTTTATAAATCACTTTTATCACGCGATTTTCGCGGTTTCCGTGCTTCCCGTACACCGGATACGGATTCGACATGAACCTTCGTGCTCGATTCTTACGAAGAGTCCGCGTACGTCGAGGTGGACGAGAATTCCGGATTATCTAGTCACCATTACTCGTTTCGTTTTTTTCTTTTTTTTTTACATCTTCCTCCTGTGATTCCCAGGATAGTAGGGTTATTCCGGGCGTTAGGTATAATCAGTGATTTACGATAGGCGCGTTGGGAAAGACGAAAGGAGAGATACACGAGGGGCGTCATTGGTAACCGCGGCGCGAAACTCACCAAGGAGAAACAGCCAAATTAAAATTGCAAGACCGTTCGCTAGTTCGCGATAACGACGGAGGGAGAAAGACGCCTACGAGACTAATCATAGCACGGAGAGTTTTCGTATACGGTTACGTATCTTACGTACAAGCATCACGAGACGAAAGGAGTCAGAACAAGAAGAACGATAGAAAGAGCTGGTGTGCTACTACGTTACTCCTTATCCAGGGTCTCTCATTACTACTAATGCCCCCCAATCATTGCCCTACAACCGATACCGCACCTATGGAGTTCACCAATGGTTTTTATTCTTCCCCTCTCCTCTGGGCTGCTTTTTTTGCAATCCCTCTTCAATAGCAATTGTGCGAAATCGTGGGCAAAAATCGATAGGAGACTACCAATGGTGAATCCTATTGCAACACCGTAAATGTATTTGCGTCTCGATTTGCGCATTCTTCACGTATTTTGATTTTAATACGGTAAAGTCAGCTGGAAAGGCCATTTTTAGGTTGTTGCGGGTGCACATTTTTTTTTCCTTTATTTTGTAAATTCTTAATAGTAACATTAAAATACAAAGGCAATCGTAAAACTCTACGAAGACATGAATATAGCGGAAAGTCTCTATCAGCGAACAGCTTGGATATTTTTTTACCTGTCGAACACATTGAAGTTGTAACTTGTATTCGGCATCATGAATACGTTCTACTTTGCAAGCATCGATAGGGAATAGCTGCCTCAACGACGGGAGCAACGGTGGTGAAGCCCTCTTTAGCATACCGGGAGGGCTAACCGTTAAAGCCGATCGTTAAGTTTATGGGAAGAGCGTGAGATGCTGTGCCGGGGTTGGCAATTATAGTATGCTCTGTGAAACACGGTGATCTTCGCCACGCGAAGAAAACGACTTCTATGCCCTCTGAACGACTGAACGTTGTTGTTGCTGTTGCTGCTGTTGGCTACGATGCGGCGAAGATATCTCATAGAATTATTCGCTTGAAACGCTGAGCTGTTCACGATTGACCATGAGACGAGAGCGCGAAACGATTTAATGCAAGAATCGTGGAAAATCTATTATACCTCATGGATTGCAACAACTACAAGGTAATTCTTACAAGTCAAACCTTGGAAATTCTTCGTAGAATTGAAAAACATTAATTGCACATCAAGTGTGCGGCGATCGCGGATATTCTCGACGTTTCGCGGATTAACGATTTTACCGAGAAATTCGGAGTACGCACGTGTATAACCGCAGCTCTCGTAAGGACCCTTCGGGCTAATAATTGATCGGGCAATTTTAACCACGATGAAAACGGCTACCAAGCGCGACCATCGAAGAGTCATAAGACAGTGAAGATGCGAGACGAGAGCATCGAAGATGCGAAAAGAGCGGGAAACGCCACGTTGATGCAGCGTCAAAGAAGAAGAAGAAGAGGAAGGCACACCGCGCGGAGCCTCACAAGCACTTATCATTAGCCGCATCTTCTCCGCCACCAGCCGCGAACGCAAGAAGAGAGTACCTAATATAACCGCGAAAGAGTGAGAGAGAGAGAAAGCGAGATCGGTGATGTTGGCAGGCCAGGGTAATTGTTTCCTCCGGTTTATAGTTTTATTCCGAGTCCTCTGGGACCGCCGCCGCTGCTGCGCGATGATATCTCTTCTCGACTCTCGTTTTATATTCCTCCGGGCTACCAAGACCATCATGGCGGCTCACAGCGCTCACGACCTCTTCTACTCGTTTTTATTTTCTTTGATTCCTATAAGTGGAAGAAGAATTCTTCGAAAGTCGCCATTTTGTCGCGAATAATATTTCGTTGGATATCATCTCCGGGCCGACAAGATGAAACTATTTTCTATACAATTTCTAGAGTTATCATAGCCATGTAGCGAAGACAGACGATCCCAGAGGGGGGTTGAAAGTCGAAGGGTTGAATTAGCATCGTCTAGCCACGGCAACAGAGAGCCCCATCACGATATATGGAAATATTGGTGGTAATAACAGCCCGGTGGTCTTGCTCTCGTTCGTGGCAACAAGAGGGATGAGGAGGTCGCGAGACGAGACGCAAAGTTATTTTCGTGGAAACCCCCGTTCTTGACTCCATTAGTTTCATCTCTCTTTTTCCGACGCGTCTTATCTCTTTCTCTTGAGCTCTCTTGACCACTGAAAAATTAAGAGTTCCGCAGCTCGCGGTGCCCGTGGACGAGAGCCTATCGTTTAAGCCGGATCTCCATGCGAGATTGCTGGCCCCTGAGGGTGGTGATTCCTTCGAAGGCGGATCTCATACTCTTCCAGCATACTCTATACGCCGGGCCCCACCATTACGCTCTTCTTCTTCTTCGTCTCTTCTCGCTCGATGAATTCCGCTTTTCAGCTCGTAATATAATCCACCGATAGTTGAATGTATTTGACCCTTTGCCGCATTTTACTTTGCTCAGAGATAAATGCATTGGCTGCTGTCTTGCAATTGGTATCAAAGGGTGAGCACCTTGCATGACCTTTTATGATTTATCTGTCGTCCGGTGGTTGCCGTCATATCGAACGTTCTCCACGTTCGCAACGTTCAAACAAACGATCGGACAACCATCATCCGGGGTCTTTGGGGTTCTTCACGGAAACATGCCAGAGAATACCTAATCAATTCTCCAGTCTTCCGGGCTGTCAGCGGACCTTTTTTTTTCCTAAACATACTTCTACGCTCTTCTTTCATTCCATTTCTCGATGAAAGACCAGCAACGATCCATTACCGGCAGACCTAGGATATCATAGAGCGTCTAGAAGAAGTTGTAATAATGTACGCGAGCGCGTTTTGTCGTACTATTCGACGTCGTCGTCGTCATCGTCGTCGCCGCCGCATCCGCATATGAACCGATAAACCCTTGTCATCCGAGCGAGCTGACCCCTGGAGGGTGTGTCGTGGGCGTGTGCAGGGGTGCCGATGCATATACTATACAGGGTCGTCTGCACGCGTCGTTTCTATGTATACAAGAGTCCCGAAGGTTCCTTTCTCCATGCAGCACAGAAGGGCACGTGGGTGCACGCGTGTTCGAAATACGACCACACTTGTTCAACGCGATTGTCTACGTCTCTCACAATCGTGGACACACTTATATGTGAACTATAGGACACACATGTGTGCGTAAATCGGATCTCAAGCTTTGGCCCTAAGATCGCTGAATCTGCTGGGCGGAAAAGAAATAGAAAAGGAACCGGAAGTCGCTGGCTCGCGTGTGCCTAAAAAGAAATTGGAGCTCACCTTGGCTAACGCTCGTCAGTTCGCCTCTTCCTGTGTCACTTGACACTTTTTCTTCGGAATCATATGAAAAAAAGCTTAAGATTTTTAGGGTGCGCTCGTGCGACGAAAAAAAAAACAACTGCGCAGAAGATATTTTGATGAACTGCACAGAGAAAAAATGGTAATGCCTTTTTTCTTTCGTCATAGCGGTACAATTAACGAAAAAAAAAGGATCGCCCACTGTGTACTTGCAATGATGCGCGAATGAGTTAACGAACGCGATTTATGATCCCACCAAAGATCCCAAATTCAGTACACCGGGCGCCTACGCACAAGTTCGCATTATTTTTAACGAGCATATATTTCTTTCCTCCGCAAAAACCCACTCGAGGTTCTCTCGTTTGGCGCGAACGTGTCCGCGAGAGAAAAAAAAGAAAAGGATCAACCGATGATATTCCGGTACACCGAAACAAGCGTAATGGCAGCTCGCACCAGAACAAATTCTAACGACCACGCCAAGAGCGGTAATGACTACAATCATCGCTCGTCGATATACTACAATGCCATATCTCGTGATCGGGAACGAGAAAATTGGGCGCCTCTGTGTGTTATTTAGTTTGTTTCTTTTATACGCTCTCTCTTGCGCGCTCCTCTTTCGCTTGTCGAAAACACGTGCCACAACGGATCCAGTGTTACTCTCGACAGACTCGTGTTACAAACAAATGTAAGTCGACAGATGTTGCTGGCTGATGATGCGGGAAGCGTGGATGAACGAAAAGGGATGTGTATAATGATAGCGAATTTTTATTGTAGAACCGCGAATTTCGTCTATAATTCATGTTGAGAACCGATCCATAAATCTCAGGGATTAATTATTTTATCCTAATCATACAAAAGATCTTCACTTTTCGTTTTTTCTTTCGATTTGTGATCTGCTCTGTGGTTCTTAATGGTATTGAACAACAAAGGAGTCGCGCGCTGAAAACCGCACGTGCGTTTGAATACCGGTACGATAGAAACAGATATCAGTCGTAGTGATGACTAAAGGGGTATAAACATATATATGTAAACTCCAGTTTCGGCTACTTAAATTATGGGAACGTTGTTTATATATATATGTTGATGCTACGATCGTGTGCGAGACGAGCGGCTATTATAATTGACCGGTAAGGCAACGCTCATTTCCTGTGTATAGATACGTATTCTGTGGAATATATGCGAGGAAGATATTCGGGAGTTGAGACGCGATCTTCTTTTCTCGTCATCCATGCCCACTGCTGCCCCGGCAAGAGATCCCTTTGCAGCCTCATTCCTTACAATAATATTGTATCGCTTCCTGTCCCATTCGTGAAGACGCGAACTAACTGGCCGCTTTTACCCGATGCCGCAAAAAGGACGCGAGGAAATCTCGCACAATGACACAGGCGCAACATAAAAGTTGCCGCGCATATATGCGGTAAAGTAGTATAATATAAGAGCGATCGGCTACCGCGGAAGTGCAATTTTACAATGAGATACTTTCGACGGTATTCCTCTGACCATCGTCCGAATAAATGACCCTTCATTTCGTTGGAAACGTTCGTACAGTGTGTCCAATCTTGTATAAGAATGCATATGTCGAAATTTCTGTGTGAAATTCGCCGCTGTCTATAAAGATTGTCCGGGCAATCATTGCGATAAATCTTTGGTAGCGATGCAAAAGGGGGAAGTCAAAGACTCATCCGGTCTGTGTTATCTACCTTATCGCAACAGACTTTTGCTCGCGGCTTGTGTGCAATCGCAAACGGAGATCTCGAACCTCGAGTTCATGTTTCTTCTGTTATTTCCCGTGGTGGTACATCGGGTTTTACTATTATATACGCAATGAGTGCTCGAGGTTCGCGAGTCTTTTGCAGTCAGAACGAGGATATACACCGTGCCGTAAATCACGAAGGAAACGTAAACGGTGCCGCGCGATAATATTTTCTTAACACCTCGTCAAGGGGTTGGACGATGGGAGCCCTCCCGACGGTCCGAAGTATCGCCTGCCAGTAAATCTACAGCGAGCAAGCAACTCTGCAATTTCTCCTCGTCGTAACGCTCTGCGTGCGCTTACCGCGCGAAAACGAGAGAGAAGAACTTTCGTACAGCATTGAGGTCGTTCGAGTGAACTCCGAGACCAACGAGTCCGGCGAACGCCTCTATGGAGTAAATAACTCGAGTGCCTTCGGTAGAACCAAACAGCGCACATTCATCGCCGATAGATAACGAGGAGGTCTCATCGTTTCTCAACCTTTTGAGGACTTTTAAGAACTTCAAAGGAAAGATACCTCGGCAACTTGCAAGCACTCGTGAAGCTTTGTTCGTGTATTTTTTTAAATTTCCCACTCGAAAGACAGCGATCTAATGATCCGCGGCACAGGTTGATCTCGGTTTCGGGTAGATTACGATTGAAAAAAGAAACGAACGCTAAACAGTATGGCAAATCAAAAGAAGTGATACACCGGAAAGCATTGTCGATCCTCGAGACTCCAGTGCTGGTTAATTAAATCGTGTTTCGTTAAGTGACGGACCTCACTTCATCCGTCGAAGACCATCGCTTGGGTCAACACTTTCGAGGGTTTCTTTTCTTTTTTTTTCTTTTTTTTTACATAATAGCGAATGGATCCAAAGATGACCTGAAAGAATTTCTATCTATTCACCTCGAAGATTCGAGTAGCTCGTGATGAGTTCACGAGGCGAGGTGATGTAGGAGATCACGGGATCGTGGAAGCTGTTCGGACATCAAGCGGCAAAGCGTTGCAAGCGATAACGCCTAGATGCTGTAAGCTGGATGCTTGAGCTCGATGTAGCTCTCGAGTAATAAGGGGCTTTGAGCTCGCGGGGCCGTTCCTTCCATCTCACTCATTCTTCACTCGAGATCGGCATGAGGCGACGACGTTTGCCCATCGCCTGCCACGAGGACATTAACGAGCGAGGGAGCAGCGAATACCCGTTTAATAATTTTTCTCTCGCCGACGCGGAAGGCAGACTCGTTGAGATCAGAAGCTGCGCTAATACGAACTGTACTGCCGATATACCAGAGCGAACGAACTCCCTTCACGGATCGCGAGATCTATGATTACAAATTGTTCGGGGAGCAATAATGTGCGAGGTTGTGCGGTATTTCAAGATTCTTTGAAAAATCGCGAAGGAATCATCGCGCTTGCGAAAAAACTGCGGGGGCACGTAACGCGAAGAAAAAAAGAAATGTATGAATATACATGCTCTGCGTTTGAAAACATTTTTAGCCGAATGATAATCGGTACCTTGTTATAAAAAAAATGTCACGTTGGTAACTAATAGTAAAACATAATGTAGGTATTCTTTGAAAAACATTTTAACCGGATAAGAAAACCGGATTTTAATTCAGAGTATTTTATACTTGACTACGTTAACTCATTGATTTTCGTAAAAAAACCCAACTAACGTATTCTTGCGTCGTAACTTCTCCGCGTTGATGCGTTCTACGTGTGTCTGCTTAGCTCCGAGATCCTCGTTTCACAGGCGCCAGAAAATTCGTTCCCTGCCATTAAGATGATAGATGATACTGACCTCGTTCCGTTCATTCAAGCTTTTCGAAACGGTCTATGCCACGCTATATTTGTGCGTAACGATTTTGTGTACCTTTCCCGTTCATCGAAAGTCATCAACAACTCTACGCTCAGATCTCGTAAATTCCCACGTAAATCTCCAAAGAACACCATAATTCTAAAATACCAGTTGGGGGTGAGATGTGAGATATTAAAACATCGCCTAAATCAAAAAAGGAATTTCATTCGGACGCGGAATCAGTTACGTTACCATGTCTATCTCGCGACGGAGCTGAAAAGTGAACACGACAGCGGAGCTTGAAGCTCGGACGGCTCGCTCGGACTTTTTCTCGCCGAAGAGAATCGTGTAATGAGTTGGAACAGACCTGGCGCCGGTGGCTTCGTCACGGTCTTATTTAGCTGAAGACTCCTTTTTCATCATTCTTTTTTTCATGTTATCCGGGTACTCTCGCTTTTTCGAAAAATGCGAGAAGTTACTTGCAAATGATGTTTGGCGACAGAACAAATATTGGTAACTTCATCATACCAAATAGAAAATTGAAAAATAAAAAAAAAAAACACTCAACCAATGTATGGAATGGAAGGGTGTAACAGTATTATCGAAGGGTCATCCCGGACCGGATATCAAATGCGTGAGTCGAATTGCTATCCCTATTTCTCGTCGTCAACTACACTATACCGAAGGCTATTGAATCATAATACCGAACGAGAGTTTCACTCGTTTGTTAGCTCTTCGATATGTGTAGACTTCTCTTCTATACGTGATCGCTTCGGTCAGACGAGGGTCTGACTGGTGCCCGCTTCTTTCATTGTCGGCCTTCTGTATCTTTCGCCAGTTCTTTTTTTTTCCTTGAGTCCGTCGCAACCGATAAAGGATAGGCATTAGTAATGGGTTTTAATTACTTCATAATGAGGAGGTGACTTCGCTTCAACCTCTCGGCCCGGCGCCAAGATTAGATACTTTCGTCTCTATTTCCTTTTTGTTCGTGTAACAAAAAAAATAATGACACGATGAAAAAAAAAAAAAGAAAAGCAAACTATGTACAATGTATAAAACGAACATAATCACGTATAGAATTAAAATAGAATTTTACAATGACATCGTTTGTCTTGAAAGTATTATAGTGAGAAAGAAACCTTCGCATCGTTATTTTTTTTTTCTGTATATAAACTCGCTATAGTTTCAACTTAACCGGATCGAGTGTAGAAGATTGAAACGCACTCGAGAAAGCAGGGCGTGAATTGTGCGGTATGGCCGAGTCGACACACACGGAAAATATTTGACACTCGTTTGTCGGAGGCCGATTAAGAATTAGGAGTAACTCATTTAGCTGGCCGCGCAGCCTCCGCTCGTAGAATAGAATATCTTTTCGTGCTCCTTCGGTCGTCGGTTCATCGTCGTTCTCGAATATACCGCCGTAGCCACAGAGATCGTGAAGAACGAGCTCTCGCAGTCGGTTAGAGTCGTCGAGAAAAAGAAAGATGGTGAAAGCAGGAAAGGTACGAGTGAGATGGTAAGAGGATGAGATGAAGGAGTGACTAATGTGTCTGTGGCTACCTGAAGAAGCGCGCGGCGCGGCCGCGCTTCAAAGGATTCGTTGGCGCCGCCACCCTCACCAACCGCGCCACCTTTTCTCCATCTTTTCCTTCGCAACCCGACGATCCTTAACATCAATTCTGCTGCACCGCAGTCGAGAAATATCTATGAGATCCGAAGTTCTAGCGCCTCTCGACTGATCTTTATAAGTCATCTACAAGCCAACCGTAACAAATGTACGATAAGAAAACGCTAATTGACTTGTACCGAATGTGATTACAATCACAGAACAGCTCAGGGTCGTCTCTCTCTACGAGTTCTACAACGTGTAACGAATGCACAGATAAAATCTCTATGCCGAATCCGAGCGTTTCGTGCTTCGCCTGGGAACTATCTAAATTATTTCCGATTTCTCACGCACCCGCGCGAAAAATTTAAGCAAACCAATACATGCGCCCTTTTGCCTCACAAGGGGAACATTATTCACATCACCAGTTAAATTCGTTTATACTCTATAACCCGATCAATTTCGCGTTATTGCCATTTGCGGGGCCTTATACTCGCGGGTACGAGAATACGTGTATAGGATACAAGCGCATGCGAAGATATACAATATATCTATAGGCGCGTTCACCGTGATAAATTCAGTCGGCAAATTGAATGCAAATTGCAAATAAATTACAAGGTCTACGTATATAGCCATACCACAGTTTCGTGTATAGCTCACGGGGTGCATGCAACTTCTATGAGTGTAAAAGCCTCCCGTTTCCATCTTTCTCGTTGCCGAGCTTCAAATTCAAACGCGCAGTTGTATTCTTCTGCACATATAACGCGGTATATAATAGAACATTGACTCTCCTCCTCTTTCAGTCTATCGTTGGCTCGTATAATATGTATTCCCCTCTCTAACTAGAATTCAACTCTCGCATCGTCTACCTTCCCTATTTTCCCTCCTTTCGCCCACGTTCTCGCGTATCAATCAGCTAATTGCGCTTGGAGCCCACAATTACATCATTATTTAATTCATTGCCACAGTACCGAGCGTCGAGCAATTGCTCCTTCCTGAAAATGGTCTGTTATATCGTACTCTAGATGAGCTGCCCTAACATGTATATCTATATCTCTCGACAATAGCTATTAGCGAGTTCGCGGTACACAACGAGAAATGGTAGGGTGAGCGGTGTGCTATACAGCCTTCGGTTAGTAGATATACGAACGAAACGGTCCGCGCAGTGGTTTACCTGACCGCGTACGAACTAATTACCCGACCGCCCTCGTTACTTTGTAGTTTGCTCCACTCTCGTGACGCCCGAGCTCATCGGTATAGGAGACGCGTGTGGAAGCTACATTCGTTTGTTCGTTCGTTCTCTGTAAAATGAGAGTAACGGCCGGGAGTAACGAGATATCCTTTAGCTTAGAATGGGGGTTCAACTCTTGTCTACAACGGCACTGCTTCTCGTCAACGCGTTTTTTCTCTTTCTACATCGAGCGTTATACCCGGTATATTTCATATATGCACAAGGCCAGTCGTTACGCTTGCAACGTATTTCTTGAAATTTCTCTTCATTGTTATCGTTTCGTATTACTGCGGATTCAAGAATCGATCAGTGATAACGGTAAGATACAAGCAAAGGGTGAATGAATTTCGCAGAACACATTGCGTTCGCGTGTTACGTCAGTTGCTCCCCGTCACTTCGTATATTATTGAGAAGAAAGGCTCAGTGAGGATAGGATAGGGATAGGGTTGACGTGAGAGCTCTCGATAGCTTGTTCCGTTTATTTTGAGTGAATGTCAACGTACGAAAGTCTGATAGACGGTGAGTTGTCTGTACAGTCCTATATCATTACTTAAGGGCACTGGCTTTCGAGCCGCCGGACTTCGATGCATATATATTCTCTCTTTCGCTTTCTACACCCCGCGTAATGGAGCGTATCTTTATATATACTATACACGCAACGTAAAACCATTCGCTTACCGTATCATTACCACTGTAAAATTACATAGTCACACGTGTCTGTGTGTGTGTGCGTGCGCGTGACTATTATATAGACCGGTGTATTCGACGCCGTTTTGAAATTTCGCCTATCAATCATTCTACGACTTTGACGAAAATTCTACATTAACAAAATGCCGTTATTTTCAAAGCTACGTGACAGTATCTGTCATGAGGTCGTCTTCTACAATTCGTACTTTTCTCGAGACGCTAAAAGTTTACATCAATCTTGCATGGAGTTCAGTCTTTTTTTTTTTAATTGTCTCATTTCACGATGTCATAGCCTCAAAAAACGTATTATTTAAGCATATAGGTCGTTTATTCAAACTCTTAGTAGGGATTTTTTTTTCTGACTTAACAAGATACAAGATCATCGGTCAAGAAATTGGTCAATTTTTCGCTTGATCTTTATATCATCTCTGTGATCGCGAGTCTAACGGCGAATTTAACCACTTGGAAGATATCAGTACAAAGGACATCACGAAACTCTCATCTCGTTCCCATTAGCGTTGATGCGTTGCCTACGCATCATCGGAGAGCCTAATACAGCGCTCGTAGAGTGACTATGCGAGACTTAGTGTTTCTTCTGGCTGTGATTTTCGATCGTGAAATCCAACCACGTAGAACGATAAGTGAGGATAGTCGAGTAGACAAGTGTTCGCACACAGGGTCCTGCGGCTACGCGCGGACGAATCAGGCAGTCGGTATAGCTGACGGAGCACTCATTTCCCCCGCGAAGCACCAAACGCGTCGTACACATTCATTTTCTCTCTCCCTCTGACTCGAATATCTCAAGATTTTATGTTCCTCGTAAAAAGGGCTTCCGCCCTCCGGCTTGGGGGTGTAAGAGCGCAAGAGCCACACAGCCATCAGCATCAACGCATATACACACAGCACGAGAGAGCAGTTCTCTGTCCTCACTACTGTGCCACCTCTAGCTATAAAAGGCGAGTGATTCGCGCGCCCGACTAATGAGCCGTGTGGGTTTATGCGTTCTGCAATCGGCTACCGGTCCTTTTGTGTTACGCGCCCGCGCCTCTGACGCTCTTATTCTCCAACGCCTCACGCGCACCAAACACTCGCCAGCCACTACCCAAACCTTAATTAAAATTTATTAAGACTCCAAGAAAAATCTCATCGTCACGCGAAAAATAAAACTAAAAGTAACTGGTTGAAAAAAATAAGATGAATACAGGTTTTAACATAATCCGTGTTATCCGACCTCCCAGAAGCTCATAAATTAGGAAGATTTCTCTATAATGCGCACTTGGAATATAATAAAGAATTAATTTTATATTTTAAAATTGACTGTATTTTTTTTTAATATAAATTATTTATTGTAAATTACATCGTCGAGAAAAAAAAGGATTTATAATATTTTGCCGGAAAAGTCGCTTGAGGCGTTGACACGATTCTCGATATGAGAGTCGTCCCATTTCCTCTTGTCACACAGTGAAGAGCATTAACCCGTGCACCACCCAACGACGCCCTGGACCTCCTAGGGGTCGTCCAGGGGCGGTTGTTCGGATACCCTCGCGGTATACGCCTTTGCGCGTGCTGCTGACTGTATTCTCCCGTGTTGCTGTTTCGCTTCACTCATACGGCAAGAGCGAGAAAGAGAGAGAGACAGAGGCGGGCAACACCCCGCGGGGCGAAAGCCGGTAGCACACACGCGTTATCCACTCAAAGAAGATTGTGTATGTTCTCGTTCGCGCGGCTCCTTCACTCTGTACAGCATAGATCTCGTGCGAGAGCCATGCTTCAGGACCGGAATTATCTCAACGGGGTCGTCGTGGGCGTGACACACATACCCTATGCGTCAGCCGTGTTGAGAGAACAAAAAAAAATCACAAAGTATCGGGGATTGCGTTTTCATTCTCGTCCTTTGCCAATCGACCGACAATGAAAGCACAGGATGCGCGTGGAAATGAAAGAACAAAATAGGATAGTCTTTGCTATCCATGTACAGAGTCGCTGCCTCGAGCAATTTGCCCTCAGGCCGACTAACGAAGCTTCGTTAGGTTTGGCGAGAGTTTGACTTCGTTAAATATAGGCGTAACCTAGTGTACGCACTGCTGGATTACACTTATCGTAGAGATCCGCGAAATGCACGAAGGACTTTCAAATTTTGAACAATTTGCACGTACGTAGGATAGGATGTATCCGGCGGTATAATCTTCGGAAAATGCAAGTTTTGTTTAGTTGTCGCTATAAAGAAAGACGATTGAGTTGCTCGAAGAATTTTTCAAACGGCACAACGCAGTATGCGACAGGATTTGGGGAACGATCATAAAAATGCTGTGATGAGGGATGCTCCTCGCGAGTTATTCGTGTATAATGGAGCAGGTTTTGTTCATTGTTCCGCGAATAATCGTAAAACGCGGTAAAACTGCGTATATACATGTATATCTTTATGTATAAGTTTCGCGAAAGGGTCCTAGTGTCCGCGGCTAAACAGCTTCGAACTCACCAAGGACCTGTTACGAATTTAATAACACATTAGGTTGCGCCCTAATGAGTTGAGCAAACAGTATACGAGGGTTCCCCGCCATCCCAAGTGTTCTTTCGGTAGAGGCAGCCGCAGTGTCTTCTCCTCGGATATACGGATCCGAAACTCTTTTTGAGGTTTGCGAGATGCCGAGAGAGGAAAAAAAGAACGTCGGGTCGGACAAAGGGAAAATTTTTCCTCGGTGGACCTCTGCCGGGGAGCGAAAGAGGACAAAAAGAACTCCTCCCACCGCCCCGTTATTACGACCATTTTTTCCCTTTTGTCGGCAAAAGAAATTTCGGAACTCACCCCTGTTGCTTCTTCGCACTGGACAAACCTGAACTATGCAGTAATTTTCTTGAATCTGTGCGCGATAAGTATCTGTCTATTGTGTATTCTTTCGACACTTTTCTTTACCGCCGTCCTGTGAAGTTCGGGTATATCGCGATGGTTAACTTCCATTTAGGGAGTCGTGATGACGTTTCGAAAAATCGTACTCGCCAGACGGTCCTTTTGACCGGTATAATTTGGAGGAAAAGTATAGATTATCGGTTTGTTAATTCATTACTTGACGGCCTATTTATGCAATTTTTTCAGCATTTTACCACCTCCATTTATTTCGTAAAAAAACGTTCATATTTATTTTTGAACGGTTAAAATAAAAACTGCATACATTGAAAATGTAGTTGAATGTTTTTACGACTGGAAACGTCCACCTTAGTTAGTTTGGAGATCGTATATCAGAGCACTCAGGGACGTGACAGATTTAATTGCAGTATTCTCGTTAGGAAACTCGGTCTGCCGTCTCGTGCCTTCGCAGTAGGTGTTAATTTAACGCTAACTCGTGCTTCGAACAGTGTACTAAATCTCGAGATTTTCCGAAGTCGAACACGGGACAGCAGCAACAGAGGTCTGAGACCGCAGAATCCGTTTATAGGCGCCCCCCCCCCCCCTGTTCACAGATGTTCGATGTATTGTCCTAATATGTGCGGGTTTCGCGTTCGAAATCCTTGGAGCCTCTTCCACTCGTTCCTAACTCTTCGAAACAAATCGACGTCATCTGCTTCTTTTGCCGCGAGAAAGTCTCGAACTGCATATAGCTGCTGTTGCTACAAACCCGAGTCATACAGATGCGAACGTCGCGTCGATGGTTTCTTCGAAAAAAAAAGGGTCTGGCGTTTCACTGCGTTTTCTATGCGGCAACGGTGACTTCCGCTCAATTAGCCAAGCCGTTCGATCATCGTCCTTCTCCTCCTATATTCGTCTCATCAATCACCAAGATAAACTTCAGCCTCGTTATACAAGCATACAACAGCAAACCCAATTATCGGAAAAAGACGAACGTTTTTAGTCAAACTTGCGACTATATTTACTCAATTTTATTGCGGGAAATTAATTTAAAGACAGTTTGACGTTAATCTTGAATAAAGCGATACCAATTGAAACTTATTAGTTTTACCGGAGATTTCTTTAGTTAATAACGGGGTTAACGAGCAAAGAAACGGCGAAAATCTGAATTTGTGACCGTGACTCAAGGTACTCGAGTTTGCCTCCAGATTTTTTCAAACCGATAAAAAACTGTACTGTATACAAGAATATGGGGCAGCGTTTTACTTGTTTCTTTATTCATTTTTTCGTCACATACCCCTACTTCGTGTGCCGTTCGACTGTTGGTACGAACGTCGAAGGGTTCTTCGTTGAATGCTTCACCGTTAAAACGGTCACCCATAACGAATGTAGTATAGTATAACGTTCAATTCTTTCATATCATCGGTAATCGGATCCTCGTAACTCTCTGGTATCTCGCCGTGTACCAAAAACCGCCTTCTGACCATTCATAGCAACGGATCCAGCTGTTTCCGGTGGGCGTTCACGAGGAAACGGGTTCGCGATTCTTTCTTATTGAGAGGCGCGAGGCTCGGTGTTCAGCAATCCGACGCGAAGCCGACCCTCAAAGAACAAATGACGACGGGAAGGGCCGCGGATTGAGTGAGAGAGAAAAAGTATAAATAAATGAATGAAATGAAAAAAAAGAAAAACGGGTGAAAATAAAGGAACGCGGAAAGTTGCCGGTCGCGCGACGCACCAAAGGGTGCCGCGTATCTGAGAGGCGTAACCCCCGTTGCCCTCCCGCAAAGGGGAGACCAACGGGGGTTCCAAGTCGGACCTCTGGGTGCCCCTCCATCGAATTATCATCGCGGGAGGTATTACACTATAGTATACACACTTCGGTCTCTCCCCGAACCTACTGAAAGAACCTGGAAGACGGGGACAGAGGGCGAAAAAAATGCGCCAAACGAGTGATTGCAGTCTTCGGGTTTCCAAGCAGCACGTGCGCTGGGTGGTACCCCATTAAAGGATTTGCAAACTATTATTTAGTTGTTTGCGAGAGAATTCAATCTCTCGTTCCTCACGCTACAAGGGTTTTTTTTGTCGAACAGCAGCAGCCTGTCCTTAACGTCACACACGTATAACGTTTATTTCGACGACATTGTAACATCGAGGGCGTCACGAGTGACACAGTAAACATAAAAATATACCTTTTCGGTAGAAAAAAAAAAATTATTGGTTAGCGTTCTACAATATAAATAAGTATACGAGTTTAAGATCAGCGATCTCATTCTCCACTTGTCCGATAGTAGCCTCCGAAAATTGTGTTGATATCCCGCGAAATTACGCAACATCCACGCGCCGAAACATCGCCAAGTTCAGCCCGACATAACGGGAGAATGATTGCAATTAATCTCGACAGAATAAAGTGCGAAACATTAGTCGGTATGGTAAATGACCGGCGTGCGAGGACCGTATACCGCGCGCAAAGGTACGAGGTATTAAATAAGAATGGTAATTATTGTAATCTCAGGGTTGCCCAGTGGGAGGACAGCTGCTCTCTCGCGCCAAGACTCGAGCTACCGGTCTTTCGCGCTTATTCCTATCCCAGCACTACCAGCCGTATCTAATTCCTCTCGCCACGATGAATCCTCTGTATTACCTCGGCATATTAACTTCTCGGGAGGTCCATTTCTTTAATTTGTATTATTATTAAATATCCGCAAAAGAGACAGGACAATTGCGCAAATGGCGAATCAAGGAAGCGTATCTGGAGAAGTCTCGGATTATTTTTTGTCAAGTGAATTTAGATTTTTTTTCTATATATAATCCTCGCTAAAGAGTAGGTAAAACAGAGGTAAATCTGTCGTAAGAGCCTGTAGAATTCCTTCGAACTTGCGGACTCGGTTCGAGCAATAGCGTTCGCAGGTTTGGTACCGCCTCTACGATGTTATTGGACGAGGGGACGTGGACGCCCATTCACCTGCGCTACCAGGTAGCATACCTGGTGCTACTATCGCGGTGGGAAGGCCTTACCAGGCCTCCAGCGTCAATGACGTCATCGAAGTCACGCCACGATTCTTGCAGGTGAAACAATTTGCAATTTATATATGGCTACCATGTGCACCTATGTTTGTGACATCACCCAATATCTATTCGATTAAAGTATTTTCGTATTTTCTTCATCATCAATTATTCTAATTTCTGTGCACCGGAAAAATCAATTGCTTGCCGCCAAGTTGATTATCGACAGAGTAACGATATGCTAGATGGCGTACCGGAGATAAGAAAAAAAGATTGTCTGTCGATGAATCGCGCTTGACCATTTTTTGTGGGAAGTGTAATTGTAAAAAAAAAAAACTACCCTTTTGCGTCTCTTTTCTTTCTTACGGAAGTTACTCCGTGAGTTGTCGAGTCCACCATGGCGATATCGCAGCAATATAAGACTTTTATAAATGATAATAAAGAGGATCATTCATGGGGTACCAGTGGCAAGGAGCATTGAAAAAAAAAGAAAAAAAAAAGAAAAAAAAAAGAATGCGGTAGCCATACTATGAAAATTCATGAGTCCCTGAACTTAAAGGCCGTTGATATCCATATTCAGAAAATGGCCGTCGTTAACATTAAACGACGTTCATTATGCGGTGCGGGTAGCTGCACATTGGGTATATGCATGGTGTAAGGTATACGTAAGTGAGTTTGAGAGTAAGTGCGAGAACGAAAGGCGAAGTGCACGACGGGGTGTACATACACACACGTGGAACATATAAGTAGAAAGGTAAAACGCGTTGAACACACGCGTGTTCAGCATAACTCGTAGCTGCTTCTGGGTCTCTCTCTGTCAGCGACACTGCGGTTTGGCATGCGAGTGAGCGTGGCTATCGTACGACCGCTATCATTTCGAGTCGTTTCATTCGACGGGTGTGACCGTGCTGCGGTAATTTGAAAGGTCCGATTAATCAAAGATTGCCGACAAGCGATACGGACGCCATTGCTCGCGCTCGGAGTCCTCGACTCTCGCGCTTGGCGCAAGGCTGGGTGGCTTCTTACAGTTCTCCTCGCAGAGAACTCATGAACTGGCTGCATATGTTTATGCATTGCCGCTTTCGATGCTATTGTACGACGTGTGTGTACGTAACTGCTTGAAACTCCAGCCGCACCTTCGAGAAAACGAGTCCGCAAAGCAGTTACACACAGCGAGATAAAGAGCAAGCAAGCGAGAGAGGGAGCCCCCCACACCGTTATACTAAGTACAGCAGTTTGGTTGCATATGCAGGCGGTAGCTGAGAGGGTTGAGCACGCCAATACACAAACGCCGCCGGCAACCCCTGTGAGGCTTCGAGGCGCGATATAACGATCGGCATTCTTCCTGGAAATAATCGTGTCCCCGAAGCGCTGGAAGCGCTACCTATGTAATTGATACTCTCTCGAGAAGCCACGGCCATCGTCGAAGAAACCAATGAGCTTGAGGATCGCTATGTTTATTAAATATTTATAAAGGGGATGAAAGGGAATTATACGGTTCGTACGAAATGAGCGAAGCGAACGAGTGCTGCGGTACTAGAGATATCTCTATAAACACATACTGTCTATAGCTTGAGGGAGTCGCGATGTTCTGAAAAATTGCAGAAATACAGTTTCGCATTCCAAGACATAAAATGTATGAATTTGTACTATCATCGGCGCAAAGTTGATTTCAATATTGACATAATACCGGTGCAATTTTCATTCGTATCCTAATCAAGTAACAACTTTTACCCCTCGAGTAAGAAGTGCTTTACAGTCCTTATTCGAAGCTCTGTTGCTGTGAAAACGATCTTAAAATCGGGTCCTTTGATGATCGTGCAACGTAGAGATGTTTAACATACGTGCGAATTTCGACGAGTCAATATTGACGGGAAGGGCGCGATCGAAAGAGATAACGTTAATATTGAATGTCGTCGTCGTTGTCGACGTCTCTCATGAATAGTTGCAACGTGTGCTCCATCAAGCTGCTATACGGTCGCGGGGTTTCCGCGTCCCTTCACCGACACGACGACGACGTCTGCCTATGCCCTGTCGCCCCTCTCTCCATATAGTCAGCTCTCCATTGTGGCATGTTCGTTCGAGCAAATGCACATCGTCTCGCTATTCTATCTCACTCTGTACCATACGCACGCGCGACTCCCTATATGTATATACGCCATTTGTTTATATATGTATGCGAGCGCGCAAGGTATCCCGGCGCATGCTATACGTAAACGGCAAAGGTCCTGGATTACATACATACATATACGTTCCGGCATCCTGCAGTGCGTGTATTTACATATCAAAGTGACGAGACCCTGCGGCACCATCGGCACAGTGAGAATCTTATAAGCTCACACGATGTAATATCCCTCGACCTCTATCTGCTTTTACATTATCGTTGCATCCCAAAACTAATCCCTTGAATGCTCCGTTTTTGGTTTTAAGACCATTTGCGAGCGGTTAATGGAGCATTAACGCATCGTAAAATGCATCGAAAAAAAATTGAGTGATTTTCGGAAATTCGAATACCATGAGCGTCTATACTGTATAGAATCGGTTATTATCTGTCGTGTACCATAGTTCTCATGAAATAAGTTTTATTTGTGCAAAAAAAGTTGCAAAAATATGAATATTGATTTTTTTGAAAACGCACTGCAATTTTTTTTTTTTCGTTGCAGAAATTTTGGATTAAAAAATTGATACAGGATAGATTATTTTATTTCGTTCGAAAAGATCAATGACCATTTTCAATCTTTTTTGGATTATTAATGCAATAGAATTATAATAATTACTTAATTAGGTACTTTAAGGTTCACTTATACAGAACTACTCGTTACGTTTCCATTGAGAAGGTATATCGGATGTATGACAAAACAAAATTAAATTTGGCACGTGTCCAGTTTGACGTCTTTCTTGGGTTAGAGCTGCAATTCGGGAAGTTTCAATAAAGTGCGGGAGCCGCGGCGTTATCGAAAATCTAAAGTGTCAAGCGGGTAGAAAGGGCTAATTGAAGACTCCTCCCGTTTGTATGAGAGTCTATCGTGTCGTTCGATCTTCGTTCGGGAGTTCAAGCGGACCCCAGTCAATGGGATATCTGTCATCGGGGCTCACGAAATTTGTCAAACGTTATGGAGAGGCGATCGACTGATTAGCCATGGGCCCCGTGGCGGGATAGAGAAGGTTTCGCCCGGCACCCATAGCTCCCCCAGCATGATTCCCACGTCACGGAACACAGCATCACAATACCCCGAACAATGCCCGCGCTAACTTGACGTGTAAACTCGCACGCTCTCTTGTCACAGTCGAGGCACTGCTTATACGCTTACTAATGTAATATACGAGTTATCCTCTCATCTGCCGGCACATTACCGTTGCTTTACTTCGGTATCAAACTAATACGAGGGAAAAATAAACAGCAAAGGAAAAACAAGCGAAAACAAAATGGTTTTCCTCGCAGCTTGAGATTCGAGTAAAAAAATTACCCCTACTCGGTCCACAATGAGGGAGTCAACACGAAACCGTCAATGCGCTACTCAAATGGTCTTGAATTACATCGAGCTAATTCGGAAAAACTTCCGTACAAAAAAGAACCCCCTATAGACGATTTCCTGTATTGGCTGGATTTTTTTTTTTTTTTTTTTCATACAAATTCTGAAAGTATTCTCACATCAGCGGATACCTCGCGCACCAACGCTCGTCTTAAATAAAGAAAAAAAATTGACAGCTCAAAAGCCCTGCAGAGGCGTCAGATGTCGAATGGAGCTCCTTTGATTTTTCATCTTTCCGCTTCTCTTTCTCGTGTGCTATGCGCAAAATACCTATACATTCGAGCATCTTACGCCAAAGTAACAGTCGTCATTAGACGTAGTTAACATTTTACTTGAGTCGTATACTTCTCACTATCCGTGGTGCCGCAGTGGCGAGTAAAGAAAACGAGAATAAAGTCTTTCCATCGTCGAAGCCGACACTTTCCTACCGTGTTCACTTAAGTTTCTCGTGCGGGCTTAATTTCAAACGTGCAAATGGTAATTTGCCGGCGCAGGTGCTTCGACCACTAGCGAACTTAGTATAACGACACGCATTGCTGTTCGGTTTCTTATAATACTTTTGTATATATCTGTACACGTATCCTTTGGGCCATTTGTATGTAAGCGCGAGCTTTTTTTTCGTTTAACTGGCTGATGCACAAAAGTACGAAAGAAACTATTGCGCACCAAGGAGTTTCTGTTTTCCCCAGGAGTTAACGAGCTTCTTAACCGACGCGAAGCTTTTACCGCGCGTGTAAAGCGAACGATCGGACGATTGATCTCACCGACGTATCTGCGTTGAAACTTCGAAGATCACACCGGGGAGGGGTCAAGGTGATCGTATATTCAACATCGTATTACAAAGCCCGACTTCACGAACGGTATGCACGAAGATGCGATTCTCTCTCCTTTTCTCGCCGTTCCAAGAGATTCATCGAGTGAAGCACAGCGAAATAGCAGAACGACTTAATAAGTCACGATTGCGAGACGATTGCTTCACTCGTCCGGCACATCGGGGCCGCGAAGCGTGTGACGATTTGCATACACGATTACAGGTTGTGTTGAGGGCCAGATAAAAAAAAAAAAAAAGAATAACCACAACCAACAACACTCGAGGAACTCTTGAATTCCCTGGACTGCAAGGTTGCTGCCGCGTTGGCAGCAGGTTACGAGGTACAATGCCGAAAGTTGTTGCTTCATCACTATTATTCATAGTAAATAAATAGCCGCTACCGCATTAATATGCAATATAGTTCCGAAGCAGAAACAAAAAACTTATACTAAATAAAAAATGCATGAAAAAGTTCTGTATGCAAAAATCATGATATCCCAATCCTATATATTGTTTCTATGCCAAGCTGTAGCAGCAGCTAGCGGTAGAGGTGGGGAATAAAGTACAAGTAAAGTTATGGCAGCATCGCGTGTGTCGTGCAACAGCAGCGATATATATGTAGGAAAAGAGAGAGAGAGAGAGAGAGAGAGAGAGAGAGAGAGAGAGAGAGAGAGAGAGAGAGAGAGACCCGCGCGCATCAACCAACCAATCGTGCAACCCTGGTTCATTCTTGTTCGCATGCAATGAACGATCCACCGGGTCCTGGGATAGGTTTATACGCCGGTACGTTATACGTATACAACGAACAAAGCTATATACCAACGGCAAACGCCGATATATACGCTGTACGTTCCCTCGCAAAATTATAAGCTCCGCGGAGTAGCGGATCTAATAAACGGCCGGCCATCGTATTTGCAATACATGTAATGTAACAACGTATCCGGCGGAACGACGTCGCAGCCAGAGAGGTCCCTCGCGACAAGCAAATGCTTGACATTTTCACCGATTTCCGACAATAACTCACGTTTTCCTCTCGTATTAACGATACGCGGGAGTCCGCGTGATTTTCATACAACGGATGTGCTGAATCTGTCGAGCAAAGCTATTCATTAACATCGAGGAATTGGAGACACACGACACGGAATTGAACTCGTGATTCTTGTCGCATCCGTTTCAATTGTAATTACCATTGAAGCCTATTAGGCTCATCTGTAAACGAGTTATGCGCCACTGAGAAATTCATTGCTCGCGAATTTGCCTTCATCGTTCATTAAGTCGCATAGAGTCGTTGGGATATATACGAGCGAAGAAAATACACGAAGAATATATTAAACGGATAAAGCAATGAAGAATAATCGATCGTCTGAGAGTTGAGTCACTCGACGCTTTTTCCAATTAATCGTTCTATGGTTCTGTACGTCATAGCGGAGACTACGATCCGTAACGAGGGAGTAAAGTACACGCGTTGGTTATACGCTATTGTGGATACGATGAGGTATACACGTTTCTTAGTTTTTCCCCCTCGTCAGATAATAAAGACTCGTAGCGACTATGAGTCGCACACGTTTTGAAAAGGATCCGTGCCAAGGACCCAAGCGATGATATTTTCAGCCTTTAAGAGAGATCACTGGTAGAGGGAAACTACTGATTTGTCGAAGCATAGGCGGCGAGTAGAGAAAAAAACTGCAAGAAGAAGCGAAAGAAGTTGTGGAAGAAGATGTGGCGAAGGTAAAACGAGCGAGTGCGCTCGTGCGGGAAGGAAGTGCAGCAGCACGAGACTGTGTTCGATGAAGAAAACAGTTAAAGTCGAATGCACCGAGAGCACGCGATGATGGTTACCGCGGGCTTTATGAGACCTCAAATGCAATATCTATGCACAGAGTATGCGCTTCCTATGATAGTGCACTTGTATCCGATGTATCGGCTGCTATATATCTACTCGTACCGATATGAAGTTCCTCGGAATAATGACGAAGACGTAGTCTTCTTACACGTAAAGTATATAGGAATAATTCGTAACGACGAAGTTTGCCATGTTCGAGGGAATATGCACAAAGCGTTATATATCCGCGATGTCGATGCTTCGGCTCTGTGTGGATACTACTGACGATCAATCATGTAGAACGGTCGGGAGCGGGATGGCCGTAGCAATTACAGACGCTGATTGCCAGTGAGCGAATTTCAATTACCCATCCGCTGTACGCAAATTTACGTGTATGTGTTTGTATCCGTATATCTGTGTATCTGTATGTGTTAGTCTCGCGAGTTTCGAGGAAGAGGAAGGAAGGAGGACGGATTGTAGGGAGACTAGCGATTCATCCCCCGGTTTTCCCCGCCCGTCTATATCAATTTCGAGACTATCGTGCATCGTCGATGCACATCGCTCGATGCCAGTAAACATAGTATGGCAAAGCCAGTCGTAGTTGCACTACCTGCATGGATTTATCATCCTCGCGATTATCAATCGCTTCCTCCGTAGAGGAACTGACACTGCTGGTGGAGGCAATACGCGATCGCGTTACCGGCGAACGAGGAAACGCGATTCCCGGTCTACCTGTGCTTCTCTTCTCGTCATCTATGCATGAATCTCCATCTACCTCTATCCTTCCTAACTGTACAGTATTAACGAGTAATCGACCATTCGATTATTTGGATCCCCGAAGCCAATCATCTGCCTGTTACTCGATAGCTCAATACTTTCATGTAGGTCTTCGCAACGTTCTTTTGTTAAACGGTGGAGTTGTAAGATTCCATATTTCCCGCACTGCCATTACAGCATTAGATAAAATGGAAATGAGTTTTCGAAAATATTTTTTTTTTATAATCGGAGACATTTTTATCGGATTTGTACAAAGGGATGAGAGTTTGGCGGCGAAGAATGACAAATCTAACACCGATGAAGCTTGAACTTCGAGATCTCTTAAAGCGTATGACAACGAATCGAGAGAAATCGACTTAAAGCGTCTGCGGACTGTCAACCCTGCAAAGTTTCGCAAGCACATTGTCTTCCTTGTTCTTCGTCTTTGTGACGATGACCAAAGGCGGCGGACATCAAAGAAAATCGAGAGTGCGCACGGTGTTCGTGCGGGTCCATCATAAGCTTTCATGAGCGTTCGGACTTGACCACTCGCTTCACTTGCCCACTCTCCTTCCTCACGAAGATCGAGACGTGACGCGGGCGAAGCGATTTATTTGCCATTGCCGCTCCTCATTTCATCGGGACGTGATCGCCCGTCCACACACCGAGAACACACCGTGGTCCCCGTGAACATTGGTAACATTTTTGGTTCATGTCTGTATCAGTGATGAAAGATCGGTGAAATGGATATCATTGTTTTGTTTCTTCTCGGCGATTTCTGGTTCCGGTCACTCATAAATTTTGGGCATAATAAAGTATCAACCCTTTCACGGTCGGTGTTTGCCGTTTGATGTCATTCAATTTGTGAATTTTCGCATCACAATTGTCTCTTAGAACAGCAAATGTTCGGTACTACTATTCGATTTCTTTGACTCGAAAGCGTTGCACGAGTCGAGCCATTCGTTATGGACCCCTTTCAGCGTGGTCGCGCGACCATCCAGTATCTTATAAATGCAGTTGAGACAAGATGAAAAAAAGAAAAAAAAAACAATTCGTTGTCGTCTTCTCGTCGTCACGTTGATCCATCTCGTCCTGTTCCGTTCTCCGCCTATCCACGCGACTCTTCGGCACCGCGAACCGACTACGAGGCCTGTAATTCACGTGATGAGGCCGCGTGCGCTCTCCGCGCGACACTCCGCAGACAAATGCTGTCTCCTATCTTGGCTGCCGTTGCTCTCTTCAAATCAAGAATGAAGATTCAACCTCGCAACGTTGACTCCCTCGTCTCGCCGGAGACATCGTCGCGGTGTACTGTAACGTTGATAGACTTTCTTTTCTCGTTCTCGCCCGAGCTAAAGCTTTGTCGGATTTTTTCGCGGTGATTTCGTGCCGCGAGTTATTTCATTATTTCAAAACATTTCGTATAGTTCGCAATAGAATTGTTGCAAAAACTTAACTGTTCTATTCATTTTTTTGTAAAAACAAAAATGGAATAGATAATTAGAAGTTTTGGACAATTTGCGACTTCGAGCCCTGAGTTGCCTCATTGTGGATAGTGCTGCCATCTTACGAAACAGCAGAAATCCCTTTTAACCGATGCGACCTACACTCTCAAGATCTCAAGGACTCTTGGACTCTCGTGGCCGTTCCAGAAAAGAAATTACCTTGCCCACCGAAGAGACTCTCACTGCTCGCTCTCTTCTTCTTCCTTCCCCGCTTCCCGATGTGGGTGCAATTGCTTTGGGAATGTTAATCGTCGTCGGGACGACCCGCCCGGTGGTCCCGCGTGAGGCCCAAATTACGTTTTCGGTCTTCGTCCTCGCCGAGGGACGAAGGGAGGGAGGGAGGAAGGGGATATTCGTGTACTCTCTGTGTGCAAACCCGCGCGCATTAAGGTCATCGGGCCCCCGTGCTGCACGAATCCTTCGTCGTGAAAGACGGTCCCGTATCACAATCATATTTCATTCACTCGTTCATTCAGAAAATAAATAGCGTTATAAAAAACGTTTACGAAATACTCGGAAAAATGAGTTAGCAAGGAAAAAACGTTGCCTCTGCAGAACGGCTTTCAGACTTCGTGCACTTCGTTAAAAACGTTGAAGCGAGTGTTAAGCGCGCGACGAAAGATTCTTGCAGCTTGCTGACTCTGAAAATCGCTTTCGGCGCGTTAACGAGGATCGTTTTAACGTCGATTAACCCTCCACCCTGACTGACCCCGTGGCCCGGTGTTTGCGAGCCCCCTCCTTCCCCTTCTCCCGTTTCTCGCTGTTTCCTTCTCTCCTTCTCACCGCTCTGTAGAAAATTGGTTCGTTGCTCTTGCCAATTTCCGCAGATTGGTCATTTTTTTTTTTCGCTCGCGAATAAAGTCTCGAAGCAGTGAACGCGCACGGGCGCATCTCTGTCTCACTGGCGAGGAGCTCCGTCGCGCGTTTACCCCAAAATTGTGTAAATTTTCGAAGGGGGAGGTGAGGGGTCTAACTATTTATCTTTATGGGCCCGTCGGTCGCGAGCGACGCGAGTGCTGCCACGAAGTGGAAGCACCAGCACCGGCGTCGTTGTTCTTTCCTTCTCGATGTCTCGATTCTCGAAACGCGTTAAGACTTTCCGCGGATTCGTTTTGCCGGCGAGTGAAAAAACAGCTCGGTGCTCACGAATCTTTGGGTTTCTCAACTTCGGGAATATTTTTTCTTCGAGTTGGAAGCTATACAAGAGCATCAAATTCGCGATGGTGGAAACAGCAGGAGAAGCGAAGTTCTCTCGAAGACTTCGTAGTTTCAACCGCAAAATCGGCGCGCACGTATTCCGAGCCAATTTGTCTCTCGGAGCTCTTCTTTGAGCGTATCGAACTTATGTAGTTTACTTCGCGCAAAGACGGGTCTCGTTGGATCGTCTTGCGATGACAGGAAGAGAAGTTGAAACTTTGTAAATTTCTAACTCGTGGGCCCGAGTAACGACTTCGAACTTCTATTAGTTCATCGATAGAGAAGCTAAGAGTTAACATCTCGAGCGTAGTCGTATCTTGTAGAGTTTCTTAACATTTTCGGCACGTGACTAATTTGTCGGAGAAACTTCATCCAGTTACAATGGAGTGTGTCTCGTCGCGACCCTACAAATGGATGAACGAATTCCGCCGAGCTACACGTTCTTAGTGTATAGGATAAACTTTGCTTTCCGAGTGTTTCGAGCGGAGTGCTGACCATCACCGGCACGAACCCTCGGTCATCCGTATCCCCTACGGATGTATTAGCTTTATGGTCAATCCGCGTTTACTATACTTCAGTGGTACATATACTGAAATCTCTTGGAGAACCGGAAATAGGTTCGTCCTTTCGAAGGGGACTCCAAACACCCGTCCATTTGATCCCCCGGTAACATTTCTCGTTTCTTGCTTTCCCAATGGCGAATCCCGCTCTCTGGTTTTCTGCGTTCGCGCGCAGAAGTGACCACTTTGCTCCCCGTTCGGACGATTTTCTCGTGTAATTACGGTGAGGAGTAAAGAACTTTTTTTCGATCGAAAAAATACCGCACTCTGACGAATATCTCCGAAGTGATTGGCGATCACCCTCACCGATCGATTCGTTAATAGACTTTTTTTTATTCACTGCGATAACTACAATGAACAGTGTACGAAAGACAAAGTGATTCACGAGAAAGCAGGTTCGATTCACACAACTAACAATAGTCGAGTGGCCGCGCGGCATTCAAAGGTCATGTCTATTGGTAAAAGAAAGGCAAACGTATGGGTGGAAATATCGGGCACACACAGGGCGTTAAGCAGCCCTTGAGTTTAGTTACACTAAAGTAGGAAAGAGTCTTGTGGTCTCAAGCCAACGGATACGTTTGACGGTATATATGCAGAGACGGAGAGAGCGTACAAGGGTTCCGTGGGGGCCCCTTCGGGGCTCTCACTCCCGGTTTTTCTCGAGTATCGGAACGAATGATATTTATCGAGCGAGCAAATCTGCAGTCCACTCAAATCCCAAGGGTGGTCCTTATGTCTCTAGCCTCCCTAAACCTCTCGCATCGATAAATAATACCCACGGGTATAGTCATAAAGTGAAAATAGTACCAGTTAGCCAAGGATAGGAGCGTAAGAATGAGAGGAGAAGAAAAAAACCAACGGGAGAACCCTGCTGCGAGGTATAGGGATCGATATATACCCGAGCAACGAAGTTCGTCTTCACTCGTCGCTCTCTCTTTCTCTATACGCTTTTACCCTGTTCGGCAAACTATTTCCGGAAGACAACGGTTACAGCGTATGCCTGCGTATATATTCTATGGTTCCCCCACGATCTATAGAGGGACAACAAATTACGATGATTTTACGCTATATACACGTAATCGTACTATTTGTCGTATCGACAGACACGTTAAATTGCCGCGTCGATCGATTCCCTCACTTATCTGTATGTTTAGAACAAAAAAAAATCGATGATGAAAAAGCTATATGTTCTTTAGGTCTATAATACAATATAATATGCTCATATGTTCTCTTGTCAAGTGGAGAAGACTGCATGTTTACCGTGTCAAAACTTATTGTTGTAGACGATCTTTTTTCTGATCTTTTATTCACGACTTCAACACTAGCAATAATCATTTGAAAAAACTGCAACACGCTCGCGACGTGTTTTGGGCAAAAATGAGCTTTCTTTTTTTTTTATTCGCGGAGGTCAATGTAAGAGGAAGACAGGGACGTGTAAACCCTCCCGTCGTAATTTCTCCCATAAATTAAGAACCTCAAAAGTTTATATAGCATATATACACCCGGAGTGAATGAAACGTCGAAGGAAAAGGCTGATGAGAAAGATGAAGAAGAAGGACAACGACGAGCCATTAGTGTCCCGAAGCCCGCAGCTCGGATGAATGAATGTTGGTCCTTTTTTGATCCTTACGAGCGCACGGCGCGCGATCTCGGCGCTCTCCGGGGTCTTACAGCAGGTTGCACCCCGCTGCGAGAGCGACCTAGCAAACGAAGGAGAGGGCTCCGGGCTATTTTACACAGGTTGCTACACACTACAGAGGGAGCAAGAGAGGATCCGTCCGATCTATCGACATCCGATACTAATTGCCCCGTTCAGCCCTCTCAGGTGTCCTTTATTGCCTGTCCTCTAGCCTTCCTCTGCTTCTACAAACCTTTTGCCGATGCGCTATATACTCGTCTCTCCCATCCCTCGAACATTCGTTTTATTTTTTATTTTTTTTCTTTCACCTCCCTCGCGCACCCTCGACGCGACGCCGCTACTGCCGGTGCATCCAGCACCAGCCAATTAGTAATAGCGGACGCATTTTCGTACCACCGGATCTGTACGTACGCGGGTTACGTGACACCACTTATTCCCCTTTCACTACTGATCCTACTACCGATGCTTTTCGCTTCTTCGGCTCTTTGTGTACGCATGGTGCTGTGCTATCTTGGGTGCTATTGTTAATTTGGTCGAACGGGAGGAAAGAATCAAAGAAAGACCTATCGTTTATCCTGAGTGATCGATAGATATACGATCGATCTTTTTAAAAGGCTTTTCAAAGCTCGATAATGAAGTGGGTAATAAAAAATAATTAATAATAGTACAAAGCGCTCTGTGTTTGTGTATTTCGGAAACATTATCGCATATACATATACATTATATGTATATAACATATATGTACGGTTGAGGAAGAGAGGAACGAGTTCGAGATGAGTTCTCCTCACACTCTATAAATATCCGAATAACGAGGCGTGAACAGTAGTGGGAACATCCTCCGGAACACGGTCATAGCCGCGTATATGTTTTAGACACGTGTATATTAGCTCGGGTGGCCGTATAGCACGTAATATACCACGCCGTTGCATCGAGAGGGCAAGAAACACTTGCGGGCTCGCGAGAGACTTTACACATGGGGGCTGAGCCAGCAGGACTATTAAGTTCGCGCACGGTAATGAATGTGTCACCTTATGCCGTCATGTAGGACGACACCACGTATATTCTCGGGTGCAATAGAGCTATAACTATACCTGCAAATATACAAAGCGACCTTTATATCCACGGAAAATATAGGTGGACAAGCAAATTCTTTCGAAATAGTAAATAAATAAAAATAAAAATAATGGTATACTGAAATAATAAAATGAGGACGAGAAAATGTAAAATAATAAATTAATGACGAAATCATATTGATTTTTATAACTGTGGAACGGTTTAATTTTTGTAATTTTGCCTTACAATTTTTGTTTATTATTATTATGTAAATGAAATCGACGGAAAATTATCTCTTTAACAAGATGATATTCTATGCATCGGTCCACGTTACAAAGACGAGTGGCTGACGCAAGTTGGGTACTATTTAGCGCAAAAAATATATAAAGCGAAATGATTCTGCGATATGGAAAATAAAAAAGAAAAGCAGAAAAAAAAAAGAAAATGCAGGTTATTAAGAGAGCAATTCACACTTCCAGAAACAATTATTCGGAGTTGTCGCGCTGTTGAATTCCCGCTTGTGGTTGTAGAGAGTGAGAGGTATGGAAGTGCGGATATGCCGTAAATACTCGGACGTGGCAGTATATCTCTTTCGCGTTCGTTACCGCCCAGAGCCCACATGCTGCCTCGCGAAGAGTTACTCACCCTCTTCGTATAGTCGTCGTCGTCGTCGTCTCCTTTCGACTCATCTTCGTCTTCTTCTTCGTACAGCTTAGCATGCATGTCTTCTTCGGCATCTCCTCGAGGCGAGACGAACAGGCATAGCTTCGTAGTCGCGTGCTCGACAACGAGACGCGCACGCCGTAAATGTCTCAGGATTGCGAAGAAATTCCAAAGTGTATCTGAGGAATAGTTGCCACACGGGATTTGACACCTGACCTCGTCGGCAATGCGTCTCGCGAGTACGCAGACGCCTCTACGCTCTTCCAACGTTTGGTCTAAATTGATATTACACGCTGAACTGCGCGCGTACTCGGTTTTTTGCAATTCTTTCCTAGAACGGCAGTGCAATTTAGAATTTGGACATTGCGGCTGTAGTCTCGTGACTACGTGAATTTCGCTGATTATTTTTTGCCTTTGCGAAAAAATCGATCAACCAGCTTCAGCGATCGGTTATTCCTGCTCTATAAATGGTTGGTTAACTCCTCTTTTGTCTTCACTGTCTCGCGGCCATCTATCAATTATCTTTCGAACGAAAATTCCTTAAAGGGCCATAAAGTGCAGATAAACCAGAAGGAGGCATCGGAGTATCAGCGACGTTCTCCACCTCCTTCACAAGTTACAGACTCCTTAGTCCTCTTCGTATTCGAAGAGTCGTCGGAGCCTTTTTCCTAACCATAAAACAAACTAACCGCCGACAGAAATCTCATCGCTGTTCACGCTGCTGTCCCATACCCGGGGCGTGTTAAGCACGGGGCCTCTCTCGGCCGCATTCAGACTTTATCGTCCCGCGTGAACTCGTAACTCTCTCTCTCACTTTTTCGTCCACGCAACACCGTTACTGCTTTTCTTTCTCTTACAAACAAAACTTCCGAACGATTCTTCGACGAAGCGACGAAGAATTATTTCTTCGGTTCGAGGAGACGTACTATATACGCTGTTTGACAATTAACGAGCGTAGAGAGCTTAACTCTATCGCAGTGAACAAGCATATCCCCCATTCGATGTGTCGCAGCTTGCGGAAGAATTTCTCACCCTCTCATGACTGTACCAAACAACACACAAAGCACGGGGGAGGGAATACAGGAAAAATATATAGAATAAAAAAAGAAACTCTCCCGAATTCTCGGGGTTTCGATCGTAAATTTTAACGCGCTTTTACAACGCAACGAGTCTCGTAGTTTCGAATATATATAGATATACATACACGGAGTGTAGCTATGCTCGAGCGATTTTTCGACTTTCGATGCCGCAAAGACGAACCTCTTGGCTTTTCTTCATCCACACAGAAGAGGGATCTATACGGTTGTGGTACGCGAAGTATCGAGTCCCAGACCAGGGAAATAAAGTTCCAACGTTGATATGTACAAGGAATAGAGAAAAAAAGAGGATACAGCAAAGAAAGATAGCGAGTAGCATAGGATCCGAGAGGAGTCTTCGAGTCATTTGTCATCGTGCCGCATTGTGGTCGCGCCTCTCTTCTCTGTGTCCTGCGAAGTACCGACGACGAGCATAGGGCACAAATTCCTCTTTCTCACTCGTTTCTGTCTTTGTCGAGCTTTCGGATGTTTCTCTTCGTCGCATTATTACAGGAATGGGGGCCTCTCTCTGTGTGTATCCCCGAATCATTGTTGCCACGCTTGTGCACGATTCGCTCGTCGCCGTTTGTGATTTATGCATTTCTTTTCTCGCCCTGCGCACGATATTGTTACCGTGAGTTCCTCTCTTTCACCCCACACCGATGTAACCACTAAAATGTTCGGTACGCTCGGGGGTTGCTGGCCGCAGCTCTTTCACTGAGCTTTCTATGCTGTACTCGTGCGCTCTGTAGACCATATGTATATATATATATGTGAACAGACGAGGGTGCTACGTGAAATGGGAACGTTCCTCGGTTGTGCTATATAACTGTTCTCCTATGGGGATAACGGGCTTCTTACAGTCGAGCATCTGCCAATATTTGTCATCCATTATCGGCTTTTGCCTCGTAAACAGGTCGTCATATAGAGATTTTGATCTTTCGCGCGCCACTGGTGAAGAGAAAAATCTGACGTTCAATCCCTAAATCCGGACATCGCAACAGGCCGATAAAATGCGGAACCGCCTACCGCGGAAGAATGAATATGGGACCGAGTTACAATTTTATAGAAATTCGATTGAATACTGTTCTCATTCCAAATGATGATACTCAACTCTCTCGATTAAAAGTGAAGATCTTTTGGGGTAAAAAGTGAATTTGGTGATAAGCAAAATGAGTTTCTAATGATTTTTGGGAATTTACATGATTCCTGCGGTTCGTTGAACTGCTATTTCGATAGAGTAATATTGAAACCGGTACAGATGACGACGTGCGTGTACGCGATAAATTTCGCTGATCGACAGTGCGAGAAAGATTAAGTAAAGAAAGAAATAATAGAGAAAAGAAACGGCTCTGCACGCATCATCCTTCCCGTCGCCTTGTTATTATCCCTTCAGGCATATGTGGGCCAAACGCATTGAGAAAAAACACTTTCGAAGGTATTGACGTCGAACGAAGGCCCCGCGGCGAGTTTCTCCATCTGTTGGTCGATTATGATGAGATCCTTTCCGCGCTGTGAGCGAGATAGTGATAAAAAATAAAATAAAAACACATAGGGGGCAAGAAGAGAAGCTGTCAGGAAAGAAAATACAGTTACTCTCATTGTTCGATCGGGTGTGGCCACTGTGGACGAACAAAAAACTTCGCGTGCAAGAGATGCAAAACGACAGAGGAAAGTCGGATGCATTGCATGCGTCGTATACACGGCCGCACATCACGTTTAAGATACCAGAGTGCAACGTCTTCGAAAGTCATCGATCGACATTGGCAACACGCAAAACCTATAGTAATGTTACGCAACACCCGAGAGACATTATTCGTTTTTTTTTTTTTTTCATACAATATATACCAACACGTCGAAGATCAGAATGCTTTACGGCTGTTTTTTATTTTTTGTGAACTTTGTGTTGCACCTAAATCGTGCGTATAGTAAGAAAGATTGTTTAAAGAGTATATAAGGCACATCTTCCCCTTTCCGACTATATATATAAATGTAAAGTGTTATGAATACGTAATGATGAGAATTACGAAGATAAGATTAATCTGTCATCAACATGAGGAAATATGTTATTATAATAAAAGCGGGTTATTATGTGACAAAGTAACTGATTGAGATTTTAGTCATTAATTGGACCTTTTGCGTTGCTAAAACTACAGTTTGATGTTTCGAGTTCACGCTGTAGTATTTATGCACGCCGTCGGGGTTGGAGAATGAGGAATGTAGCGGTACCACCCTGACCCACCTGGGGGCGGAATCGCGTACGCCCAAGCCGCCCCCGGGCGTATGGGGGCTGCACGCGTCGAGTGCACCATCGACATCGTACCTACATCACCGTATGTCAGTCGGTTACGCGAACGTTCGACTCGAGTACGTGGAGAAAGGGTAAAAATAGAGACGCACATACATAGCGTATGGAACGATATTATCCACAGAAAGTATCTAAGAAAGTCTGAACAGGGAGTGTCGTGAAACGCGACTCGAGAGACCATTTATAGTCGTTCCATAGATCTGACTGCTTGATATTGCCTGCAAAGTTAACGAGTAAGAGGAAGAAAGACGCATGTAGAAAGAAAAAGATCGCGCAGCAAAGAATAAGAAGGCGAGGAACTGTGCGTTAAATTCTCGCTTACGCGTGTATAAGATATGGATATACATATTGCGTACAGTTGATGCCACGAAACAGCGAATGAGAGAAGAAAGAAGGGGAGAGAAAGAAACTCAACTCTTCGCAACCGGTTCGTAGCACCATTACTTTTTCTCGGTCTTGCAACTCGCATCCGGCGTGTCCCCCGAACAATGCCTACCTATAGACACGTAATGACCGCGGCCCGCATTGTATATATATCTCGCTCGCACTTCGTACATAAGCTCTTTCGCATGATACCGTGTGTCACGTCCATGTCGTCGCGACTGGTTCTCGAACTCGGAAGAATAGCGACTACCACGTACATCCCGGCCATCGATATTTAATCAATTCGATTAACTTCCGGTCCATCATTTTATCAACCCTTTTACCGCAGACGCTCTCCGTAAATCTTTGAAAACTGTTATTCAGATTCTCTACATTTTTTTTATTTCTACACTATCGATAAAAAAAAATGTTTAAATATGTTACCGTTGCGTTCTTAGAATTTGATACAATAGGAAAAAAAATCGATTTTTCACCGTTACATATGATTACATATGACAGTTTAGTAATTCACAAACTTTACGACTCGTATCACTGACAGCAATACGGAGCTTTAGACTTTTCTCTACGATCATCGTTCCCCCAGCAAGTTCTTATGTCTAAAATAACGTGTATTCTCGATATACGCATATGCGTAGTCACATCAGAGTCGCTGGTACATCATATCGCGAACGCTTGGGGCCCGGGGACCTCTTGCATGGCTCACGGTGCGTCGGGGCGTGGTACGTTCACTCCCAGGTGCGTCTCGGTCCCCGGGACAATGCATTCGTGCAGGAACGACACTGCCCGACACGCCCAGATCTCTGCAAGCAGCGTGCCCTAATATTCACTCTATGCACGCATGCAGCGTGCACTCGTGTCGCGCCCCGTGCCCGACTATCCGAGCACAGAGTTGCGATCTCTCTCTTCCCTTTTTTTTGTTCTTCTCTCGTTCACTCTGAACAGATGCACGTCGACGTGTACCCGATATACTTTAAATAACGTTGCGACGCCCTCCTCCCTCTGTTCGTATGAACGGAACACAACGACGACGAGAAAACTAGCGAATCCCCCGACGACGACGACGATTTCTCACCCCGGGTTCGCATCCGTTATTGTCGGAGGAGAATCATCCTCTCGTCCCCGCAAATGGATTTAAACGGAAATATATGTATACAATATCTTCTACGGTCTTTCGATTCCCTTTAAGAGCCGCTCACGCCGCATTTTCCTGGTCTATAATAATACCTATATACGTATCTGTACCCAATACAATGCTACTATATGTTTGAGGGATGTGGCGTTTCGCGTTAGTGCGCCTATGCATTTTATTTTCATACCGCAGCGCTATTATAATAGCCAACATGGAGTTGGCTCGCGCTGCGTCTACCTATATACCCTCTTCTTATTACTTGTACGACGATCCATCTGATGAATGTCGATGCATGTACATTGGCGAAGATATATGTATAGTATAGAGACGTACCTGCGTATAGATACCGCCAGCGAGAATGCGAATGCAAATGCGCAATGCATGCGCGGCAAAGGTGCAATTTAGCGCGGGGGAAGAAGTAAAGGTGAGCCACGGCGCCACGTACCCGGAGAGATGAGAACAATGAGATCGTAATACGAACGGTTCGAGGTCCAGAGATTAACGAGGCTGCGAGCTCATCCCATTGCACGCCCTGTCCTATGCATTCAACAGTTTTTTTTTTCTTGCGAATTTATCATGTTTTTTTTTTTGTAAGAATAAAATATCGCCACGGTGGGGAAGAAAAAGAAATTGCGATCGAGGACAGTTCGACATTTCGAACGATACGTTTGTATGCGTAGAGCACAAGGTGATCGATAAATTTCTTCCAAGGTCCAGGCGAATTGTAATTTTTTTTTCGCGAGCAGATGCCAACACGTCGGGACAGCCCGCGAAAGACGGCATTATGCGGTCGCGGAAGCAGATGACTCGCAGACAGCTCGATAAAGAAAGAAAGCAGCGTGCATTGCGGTTGTAGTACACGCTGCTGTTACCTCTGCAGTTTCGTATACGGACAATCAATGTAGTATAAGTGAATAAAAAAATATTATACTATATGCAAAGAATAAAGAGGACAGAAGCCAAGTGACGCGTGTGTGTGCTGACGCAGCACGTCGATAACCATTAATATTTCCAGTCGGACATCGCATGTGATCGCCCGCGCGGTGACCGCAAACTTTTGCGTTTCTTCTATTCTCTCTCACGAAACTGACCCCTTTTTGAATAACTTACGCGCGAAACTTGGCGGCGAGAAGGAGAGACAGATAAAAAAAACGGAAAACGGAAAACGAGGAAGTTATAACGGGTTCGTAAATTCGGCGGAAAATATGATGGGCGTTATTGGCGTAGAATGCCTGAGAGAAAAGACCCCGCGGCGCGTGTATATGGTGTGTAGGTAGCATCTAGCGTGGAAAACAGCTTCCGTGAGTTTCACGATTCCAACCGAGGCGCGTACCTACCAAGTTTAACGGGAAGAAACCTCCGGCAAAAGTATAATGCGAGGGGAACCTATTATAATTCCCACTGGCGGAATAAATGCGAGCTTTCGCGTACTACTTCCCTTTTGTCGCGGTGAATCGTCGTATTATTCGTGGTTAATTTATTAATAAAACACAGAATTCGTACAATGGGAAGAACCGTTGAATATTGTTCGAACGTACTTGGGAAAAGTTTCTCACCCCTTTCATCGTATTCTTCCTTCCCCAATACCGGAATTTCTTTATGAGAACTCTCGTCTGTGGTTGCGCTGTTCTCGTTGATATTACACACGACAAATGGATATTTTTATTATTTCTTTTTTTTTTTTTTCATCTTTTCCCGCGGTTCTTCCAGGCATGTGCGTCGCGGAACCGTCGACCGAATCGACGCTGGCGGCTCACATAAAGTTCCAACGTTCTCGCATCGGTGTGTCCCGCAGCCCGCGAGCTCGAGCACCAACAACATCCGAAGGCATTGTAGCGCAACGTGTCATTTCTAGTAATGTAACGTAAGTACGCACGTAACAATACGTCCGTGGTATAGACGTTTAATTATCATAGAGTAATGTCTAATGACATATATTAGAGTCGGCCTGGGTCACCATATGGAGAACCTTTTGTCCCTCGTAATAACAGTCGCGCACGGAAAGAGTTGTGCACGCGTATGCGTGGCGAGCAATACGAGCCCTCCTCCTCCACCCTCCGCGTCTTTCGCTTCCCTCAATGTTCACAGAGCACGGTACGGTGCGGGTATATGATACAGCGGAATTAGCATTACAGCGATTGGCACTTTAAGAATATCTCGAACATTAAACATTGGCATAATCTTTGCTCCTTCTGGCGCACGCGTCTCAGGTACCGGCGACTGCCGAGTGGACATTCACTGGGCATCGGTCAATCGACTGAATTTCTATTTCTCCGGCGTTTTCCGCTCGGTCTCTATTTTACCCGCGTTTCGGTTATAGTGGAAGAACGTATATATGTGAAGTGTTATAATATTGTCGCCCTCTTCTTCACGGTCTCCACGGTTCCCCCCCCCCCCCCCTCCCTCCTCCTCTCCCGGTTCACTCTCTGCTTCTTTCAACTTATGTAGCTTTTTTTTCCGTCCCCTCAAGTGAATCATACCGGGCCTTCGTTGCTGCGTGCCACTGATTACCGTAATTCACTCGTTCCTGTTCCGGTATCGGTTCGCTAATTATAATCATCGATTTCTATACGCGACTTCCTTGGTCCGCTCTCGAGCCTCGCGTTAGACGATGTCCAGTGGCCCGAACTAACCGACAACGACTACCCTCACTGCCCTCGAGTTTACTCCCATATCATCCGCGGATAACGCCCGTTGTCGTTACGCAAAACGAGCTCTTTCAGGCGCAGATCCTCAACCACCTTCGACCGACATTCGAAACGACTCCTGTTTTCGCTCACGTGCCTTGCGTGAACGGGCTACATGTGTGACCATATCTCGGCTTCCCACCATTTTCGCCGCAAAGATCGTTGCGAAATTTCGACGGTTTCACGATATATTTATGACGTTTGATCGTATGCCATTCGAACGTTTTGAAATTCATTTAATTCCACTTGAGTTTATGAAAAAAAAGTTTTTTGTTTTTTTTTTTTTTCGTAAAAATGATCATTTCGTTCATTAAAATAGTTAGTTATACCCGTAAAAAGTTGTCAAGGATTAAAATAATTTTACTCAACTGCGTATCGCGTTGAATGATTACAAAAGCTTCTTTTAAAAGGCAGCTATTCAGTAGCTCTGCGGGAAGAACATGTGCGCATTTCATTGCGCAGCGATTTTTTGTTACTATTTTTTTTTTTCGAACGAGCGTACGAAAACTGTTCTACTACAAGAAAGTGGATCATTTGTCATCGAAGAAAAATAGACGAATAGCTCTTCTTTGGCAAATGATACCTACTTCACGCTCCTTATTCCCCACAATGAAACTTCTGTGTGGCAAACCTCATAACTTGGTAGACTTAACAATGTCAATGCGGAGGGTCCGGCACGCAGAAAATAAGAGAGTACGATGGACGTTGGCAAAACAGATCCATTCAGTTGACTCCGAAATGCTGAAGCACGTCCTGTGGTCACGAAGGATGCTACTATCCTCGCGTACCAATTGTACCACACGGTAAACTCTTTGTCGACTCTTGTGGACTAAACTCTTGTGGGCTTAGCGTGAATGAATTTCCGTGAATGAAGAAACCCCGAACTATATAACATGTATCTATTGAAGAAAAGCATCGATTTAACGGATTTTTCGAGAGACAACGATCTTCGAAGTCAACACAAGACTATTATCCCGCCGCAGGGTTTTTCTCAACGATATTTATGATGCCGGATCATTTTTTTTCTTTCGCATTCTCGAGTACGCGTGGCCACTGAAAGATTTGCAACCATTCACAGCCGCGCGCGTATTTTGTCAGCTCTGTTCATTCTCAAACAGTTCGGACGCCAAATATTTGTATGGCAGGTATCGTACCACCTTTGCTCCTCGAAGGTGAGAAGTGTGAAGGACCACAGTCAATATTGCCAAAGTATTCAAAGGTTCTTCAAATATTTGATCGAGGACTCGAGAATCCTTGAAAACTATTTGCATTGCACAAAGTACCAACGATCGTTGCTGCAGTTCAAGCTGTTCTCGAAGTCAATAGTATAAGTGTAACACTTTTATTTACACGTGTACTTAGGACAGCATCACAACACAGGATTAGGCGGAGGGGGATCGGGCTTTCTACCACAGCGAAAATCGGTTTATTATGGGGTTGAGGACAGATATAGTTTTCACAAAGTGCGTGAGCCGAGAAGCGCTATAACGGAGTGCGTGTAGGAACAAATCCTCGGGGATTACGGGAACGTGAATCGCGGTATCCCACGAGACGGACTATAGTACAAAAATATACACAACATTGAAAGTGTAGCGGTACTCGTGAGGGTTGATCTTTCATGTACGTGTGTGTGTATCCGATGAATAAACGTGTCGCCGTGGGAGTCTGTGCTATGGAACGCCCCGACTCCCCGCGCAGAACTCTGCAATTTGCTTCGGTTATATGCTCTTCGCTGTGCAGCGTCACACACGCGTACCTCGTTTGCTGGGAAAACCAGGGCCTCGGCTATCTCGAGCATTTCGAGGACGAATCCACGCGCTTAGCTAGAGGCACGAGAGAGCGCACACACATAGACTCGAAAAAATGTGGGTGTCCCCGCAGTCTTCGGGGAGCTATTCGACTTTATTTAATGGCAAAAGTGGGCGTGCGCGTGACCGGTAGCACACCCGCGAGAATTATATTCTAACTCATCCCCCTTCGCGAGTCTTATATACGGAAAAAAGTAAATCGTACACTCAAAATATACTTCGTTTGTTCGTCGCCCTTATGGGCGCTTGAAACCCAAGGATTACGCGTTATTTCGGAAACTCCGACAAAGCATTCAGTCGGGTGTTTTTGTTTGTTCAGCTTCAAAGAAATCAAATGAAGGAAAAAAGAATGAACCCAGAAAATTATGTGTTTTTTTTTCGCAGCGTCGATCCAAGTCTATACTTTACCGCGAGTCAGTAATAAGTTTAGAACGTACGGCGAGGATACAGAGGGTATTTCAGTACCGGCTACCCCCGCGCCGACGCTCCTAGTATAGATCCGTAATCGCGAGGTTGTACCATCCCTCCGGCGTATTACTTACTAACGATATAGTCTGCCGACACAAAAGGTACACAGGAGCGGCAAATTGAAACCCTTTTTTTTCCATGAACACAAGTCGAGTGAAAGAGAGTGGCATTCAGTGAGTAGAGTAGCCGCCAGTATCGACGAAGGTACCAGAGTTCGAATGACTAGCATTATAGACAGCCACAGTAAGTGCGCCACATTCAATTTGCTGATTTCCTTCCGAACGCGAAACGAAACGTTTTTACTCGGAAACTTGGCACATTCGGTTTTATACCTTCACCGGGAGGGGGAAGGTAGAAAACAAGTTCGTGTATGTATTTTTTTGTGGGAGGGGTGTATTAGCCCGATGGTCGGGGGACTATGCGCGTTTGCTGCGCCCGTGGCAAATTCACTTTTCGCGTATACCGGAGTCATCACAAGATTCGTGCCTAAAGCCGGTTTGCCTTAAGATAGGCGAAATACACGGTTTTCTTTATTTTTTTCATTCTCGTTTCCGGTTCCGATATTTTCTGTCTTAGCTTCGTTTGCATTACCGCGAACGAAAACTGCCCCGCACGCTGTGTTATTTACATATATTTTTTTTTTTATGTTACAATTCCACCGTCTTTTGGTTTTACGATCGTTTTCGCAATGTCGGAAAAAGTCGATCAGCGCGAATTGCGGCTCGTCATCATTTTTAATACGATTGCAGTTTGCAACGGTACCTTGCAATTTTTAGGGTTATTCGACTTAGCGAAGAGCTCGCGTACACGCAGATTCACCGTTGCACGGCTAATTGAAAACTATGTAAGACCAACGCGTATGTTTCCGAACCACAAAGATCTGCTGATGATGCAGTCCTTTCTAGTGTTAGAGCGACGAATGTGTCTTAGAATGTTTGCTACTGGGACTGCAACATCCCTGAGTGAAATCCACAAGGTTCGAGGGGTCATGACCTCCGTGAGATCCGAAGACCGCGGAGGTAGATACCTTGCGTATTCCTTGACCCAACGACGCCGGTGCAACGAGCGCCGGTACAGGCCTACTTAGGCCAATGACTGTGATTCGATTACCGGGAGCTCGAATTATATTGCTGCTCATCAGTGTGGCGAGATGAAGAGGAACGGTAGGAAAAGATCATCGTTGGCTGTGTAATACACTGTGTTGGCACACAGCGGGCAATGTGTATTCCCATCAACTCGTTTCTTATACCACTGTCTCTGTCTTTCCGTCGACTCTTGTGAGTTCTAAGGTTCTTCAATCAGGCAAACCTTGTTTGGTCCGGACTTTGCAATATTCCCCATTGCGTACCTCAGGCTTGCGTACCGCGAATTGACTGAGGCAGGAAAAGGATTGAAGCTTCGTGCTATATGAATCGTGTGTCGGCTCTCTCGCTGAGATTCTGCATACTTGAACGCCTCGTGGCAATGGCCTAACCGTCGTTTCTCGGCACTTGGTATGTCAAATTTTATTTATCCATGGGGTTTCTTGACGCGTACGTGTGTACGATCGTACAAAGGACATATCAGTAAGGATTAAGTGGGCGTAGACGAGAAATTCACGCCTGAGGCGTGAAGTAACTCCGCAGGATTCTGCAACGATCCAACACCCTTTGCAATAGGCTAACCGTTGATTTTCACACTTCTCTGTCGCGCTCGATCTCTTCGAGGAGTCTTGATCAACGCGCGTTGCCACTCCCAAAGGCATTGCTGAGAAATTATTTCGAAATAAGGAGTCTCACAGCGCGAAACATTCGCACTATCCCTGTCAGTTATGGGTCTCGTCATGCGTCTCGATTGAGATCAGCCTGACGTGTCCATCGAATCGGGAAACCGCGCGTGCAACACGCTCGAAAACAAAGCCGGCAGGTGGCGATACACAATGGATCAAATGCTTTTTAATTGCTGTACAATGGGCTGGTAGCTCGGGTGCGTAATCTCGGCCACACCTTGCGACATCGTGCCGTGTTTCACAAACATTACTTGTGCCTCGATGAGTTCGATGAATGATGCTCGCGGCTATGAGGGCTCGACGGACCTCGAACTCATCGTCCGAATTCTCTGTGTATGCAAACATTCGAATTAAAAAAAAAACAACAAAAAATGTCAATATTCAATATCAAAGACGATTTTTCGACAGCCGATTTCTACCAAAAAATCGTTTGTACAGTCAATGGACACCGAATATTAAAGACGATTTTTTTACATGTTCGATAAAAATGAGAAAGACGACTAAAAATTCATCGAAAAGACTTCTTAATTTTTTTTTTTTACTATTCGGAGTGCCTGATATGGCCCTCAATTTCTCGCGGTATTATACTTTATCACAAAGCGTTGAGGGCATAGAGAGCATACTTTTTTCATTGTTTCTTCCGTTCGCGCGCGAAGCTCGTATAGACTCGCGCGACTTACCTCACGCTCGAGTGACCGCATTGATTCTTAATTAACGTCTAGATTGAGGAACAATAAGTATATAATTGCTCGTGTACCGACAATGCTTGACAATAAATTCCCCCGGGGTCTATATACGCTACGTCGTAGAATCTGCTGTTGGGCGCAAAGGTCCAGAGCCCCGCGTACCATCGTCGACCCCAGAAACGTGACAGGGGGGCGTGTACCGTTGCAGAAATTCGTCTTTGGCTCTCTCGCTCTCTTTCACGTTAAATGCCAGATGTCTCGCATGTGGTCGACGCGCAAATGTGCCGTTGTTGTTCGTGCCGCGAAGGTTTGTGTCCCGAACGTCGTTTTTCGCTTCTGGCCTCTATCTCTCTTTATCGTTTCTCGTTCGTTCATTCATTCATTCTTTACGCCGATGAGGTACGCAAATTTCGTAGCATCGGCGAAACCCGCACAGTGAAACGACAATTTCAACGAAAACTCCCCGTGACACATGCGACGTTTATTACTCCGCATTCTATACATCGCCGTGCACGCAAGTGAGATAATGATTCCGTGTGAGTCTTTCGCGGATACATCATATATATATAGATATGCATTATATCGAATCCCTCACGGCAGACTGTAGACTTCCGGTATATTGCAGTTTTAAACTTATTTTCATGAAATTGGCGACCTCGTGTTTCACTCTATCTATTCTTACATACTTTCCGGCATTATACATGCGTTTGTTCAACCGATCGAAATGTGTCTGACGTATTCACGGGGGAAAAACTTAATATAAGATTTTTTAAAGACTTTAAGTACTTTTGTGTAAAGATGTGCGAATTTTTTTATTTTTTCTATTAAGAGATGACATTGGTTCATTAAGTTTTTACTACTATATTTAAGTTTTTAGTATTACCCTGTTGATACATTCCCGACAATCGAGTCTCAAGCTCATTGAAGCATTGTGCGATGTCTTGTCGCATGGAGTACTTTGGTACACGCGAGTTTATGATGAGGGAGCTTCGTTATACAGGCATCTATTACGATCGATCATCAGTCTTCGGGTGGGCGTACGGGAGGCGTCTTGACGTCTCGCGTGGACCCGAGAGGTCCTCGAAGTTGACAGTTTGACACGTCGCGGTGTGTCTCGCAGACACAAATCCATACCTTATAGCATCGGGGGTGGGGGGTTAGGTGACGGAAGAGCTTGCCAGCCTCTCGTGCACAACATTCGTGGAGATATATATTCAATAACGACGATCGTTAAGTCCGGGCGGATGAACGACCGGTAACCCTCTGTGATATCTGACGCCGTACACGTGCTGTGAGACTTACGACTCGACGCCAATGTATGCGTAATGGTGCGTAATTCTTGCCTATACTCGTGAGCAATGCGTTCTCGAGTATGTCTCTCGAGAACATTATTGGCCTCTTACCGATCGATGAACGTAAATTAATTTTATCCTATTATTTGTCCCCTTTATAAACGGAGAGCAAAAAATACGAAGTATTCAGGATCGAAGGATCGTCTGTAGAGTAAACGGCGCGTAGTCACCGATTTGCATCGAGTATCAGACCGCGTACCGCAAGTCAGCAATTACCTCTTTACAGACCGCCGATGTGTTGAGTCCGATTAAATATTTTCTTTTTCTTTCTCCTCTTTTTTTCCCCCTCTGTTCGTTGTTTGAACTGTTCATAGAATTCTACATATCGGTTAGCACGGGATATAGGGTTTAAATAAGACAGGATATAAGAACGGCAAAAGACAGCCTCGACGTTTAGTGAATTTTTAACCACGTGCAAACGTTCGCCTACGTTCCTGGGGACCCTCGGTTTTCTCGACTCCGCTCGCTTGCATTTGCGAGTGAAGTAATGAGACGGGGGTAGCCCCAGCGAGAAACTATAAGCTATAAGCGAGAGAGGCGAGAAAGAAAGGCGAGGGTTAAAGTTCTGAGAACGGAACGTTTAATCACGAGGGCAATTAGTATGATTCACGGCTGACGTCTCTATAACCGGGGTATAGTATATGGGCAGAAGGCAGAAGCAGCAAAGCAGTCCAAAGGAAGTTGAACGCGGCGAGAAAGAGAGAGAGAGAGAGCGTTTCTTTATTCAATTCGACGCACTCCTTTTCTTGACGCCTTCAAATTAGCTAACCAGCATCGACGGGGTTGAAACGCACGCGAATGCCGGTTAACCCTTTTACGGTTGTATAGGCAGAGGCTGTATTCTTCGGAACTATATCTGGCGGTATATTTCGTTGTGAAAACATTGAATACCGGAAGAACTTTCCAAGTTTAGCATAACGTCTAAGGATAAGTGAGTTGCCTCGGATTTCGATGTTAAAAACCCGTGAAATATCTTGAATTATACGGACGAAAATGGAATGTTGAAAGGACTATTTTTTTATTAGTTCGTCACAAATTAATTGCAAGAATAAATTGAATAGCTGTCTTAGTTAATAGCTGATTCGGTTGAATTCGGTTGATTCGAAACGAAAAGACCAGATAAATATTGATTTACCGATACATTTCACTATAAACGATTTTGAGAAACAATATTGCGTAAAGTTGGCATGGAACGTCTAGAAAGCTTGCGGCTGATCACTATATCTTCACTATGTGAATGCAAAGAATAGTAATGCTTACAATGTCACCGCTCATTTGGGACATCCGTTAAGGGTTTTTGAGAGCCACAGAACAGTCGGTGCTCGAGATAAAAATACAAGCTGCAGAACGTATTTGCGAGCGCCAAACCGTAAGGCAATACGAAAGAGGGAGGTATGCGACTGTGTTAACCAGATCTCGCCAGGAAGCACAGACGTTAAATCATCCGTAGGGCATTGCAGACTTGGCTACAAGTGAGCCGTGAAAATTCAAGAGAAGAAGAAATGACTTCGTCCATATAACCGCATAGCTTTGTACCGAAGTAGGTGGACAAGATATTGATGATCCTGTCTACAGCCGCAGACGTGTCAATTATCTCAACCAAATGACGAGAGAGTAATTTCAACTAATTTTCATGCATTCCTCGTGTAGATTCAGCTCCGTTTTTCTATGGGGCATGAAATTATCAGGCTATCGTCACTCTTGTTGTCCGGTGATTCATTATTTTTTTTCACATACATGCAATGCTCGTTGACTTAACGGCATCATTTGTTTTCAACCAATTCGTAGTTCGTTCGAGTGTCAGGGAACATTCCCCATTTTGGTATTTCTCGCATGTTTCCCGAAATCTTATGATATTACATACTAATAGGAGCGGAGGTGATAATTCTCCGTCTTTATGCGGATCCATTAATCAGTAACCTCGTCCGTGAAACGAAAGATGTCTCTGCGCGTTCTCATTCGGTTAACTAAAACGATTTATAAAACGGGGAACTCGCGAGATTCCGCTCAGCCTACTCGGTAAACCGGAAGTCGTGGGTTCTGCTCTTCGTACTTTTTTTTCATTTACTTTAATCTTTTTTTCATCGCTATGTCTTATTCTTCTTCCTCTTTCTTACGCGTCCCAAGACACAAACTCTTCCTCTCTGTGACTTCGAGCTCATTTATCACATCAACAGTATCGAGGTTCGTGTCTTTTCAGCCACTCGTCTCGGCCTCCGAGATTATCGAATTAGATATACGACGAATTGAATTGATTTTCGCTAGTCATCTTGCGATGGCTTGTCTTGTTGCTGGTCGTCTTGTAGGTGAGAAGGAAAAGAGCTGAGAACTACAGTGCAGAGGTGAAGAAGAGGGCGGTGAGGGCCGCACGGATGCATGACGGATAAGCGTTCGACTCTCGTGCTGTAGTGTTGTTACCGTCACTTATTACTTGCTATATTTTGTTCGGTTTTTTTTATCATTCGTTTAGATATTCATTTACACGACCGGAGTCACGTTTCAGATACGATGAACTAAGCATTTTTGTCGTCACGATTATGCGATCCTTGGTATTATTAAAAAAAAAAAAACCTCTTGTACCGTATATAATCAGATGAATAATAATTAAGAACTTATATTCTTCATTTGTTGATCTATGATCCGATAATATGAAAACACAATCGGATAATGAGGTAAGTATGCTAAGGAAGAGACCACGCCAATTGACTATCTCGGCGATGCGTGTAGTACAACACATCTTCAAAGATACATGATCTTCTTTCCTCCAACGAAAAAGAGACTCCGTCACTCAATTTTCTTCGCGGAGACTGGCGATGTTGGTGCAAGTGTAATATAGACGAGAGAAAACGTTTGATGTCGTACTTTCGAGGCTTGACGGCCGACGATAAGTTGACGTCAGTTAAACGGGGGAGTGAAGCGAGAGAAAGAGTTACGGGAATATGATGTAGCGACGTTAACACGTCGTACGATGAACCATGTGCGCTGTCAGGTTCCGGATCCGAGTGTCAAAATGTTTCTAATATTAGTACATACGAGATGAGATGACATCAGGATTTTTAATATTCAGACATCTCGAAAAAAAAAAAAAAAAACATAAAGCAATTTTGCTAAAAATTTAGATCTCCGTTACTCACAGTTGCGTCATTATATCCGTAAGCAATTTATCGTTCCATTATCCAGTAAATGAGTTTATCATATCGAAGTTAATAGAAGAAAAAAAATTGAATCATATATCGCGCAGAGGCGACGGGATCCCGAAGTATGTACGCCGACAGCATCGCAAAGGGATGACGCGACCCTCCACCCGATCCCCGAACCCTTCGCGTATACGTTAAACCAGATACTTTGATGACCTTTAACGATGATCAATTAACTCGAATTGCCTCGGTATAACGATATCGTACTTGCGTTACACGAAGTGGACAGTCTCCGTTCCATGGAGTTCACAAAGCCTTTGGTAGCCTTACGTATTAGAGTGGACGATACTCGCGAAACGAACGGTACGGTATATCCACCGGTGTTGTTTGACCATTAGCCGCGTCCAATTTACTTCTCCGCTGTCTGACAATTTCATCGTCTCTGATACTTGAATTATTCAGCTGTGTCAAGGGTTAATGAGAACTTGTAGCGATTCGCAGTCCACTTATCAGCGAATCAATACGACAATTACTGTACATACTTCTAATAAGAATTTTGGAAAAACAATAAAAAAAATACGCTCCACGTTTGGTTCTTTCATTTCAAAAGCTTCGAAGAGGATAATCTTTTCACTAATCCGACGGATGGTTTACGCGATTTCTCGTTGACTTTCCTGAACAGGCAACGAGATGCGAGAGAGCTTTGGAGATCTCTAGTGGACCTGCTGCACTTGGATGAAAATCTCTCTCTCCCGAGTGTGCTGCGTGTGCCTCTTATACACAGATCAGTAGAGTCCTAATCTCTTGGAGAGCTCTCTCAGCAGGGATCTCTGACGAAGCCGCCTAGTTTGCCCTTCTTGTCGGTCTTCAGCTCTCTCTCGAGCTCTTGACGAGATGGAGGTCGGCACGTTTGGTAAGGGGACGCGCGTGCCGTCTCGTCTTCGTATGCGTAACGCGTGTCCGGATATAAGAGACCCCAGAGCGCTGCCCTTTTGCCATACACACGAGCGGAACTCTCGCACACATTTATCAACCGCGCGTACTACATCATTCAGAATAACCCTATGCAAATGCCTGGGCGATGTGTGGGTGCTGGCAGCCATATGGTCACCGTCTTGTTAGTCTCTTTTGTTGCGGCGGCGTTCCTGGCCTAACCGAGAAGAAAACCACGATCAACAGCCACAACGCGTCGTTGACTCTTCGCTACCCCTGGGCCGGTGCTCTCTTGCACTCTGTGGGTAGATTAAGAAGATCCTCAGACAGCGCACCCGAGGATGCGCTCTCATCGAGCATCAACTTGGCTCACCTAATCGGTTCGCTCGTTACTGCTCACTCGGCGAACAAAGTTCCGGGAACGAGCTGTAGCATCTTTCTCCCTTAAGTCAAAACGCTCGGAATATCGTACAACACACACACACACATAGATAAATACTCACAACCCTTCGAATTACCTGACTACTAATCCTTCGATGCTCTTCTCGCTTTTGTTCCCACAGTTGTTTAACATTTTTTTTCTCTCTGTATATCCCCAACACCCCTTTTTCTCTAGTTAATGCGTTTTATTAATGATAGAGGTCAACCAAACTTTTTTTTTGCTTCGAGAAGTAACAGAAGAGGAGTTTGCGTGTAGAGAAAAATGTTAACTTCCTCGTTCGTTACTATAGGATAAAAAAAAACAACGTCGGGAGGGAAAAATGAAGCATAAAAAAATACGAGTGGAAAAATAAGTCTCTTTCGGCGAGTCTTTGGTAAGATGAGAAGGAGGTTCCTGCGATGCAAGCCGAACGGAAAGAGCGCTCGTATTGAGGTTTGCCGAAGACTCGGTATAAGCAGTATTCTTGAGATATTCGTCCTGCAAGTTAAACCGAAGAACCGTAAGTTCTTTCTCCTTGTGTTGTCACCGTTAGTTTTCGCTGTCGAGGAGACCGCCGAAGCTGAGCACTTATTCGACAAGGGCCACCCACGCTGGTATCTCGTTTCGTATTGCATTCGACGCTAAAGGTGGTCGCTTGTCGTGTACTTAGTACCGACGTTGTGAATCGTTACGCATTATACGTGACGAAAAAAAAAAAAATTCTGTGGAAGAAAGTTCGGTTTCATCGATACGAGAACTTCCTTAGCATTGATCTCCGGACACACGCTAATTGGAAACATATTTTTATTTGTGAAATCATCATTATTATTATTGAAAAGAGATTACGAATATTAGAAAAACAGTTTTAGGGAAACAATTTTTAACTATTTTCCCGCAGTATAGACAACGGCACGATTCTGTAGACATATAAAGATTGTTTTTCTTTTTTTCTAATTGTCTGAGCGAAAACTAACAACGAACATCCGCAGGATAAAACGTAACGTAGTAGTTGATCTATGGAGGACAGAATCAGCGGGGGAACAAGACCAGCGGCTGGTACCGGAGGTCGACTCGCATGCTGCTGTTTCCGAGAGTAAGGGAGGGGAGTTCGAGTTTGCAAATTGAATAACAAACGTTCACCCTCCTCGGTTAAATCACCGAAAGGGCACCCCCCGCCTCGTTCGCTGCTCGACATTAACCGCACCTCCCGCGAATTGTTGTGATGCTCGCGGGGATTCCCCCCTCGGCACGGTACTAAAACCTCAGAACCCGCTGGCTGCCTCTGCTTCTGTCGCTGCTCGCTTCTGTATTTGCATAACGATCTTATTTCGCAATCTTCGCCATATTGATCCAGTTTGCAATGTCGTATCTCGAGGGGCCTCGTCGGCGAATTGTGAAAAATATAAAAGCAAGTTGTGCATGTAGGCTATTTGGGTTGTAAATAAATGTGGTTGGAAATAATCCAACTAATGCGGCAAATGAGTATGAAATTGATTTTTATTAGATTCGGAAGTTTGGCTTAACAGTAACGTTGAATTTGGTTGAATGTCTCTCAGGAGGGTGAGTAAGCTTCTTCGTCTCTGTGCTGAGTCTCATGTTGGGGAAAGAGAAGAGATGGTCCGAGTCATCCCCGCTAATAATGCCCGAGAAGTGGATAGAGCTCGATTATAGCGTGGCGGTACCCTACTCTCTTTATCTCTCTCGGACCTCCTGATGTGGCCACGATGACGATGCTCTATTGACGATCAAACTTTATTTGTCCGGGATCGGTTATGGGCGAATTAAACTAATCGATTCGGTGGAAAAAAAGCAGGTCTCGTGCGGCGCAGCCAATAGGTACTCAATCAGGAGAACCCCCGGGTCTTCTCGCTGAAAAGCCTAAAAGCGATTGTTTTTTTTTTGTTTTGCTTTCTTCGATAAAGAAATTTTTACGGACACTGAAATATTTAATTGAAATTGCTGTGAATATTAAAAATGTATGATTAACTTATCAATTCATTTATTTTTATATTACATCAGTGTACTGACTTCTTGCGTTGAATGTATATGTTTTTTTTTGCTTTATTTGTATACTCAACCTGACATATTGCAGCGGCACTGTAGTACAAACCTTTTCTTTTTTTTTTTCGTAAGCTCTTTCGGAGCTCGGATGTGCTTTAGGGTAATTTGCTTTTGGGGTCGCGTTACTCGTTGCCCGCGAGTATTCCAAATCCAGTTTGCAGCAGCATCATCCCTCGAGCGTCACCGCCGTTGATGGCAATGGTCTGGGGAAGTCGGGGGGAACATGGAGACAGAGAGCGAGACAGATAAAGCGAGTGAAAAGAGGGACGACGTGCATCGTGGAAAAGTGGAAAGGGGGACTGATGTTATGACGGAACATTTCATGGCTCGGAGAATCCGGGACCTAACGGCCCGTACGATATTATACCCGTCGCAGAATCACCCTGAGAGTTTTTTTCGCCTTTCGTTCTTTTGCTCTTCTCTCGCGATTCTGTTTTTTTTTTTCTCTTTTTTATTGCCCCGCGAATCTCTTACGAACGGATAAAGCCCCCGTTACTTCGCGGAGAGTTTTCGAGCGGAGTACGTTGATTTTTTTTTCTGTTTTTTTTGTAAGGTGAGCTGACGACAGATATACGTTTCGACTAATACCTCGAAACTGCGAATATTTCGAGGTGTTCTTTCGCGGGCAAATCGAGTTGTGACTTTTTTCATTCGATAAACTGCGGAGACCGCACACAATTCGAGTTTTCTTAGAAATTCCCGAGTATATACCGTGGTTTTCTCGAGGCGACGATAAAGCGAGCGCGCTGCAACGATTGCGAGGGTTCGAGCGAGCTGAGGTTTGGAATTCGACGCGAGACGAATCGGCGATTCTTTGGCCGTGAGAGTCTGTGCAAAAAGAAAAAAAAATGACGAAAAATAAAAACCCGCGTCGTGCTTTAACGATCGTCGTCTCGAGAGTTGAGTTAGAGTATCATTCGGGGGGAAATGTGAAGGAGACAGTTGAGTCTAAGTGAAATGAATTGAATTGAGGAGTAGTCACGTGTTTATACTCACAAAAGCATCGTTTATTTTTCTCTTTTTTTTTTACTCTTTAAAATGAATTCTTCATAATTTGTTTATAATAATACTTTTTAATAATTATTTATTTAATTAATTAATAATAATAATAATTAATAGTAGGTAAGATTACTAACTTTAGACGGGTGGGCATGATATGGAGCTCCATCCGAGTCCAAGTTCCACACGTCTCGCTCGCTCGATTAAAATCATTTTTTTTTTCTTTTCGTCTAATTTTCATCGTAACTCTTTTGTTTCTCCGGAAAGACTCTTGTTCGTCGAGACTAGCTCGGCGCTTTCGCATCAAGCGTATTTTTAATTTTTTTTTTGTTTTTTATTTTTTTCTTTCGGACAATCGTGATGACGCGCTACCTCGCTATTTCGAGTATATCTTGTCCTTCGGGATAGTGTCATATATAATACTACGTAAGATGAACTGACGTATGGAACCTGACCGAGAGTAGTGGTATACACATCCGGGTATAGAATTCATGAACCGTGGTATTTATCGAGGACGACGCGTCCGGTTTGTTTTTATGTGTGTTTGTAGTGAGTGTGATGTATTTTTTCGTGTATTTTTTTTTTTTTCGTTTTTCTCGTTTTCGTCGGTTTCGATATTTCCGTGTGTGTAACTTTATACAATATTATATCGCTCTAATATAATATCATCTCTCACGCACTATGTATAGTATTTACACGTTTAATAAACTGGGCGATAGAGTGTGCAGGGGGTTTCAGGGGAGTCACGGGTCGTGTGGTCAGTGCTACTAGTCACGCGTTATGACGCGCTCGTTGCGACGGTGTAGACGTTATCGGTGCACAGGGTGGTGCTCTGATACAGCGGTAGAAGAAGCAGAAGTAGAATTAAAGAGGATAAGGAACGGGAAATAGGAATATAGGTTGTCGAATCGCCTACAGGCTATGTACAGGTGCCGGGGAGGACGGTGAAGGAGTCTGTGGATTGCCAGGTGTTCCAGGATTTTGTGAATAAGAATTGTTTTGTCGGGACTGTTGTTGATGGTGCTGATGTTGTTGTTGTTGTTGTTGTTGCTGTTGTTGTTGTTGATTATGAATGTGTTGTTGTTGTGACTGATGATGATTGTGATGATGAGGGAGGGATTGTTGTTGCTGATGGTAATGGGCATTCATAGAGTGATTCTGGTGCTGTTGCTGAATGAGATTCAGATTTAAGGGGTAGGATAGTGGGGAACCCAGGGCCGTTGGGGCACCGTTATTGCAGCCGCCGGCGGCTCCGGGTCCCACCGGGCTCAGTGCATGCTCATCCCCGCGTGAGGATGGTGGACCGCCACGGATGTTCCGTGATGATGAGGATGGTGCATTAGAGGCGGGAGATGCGGGTGATGGGGATGGTGTGCGGTCAGAGGCGATGGGGTCATCTGCATTGGGGTCATGGGGGTTGTCGGCTGGTGAACTGTGGCCTGTGAGCTGTTGACGTCCTGAGGTACCACTCCCGGTACCCCCGCCAGGGCCTGCTGCTGCTGTTGCGCCTGCCCCGACGGTTGTACCGGTACCTGTACCGGTACTACCGAGCTGCTGGAAGTGGGACTCTGCTGACTCCCGTTGTCCTCGCTGTCGGAGCAGGACTCGGCCGAGGAGCTCCCCGCTCCCCCCTTGCCCTTGCTGCCGCTGCTGCTGCTGCTGCTGCTGTGGGTCTTGACGTGCTTCGCGAGATGGTCGCTGCGCATGAACCGCTTGTTGCAGACCGGGCAGGCGAATCTCTTTTCGCCGGTGTGGGTTCGAAGGTGCCGCTGCAACTCATCCGAACGTGTGAACCGCTTGCCACAGAAAAGCCAGTTGCAAACAAACGGTCGCTCACCAGTGTGCCACCGTAAGTGGGCCTTCAGATGCGACGTCTTCCCGTATACCTTGCCGCAGCCCGGTATGTGACAGCTGTGGATGTTCTTCTTCCTTAGATGGACACCGGCAGGTCCAAGCCTCTCGGCCTCTTGGCAATTTGGACAGTCGCAAGTCGCTCTGCCAGTGTAACGTCTCTGGGAGCGCGGCGATGGTGCCTGACTCACTCCCCCGCCTGTGCCACCTTGAGGACTTCCAGCGCCACCTCCGCCGCCGCTCGTCGCGGCGTGATGAGCGTGTAGTCCGAAACTCGGTGGACCACCAGGCAGCATTGATTTGTACGTGTCTTGTAGAAGATTGTGACCGGCAGTAGTAGCTGATGATAACAAGTGATTGCCAGCTAAGGCGAGGCTCGTTGAGTAATCCGCCGAGTAGTTGGCCATTTGCGCGTGAACGCCGACGCCTACGGTACCACTAACGTCGAGCCAACCTCCCGTAGCTGCTCCGTGCACGTCCCACCAACCGTCACTAGCCTTGATACCGCCGTGTGTCGCACCGGGCATAGTGTTGAAAGGCCACGACTCGTAAGGGTGTCTCCCGTACACAGATCCCAGTGTTGCTCCTTCGACTTTGCCGAGCAGACTGCTCTGATGATGATGCGGATCACCGGCAGGCTGTGCCGATGCCGTGCCAGGAAAGTAAAGATCACTGCCGTATTGCGGTGCCGTCGAGGCGCAAGACGTTACCGGAGCTCTCGCGTAACCGCCTGTACTTCCGGCGCTACTCGTAGCTACTGGCCTCTGTGTCACACCCGTCGTTGTACATCCACCGCCACCACCACCTCCTCCTCCCCCTCCGCCTCCGGTATGCTGTGGCGAACTCCCGCTGCTCTGCGGACTCTTTTTCCATGGATGAAAGCCTTTTCCTACTGCAGCGTCCGCCAAGGGTGGTGGACTCTTGCTGCTCAATTTGTTGCATTGGGCTGCCAGCATTGCTAGTGGTGTACCTCTCAGACCAGGATGATCCTGCAACCAAAAGATTAAAAAATTCCGTTAGGTATATATTTCACATTTCATTTTGAAGTTAAGATGAAGGTGAGTCTTCTGGGAAAAATAGATAGGGAATTTAATATTGAAACGTGTTCTTGACGAAGGCAATTCCGTTGCCTCTATATACAGCGTATATTGTATAACCCATAGCCCTGCGGGTACCTATAATCGCGCGTGGTCTAAATCGTTCTAAAAATAAGCCGACGCTTCCGCCGTTCCCCAACGTCCGCGTGTTAGACCCGAAAATCCTAAAGTCCTGTGCATCCTTGTGTTATATATATCGAGACTCGGGACTCCCGAGAGAGCGGTAGGGTGCATAATGACACTAAATTGGCGCATATACTGTGTGTGCCTTGTTCTTTCTCTCGCTCACTCTCGCTCCCCGTCTTTCTCGCCTAGGTAGTCTAGTGGAGAGGCGCTGAGATCGGAAGATTGGCTAGCCGAAGTAATGAGGCCCGAGGGCCTCGGAACAGCACCGGTGTTCACCATGCGACCGTATAGCTCGGGGTACATCCTCCTCTAGGTAGTTTTATGCAAATCATTACGAACGAGAGAACCGAACGAGGTCGACGAGTAGAGGATACGAACGTTCTCGATCGTCGCATAACGTTGGCGTACATCTTGCACACCATCAGGCGCGAGTTTCGTACGAATATTTTCGTTCGATTTCGGTAAATCGATCCTGGCTATCATCGGACTCTTCGAGACGGAAAGTAAACGGAACCGTTATTTATCAACAATTTGACTTTGAAGACAAAGCCGTCAATCGAATTCATACAAGCCTTTGGAGCTGAATGAAAAATCGACGGATGAATAATTTTGATATACGCGAGAACAACGGATGGCAGACGAGCGAGTCAGGACATCAAGAGAGAATTCTTTCGCTTCCACCATAGCGTACGCAGGTCTGAGTGAATAGAGGGATGAGATGGAATACTGGAAGCTTGGTCGTTCAGCGAGGTAATGAGGCCGGAGGCTGTAGAGGATCGGGCGGTCTCATCAAGGGCAGTTTCATGCAAATCATCTTGGCGTAGGGCATCCCGATATATATATATATATATACATCTAACCGTCCCTCCCGTGAAAGACGGATCGGGGTAGCTAGACTGTCAGCGGCTACCGTAAAGGGACGCCGGTGTTCTATCGCGTCGGGTTGAGGAACCGCTGATTCCAGCAGCAGCGGCATATCCTGGCCGTACAGTGATGCCGTTGGTGGCTTGCACTCGGTGCTGTTGGTATCGCGGAGAAAGGCACCAAGATAGAAAAGGAAGAGAGCAAAGCAGAATGAGAAAGGGGAAAAGAGAGCCATGGTGAGTGTATTCGGACAGAAAGGTAAAGGCAAAGGGTCCGCGGAAGCAGCAGGAAATTAAAGTCTGGCGGCCCGCGGCCATTAGTAGCCGGCGCCATCGAGGCGACACGCCCCCACCGCGGTCCAACGTCCTTCTCTATACTATGCGCCGCGAGTCTCTGCCACCAGCAACACCAAGACGAAAGACACAATGAATGCTTTCACCCGTTCCTTGTTTTCTCACACGTGCATAGCGTTGGAAAACAATTGAAGTATGGCAGACGCGTATTTTACATGAACAAGCAGACATTTTTTTTTTTTTTTGTAGGTCAATACATCGATATTTGTAGATCGCTATTATTCTACCTGTCTTCAATACCTGTCTACCTATCTTCAATAGTGAATGAGTCTGTTCGCGTCCGGATTTCCGAATGTGTCATACTAGCACAGGAAAGTGCATAGTACTATATATATTGCGCTTCAAATTTATGGATTTAATCGGAGATTCGGCGGGCAAGAGAACGAGACGACGAAGCGAATGCTGCTTGTACGATAAAGGGAGGGGTATGCTGGTAGTAATGGTCGTGGATTCGAGGTAGAATCGTCGTGTTCATCTATCCGATGGTGGTGAGAGAGAAAGAGAGTACGTGGCCTCCGATTCGGTGGCGCTTGCTCGTTGGGGACGTAACCTTGCACGTAACCCCGTACGCCAACCGCGCTATCCGAAGGAAGGCAAAATTCAACCCCTGTGATATCCCCATCGAGCTTCGGGAGGGTTGGTCTGGCAAGGAGCAAAGAGGACGAGGGAAGCTTCCCGCTCCTGCGAAAGAGCGATATAGGCAGGATAGTAACCGAAGGGAGTAAGTGCGTCGCAGGATTGTAAGGGGTGCAACGGAGAGAAAGCTTGAAGAAGCGAGATAGGGTGATAGTGTACTAGGGGGATAGCAGCGTATCTCTGCCGGTGTACGAGAGCCACGCCCTCTCCAAGCTCGATGGTCGTAGGTTATAGGTGGAAGAGTGAGGGGGTGAGTTTCGAGAGAGAAAGCACGGGGTAGGTATTGATCCAGTCGAACAATACGACGTGCCCTCCGGAGACAACGACATCTCTCAATTAGCCATCGAGGAACGCACGAGGACAACCATCCTAGCCGGCCGTACTCGATATGACCACCGACTTCGATTCCCCAACCCATTCCGTGCGCCTCTCCATGTTCTCTTCCTCGGGTTCGATAAAAATGCCCGATACTCTCAAATAACTTCTAGTCAATTACTTACAAAATGAATAATACATTTTGTCTCGATACGAGAGATTCAGTAATAATTCATCGGCAAAAGCGGCAATTGATCCGAAGAATATCCGAGTGCCCAATGGTTTTTTTTCAAATGTGTCAAAGGAGGAAAGAAGAATGGTAGATTGTGTGGAGTTGATGGGAGAGAGAGTCGAAGGAAATAGACAGCGGACTGAACAAGTGGGTAGGTGGTATAATGCGAAACGCTCACGGGGTCGCGCGTTGAACCGACAGTGGCAGAACGGACTTTCGTATTACTAGGATTATCCGTAAATGAGAACGTGTCGGGTGCGTTAATAGGGTTATTGATTAGTCGAATGCCAGCAGAGATAGAGCTATGGCTAGGTAGCGCGTATACAAGAAAGATAGAAAGAGAGTGGGGTGCCCCGGGGCGACGTGCTCTGTAATTATTCCTCGCAGAACGAAAAGGAGTCGTTACTGCGGTAGCGCGCGAGCAGGCGCCTTAAAGTCGCCATCTCCTCTACCTACGGCTCCCCTCATGGTCGTTCTCAAACCTCCACCATCACTACTACCAACCCTCTGTCTAACCGTCAATTATCGTAGTACTTCGCGGGCTCGCGTACGCGCGTGCACTCGCCACACGCAACTATATATACTGTACGCTTTCCTACACGTAACTTTATCACTTGTTCTGCCACTGTAACCAAGCGTTTGATCTATGTCTTTTCTTTTCAACTCGTTACCGAAGCCTTTTCATCGACATCCTGCGCTTCCTGGCCATTGATCTACATTTCACATTCTTAACTGCACTATATATATTTATTTTTTCCGAGTACTTTTTCTGGGTTATTGCAACAACGCCTAATAAGAGAATTGAACAATATTTACTCCATTTTATTTTCGAGATTGTCATATATTTTCTACTGCCATGTCTAGGATAACCAATTTTCTCGAATCTCATCTACCTCTTCATTCATTCTCCGATCCAAAAAGAGAAGTTTCTAACCCTCGATGTGATGATAAATGATCTGATACCTTTAGTCTCACGGCTAAACGTGCCAGAAGAGTGTAGCGAAGTTCTAGGCGAATTTATTTACGTTATACTCGTGACTCGTATGAGAAAGGACAGAGAAGAAACCGACAACACTTAGTGTGTTTCTGTCGGCATATTTAAAAGGAAGCCCCCCGACGATGTGGGATTATGGGCGCGGTTTTGATCCTTTGTTTTAGCCGCGTGACGTCACGCCCCCATCATAGCGCAGAAGAGAGCTAAGCCACCCCGGCTACGACTAATAACGCCGCGGGCGGCGATGCCCCGCGCATAAATTAAAAACACTATATGCCTTCGCTTGCGAAGAGAATCGCCTGTGAGAGCGATAGAGTGAAGAAGCTGGATCGTCTCACGACGCACGGTCAGCACCTTCCGAGAACTCGGTATTGCTCCGGGTTTCTCGCCGCGTCGTTCTAGTTCTCTATCGCCGCGTGTTGAAAAGAAGCTAACTTCGGACTCACTTCGAACGATGCTTACGTCGCAAAACGATTCTCCTCAGCTAAAATTATATTCGAGAACGAGCGTTCGACATTCTCGTCTAACCTCACACGCGCCATTTACCGGAACTCTTGTGAAACTCGAAGAATTCGTTTGGACCTTTCGTGCAGCAAAGTCAGTAGCAAAAACTTCCAACAAACACGTAAAAGTTCGAAGAGCTTTGTCTGAGAATGATAAAATCAATAGAGCCGGAAATATTGGGTACCAAAATGGTTTCCGAGAATCTACGATTGCTATATGAAATTCACTTTGGAAATAGGGTCGTTTATCGGGAAAAACGATGCGGCTAACAGTGCTGGTTGACACGTGAAATAAAACAGGACAAGAAGGACGCGACTATGGTGAGATTGAAGCCTCATGGGCGCGTGACAGCTGCGACCAGGAAATGTCCGCGTATGCGCGGGAGGTACACGTTAAAACGAGCTGGTAGCACGGCTCGTCCTCGGGGTCTCTTTCGCGTCGTAGTGGTAGAACATGAGCGGGGGGCGAAAGGCTTTCGTGACAGCCGACTGACAGACAGACCGACGTGCAGCACGACGAGCGAGCAAGCGAGAGCGGAGGGTGCGAACGAGGTAAACGCGCCCCGCTAGTCGTGGAAGGGTGCTATGTGCTATAAACCCTGACGCTTCGACCACCGCAGCATTGCCAGGACTCTCTGCACAGTGGCTGATGGCCGGGGCTTGTGGCAAACCGCAGCTGACGTCTTTGTCGAGACAACTAAGTTCACGATAAACTTTGGGGGACGAGGCTCCGGCCGCGGCAACCAACCAGCCGTGCAGACAAGCTTTGTATATATATTCCGATCTTGCTAATGCGAGCTTCGCGAGTCTCGGCAAACGACGTGAACAGATTGATCTTTCGGTATGAGATGATAAAAAAAACGCGTATATGAAAGTAACAAAAAGGACGCTTCGTAATGGAACTCGGGAAGAAATTAACAACGAGCGCTCGATTTATATAAGCCGATGCCAGAAGAAACTGATCATCTTTCCCTCTTTGGATGTAAAAAGTAATGGGGTATATATGCAACACTGTAGATCTTAGAGACGCTTCTTTTTTCATTTTTCTCCGGCCATCGGCAGGAGAGTCGATGACCGAAGGGAAGCCGGGCATCACAGTAAGAGCACCTGCTGCTCAGAACTGGTCGCGATGCGGATGAGCTTTTGATTGGATTCACCTGCGTCACGAATTTTATTCCACAACACAAGTCGATTAAAATTAGTTTTTGAATCTTATAACCCTGAATGTGTTAGATAACAAAATTGAACACGCGGTTGGAGAACCAGTTTCACCTCATTCAGTTGATGTTTTTTTTTTTTTTTTTTTTTTCATCTACGCATTGAACTCTGAGTGCACTGTACTCTGAGAAGTAAAAGACGGCGATTGCCCGATATGGAACGAGCGTCGAATGCGGGCTACACTTCTAATGCTAATTATTTGTTTATCGTGGTCGCTGCATGCAGCAACGCCGACACGCGGCTCACCGCCGATAAGCGTCGGTAACGTTTTGTATTTTTTTCGCTCCTATTTTTCTTTCTGCTACTTTTATCCTGCTCTAAGCTGTGTTACGGATATATAATTGCGCGATAGTAGTACGTGACGTAATTGCGACAAATATCGGCTGCTAAGAAACATCAGAGCATATCCCACATCGTTTTACATGTTGAATAATGCGAGATACGCCTATCTTTTTCTTCGAAGTCGAATATATACTATGCGGTTCTCTCCCTCTCTCTCTCTTTTTCTCTTAGCTTTCAACGTTATACGACGCGAAATCACATTAGTTATCGTCGATATGCTGCTCTACGTACGAGACGTAATACAAATTCTCGATGACCGAGAGTATCAGCGGATTGCAAATTCGCCGGGTCCTCCTGGAATTGAGTTTAGTATTAGGTAGACGGGATTAATAATGTTATTCATGAGTGACCCCCGAGGCTCGAGGGAGCTGCATCAACACATCGCGCTCTGGCACCGAGCACGAGAAGAAGCAACTTCCAGTCCCCCGATACAGGACGGTCAGTTCCCACCAGAGCGCACTCCGGCTACCTGTTACCCCACCTTCTAAATTATGTTTTTTAATTAAATCCATCGTGAGAGATAGAGCGAAGCCGGAGTGCCGAAGCCGCGTAGCTCTCTCCGAGGCCCTATCTTTCGGTGGTGGATGACGCGTTACCGAAGACCCAACGGATTCTACAGCCTTAAGTATACCTCGGCAGGATTTCTACCGCGTGGCCTCAGGCCAACAGGGAGCTGCAGAGATTTATTCGGCGTTCGCCGCCGCGTCGTCGTCGCTCATCATCCAAGGGCGCCAATTCCTTTTCCATCCCTCTCTCTTGTCTTCTTTAATATCTGCTTCTCCCTCGTTCTTTGGTACCTTTCTCATCAGTGGTCACGGGCGAAATCTTCTGACCGACAGACCTTAACGATTTCCGTGTAACGGGCTAAAAACCCCTCTTTGGTCGAGAAGATCTTAGAGCAACGGAAGTAATGGAGGGATCCCTTTGAACCCTTTTCCCCGAGGGCTTACGTTGGAGACACACGGATAGCTTTTCACGCTGATTTACCGTCTCGCGTCGCCTTATCCGAACGACTATGCAGGTATATATATATATATATATAGACCCGAAGATTCGAACGCGTGGAACGAAATGAAGGTAATAGCTGACGAAAGGAGGATGCATCGAGAACTGTTGGTGAAAACGAGAGCAGAAGTAGGCGCAGGTCCGAAGAAAGAAAGATCCTGACTAACCCGGAGGAGAGACAAGGCTGCTAATTCATTAGCACTCGTAAATCTGTCGCGCTCCCGGCGTTGAATATTAAGCGGGCATTACCGAGAGCCACGGCTATAACTCGTGGCCAGTTAACGCGGTTACACCCCTATCCTACCACCGAACCGACCTTCTGTACATCGCGGGGTGAAAAAAGAACTTTGTGTGTACAATTCCACTTGTCTCTGTCTGTTTTTTTTTTATTTTTACTTTTAATTTCAATTTACATTCATTTAAATTTCACCATACGATATCGGCTGGCATAGGGATTTATGCTTTGGACTGTGAAACTATATTTATTTTAATGAAATAATGATTTTTTTTTTCGTCGCAGTGACTACAGAAGTTCGTGTTTAAATTTTCTGGCTCGCGTGCCGAGGCGTTTACAAAAATTAGCGGTCTTCAGAGAATCGCGGTAGCTTCCACGTTGATTGGTCCGTTAGTATAGCACTACTGGCACAGAGGTTCCCGCGGAAATCGCTTCCACGAACGGGAAGAGGAATAAGCAAGAGCAGCAACAAAAGCAGCGGTAGCCAGCGCATTGGGTAACGAGGCGTTTCCACCGAGCAATCGGTTATTAGCAAAAATGCAACTCTCGTTTTTCAAACGCGTTACGTCTTCATTAGTATAATGAGAGCGTTGTAAATCTTGCTGTGGCCGAGCTGCATGGCTCACCACGGATGCCGAGGAACGCGAGGGCCTTCTCGCTTCTAGAATAGCTTGTATAGAGCTCGAGGCTGCTGCTGCAACATGGACGAGAGTCGAGGGACGGAAGCGTCGCGCATTTGCATGAAGTAATTTAGTGGTACATAAAATTCCAAAGGGAATTAGCGACCCAAGAGTGTTCGATCTATCGCCCAGCGTCCTCTTTATCATGTAAACTGAACATTTCTTTGCGTTATAAAGGGAAATAAAGGTCGCTATTGCCATTACGACGTGTGGTTGATGAAAATTTGTAATTTTTAGATGCGGAAAAAACTATTATTTTCCTCACTATTGCAGCTTCGCTCTTAACTGTCGGACGTCGTAACGATGATTGATATTTTATTACGCGATATACTTCACGCTCGAGGAAAGGAAACGAGATGAAATAAGAAAAAAAAAAAGCCGAAGAGAACGAAGATGAGGCGAGGAGGAAGGTGAGAAGGACGCCCGCGCGCTCAGCTCTGCTGCTGACCGGGAGCCAAGGCGTAAAGAGAGCACCGGTAGCGATGTACATTAGCATATAGAAGGAATCGCCCTGAGGCATTTCGTAATAAACGCCCTGCGCCCTATCAGGTAACTCGGGAAGCCCTTATATTTATTAACGATGTACTTTTCGGCAAACCCGTCACCATTCGTCTCGTATCGATTTTGTCAGAAGTTTCAACGATGCCATCATGTAGTTCATCAAGCGTACAACATTTAAAAGATGTGTTGTACGATTCGGGAGGGGGAAAAAAATAAAATTATTCTAACGATCACCGGACTATCGTATAAAAGATAGTTAATGTTATGTCATCACCGCTGCTCACCCTAATGTAATAAATATAATGAAAAGACCTGTTGGCCTCTACACCGCCAAAAGAGCTACTATATTCGACACTTTATAGCATACCTCACCACACCGAGGTGGCCCATTCGAAGGCGGCGGCTTTCTTTCAATTACCACTTCTTATGGAGTTTCACAGACTTCAGCGTGAAAACATTACCGCCAAGGACTACAAGGATGCGTTATACTATCGAAAAAAAAAAAAAAATTCTCAAACTTCATCGTTATAACTTGGAACAAATTTTGTAGAAGAAAAATCGTCTCGACACTGGTGAATATTTGCTCGCGTTCCGCACGAACGGCGTACAACCCGTGTTCGCGTTATACACGGATGTGAGATCAAAGTGGATTTTGATCGACGGTCGCGCGTTCGCTCGCGCCCGCGATTCACACGCGATGCAGCTATTTTCCCGTTACGAGCGATTACCGGGAGGCGGCCGACTACGCGTTTATCTGATCTGTCGTAGCGCGGGCATTGCGGCTCATCTACTAGTCTTGTACATGTTACACATATACACATATAGGTATGTAGTCCAGTAGAGGAGGTGCACTTCCACCGTACCAATCGCTCTTGCCACTGAATCCTAACGTTGGCCTACTTGCGGACGCGCGTATATCCGCGGGCGTTGCACGAAAATAAATCATCGAGAGACTTTGAGGATCGCGTGGCCACTCCCCCTTTTAAATTAATAAACTCTTCGACGAGCGTACACCAGATTTTAACCCCACGTCATTGTGGAAAAATTGGGAAATTGTAGGCGGGCAGAGAGCAAATCCCGAGAGGCAAACGATATATATATTCTATAATAAAGTCGCCTACGCGTGATCGGGCTTTTCAATCTCACTTAATTAATACTCTATAACGAGTGGGTATACCTCTGGATGAGGGCTGTTGACTGCTGTCAGGCACGTTGATGAATTAATAATCTTTCGAGTGACCGCGCGCGCCTGATCTATACAGATAACAGATTTTTTTTCTTTTTTTTTCTTCCGTCGTGCTATGAAAGCACTTCGTTTCTCAATTTGCATTAAACACGAGATAATCACGGGAAAAAATTTCTATAAATATTAGTATTCCAAGGGTATTATTAGTTTGGAGAAATGGTATATTAAACTGATGTTCGAGGCGCCCGACAACGGAGAACGAATAGTTTTTGATATTGATGGTTTCTTTTTCTAATTGCCGGGTCCAGCTATATAGAAGAACGTTCGATGACCGTCGGACATACAAGACGGCAGGTTGTTATTTATTTCTCGTGTTTATGGAATAGAGGCAGCATCCTGTCGGCGAGCATTTATATGCCACATTGGTTATACCGCTAGAAGGACGCCGCGGGCATAATTTAGTCACGAGGTTAGTTTATGCGACGTTTAGAAGAACCAGGTGACCTCTCAACGATCGAGGAATCACTAAAAGAACAAAAAAAAACGAAATTCTACCAAACTTTATATTCCCAAATTTTTTTCTAGTCACTAAATCCATAAACTCGTTTCTACACAAGCGAAATCGAAAAATATTTATAAAGTTGATTTTAAGCAAAAAATTACACAAAATCGAATATTACGTCATACTATCTGAAGTGAGGAAAAAAAAATCTCGCAAAAGCATCTTCTGTGCATTAGCTACCGAACGCCCTAAGTTTCATGTCGTGAGGGTAGGTCCGCGGTGGAAAGAGCCTTAACTCGAGTGAGTAATACTGAAATCTCCATATTACGTGGCTGTCGTAATAAATGCGAGAAGAGTAGTAGGTTTTGCCGGCATTGCAAAGTGTTGCGAATAATACAGAGTTATCCGCGAGAGAGCACAGAGCGGGTACACCATAGTAGAGCATCGAAGTGGTAGCTGTGGAGGAGCAACAAACTGGCAGTAAATCACCCTCGTCGGTTCGCGGTCTCTTCGTGTTCTCGCTATCTTTGTACAAACAGGTGCACAGGTACACACATATACCGAGTCCGGATAGAACGAGAGAACGAGACTGCACTGGTTGGTTCCCCTCGACAGCTTCCACTCTCCGCGGGACTCCCCCCATTCAGAGTACCGAGGACTTTCGAGCACCTCGTCTCTCTCGCGGATCGTTTTTTACTAGTATTTTGACAATTTCGCGCTAATACACTTGTATCTTAAAAAAATTCGTCTAAAGACCTCCGAGTCATGTGTTCTTGATGGCACACTAGATTGCTAGTTAGTTGCTGTGATTCATAAAAAATATAATTTTTTTTTTTTACGGACACACAAACACCGGCACGCAGTAGCGTCCATCAGGAGAGCGGAGAGGGCTCTTCTCTTCTCTTGGTGAGCATTGCCTTAGCTCACCCGAGCCACCGGTTCCCCGAACAATCAAGAGTGCGCCAAACACGTAACGAGACGAAAAGTATATGCTTACCGCGACTATGAATTATACTCCCCGTGATTATAGGCATTACGTGCATGTAGCGCAGTAAACGGCTTTAGCGTCTGCTGTAACCGGGTAGTCAGCTCTCGGACGCGGGCGTGCGCTCGAGCTCGTCGCAGAGTAGTACGAGCCATTTGGCTCGTACTTGCGATCGGGAGATGATCGTAGACCGTTTCGCGTTTGTCTCCGTGCATTGTTTCGCTTTGTCACTTTCGTGATAACGCGGAATGAACATAAGCGACAAGAACAGGCAGCGGAGATCGTTTAATGAAGAGTTGACAAAAATCATTTTCGTCTAATAACATACTGTGAATAAATAATTAACGGTTTGTTCGCGAAACGAAAGCATAACATACGAAGTTGCAACGAAAACAGTTTTTTTTAAGATCTCGTAACATCCGCGTCGGTAGTTGCATTGTGCCCCAATGCACTGTTGGTTATACGTCGAGGCACTCGTCGTCTTTGCAGTCGCAGAAATCTTTCGAATGGCCGATAATAATGATTGCCTCGCGCGACTGAAATCATTTGCGAGAGCTCGAACCAGAGTGTTAAACCAGCAGCAGAACTCTCCGAGGTCTGTATCGGGATGTGTGTGAGTGAGTGCGTCCGCGCCTCACTGCCTGCTCGACTCTCGAGCAAATTGGCTCGCGTGTCTTCGTCGAGACCGCTGAATTTATAGCTTCATTGCAGTCGGTGTGTTGCACATTCGTGGTTATACGCACGACAACGTTACCAATCGATCTATCTGTGTACGTGCGTGGAATGGCGCGACCCTCTCGCACGACTACATATACTGTATATCGACAACTCGTGTACACGAGTTCACTCGAGAATACGTACCCAAAGGAAATACCGTCGACCGTAGTTTATTTCTCTTGTCCGCTGGTTTGCATGGTTTTCTAACGTTACGTAAATCTTCATATCGATCGATCTTATAAGATCGCGGCAAAGAGATCGATCGAGATTTTTATAACGACTTATAATCGCCGACACTTGGTGTAAAAAAAAAAACCAAGAATTTTTAGATGCAGGTGCAGCTAGACTCGTTTTATAGGTTATAGACCATTTTATGTACGTTACGACCAGAAAAAAATAATTGAATGAAACAAATATCCAAATAGAAGATCATGAATTTTTATCGAGTTGACTTGAATTTAAAAAATCAGCTACTAGCTACCCGTTCGAATAATTTTAATGCAGATTACAACAAATCGCGAAAGGAAAGATATGTATCTGTTAGTGGAAAACAAAATGTCGATTTGAAAAAATATATATTGATAAGTACGGGATCCTAATTTTTTATTTTATTGAGTCCAAAAGCAAGTGGTCAAATGCTAAATGTAATTTACAACGAAAAATAGACATTTTTCTCGAAAGTAAAGTCCCTTTGAATGATTTAAGAAAAACGAGTTCTTTAATTTTTTTTTCGTACTATGCGTCATATATACGTTGTGTATGTTAGCTTTATTTTACTACAGTGAAGAGTGGATCGTTGTTGAATCAGTTTATCAGATCATCGCTATTGAATCACTCCATTAGGAGCACATATCCCCATAAACCACCCTCTATCGTTTCCCGTACCCGCTACTCAATGTATCGTACAACCGCGGGTGAGCGAGAGAGAGAGCCGCAGCGGAGCTCGAGACCCCCCACGCATTCAAGCAATGCAGGCTTCGCTCGAGATCACTGCAACAGACTGTGACATATTAGGTCACCCCACCGGGGACATCATCCCCGTATAAGAGCCCCATAAGAGGGTGACTCTCTCTCTGTGTGCTTCAGCTATGCGTTCTCCGCTCACTCGTCGAGAATTTATTGTTTCGCGATTTAGTGGCCAACCGAGCCGTGGGAGAGAAAAGCCGTTCCCGCTGCTCTGAGTTTCTGAGGGGGTTGAGAAATGATCCTGCAGCTTCTATATCAGCCTCCAGGGGCTCGAGGTATATTGAGTGTAATATATATATTTCTCGTTGTTGTGGTAGCGGTCGAAGAACGCACTAAATAAATTACAGTGGCACTGGGCGAAACGTTCGACACAGATACCGATGACAGAAAAGGAGATGCCTGCAATCAATTGGGACACTGCAGTTTATACGGGGGTCAATAGTCAACGCAACCTCCGCGGGGATTTTTTATAGCGAAGATCATTTCATCAATTTGATAGCTGACAATTCATGAAAATTTTTTTTTTCGATATAGAAATCGTGGAACCTAAGAAATATCACATTCAAGCATAAAAATTCATGACCGCATCGTAAAAAAAAATATTTCAGGACTCTTCTGAACACTCCACCATAATAAATTCCGAGTGTGCTGCTGACCGTGGTAAAGTCTTATATTACCCGTATATACAAAGATATGAAAAATGGATAAACTCGATCACGGTTACGTGATACGATACAAGCGGTACAAGCGGGTTTCACAACTTTTACGCGCACTGATTTCGCAACGATAATTTTCGCGCCTGGAGCGAGGAGTATGCGTTCGCTATAGTCTCACCAGTAAGGGCATCCGAAATGCAAATCGACAACATTCTCGCAAGGACGAGCAAAAGTTAAACGTTCGAGAGGAAGCGACACCAATGTACATATATACATACTTTAGTGCTTCGAGTACCTACGTTGACTTTAATCTTTTACGAGGGCAGGTGCAAAGGTGCCAGGCGTTAATGTTGCATTATTTACGAACTTCTCACCATCGAACATATAAGGAGACACTTTAGACAGGAATAAATCAATTCACAGTTTTGTAGGTTGAACATAACCTTTGAACTTTCACACGTTGTTAAATAGGTAATTTAAAAGAAAAAGTTATTTTTTATCACATTTCCGATTTTTTCGTAACGTAACATTACGCAAAACCTCTTCTCTTCCCTTTGTAAAAAGGACAATTTTTGTAAAGTAAAAATGAATAACTGTGTTTAGAAAATCTTGAACGGTGGTAATCTTTGAAGGTTATCACAAAAATTCACGAATATTTGCACGAAGCTTCGGAAGAAATAAATTGACGGACTGGTGAAGCCGAATAAACGTAAAATACTCGAGAATCTTTATGCAAATATAAAAAACGGTTATCAGGAAGTGCAAAGCTTGCGATAGCTCTTCACACAATAATTGGACACGAAATACCGTCGTTTCTCAACGTCTATAGACGTCTCGATGTTCGTACACGTGGGTCGGAGCTCCCGGTTTTCCATACATATTTCGATATTTTTTTTCATTTCTACTATTTTCCCGGTCGTTCTCGATCGCACCTTATAATAGCTCAGCAATAACCGATGCACGACCGGGTCCTCGATCTCTCGCTGCATGACTAACTACATCTTCTCTCTCTCCCTCTCTATCTCCTTTGCTCCTTTGGCATACTACGCGGTCATAAGGTATAGATAGAGGTGCTAGATGAATCTATGCACGCGGATACAGCAGCCAAGAGAACGGTAGATAATGATACTTTCCACAAGTTTCCACCGCGCGCGTCCGCTGGTTATCGGTATATATGTATAAGGTCGCGGCAATTACCGTGAAAACCGGTTTAAAGTCAAATGTACGTACGTGAGCTTCGCGGCGGTGTTGTCCGTCCGCGTATGTTGTATATACGAGACCGTGCTGCAACCAGCAACCCGTCCGTTCCTGCAACTCGCGCGCATAACACGAATATACAATTCTATTCCACAGCAATCGAAAAAAAAAAAAAAAAAAAAAAAACAAATCGTCAATCGGTCAATTTTGATAACTCGTCAAAACGAAGAACATTCTTCACACCGATCGTTCAAGCTACGAATTACTATTTTGCAACATTGTAACGTTCGTCTATCGTGAGGTACAGTAAAATTCAATATCACGTGCATAATAATGCAGGACGGAGTCGGAGAAAGCCGCAAATTGTCGCTGATTGAAAGTAACTACGAAGCTCAAGATTAAGTAAATTTGCGGTAATAATTTTCAATGATTGCTATATAGATATCCTCACTTCAATATACGTATAATAGTGACAACCGAGTTAGCGACACCGTAACGAAATCGCAGTGTTAAAGCCGCTCGATCAATTTCTCGGACGAGCACCTCTCGTTGAACAATGCACCGAGTCGGGGCTCTTGTCCATCAATAAAACCGACACATCCGACACGGATGGATCACTAGCCTCGTAAAAGCGCCTCACGAATACCACGGTCTCACGTGTGGTCACGTGCGTGTTCTATCGGACACATTTGTACCCTGTGCGCATAATAAACTAATGCGCGCGTGTATAACTGAAAACACTTCTGGCATCTCGATTCTCTCGAAGTAAAGCTCGCAACGCTTTTGATTCGATCGTGCCGCGCGTCGGGCCTCCGTCACACTCGATCGGACACATCATCGGCTCGATAAATCACACCAGCTGTCCTGACGAGAGATCCGACGACGGCGAGGAAAGGCGAGAGTGGCTATAACGGGGTGTTTGGTGTTTTGGCTCGCGCCACGGGGGTTTGGCAACCCCCCCGTGAGACTACTCCTTTCTTTTCTTTTTTTTTATTATTCTCCTCTCTTTCTATTTTGTTCACCCATATCTATTTCCTCGCCTACCCCTTTCCTGTTTCTTCGTCGGTTCCTACCGCGTAGTATTCTCTCTTGCGGCTCGTGACTGGTGCACGTCGGGGACGTGCCGAAGCTCGCCCGCGATCCGATAAACTCCCAGCGGGGAGAACAGAATAACCGTAGTGAAGAGGAGAGAATCGGAGATGGAAGAGAAGAGCGCGCGAGCCGCGGGGCTTTTGTTCGACGGCCCAACTTGCGTCCGCCCGCAAACTTTAAGCTTCATGGATATACTGTAATGCCGTTCGGTATACAGTATAGTATTGTGGTATATGCATTTATTATAAAAGGCACCGAGAGAGATGAGGCAAAGGACGCGCCCGATCGCGCACACCGCAATGACGCCGCGATGATGCGTCCACCGATAATGCCCGGTAATTCGATGTAACGCGCGCAGCACGCCAGGAACATTGTTTGCTGCGGCAGAACGTCTTAGCTTTTCAATTACCGTTTGTGATGCCTTCGGCTTCAGATGCGCATCGACCCTTCTGTACTATCTCGGTGTGCAGGGCACAGCCGTAGCTATATTATTTGTAACTATATGTACAGTCGATGTATGGAGAATATAAGTCATTCTTATTTCAAGCATTATAGGAGCGACTTCAAGACATATGATTTTAGAGTACTCTACATACGCGAAAAGAAAACGTTATAAAAAAAATTGTTTTTGGACAAAGCGCTACTTTAGATGCGACTGGTGAAGCATTTTCATTGTAGACAAAGTGAAATTGATATTCTCGTTTACACGCATACAGTTCGACAGCGAGTGACTCGGGCGGACGAATTCGATGTTTGCGAACTTGACGAACTCTATAGAGCTTAGAACAACCCACGCGACTGCGGGTATTTTCATGTGCATCAATACTACGAATCGATAGATGCGTGCCGGCGACACATCGAGTTTCCCTCCAACTAAATATTTCATAGATGTTTCGCTGTATTATTCAAGCGGTGACAAAAGTTTAGCGTAATAATATCTTTTATTGAATATGTAACATTGGAGCCGCGAGGAGTGGGAAAATTGCCGGAAGGGAAAGAGTAGCGGCCTTGAGGCGAGCGAGGCGTTGTAGCGTAAAGGTGAAGAGAGAAACATAGACGCGAAGAACAACTCTACCGGTTGTTGGTTCTCTGTAACTGTGGACGCTTACGCTTTACGCGCTGCGGAAGGTATCATTTCCGGTACGTCGATCAATCATACTTTCGCAGCCCCGCGGCCCACGGTACGACGCGCCCGTGAAACCCCCAAAGAACGGGGCAGCCATGTTGTCACCCCCCCGAACATCTGCCATAAGCGAAACATACCGTTCACCGGTAGCGAAAGGCCTCGACGGCTAAACTGATGGTTGGAAAAGTGTATGCGGCACATTCGGTTTCTATTATATTATAGGTGTGAATATGAATGTCAGAACACTATTTACACGTCACACACATCGTTTCTTCTGATACCTTTCGATGTGTGGACTCGAATATCATTCAATGAATTCAATAAGGTAGAATCTATCAGATCTGTCAACGAACCTCGTTTCCTCTCGAGATGGATTGAAGTCTTCGATCTTATTTAATTTTTTACTTGAGACTCAAGTCGCGATTTGAAAACTGAGAACGAACTAAATGCGAAGACGAAGCAACTTAAAATAGAGCGAAAGCCTATTACTAGTCTCCGGAGAGAAGATTGCCGAAGAATAGAAGGACATTGCGTGTTTTCGTCGTGAATTAGACGGTCGTTGTTGTCGATAGAACACGACGGAAGTTTTAGTTCCCGAAGGGATGGCTGGACAAATTAGGATGACATCGTCGCGATTTTCGGACAGTTGGTCGAGCCGATGCACAGGTAAGTTCTCACTGTCCCGTGCATCGCATAAAAAGGCTCTCTGGTTCTTTCATCCGCCGTGACGAACGCAAGGGCAAGCTACGACGGGGTACTCAGACCGGTGAGAGCGAAACGATGGGCCCTTCGCAGTCCATTGTTGCACTCGAAAATGTCAAACGACGAGAGAGTCTCTAAAGATTTCGGAGACTCTCCACCGAATCGGATTATGGGATTACGGGAGAGCGGTAGATGCGCTTCTCGCCGTATTATCGAGGTCGGTAGAGTGAAGTGGAGCGAAAGTTCGACAATTCGGCGACACTCTGTGTGTTCTATTCATCCACCAAAAAAAGCTCTTTTACGCAACAACTATAGAGACTCGATGATGCGTCGATGTATTGCTCGAATTTTCGTAATCATATTGAACTTTATTTGCTATGGAAAAACCTCGAAAAATTGTTCCATAACTGTCGAGGTGAAGCAAGCGGCGAATAAATTGTATAAATTATAATGTGACCAACAAACAATCGCGTGCTCGAAGTTATAGCTCTCGGTCGCATGGAATAACAAATGTATGTGAAAGTCAAACAGCCTATGTTCGGAAATGAATTTTATTTCCCTGAACTCGGAGCTTAAATCCATGCGATGGTATATCGAATATGTCCACTACCAACTTTAGAGAAGTAGTGCGTCACGATATTTATAGTCATATATCTAATAACGACCTCTCGGTACGTGTAAGTACCGAGGAATGACGTACGTCAATATAATACACGCGAACGATCGATGCCGAAACGACGGTGCAAAGAAACTCTCTTATAGACTTAGCGCGGAAAAAAAATAAAGCATTGACAATCCAACGACATACTGCACTGACGAGACTATTTGTGTATCTTCTACCTACCTACTTTCAATTAATGTCACGATATATATAACAAGCTCTTCAAGATTTAAAGCACCTTGCTGACACAGAAATTGGAGCGCGGAAAAGTCTATTGTTTTATTTGCGACATGGAACGTAAAGCCTTTGATACAATATATTAGTTTTTAATGTTGGCAACGAGGTTACTTGGCACTTCAAAAGTTACGGGCTTCGATTGTTTAAACTATTTTTTTTTTTTCTATGACGATGTATATATTATATATATGTGTACCTTATGAACAGTCACTGGATTACTAGTCAGTTAATAGAAGAAGTAACTTTTATCTACTTTTTTCCATTAAATTGCTGTCTACTTTTATATTTACTTCGACATCTAAGCAACGAATAATAAAAAGCTTTCGTCGCGATGCTTTAGTATCGGAAATTCAATTAGAATAGACGAGTGAATGTAGAATATGAAAATGTAGCGTCGGGTGACGAAGTACATTCCGCGGGAGGAAGTGAGTATCACGTTACCACGTATTCCACGCATCCTGTCAAGTGGATCTCTCTCCTTAGGCCTCTCGGAATATTTGCCGAGAAGCATCTCGACGCACAAAGAGGATCAGATAAATAATTGGCTTGGTGCGCAAGGGCCACAGGTAGATGGGTCTCTTCTTTTGATCCTTCGAAACCTTACGCAAGGATCTTCGGAAGATACTCTTTGTGTATTTTCTCGAGGACAGGAGACACTCGATACATTCGGATCGAAAAATACTATTCGTGTTACCATTTAGCTACTGTGCGACATTGAAGCGTTCGTAAGTTTTTCGATGGATTAAAAAAAACCGGATGGAAGCCGTTGGTTCCATTCAAGTAACAGGTCAACGTTGAAAAATGATTAAAAAAAAGCGACAAAGAATAAACAATATTAATAACTTCTGGTCAAACAAGTGGCGGTCGTCACGCACAAATTGCTGTGCAAAGTAGTACGATGACTGGTGAGATTTGTATCGGGGGGAGAAAAAGAAAAAAAATAGTTAAGAGAACACGCACGTGTGGAACGTCTTCACCCCTGCGCTCCGCTTCCGGAGCCGTTGAGCAGATAGTACTTCTCACCAAGATTAATTTCGGCACTTCACAGAGAAATTTTTCTACGCGTTTAATTAATATTCACCGTGTTTCGTTTTTAATACACCGCCGCTCGAGTGTATCTCTGGTTTGGAAGAGAAGAGTGGGGGAATTTTTTAATTACTTTTTTACGTTGAGTCTCGTAAATCATTCGCGGTGTAGCGAGAAAAAAAGGACAGCGAGAGAAAGGTTCGAATAGCGAGTGGAAGGGAAGAAAGAGATGTCAGACAGCTACTTATGCCGAGTCATAAAATAAAAACCTACTAGGTACACATGAGGAGAAAAAAGAGCAAAGAAAACGGTGGAACGAGAGAGAATACACGTGTAACACGTGTATTGTGGGAATCTAAAAGAGCATCTCATAAGTTCTCACCACTATGCTCGTCTCATCTTTCCCGCAATAACGTACATACATATAGGGTGAACAGCCGGACAACCTTTTCCGTCAAAACAGAACAGATCATCCTGGATAATCCTCAAGGACTTATCCAATTGCGATAAAAGATTCTCGAACATAATATATTGTAAGCTTAAAGTAAATCCGGTCCGAGTTCGGTAGCCGGAAGTGTAAGTATAAGAATAGACTTCCCGATTGTTTGCGCTATAGTTCCCATCGCACTAAAATTTAAAAGGACAAGAGCCACGTAAAGGCGCAGTGGCTACAGCGGGATAGGAGGGGTAATGCTTTGACAGCATAAGAACAATGGGCTCTGACTTAACTAACGGAATGTCAACTAATTTGCTCATTTGGAGGCCGAAGACAAGATCGCACAGAGATCTTATCCGAGGGCCGCGGTTGGGGAAGCTCCGTACACGAAGAAGAAGCAATAGAGGAAGAAGACAAGATGCCGGTAGCACCTGATCTCGAGAGAGCGATTGGAGATCCCGTCGAGGTTGGCAGGGGGGGGGGGGGGGGGGGGCAACAGGCTAGCTGACGGCTGGACCCGCGTACCTGATGTACCTGCAGGAATGGGGGATTAAGATCTCAATCATCCGCCGGTAAGCCGGGTGTGATTGACATCATCCAATTGACGGCACTACGAGTGACCTCGGCAAAAGTCGCTCCTCTTTGGAGTTATCCCGGCCGATCAGACTTACAGATCTCGACGCGAGATAAAGGGTTCAACATTTCCACGGTAATATTTGACTCCCGAACCCGTCGGCACCGAAATTGGTCAATCTTTCGCAATTTTTTTTTTTCGCCCGGACAGAGATTTTTGGTTACGATTTTCTCAAATTGCGGGTACAGTAGAATTGCGAATTTTAATTTGATAAGTACCCGACCACGTGCATTACAGTTTTTCTTTTTTTTTTAGTCATTTGCATAAGATTAACTTTGAGAAACCCGTGCTTCAGAAACACTCGAAAATTGTGAATGTGTGGCGCTTTTATACGTCATATCGGAGACTCACCACATGCCCGTGAGCGGGTGACTTGCTGATGGACTGTAGTTGAGGATATAGCTGACCAGCCGCCGCCGGCGTCATGTCAGTCAACATCTCGAAGTCCTCCGTGCTTCCTCGAGGCTTTTGACGAATTTTTGATTCCTTATAGTGTCTCCTCTTTTATTTTTGTTTTTATTGATTTTTATTATCAAATCTCCGATAACGTTGTCTTATCGCGTCGATAGGAACGAACACAGCGAGTTAACACGAGGTATAGGAACACATGTAATATTTGAAAAAAATCAAAGTCCGTAGGACAGGACTCGAGGTCCTATTATTTGGGGTGTCCGCTTTACTGATGCGGCGGGGCACAGATCGTACGAATTTCCATTCAACGTTAATAAGACTCTTTTATATATTACTGTTATAATATTACTCCGTCGTGGAAACAAAAAAGAGATGCGCGCGGATATTCTCGCATGTACGAGACGATGATGGGGAACCGGTTAACGTGGTTCCCGTTCTTCGCACCGTGACAGACTGCCGGGTAAGCGATCGGGTGGGTTTGGCCGGACAGAAAACGCCAGCAGCAGCACCGGCAGCCAGGGGGAAATGGTAGTGGCAGTGTAGAGTCGCAGTAGGAGGGAAGTGTGCCTCGGCTTCTATGCCTATGGTCCAAGAACGAGGGAGTGAGCCGGCGAGAGCGACGTATAGAGCGCGACGAAGAGGAAGGAAAACCGACGAAGGGGGGAATCCATGGATGGGTAAAAAAGGGGCTGAGCTCAATGGGCGGTAACCACTGGGGAATCGTCGACGCCTCAGACCGCCTACTACCAGCTGAATCCACTTCAACTTTTATCCCCACCACACTATCCAACAGATAGAGAGGCAACATTATCAGGCAAACCTTTGCAAGCTCTGTGGTGGGGATATACCGTGCTTCGAGATCCGTATCAAACGTGAATTGCGCGCGCAACTCGCCAAGGAAACCGCTGGTGCTGCCAGCGCAACAACGGGATTCTACGATCCCAAACGAAGCCGGCTAACTCGCTCTTCACCGTACGCGTTATATCGTCGACTTGTCTCTCGCGCGCATACGCTCGCATCCCTTGTCTACGATTTTCTCTTTCGTACCCCTCCTTTTTTTTATTCCGTCGTTTCACTGTTCTCGTTTTCTCTGACTCTTGTACAAGCATCCTTTTCTAGTTCTTCTTTTTATGCTACTCGTTCTGCTGTTCCTTTTCATTCTAACGATTTTTTTTTAGACTATCTCTTACTTTTGGCGAAGAATTTATCACTGGCCGTCGCTACGCGTCCCGCTCGGACATTTTTAAATCAATGCAGAGTAGTCCGATATAAGTCCGAAAAAAGGACAACAGTAGATGCAAGGTTTTTCGAATTGTAAAACTCTTATATAGAGAATGAAAAAAAAAAATCTCGAATTCAATTTCAATTATTTATTTCCGAGCAAAAAAAAAATCCAAATTCATGCTCGCTGGATATTATCCCGCGGCAAGTCATGGAATTTCGTTGACCCAAGTGTGCCGACAAAAAAACACATCGCAATGTCCATAAACTCAAAGCATAGTTGCTCTTAAGTATATACACACGACTAACTCGAACGAGGTTCTCTAATGTGATTTTAATCGGTGAGTTTGAATTTCAAATGGCCTTATCGACTTGTGGCCTCATAATGCTTGTATACTGTATGAACCGACTAAAGACTCCTCCATGGACGGTACCAACCGCGAGGAGAGCAGAAGGGGTCAATTATGTTGCTTCTCGCACCATTGGCGTAACTTTGCTCCGATCGAATTCACAATTAGCGTCATTATCCCGTCAAGAAAATTCACGAATCGTGTATCGTTACGCCACTGATCCGAACCCCGAGAAGGGATCGATGTTGCGACGCTGGACCATTCGCATTAGGACCTAATTTCTCCATAATGAAGGAAGACGGCGGCGCCACTAGGACCACCCGAAAAACCCAGCATCTAATAGTGGACCATTCATAACTCCAGCGTGCTCTCCGTCTCCCTTAGCTCCGCCGAGAAAGCCTTCCAACGAAATTTTTGGGTACTTTGAAACCACAGTTTTCCGGGATCGTTTTAAATGACACTAGTGATTCCCGAAATTATGAATGAATTTTTAGGAGTGTTATGCTTACCGTGTTAGACCGGTAGAATTATTATTTCCATTTCTCGAATTAACGAGACTGTATCAGTTACATGGTGATAATTTGATGGTTCCAAATGTTACACTTGGGAATGAAATACAAGAAATCGGAGAGGGATCTCGGTGGATATGTCATTTAGGAAGAGCGAATTGATGAAACGAGAGTGGAAGGTTGGATGAGTTAGCTGCTGGTTATGCGAGAACATTGTATTAATCGTATTACACACAACGAGTGCCGAGCCCCGTTGAAAGAGTATATGTAAGGTGTGCACGACGATGATGCGGATATCGCGTGTCATAGATCCACAAAAGGTGCGATCGGGTAGTACGGGGCGTTATAGCGTGGCAGCCCTCTGTCGGTGCTACTGCCGTCGGACGCGAACCACAGATAAAAGAGCGAGGAGAAGGCGTTATGACGCGAGAAAAGGGATGTTTTACAATGAGAGCCGATATACGCGGAGAGAAAGATGGATATTAACGCAACCGAGGTACCTATCGTCTATGGGCGTATCATTCGTACGCGTGCTATGGACGAACTCGCGCACACGAAAAGGACCATTGTTACGTTTGTTACGGCAAGAGAATAATAATCATTCATTCATTCGTCCAATAAAAAACGAGGTAGATGCCGAGGGATACGCAAGTTTCGCTTAATTTTTTTTGGATCTCGCGGTGAATCCATTCTTCGGAAAGATTTATTGTTGCGGGGAGTAGTCGAAAACGCCTTCATTGTCGGTAAATGGCGTGAAATATACACTGCCCCATCGACGAATTATTCGACGGTGATATTTTGAGTGAAACGAGAAAAAAAACTCGTTGAAGAACTCGATGATTGCTGCAAGCATGCTGGTAGCAAATTCAAAGCAGACGACCAACGTCATCAGCGTCAGGCAAGTGCAGGGAGCCTTCCGCGTTCTTGAACAAAGTAGTTTCTTCGACGATTCACTTGTTTCGTTTCACCTTCCTGTTACCCGTTTCCCCCCCACCGGCCTGAGTTCACGACGTGATCTATACTTATCGGCTTCCGTGGGCTTTTTCGATCGATGCGGTCCGCGATCGACTTTCAATGATGGATCGTTGATTGGCAGACGCGGGACTTCGGGGTTGAAAGGGAAATGGGCCACGGGGGCGGATAATAACAGGGCGGCCTGGGTGATGCGGAGCGAAGATGTGGCCCGGGACCGAGGCGCCTCGTCGCCTTTTGCCTTCTTGCCTTCTTTCTTGCCACTCTCCTCCGTCTCTCGTTCTCTATCTCTTTGCCATGTGGCCATCGGCCCGACTCAGAGATGTTGCTGATGGTCTAATAATTACCAAGGACCACAGTCTTCGGTATAACCAACGCTCCTTGGGAAGCGAAATGGAAGACCGAAAATGAAGATTCACCTTGTAACTTTTGTAAGTAGATGGGAAGAAGGGGAGGGGGAGGAGGAACTCTTTATAATACCGGCGACGAGAGACTTTCGAAGCAAATAACTTTCCAGCTGCTTCGTAGATTTTTTTAAAAGAATATTATAATTTGCCTAATGCGAGCTAACATTTTCTCAAACTGCGTGTGGCTGTTAACTATTATTCATTATTACCCCTACGGTCATTACTATTTATTGCTGTATTATTATTGCTAATAGCAAGGTATGCGTTACAGAAAACAAAAAGCGGCAGCAATAATACCGATCGTTGATCATATAACAAGTTAACGTGACTCTCATGTACAAGGCGTGAGAGTTGTTTCTCCATACACTTCGTCTTTGCTGATGGCTATATGTTATTGGAAGTAGTTTTCCTGCCTTTCATGCCTAAGATGCATGAAGGAATCGAGCGTACTACTCTCGCAGTCGCAGCAACTCTACTCTCCGGACCAACGAAATAAGGCGAAGAAAACTCGTGTCTGCGACTGATTTACGAACTCGGCAGCTAAGAGGAGCCTCCGATTTCGTACGTAGAGTTGTAGAGTATAAAACGTACTTGTGCGCATGCCGCGTCTCTCACGGCGCCCCGGTCCAGAGCCGAGAGACGCCGGACCAGATTTATGGGGTGTTCTTTAGGAGACTCTATAACTCTTACAGTGCAGTATACTTGCAGACCAACGCGTTTCTTCGTTGTATATTCTTTCTTCGCGAAAAAATAATAAAAATGAAAACATCTTCGGACCGTCGAACACTGAAATTCATATCTTCGTTCGAATGCATCAATAAAATGGTGAAAATTATCCAAAATATTCGCAATTATTATTATTATAAAACAACTAAAATTAAAAAAAATTCTAAATAAATAGTTCAAGGATTGTAAAAAAACAACGTAATTGACGAAATTATGGATTTTTGGTTTTACGTTGTTACAAATTGTAACGAGTCGAGGCTTCTCGCTAGAACTTCTTGTATCAAACGTTATACAAATCGTTAAATAACAGCATTGACCGAAGAACAAGGAATTACGAAGTACCGCGACATCGTTTAGCGGTGCGAAGAAAGAAAAATAAAAAGTTGTACGCCCGTTAAGCCGAAAACTACCGACAAATTCACGCGCATGTACCTAGGTTGGTAGTTGAGATTGCAAAATGACGTGCAAACTGAGGGACGCCCTCGTCCGCCCCCTGGCAATACGGTAATCACTATAATTACGTATCGAGCCCTTATATTAATACCCCCACAGCAGCGTCCTTCTTTCTCTCCTTTCTCGTCGATTCGTTCGCATTCGCCTTTCTTCGTGAAAGCATCAACTAATTCTACACTTCTTTCCCAACCTTTCACGCGATAACCAATCACCCCGAATTCGGCGACGCCCGTGAATACATGACGTTCTAATTAGTTATTTCGCTTCGAGGTATAGCCGAAGATGAAATACCCTTGGACGTGATGAATATCCTTGACGCAACATTGTGTGTACAAAAACACGCGCAAATGGACGCTTGAAAATAAGTGTGAGCAATGAGCACGTTCTTTTACGCAACTCGTTATAATTACTCTTCATCTATGAAAACGCGCAACGAGTTGACCCGAAACGTTTGACCTCGGAACACGCCGCGAGTCATTTAAAAATTAATCATTTTTAATGGCCCTTTCCCATAATATTAACAGTACAAAATGAAAGACTAACCGTTAAAATCTTGGCTCGTTTTTACGGAATTGTTATGATGAATTTTCAATGCGTTTACGGAAATTGTAACTATTCGATTCGTTAGGTGATTTGCTCGACGGGGGGATGACGCTACGGAACGGGGAGTAAAATTCCTATCCAATTGGCAATCGTATAAATTGAATCTCGACTCTTCGAATTGGCAGAGAGTGCGTAAGTGACGTTGAAACGCAGTCTTTCGGTCGTATTGGCTGGTTATGGATGCCGTGGGGAGATGAACAATTAACGAAGGGATGGTCCTGCAGCCCGCCCAGGACGCGTTCGGGGCACCGGGAGAAACTCGTTCGGTCGATCGGTCGATCTTGTCAAATATCGTTAGGGACGTGCGCCTCGCGACTTTAAATTGCGGAAGGCGTCCGTCGACACTCCGCTCGATCGGGACGGAGGGGGAAACTCTCATCCTTCGCAGTTTCGAACCTCTATATAGATATACATATAAGCGATATTTTAGCGCTATACGCACAGGCGATAGAGTACCGTCTGTCGGCGGAGGGTTGCCCGAGGGTAGAATCGAGATACTTTGAGCTCGAAATAAACTTCTCAGGATTCATCCGCGGCTCATCGGAGATGCTTGTGGAATGAAAATAAAAGCCTTCAGGCAGTTCCGCAATGTTTCCTTTTTTCTTCCACGATAAATAATATTTCGATTGGATTGATTAATTCAATCGTCGGTTATTAAAATGTCATTGATTTTCGTTGAGATATTAAATTTATGATACTTCACCGGCGTGTCTATATAAACTATGAAATTTCTCGAGTACATCCTAATATCTCACTCAGCGGTGCTCGTAAAAAGAAGTTTCATACTAACGCGAGTCTCGCGAGAGACTGTAAAACAACGGTTGGTAACGAACGCGTATATAATACGATAAAATCATTTGCATGCCTGTATACTACGCTCATCGTGCCGTTAATTACGGGTTGGCGCTTGAAAAATGTTGCACGGCATGCTATTTTTAAATACATTATTATTATGTATGTACATAGCGAACCTCGATAAAAGTGCCACTAAGTAAATCTTGACGGTTTCATTGTGACCGAAGCGAGAGAAAAATTATTTTCGAAAGCGGTGCGCGCGTGCCAAAGAACATCGCTGAAATTGCCACCGCAAAAACAACCAATTGCCATTTTTCGAATTAATGTTTGCGGATTTTTGAATTTTTTTATAAATTTGAAAAAATACTTGACGCAAGTTGTTTATCAATGTAAAATTACCTCGAGAAATTCTGTGTCCGTCGCCGAATGATGATTCGGTTGATTTCCGTTCTGCATCGACATGACGGTCTGAGGATGTGCTGGTTGAGGATACTGATACGCGCAATTCATCTTTTCCACACTGTTATATTCACGTGAAATTTCTAAAATATTCCCGAACCAAATTGTTTTGAATCTGTTCAACACGAGTTCGATTTACCAACCGAAAAAGGCTTCTTAGTTACTGTATCGGGCAATGCCTTGAAGTTTGATAAATTTTCACTGTCGTACACGTTCAACAGCGTGAAACGTAATCTTCAATGTCGATCGAACATCGTACGGGAGTGAACGGTAAAAATTTGTCGATAATTCGCCGTCATCGAGAGCATTTGTGTTGGCGGATAGCAGCAGGTGATGTGGTTTTTTCGCATGCCATACGCGACTTATACTCGCAAGTTGAGACGCGCGAAGAAGGGTGCGTGTAATTTCCAAGTGCGTATAATTTTCGAAACGGCGGCTGCTGGCTTCGAGAGGCCACTCCAATTTCCTACTCCTTCCGGGGGCTGCTGTTGCTGTTGCTGCTGCTTCGAATGGACTTCTTCCAACGCACCGGGTATCGATATATATCCGCTACATATAATACGTTACGTTTTCTCGTGGGGCTCGCTTCTCGCGCGAGCACACGGTTTGGCCCACCGACCGATTGATCTCGCAAATTGGTATCGAGTCGATGGAACGCTCGTAATCACTGTAATTCTCGCTCGCACACACGGCGTGACGAAGAATCGCGTGAATATACTGCGTATATAGTATCGATATAACGTTTGAGTAAAAAAAAGAAAATAAAAAAAAAATAAAAACAAAGAACGTTGTGTAAAAAGTATGTAATATTATATTGTATCCGTCTGGCACACCCGCGTAAAAAAGATTCACGATATTTTGCTCGTTCTTTTTATCGTAGCGATAACAAGAGACAACAGACTGAAAATATGTACCACGTGATGTCGTTCGTATACAAGTGAAAACTCTTGTAATACGATACTTCGAATAGAATCCTTACACGAAAGGATTGAACAATTAGATATAGTATAGAACACTGTGTGATGGTGCTTCTCTCAGCGGGCAACAATTATAACTGAGGTTTTTCGAAGCGTGGCTCGAGCGGCGCTCGCGCGGAGGCGGATCTTTCCCGCGGCTAGCCGGCTCCACGGTATATAACGTTGGTTACACGTATCAGTGTGTCCATGTAGCACGAGCACACATAAACACTGGAGTTCTCTCCTTCTCTACTGCAAGATATCCCTATCTTTTTCTCGAGGTTTTGCGGCTTGCGTGCGTTATACTACGCGCCTTCGACCAGCGGTTCGCTGTGCGTTTCTCGCGTTCTGCGCGCGTGTATCCAATATGCGTGGGTCCTCGGTCGCTCGTTTCGTAAAAGGGGGAAGCGTGTGCGCGTGAGAGAAAGAACGCCGAGAAAAGGAGAACGGAGCAAGACGGAGATAGAAACGCATTGCGGGTTAGCAACGTCGGAGAAGGTGTTGCTGGCTGGTGGGGCACGACGAGCCCGCCCTCGCGACCGCTTCCACGCGACCGAACAGACCTCTTCGCCGGGCGAAGAAGCTCCTCTTATATCCCCCGTGTATAACCGTCTTATCCCGTTTCACGAGAGCCCCCGAGCACGATGTTCCCCCGCGATCCGGCGAGGTCCTCGCGTGGCATCACCCCCTTCAGCCACCCTTCCTATCCGCTCCCACCAGTTCCTCTACGAGAAACACAAGCCTCGGCTTTCAGGCTCTCCGCCAATTAAAACTCTCTGATGATCACGTGGGCTGCCGCTTTCACGGGGTCACGCGAGCCTCTCTTCTTCTTCTTCTTCAACCTTTTCTTACTCTTGTTGTACTCAGAGATGGAGGAATGAAGAGAGAGAGATGAAGAGATTCAGTAATACCCATAGGATTAGATGCGTGGGATAAGCGCGTAATGCAGTTCAATCAGATTTTTTTCCTATTTTCCTCCTTCAAACACCCTTCGGGTTTACCGTTTATAATTTTTAGAGATTTTGCATTGTTCTGGTCTACCGATCGCAAGATTTTTCCAGATAAGCGATAAATAACGAGATTCAGAGATGGAGTGGACCAGTAAGAATCGAGAAAATTCAATATCTAACGCAACAATCCAATTCAGACATAACTTAACCCTTCCTGGCCTATTTATGCAATCCTCTGCTTTTGAACGGCGTTTTGTATTTTTTACCGCATTTACTGCTACTACCCCTCACTTCAAGATTTTTCTGATAGCGATCAAGCTATTCCTTTAAGCTATATTCCTTCTTCGGATAATTACCTAAAAAAAAGTTACACTAATGGCGCGAGTGTATTATCATAGAAATATGCGCTAGTCATTGGGTCAAGTCCCACGGGAGAGTTCTACGATGTCTATAGGACTCAGAGAACTCGTCCGATCCTCTCACGATCTTCACTTCACGCCAGCCAGCCTCTCGACCAATTAGTTGGCCAATTAAGAACCGTCTCTATCCCTCCATTTTCAAATGCCTCTGATTTCCGACGTCGTCAGACCAATAAAAAAAGTATCATCATCCAAAATTTCAATGGCCGCTCATGTGTACTTCACGCTTGCATATTTCTTTGAGCTTAGCGCGTAATCAATCGGTCAGCGGGAATAGAAAATGTCAAAGTTCTGTGTACGCGACAGTGTTGTTCGAAAGCGCAAACTATGGGATACACTATGGATATCGGTACTATGCATGGTAATGCGACATTTAAAGCAACCGCGGATAAAATGCGAATAATTTACACCGGGCGAGCTGTACGCGAGGTGCAACACGGGAAGGGAAACGAGAAACACGTTCTCTACCTTGGGGCTTTCGATTTTCATAGGTCAACGAGTTGCGAGCTCGATTCTCGCGTGATCGACGCAAATTATTCGCACGACACAATCATGTACATTGGGTTTTTTTTTTTTTTTTTTTTTCATCGCAACACTTCTAATTCTTCGTGCACTCCGGCACGTACAAACTTTTTGTCCCACATATGACGCTCTGCTGTGTTTAAAAAAATTTTTTTTTCGTCAATTTACGATTTTCTCAAACGAATTTTCTCACTGACGAGATAGACCGTCAGTAGAGTAGCGCGCGGTATTTAATTCGTTCACCGTGAAAATGAGCGACCATTAAGGCTGACTATCTGATTGGGGTCGCCCAGCGTGACGAGAGCTATACGCTGTTCGCTCGCGCCAAGTTCCCGGCAGCGTTGTTACCGTATACCCCACTACATTGTGCCCCCGGTACATACTTAGGTACCCACGTGGAAAATCTAACGACCGTGAGTACACGAGATACGCGTGCATGCGAGGCACGCGCGTTACGCGCCAAAGCACGTAATTGAGCTATTAAAATGTATTGAGAAAAAAAACGAGGTGAAAGAGCACTCGTCAATGAGGATTTTTATCGAACACCGTTCAGTGTCCACAATTAATATGCGATCGGACATTGATATCTGTCGTACTTGACATTCTTTTTTTTTTTTTTTTTCGTTTTGTTTTTAATACGCGTGAATATCGTATGGATCAAATGGTTCGAGACAGGAAGTCGCTAGCGGCGGCATCGTTGATCTTCTTGAAGTCTCTGATATCCCCGTAGGTATAAAGTAGTGCCGCTCTATGATCCTTTCCGCCAGCTTCATCTCAGCCAGCGAGAGTGTACCACCGCGAAAGACATGAATGAAGGGGTGAAAAAACGAAGAAGAAGAAGTCTTGGGTGAACGGGTGAATCGCGTTCACATGAATGGGAATCTCGTGTACTCTTTCTTGTACCGTGTAAGACGACACATAATGCTCGCCGAGCCGCGAGTAGGAGGCTCTTTTAATGGGGTTGTAACTCGATGCAGTGGGAACCATGGGTGATACAGCCATTCATTCTTATAAATAGCTCGAAAGATCGCCCGCACCAAAGGGTGAGTGTTGACGAAGGACTTCTCTTTTGCCGATGAATTTTGTACTATCGAAATTCGTTGCCATACTTTCGGAATATTCCTAAATACCGGTTTTTCATTTGGTTCGCCAGGTGCTATGCTCACAGTTTTTCCAAAATAAGAGAAACGAAAAAAAAAAAAAACAAAAACAAAGACGGATCTAACAGGATGCGCGATCGCGTTAGCGAAGATTAACGACGGCTGGTTTTCTATAAGTTGGGATAACAATCTCGTAGAAAAGCTTGAATGCTATGTATCGATGTGTGTTATAAACACGGCGCCGTGCAACGAGACGTAGGATGCACTTCTACGATGAAAAATCGAGAAGCGGAAGACCCTTTGGTCTTGTGGATTGTACGAAACTGGCGGTGCAGACCGAACGGACTGCCCACAGAACGGACAGACGGCTGAACGTAAGAACGAACTGCCGTCCGGCGTTTTCTTCCACGGAGAGAACGAACGAACGCGCAGACGGACGCGCTCTGTTATTATATATCTCTTTCTCCTGGTATACTCCTTCTGCAGCAGAAGCAGCGAAGCTCTCTCTTGGTGCTCAAGAGAGAAGTTTTAGAGAACGTGCGCTCTCGAGAAACCGACGCAGTTACAAGCGTTATATGGGATACTTCCCTTCCGAGAGAAAGAATAATAGCCAGACGCATCCCCCTACGCGGTCTGCAATTAAAAGTTTGAAGAACTGTTCGGTTCGCGCGCGATGGAGAGAGAAACGAGATAAACGAAAACTCCAGACTGGCTAATCGACAGCGAAGCAGTGCAGAAAACAAGATTCTGGTGGATGCGCTTTATTTTTTTTTTTTTTTTTACTTATTTGCTTATTACATCGTGTTTGATTTTGATTACGATCAAAGTAAGTATTACGTTGAAGAAGAACCCGAACACTTCGAGCTTTCGTCCAGATTGACTTGAGCCCCTCGATGTATCAAATAACGATACGGAACATAACTAAAGTTTGGAAAATCCTTTTACCCCGTAAAACGTTAGAAATAGACGGGGTACATTTTTTTCGGTGCTTCTATCGATAGACCCCTCGAAAACTCACCCTTTAGCTGACTTTCCCTACGCAAAGAAAGGGGGAGAGTCACATCGAGAACCAGCAAAAGTGATTCCGGAACTCCGGAATCCAGCAAAGTCCCCTTTTTTCCGGCCGGAAAGGGAAACATTCGTTTCGTCGTAGAGTCAAGGATAAAAAAAAAGTTCCTCACTCTCATGGCAAAGGAAAAGATATTTCACGATGGATCTCGGAGTTCGCTACTCGAGAAATGAGATTCAGAGAAACGTAATGTTATGCGTACGAAAACGCGGAGCAGCTGGATTGATGCATAAGAGAAGCTTCGTACGAGAAACCGATCTTCACCGTTGATATGCACTTCTTTAACTTAGCCTGAAGGCCACCGGTGCATCATAGCGTGCGTGGGGTCCCCCTGTGCTTTATTCTCTTTCGCTCTTTCGTCTTTCTTCAACATATGAGAACTCTTTCTCTCGAGACATTTTGCAGAAATACCCTAACCGGCTGCAACGAGAAACGGGTGGATCTTTCACGGCAATTTTATAGCTCCCACAGTGAGATCTATTAGAATCCACCGCGAGATTTTATAACATCCGACGTTTAATCGGCGATCGCCTCGTGGCAGAGCAATATTAGCCGTTCGTACCTTACCAAGAACGAGCGCTCGCAACTCTCAGTACGACTTATTTACGCGTCTCTCAGCAGATTTTCCAAGTCGCGCTCTCGGGCAATCGGCGGGTTTATTATACAGATCCGGTATTACCACTTGCCGCCCGCGCGAGCAAGTGGTAATAACTATTAAAACAGCCGTAGGCTCTGTCAGAGACTTTTTTTCTCCCCTGCCAACAGCGTTTCACTGGAATGCCTCGTGCTCTTAATTCACGATTAAGATCAATGCGATCATCTGCTCGGAGGGTGGATGAGGAGATAATCCAAGCTACAACTTTGTTACTCGCTGAACTTGTTACGCACTATGCGCAATTCGTTTGCCATATCTCCGATGATTGCCATAACGCGATGATCAACGACTGATTCACATTCTGCGACGCGTATTTTGGCTTCTTGTGTATATCGCCGATCGTTATTTCGCGGTCGAAAATCCCGACTCGACGGCGCACAGTAGAGTGCGGACAAATAAGTGCCAGTTGTCGAAACCGACGATTAAACGGGAAGTAAAAGAGTGAGATCAGCGATGGATCTTGCTGGTTCGCTCGCTCACTGGTGGCCTGTCGAATGTCAGGAAGGCCATATAACGCAAGGGAGAGAAACGAAATGCGGTGGCAGTGTATGGTGTGTGCTTCTCGTTCTCGCGCTGGCGCACGCGGTTCGCATTACGGGTTACGCGGGCGGGGTAATCACGATGATTCCGACTCTTCGGGTGGGTCATCATCTCGTCACTACGTCACCCCGGGCCAAAAGCCCTGCTAGGCAGAAATCTCGCAGCATCCAGCAGGAGAAACATATACTCGAAGTGTATACAAGAGATACAGCTCTCCAGTCGAGAAAGAGAAGGAGAGACCAATAATCATATCTGCTGCTCATTCCTCCTTCGGGCAACAGAGAGCTTTCGTTTCTTTCATTCTTTCTTTCTCTGCTCGCTAAGCTTCTTCGCGTTTCTCCCCCGCCAAAAAAGGAACGGAATGGTTTATGGACTTATCAATCATTTGGTAGCCGCTTTTGAGAGCGTAGGTACGTTCTTATGGATGCAGCCTGTTATTAGCGACGATTAAAAGATTCCACCACCGGGGACCAGAAGGATACGACTGACCGAAGCTGCGTTGCCAGTCTCGTATTGCGGTAGTAGCCGATCGCAGCCATTGCTGTTGCTGCTTGCAATTCAATGCTTTTGCGTTTCCTTGATTTGTTTCATTGACAAGATTTATGATCCAGGATAATCTCGGGAGCTCGAAGCTTCGGTAAGAAGACGCGCACGACAGACGATTCGCGATATACGACGATACGACGATTCCCCGGTTCTCTCTATCTCTCTCGCTCCATCTCTCTCGAGTTTTCGAGATGCAAAAGGTACTTCGAGAATGTCTGTACAGTATAAGTATGATAAACTACCATCAAGGTGAGGGATCATAAATATACGATTTACTGCACCAGCGAAGATTGAATGTAAACAAATCAACTTTATCGTTTTTATTATAATTTCCTTTTTTTTTATTTGTTTTCTTCAGCGTCGGTAATATCGTCGGCAAATACCGTAATATCAGTGTTTTAAATTACTCTTACAGAGATATGATACCAATATGGCGCCCGGGAGATAAACTCTCAACCTCACGTGAGGGAAGGTGGGCCAGAAAAGAGTTGAAGGTGATATATGCTTCGTTCATGGCTCTCTCTTGTGGTAGGCGCAGAGGAGTCCGGAACGCGAGGAGTCGGACCTCGCGAGTCCGTGAGATGCACAGAGTGGGGAAGGTGAAATATTGCGTGGGTGTAAAATAAAATGGTGGATCTCAACTGGCCTTTCTTTCTCGCACTCTCGACGCCAACGGACCTAAATGTATATATGTATAATAAAACAAATCATAACACCAAAATTATGCTAATGCCGGAACAACATTTTTTTTTTTTTTTTTCATTCGCCTATGCGAGAGAAACGAATCAAAGCCGTGAAAAATATTTATCGAGATATTATCGTAACTATTTTCACTTGATGCAGTCAACAATCGAACTCTATGCGAAACAGATTCGGTGATAACACTAACTTCTCGATTTGTGGGTGGATTGCATTACGTTGTGTATACTATATTATCCTGTATAGTATGCAGCGAGCAACGGCGCAGCATGAATGTACTCGTATTTGGCCCGTCGTGTAGAGGAAAGCGAGGTGGATCGACGTGAGGCAGCGAGCGAAAAAGACGAAAGGTGGAGGGGGACGCGGAGGGCCCCGACAAACCCGGTAATTAAATAGCCGAACCCTGCAATTAGGGCCACTAAATCGTGGCGGGGCCCTGGACCCATCCGCGTACCGAAGGGCCCGCCAGACACAAAAAACAACGTCGAAACGTTGGCTTATCCCAGTGTCGGAATACTCGTATAAGGTAACCCGTACGAGCTCTCGCACACAGTTCTCCCGATGAACGTGGCGACTATGTCGGCGCACTCATAGACTCGTACGTATATATATATAGGATCGTGGAGACGTCGCGAGAGTTAACGCGGGGGTGGCTGCGTGGGAATATGTCGGAACTGGAAGATCGAGAAGAGATCCTCTTCTCAAACGAGATCTCGATGCCTTATTATCGTTACTTTTATCACAATAAATAAGAAACATGAGCTTTAATACGAAAATATATAAAACATCAATAAAACAACATCAAAAAAGATTTATTTTAAATTGCTAATGCAATTTATATGCAACAACTCGTATTTTTTTTGCCTACTTTCAGTATTGTCCGTGCATTTCGAGGGCGTGTAAGTCTTCGTGCCGAATAAACTTTCTCATTTCTCCGTCAGCTATATTCCCGGTGTATTCTCTCAACGAACTGTCGGCGAGGCCGAGAGGGTGGCATGAACCGGGGTTTTGCACCAACCGCGAAACGATTGTAAGATAATGGTAACAAACAGTCTTCCTTCCTGAACAGAACGTCGGGGCAGAGCTCCTTTCGCCTCGTTCCTCTCTGTTACGAGAGCTTCCTCGTGGCTTTCGGCCTCTCGGACTTGGTGGCCGGCAGCAACAGCAGGAGCAGCAGCAGTATTCTCGTGTGCTGCCTGCCGTTGTTGCCGCCACTGATGCATCGTGATTTCCGTATGCAAAATTGACCGTGCACACGCACAAAGCGGGGGCGAGATGGATGGTCGAGCATCACGCTCTCTCGCTTCCCGGGCCCGCGTCGTATTAAAATATCAGCCCTTTTGCCTCCGCCCTTCTGTATAACTCGCTATACATATACTACTACTACTGCTACGTATGTATAGATGGGTATACATATATATACATACAGCACATATACAACGCTCGGCAAGGCAGGCTCGCGCGCAGCTTGCATTAAATCACCCACCCACGAGGTCCTCGGGCTATTTTCAAGCCGCGCAGCTATCGATGGACCGAGCGAGATACTGTAATACTGTATATAACACAGCAGCGTGTATGCACCCTGTATGTACGCCACGACACATTGCAGTTGCAGTCAAGTTGCACGAGAGACTCCGGCGGTTCGCGTCGTTTGAGCAAATAGGTAGGTATACATACTCTCTCATGCAGCCAGCAACACCGCGTACCGAGTGACCCCAACCCTTTTTTCTCCATTCCCTCTCTCTCTCTCGCTCGCTCACCCTTTTTTTTTAATATAAATTCGCCTCGACGACGTTCTTCTACTGTGTAATCGAACGGAGTCACGCACGACCGCGACGCGGCTTGTTTGCTCAAATTTTGATTATCTTTGGTTTATGATGTTTCCGTGTTTCTATACATGTCGGATACCAGAGAAAATTCACGGTTCGCGGACATAAGAATTATTTCATTGAAGGCAGCTGATTGTGCGAGGAGAATGCGAGAGAAAGATCTATCTGTATACATCTACGAAGGCATATTCCGTATGGGCGTTATCGCGTTTGTGGTCGGCAGACAATTTAATTTTCTAATTATCGTAACGCTCTTCGGGAGCTTCAATACGGATGATCGTTCGAACTGCGCTCAAGCGCAACACGGTTTATCTTCGAATGGCATCTTCACGAGAAACGCATCTACTATAGGGGCCCTTCGAGTATATATAAAGACTAATGGAACGCACCACTGCTCGTATCGCCCCTCCAGACTCCAATCTTAACTATAATATCCTCCAATGTTTTATGTTTTATGGTATTATCGTACCCGGCAACTAACGTAGAAGAGATGCTGGCAATACGCGAGGGCAATGCCTGAGAGCTCGGATCTCTCGCTCTCTATCTCTGTATAGCATATGCGAATTAATTGATTCTTGGCGCAAGGGTAAAAGGCGATGTAAGGGGGCGATGAGAGAACGAAGGTACCTCTAAGCCTTTACATTATACATTTACGATACTATACTACACTGCACATCGTATCGCGAGAAGTCTCTCAAGACCTCAAGACATTAATGAATGCGTTCATGTGATATAAAACTCCGTGTATGATCAGTGATCAAGATTTTCTCATTGCTGCTGGCCTTCCAATCGGCTCTCGTTTATTTTCTTTTATTACGAACCCCGTGTCTCGATTGGTATATAACGTCGCAAGAAACTGATGTAGAGTGTCTCTGGATAACAGAACATTAATGAAAAAGCAAACGTATCGATCCTATAATCGACTTCATTAAGTATATTGGGATCGTCCGATTGCTTCGTCGTATACATCGACTTTGTTTTTTTCTATTTATTTTATCGTCACATCGTATAAAGAAGAAAAACATAAACGGATAGATGGTTCATTGAGACGACTTTGGACGACTGTAGTCACTACAACTCAATGATAACCGATAACGGTTTCAGATGGTTACTTTGCTAATTAACGGTCACTTGTGCGGCATAAACGATAGTCGAGCTTCGCGAAGACGTCGTCAATCAATGACACGACAATTCTAAAATTACTATCATAACTCGATACAACGAAGAATTTAACACAATTACCCCGAGAGAGGGTTACACGAGGGGGACACGATTACCCCCGATTATCGAGATTAGGTAAACGACATTTTTTAGATTCTAATGTCAGTTAGGAGAAAATACTACCGGAAATTGTATCTTATTTCAATCTCAAGCAGATTTGAATGTTGAGGGATCACTCGGGGAGAAAAAATTGGCGCGTGTTGTTGCGGAACCACCGACCACGAAAACGCGTGACTCTCTTTATGCCCGATTCATATACGCTCCCGAAAATTGCCCCCTCCTCCCCTTATCCCCCCTCGTCATAGACCCACCGGAGGCAGCGTCGAGCCGTGACGAATACAGAAAGAATCCTCGTGAGGGAATAAAGCATATCAGAAACTCGTGCGGTTTCGCGGTTCCGCTGCTATGCTCTCGTCTCTCGGATCGCCCGAGCCTTAGCTCACTTATAACAGCGGGTGAGAAAACCAGGGGTAAAGGAGCGAGAATCTTAACCGCGAGCACGAGGACTTCTCGCGAAGAGCTGCAGGCAGCATGCAAGAGTTCAAGAGGCTTCACGCGGAGCAAGAGAAGGTTCTCCGGCAGTGACTCGGCGACCAAAAAAAAAAAAAAGAAAATCGCCCGTTGCGAGAACGCACGCTGAGAGATAACCAACGCGGAACACCTCCGTGGCATTGCCGAGCCACGGGAGGTCAACAGGACTCTTTTACAAATAGGCTGCTAATGTCCAACGCTCAACAGGAGTGTGAATAGCATAACTAAGAGCTATTAGTCCGGAGATCGAGATCGAACTCCTCCTTTTCCTCTCTTGTTGTAGTATGTCAGAAAAGAAAAACACTCTTATTCTCTATTAATCATTCCTCTATTTCCGTACTTTTTGTTTTTCATTACGCAAGCTTTCACTCAACTTGGTTATCCGAACTCCCGAGGCTGTGCAGTGGACCTACACGTACGGCAAAGTATATCAGAATATAGCGAGAGGTGTTAAGTTTTTCATCACGAAGTATGAAAACGAGCGGTCGAATATAATCGGGCGTACAACGCTGAGGGTATATATAAGTACGGTCGTTGCGGTACGGCGCTTGCAAGTGTGTATAAGAACAGCGGCAACGTTATAACACTCGCTTTACGTATTATACCGGACTGCTTTGTACATACAATAATAATGTCGGCGTTGTGCGCCGTACTGTATATGTATATAGCGGTATATAGAGGATAGTGTGAGCGCGCGAGAGAGTTTGCTGCTCGTGCCCCCGTCCCTTTCTCGGTTATATTCTTCGCTCGGTTAGAGCCGCGGTTACCGCGTGGTTATCAAGTTAACCCCTTCGCTCTCCGCGAACCCGTGAGGAAGAGAAGAATACTTGCTGCTGCTGGCCGCGTCGAGCAAATGCATCGCGTCCTCTCGCGCCAACGCGAAGCAGCAGCCCTAACGCCGGGTCGGGACTCTCCCCCTCTTCACCCTCGTCCCGTAAGGTGTGAAACCACTCGAAAGCAAAGAGCCCAGAAATTGCGTCCCATTATCCGGTAATGCCCCGTGTGCAATTCACCTATAGCAGGCAATGTAACAATATCTATATATACCGAACCATCGTTCATGGCGGAGGGGATCGTCGGTAACGATTCGAAGAAAGTTCATCATCGATCTTATTTATTTTTTTTTTTATTATTTTTTTTTCCACAAATTTCGCGGCCACAGGTGAGATCGAGTTTTGGATCAGACCACTTCGGGTTATCGATCAACAAGCTTCGGGGTTATAATGGATAATAAATTAATGGAAATAATTTTTTTGAAAATTTCGAGGGAGGAGGCGATGTAACGAGGTTTATGATAGTTTAAATTTTCGAGAGGTAAGAAACGACGCGAGTAATGAAGAAGATTTAAATCAAAGTATAAACGTGAACGTCACGCGGACCTCATTAAATATCGAGTCTGGTTGACGCGCTCGCAACCTTTTGCAACAATGGTTAAGAGGAAAAGCGATAAAGGACACCAAGTGCAACATCGAAGATCTTTTCTCTTCGGGTTTAACACAAGGAACATCGTATGGTGGGCTATCGTGTATATCCATGTAGACCGTGTACGGTTTGCTGGATGAGTCTCGAGAGGGACGACGAGTTATGGCCGCATTCGTCTCCATTACCCGGTGAATCATTGAACGAACCGCCTAACCTTACGAGTGAAACAGCCTCAATCCGTGAGCCGATACCCTTTTACGAACCCGCGAAACCCGCTGAATGGGTCGGGAGGGGTTAAGAAGAGACTATCAGGAAAAGGAGCCTTAACGAATAACTAGTAAGCTCGGGTGGAGGCGCTTATGGTGCGCCTCGCTATTGCAAGCGCCTCCGTTATACCCACGCCGCGCGCGAGACTCGTTATTGTTTGCATAAACGCGATCCGTAAATCTTGTCTCGTTCACTCCTTTCCAAACTATCACTGATTTGCATTTATACATTTTGCGTGTTGGTGGTAATTGAAATGAAAAAAATTACTCCGTAACTCGTAGAATGGATCGGAATAAAAAAATTATCATAATCGATACGATAAAATCAATTTATCGCAGTCTGCAGAAACTATTGCCCAATTAGGATTTATATACTTTAAACATTTTTTTTACTTGAAAAAAAAAAAAGAAAAAAACCAATGTTATTTGAGACTTTTAGTAATTTTCATTTTAATGTTTATCAAAATTATTTCGAGACAAATTAATTACCCCTGTAGTGTATATGAATAAACGACCTTTAACCCCTATTGAAAAATCTAAACATTTCTAATTCTATACCGTATTTTTTTTATTGCAAATTTATACAATAATATACATTAGTACGCCTCTGGTTTCCACTCTTCTAATATTGCCCGAGAATCGCCGTGTGGTTATTGTTGAGAGTTAAATATGCTACACGACACGTACATATGCGTGCGCAGGTATCAGATATTCCAGTGAGACACGAGCATCAAGTCAATCGCGCTTTGCGCGAGAGACCGGTAAACACCCCATTCGACTGTGCTACATGGACACGATAGTTTATAATAGTATCCACGTTGTAACGATTGCCGTGAATGCTCGACTGCTATCAATGTTCCCTGCAGTTGCAGTAGTTGCAAGCTGATGCATAATCGCCGGAGAGCCGCGGGTTGATGCACGGGCACCGTTGGGATCGGCTTATGCGCTTGGCACGCGGAATCGACATTATTATTGCATGGGCGTCATTTTGTATCATTTTCCCGCCAGCACACGCGCCTCACACTGATAAATCATCGACGGCCACGGCAAAAGCTTCCCCGCTTCAGCTTCTCTCCGATGGCCCGGCGTTGGGCTGACACACTGCAGTTGTGCATCAGTGTTGCCGGTGGCGCACGAATTGTCCATATTTATTGGCTCGAGTGTTGTATCGAACGTGGCACGAACGAGTCCTTTGGTATCGTCATATGCCCAGAGCCAGCGGTGTTGAATACCGCGCGAGGGACGTAGAGCCCTCGATGTACAACCACAGCGTCAATACATTTCCTCCACGATAATTCGAGGATAAATTTCCCTCGTTCGAACAGACCCCGGGCGCGTTATTATTTTGCGCGACTCCTCTAGCCGTGAGCCAGGTGAGAATTCCGCGAATATATTTATATATTCTTGATTTACCAACTGAACCCACAGGGTATTTGATAGACACGGGACATTGTGGACCATTCGCGACTATTATCTTAACTTCGGAATTTAATTTTTTCTCCAAATATTTCTTTGCATCCCTGCATCCCTGCAGTTTGACTCTTCCCGTTTATTGCAAAAATAAAATATGTCGAAAAATACTTTGAACCATTTCCCGCGAATTATGAAACTCGCGCATTCTTTGGTTTTTATCTATCGGAAATTATATGGAAACTCGTTTGAGGAACGGAGTCTGTATCGGTAGCCGTTTCAAAAGTGTAGGAATCATGCCAAAGAAATTCCTCGTGAAACGAATTATCCGGCGTCGGAAATGAATGTAGAGACGTAAGCTCGCTCGCGCGCGATCGTTTGCGATTACCTTCCTTTCATTAGGCAATTAATTTCCTCGACGCCGGTGAATCGTCGTGAATATAGGTCTGGCCGGGTTGCTGCGGTTGGCAATTATCACGAAGCCTTTTCATAGTACTACTATCTTACTCGTTGGGTTTCTTACCAACGTGGCTCGTTGATATTCCTTTTATTTTCATCTCTGGTTTGCGTTGAAGACCGCTCGTAAAGCTGCGCTCTTGAGTAGGTACGAACGTATACTATATTTTAAAGAGTATTGTAATGTCTGCACTTATTCGCGGATGTACCAATTAGGGACGTTCTACTTCGTTTCGAAAACAATATTCCACGCGAGGTTTTCAAACGAGAGATGATGATGTGCGCAACGAGTTTGTCGGAGGCAAAGGCATTCGCGGAGACTCCGCACCAATGTTAAAACGCGTTTGGAAGAGACGACGACGATGGTATGCAATGTTTTCGTCAATGTTCCTTTCAGAGATGTACTTGTAAACCCCATCGTTGCTTGAAAATACTCGTTTTCATTGCGCGCGCCTGTCTCTTCCCCCTGGTATAGCAAGGAAAAGAGTGAGCCTTAAACTTTGCAGCTCAACGAGCATCGACTCTCTCTCGCTACAGAAGTACATTACACTCGGTGTTTCACGGCCTCGCCACACGACTGTCAATTATATTCATTCCTTCTCATACGCCGTTATTTATTTCTTGCAACTTCGTTATATATACATATATAGCACTCGACAAAGATCACCAACGAGAGAAACATCGAAATTACAGGGAAGCGCGCAATCGTAAAAGTGAAGAAGTGGACATTAGGACGAAGTTGAGTGATTTCGAATTCCTCACTGATATTTTATCGTCGCGAGAAAATAGTTTAGAAAGAATGAGGAAAAAAACGTGCAAAATTATGAAGCCGAATTGAATTGTTACGTGAGGCGGTTCGTCCGTGTCAATGAGATGAACGATGCAGATTGTCACAGGTCGGACACGCGCGATTGTGTAATTATGTTACACAATTCGAACATTTCATGCATATTTTCTCGTCCCATCTGTCTCGATCCTCTGGTATATGTGTTTTTTTGTTTTTATCTTTCGCTTAATTATCATTTTATCTGCACGATCTTTTCTCTTTTCGATGAACTCAACCGTCAGAGTTAATATGCGCATCATTAATATTTTTTTTACGTTTTTTATGTTCCATCCGTCGCGGCGTTAAGTAACAGTTCATTGCATGGGATAGAAAACAGAATATTTTTTTCTCCGCGCTAAAGCGCATTGTTGTCGGTTGATCCTCGGTTAAGCTGCTAAACGAACTCTGCATCCGCGACAATCGAAAACCCATTTCGGTTGAGCACCGTACCGACTGCGTTCGAAAAGCGGGTCCGATAGAGGGAGAGGGAGAAAGGGAGGGGGATATATCGAACATTCAACGAGTGAGAGAGTTAATCTCAATAATGTTCGAGTCGACCGGAAGTCGATAGCCGTAAATCGGCTGTGCCAGAAGCGTTGGCGACTTCCCTTTCCCCATTCGCCAGCTCATCTGGGGCTCGGCAACGGCGCGCATGGACGATAGTTTCTCGGATTTTTTTTCTCCGACTCTCCCTTCGCGCACCCTTTCCAACTCCGTTACTCTTCTATCGTTTCTTTTTGCGTCAGACTCGCATCTCTCCCGATGCCTCGAACGAAATTTAGTATAATCGCCGAGCGAAATGAATTCCCAACTACATTCGATAAGGTATATGTGTACGAGAGGCAAATTATTTCGGCGCATACGCGTGTGACCAAAAGAGAGCATAAATAATTCATACAATTAGCCGGTACGGCGTTCGACAAGGCTGTAGGATTCTCGCCAAGGGGCAAACGGTTAATATGGCTCCGGGGACAATACATCCCTCGTTCAGGTCTTTACGCTTGACTCGACACTGCAGCCATCGTCGTTCGTTAATAAGGGGTGCCAGTGTCAGTCATCACATCGGCTCCAAAGTTATACTATACCGATTCGACAAATCTCGATCTGATAAAATTCTAAACTGCGGAGTGTAGTTCGCCCGCCGCTATCAGGGTATTCCAAGTATCGCGGAATTATAGGCCCCACCGTGGAACAGTATATCGAAGTGGATAGAGAGATAGAGAATGCAAGTGTCAGTGTCGAGCGATGGGCAAATGAGGGTATAGAATACGCATTGGTGGCTCTGTCGTCTCGTCGTCACAAATACGTATAGTTTCTGTATCTCCGGTACCTACTATACGTATTATATGGCCGCCGGAATACCTATCCGTGAATATAACCCTTTCTACACAATCATCCCTGACACAGAGCAACGACCATTCCGTGCCAATCCACGAGAGGAGAGGAGGAAGGAGGGTACCAACTTTGTCACCGTCGGACGAGCAGAGTACGACTCTCTCTCTGCATCGGTTGCCCTGTAATCGGGAATCGCGCGCTGTAATAATTATTACCTTTGGCCTCTGTCATCAGCGGCGACATCCACCGCGCTCCGTGCTCAGCCCATCCCGGTGACGCGAGGTCGCCGTGCTATACACGAGCTGATAACTCTTTCCCCACAGGTGCGCAGGTATGTGTGGGAGGTATTGATATATACCGACGGGAGGGGTGGATAGATGGAAAACTCGGGGAAACTCGTAGAAGTGTAGAAAACTACCTTCGTCAGGCGATATTGTAAAGCAGCCGTAAATAACGATGTTGAGGCTTTTAACAATCAGCAGTGATCGCAGGTTCGTTCATATCTCGTTACGCGGTCATTCAATCGGATGCTTACGCGGCTCCCAAAAAAACACATAAACACATCAATACTCTTCTATAAATAATTTAAGGGTTGTTTTTTAAAGCCATTTTTAAATTCGTTTCATAACTTTTTCTTTCTTGATGTAACGTCATGCAATTTTTTGAAAGCACAAGAAGTACAAATTCGGAGCAAATATATATTTATTTGCCCGAAAATCTAAAAGACTCATCGATTTTCGCATGTGGCTAATGATGAAGCTGAGCCCTGCGGCTACATATCTATCGAATCGTTCCAATCGCATTACTTCCAGCATCATGGAGTCTGCCGAATTAGTCCCGAAATGGGTTCACGCGCGTGTGCATTTGGCGCGACAAGAGAGTCCGCGTACGTCGGTTGAGTTAAACGTCGTAGAAACGAATGTGTGACGAGATTCACGCCCCCCGCGGTCATACGCAGCTGTTCACCCGGCGCGTGTTATGCAGTGTCGTACACGAGACACTCGACGACAACGACGGAGCCGAGGAAAAGAAGAAATAAATAAAAAAGAAGTAAACGTCGCGAATAACTCAGTCTTGTCAGACGGCCACTTGCCTTTGGCACTCTCCGAGACCCTTTGCCAAGTTTCGAGAGTGCGAAGCGTCGCGAGATACGTGTAGACAGCACAACTAAAATAGTGGAATACAAATACAGCCAACAATGGAGAAGCGGAGCATCAATCGAAATGGGTAACGTCAAAAATATGGCACATCGGCAAGATAAAACGCCCACGTACCTCCCCGACAATCCGATGTGCCAGCAGAAACCCTGTGCATATATACCTCAAAGTCGAAAACGATAACTCAGCAATAATAGCATAGCGCGTCCGTCCGGCGTAGAGATTTAATTGTTGGGTTGTAACGAAGCGCTAGGCATAGAAACGGCAAAGCCAGCCGTCATAAGGAGTGCGCGAGATGCGTCGGAACTCTATCCCGAGAGGCAAAGGAAATAGAGCTCACGCATCGAGTCCCGAAGCGATGATTCTCTCGGAGGAACAATTAAGAACGCAGAATCAGAGCATAGAGAAAGATAAAAGGGTGGATGTGCAGAGCTGAAAAGATACATTCGCGAACTCTGCACTAACGCCCATCGGTTCGAGAACTCTTCGAAGCCCAGACACCCCCGCAGCCTCGAGAACTTCGGCGAGTTCTCATAATGTTAAATGCCGGTAAAGTCAGCAAAGAAATGACTGATTCTAAACTCGAGATGTTGAAGTAAAATTGATTAATTACCGAGTTATACGGAAACAGCAATTAAGAGAATAATCATCGCGAAATCAGTTACAATATGGCATTACCATACTTAACCATACTTGGTGTTTTTTTTTAACTCAAGTGAATTTTCATCATCATAAACGAATTTTTATACAATTTCTCGGTTCTGAAGCCCAGAATTGCGTTTGCCACGGCGATGCAACTCGGTTCGGGTCAGACGATTGCTTATCGCTCGTTATTTCTCTTTCTCTCAATATTCCCGACAAAAGTATATCCCCGTCATGTGTATACGTATATCCCTGAAGCGTGGCGACCGAGACCGGAGATGGACCGGTCGCGATAACGCCTCGAGGCCGGTAACTGCAATAATTGTCGGTGATTAGAGGAGTCATAATTACCGGCCCACGTATAACGTTGCAGCGGCTCGTCCATTCATTCTCTTTCTCAATCCTCTTTCACTATAAACTCTATCCTCGTCTTCCTAGTGCTATCTATACATGGTAACTCGATGCCGGGTACATCGACGAGACTATCACACCGGTTTTTTTTTTCGTCGTTTCGTAATAGCGCATTCCATTTTTTACCTCGCGTTTATAGCCGTTGACGATTGAGACAAGTACAAAAAATCTTGGTATGCGCCAAGGAGGAGAATTATCATTCGGTCTTTGCTGTACGGATGAATTTAGCCTCCAGCGAGCGAACGCAGTCTCTCTCTTAGAGAGAAATCCTATCATTCCCACGTGACTGCGGAAGACATCGTACGCCGCCGTACTCTGTGCCGTCGCCGAAGAGATATCGCGAGAACGATTAAACGCTGCGGTTTAATAACAGCCCTTTCGTTATAGGTGGCTATTATGAGATGGTGCCGCGGCGGGTGCAACGCGCATAGACGCGACGACCTCTTCGTTGGCCCGCTGTATAGCTAAGCGAACCCTTCGGCCCGTGACCCGGTCCCGTCGAGACTTCGCTTGCTTCTCTTCTCGCTCTTCATACTCCTTACTCCTTCGTCCTCTTCGTCTTCTAAGACGCTCCTTCCCGCGGCCCAGAGTGACGAGGGTGCCTCTCGGTGCTTTTTTTTTCTCGCGAAAGAGGGGAAAAAAATCGCGAACGACAGACGAAGATAGATACAAAGGTCCCACCGTCGTATATCTGCGAACGATCCACTCGCGAGAGTATATTTTGACGTTCGAACGATCCACCAAATTATATCCTACGTCCGCGACGTGCCCGAGACTTTCTCTACCAAACTCCGGATCTTTTATTTTTAACTGTTCGTTGCAATAAGAATTGCGAGAAGCAGACATTTGGCTGATATTAAGGGGGACAACAAATGTGCTGCGATTTATCGAAATCCATACGCAACAGAAGTATATATCCGTTTTGATTTAAAAAAAACTGATGAAAAAAAAAGATTATAAGAATTGCTATCTACAGACGCTGAATTAAGTCTCCAGATGTAGACTGCTAATTAAGGTCGCTTGAGAAAATCTCACGTGTATTAGTCGGAAAGGCGGCGCACTGCTTGGTTATGTTTGCTCGTGATATTTAATTGGTTGTATCGACCAATTGATTGAGTCATCAATCGACAAATTGACGCAGACAATTCAATGTATCGATTAAATCTCAATAAACAGCCTGTAGCAACCGAGACATTCTATGCATAATTCATAATTGGTACATATATTATCGACAATAAAACGCACATAAAAGCAGAGAAAAATAACTTTCCCACACCGTCGCGAAATACTTTTTGTTATTTACGTTCGTTAAGTTGCCCCTAAGCGTTTGCGTCGAGCTATCGGCAGTCGGTCTAACAAAACAAGCGCCGTGCGAGATGGTGAGGCCATCGAAGAATCGCCGATGGTCACTTGAGATAAGATATTATAAGGTTCTATCGTTGGCTTATAATATCGAAACGGGTAAAGCTGACTTTCTGTGGTGTGTAGTCAAGTGTTGGTACGATGGTGGGAGGCAGCTGTTTCATCGCGAAGAAGATCCCATCGCATCCACAGCTGCCGCACTATCTTCCAGCTACGCGCGATCTCCTTGCGAAAACGATTGGTAGCGAAGTTGAGCGACTATATCAATACGCTGTATCGTATTTTCTCGTTCGCTTTCTCGTCATATTCATTCGCGAAAAAAAATATGCGCGAGTCTCCCGATCTGCCGATCTCGTTTAACATCGCGAAATCAGCCACTCATATTCCTCGTACATATGCGTATTCAAGACTGGATCTCTGTGGCAAAAGCGGAAGGCTTGAATTATTGAGGATATAACGGAGCGACAAGAGGTATAGAGCGGAGCACCTTCATCGACGCCTTGAACCACGAGAAGGTTTAATGGTTCTACGAATAATCGACTCTGCGGGTTCGCCAATATCGATTATCTTTGAGGGGATCATCGTCCGTCGTTCATCGGACGACGAGTTTCCAGAAAACCTCACACTCCCTTGTGAAACCCGTTATACGCGTAGGAGGACCTCTCTCGCATCCTCGCATAAAATTGGATCATCGAATATTCGATCGATTAATCAGATTTTTTTACGCTAAAAAAATATATATTCGTTGATCGTTGTGAATGTATATAAATGGAAATTTGTCGTTACTTAATGGATTAATATGATTATTCCATGGAAACTTAGGAGTTATGCGAGGTTTAACGAGATTTTAATGCTCGTTAAACGTCCGGTAGAGCTGATCATGGCGCAGGCAGTAAACTCTCGCTCTAATCTCCTAATAACATCGTTCCCTCGGCATCGCCGGTTCTCTTCAACGTGTGAGTTAAGAAGATGGCTTGCACACGGACGTGTGACGTCACTGGTACCTCGTACGAGATGCGAAGGATGCACGAGTGCATCGTAAGGATAGATAGTCTTTGAACGGGAAAGGGAGAGAGAGTGGTGAATCCTCTGTCCAGGCGAAGTACTGGTTTGCGAAGCAACAACAAAAAAAAAAAACAGTGAAGACAAAAACAAAAGAAGCTAAAGAATAAAAGGAGAAACGAGACGAAAGTAAAAGAGCAAAGAGCTAAGAGCGGGGCGCGTGTTGGAATGGGGTAGAAAGGAACATATCCTCCCACGCGCCTTTTAAGAAAGAAACACACTCGCGCCGGCGTGCCTCGAAAATTTCGCTGATAAAATCGGCCCTTCTCGCTGTTCCCGTACCCACACTCACTCGCGGCCGACCGAGCTAATATATTTATGATGGCCGTTTCTTTCGGCGTGCGTTAACGCCGCGTAAAGCGCTTCGCAACCCTTCGTTTCAAAATCTTCTTCATTTTTACCACGTGCTTTACGCATATTTCACGCGAAAATCGTTGCGGTCCTTTGATTGAGCATTTTAGATGCTTTGCGGGTTCACAAAATTCCACGAAAGGGTAATTTCGCTATGCGCGCCATGACCGCGAGAGTTTGATAGTAAGAAATCGTGTGGATGACGCATTGATTGTCAAAAAAGGGTTAAAAAAATTATCTTCAAAGTGGATCCGGATCCGCTTCCTTGCGGTGAAACGTTCGACATAAACGCTTATTTTACATATGTATACATCGGCGGTTCGCATTCATTTACGAATGGTTGCACCTTACATACTATTCAGGATCTGGAATTGATCTTTGACACTTTTTTTAAACGTTGAGAGATCGAGAGATCACACATTGATAGTAGAATTAACTGGAGACGTACCGTCTACGTTCTTTTGCGAAAGAAACGTCGCTTCTTACCCGCGGGCGTCGAGAATCTCGGGTTAACGGTCTTTAATGAGCGGGGGCCATAGGATAATTAGAGATTCGCACGGGGGTTTCCGCATGGAAGCGGCGTAGACCTTTCGCGCCGATGTTATATACAGTATTACTAAAGGTGTATACCTCGGTCGAAAGGAAAATAACGATCAAGATAGGCGGTCTCGAGAGATCGTGCCGTAGCTGCTGCCTCGTTTGCCATGCAGCGATGCATTCATATCAATCGCGAGAGCCCGCTAGACCCGGTTCTGGTAGCATGCATATGCAATAAACTCCGTGTATACACACGAGTTTCATACGCGGACTTGTTCGCTCTACTACGATGATGAAGAGTGAGAAAATCGACACGATGTTTCATACAGTTTGTATATATAGTAACGTTCGACGACTCGAATGCTCTACTGACGACGGGCTCTGGTGTGTCGCATAAATTTGTGTATGTGTGGGCATTCGTCGCCGCGTGCAATTGTTAATTGCTACCTTCGACAAGAAAAGCCCCCTTTAGATCGATGTGGATTGTGTTCGCGATTGAGTCAACGAAGTTACGCGCGTTTCACTATTATGTACTACAGTTAAAACCCGCATAAGTCATGATGAGATAAACGAGATTTTTATATTTATACTCTGCCCGCAACTTCCTGTTTGATTCACTGAACAAAAAAAATATCATTGATCAAAGTAATTGGTATATCTATTTCTACATCAAAGGAATTTTTTTTTTTTTTTCACTTGCGTCTCAGCATCTCGTCTTGTTTAACCTGTATTCCGTATAATTACTTGAAATCGCAGACCCGTATATCTCAACTTGAAAAAAAAAATGTATATATCCCCGAGCTCTTTGCCTACCCGTAGCACGCACGTTTTTCGCAGATTTATACATTAATATTCATGCGCTATTATGTGCGTGGAATAATGTCAGAGCGAAAACTCATAGATCTATTTTGCACTGTCGCACGTTATTGGCGAGTTACGCGATCGGACTATTATTAATGCGACACATTATGACACATATCGTAATATATTTGATATATATAACTATTGAGAATTTGATTTGTAATGCACGATAAATCGTTGTTGGAGTAATTAAGTAATTAATACGGTGAATGAAGTGCTGAGATTTTTTTAAACGAACCGAAGAAAATGGCGAGACATGTTTTGTCCCATTTTTGCTTGTCACACTAATGATCCCGACAAGTGGTCACGAAGACCTCGGGTTTTATGCGATATATTAACCGATATTCCGCGAAATCGTTCGCGCCAAAAAAATGTATCAATGACACGCGATAAAATTATAATTACGAAAGCATATGAATTGAATAGTTATTTCATACTTACATTTAGACATGCTGACCACATTGTGAAGGTGAAGGGAGATCAATAGTAGACAAGTCGTACACTTACCGGCTGCAATGAAAAAAAAAATGGAAAAAACATTTTTAGGAAATACCATACCAATTTGAAACCACGCTAATCGGTAAAAAAACCGATATTCTACGCCCGCGTGTAAGACTCGTGGAGCAAAGTATTTTGGATGAGCGCCAGACGCGACTACCGCTAACAAAAGTTTCTCTACCGCCAGTAACCTCGCACTCGATCTCGTGAAACAAAAAAAAAGACTCCTGTAACTTGGAAGCTATGTTTCGAATCTCAGAATTTCAACGTTCATAAATAAGGATATTACAATGGCGGCTACTTCTGCGCGAGAAGAGTATTATTATTCTAAAACGTATCCGCGGGAATGTCATGCGTGCAGGAGTTACGGAGGAGAGTATCTCGGTGCGTCGGACTCGAGATTTCGAGTACTTTATACGATAGTAGTATAAGTAACGTTGCTCTAGTGATGCGCACAGCATCCGAGTTGGTTGGAAGTCTCTTGCTCCGTTGCGGTAAGAGAGGAAGACGTGATCGATGCCCGTGGGATGGGAGGGCGTTCCTGGTGCGGGAGGCGCTCGAGACAAATGGACGTCGCGCGTCTCTCGACCACGCCTTTCGCAGCGCGCGCGCGAGAGCTCTGGACCCGGGAGAAGAGCACCGGCAAGTGAACCACCACCCCGGTGATAGCGTCAATGCGTATATGTGTGAATGTATGTCTACGTATGTGAAGAAGGTTCCGCGAAACTCGTGGATCTACGAAGCCGGAGGGTATTAGGTACTACGGATGCTCCGTACTCTCTGCTGCTTCTCCGAAAACGCAGAGGGAAAGTCTCTTTACCAGGGAACTCGAATTCGCCGAGGAAACGATAAGTGCGTGCGGAGTAGTCGCTCTGGGACCCTTCCCCAGATAAGTGCTCTCGCCTCAGAGAAATCTTTGCCGCACTTAGAAAACGACGAGATTTTCTTTTCGGGAATAGCATCGCTTTTATAGACCGCTGAATCTCATAATGAAAGGAAATGAGAAAAGCAAGATAAGATAACTAGAATTAGTTTTTTTTTTCCGCTTGTTCCTTCATTATTCGTTAAAGATAAGAGTCCCAAACTTTGTAATATCAAGTGGCAAGTTTAGCCTTCAAGGGATTAAAGAAAAATTGATAAAAGAATGGAACATCATCCTCAAGATAGAAAATGTAATAAGTCTCTAGAGTGGCGCGAGAGAATCACTGAAAGGGTGTTAAGGCATGAGTCGTAGGATCTCGACACCCTCGGCCCATGGGAGAGTGTCCGATCGGTAGATCGGTGTAAAAGATTCAAGCGACTATACAATGGTATATCGGTGTTAAGATTCAAGAAGAGAAACATGAGTCGTCGAGCATCGCGGGGGCGCGAGACCACCCAAAGCGCAGAGCGGTAAAGCGGTAACGCGTGCAAGAAAAGAAAAAAAAAGAAAGAAATAAATAAAGGGCACACGAAGAGGACGAGAAACGACTCTAATATCGTTGAGGTTCCTCGCGTATCGAACGACGGGACTGTAGCGCAAAACCTGTCCGAACAGCGGGATCCGCGAGATAACGTGTGGCGGGGGCAGGTGTTTAGCGTCGCGTCGAGTCATCGCTTTGTCATTACTCTTACAGACTCGAGAGTTGGTCCTGCACCGGACTTCACGTCACCACGGAGGTCCCTGCGGGGGGTGACACCCTTTTAAAGCCGATCCCTTTCGATCGTGTCCGCTTAGTATTCTTCCGTTTTTTTTTTAACGAAGTCAGTCACGCGCCTTGCGTTCGGTATGCTTTTGATAGGTATGAACAAGACACGCGTGACCCGTGAAGAAAAATATTGAATAATGACGTAGCAGGATATTCGACCAGCTAATTCATTCTTCCCGATAGTTTTTTTTTTCTTTTTTAATCTCACGACCGAACTGACTGATTTATGAAAATGTTTATAGTCGCAAGTCTGAGGGAAATGACTTTTTGATTGAAGAGCGATTAAACTTCGATCGATCGCGACGGCATCGAATAAGAAAAATACAAAACGTTAGCAGCGATAAGACTGCAAAATTGATGTATACCGCAGCGCTATACGTGTGGTCCATATTCTTGATAAAAATAAACTTCCATTTCATTCGTGCGGCTGACACGAGAGTACGAGCGAAGGAAGTGTCAACTTCGCGGCTCGTTACGGATATTATAAATTCGAGCAAGTAGAAAATTATCCTGTAGATTGACTGGAGGCCCGCTTGATGGCCGAGGGGGTTCGTCGACCCTCCCGGTGATGAGCGTGCAGCAAATCCTGGGCGACTCCGCATAAATCGACGTTCGATAAATATGTAACAGGGAGACCGAGGGTATGAGTCCGAAGCTCCTAGCTTGGTCGCGACACAAGAACTTTTGACGGGGTAATGACGTACGAGAGAGAGAGGAGAGCCCGACGAACGCGGTCTCTCGTATCGAGGACACGCGCACGAGCACGCGAAGTAACATCAAAGCAAAGAAAAGGTTATTCTACATTATTCGTTAACATAGCGAAACGATTTTCTCTTGTAGATAATTTAATACGTTTCGCGAATCTATCCTATAATACTCATAATGTATATCGTCGGAGCCTCAAGGATCCATACATCCATACAACGTGTGTATATATATATGTATATATATACGCGAAGAACGTGCGTGTACCGATCATTTAAATGCAAATTAAACGAGATATACTCTCCGAGCTTAAAAGAGAGACTCTCGAGTCGCAGCGATCCCTATGGACTATCTCGATGCTGCGTGGAACTAAAGGTGCGCCCACGATTCTGTAACTTCTCGTAAAGAAATACCTATAATACACGCACCGGTTGAACAGGTCGTTCTATACAATGCAAAAGGGGGCTGGTTGCGCTCTACCATTCGAACCGTCGATAGCAATCACGTTTATCGATATATACTCACTTGCGTCGTTCTCGCGTGGGCACGCGGAATTTTTTCAAAAAACAATCATGCAATCCACTGCTCGCAGCGTCGCGAATTCACCATCGACTAAATCATTACCCCGGACATATAAATAATAACCGAAGGCTATGCGGTACTGAAATAAAATAAGAAATATAAAAAAAAAATTTCAACAATCTTTCCTTTCACTGTCTCATCTGCTTTCCCCATCCTGAGCGAAAGACATAAAGAAAATCGAATTCTCGGGATTAGATTCGGCATTCCCAGTTCGTAATCTTCGGTGGTACACGTCTGCGATGGTTCCCTTCGTCGTCGTCGTCGTCGTCGTCGTCGCAGTCGTTGTCGGAATCGTCGACGACTTCCGAGTCGTGAAAAAGGAAGATAGCAGAAGCGCCGGGTAATACGAAACGACGAGAGCCGGCAATGAGAGAAAGGGAAAGGTGTGCTCGAGCGTTTCCTACGACGTGCTCGAATTATTAATCTCGTCACGCGTCACCGCCCCAGCATCCGTTGCCAGTATACTTGTGCGCGAATGCTATCTCGTCGTTCTACCAGAACGTACAGAGAAACGAGAGGACGGGGGTTTGAGGACACGACGATGAAAGAGGATAGAAGCGGTGCGTTACGATATTCCGCAAGAAGCGTAGAGAGGATCTCGAGAGAGAAGCGCAAGCGCTTTGCTAATATAAAGCGTTATACCCTCTCGTCACGCTGCGTGATAACTGCGGCGGCCGCGCAAGCTCGTGGTTTGCTCTTGCGCTCTACGCTACCTCGGTCCATCCGTCTGCAAGCATTTTCGTTGCCTTTTGGCTCACTCTCGCCCTCAAATCTCTGTATACGCAATGATACGAGAACGGCGAGCGCCGAGTGTGCGTCACGGCTATACGAGTACACGGCAAGATCTGTGGGTGCCACGCCCATCGCGACCGCACTCTTTCATCCGCGACGAGAGCAAAGACATTCAGCCGCGAGCAGCGCTTTCGGTACATACATCGAGAGACACGACCCGATGAAGGGTTAAAAGAGAATTAAAGCGGTGACATTCGAGAGAAGCCTCTCTCCTTCGAGGTGAGCGACGTGACGACGAAAATACGCGAAAAACAAAAAAAAAGGAGGAAGAGGGAAATTTCCACGCCACAAAGACATCTCTTTATCTCTTTATCTTTCCCTTTCTATTTCATCTCGCTCTAGCGATGTTAATCTCGCGGTACACGAGAACGCCGGTTGTACCGGCACAGTTGGACGAAACTCGTTTAACCGGCAAAAGATATCTATATATATATGTATGACGAAGTCACGGTGAACGGTGAAGCAATATATCACACACTTGCGTATGCACGCGCGGTACACGTAGATATATCTATTCATTTCGTTAGAGTAAAAGCTCTCAGTACTTTGACGACTAAACATTTCCTTTTTTTTCTTCCTTTCCTTATTTGCTGCAAATGTACGCAAGACACTGGGAACTCGAAACATTTCACCACGGAAGATTGCGCTTGCAGCGTTTTTATAATTGCGTTATCAAAAGTTTTTTTGTCCCCAATAGAAAGCTTAAAAAAAAAATTCTTGGCAACATCTCGCATATACGGTTTTTTTTTCACCGATCACAAACGCGATGGGAGAATAATTGCGGAAGAAACCGTTTTTTGTTTTGTTTTCGATGCAACTGAAATGCCTTATGAACGGCTTCGAACTTTGGCCTCGCGTAACCGACAATCACTTGGTGAAACGGATTTTTTTCTTTCCGATGGCAGATAATTGTATGCGGAATCAAATTGCGCTTTGGCACGCATCGGGAGAAGGCCTTTCGTCTACTTATAAAAGATTTTCTCAACACCTCCAGTTAATACCATTGCTTCCCACAAGCCTTGCAACATTGTAAGGTCGAATTCTTCAAGTATAGGCCCCGGTCTCTGTTGCTACTAGAACTCTCATATCGAAGCATGGAATTCGCGCGATCACGCCCGGGCATAAAGGGTGAAGCTCTGTACGCCCCGATGCAAGAGCACTGATAACCACCAATCTACAAACACTCACTACAATGTACTTTATGCGCAGTGAAATTGATTGATTTGCTGCAATATCTTCGACAGAATTTGCAGCCCAACGGATCAATTTCACGTTGCGGATGCGACGGGATGTGCAACCGTCCAACGAGTAAGATGCGCTCCGAAACGCCCGTTTTCTCAAGCGTGCGAGTGCAGGAGAGAAAACTCGAAGGAATCAGAGATCGCGTCGGATGGCGAGATGCGGGTAAATAATTGCGCGTTTGCGCTCGTTGCGGGAGGAGGATTCCAAGGGCCGCCTCCACGACTCCCGGTAGTAATTATCGAATCCCTCGGACTCCAGCGAATCGCCGCATCTGTGCGCTTCTGCCTTCCCCGCTCGATCGGTGATCTTTCTCTTTTACTCTCTCGACCCGGTTAGTATGAACCGCTCGAGGAGTCCTGAAGCTGCTCCTGGCAACGGGCATCGATCCAAACCTACGTCCGATTTTACGTAATCGTGTGTTATTATTCGGCGTGCAATGCCGAACCGCTGAAGTAAACTGGCTGCCGACTGACTGGTATCATTGTTGTTGCCCGTTAGCGTGGTTAAGAAACGGTAGAAGAATGAAGGAAGAAGAGGTAAGTAAGGAAGAAGAGTGTGTAGCCTCGCACCGGTCTCGATCGGAAGCCCCACTGACGCGAAGATTACTGGAATTAAGCAAGCCTTACGGGGTTATCCGTGGGGGTCTAAGTCGAGCTAAGCCCGTAACGCGTTGTACGCGCCTCGGACGTGCGTTCGGCTTCTTACGGAGAGGAAGAGATTCGAATTCGTAGTTCGAAGCGTGGTTAGCGGCTATGACCGGATTTTATTTAATATCCGAGCTTCCGCAGCCGCAATCCTTGCGACGTTTAAGTAGACCGCGAACACGAGACTTCTCGGTACCAGGACTCATCGGATTCACGCTACTGCAAGAAACCGAAGGTAAACCTGAACTGCTGCGCTGAACGAACAAACCTTTTATACCTCGCGAGCCCTCCAGTGAGAAAGATTTGTCGGCAGAGATACTACTGTGTCCAGTACGAACGGTTTTTCACGAAGAGATAATTGTCTACGTGTCAGTGGGGAAGCAGAGCGCTTATATACCCTCGAGGTAACGCAGGCGAGAGATGCGTATTCAAGGGTTGAGCGAGAGAAGAGAAGCTAAAGACAAGGAACGCATTGGGATAAATTATCGTGGCGTGTATATGTGGGTAAGGCATCTGCGAAGATGCGCGACAATTTAATTGTTTAATTGGCAAGTACGCATACGAATGACGAAAAGGATTGCCTCGAGGCGCCGAAGCGGAGGGGAACGAAATCGCGAGTCTTCGAGTAGAAGTCCGGAATAATAATTAACTTACTATGTGACTTTGAGTATCGACGCAGATTTCATAATGTAAGAACCACATTTGCTCTTGAAGTCACTTTGTTGTGACTACTTTGATGTAAAAGTTTTAACGACGATTGGAATCGCTCGAAGATCGTTCCAGAGATCATTCTTTTAAAAGAGTCTTTCGGTATCGGAGTAAAGATTTTTAGGTAGAAACGGTTGGAAAGGAGAGCTGAATCCGGTACCACGGTGGTCGCAGCACGCGCCAAAAAATTCCTTTTTCCCTTTGGTCTCATTCCGACAGAGAGAAAAGCCGATGCTACTACGATTTTGTGTAATTACCCTCCCCGCTGGGATTGCGGCGGAAATGAGGGATCGCCGAGATACGGATCAGCCACAGCCGGTCCTTCTGGTCCGTACGCAGTGTCGACAGAATATTCTTGACTCAACCGGCCGCAGTTCGCATGTCGAATAGTCTGGATGATCTCCACTCCCATTTCTCGGGGCATCAACGCCAAGTGATTATCCGACGTTCGTGGACCTCAAAGTCGATTTCTCGTTTTTCGGGCTTTTCGGAGTCGACGCGACGGCAAGATTAAATGTTGGAATAAACGATACGCATAAGTAAACGGGGAGTGAGAATGATCGAAGAGGTTTTCGTCTGCGCGCAGCTGCCCATCCCGAAAAATACATCGCATTTGCGTGCCGCCTGAAACTGGAAAGTTAACTACTTTGTTACCTTCGTGACGGCGATGAAACTTCTAAGCATTGCCGACGACTATGTCTAGTCTTTCGCACGCGGCAAGAAAAAAAAGAGACTAAACGCCTCGTGGAGTGCAAAATTTTTGAAATATAAATGAGAGTCAACTCTGTTATCAAACGCCTACGACAGGACTGTCCCGCAAGTATTACGAGAACTACGTATTCGATCGATCGACGGTACTTTAATGTGCGTATCGCGAAGCGGTACACTGTATCGCAACTGTAGTTGTACACCGTATCCAGATATTTGCCTGGTACGATATTCAGTTTGTAAAAAAAAAAAAGGTACAAGTAAAAAGCTCGCAACGTGTCATCACCGCGGGAGTCCTCGCTAGCGACATGGATGGGGCAGGGTGGGACCGTCGACAGTTGTCCTCTCTTCCCTCCGCGAAAATCATAGGGTAAAAAATGCTTTTCGCGATCCCCGCGGAAACGATTCTATCCGCGGCGGCTTGCTGCGGGAGAAAGAAAAAAGAGATGCCGCTGTTCGTGTAGGCGGATATACCCGCTTCGTCGTTCACCAACGGAACGCTCGCCGCCAACTAGAATTCTGTAACTGCACGTTTATTAGCGCGCAAAGTTTTGTAGGTCGCGATAGCGACACAGAGGAAATGAAAAAAAAAAAAAAAAAAACGAGTAGAGAGAAAGGGAACGCAATTACTTTCGGTTTTCCTAAGAGTTTCTGGGAACCGTGCGGCAGGACTCTGCAGTGAAAAAAAAACCATATTGGCAATAAAGATAAGGGTACTATCAGCATTTGGCTCTACCGAGCGGTGGAAAATGTTTTCCGTTATTTATCTTAGTAGGTATAGTATATGCGACGCATATTTCTTTATTTTTTTGTCCTGACGCTCGCAATGTTCGAGAAAAATACCGGTTGTTCGGATCGTAAAAGGGAAAACAGAATGAGTTTTAACCTGTGAAAGCCCGTAGCGTTTACCAGGAAAATAGTTGTAAGGTAGTGAGCGAAGATTCTATTGTTATGTCTCTCTTGCTTTCATTGAAGCTCACTCACTAATATCTCCTTAGTTATTAACTAAACGGCCAGTCAATTAGTCGCGAGTGGCATTCGCCGTCTCGACCCGTATTATAATAACTTAGTAGCTTTTTAAAAGCTCTTCGTTAAAAAAGACCCACTTCCGTAACAAAGTAGGTTTATCGAACAAACTTTCCGCGATCGATAATACGCATTGGACACTTTTACAAAGATTTTTTTTTTTTCTAGCAAATTAATTCACAACAAACGTTCGAATGATCTCGATGAAAAAAAAATATATATATAAAAAAACATCGCGTGTCATTAATCGACGTCAATACCTCGTTTCTTGGTAGCCGAATCGGCGAGGAACGAATTGCAAGTTTTCGCCAACGCAAATAGAGTGCCTATAAATAACGTACCCGCACCCCTGGTGTTGTGATTATATTACCTACTCCAGAGACGAGGATTCCACAAGCGCACCAGGGTGGTCCACGCAACAGAGAACCCCGCTGGAACCCCCTCCCGGGAGAGAGACACCGAAAGCGAGAAGCCAGAGAGCACAGGCCGAGGGGGATGGCATCGTACGCGTACTCTGCGGCAGATTAAATCTCCGACGGTTAGCGTTTGATTAAACTCGGGGATTGAGACCGATGTTAATGCTCGGTTTTCGACTCTCTCTGCTTCCGCGATTGCCACGCTCCCCCGTCCTCCCACTCCCACTATCCTTCGAAATTGACGTGGAATATTACAATCGCCCATAAAATTTAAACGTAAAGAAAAACTCAGACGATTCCGAAAAATCATTAACATGTTTGCACTTTGCGACGAAAATTAATTGCCGAAAAAAAAAAATATAAAAATGATTAAAGATCGACAAATATAGAAAACAGGTAATACTGCTGTAAAAAATCATTCGCACTTTCGCGATTTACGGTATGAATTAATTTTAAGTACGTGTCAAGATTGATGCCTATCACTGAAGCATCTCGTTCGTTTATCGTAAACAAATTATCTTTCAACGATATAAATTTCACGTATGATCGGAGACCTTGACAACCAGTACGCGTGCTCATCCCGCACTTCATCCCCAAGAGCTGTATATGTGCGAATATTATATCTGCGCGCTTCAGTGAGTGAGTGATACACACGCATTTCGGTCCCCCACGTATAATAACAGGTTAACACCGCCCCGTATACCATAGCCCATAAACAGTGATGTATGCGCTAATTGTGAACGCCATATACACCTCCGCGTCGTTCTCTTTTTTCCCCCCGGTCCGGCTCCGCGACGCCGTATCACCCGATTTTTCTCTCGAACATTAATTAACGCGCCACAATTTTTCTCATACTCCCACTGAAATATTCATCTCGTACGAGAAATTTTTTTTAATAGTGGGTACGCAGACGGAAACGTTCCCTCTCGATATTATTCGTACGCCCAAGGGAATGCAATTAAGCAATTAAACAAATCCACCTCTGGCGAACTTTATTGATGACTCTTCGGAAACATTTCTGTGCGATAATATCGTACTGCTCCGTTATTGATTACGTTAACATGGTGCCTCTTTCGGCAAAGCTTACAATTTGGTAAGATAAATCAATTGCTCGACGAAACGTTCGAAGAATAATAAAATACGCGGTGGAGAGAAATTAAACGGCGGATGGTACTCGCGTATAAATATATCCCTTTTCGTTACAAAGTTATTACAGAGCTTCTCACAGTTCAACGTCCTGTGTTATAATAGCCAACTGGAATAGATGAATAATTGATTCCGATATTAATGATCGGCGAGCGCTAACTGGCGAAGATACGCGCAGTGTGTGTGGTACCCAAGAATATCGTGTCACAGACCACCCGTCGCGATGCTTCCCCATTTCGTTCTCGTTCTGTCCCCAATTCGATCGTATACGCACACTCTTCGCGGCATCCCTTACCAGTGTACTACCCTCTCGCTCTGTCGCTTTCTGCCGAGGACACACGACACGACACGATCTCGAGGGGGGAAATATAACTGGGGACTCTACTCGCTCAGCAGCCTTCAACACACGCATCTCCCTAATAAATTATTAAAGGCCCGTTGACACTGGGAATGACGTTGGTGTGGCACTGGGTGCGATATTTGCGGTGAGAACGCGGTCGTTCGAATGAACACATGTGGAGCGTCAACTATTCGCATATATCCCGTCGAGTCTATTAAGGAGAGTCAGTTAGTCGGTTTTCAACGCGACTCCTTTTGTAGATTTTTTTCTACCGATAGTCAAATAGTTCTGACATCGCTTCAGGTGCACCGGATTTTTTAACTCGCGACTGCTCGCCATCGAATATATCGAGGATTGAGCGCCATTTTCGACGATATATTTTTTTCGACTCCCGTTGGCTCAGAAGGCGCTCGATCTCCGTGCGCCATAACCTCAAATTCGCGGGACACAGGTTTCAGTGAAAGCATCGTCTTCAAAAAAGGATGGAATAAAAAAAATTTACGAAAATTTAAAAACTCCCGACTACAAAAAGAGTGAAATAACAATTAATTATTCACGTGTATAGTGGGGGAATTTCCACACTTAATGACGAACAAATCGCCGACTATAACATGTGAATAATTAATTACTATTTCACTCTTTTTGTAGTCGGGAGTTTTTAAATTTTCGTAATTTTTTTTTTTAAATAAGAGTAAAAAATTTTTAAAAAATGCGATCTGTCGCTTTTGCAATGGGATAATCGTCCAGTTACATTTTATGCATTCTTGGGGCAGCTGACGCGTTTGACTCGAAAGAAAAAAGAAAATCAATCATTCCGAAAATTGGGTGAAACTAAAGGTGCGTTAGAAGTCGTGAATTCGGTACGGTTCGGCTGTTTCGAAAAAAAAGGTTAGAGATAGACAGGCATAAAGGTGAAACGAGGGAAAGACGACAAGTCTACGAGGGACTTTGGTGTTAGACTAGGTATAGTTTGCGCTCTTTCCAGCCGTGAGGATAGGCACGGCTAGTCTCGCATCTCGTTTCATTAGCAGTATAAGTCCGCTGCGGATAATTTAACACCGTTCAAAGGCGGCATGCACTCGTAAAACCGCGGGAGCGCGAGAGCCACGTTGCCTACAGCACACGACGACGGTATAATGCGCGGCGCGCGCGATAGAACAACAAAACATATTTTCTCTCTACAGTCCTTTCCGTCAGCACGTTGAGGATATATCTGCGTGGATACGAGTGCTCAACAGAATTCTAGACGCTGAATCGGTTTGATCTTTACACACATACGAGGCGCGTTTCTCGGGGATTTTACTACACTGCCAATCAGACGATTAAAATAACTTAATTACCGCTAAAATGAAGTGAATAGTCTCCTTCACCAAATCATCGACTATAGACAATGATTTATATTTCTGTAAACATTAATTTTCACAATTGAAATCCGTGAAGACGCTCGTCTTTGGTGAATCTTTCAAAACGATGCTGTTTTCGTAGTTTCTCAATGGAAACGCGAGCGAGACGAAGTAATATAAATCGTAGAGAGGTTGCAGAGGTCAACGCTGGCGCCACCGAAAATCCTTTGTCTCTGGCCGCTACGGACCGACCCGAGCTGTATAGCTTCCCCGTGCCTGTTTCACTCGGGTCACGGGATCATTTCGTTTCACCCTTCCCGCGCTCGTTTAGTTTCTCAGCTCTTCGTTCCCTTCGTTTCGCGGTCGGTCGAGACAAGGGTCGTGGCACGAAATGAGCGAGTTGCGGATCCGAGAGAAACTCGAGAAATATGCCGGAAAGAATATCTCGACGAATGTTGAAGCTTTACTCTCGATTCGCTGGTCAGCGGGTAATCGGGAAGATTCTCGGTTAGCAGAGAAGTCGAAGAGTCACCCGAGACTAAAAAGGAGGGGGGGATGCGTTAAGACAATGGCGTGTCACGCTCGGAAAACTCATCGTCCTCGAGAATTTGACTAATCCTTTCGGGAACATTCAACCGATTCGGACAATTTCGTCGACGAAAAGAAACGAACGCTATTTCGACACGGCGGAAATCTTTGAAAATTCGCGTCGGCGAGCCTTGACGCAGCCGCGTCGAAAAATAAATTGGCAACTTCGCGACGGAACAAGACAAGATTTTACGGTTGAAATATCGCGAATTTACGCTTTTGCGATGAAACAAAAGAAAAATAAACGTTTTCGAGAATCACAGGGAAAATATTCAAGCAGTATAAAACTTCGAGCGCAACACGAGAGATTACAGCGATTTTAACCTTACGATTCCAATCTTACAATTTTTCTCTCGTGGCCTCATAAATAATCAAAATAACGTGCGATTCGAATCGATAAATCATTCAATTAGCTCAGCGACTGTCGATAGTCATTATAACAATATAGACATTGCAATCGCGAGAAGATCACAAATCGTGTATTACAGTGTACACAGAGAGAAGCGCGGCATGCGCTCGCTTCTAAAGTACACGTAATTTTCGAGGCTCTAATTTGTCAAAGCTTCATTACGACGTAGTCGTTGCGAGACCCATACTTAGCGCACGGTTGGCGGGGTAATCATAGTTTAAATTCGGGTCCCATCCATTGAAAATCAGTGGCTCCGAGCGGCTTCGCAATCAGGATTCTGCGGAGGGAGTGGGGGGGAAGGCTATGGGAGGTGGAGGCTATCATGGGGCATTTGATCCGCGGCGAGTCATCAATATTGCATGAGGGGAATCTGCTGCTGTTGCTGCTGCTTCTGCCTGCTGTATGTACTCAACTCTAGTATATATACGAGAACTCGAGCCGGTCACGCGGCTAATGCCGAGAATGAAAATAGAATCGTCCACGTGTATGCGTATCCCGTGTAGTTTATACTTTAGAGAGATATCAGGGTGAATGACGCTTTCCGAGTTACGCACTTTCGAGGGGTGCACCCGACGCATTATACTCCCGACAGATACAACGCCGAAGAATCGATCCCTAACGCTTTGCGGATGTCGAGTTTCCCCATTTATCGACATTATTCTCGGAAAAAGAAATAAAATTGTACGGCCAAGTAATGGCTGCGTTTATCGAAGGTTATCCTTGGAAAAAGAACTAAAGTGCGTTTCTATTATCCCAGCAGACGTTGAATGACTTCCTGTTAAGTGCAATAATAACTGTGCATACAATGTAGGGAGGTACGCAAGTTTCGCCCGCAAACTGAGGAAAGTTCTTCGTCTTCACTCTCTCGCCGTTTTTCCCGACTGACACCAGCCGACAACTCAAGAGTGATTGGAAACTAATAAAAAAGAAATATAAAAAATACGACATTTGCGTCATGTTGTAAAATGCCCGACTCGGGGACGGACGTTTCGTCATTCGTTGCCCTCTTGCGCGCTAGGGGTCTATATCTTGATGTCGTTTCTCGGCTGTATCGCGAAATCAAGAAGAGGCGGAGTCGTAGCCTGTACATTTCGCCGAGTATATAAGTCTTTCTCTCTCTGCCCTCGGCTGCTGGTCGTCTGTGGTTCGCCGCTTCACGTCGTACTTATATATAGGTAACGCGATGAAGTAGTTATATGGGCTCACCGTTCTGACGTTGGTTTACGAGTGCACGGCGCCGAGCGTATATGCGTCGGTAAAAACGAGTTAAAAAAAATAGAAAAGTAAAAAACGAAAACAAAAAAAAAACAAATTGGGCTGCGATCGAGAATCTACGAGAAAGTGTCGGGAAAGGTCTATTTATGAGAATCTACGAGAATATGTATACGAGGAATTCTCGATGCTCTGCGTTGACTCGCACCTCGGCACTGACATCATCGCCGACTAGGAAATCGCTGAAATGAGCTCCTGACTCAAGCCTCGAGAACTAGCGAGCGATAGACTCATAACTTAGGGACCACTTCACAATCTTGAGATCGTGAACCAGGATCTTGAGAAGGTAAAACCGCAATGTTGATGAATGTGGTTTTTTCTTAGTATCATTTTGTATACATTATCAGCGAGTACTATAGAAGTCAACGTTCCATTTGTCTGTATCGACTAGAATTTCTTGGCTCTGTTGATAAATCTTCTTTCAATGCCGTAGATGGAAAATTAGTTCTCCATCTTTATCATTCCGTAATCCGTTTCCGTTTCTTCATGCAGCAACGGATACGCCTGAGTGCGTTGCAACAGGAAACGAAGTTGCATGGTATATACTACTATGTATGCACGCATTTATCTCGTTCCGTTTACATCTGAAATGCGATGAAAGAAAAGAAACGAAAGAACGAGAAAAAGAGAGCGACATCATGATTGCACACGTATAGGGCCTCGGTTCGTGCGTACGAAATGTCTCTACGAGTGGGTCATGATCCTCCGAGAGGCAATCGGAGATCGACCACCAAAGTAGAAGAGATTGAGCCTCGGATGTTGAACATACTACTGAGACTCGGATGCATGTTGGTTCGGAGCTCAAACGACGGCAGAGTGAAGAAGAGAGAACGAGAGACAGTGGATTGAAGAGAAGGAGCTTATGAGACTCGAGGGAGGGCAATCATATACGGAGAGGGTTGGCAAGATGAGTAGAAGAAGAGAAGCACGATGACGCCCAAGCTCTCGAGACTGTAGAGTAGGGAGGAGGCGAATATGGAGAGGTAAATAAGAAGCAGCACGCAATAAGACTGAGATTGTGCAAAAATGGAGCAAATCCTGCCTGTCCGATCATCCGACTATAGCACGACCACTCACGCCCACATGAACTCCGAATTAATTGGATGTTGCGTGGGGCATAGTAAGTTCTTCTTGGAAATTTGATATATAGGGTAGATATATATTCATTACATGGCCATGTTTGCCATTGCAACTTTGTATGGAAGATTCACTTTTGATAAAAACTTTTTTCTTTTTTATTTCTTTTTTTTTTATTGGCGTTTTCAGAATCAGATCCACATCAGGAACCACATCAGGACATGGATAGTCTTGGTATGGAATACTTCTAATGCGGCGTGTAGATGTTCATTCTTCGTTTAAAGTCATACAACGACTCACGGACGATCGGGTAAGTGCATGCTATAAAGACCCCAAGCTAAAAGTGCTGACGCCGGAACCGTTTCTGCGCGTTGTTCCGGGAGCAACGACGACAATTCGACAGTGCTGCGGTGGTGTGCCGGTGTTGCTGGCAACCCCGGAAAACGACGTCGCGTCGAAAGCGACGCAAGGAACGTCTTCGGGTTGTTCGGATAGACAGAACGGAAGAGGGTGCTCCACTGTCGCAGTCCCGGATCGTGAAAGCTCTAAGCGACGTGACCGCGAGAACCAGAGAGAATCGATGCCTGATGCCGCTAGAATCCCAGAACTCGCCGTCGTTTTTTTTTTCTCTTTTTCGCTCTTCCTCTTTCTTCACATTCTCCTATGCTGCTGACGCCGTGGTTTTTTAATTCGAAGCTTTTCGCCTGACATTAGGGGCTTCGGACCATTTGGGATATTTTTCTTTTACCGATGAATCGCAAGTGAAAAAAAACAAACAAAGAGAAACAATTCCGAAATCATTCGGTAGTGAATAAATTGAGGGGTGAAAATAGTAAAAAAAAAAAGAGTGAGCGAATGATCGGACATCGAGAGGGCGAAGTGCGAGAATCCCGGTGGCGATAAAGCGCGAATACGTGTGGATGTGCTTGCCTGCTGGGGGGATATGGGATATAAAAAAAAGAGAAGAACCAAGCGAAGAAGAGCCGTGAAAACGCGCAGTGAGAGAAGCCCCCACTCGATTGGAGAGGGCAAACAGCTCCATAAAGGTTCCTCCTTTCCGGGTTCGCCCGCACACTGCCCGAGTTCATCGATGCTGAGAACTCTCTCTCTATCTATCTGGTATGGGTGAATGGACCCACCGCAGCGAGGGGAAACCCAACAGACACTGGTCGCCGACGCAAACGGGCGAGTAGAGCGAGAAAAAAAAAGTAGATATAAAAGTCCACTCGAATCGTGGAGAGAGTTGTCCGATGTGTCTCCCCCACCCAACCCTCCTCTCCTTCCTCGGTTTTTCTGCTCGGTTCACGAAATGCTGTGGCCCTCGTCTCGTAACCCATGAATACCATTACTCCGTGCATGCGGACGAAACTACCCTCGACGCGACCGCGTTTTCCATATTTTTCCCACTATTTCGCCACCCCGGCACGCGCTCGAGAGTTTACGAGAGCCCGTTGATGTTTTTATTTGTGAACCATTCTCTTTTGGCTGTAAAGTTACATATACCGCGCCAGAAAAATCGTCGAACCTCCATTTACAGGTATTAGCGTTTTGGTTTAAGACTGTTGAATTTTCCAGGTAAAAAATAATAATGCACGAGGGAGTAGCATTTTTTTACTATCGTTAACAGCTAATTGTAAGAACTTTTGATTAGTGATACGTTTTCTGATTTTGACAGTTGCCATGTATATTCGATATTCTCAATGTTACGCGCTACTCAGTTCGAGGCATTTTAGTTGATGATTTGTACAATACAAATTTGTTCTTTCATCATTGGTTAAAGTGATCTTGGGACATGAAGGAAGGAGGATGTGCCCTCCGGGGCTTATGCGCCGGGTTTATCCGCAAGCAAAGGAGAAACCTTTTTACCTCGTCGTATATTAAGATGGATTTCCTTTGCGTAACGCGATCAGCAAAAAAACGGCTTGTTGTGTGTATCTCTCGCGCCTGGCACAGGCTTTGCCGTCTTGCGTAAAAAAACAAAAAAAAATGAAAAAAAAAAAAAGGCAAAGATATACTTTTCGATACGGCGCGATAAGTGTTGGAAGCGTTAAAGGAATCGACGAGAAGTCAGAGAGCCGCGTGATGAACGCGAGAGAGCTTATGCGAAAGAAGTTGCTTCGGGTGCTGCGCGAGAGAGCTCCATCAGTCCGTTGCCAAGGTCGCTAGCAAAGAACTTCGAAGATCGCGTGCCGTCTCAAGTATTCGCTCGTTGAAACACACGGACTGTATAGCCATAATGACGATCTTTTCTGTCGGCTCGGCGCAAAGAGTCACGATCACATACATATTTGCTTCTTTTTTTTTTTATCTTTTTCTTCTTTATCTCTCATTCTCCGATCGCGCGTCGAAGAGATGTACCGAAAATTTTACAAACTTATTCACTTATTTTTTTTAAATTTATACTCACGATTTTTTAAAGCGGATTTTCATTCAATGCCCATTGCGTATGCGTCACAAAGATTGCCGTACTGTTTATCACTATTATTATCGACGAGGAAACCGCAAAACTCAATGTCCAATTTACGTCGCGAAGACGCGAAAAGGAAAATCAAAAAAACTACACACTTATCGCAAGATAAATGAATTGACAATGTGTTACATCGCGCGGTGTAGAAAAAAACGATGGTAACGCCATTGACGTTTTCATCTTACTGTCACAGAGTGTTTCACTGCGTACCGTGCGACGATATATTCCCGTCGTTACCATAATAGTATAATCAATATAATTGCCACCGACGGCGTATCGTCGCAGTCGAGTCAAGTAGCTTGGCCACCGCGTATATCGTTTTTCTTTATCTCATGGTTAAACAAATTGTACCTAATAGCACACGTGGACCAATTAATTCTTATCGTTTAATAGAGTTACAAGGGATCTTACAACTTTTGTGTGTTACAGCGGCTAATTTAAAAAGAAAAATATATCGTTAGTCGCTGAATGCCGGCGAAACTACGCGTTTGAGAATAACGGGACTTTGATACTGAAACCAAAAGTATTACGTATTAATATCATTAAACTTGTAGCGAAACAATTACGTGCCCCAAAGTAGGACCACCTTCGTCCTTTATCGCGTTTTTTTTTTAATGTCCCTACTTCTCTGAAAACAATCGCGAAACGACACATTTCGCGATGACGATTAACTTTTTTTTTTTCAACTTCCCGTCGGCGTTATCCACTTCGTGGAAAAAGGTGAGGCGAAACTGAGTCGAAGCGTACTTGTTTGAGCGAAAGAAGCTCCAGGGGAAGAAGTACTTAAAAAAAAAGAGAAAGAATGCAACATACAGCTCTTCTACTCTTCCTTCTTTAATGGACCCAAGGTCATCGTGGGCCGAACGCACGCGATCACCGAGTCTTCAGGTAGATCGTCCGCGAAGGGTTGCTGCTTATATTCTTGAGTAGCGACAAACTCGTTTCGTCATCGCGCGTCCTTTTGAATCCTTCGACGCAATCTCCTTAATTTGCCACGCAGTGAGCGTTTTCGCGGCCTCTGTAAGACTATCCGAATACCCAAAAAAAACCGCAAAATCTTCGATCGTCAACATGGAGACACTTCGCGGAACAACGGTAGCAAGAAAAGAGAGAAGCGGCATTTTCATATATCGAACAATGCGCCGGATGAGTAGTCCGCGTAGCGTAGAACTCGCTTCAGGGAATCGCGCGATCCAACGGAGCGATTATCGAACCATTATAGCGACCACACGCGAACGATCGTCGTGTTTTGCATTAAAAAAAAAGGAAAATAAAAAACAAAGCTACACGCGGTATCGCGAGAGATTAGTGAGAAGATTAAAAGCGCGAGAGGCAGAACGTGCAGCTTGCCTCGTGAACGTTGCAGAATCTCTCGGACTCGCGTTCGCGAAGATTGGAAAACCAAAAGTGGTGAAACAGCTTCGGAAGCGCGTATAGAAACGGAGCAATAATGATAATCCATACCGGTCAAGGATCTCGCAATGCGGTTGAGATACGCTTTTGCTTTTACGGCTGTGGAGACCCGAAGCTCCGGCCATTTTGATGTCATTCTGGTTGCATATATATCTCTCGTTTATTATATCCGATACAGTATGTCATACGTATAGGACAAGTAGAAGTAGAGTGCGGCTTGATGGTCGCCGAGCGTCCGAGCGCCGAGTAATTAAAACGTAGTCAGTGCTATCTATGATACGAAGGGGGAGACACACACAGTGATTAAAGCTTACTAACTGATGTGCTGCGGTCTTGTCATCGTAACTATATCTATATTTATGACCGCGTCCTTTCCTCTCTTCGTGCCTCGCGTGTTAGAAGTGTTAGTCCCTGACAATACTGTCTCCGTTCTGTATACGTTACAACGTCATGTATACGAAGCGCTCTTACGCTTATCTATACGAGTGCATTGCGTACTCACTTTTTACCGAGTTAAATATCATTGCGCATAGATATAACTTATATACACCTACGTAATGTATTATAGTTGTATACGTCTGTCGTTCTAATGTGTCTCGACGTTTTAATTTTCTTACTAATTTTTTTTTTTTTTTTTTTTTTCTTCGCGTTCTTGCAACAACTTGTGTCTGTGCGCGGCAACTACGGTCGTCAATCAAGAGGGGGACGACATTACGAGTGTCCTGACCGCTCTCCCGTTGCCACAAGAATATACTTTGCTTCCTTAAACTTATTCCTTGCGATAATTGGATTAGCCGAGCGTTTAAAATTCGTAGAATTCACACGTTCTTTGCGATATGTTATCGTATCGTACGTACCTACGTTCGTATAATTCGAGCCGAGCGCGTCAATTGATGCCCAACGAATTTGCCGAATTCTCGGTGCATCGTCCCGGTCATCGCGACACAGCCGAGAGAAGGAGTTCGACGAAATTCATTATTAAATTATAACAATTGACCGCAACGGGTGCGACAACCCCGTTTGAAATTTCCAGAAATTCCTCGGATGCATCTCTACGGGGGGAATATTACGTGCGTTTATATGACTCTTCCGAGAAATGCACTGCGACTTGACCGCAACGAGAGATCTTAAGTTGATGATAAAAATCGGTCGAGGAAATTGTATCGTCGCTGCGATGCACGCACACACACACACACACCCCATTCGTGAATTCGACGAATTCGTTTTTCCAAGTTGCTCGCCTTTCACTCAACTCCCTTGACGTTATCTTCGACATGTAAACCATTTATTTATCGTAACGCTAATTTTGTTTTAATGAAACTATCGTTCAGATACTTATCGTGTGGACTGAAACTTAATGCTATGCAATTGCGACAGCCGGACATAATTTCACGACAGCGCATTGCTCGTTGATGTGAATTATTCGACGTTTCGTCAAATCGAAACTGGTTAAGAAAGGCTTATTTAGAAAATGGCGTGGGGGACCCTCTCTCCCTCACGCGCCCGCTCGCGCGAGCCACTTCGCTTGGTCTGCTGCCTTCAGGCCCTTTCTCGTCGTCGATTACTCAGGAATGAGGAGATACCGGTATCGCGCCTTCGCCATATACACGCCGGGGAACACCGCAACCGGCGCGCTGACTCCCTATGTGTGCGACGTGGGTTCCGCAGCTGTGGGTCGAAGAGTTCCCGGCGCCCGGATTGATGCCTGTATACCCCTCGTACACCCACGTTTCTCGCTGCATCTCGCGCGAGATGTACCCTCTCACCTCGATCGTCCCGAGATCGAGCGAAATCGGCAAAATATATATATTCATCAATGTTTTCTATAGAATACTATAGAAACTTCTGCAAGATTCGCATTAAGCAGCGCGAGTTCGATGACCCCTTCATGCGATATCAATAGTTGAAGCGCGAAACGCGGAGGATCACGGCATTTCCTGGTGTTATTAATTAATTGAACATTTCGCGAGAGAAAAGCGTGCAACAGCTCGCGAACTCATCAACCCTCTTGGATGATTTTATTATCGTACGTTGCGCATAGAGAGTATAACTTTAAGCGTTAACTAATCTTTTATGGACATTTTACGCTTCGCCAACTATGGGATTTTTATTGCCGAGGCACAGAATTTTTTTTATTTTTTTTCTGCAACTCGACGAACCTCTGCTTCGGTTTGCATCGCGAGTTTTCTTTTTTTTTTTTTCTCATGATTTCATGCTATGTGCCTAACGTACATAGTTGCGTGTAGTACGCAGCGAACTATAAGTATTTTAAGTGGAAGCTTTGCCAACACGAATGTTTCAAACGCGAATAAATCTTACAACTGTACCAACGGACTAAAACCATTTATAGAAACTTTGCGACTAGCGAGTCACATGGAGAAGAACCGTTAGCTACTGTGCATCATTATGCATACACGTGTGCGCATCAATGTTGCATCTATATCTCGAATATACCGTTCGATTGGAAATACGCCAAGAGGCACGGAGCCGAGAAAGCATCGCTTCGAGGGTGCAAAACGTTTATTTAATTGACGGACACTCGACGGCACTTCCTTTCGCCCTATTTGGCACAGCTTTTCTCAAGCGTCTGCAGATCCGTTGTGATATTGGAGGCAGTAAATTCTTCAAGTATCATTTTCTCCTACATACTGTCTCTATATGGAACAACAATTTTCCGGTGTATAAACCGTCCGACGAAACGTATCTGCAGCCGAATCGCCATCACACTTCTCATCTCACTTCTTTTTTGGACTTCAGAATTATCGCGTTTTTGCCCCAAAACGAATCTCCGGTTTCGTATTGCGAGTGAAATATACAATTAAGCGTACGAAAAAAAAAAAACAGGCTGCCTAAACCCTCCGGGAATCCGCGAATCCGTGAATTCTGAATCACGCGCAGCTTCGGGGCGAATTCCGCATAACTGCACGTTCACCAAGTTAGTTCGGTAAAATAAAACAAAAAAAGAGTGAAAAAAAAAAATGAAACGAAAGGGCGCATAAGGAGGTCAAGGCACGAAAAAAAGTATAAGAATAAGAAGAAATATATCCCGTAGTATTGTATAGGATGAGCTGAAGAATGATATTGAAGAGTAGGTGGTTGGTGAAAGAGTTGGAGAGCGAAAGAAGTGAGAGAAACCATTGCCGAGGATCTCGTGCGTGGCATTACATGAAGTTTCCGAGATTTCCAAGAACTCGGCCGGAAAGAACAATAAAAATAATCACTTCAGCAAACTTAATCCAGAGTCTGCAGGGTTCGCGATGCGGTATGGGTATACATAGGCACCGCGTTATACCAGCGCCTTAATGACATCTAATTGCTTTCCAGCGTTCTGCACAGAAACGCGCCGACTCTCTCGATATATACTGTAACAGTAGTAGCAGCAGCAGCAACTATGCACTGTACAACACCAGTAGCTGCTAAGGCTAATTTGTACCGAAGGCGTTGTGGTAATTAATTAAAGCTTCCATCTTTCTCGCCTGCATACTAGCGTTTCTTCTAATTTCGCGGATCTTCGTGTGATCCCGCGTGAAGTTCTTTAGGTCGATTCTCGCGTAACTACAATGTAAGAAACCGCGTTACTTCGGCTTCACCTTTGTGTATTCCGATCTAATTACTCTCGTGTACCTACATCTTTGAATCGCAAACATCGGTACATGGACCCGCGATTTCCAGCTACCCGTCCTCGAGTTACTCGGTTCGTATTCTGTGCGTTCCACTTCGTGGAAGATTGTTAAGTACGGGTGGGCCCCTCGTGTCACGTGAATGTGACCAACGTTAACGGGAGCCCACAACTCTACACGATGCATCGTGGGCTCGACTGGGGACAAAAGCCCCCGTTTTACAGATAGATAGATAGCGAGCCCGGAGCTCAGCTGAACCAGTCGATTGCACGAACGTGCTACCGCGAAGCAACGACGAGTATGCAGTACCGAGGATGTCTTTGAGTCTCCGTTGCACTGTAATACGGGTGCATCGCTCTGCCACAAGCGTAGCGATTATTACTTTGTAGCGGTGAGCACGATGTACCCTCGGCACCTGCTTGCTCTACAACTATACGCCTTATCGCCCTACACGCTAACCCATCATGCACGCTCTCGCATTTTTTTTTTTTTTCGCAATATATGTTACAATACAAGTAACGATGGATGCATATACACGGAAACGATGCGCAGCTCCCGAGAGGCAAGAGCGTAACGCGTACGTCATGCTCAACGACACCGAAAACCCATCCCCGCACGACTCGTGAGTATACTTGGTCTAAGAGCCATTAACGTTAAATCACTAATACCCCTCCCACTAATATAATGCAAATCTGCGATAAGCTGCATACTTGCGCTCACACATTACTTCAAACTTAATTATGATAATGCAACACTCCTCCGTTGGTAAAAACGAAATTCTGGTTTTCTTTTATCCAAACGATTCGTATTGCATGCCAGAAAAAAAAGACATGTGTATTCTCCCTCTGATTTTTGCACGCGTCGCGAATAAAAAAACGAACGGACAAATGTATACTGAGAAAAAAAATCGGTTGGATCGACAAAATCGGCGTTTGCGGGAGGGGGGGGGGGGGGATAAAGATTTGATTTGATTAACTGAAAGATACAGTTGATCGTACTAAGTAATAGTTGAATTGATTATTTCATTCCTTTGCATGATACTTATTATTTTTAAACAACCGATTATTTGGATCGACACTCGCAAATGCCGATTTAGTCCTTTCAACCGATTTTCTTTCTCAGTTTATCGATCGTACATTTTATCTACGGATATTTGTTTTTCCAAGTAGCGTAGAAAAATAATGAATCACGGCTGTCGGTTTGCGTTATAATTTTTTTTTCCTGTCGCGTCTTTTGTTTCTGCTGAATAGTTAAAGCCATTATAGCAGTGTGCAGTGTATATCCTATATATATATACGTTCGTTGAAAAACTATCGTGCCCGACGACAATCTCGCTCGTGCCGCAACACGTCGCAGTAGCGAACGCATTCGTGACCCTTCGTGTCCCATTCGAATCGCTATCTTCGTCGTTGTAATTACCTCGTGACTTATTTCTTTTTATGTAGCGCCCGACGTGCCGGGCATCAACGAGATAAGCCGACGCGGATAGACACGTATCACGCACGATGTATATGAAGGAAAGAAAAATCACGATGTTTCTATCCATGTAGACAGATATAACGAGTTCCCCGCTAATTTTTTTTTTAATGTTTCGATAAGGTCGGCTGTCGAAGAGCTCATAAGGACTAATCACCGAACAAGCAATTAAAAAATCGTAAAGATTTCATTATCATCCAGCGATCGAAATTTGAGGCGTTTCTCCGTAGCATGAACAACGGTCGGTAATCGGAACTCTTCTCTTCCACATTTTTGCGTTTTTGCAGTTTCTTCATTCTCTTTCGCCTTTTCTCGCGCATTCGCATTTTCTCTCAGCTCCCGGGCGTAGCTAATATCCGAGAAGAAGCGCGTTATGAACGGAATCGCACCTCCGTAGACGCCTAATTACTCGGCTCTCTTCTCTCTCTTTCTATTTCTCTTGACGTAATTCGTACCGCCTCTGTACGTATACAGCTTTATATATCTACTTCCTGCAAGGTTAGGAAAAGTCCGAACACTAGAGCTTTTTTACTGGAGTCCGGCAGGGCGATCGTAATTACTCGACCGTGCAGCGCGGCCCTCTTCGTCCGGCTTGTCGATAACGTTTACTGTAGTTCAAGTTCTACCTTAACTAGCTTCTTAGTAAGGTACCCGGCACCTTTGTCTAACCATTTTTCTCTTATCCCCTTTTAACCCTCTTAAGATTCAGTCATTTCTTTTTTTTTATACTTTGATCATATTTCTCGATGAAAAAAATGTTGGAATTGTAATCAATCAGTCTTCTAATTTTCGGCAAATAACAGTGATTTTAATTACTTAAGATAAACTTATCTCTGTGCAAAGTTAAGACTACATCTTTTGTACTAATAATTACTTTTATTTTTTTTATGCTTTAATCCATATATTTCTCAATGACAAAAAAAGAAGGTTAAGATCAGCCAATCAATAAAACTTTTAATTTCCGTCGAAACAAAATGATTCTCATCAATTGAGATAAACTTTGTTCTATGTAAAGTTAACACTACATAGTTCGTGGTAATTAATTTTTTTTCTTAATTTACCGGAAGACATTATTCGCTTGTCCAAGATGCCGACTCACCGCGTCATTTAAAGCAGTCACGAGGTGTAAGTAATAGAGTTTCTGCATTGAAACCGATGAGAAAACAAAAAAAAGACATTGGAAAAAGGTTTTTCACGGTGCCGGTGTGTATTAGCTACTTCTGGCTATTCCAAGATGCTGAGAAATTCTCCCCGTCTCATCTCACGGAAATTCTTACTGGTTTATTCGCGTGGCGTGAACTGGCGCAGCTAGCAATTATTGCATACTCGCTGCACGTCCAGTAATTATCAGTGATCGTCCGCCAGTTAACTCTCTCTGTCTCTCTTTCGGTTTCCCCAGCGAGCGAAGAGAGGCAGCATAGGAACAACCGCGCGAACTCGAGAGGGTGCAATTCTACACCTAGTAGAATCCATCGGCGGCTCGTCCCGTCTCTATCTTTCGCGAAGGAAATAAAAATTTCCACGGCCAACTATACATCGCTTCTCGAATGCCGTCTGAAAACTCCGCGTATATATATACTTCTCTTCGGTTTATACGTACACGGCGCGTGATATCCAAGAGACTCCGAAAGAGAGATGAGGCACTTGAGCGCATTGCCGATGCGAAAAAGATGCCGATAGAGAACGCTCACCGGCCACCACCAAAGACGTTGCGTTCCCGCAGGATCGAAGCTTCGGAGGGGGATCCCCGTTCGAGATTTTCTCTCTTCGTGGTCGGTTGTTCCGTCTGCTGAAGCGCGCAAAGTCCTCTCGGTGGTGGATATATACACCGAGAGAGAGAGAACCTGAAGAACCAGCAGCAAGCAGCGGCAGCAGCAGCAGCGTGGCTATGTGCCTCTCTCGCTGGCACACACGCGGGGAAGAGTCGAGGCTTCGCAGGTAATTGCTAGGCCGACGGGTCGATAATGAGGCCTGGCTTCGGGGAACCGATTACACCGGGGCCCGAGCGAGAGCCAAAAGCAAAGTCAAAGTCTCTCCTCGTCGAGGTGCGCGCGTGAGCCCGGGGACCACAATGCGAAAGACGAGGATAGAGGGGCAGAGTGTACCAGGCGCAGGGGTGGAGAACCGCGGTGAGGAACCTTGCAGGAGTGAGAAAGAAATCTTTGAGGAGACTATCGAGTCCTCGAAAAAATTCTTCGACACGAGGTCCCCGACGTGTATATATACCCGAAAGACGCTGCCACGATCTATGAGGATGATGTTACGAGATCGGTGTATACGGCTAATGGAAGAATCCTCGATGGTTCTCACCAAAAATTCACGGAAATTGGACGAGATTTTTTTTTTTTTTTTTTCGTTACCAAGTCACGAGCGTTACGCAGAGCACGGGTGTACGGATGGAATCACGCGCTTGATCTTTGGAAACCGTTAATATTTCTTGAAAAGCAGTTTTTTTTTAACTTTTGTATAGCCATTCTTTTGAAAATGAAACAAGAAATTCATGTTCGTGTAAATGAAATAAAGGTCATATCTGTCGGATTTCCTCAATTATTGTAAGTCGAGCCGATCTCGCGTGGAAGTACGACCTCGAAAAAATAATCGTGTATCGGCTAAAATGCTCTCGAAGAGATCATTCTAAAGTGATCTTCTACCCATCTCCCCGATCCCGCCGGAGGAAATGAGACCGAAGGCACTTCTTCTTTCGAAATTTCGTCTATCTTCATCACGCGAATATAAATGCATCGATAAGGAAAAATTGCGTTGCCGCAGGTGCGATTGGAAAAATAAAATACGCTGAAGCGCAATTAACGTTTCGTCCTGATAAGACGTAGAGAAAAAATCCGACTACTTCGTATCTACCATATTTATACATTTATCTTTCACATCGTACTTCACGTACACAGATCTAACGGTGAAAAGCCGCAGTTATTCGATAGATATTTCCCGTCGAAGGATGTCGATATAACCCTCGTTAAGAAAAATATACATATGTAAAAAAAAAAGATCGAAAAAAGTGAAAAAATATCCTCTCGTCTGTATCTCCGATTAATAAAAGTACACCAAGTTTACTGCTGGCGACATCACCTGCTGGTGTAGTCGAGACGAGCGGAAAACTGTCGTAATATCGCCGATAGGATCTCGGCGCCTGTGCGCACTCTCGAGTACGATGAGAGGTAAAAATTCGAAACTGGCGCTAATTGCTAAATTATCGAGAATGATCTGATTGGTGGTTGAGGGAGGTAAAACGAGTGGAAGCCGAGGACGTCGAATCAAAAAGAAATAAGTGTTACTGTCCGGCTATACGGCATGGACTCCGCGTATATTAGTATACGGCTCGCGGGGAAAGAGTCGCCAACGTTTTCTTCCTGCATGCGATCCATCGACAAGAGCCCAACATGACTAACCGCTTTAATGCAGCGTAATGCATGTAAAAACAGGGCGGGGGGAGAGAGAGAGACCTCCGAAGCATATTATATATCCCACTTATTCACAGATGCAAGGTGCAGTCGTGAAGTTCAAATATACACACATATATATATATATATACACACGTATATACCTGGTTAATTCTCTAGCTACCGGGATGAGAAAGAGAGTAGCCGGCGGTAGGTGATCTAATTTCTCGTGCAGTCGTGCAGAAAATGATCAGTAGCAGAGCAAAGAGCGGTATACCTACATAGGGGCAAAGGCAGTGTAAATCGCGTTCGCGATTACGAAACACACAACTTCTCCTGGTCTCCTTCCAGTCTTAGCCGGGAGCAGGTCGGGACAACGTGCGATCGAACCAACCCGCGTGAAACACTTTAAGTTTTTCCCTTTTTTTTTGCTCCCCTTTTCGTTGAACCGTTCGTTATAATCAAGCTGTCGACTTCCTCCCGGTAGTGTGACGGTTCGCGCGTTTCTCTGAATTATTCTTTGATATCATATCTTTGATATAAAATCGCTAACGAAAATCTCGAAAAAAAAAAAATCAATGAGAAGAATCTGTTTTGTGAGATAAAACGAGAGAACGATGAGATGAAGGCGAAGCGTTAGTTTTCGCGGTTAAATCTTTCCTCGCTTCGTGGATATGACGAGAAACCCCGAGCTGTCGAGAACCTTAGCGACTCGCACGATTCGCGTTTCGAGGCTACAGGGTACACAGCGTTCGAGAGCCATCACGCATCAGCATCTTCCCTCGCACGAGACATACATAATACAAAGAACTACAATGCACGCCGTACGAGAGGGATAGCGCATATACGTACACACCTTATAACCCATAGGTAAAGGTGCTTCTCGCTCGCGCCCGTCGGGCATAAACCTCCCGGTAATAACCGACGAGTTGATATAATTACAGACTTTGTACTTTGTACGGGCAAATGCTGGTACGACCGCGCGTGAAACTCGGCTTCGTCACGCGACGGAACGCCGTAACCAACTCGGTCGCGGGAAGGGGTACGTAAACTTCCCGCAGGATAAGTCCCGACGTGTACTCAAACGTGTATTTCACCGATGTACTCAAAGAAATAAGCCCGAGAAATAGTTAACGCTCCGGGGATGAGAACGATCGTGACGATATGTTTTAGCGTTACATAGATATTTTTTTTTCTCTCCGTTTTTCGTTTTGCTTTTTTAGCGGCAAAACTCTATTTGCCGGTGTTCGTTTTGCGCACAAGTAGCTATTTCATCTGTATACCCTGTAGCTATTCATCACATGTAAGGAGAAGGTATACCCGATTGATGCGGGATATCCGGGTGTCGATGGAGCGATTTAATGATACGCTCTCTCGCATCGCATCGTTTCTATGTTATACTTTGTAGGTGGCTCTCCCGCAATAACATCACGACAGACATAACTCGCGCTATGCAATCGTCGTATCACAAAAATTTTTCTTTTTTATCACGTCAAACATCTATAATTTCGATACGTTATTACGAATCTAATAATCGTGACGGATGTTATACACGAAGATACTTTGTCGAGATAACTGGAGCGACGCGCTATCTCGCGTCTATGTGTTTTTGCGATATAGTTACGTTTATCTCGTGCAATCGCTTAGCATCATTGCGACGATGACAAAGCCGTGAGAGATGTTTTCACCCCGGAATCGTGTTGTAACAATGATATCGAAGGGAAAATTCTTCTTTCTTTTATAAAAGATTTTATTTTTTTGCTCTGGCAAATGTAGTAATATATTTTTTTTTTATGAAAAAGTATCGCTAATAAACATTACGCAAAAAATAACGAACGCGGAAATTGATGTGAGAATTTTCAAATTTTGGCTTAAAAAAATTAAACTAACGAGAAAATGCTTAGTTATAAAATAGAAATGTTTCGCAAACATTCGCATTAAGCGGATCGGCTTCGAAGCTTTTAAGCTATTGCTTTTTTTCGAGCACAGCTCGAACTTACAGCTGGACGATTCTTTCATTTCGTTTCTCAGGCTTCCGTTGCGGTCTCTGCCGAGAGCCGTCGATTTCTCCGTGGCAATATATGTACAACATATTATACCCCAGCTTGCCGCGTACACGGGTTAGTACAGTAACGCGAGGAGTCGAGGAGGAGTGATCTCGAGACACGCAGAGAGAAGCCTCTCGATCTTATACGGTTGCGGCTTGTGATGTTGGCGGTCGGGAGCCGTGCGCGGTGCTCCTTGCGGCCCCGAGGGCTCCCGGTCCCACAATTAACATAATGAGGTAGAAAACGTTGATATTAGCGCGAGGTTAGTTAATAGTGCACTTAGCCCGAGAATGTAAATAGTTCGTGGTTGAGACTCGCGGAAGGCCGAGGAACGCGAGCGAACGCGCGGCCGCGCGCGAGCGTATTCGCTCCTTAATCTTTATACTATGTATTCCGCATATGTGATACATAGTATTATTATTTACTTACTGTACTATATAAAGTGCACGGATTATATATCTGCCGAAGTCCGTGCATCGCTTCTTTCGTGAGATCGCAGAAATTCATCAGAGTCTCGTGAAAACGATGCAGGTGCACACGAAGAGGAAACGTGGGCAACTCGCACGGTTTTTTTTACACCTGCATACACGACGGACATTGCCTTTTATAATGCATTTTTTTTTAATTTTCACGTTTTTTTTTTTCGAAAACCAAACAAGTCGTTAGCGCGAATGTTTCCATGCGCACGATTTTTTTCCCTCATACCAAGTCTCTTTAATATAGTATATATAAGATATTATATGTGTGCAGTATAATATTCCGGTTTGGTGATTGATGTCTTAATTGCATGAGGGGCGCCCGTGACGTAATTTTCAAATCGTTTTCTACCGAGCCGCACCCGCGGGACTTAATCACTGAATTTCGTTATTAGCCACGAGACTTGATGATCTTCTCAAATCACAGATTAGATTCACGCTTTAGACTATTTCGTTTTTTTTTTTTAAGGGAGACGTTAAGTTTCCTGTTTCAACGAATTTTTCCATTCGGGAATTCGCGCGTCTGATGTCTCAATTTTATACTCGAAGATTGCATAATTCGATGAACAACAACAGCTGGTGACGATGAGACTGTTCCATCTGACGGAAACCGCGATGGAATTGTTTCCATCTGTTGTGCACGAGGTCTTTATTCGCTGTGTGTGTGTCTTCGCATTGCGTGCCCTGATTCGAAGGACGGCATTCGTGCCGTATGCCTCCAGGGAGAGCTCACTTGTGTCTCACCGTTTGGCAGAAACGTGAAACAACGCCGTAGCCTGTGATACTCGAGTTTGCGACTACCGAGCTAACAATTTGCAGGTGGAAAGTTCATGCACTGGGCGCGGTCGGTCAATCGGCTAATGACGGAATATCAAAATGCTGTGTGTGCGGTCAACACACAGCACCGAGCGGACAAGTTAATTGTATAGATATCCGCCACTTTGCGACTTCGACTTCAAAGAAGATGCAATCTCCGCGCTTTCAAAAATCTTTACACGTTTCGATTTTTGTCGATCTTAAAATTTTTTTTTCGTGAACGTTAATTTACACGCAAAAATAAACTGTATAGAATTCGAGCGGTGAAAGGCATAGTACTGGATGAAAAAAAGGTTCACTTTGAGGCGTCCCCCATTTTTCCAATCGATGGAACGATCGGTCGCGGTTTCCTTCGCGCCTCGAGCGATCGGGACATCGAATACAGAATGCTCGCCCTCCACTCCGTCTCAAGAGACTCGACTAACCCCGACGATTTATAACCAACTAAGAAGGGTCGACCCAACTTCCGGTTATTACAACTCCATATTTTCATCGAATTACGCGAACGAGGAGAAAAAGAAATGGCTTCGAAGCGTTAATCTTGAAATCGATTTATGCCCGAACGCGAATACGATAAATAATCTATAAATTCTTGATACATTTTTTTTTTTTTCAAAATTTTATTAATTTTGTCGATGAATTACGAGAAACGTTTGGCAGAAATTTTGTTCCCACGATAAAGTACGATCCAAATAAGTCAGCGATGAACAGGAAGATTCGAATCGTTTTTCAGAGTGATGAATAATCGAATCGAAGGTATTTTAGGTGGGGAATCTCATCTTACGAGAGCTCGAGTGTGTATCGACGAATTCGCCATTCGGTAAACGATTTTTGAAGGGTACGAAGGGATGCGGCTGAACAGCAAACGAGTAGAGTCGGAAGAAGAATTGCCTCTCTCCATCGGACATCGGGGCAAAACTCGAATGTATTCGGTTTCCGACACTGTGCGCGGCATCGACCAGAGAGGCAATCATCCAATTCCTTATTTTTTATTTCAATCTTTTTCCCTTCGAAGTCTCTCTTCCTCTTCGTCAGTTCTAACATAACAGTCTCTCGGTGGCGCCTCTCTCAGGATATAAATTAATTAGATTTGTGTGGGGGTGTGTCGAAGTTTGTGCGTTGTTTTTTTATTTTTTGTATTTTTTTTTTTCAATGGAACAGTCGGGTTTGAGAATCAAAATGAAACATGTAGAGGAGAGTTCACGAATTCGTGAAACATATCGAAATACGCCAAGAGCGATCGCTGAAAGCGTTGCAGCACGGCGTTCCGTCTTTTCTGAAACGTTCTATAGCCCACAGAGCGCAGGTATACAGGCTTCGCGAGGAAGGATATGCCTTGATGTATGGGGGGCGTTAACGGGCGGTTGTAACATAGTAACGTTTATTATATTGGCCACGGAGCAAACTAGAGAGAAAGAGAGAAAAAATAAAAATAGCCAAGGCGCGTGTGACGAGAGAGCCGGGAGGGTCTGCGCGCCTTATTCGCTGCGGTATACAGCCGCACAAGACACACCGGGACCTCTGAGGTTTATATGTTGTATCTACGCGTGACCCACGAACCACGGCGCTCTTCGCCGGTCAAACTTTCGACGAAAGTTCATCTCTCCCTGCCAGCCTTCTCTCACGAACGAAAAACTCGAACGTATATACTCTGTGAAGAACCGCGTAAATTTATGATCCAAGCCCTGTGGCTGGCTACGGATCGAGCTCACCGGCTCGTTCGCCGATGTCGGAACGGTGAGAATATTGTTTTTACCGAGAGAAGTCTAAGCGACTACGAAATTTTAACATCTTGTTAATTAAACGCGATTCCGGATAAATTTATTGGTTTCGGGTCGTTATCGCAATACGATTTATTACAAAATTCGCAAAATGAGAATAAAACGAAAAAAAAAATAATAATAAAAAATTATTTTTTTATTTTTATTTCGACTCACGTTAATGCTGTTTAGTGGTGATGTAGGGCTTGTACCCCTGCGGCCACTGCCGCTTCCGAGCTCAGCCTCCAGCTTGACGGTGTATTGGTTAAGATCCCAGTGAGACAACAACGTTATCTCACGCGCTCGTGCGTCGTCGTCGTCTTTATCTTCTTCACGAATCCTTCGATCGATTATTCACTGTTCAATCTCCCTATCGATCCTCCGTCGTGAATTTCTTTTTCGACAACCGAGGCAACGTTCATTTCTTCTCAATAAAAACTTCGTAATAAGATCTCCAGTGTTAACGATGGATAATAAACCGACGCACAAAACTTTGACGATTCGAAACAACGAAAAAAAAAAAAACGAATATTCACTCTCGATCTAATGTACGAACTCGCGGGGATACGTCAGTTTCGAACATGACGAATAACGGAATGAGTAATGATCGATGGTGAAAGAAAGCCCGCGCGGGGCTTGAGTACCGCGAACACGTGGACTAAAAGACGAATCGAAGCCTCGGTAGGGCGACAGGAGCCAACGAATCCCACCTCCCACCACTATTACACCGCGTCTCACGAGATCCTCAACGACCGGGGAGGTAGACCTCTCGTTCGTTCGCGTTCTTCGCTTCTATATCTATCTCTCGCTTCGCCTCGTCTTCGATGATTCTTTCCCCCCTCGAGCAGCGGCGCTCGGGTTTCTCTCTTGTTTTTTTTTCTTTTATCTCTTTTTTAACTCCTTTTTCGCGTTCCTTACGGAGAAGTGCCGCTCGAAGCCGGTGGAGGTGAAGGAGGAAACAAAAATAGTAGTGCGCGTATACGTGAAGCGGCGCAGGTGTCGCGTTCTCTGTTGTATATACGATCGTGTCAGCTGTGTGTTCGTGTGTACGACTCCGGCCAGTAGGAGAGTAGTCGAGCTTCGTGTTGGGGAATCAGGACTTTCGCGGTTTTGAAACTTCTTCGTTGCTTTTGCCCAATCTCACAGTGAGATACTCCTCTTTATTTCCGGTTGATGAATGGTAAGTATTATATATATTGTGTATATTGTCGGCACCGGACACCGGTACGGCGCGTGGCGTACCTCACCGACCACTTCCAGTATACTGTTCCCTCTGTTCTCTCCCGGCCCTTTGTTTTTTCTTTTTATCAGTTGGTCATTTCTTATTTTATTTTTCGCGTCTCTGCACGGAAGTCTGACGTTATTTTTTAAATTTTGTCGATCATTTTCCGGTATTTTTTTTTCTTTCGCGCAAAATCGCGATGATCGACTTTTTAAAAAGAGGTTAGAACGATAGATCGAGTAAAACAAAAACGTGACATAGATATATAGATATATTATTTCCGTGTATATGCCGCGAATTGTATATAGCGGATAAAGAGGATAATAAACAAACACACCGCAGAGAGTTCACCAGCAGGCGCAGAGAGAGCTCACCGCCGCTCTACTCTTTCAATCTCTTTGCACACTACTAACTTTGCGTTCGCCGCGACGGGCTGAGGCCAGTGGCGGTAGCCGGGGCCGTGGCGGTGTTTCTCTCGCGCGTACTTCGGCTTGAACGCGAGTCTGGAATTGCCGTGGCGCCACCCTACCCCTGGTAACACCGGGACCGAGCGGCCTCCTCCACCTCCACCTCTTTTCTCCTCCTCGCGGCTCTTCGCGACTGTGTGCCGCGACTACACGCCGGCAACGGAGAGTTGTTTCCTCCTCTTCCTCCCTACAAAGCTCGTGGGGGCTGCGAGGCTTGATCCTCGTGACTCGCCTCTGTGCACATCGTTGCATTCGAAAATTCACCTGTTCGCTTCTATTCGCAATAAGTGCCTACTGTCTCACGGAGTTATTTCTACGAAAAAAACATATTTTTCGACTGATTTTTGAGTCGTATTGAGAACTTTTTTTTCCGATTCCACAACTCGAATTCGTTTCGTTTCTCTCGCCCTATATTCTCTCTCCCTTCTCTCTGTTGCTTCTCACAACCTTCGCCTCATTCTCGGCTCGCCGAAGGAAGGCAAAGGCAGCACCGCATACGCGCCAGCCATGAATCTTTGCCGGGGAACGGCCAGACCGCAACGCCCATTTAATGGGGCCCCATGGCTTTTTCCATTCATTCTGCTGCCATCTGTTGGTTACTTTGCCAACAGAACGAGACGAAGATTAACCTCAGGAACGTCCACCTTTATCCGAGGTACCCTCGTCGATATATATACATGCACACTGGGATGAGCGAGGAAACATATAAACGATATTCGCGAACCCTCTTTGGTCTTTACTCGCGCACGTATATCGAATGACGAATCGATTTGTGTACACGGCCATGCGTACGCGAGTCGGGAAAAAGTAATTAGCAATAAATTTCCCCGGCATATTTGTCGAGTAACTCCTTCGTTTCTTTTTTCAATTCGTCCCGCGTAAACGGAGATATTATAGCACTTTTTTTTTAACTTGGTGATTTATCGATTTTGATCGACTTCGATGTAATTATCGATAATGGAAGAAAACTGGTATTAAGTAATGTTTGATGCTGAAAGCTAGAAGGGGAATCTATTTTTTCTTTTTTCGAAAAAAAAAAAAAAAAAAAAAAAATGTTTCCTACTCGCCAGATTATTTGTTGCTAATGGAATATATCCTATTGTGTGAATGAGAGAAATATGTCGCTCACGATTCGTTCCTCGTGATCGAGGCACCTGCAGGTAAAAAAGCGTTTCTTCGAGGGGAATATATACCTTGTTCTATCGCAGGGATGAAGGGGATGCTCTGTCCACGAATACACACCAAAGGCGGCATTGTGTTACCCGCGGGCGTGGCAGAGAGGATGGTATCGTGTGACAGGAAGATTCCGGATAGAATCTGATCTACGACAAGGGGATGATTCGTTATTATGTGAATTTTCACGCCGCTTCTCTCCGACCTCTCCATAGAATCGCTTGCCGTAGGTGATTTAAAACACATATACCATTCTTCGTTTTTTGGATGTTATTTTTTTTTACCATAAAAAAAAAATAAAGAAATAATTTCAAATTTTTTTAATGTGAAAAACATATTTAATGCGAACATATAACTTAATTACATATATATATCATCGAAGATAAAATTTAATTTACAAAAAATATACAGATCTCTATTTACAACTATAATACAGAATTTACGAAATATAGGAACTTTTTTTTCCGCGGGGGTAGGAGATAATTGTTTATCTATTTACAGCAGTCGAGTTTCCTTCCGACGAATATCTCGTTAAATAATCTATCTTGGCACTTGGAAATATGGAAGAGAAAGTAATGTTTATCTCTGCGATGTTTCGGAATTTGTTTTTTTTTTCTTTATCGCAATCTTCAACCGGAAATCGGATCTACCAGCGAGCGCAAGTTTGGCCGCTTTTTTTTTTTTGCTCGAACGACAGTTGCCAATAAACATCATCCTTGCCGCTCGATCCTCGATTTCTCTCTCGTTTTATCGCACACATCGATTTTTCTTGTTTCTCTCACGTGTGGTATTTTCCACACGATATTCACATAGGATAAGGTACACTCATCGCGTATTGGTTCTGCGCTGCCGACATGACGTGCGCTTCTTGATGTTGTCTCGCGGGCACATTCTCCTTGTTAGCTCCTTTCTTCGCGCCTTTGCACTTCTGATTCTCGTGAGTCTTCACGTGTTTCGTAAGATGATCGCTTCGCATGAATTTCTTGCCGCACGAGGGACATCCGAATCTCTTTTCGCCAGTGTGAATGCGAAAGTGCCGCTGAAGTTCGTCGCTGCGGGTGAAGCGTTTTCCGCAAAGTAACCAATTGCAGACGAACGGTCTTTCCCCCGTGTGCCATCTAAGATGCGCTTTGAGATGCGATGTTTTGCCATAAACTTTTCCGCATCCGGGAATATGGCATATATGTTGTCGTTTGCCATCCGCGCCCGGTTGGCTACCGCCGTCCATTTGGCAATTGGGACAACGACATTTCATACACTTCCGACCGGGTTTCGTGTCCTCTGCAGCGGCCGCCGCGGCAACGGCGAGCATATGATCCGACGGCGGGGTCAGTGGCCACTGATACGGACTCATGTGACCTTGAGGACTCGGCGATAGTTCCGGAGGACTTGGCGGCAATGAGTAGTGCTGTATCGACGGTATCGATGATATCTGCGATTGTTGGCTCAAGTGGCTCGACTGGGTGGTCCAAGATGCCGGCGCGCTCGGGGGCATCGTGTATGCCGGCGGTGTTAGCGGTTCCGCGATTTGACTGCCGTGGCTCGTGTTTGTCGACGAACCGGGAAACCAGTAACTCGCCATCGACTGACCGGTGCTCTGTAGAAGATGATGATTATGATGATGATGATGATGACCGGGATGTGGAAGATGAGAATGATGAGTATGATGACTGGTGAGGGCCGAGGGACCGTTGTAAGCGTGATGGTAGTGATGAGCCGCAGCGGCAACAGCGACCGCTGCGCTACCGCTACTGTACTCCATCGCGTGATGCTGATGCATCGACGGCATCGACAGGCCGGACATCGGCGTCATACCCGGCATCGGTGACATAGTCGGCACGCACATCTGTAAATCGACGAATGAAAAATTGCATCGGTTAGTCACGATAACGGTTTAACACGGGTGTACAACAATGAAAACAGATATAGACGGTTCAACAGATAAATATGTCGTTCGTTATCCGATCTTTGTGATAGAAAAAAGAAAAGAAACAAATGATAAATAGAACGTGAATAACGATAAAAAGGATCAGTCAATGATTTTTTTTCCATCGGATTTGCGAACTAATGTTTCAATTTCGAGTTAAACAAAAAAAAAAACGAGTGGACGAGTTTCGAAGCGTGTCTCGCGCAGAGAGGTGCGAAGGGTTGAACATCTATATATAAGACCGAAGACGTATAATGATAGCCCGCTTCGAGAGATTACTGTTATTCACACTCGAAACACTGGATTTATGCCTTAAGTAAATTATCGTTTGTATATTTATATGCGAGAGTAGAAATTCGTCCATACCTGCTGATACTGCATCACTTGTGCCATCACTTTGCACTTGTGGTACTCGATCGTTGGGAGATCGTCCTCGATCTCCGATTAATTTTTCTGCGCTCCGATTCGACGTCGAAGTATCCTTGTTTGATTTTTTTTCTCACACGGATAACAATTTTATTACACTTTTATAACCACGATGTATTTTCGATAAAATTTCGATTTTATTAGTTTCTTTTTTTTTTTCCTCAAACACCACTGTGACGATTAACGCTGTTGTCGCAATTGGATATACACCGGTACACACTTTTTCGTATCGATAAAAGTTTACTATATATTTTACGAATTCCACGTCGTAGTTGGTATATGCGCGGCCACAGGCGTTCGCCAGATAATTGCTGGTTGGCGAGCGTGTCGCCTCGGTTTTAATAACCGAGTGGACAACCGAGCAGCGTAGAGGGAGGCTGCTAGGCTTGCCACGGCCAGTTCTCCGAGGATGAAGAAACTCCGAAGGGTGGGGGTATTGGAGCACCAACATCCCGTAGGTCTGCACCTCCGTTAGATGAGAGAGACCCCCGGTATATCCCAAAAGTCCAAACCGTTTATGCGCATGCGCAGTCCCCACTCCTTTAAAACGTTTCATGCTCATAAATCAACCCCGGGCGTCGAGGATCCGAGGATCAAGGAGCTACGAGGTATAGCCAGAGCTCGCGCGAGGGCCTTTTGTGGCCGCTACAGACTGCTAGCATTCGTTTCTCCCTCCCCTGAAAATCTTTCTCTCTCTCTCTCTCTCTTTCTCTCTTTCTTTCTATGTGCCTTGCCTCATGCCTTCAGGAATGGTCCTTCGGGAATCTACCCGTTGCTTTCTTGAACCATATCCCTGTAGCGTACAACCTCCCTTCGCTTATTCTCCTTTTTCTTCTTGTAGTCACTATTCTCTTGCTTATTCGTCGTCTTCGATCTTTTTCTGGTTGAAACCCCTCGAGAATCTACCGATTTCCGGTGTTGCAGAAGCCTCAATTTTAAATTGCGAAAAATAATTCATTTTAATGATTGATCAGCTGAATCGAACGTAAAAAGTAAAACGAAAAAAGAAATTTGTTTTCTGATATTGCTAGTAATGCGAAAATAGTGTAGAGATACTAGAGAAAAGCACGAGGATTTACTTTATTTGTTATTGGATCGTTGATAGTTTTGAATCGTCAGTGCAACGTGGCAGGCGAAAGCGACTCGATTAACGAAACGCGATTGTCGCAGCAGCGAATGGGGATTCGAAGCTTCTTTGTACGCGTTATTTCGTTCGGTTGTAATTAGTGGACCAGTTTAGGCTTAATTAGCGTACCTGTGCGTTCGCGCGCGACGAGACCACCGCGCTTGCTAGTCAACCCCTTTACGTCGGCTATAGCACGCGCGCGTTCACGCATCCCTCCCCGCCTATCGGCTATAATTATAAAACCGGGAGAGAGAAAGCCAGAAGGGCTTGTCGCACGAACGTGCGCACAACCGATTCTTATACCGATGGTGGGTACATACTTCCCCTTTGTAATTATACCGGAACGACGACTATACTTTGCGGCTACGATTAATGCGTACGTGGGTCGTTGTCTTTCCATGCTATTGGCACACGAATATAAGAAGCATACTATGTGTTTGCTATACGTGTTTTTACCGCGTCATCATGTATGAATACTTTATGCACCTGAACTTCGTAAAATGTGAACAGCGTGCTGAGCTCAATGATGAATTGTAATTCGCTCGTTATGCAGAGGGGTGACTTTTATATTACTTTTCGATCTTTCGTAACTCTTACACCTGAACAATGCAGGGTTAACAAATAATCATACGGTAAATCTCGTTATCTAGTAATTACTTCTTGCAAAAACTTATCTTTTTGTAAAAAGCGCAGCGTTCCCGAAGCAGTGAAATAGAATTTTTTTTTAATCGAACGATGTTTAATATTTTCTTTTCATTTCGTTAACTTTTTAATAATTCCACTCGGTACATTCTTCTTAGACTTGACTTCATTACGATTTTCCATGCCGACGATTATCGATAGTATTCTCTGCTTTCGCCTTAAAAAAAATTTCACCCCGAACGCCCAAAACGCCTTCTGGCGTATTCATCGTTCGAGAAACGAAACTCCCGCGATTTCACGGCATAACCAAAGGGGGCTTCGAAGATTTTCAATATAAAAGAAAAATTAAAGCGTGTCGAGAGTCTCGTGACTCGGCCATCGGCCCGGATCCGGAAGCACGTGATAACGAACCGGTTTCCCAGGCCTTGCGAAGGCAAAGTATAGCGGTAGTATATTGCATAGCCGAGGAACGTCATAAATCCACGAGCGATCTCTGGACCAGTAGATTCGGCAGAGGAAAGCCGAGACGGAAAGAGAAAGAAATAGAAAACACACAATAGCCGAACACGACGGGCCCCCACTGCTGTTCGACGGTGTCCTCTGTACAAAGTGGTACGGTTTATGGCCGCTGTAAAATGATCATTGACGCGTTTAGGTGACGACACTTTCGCGCTACCGATATATACAAGACCGCTGGTGTCCATTATGTCCTATTGCGACCTGCTGGTTCCCGCGCGGCTAGTGCTGCAAGTGTTACAATGCGTGCACAGTCGACCAAAAAGATTGCTGGACCGTGCGAGAATCTTTCGGACAATGCGCCTCACGATGAATCCTGACGATTTTTCGTTCCCCGATACGCATCATTCCCAAATTAGCCATTTAATACTATCGATGACCGATCATCGCCACGCCACCGCCCGAAAGGCTACGCACTTTCCAAAGTCAACGAACATCGTCTTTTCCACTTTTTTTTAAGAAAAGAGGAAAAAGGAGATCCTTCCTATTTCCAAGTATTTTTCTTCATGGATTTTATTTTCTATTTCGTCTCATTGCAGGCAGTTTATCAAGTTTGTCGAATGATTTCTCAGGAAGGTCTCGACTATCGTCGAAGCGCAGAGTTATCTGTCTCAAAGGGGATGGACCACAAGAGTTACCCCGGATGTTACCCACTGAATAATCATTGTGTCTAGCGATAGCAATGTTTCTTCGCACGTGGCGAACAGCGATAGGATTATCATATCTTTCACGGATCTCTTTATCGAAATGTTCTTTTTCTTTCCCCTTTCATATGCTACCGTGGCTTCCGGTTAGTGTCAGACGAGAACATCAACCAGTAGCTCTTTCGTTTTTGCTCCTAATTCTGTATCTCTATCGACGCGAAGAAACTTCCATCGATCATCCGCGCGTTTGTCCGGAGTGTATTCTAAAACCACTTAAAGCAACACCCATCACTACCAGTCTCTCTCGGGGGGCCAACTGTGCCTCGCCTTGTTTGTTCATATCCATTGAACAAACACCAATGCTCTTCGCTTGGTTGGCTCTTTCAGCCCGGTGTTTCACAATCTCTTTGGACTCCTCCCGTTGCAAAAATCCAGGAAGGAGAACTTTGGCAATGAAACCCCCGGATGGTGTTCAATACACCCCTCGGCTTGCTGCTGGAAGACACATGTCCGTCGACGACCCCCCCTCTCGAGGATACGAAGACGCATAGTCTCTCGCAACACACAGTCCAAGAGTGTTGTAAATCTTGCGACACAGAGTTATGTCCGTCTCGCCTCGTCGTAGCGAGAAAAGGGTGAAACGTGGCGAGAGGAGTAACGCCCCGTCCGCGCAACCCTTTCGCTCGTCCCCTCACGGTCTCGAGGCTCGCTATTGTTCGCTAATAAGCCGCTTAGCGACTCCGCGAGGGGCAAATTGCTCCACCGGTAAACACTACTCCCACGCCTCGCCCCGTCGACTTGCTTCTTTTCTGCATTTCATTTTTCCGTACAATCGGCTGTCTATGAAGCTCTTGGACATTGCTCCGTTAGAAATTTGTCATTAATCATCGTCTCTGCCCTGTCGTCTTTCTTCAAAAATTATTCGCGCGGGAGAACTATACAGAGGGTGTTTCATTTTGGAGTCACGAGTCAAATATCTCGGACCAATGCTGACGAGCTGTTTCTTCTTCTTTTTGACTTCGCAGCGTTGTTTCAGTCATTATTCTTTTTCGATTTCCTCGTCCCGGAATGAAGGGCAGAAGATCGATACATTTTCGAAGAATGCTGCGCCCGTTGGTCGCGCTCGTTAAAAATTCGATTTGCCAAAGTCGAACGAAGCAGCGTTCGACAGGGCATGTTGCGGCGACGCGCAGACTCTTGAGGCAAAAGATGGAAGGCACCGAAGGCTTATCCTCTGCAAAAATCTTTAACCGAGAGAACCTACTGTGCTGAATTTCTACTACTGCAGACCCTTGCGGTGTGTCCTCACTTCGTCGCGATGTGAAAAAACAAAGAGGTTGCCAAGAAACAAATGACTTTGCTGATGTTCTTACGGGCCGAGGAACAGCGGCGATTTAGCCTGCAGCAACCACGGGGGCAAAAGGCCTTCGGCGACCGGGTGCACTCAAGAACGGTGTGACTAATCGGCGAACGTAGACGCACGGGGATTGCAAAAGCTTCGCTTACCGCGCGAAATCAGAAACATCCTTCACAATCGTTGCTACACTCATACTTTTTCATCGTCTTTCTTCGTGTCTATGTGCACAACGTTACTTTACCACACAACAACCTCTCGTTGTAACTTTTCTATTCTGTATGTTCGTGAGACACACATTTTCACAAAAGACATTCAAGACCGTCGAACCGATGCAAATCGGAGAGGCAGGTCAGTTCCCTTCCCCGTATCCTTCTTTTTTGTTCCTTATTGTATCAAAGTGTTGTTACTACGAAATTCGGAACGCGACCTGTTCTCGCTTTTTCGGGATCGATCACACGACTCCGCGTCACGCTTGTAACGTTATAAGATACTCAAAGGCACAGGTACTATTGATATATCTATAAGTTTTTGATCGCTGGTGATTCGTTTTCCATAACTTTTCGAGTTTATCGATTTATATCGATCGTTGAAAAAAGTCGTTATTATCGAAATTACAAAGTATATGAAAATGAAAATTTATTGTTGATTATTAAATTATTAATTATTAGAGTTCCTGGAAGAGTATTTATGCACTTTTTAAACTTACTACTCAATTTTTATATGTTTAAAAAAAAAAAAAATTATAAAAAAAAAATATCGATTCCTATGATCAGTTCTATTTTTTTTTCTACAATCTACAGCGTCGCCATTTTCAGTACACCATGTAGTACCGATTTTTCACTCTTAGAATATTTTTGAAACTTCGTTATTATTTTTGTCGACACGTCGTTTAGGTGGTTTTTTAGTTGATGCATAAATATCGTGTATCGACGCCATTACTGTTTAAAACTCGTTCTTCGAAAACTTCACTTCGGCAGCGTAAAGCAACCGGTAAAGGGAAAGGATACAAAACCACGTTGTGTTCGTCCCATACGCTAACAATCGTAACTCAGAGAGTTTTATAGTTTTTTGGAAATTGCCGTGGCGGTCGAACGATTCGAAGACCAAAAACGTATGTTTCCGAACCTCGAAGAACGTCTCAGATTCTTTACGAGTTTCATGGATGAACGACGAGAATAGCATTAGAAGTAACCTTCGGGGTCTCTCGGTAAGTTGAAAATTCGCCACCTGCGCGTTCCACACAGCGTAGTGAATGTTCCGTGATGAATTCCCTTTCAATGGAAACCTGATGCAGGATCAGGTGCCGCTGATCTTCCTCACACGGGTATCCCATACCTTTCTCCAGATTCCCTCGAAATCGAACGCTCTGTAGACAAACGCAATTTTCCATGCGCTAATGTCAGCCTAATTTACGAGTAAAAGTTATTTTTTTTCTCCAAAATACTTACCTGGCCACTTAATATCGGGAATAAAGGGGAACAAGAATGAAATAAATAAAAAAAAAGGCCGTCTACCGCGCGATATAAAAAAAACGAACATCGACGAAAGGAAACGCCGAGGAGGCGAGCGAAAGCTGTTCGACAATGGTCCCGAACAATGCGACCAGTATTCGTGGCTAATGGAGCGGAATCTCACAGTTTTCACACGCTATATAAACTCCGAGCAAAGCGCCCATAGCTCATACTGTGAGCAGCACACAGAGGAAAACACGTAACTCGGCCCGGCTATTTAGGTCGTTTTTATTCGATCAGATTCGAACAGTTCCTCTCGCTTTTCGAACAGAAAAGAAACCGAGAAGATTAGCTTGTACGTCCGCTGGTCTTCGAGGTGTAGAGCCATAAGGTCTCTCGTCCTGCGTTGTAAGATCCTTCGAAATAAACATCGGGAGCAGCGCTCTTGCTTCAACAACAAGCAACTTCTCTCTCGCCGGTCGCCCTAATCGGGTTAGGATTACAGAGGTGTAAACAAGAGATTACACGCAGTCAGAGAGAGCATCTCGAGTGTTTAGTGTTCTAGTGCGTTGTACCTACAACCACACGCTATGTGTTTAACAAATCGAAAGATACTTGAAAACTTTCAGCCGCAGGTAGAGATTGTTTCTCAATCAATAAACAACCTTTAGTCAGGATAGGTTTCCGTGTTTGCTAATGATACTTCCAAAGATTTTGGAAAAAAAAAAACGCGGATTTTAATATCGTAGCATCGCTGTGATAAATTTCGCCTAAGTTTGTTCGGTTCTAATCGATCAGTCTGAGCGAAAAATATCGTTTCGCGCACAAATGATCGGTGGCTCTCAATAGCGGCCTTAAACAAACGCCTCGAGGTATATCTCGAACGACCGAACGCGAAGATTCATTAATCATGTTTCCGGCGAATGAGTCTGAAAGAGAATGAGAGAGGATGCAAAGAACCACGTCGGGCTCACTGTCTTTCTACCTAAATCGAGGCACGTGCATGCGTAACTGCACAAACCTCCTACTCCGACTTCGAGATTCTCATTCATTTATTACCCATCGTTTATAAACAATAGGACACGCATCGTAGCACAGTAATTGCAAACAATGAACGAGAAAAATAGAATGTTTAGAGCGATAAACGGATTTGGTTATTGTCGGAAAATCGATTTATCACAGCTGTGGTTCCTCGTCATTGTTCTCGAAAAATCCACTACGAGATTACAACTCTTATTGTTAATCGGCAATATATTAAATTCGTGTTGGTTTATGTGAATCGATGTCGATCTTGCAGCACGAAGTTCTTAACTAAATTTACCTTAAAAATGCTGCAACGAAACGGGAGGGATATTCGACATAACTCAGACGGAGCCTATAAATTTGCGTGTTGCTTGTAAGATGGAAAAAGAAGAGTCATTGCCACGCTCCTGAAGACTGGTTCATCGTTCGTGAAAGAGAAAAAAAAGAAAGAGAAAAAAAAGTTGAAAAAAATTATACGAATGAGCGTTAAGGGGCGCCCTCGTCATAGTGCGACCTGTTGCAGCGTTTCGGCTCTCTGCGGGTCGAAGAGAGAAATAAAAAAGGCGGCGGGGGTGCCTCTCGTAGGTGCCGGGACCCGCGGGAGCCGTGAGAATCTTGAAATCAAAGAACCGCGCCGTCTTTATTGTGACGCGGGTCCATTACGCAACCCCTGACTTTTGTGCCTCGAGCCTCCAAAGAGGGACACTCGTGATGCCGACAATGACGAGAGAGCAAGCGGTAGACAACGAATCTATGTGTACCTTTAATAATGCTTCAAACGCATGAACATATGTTTCGAATCCTTAAATAAATTTTGCCGCAAACAAATCGAGTCTTATTTATTTATTTATTTTTATTTACGGGATTAAACGATTTCTACGCAGATAATACTATAAGTCTTTCGAGACTTTTCGCCGAATGGGGAAATACGGAAATTTTTCCAACGAACAGGATTACCCACACTGACCGAATACGGCGAAATTTGCGCGATCGAAATTTCACGATATATTGAGGCCTTAACACCGTTAGGACAAATCTAGGATTATCTTGTATATAATTCGCGGATAATCTCTCCACGATTTTTGCATTATACGAGATTTTCGGTGGGCCTGTACCAAATATTGTGACGCTGTACCGTATTACAGCGGAAACGAAGATTTTCCGAAGTCGGGTTACAAACCCGCATTCAAGAGGGGAGCAAAACAATGGACAGGTAAGCCAATTAACCATGCGCGACGATAAAGGGTTCATTGGATTCCTGCTGCATGCCATAGTCTCAACGCAGCGCGTTAATCCGGAGAGTATTAGTCTCCTAATCCGAGGGACTCCCAGCAGTGACTACGAAATCTCACAGGGACTCTCGTCTCTCGAACATAATTGAACACACATTCCCGTTGTTTTCGTTTCTCACGAAAAATTTCCTCGGTAATTTGCTCACGAGGGTTGATGAAAATGCACCGGTGGAAAAGGCGCGAGCGATACCAAAGAGACCGGCTTTTCGAATACTAAGAGAGAAACCCCGTGTCTTTTTTTACCACCTGCGTTTACAGTTACTTGACTCGTTTTTCCGAATTCAATTTACCGAAAGTGCGTATACGGTCGTATTTATTGGCTTTTGATAAAAAGGAAAATCGTTGCACAATCGATGCGCTTCAGGTTTATAATTTTTTTTTATGTTAAAAAGTGAAGTAAAAAATCACAGATTTATGCCAACATCTCGAGTGTAATGTCTCTTTCTTCTATTAATAAAAATCAGTAAGCTTCTCGTAGAAAATTCGGCAGCTGGATTATAGGTAAGCGACGAGCAGAAGGGAGGCAGGGGTAGCGGTAGACGAGAGCATATAAAGGCGTCTTGTTTTTCGACTATACTAGCCGTTACTTAAAGTATTTCTTCGAGAAGTCAACTGCGAACAAGATACAAGCGAGTCCTTCGCTTCTTTATTCTCGTGGATTGACTAACGGATTATCGTTGTTCGTCGCTCTGTAGCCATGCGCCCGAAACCGAAAATTTATTCAGTCGGAAGAATCACCCGCAAATCCGCTGTCCAAAAGGAATGAGCCGGCTGACTTCTTAATCCCATCCGTCGACTCTCTCTCTCCCTCGCGGAGATTCTCTGCCCTCTCAGCGTATAGAAATCTACGCTTCTTACCGACTCTCGAAAGTACCGTGTCAAAAGAGATTGGTGTGCGAATAACTATACGAATTATTTCTTTAACAACGAACTTTACTTGCTTCTAATATTTTACTATTACCTCGAGTCGAAATGTTGTACAATACACACAATACTAAAAAAAAAATTAAGCTTCGCGCGATCATTTCTTCGTAAGCAATATTCAATATTATTATTTATCTAATTAATAATAACCGCCGATGCAACACCAAAAAATCCGTGTTCTTGAATTACTCCATCGTAATAATGTAATCTATATGTATATTCAATAAATCGACGGCCATTTGTAGTCAAAGCTTTTGTTTGCGAGGGTGACTTCGGCCGACTTATCGTCCAGCGCGTGTTGACCAACCGAGAGCCTCGGCAAAAGAGGGATGAGGGGTGCGTATAGAGTTTAAAAAAATGACCGAGACTCGCCTGCGGAGGATACGCCGCCAACGATATGATTTGTGTGTCAGGCTCCAGGAAGAAGAAACCCCGAAACCTATAGGCTACGCTTGTTCATCGGTTTAGCTTCGCTCGTAGCATATCTCGCGGTTACCCCGCTTCCTTCGTCTCTTACCGAACGTGGCGCTCTTCGAACGACCACACAAGGTCGGACTGATCAAACAGTCCTGTCCGCGGGCTCTCGACTCGCCTCTATCCCACGTCAACTCCGAGAGAAATTAAAAATGGATAATTGCTTCTTCCCGAACGGCATCGCTCACGACTCGTAGCTTCTATAGATGTGTGCTTCGTTCCCGCTATAGACAGCATATGAACTCCGCTATATGTACTCTATAACATTGGGACCTACGAGACACGCTTCCAGGTAGAGTCGTAAAGCCTTTTGATATAAAACTAACGAATCTCACTCATAGACCTCTCCCGACTTTGTGCGCCGCACTCTTCGGCTTACCCTATCCGCATTCGGTAAAAAAGACTCGGAAAAAAATAATAATAAACTGACAAAAAAAAATAGTCCGACACGATTTTTTTTTTATTGAATCGTAACATTTTTGGGACAATTACATCGCCGTCACCGGCGCAGCATTCATCGATATTTCGTCGACTTCGAGAAAGTGAATGCTTTTTTTTTTCTTTTTTCATCGATCCGTCCATTTTTACCGAACGATTCTGACAGAGTTGCCGAATTTCGGAACTGCCACAAGGTGCCTAAGTTAGCTGGTGCAAAAGAAAAACAGAAATACGCATAAGCTTCTGGGAAGGTCCCAATGCCGACAACGAAGGGGGAGCCCCGCAGTGCATTGTGTGGTTTTATCTTTCAACACGGTCTCGTTTGTTCAACTTGACTCCCGACAGCACATAATTCTACTCTGTCTCCCTCACCGATCCTGTGTCAAACGAACGTCCCGAATTTTCCTCGCGCGAACAAGTGTTCGAATACGAAAATTGGACAGAATTTGCACCGCTCTCAATTTCGTTTCCAATATTTCTTCTCTCGCGTTTTCTGCGCAACAAACCGCACGATTTTTTCGCAGCTCGTGAAAAACGAATAGTCCCGTAAATCATTAGTGTCTACTCGTCGCTCCCGAAAAGATCCAAATCGCTAATCACTCCATCGTGTTGTTCGTATAAAAGAGTCTATAAAAATGAACCGAGGTAGCTGCAACGTTAAATTACGGAAGCGGGGATATAAAATTATCTCGAAGTCGTAAAACACGGGAGGATCTCTGATTTTTTTTTTTTTCGATGTTGTTTAATGGATTTTTATGATACATCAGTCTCTCTACGCGTCTGTTCCCTCTCTCTATTCCACGATTGTTTGATTGTTCGAATAAAGCATTCGAGAAGTGATGAAGGATATAAGGTATGAGAAGTTGTCGTCGCTTTTTTTTAATCTCGATTTATATATTTTCTCGAAAGGGTCGTTACAAATTCCATATAAATACGATTTAACAACTCCGTCGTTTCTCGAGGATATTGTGGATTATTCACGGTGATATAACAACCGACGAAAGCTTTGAACCCGAAACCCATCTTTATCGCCGAATTTTTTTTTTTTCGTATGAACTCAATGATTTATCGTATTATGTTGGCCGCGCGGACGACGCGAACGAGTTTAACGTCATCGGTAGCGAGAGCGTTGAGAGAGAAACGATTCTCGCAACAGCGGCGGGATATTCGTAAAGGGGCATATAAACGATATTTATGTCAACATTTTCCTATGCAAGTGAGAGCGGTGCGTAGGTCTGACTCAAAGCCCCGCTGACCAAGAAATGTCTAACAAAGAGTCGTAATTTTTTTTTTTTTTTTGAGTGGCCAGTTCTTAGGCAGTTCTTAGGCCGAAAAATCCAAGAGCCGCGACCCCCTGCATCGTACAGGTTGGGCCGTGACGAATAAAGATCGAGAAAAACCGCAGCATTTTTTTTTTTAATTCTCTCGGTAAAGTATGCTTCCAACTTAACGTTCTGCACGTTAAGCATAATAGTTACGAGTTCGTTAAAAAAAAAGAAAACATCGCGTATGGTAGACGCAAATATAATCATTGAATTTACGAGGAGCTAAGCATTTCCTTTTTCGTTGTTATTGCTCATTGACGAGAAAAATGACTCCTAGAGCTGACAAGGAAGTCGCGCGTCGCCTTTGCGCTTTTTTAAACATCGAGATCAGCTCTCGAAAAATAAAATCTGTTCGGAAGAGCGACCGAATGACTGCACGGTCGGAGAGGGTGATCCGAGTCTCTCGGATTGACATCGGCACGGTCAAAGTTCACCCCCTGTGGCGAGTCTTTAAAACGCCGACGTAGCAAAGCGATGTATATAACTACACACTCAGAGGGGTCTGACCGACACTGGTGTACGGTCGTCTCTACGTCGCGGTCACTCTATGCCTCGAATTCTGACAAAGCTGTTCACGGAAACTTATGTTAGCTCGCGGATGAACTCAGCACACCCGCATGTGTCGGAGAACTTCTAATGAGCGTCTTCTGCTCGGGAAATCATTTCTCGTGGTCATTAAAAGGCATATATATATTTTTTTTTATGAAAGAGAATAAGGGATACATGGTTATAGAAACTAAGCGTACCCCAAAAATCTGAAAGTCGAATTCACAGATTCTTTTTTTTCTTCAAAGTAACGACAAAAAACCGCGCGCGAAATAGCAAGTCAGGTCCTTATTCTTCTTTTTTTTATTCTTCTCGTGAATAGAGCGGTAAAGGAGTGACAGGTATTTAAATGTACGCGATTGCAAGAGCCCCAAACGGTGCGGCGATACCGATGGGGGTTTGCTTTAGCACTAAGGGAACGGAGAGAGGGGATGCAGAGAAATCCGGAAAATAAACATGGGGAAAATTGGATTTTGCTGTAAATTAACGGCTAATGCACAGATTACAAGCGAAATCTTCTGTGAATACGGACCGGAGGGCTGCCAGTTTTGTCGGTCGTAAATTATTGTTCGTTCCAACGCCGGGTGACCCGTGGCATAGAGTTGAAAGGGGGGATTAAATCTTTGCAGCGAACGCTGTTCAGTGTATTTCTGAAAGAAGTGGTGGTACCTGAAGCACGTTGTACTATATATCCACTGGAAAGAGCTGTATCTCGAGGAGAAGAAGAATCGTGGGTTCGATGGATGGATAGGTAACGCGAGGGATTCCAGTTTTCGCGGCGTAATGTTGCGGTCAGCTACTATACATACTATACATTGTCTACCATTCTCTTGGTAATAATTTGCTTTTACACGGAGATTACTGCTGCATGATTGTTTTATTGCACTTTCGCATTTTCCGTATTCCTGTGTAACGGGCCTTTGACTCCTTTGAAATACGCGTGCTTTCCGCCTACACGAAAAATTCTCATTCCCACAACGATCGTGCGTATCGTCATTTCTGTACGCTGAACTCTGTGGAAATGCTCATACGAAACAAAAGAAATTTTTTTAATATTTAAAAATTGTTTACTATAATAACTTTCGACAGTGATAACACAGATTATTTCGAATGCACAGAACTATCGCATTTTCTTTAATATTCAAAATGTTGACAATCATTTTTAAAACGTATTTCCGTAAATTTCTGTGTTTTAATAAATTATTTACTATAACTCTCGACAGTAATAATGCAAATAATTTTGAACCTGTACAAATATCGTATTTTATTTAATTTGAAAATGTACACGATAATTTCCTAAACACAAATAACGCATTTACATAAGCCTTATCAATTGTATTCTATTCTTGTGTCTAGTTTTACAACGTGTCGTTTAGTGCCACATCATATTTGAATCGTGCGTTGTCCGCCACCACGTGGTAGCCTCTGGCATTATCTCCCGACGATTGGCTGGTCTCAGTATACTTCAGTCGAATCGCGTTGAGCCAACGTGCCAGCGTCAACGTCGATATATCGAAGTTCTCCCGTAGGGGTCAGGTGTAAACCATTCGAGTTTCGATAATACGCGAATTTCACACGACAGTCGACGCATCCCGTTGCCGCCTGCTTGCTGATGTTTGTTCTAATACTTGGCGTGTGATTAAATTTAATGATCACAAGATGTTGTGTTTCTGTGATATCTTTCATCTTAGATCTACAATCTTCGCTTGTATATTGGTGAGTCAACTCCATTGATAATTTATCCCATTTTAGTCGCAAGTTTTTTTTTTTACGTCGAATCCTCGTTACTTTTGAGGTGTCACCTGTTCTCCTCGACACGTATTTCCGCGTGTTTAACCATTCTATTCGTTCGGTACCGTTATGCTTTCGGTGTCTAATCTGCATACCCGCCGTATTGACATTTTACTTTCTCTTTTGATGATCAAAAAAATGTTCGTATAACCTATATAGTTTCGCGAATATAACCTCCACTGGTTCAATCATGTTTCCATACGTTGATTAACCGGCGGATGCTCGAATATCTTGTATCGCGTATCGTTCCGCATTTCCGAGAAATTTTCAACGCGATACCCGACGGGATGTCAACAAACCAACGCCATGTTCCACTTATCGACAGTTATTTATTATCGTATTCATTATTATCATTCTTTTTTCAACCACTATTTATGCATGTGTGCCATACATGCGAGTTTTGCAACTATTACCAAACGTTCAAAGCACCCACACCGCATAGTCAAAGTTGCTACTTAGCTGTCAGAAACGAATGAATGTAAAGCGGGATACAAATGTTTGTTCAGCTGTCCGATACGTTGGCACAAAAGCATCACAGCTTTGAGGAAATCTCTTATCAAGTGTAATGAATTTCGTCACGATTTTTATATATTTAATTGATTTTTTTGCAACAGGTTATCGTAGCGCACAGCTATGTAGACGGAGGTGCAGTTCCGCTAACGCAAAAGAATGTTGATATGACGTTAGGTGAGTCGCTATCTCCGAGACCATAAAATTTGAGTCGTAAACTTGGCGTCTTGGCGGAATAGTTCCACGACTGTGGTATCCACCACGGAATAATAGATTATTATTACTTTTTTTCTTTTCAGCGTCGAACGAATTAGTATTTATTAACTTCTATGCGGAATGGTGCCGATTTAGTAATTTATTAGCTCCCGTTTTCGACGAAGCTGCTGAAAAAGTACAAGCGCTGTTTCCTGAACCAGGAAGAGTGGTGATGAGCAAAGTGGATTGTGATGCCGAATGTAAGTATCGTCGATATTGAATAACGAAAAAAAAAATCCGTTTGATTATTTAATAAAAAAAAAATGATTATGATCCATTTTTTTTTTTTAGCCTCCGTCGCCGCCAGATTCCACATCAACAAATATCCCACTCTAAAGGTCATAAGAAACGGTCAACCGACGAAGCGAGAGTACAGAGGTCAAAGATCTGTAGAGGCTTTTGTCGAATTTGTGCAAAAACAGTTAGAGGATCCGATAAAAGAATTTCATAATTTGAAAGAACTCAGCGATCTTGACGACAAGAAACGCATGATTATTGGTTACTTCGACCGAAAAGATGTGCCGGAGTATCAAATGTTCCGCCGTGTAGCAACGAATCTCAAAGACGACTGCCAATTTCACGTTGGATTTGGGTAAAAGCCTCTAAAATAATCGACTTTATCTTAGTTTTATGACGAATTACCGAAAATTGAGAATATTTATGCGTCCAGCGCAAAAGACCCGATTTGTTAGATGAATAGATACATTCATTAGACTTTTCTCTGCCGGGTTTTTCTTAAACTCTTTAATGAACTTTTATGAACGACTTAACGTTTGATCCGTGTTGTCGCATCGTGTAAAAAGATGTAAAGATACTTTGAAGTCTTATATCCATTAATTTGACTCATTATAAGCCGATAAATATGTGGTAACTGTGTTGATTTCGTTTTAACAAGCACTTGCACTGATGAAAACTGTGATATCGGACAGTATGTAAAAATGTTGTAAGTAATCCACTATTCTATACCTTCCGTGAACCAAAACGAATCCTTCAAAACTTACCGGACTACTTTAAGGCTTTTATCAGATGATATCGACGCGTTGATGTGCTTTATTTTTATGCTTGCAAGCATTGTACCTGTAACATTGCTTTCTTTTAGCGATGCGAGTCAAGCGATGCATCCGCCAGGACAGCCGATCGTTGTCTTCAGATCCGACAAAGCACTGTCCAACGACGACGATGAGACGTACAAAGGAAGTTTAAACAGTTACGACGAACTGAACATTTGGGCTCAAGAAAAATGTGTCCCTCTCGTGCGAGAAATCACATTCGAGAACGCTGAGGAACTTACCGAGGAGGGATTGCCTTTCTTGATTTTGTTCCACGCACCCGACGATATTGCAAGCGTGAAAGCCTACAAAGATATCGTCGTGAGCTCGTTGCTCGACGAAAAGCGTAAGATTAAACACGAGAAACAAGTAGCGTTTTTTTTTTAACAGTTGATCAATTAATTAATTTTCATTGCAGAAAATATCAATTTCCTGACGGCGGATGGTATAAAGTTCGCTCATCCCCTTCACCACTTGGGAAAGAGTACATCAGATCTGCCGTTGATAGCGATCGACAGTTTCCGTCACATGTATCTATTTCCTAACTTCCAAGACATTTATACGCCCGGAAAGCTCAAAGCTTTCTTGAAAGATCTGTACTCCGGTAAGCTTCATCGCGAGTTTCACTATGGTCCCGATCCTTCCTTAAACGCGATAGGCGGAGAGGTGAGGTCACCGACGACACCGCCAGAATCGACGTTCAAGAAACTCGCACCGAGTAAAAACCGGTACACCCTTCTCAGAGACGAACTGTAAGAGCGAAATGAATTTTGCAATTTATCTTCACAGTGTGAGGAGAGAAGTAAAGAAAAATAAATGAACGTGCGGTGCCTGTGGTATACGCGTGTGAGCCTATTTTTCCATTGACGCTCGATTTCGTTGTTACCGAGCGGTTCCGAATTCTTACGATTCCGTGCCTCGTGGCGTTCGATAATAAAGAAAGAAAAAACAAAACAAAAAACTAACTTCCGAACTCGTCGTTCCACCTGTAAAATCATCATCATCACGTTTTTTCGTTGATCGAAGCGTAACGTCAAAGCGTACGGATGCTCAGAACATCGAAGGGGATTGATACCTAACTAATTTCTGAAAATGATGGCTTAACTACACTAACCGTCGAAGTTTAATTGATATATACACAACCTATCAAGTTAACAGCATTTTTTTTTCTCTTCGACGATGCGAACATATGTCGAAAAATGTTGTTATTCTCGGCTGTAGATACTAAAAAAATACCTTTAGGCACTCGAATGTTCGCTCGTAAAATTCTGAAAAAAAAAAGATGAATTTTCATACTTATTAGTCAATTTGGAATGATTATCGTTATAATTCGAGAAATTATTGTTACTCACTCTCAAGGTATCAAACCTCTTTGTTCCGGTGAAGATATGCGATGACATTTGCACGGATTCGCGACGTTAAGGCACAACTATTGAGTCTTAGAATTTTTACATAGTTACGAGCTTAGAGGATATTTTACTTTATTATCATAATTATATTATATATATTATTCCCTTCCCCCCTTCTCCCTCACTGCAAAACTTGTATAGTCCTGGACAGTCGTGGATATTAGATAACTCTGTACATCTCGCAAACTGACGATGCCCTGTATAGGTTTTGTACGCCTGTTTAGATATTAATCGTCGTAGATTTGTAAGAAAAAAAAAACGAAAAAAAAAGAATAACACAATTTTTTCCGTGACTCAAGTCTCGACATATATATATTTCTTTTTTCAAAGACAAATCATGTTGATTAAATAAAAATACTATTCGTCATGCCGTTTTTCGTATATTGCCAAAAAATATTATCGACGGTCATTGTCCGTCGCAATTAACCGGCATAATCGTTACTCTGATCCCTGAGTATTCGCGCGACATTCGACTGTAAATGGCCTCTGTACATATGCAGACACGTATGCCACGAGAAAAAGTTAAGCGTAGAATGCACAATAGTGTCTAAAATCGCTCAGTGGCGCGTGTGCGTGTGTGATTTTTTTTTTTTTTCACTCTATCAATTGGTATTTGGAGAATTTTTTCGTTATCTCTGGAAAATGTTATATTACTAAATTTCGGTTACGTTAGAATTAATTTCACTATTTGGCACGTAAGACGTAAAACAGCCGCAAGCGGATTGTTCATAATTCGAATTAAATCGACGATCCTCGAAGCAAATAACGTCAATTTTCCGACCACAAGGATAGGAGTTGTACTCTTTGTGTTTAACGGACTTCGAGAATAGTATGTACGGATCAAGGTATTCATATTGCTGTTAATAAACACTTTCTAAGTCACCTATTAGAAGTTTTCTCAGTTACAGACTGTCTTAGTTAATTCAGCGATTAGATATCTCTCTCTCTTTTTTTTGGAAGGATTTTTCAGAGGTAAGAAGTCAATATTGTTCCATTATAAAATGGCTGTATTTTAAGGATAACTTGATACACGTATTACATTCCACCAGAACACGCCATCGCTTCCTTTTATTTTTTTTATATATAGATTTTTTTTGTTTCTTGAATCGTCTTCTAATCATACGATACACGACATTACACATAACATGACTTACATACATGTAACACCACACATACGGCACTCGCGTATCGCTTTATCAGCTCAGAATCGTGTTTAGCTTATTATTTACGACGACGTTGTTAACGTGAATGAAGCAAATCTCGTCCAATCGATTTTTTTTGTTTTTCTCGTTTTTTTTGTTCATTCTTTTCGAGTTCGAAAAATAGTATGATATTGTATAAGAACTCATTAGATACAAGGTGCGTTATTTAATCGATGTCGTGACAAATTAACTTCGTGTGTTTCTTAATAACCGATCTTACGAAACTCAGACTTTCAGAATAGCACACAGTCAGAAGATATAAGCGATATATAGTTATAATTACGTTAAGTTACCAATGAAAACAAAAAATAACGAATTATGTGTGACACACCTCGTACTAGTCGCTTTCTCCGCGTGAAAATGATTATTCTCATCGTTCGAGTTATAATTCCGTTTCATTCTCAAACTTGTTCGCTGGGCGAAAAATTCGGCGCAATTTCGAAGGAACAAAATATTTCATATCCGCCCTTTCTGGAAGCCTATCCTGTGCCCTCGTAACATCTTTTTTTTTATATCAGCTCTCTAAACGCATAGTAATTAGCAATAATAATCATAATTAGTCGAATATTTATTCTAGAAAAATAATCTACGGGTACACATCCCGTTCACAGTGCTTCATTGTAGAAACGTTATTACAAGTTTGTTTATTTCCTTTTTTTTTCGTTTTTCCAAGTAAAAATAATAATATATTACCCTCGATGCAATATTTCTCTCGGTTTACGCTCGCTTGTCCCCTTATTTATTATGCCTATCATACATATATATATTCTTCATATACATAAACATATATATATATCTCTGCGCGTTCTCCTTATGACGGCTTGTATAGGATATCTTTATTCATATACCGATGACCACATTGCGGGACTCTGTTTCTCTTTTGTTTTGTCTTCAACTGGCAGCTATACGTAACTCCCTTTATTCTTGTACTCGTACTTTTTTTTAATGATTTAATGAAAGACATTTTCTTATGATAATTATTTCGCCGGATCTATCAAGATACCTCAATATTATTTAGGCCAGTTAATGGCTCGTCGAAACCGAAACTATCGACCGCAAAAAAATTCGGTTGGAAACAACGGGCGTTTTTTTTTCTTTTTTTTGCGAGATACTTTCCGTCTCCGCTTTGTTCGCTCCCTTTACCGCGAACAACGTCAATATTCGTATACAGTCAGAGATTCGTGATAAAAACACAGGCAAGAAAGAATGATGCTGTAAATCCATCGCTTTTGTTTTCCCGTATCTATTTTCTAGGCATTTTTTTTCCGCTCGCGAGACCCTAGTATCTCGCGTCTATTATCTCTGCTTTGATAAAACGTTCAACATCTAACGATTCAACCGTACCTCGTGTATAGGCTTTTAGTTTACTATTATTTTTTCTTTTTTTGACACGATTTTGCGTTAATACAACTTTCAAGGTCTTGCGAATATATATATATTTTGTTTTAATAACTAACGATGCGAACGTACATATTTTGCTTTTAGCATAATGGATGATAAATTTAGAGGTATTATATTCCAGTGCAAAAGGTCGCTGCCAAACGTTTCACCAGCAATTTAGCACGAGGAACATCCTCTTCGTAGTCAGCATTATAACGTTACACTTATTAAACATTAATGATTCTAATTTTAGGATAACCCGGATGTCCTGCATACCTATATAGGTGTTTGCATATTTATTATATACACACATCTGCATATATATAGATCATTTGATTACTTTTTGCAACTTTAACGCGTTTGATATTAGCTAAATTGTTTTTTTTGCTCTCGAGTTATCCTGCTTTTCTTTTACGATGAGTCCGGAGATCAGAGATTTTTTTCAACTTAATGATCGCGTCTTTTAGCATATCTTTGCAGGCGAGCGTATCGACCCCGTAATACAACGATCTACTTTATTTCATATCTTCTTGTTTCATCGATGACCAGTATACGTTTTTTTTTCTAAGGCTGAATAACGTTAAATAATCGTCTGTAACATTTTTTTTATAGCGTACGTCGCATTTACGATTGAAATTAATACATATAGTAGGACATCAGTTGGTTTGAAATAAAACGAAAGGAGTTCTAGAGGCGATCCGCTCGACTTTTACCGAGTAACGAACATTCACAGTAAGCGATATTTTCTCGTCTCTGATTGACATGGATATTAAATGTCTAAAAGTCACATTTTTCGTTCGAAACTCCGGCATGATTCGTTGTTAGCGCAAATCCGTGACAATCGTGATCGTTCACTTGCCGCCATGAAAGAACTGGTATTTAATAATTTATACACTTTGATGATTTAAACGCAAATATAAAGCGCGCCGAATCAAAGGAAGACCTTATAATGGATACTTAGTAAGAACAATATCTGGCATATTCATATAGTATGTATATATATAATATAATGAATGCATGTTGTGTTAATATTTAGGACCCTTTGCTTAGTTGTACTTAATAACAGTACAATAAATAATCTATGCCGAGTTTCATGTGATAATAATGTTGAGCCGTTGAATTCGGCGTGCGTGGAACTTTGAGCTATAAAAATATTTTTTGATTAGACCGCGATGTATTAGCAGATCGAATCGACGTAATATTTTTTAGAGATCAAAAACGAAAACTGAAGGTTATCCTTTTTTTTTGTTTTTTTTTTCTTTGTTTTACAATGAAAAGAAAGGGTGAACGATCCAGACGTTTTCAGGTTCACGTAATCTCTACAGCAGGTATCGAGTGTGAGATCAGTATTAGATTTGTTCTATGTATCTCTCGTGTGGATACACTTATATCCATTGGAAAATAGTGTAAGAATAAAAAACGTGAACACGGAGACGGAATTGTAGAAGAGCGAAGAATCCAATACAATATATATGTATCATATATGGTTGTTGTGCGATGTGTTCTTTTTCTTTTTTTTTGTTTGTAACGATCTCAAAACGATACTCATTACCGTCGGTGCACAGAATACGTGAATCAACAGCCATATCAATAGTTATTAGAAGATCGAGGGACGGTAGACGAGTCGCAGTCTATAACTGACTTTTACGGGTTTGAAATTAAAATTTATTAATTCAATTAATCATCGTTAGAATATGCGTTAATAAAAATGTGATTGGAAAAATACTACGGTTAGGCAGGTAAAAGAAAAACGTTGAATAATCGAAATAAAAATTTGTGACTTCATTTTTGCCTAAAATCCATCTGAAAACGAACTCTACGGCTTCATCTTAATTTGTTTTCTTGTTAACATAGGCCGTCCAGGTGAAACCCTTTCGGATAGATTTAGTTTAATCTTTTCAGATATTGTCTTCGGGACGTTATACATTACTATTTGAATTGGCTCATCGCGAATTACTCGCAATCACTCGCATATGGACTCGAAAAGTCCGCTTTGCAGCGGTTCTATCATTTTTAGGGACCGCCTTTCGTCTCTCATTATGTTTTCATTGTCGGAGTGTTCTTTTTTTGGTATTTTTTTTTGTTAATAACACAGGCGCTCGCCTTTTTTTGTCTACAACGCGTGACTGATACGTAAACTGTAAACGTCTATCTCGCGGCAATACCCGTACCAGCTACCAGAAACAGGCATGTTATTCGAATAACAAAAAATACGTTTTGTTTCCCGTTTCATTTCGTAAAATGAATCGCTGGACATTACAAGTTCATTGTCATTTCTGTCGGAATGAATGTACGCAAGCGGACTTTAACAATTGCCATTAACAAATTAATTATTTAGTTATTAATTAACAATTTGAATAATCACTGAAATTAAAAGATGTGCCCATCTCTGCCAGCTACCCTCGGTATCCGCCAATGATAAGCCCACATATTTGCACGTATGTTCTGTTTTCTGTTTTTTTTTCTACGACTTAAAGCACCTTTTATAATATATATATCAACATTATACAATCTTGTATTCGAATATATCTATAATAATATTCAATGTTATTTCAACGCTTGAACCGAAAAACGTAACACATTATTGTCTATCGCTATGTAGAATCACCGGGTCATCGACGTTGCCGATGATAACAACAATGTTCCAATCTCGTTTTGTTTATTCCTCTCGTGTCTGCAATTTTTTTAGGTATATAAATCGATCATTTACTGTAAAGTATACGGATGCTTCTTCTTTTTTTTTTATATATGTGTTGCCGTTTCTTTAATCTTTTTTTTTTATGTTTATCAACCGCGTTCCGTTAGAATCGTGAAAATACCGATGCCACACACACCAATACCATCAATCACACTACGTAAACTACATCAATATTCATTAATACTTCACGCGTTGTTTTTTTTTTTCATCATTAATAATACATATTTTTTTGAGTACGTGAATATAATGTTTAATCGAGTGCGACTACGCGCTCGCTACATATCTATCCTCACCCTACGCTGTTTCAGCTGTCGTTAACTTATAATGATATCCAAGTGCGGGACGCTATAAAGTGGGGAAAAATTTGTATAGAAGGGTGAGTGACGAGAGAATTGAAATATATTAGCAAAAAAGAAATCAAAAAGAAAAAGCATCGCGACATCCAACGAGTCGCATTCGTCAGATCCGATGATTTATTCGAATATTTTCTTTTTTTTTATTTCACAAAATAAAATTATTTTAATCGTAACACTTACTTCCCGAAAGGAATGAATCTTTTTTATTTTTTTATTTTTTTTACTTATTTCGCAATTCATTAGATTCTCTACTTAATTGCGAAGATTTAGTATCGCCTTAAGAAATTAATGCTTTTACGTGTATTTCAACTTCTGAAATTGTGTACAAATTCGGAGCGGAAGTAGACGCGTTGCACAATTGTATCGCTCCTAAATTACCATTATTTTTTTTATTGTTACAATGAACGATGAGTCCTACTCCACGCTCAGCGAGTGATCGGTCCAATATCAAACACCATTTTTTTAATTAATTTTTTTTATTAACAATACGTTTTGGTTTTCTCCCATTCTGAGATGATTCAATGTGATTGTAACGACATAGCATACGCATCAAATAGGTACGCCAACCGAAGCTCAGTTGATTGTTTCAGTAGCAACCTTGTTCTTAAATACAACTACCTTAAAAATACAAACGAATTCGAAAAATAATTATAGAAACAATTTCGCGTCTTCGTCAAATCCGCGAGTGGCACGTTCGCGCCATGATGAATCATAAATATATCTTTTGTTTTTATTGAGATGATTTTTTCTCTTTTCCTTTTGTTTTTTTTCGTTTTAAGCGCAACATCTCGAGCGTAGTATTTAATTTGTTAGCGTTTTTTTGTTTGTTTTAACTCGTGAAGAATTGTATTCCGTTTATTATCTTTGTCTTAATTTCTTTCTTTTTTTCTCTCATATGGCAATAGTTCACACAGCGTTTGTACTAACAATAATATACCGCATTTATCTCGAGGACGAGTAGACAGCGGTTGGGAGGATCGGGTGAAAATTAAATGAGCGTTTACTCGGGCGTAACGAGAACGCGAGTACGTGTCTTATATCCGCGCGCTTTTCCCGAATCGAAGGCTCTCACGTGCTGCTTCGTTTCCCCTCATTATATTCTTCCTCTTTACCTTCGAATTTATCTCAATCTTTCGTCACAACGTCATGGGACTTTTCTCTCACTTCGTCTTTGGTGGCTTCGAGGCTTCCGCGTTAACGCGTTTACCCTTCAGCAAGATTCTTGAGAGGACCCGAACTGTCTTCGTTGCCATTAACTTGGTATCGTAGACTTCCGGTCCTGTTTTTCTCACAAGCTAATTCTTTGATGTCAGAATTGTCACGAATTCTGTAACAAGAAACAGATTAGTGATCCCCGATATGAAAGAAAAATTTCACGAGTCCATTCGATTTCTCGCGTAAATATAGAACATCGAAAATCGATTATAAAATGTTGTATCGTACCTTCGTAGTTGACCATTCCGTCGCCATCGAGATCGGCTTCTTTGATCATATCGTCGACCTCTTCCTCCGACAATTTTTCTCCCAAGTTCGTCATTACGTGCCGTAGTTCCATCGACGATATAAGTCCATCGTTGTTTTTATCGAACACTCTGAATCCGATAGACAAAACAGATATGTATCGACGAATTGATACGATTTGCATGATAAAATAACGATATTATACGCTGGAAGAAACGTCGATGTGACTCTCGAGTTTTCAAGTGCATGAAACTACTGGCGCTACCTGAATGCTTCGCGCAGTTCATCCTCCCCGTCGGCGCCTTTCATCTTTTTTGACATCATTTGTAGAAACTCGTTGAACTCAATGGTACCATTGCCGTCCTGATCGACCTCGTTCACCATGTCTCGTAGCTCCGTCTCTGCAAATCCAGTACAGAGAGCAACGATCCAATTAAAATAAATTGCCATAGGAAGCAGGATAGAGATCGCAGTTTTCAACGCTTTTGCTTGTCGCCGAGCATCGTCACGCCGATCATCACTCCTCCCTGTGAATACGCGTCGGACTTTACTCGATAAACCCGACGCTTCGCATCCCTTTCCCCTTCCTGGACACGAGCCCTTAACAACGACGTAAATTAATTTCACAGCTTGTCAAAAATTAACGCGTTAATTAATTTACGGTACGCAGCGTTAACGAACGAATTACAAGCGGTACTTGCACCCTCTCATCTCAAATACCTGCTGTACCTCGTTAAATATTAATGGTCATGTCTATTTTTCTTATTATTCTCGATACTCGGCTCTCCAGACGAATTGCCCTTTTTTTATCACGAAAAAAGTAGATTCGCGTTGATGAGAGAGCGAAATTTGGAGCTTCGATTACTCTTCCATTCGAATACTTTCGGGACATTCGATCGACACACGAGCAATAATCGAAATAAAAAAAAACGAACATACGGTTTTTCCCATAATGAAAATCGATATATTTCACAATCGGAGTAATATAGGTACAGATTGAATACGTATCGGAAATGGGTGTCGGTTGCTGGCCCAGTTTCATCGAACCGTTACACTCCGTACACAAGCGAATTCTCGTGGTTTCGTTCACCGGGGATGTACCTCGCTCTGTCCGCAACGTTTTGCGTGTTCATCGAACGAACGGTAAATCGTACCCCTTCTCGTTACAATCAGCCAGAGAGATCGAACGATAGACGAAACGATATTCCGACAAGGATTGACCTCTCTGTATCAGCATTACTGTCCATACAGTCTGCCGTCATCGATTCGCGCTAAGCTCGTCAGTTTTCCCACGGAAATTCGCAAAGCCACCGGTTTGCAATATACATTTGTTTTCGATTCAGATATTCGAAGGGCGAAGTTAAATTTTTTTATTTTATGGTTCTTACCCGACGGTCTCTGACCCAGCGACCGCATGACCACTCCGAGCTCTGCCATCGTGATTGTTCCATCTTCGTCTTTATCGAATAGCATGAACGCCTCCTTAAATTCTGCAAAGCATAAACATAATACACCCGAATTATTAACAAGAAAGTCGGAATACCCGCAGTAAGTAACAACAAATTTGCGAACAAACTTTTCAACGCGATTGGGCAGTCAAAATTCGTGTATAAATAATATCGCGAAAATAGAGAAGAGTAAAAAGTTTCGCGTGCGATTTCTTGGCATGGAATCGGTTATCCTGACTCCTGTGAAGCATGACGGGGGTATTGTTAATTTATATTGGGGACAAGATAGCGACGGAGGTTTTGTCTGGCAAACGCGTAAATGTGTTTCTCCCCCACAATAGAGAGGGAGAGGGAGAGAGAGAAAATCTCTTGAAGAAAAGCGAGTTCAATCGAGAGCTAGAGAACTCGCGAAATTCTCGCGCGAATTGAGATACCTATTAATCACGTGGGCAATGCTACGATGGTACATATGTAAGAATACTCTTTGAGAATGGTATTAGGTACGTATATATGCTATAGACACACGGATACGCACACATATAGCTATATATTGTCTTAGAGCCAAGACGCCTCTCGCTGCAAGACCTCACGGTCCGGCGGCAATTTCTACTTCGCTATCCTCGTGTTTCGCGTCACTGTGTGTTTGTGTCTGTTTGCACAGATCGCGAGTCTGGGCAACTCGGGCACGTGGCCAGATACGACACCATCATACTTCCAGAAATGTGATCTTATAAATCCAACGAACGGCATCCATTCGCACGTATATCTTCCCCAACACACAGGTCTGTGTGCTTTACCGGTCTGCAACTATACCCCTCGTTCCCTCCTGATGTTTAGATCTTCGATCTGTATGTCCGTAACGCGAAATTTATTCCCGGACACGCTGAGGTCGGTTTAAATGTAACTTGTACCAATGTGTATGAAGTTACGCGCCATGTAGGTGTGACTTTCTCGGGAGTTTTACGCATTCCGGCGAAAAGTTCAATTCGCGTGAGAATTGGACTATTACTGTTGACCTGACGATCATTTTTTCGTGGTCGCGCGGTGGAAAAAGTGAAGTTGAGATGTGAAAAATGGATTTATTGACGCATATATAGGTATCGCATTATACGAGTATTGTGAACGAGAGTGGCCCACTTTTTCATCCCGTTTAATCGTGACAAAAACTATCGAACGTTTTCCAATGTACCGGGGTCGCGAGACCAAAGGATGAACCGCGTCCGGAGTCATGAATATCGATGGTTCGGCACGCGGTATACATCCACCGAAAAGCAATTAATCGTACGTCGCGGATATGCTCATTTCTTTTTTCTTTTTCGTTATTGCACTTTTTTTTTGTTTCATCTCTCTTCAAATACTGCCATCACGGCGGAGGCTTATAAAACGGTTAATTGACGGTTCGTATATCGAGCTTTTCATTTAACACGCATATAGGAAAACAGGATGGATGCTGCGACCGATTGCTGGTTTGACGTTCCTCACTCTTTTTTGTTGGTTACCAATCCGTAGTCGTAGTTTATGTGTATACAATTACAGTTAACACTTTCGTAAGTTTGGACAGACTTTTCCATTGATAACTACGTACTTTTTGTTACTGACAACTATATAAACACAACTCAGACTTTCCGGTCCGTTGACTTTCTAAACACTTGATGTGTCTATAAAAACAATTGTTTCGAAGTACAGAAAAAAAAAAACTTTCAGGCTTGAAAAATAGTTTTGCGTAACCTTGAAGAAAGTTCACTGTATTAAATTCGATACGTATCTCGTATCGTTTTTCAGTGTAGATTTATGAGAATCTCTACTGTGCCGTGATATCCATTGCTCCGAAGCCGCGGCTCACCGATGAATGCTGTGGCACTTTATCGATGCGCATGAAAAGCATTGAGAATCGAGCTTTCAGCGTTGGTGCGATTGAAAAGTACTCGTTTTTCCGAAGGCTTCGACACCGCGGTTTCAAGCCAAAGGCTTACAGAAACAGCTTTGGAATTATATTCTCGAAATGATTAATCTCTCTTGTCTGAAATCACTAATCCCGCAGTGTAGGCACATGGAAAGTTGCGATAAAATCGTCATCAATATCCTGAGAGCTCTCGATACCCCTTGTCTCGTCTATTTCGCCGTAAATAACTATCCGTCCAATTAAACTTTGTTAAAATTGCGTAAGTATTTATTCACCAATTTCAACCAACTCCACTAACACTCGTAAAAAGTAATTAAAAAAAAAAGTATCCGTAAACTCGAGGGATGAGTTGCAATTAAAAACTTTTTCCGTGTGCGCGGGAATTCAGTCGCCTTTATATCGCATCCAGGGACATCGCGAGGGATTTGAATCTCAGGCGGTATGTGCAAAATCCGCTTTCGTCGCGTTGTAATGCGACGGGGTTTACGTGTTTGTACATATTTACGTATGTAAATGATCGCGGATAAATCCGCGGTCGACTAGGTACACGCGATATGAAATGCTGGAGAGCTCGGAGGTACCGCTCGTGTTTCTTAATGATTTAAGTGGAAGTCTACTTTTGGTACAACTGTGTACTTAAAATACTACTAGAAATATGCTTCAAACTTACCCGCAACTTGATCCTCCGTGAGTCCATATTCAGACTGTAACAGATAAAGCGCGATGAACATTATCGTCATAAAAAAAAATGTTGAAATGCACAGTTCAGTGACAAGAAAGCTGGAAGCTCGTTGCACAATCTCGTCGGGTTAAAAAAAAAAAATGGGGCGTTTTTTTCTCATTTTTCACAGCATGTTACACGACGAAGCTTTCCCGCGAGAACGATCGTAAACTTGACGGCCCAACGCGAGGTAAATCGGCCGCGAGGGAGAAATTCGATAAGGTCACGAAGAAATATATTTACGATACGATACATACACAAAAATCTCTAAGTTGACAACCGATTTCGAGAGTGAGACGTCGAAGTTTGTGATATTGATTGGAATAGCTTTCATCATCTGCCATAACGCAGAGCGACGATAGCAAGGTAATCGAAAACTGCTTGCAGCAGCGGTTAACGGGACTAAAATCTTCAGACTAAAGTGTGGATGTCCTCAACGTTGTGCATACTAAATTCAGAAGGAAGTGGTCGCGCTTCGGAGAGAGGGCTTTGGCCGATTGCCCTGCTATAAACGCACGGAAAACTAGTACTCTATAGCCCTGTCTTCCATCTCACGATGTACACCGTGTCTTAGAGTCTAAGGTTCTCCGGAATCCCGGATTATTAATAATGCATAGCGTTGCAGCGCGCTGCTCGTACCTCACAACTTAATTGGTTCATTAAGCTAAGACGCGTAAATCTGTCAATCTGCTACACGCATCGCTCGCAATGCACAGCATGTGATGGCGTTGAGGTGACACTACATTGAGATATACGTTTCTCATCGCTAAAGTTCCTTGTGTTATTATCAGTCAATAAAACTTTATTACTGAAATTCAAAATTTATTTTCACCTGTCTAAAAAAAAAAAACTCGGAAGTTTCGTGATTGATTTATTAATTCGTGAGGTCGTGACTGTCGCATGACGCTAAAGTTCGGAGGATATTCATGAGGAACTATAGTCGCGGTGAAAAGAAAAAATATATACAAATTGGTACAACTTTTTTTTTTTTGAATCGCCAATATTCGGTACGAGTTTAAGTCAAAACTTGATTTGGATTCGAATGCAGTGCAAACAACATATTTTATTGTGTGGTTCGGAACATTTTTGAAAAAAAAAATGGAAAGTGTACCGATGGTATAACCGATGGAAAAAATGGTACCGAAAAACGATTTTTAAACTTCACCAAATTTTCTGTGCTGAGTAATTTTTTGTGTTCGTATGTTTTTCCGCTTATCACAAATCCGTTACTTTTTCACTCGCAGCGCAATATTCGATACGCAAATTGGGGCTGAAACTGAAGGATATACCATTTTTTGGATGTACCATTTACGAAACATTCCGAAGCTAGTTTAGCGGGCTAATGCTGTTAGTCTTAATAGAATTAGGTACATCGCTTCGATATACTTTTGGATTCTTTGAATTTCTTCTGAAGTTTGAAAATTATTGGAGCGAAGGGTTAAGAGGTAAATTTGTTTTCATTAAGGGTCGTTACTGCCTCAGGTAGGCGAACCCGAGGATTATATCGACGTCCACAACGCTGTATATTTATTCATCACGATGTTGATACAAGGAGAAGCGAGCTCTCTCCCGCTTGTTATGTGTTTTATCGGAATAATGCGCGAGGAAGAGTGAGAGTAAACACGATAGAAAATCTATCGATGAGAGAGCCGCGCAACGTCGATTTGTGAAGCGATAGCGCAACACGACCAATAAATTATTGGAGTCTCGATGAACGGGCGCGTACCGTACACTACTCGCGTTGCGGAAGACGAACTCCCCGCGCGCGGTTTCGTTCACTTCCGGCAACCTGCCACGTCTATAAATACAGCTTGACAGATGAGTGTACAGGGGTGCAAAACGTGTGTCGTTCTGTCGACCGAATACCCACTGCAACGTACATTCGCTACTCATGCTTGTTCAAGCTTCTTGTATTGAAGAGAACAGAGCGTTTACGACCCTTTTAACATTAAGCCGATCGTCTTGTTTCTCTTTCTTCGGTGCAGTTCTACCGGCACAACTTTGTTTCACGGACCATTAAGCGCCTCTACGATCAACGGAGTGAAGCCGTAAGTCACAGTCGTAGATTTCTCACGACCAATAGAATTTTACAAGATAGAAAAATCAGACAACAAAACTATTGCCAATTGAAATTAGCCCGTGGAAGACTTTGCTTTAAGACTTAATAAATCAGTTTAGACGAATCCGATTGCTTTTATTCTGCTTGAAAAGACAAAAATGAAAGTTTGTTTTTTTTTTTTCATGCAGAATAAAAATTCATCTCTACGTAAGATACGAGCAGTTTAAATGGATAAAAATTTATCGTGCGTACGTTATAGACGAAGCGCACGAAGATTACATGGCTTGTCTTCAAAACGTGGCGTTGCGGTTAGCGGGTGAAGTAGGAGCGAAGACCCGAGGTCGGGGCCGAAGAACTGGGTCACTCACGTTTTGAAAACCTTTACCAGCGAAAAGCTCGTACGAACTCTCGTGAAACGAGGAACTGCGGATGCATGCGGTGAAGCACACGCGAAACGCTTGCCGAGGTTCTGAATGTCCAAAACTCGGTGTCCCCAGTGAGTCTGATCATTGCAGGACGTTACTACTCGTGCCACAGCTCTCTCTCTCTCCCGCCCATAGGCTATAGTCGTGGGGGGCACTGCCGAGCGTGTGCCAAAGAATTCGCATGGATATACCCAAATAAATTTCAGACTATCGCCTACCCTCCCACGCTGCAGACACTCGATAGCGTAGTTAGTTACTGGGTGATAAAAAAAATAAACAACTTACACTGATTTGCCTGATTTGTCCGTCGATGGTACTGGTCAATCGCCTCAGTCTCCCGTACTCCGTCGAATATTTTTTCTCCGTGTCGGCCATCGTAAAAAAAAACCGCAACTTCACACAACTGCGCTATTTCCAGAAGAGTTTTCTGCTTTATCCTTCACGCCGATTTATTTCAACGTACCGTCAGAGTCCGGAACTCTTAAAAAATTAATCAATTCAATCCGTTTGCTGTGTCCAGTGATTGCGTTTTCCCTAACAAGAATACGTCGTTCTTTGTCGTGTACGGAGTAATTTTTTTCTTCCTTTATAGTTGTGTTCGACTATTCAAACGCGAGAGTTATTCTTTGAAACGGCAAAAAAAACGAGTGTGTTGAATCCGATTTTTTTGAGAAGAAAAATGTGTGTACAGTGATCAACCGGTCGCGAGCGCAACGCGTTAACACCGGCCCTCGTCGCGATGACTTCTATCTCACTCCTCGGCTCTTCAGCCGTGTCGGGACGTTTTGCCGTTGGCTACATTTATTACTGGCGCATCTCGCCAGAGTCTGCCCGAGTTCTCTATCTAGCGCTTAGCTCGTCTCCGAGCCAGAATTCCCGAGTGTTACCCGGGTCTCCGCTATATTTCTCCTTTCGTTTTCTACCAAAGTCCACACCGGGTGCTACGGTTGTGTTTAGTTATTGCCGGCCAACGGGAACGATGCCGACACAGACAGAAACTAACTCTCGCGAAACAAAGAGTTGGAACGAGCGAAGCAACGAAGTTGCGAAGAAGGGCTTTGCTTGCGCGCATGGATTCTTCCAGTGAAGTAGCCCCGAGCGATTGAAATATTCAACGGGGAAAAAAGGGATAGAGTAACTGATGCTAAGCCGATCGGAGTTCCGGAGAACCCGAGAAGTCGCGGGTCTTAAGCGCAACTTCGCTCCAATTCAGTTTTCTCATTAATCCTTTAGAATATTAATCGTTCCAACGAATTCATTCGCGATATTATAAATTTATGTTGAAAAATAGTTCATCACTCAGCGAATAGCAATGTCAAAGACGCTCAACGTGCCGGTGGTTAAAGCAAATTATATCAAGGATAATCCGGGAAAATCGATGAGTAAAATTCGAAATTAACAAAAAAAATCATTCAACTTATTTAGAGTTTTGAGAACACAAGTGGGTGGAAAAATAAAACTCTCAAAATGTCTTAGTTTCCTCTCTGGCGTTGCCAAGAGAGCAACTATATCGACTTATTAGTTCAAACAAACGGGACCACATGCACACATATATCGCACGTTTTGCGTATCCGTCTCCCGATCAAACAAACATCAACCGTCTCGTGTACCGGATTGAGACGTAGCGTCGTCATTCCGGAGACATCCGGTTTGTGCATCAGCCGAGAGGTTTGCTTGAACACGATGATTGTCCAAAAAAAACCTTCCAATATAAAAACAAAACAGGCAGCGGCTGGGTGACGAAATTTTTCGGAAACGCTGCATGGAGCGGATCGTTTACTAGTACCTGGTCGAGAAACATCGACACGAAAACATGAAATTCGTCGCTGTGGCAGAGATCGTCTACAGTCCGACCTTCGACCGTTTTTAACCCGACGGCTCGTCGACACGATTGGCTGTTTCATTGGCGCCAGACGACACGGTAAAGTTTCTCATCGCGGCTCGTGTTCCCCTGTAGCGTTGTGCGCCGATAGGCCAATTCTCCCAATGCCGAATGTCATATTCTATAAATGTCAGCGCGTATACAAATCTCTTCGACTCTACTCATCCGCGAAACCCACGTGTGTAAACTTGTGTGACGCACATGGCCTCATCTACCCGTCGATCGTCAATTTAAGTCGATATCGAAAGGCTATTAGAATCGAGATAAGGACAATGTGCCTTTATCAAACTTCATTGATCATTTTATCACGGCTGCGTGTATGCGTGACACAGAAAATGCAGCTCCACCAATCCGGCAAATTGATAAAATCAGTCCTCCACCCAAAACGTCGGAAATTCGGTTGACCATTGTCCATTTATTTGCTTCCACAGTAATTCTCCCGACATGAAAGATAAGCTTAATGGACTCTGGAAATGAAATCGCTGACATTTGTTTTCCTCCGCGTTCCGCGCGTAGTTTGCGAGTACAGGGAGGGGGTACTACCGGGGATTTTCGATGCGGAATACCGCGTAGCTTTGGATCCTCGTAGCACCGGAAGTTGGCCACGCAATTCACCGTACGGTGGGTACATAGATCCCGTATACAAACTATCCTATGTATGTATGCTTTGTATTTACATAGGCATATATAGCGAACGAATGAGAGAGCCGGCCAGGTGGTGTGTCAGCAGACGCTCGACGAACGCCAGTCGAGTGCTAAGGACCTATCGATTGATCATTGCCGCAGTCTATCCAAGTGGGTCAGATTTAAGCGACTAACTCTGTACGCCCTACGTGCACCACCCTCAATGCTGCTCCGGCTCTCTCATTCTTTTTCCACTTTATCCACAGCGTATTGCCAATGATGATAATATTGATATAGCGTGAAGAAAAGCATATAGAGAACAGACTATCATTTTCTTGCAGTGTCCGACACTTTCCGGGGTTCCGCTACTGCGAGTAGAATCGTTCGTCGATAGCCCCGATGGCTTCGAGCCGTCGGCGTCTCTTATTCTTTTCGGCGTATTCTCCATTTCTCTCTATTTCTTTCTCGAAATGTTCCACACGAAGTCCGGACTCGAGAACGATGTGTCGCCACGTAGCTGGGGAGCCACAGCCGCGCGTACATACCACCCACAATCCAGCAAAAGCGTGTGGCATCTATTTCTAGAAGAGAGCGTCGCGACGCAAAAGTGCCGTCGGCGTCGTGATAGAGAGAGGGAACGCGGTCGACTCGCGGCAACGATGCCGTAGCGATACGTCACATCTGTATATCGGCGGGTGCCGATTATCGTTCATGGCCTTGAATAATTATCCCCCCCCCCCTTTTGAATCGTCCGGTTGGCCTTGAGGGCATTCCACGCATTCACGTACGCTAATATTGTTTTAAATTAGACTCATCGATTACAGTATGGGACATTGATCAGTGGGCCGTGAAAGCTTTTCGCTATGTTGTATTTTGTACTACGAATGCATCATTTTTTATTAAGTGGTCGTGTGTCGCGAATGAAATGCAATTCTCGAAACGTTTTTAGTTTAGGAAGAGAAACGAGCAGAGTTCCCTACCCTCTCCTTCTTCACGTTCGCGTTACGACATTCTCGAGGCGAAGGCGATTGCCAAGAGGCCACGGGATCGCGCGATCACGGTGAAAGAAAGCGTCGGGGCTCTCACTCGCGGAGGGATATTTTTCTTCGAAGACCACCCTTGAGATTACCGTATCAATGGGCCATCTTCGTCTCGACAGACGGGAGAATATCTCTGAGAACCGATTTTCGTTCGAACCTTCGAAGAACCCTTGTAATCTAATCTCGACACGCAATAACAGTAACGGCCGGGGTATACCATAACTATATATATAACCAACCCTGAGAGGCACTCAACTGTAAGTGTACTAAGAAGTTCCAAAGTTTCAAACTCACCAAGTTGATCGTGACGATAAGATCGTACTGCTGTCTCTGTCCCTTCTTCTTGTTCTTGCCAGTCTTGACGGAAGCAGCCTTCGGCGTTACCTTTACTTGACCCTTCTGCGCCGATGGTTTCTGTGCCGGTTTCGCAGCGCCCTTTGCTCCCGGTGCTCCCTTCTGTCCACCCACCGGTGCCTTCTGCCCGCTGGCACCCTTTTGATTAACATGTCCAACTCCATCTGCCGGTTTGTTGCGAGCCTGAATAAGTCGAATGAAACAAAAAAGAAGTATGTCAGTAATTTTCATTTATCTTGACGATGAGGAGCGTCAGCGACTTTTGTAACTATCCGGATGTATGCATAACAACAAAATACGAGTATCACGTGAGAAACTCGATGGAAAATAGATTTTAATCTTCAAATGGATTTCTCGTGCGTGATCGCGTATAATAGCAGCCAAGAGAACGTCTTCAGCATGAAAAGATTGTCGACGACAAAGCTATACAATACGTATGGAAGTAAGAAATATTTGTAAAATGAAACTGCGAAACTTTTTGTTGATACTCAACAATCGTAAAAACACTCTCTATGATCGTACTCGTTGCTTAAAGCACCCTCTACAATTATGAACGATGGGCTACCGTTGTGCATCAGCTCAGTTGGATCTTCGTAACTCTGCAATCGCCCATCTATGCGCTTCAGAGCCGGAATAGGGCAGGATGAGGGATTGGATTGTTTCGTAGCAATGAGTTGGCATTGAATCTTACATGAGATGTCTCGTAAATCACGAGAAAAACTTTTTGCCTTACATATTCATCGATTTATTTGTGAAACCACTGCAACTAGTCAAAACAATAGTTATTTATTCGAGAATTTAAAGTAGCTACAAAGTTTGTTCAACGCGTTTTTTGCGATAAGCCGGAAACGTTGGACATGCGAAGGAGTTCTTGCGATGTTTCTTTAACACCGGTAAACGACGACTTGCTAGCTGTAGGATAAAGGACCTTCCGCAGGGAGACTTGAAACGCCTAAACGCTGCTTTAGTTGGCTACCCTTTATGCAACCAGAGTTTCTCCAGTTTGTTTTATACTTAGTCCCAAGCGAAATCGTTTTGTAATAGTTGTAGTTTGTGCATTACACCAGAGTCCCGTGAATTTCGAGGGAAGTTACAGCGTATGTTTGGTACTGTTGGATGTAAAACCGTAGGAGAGAGGAAGCTCATCGCTTGGGAAATATAAAAACAGGGGTTTCCTTGCGGCATCAGCCAACACAAGGGTAGCACAAGTTTACTTACGCTCCTTCGTGGGCTCGCCTTCCGAAATATCGAAGTCTCACATCGCTACAGTTACTGTACGCTTCGGGGTAAACTGGGGCATCAGCGATCGCAACTTGAGCACACTACCCGCTCTCGCACATTTCTCCGGCTCCACACACCCCCTTTCCACTGACTCGAGCAACTTTACCATCGCGAATGGGAAATTTTGCTACGTATAACGAGTTAAGGAACATCTGCCCTACACGCGGGTTCTTAATGCATTTACCAATAAATCCCGATGAAGCCTCGTTCACTCGAATCCTTGAAGCATATTTGAGCTCCTTCTCTATAATCCTAACTAAAAGCCATTACGCGTTGTCGCGTTCCGGCATTGCAGAGTATTCGTGTGGTATGTATCCATGTACATGTATGTATATCGCACATATACATATATACCCGTGTTGTTGTGTATTACGTTTCGCGAAATATGGTTTCTCTCCATGCGTGGGAACGTCGACACTCTGGCGACTGCGATTTTGTTTTCTTTCTGCTTTTCGACTGCTTTGTGCCTTTTTTTTTATTTTTGTGGCTAGTGTTTCGGTTTTCTCTGCATCGTTCGTTAAACTCGTCGTGCAGTGAGAAAAAAAAAAGTATGATATTTTTTTTTTCACTGACGTCGCGAAAGCACGTGCACACAAGTGAGCGTCGAGGAGTATTTCTTTGTGAATTTTGCTCAAACGATCAAAGCCGATGTTTCACAGCTCTCTAACGCTTTCGTGGCATTTTCAAGAGGATGAATACGCACGTGACACGTCAATTCATACGTCACTGTGTGCAACTGTTGCGACAACGATGAACATCGTAATGCTGGACAAAGTGTACAGTAAGAACGAAACAGAATAGCTTAGCAAAATAATTAAGGGTGACGCTGAAAACATCGATGGTCGGAGAGGCTCAATGGACCCTTACATTTTAGAAGAATGATGACGCGATTACGTATCTGAGTCATCGCCAGGCACCGTATAACCCAACATCTCTCGTTAGCACGTGTTGATTTTCATGAAAAAAAAAAAAAAAAAAAACGCGACGCTCCTATATGACTTGCGAACGAAAATAGAACTGTCCCCGAGATTCGCTCGCAAAGCCGCAACATAATTGCCATGACTTCGGGTCTTGATCCCCGCAAGCTTTTGAGAAACTAGGCTGCTACCAATAACATACGAAGATTATTCGAGGCCCACTTTTCCTTTCAGATAAAATTCATAAGTAAAGGTATACGCGAAGTTGAGAGAATTTTTTTTCTTCTTTCCCGGAGAGTGCCTATCCGTGTCACGATCGACGAAATCACGAGATGGCTGTCTACACCGTCGAGAGCTTTCCGCGCTTTCTCACGCTCCGAAGGATTTATCGATATTGCCATGTTCCCTGCCATATCCTCTTTTCCGATGTGATATTTTATGCAAAACGAAATGTTGGTTGGAACAGTTTTCTCGATGAACTGGACCATCCTTGAACCCTTTCGCCAGTCATGAACGTCGACATTCACGGTTTCGATGTTCGATTGAACATTCGGGAACAAACGTGTCGAAAAATATCAGTGAAATTCTTGAAAAGCATGGAGCGGTATAAATTGTCTCGAGGGACTCGATCGGATGAACGGAAAAATTATGCACGGGCCACTGAACGAACACTTGTCTCATCGAGCCCATTGTATGCACCCCATTGGGATAATGCTGTGCCTGCCGGGAACAATGAACGAACATTGTTGTTTTTTTTCTCCTACTCGACTCCCCGGACAGCGCGCTCAGCAGGTCCCATTATTCAACTTGTGCTCGCGAGCCATTATCGCTCGGGGGCTTGCATGCTTTATTTTCGTCCTCACCGCGAATATATTCAGTGGCAACTAGCTGCATTCAGTAACGAAGACATTTTTCATACCGTCATTGCTTGAGTCACCTTTTTACTTTCTCATCCCATCCCATCCCACGAAGTATGGAATAAGAGAAAGTATTGTAATAGCAAAAAAAAAAAATAGGATCAAATTTGGGGGTTGAATAACTCATTTCGACATTTCAAAACTAAAAAAAAAACCTTTTCTCACTTGAATCCTCATCATCGTGACTTTGTCAATCATCTTTCATGACCAGAATAGTTGTTTTTACTGGTAAAGTATGTTAAAACAGCGATTTTTTCGATCCGTCTGGCTGTTTGCACGTATTAAAATATCTGGCGTATAAACAATAACCTTCCGCAGACATTAGTAAAAACTATGAAACTTGGCACGCATGTTCTACATATCAAAACTGAGGTTCCTATTTAAATTCAGATTTTTTAATCAACATTTTCTAACAATTTACGTGAAACGTGGAAAAAAAAATGGAATAAAAAGCTCCAAAAAACATCTTAAAAACTTTTTACAAATATTCAAAATACTTCAATTATATTCAGAAAAAAGTTTTACTAAAATAATCCACAGGATATTACTTTCTGTTCAACAGTTTTTTCTCCATCTCGACGAACATAATATAAAAAAGATTTTCAGGTTATACACGCATATATAGTTTTTATCACAATCAGCATGTTTCATTGTAATAGAAATGATTCGTCATATTCCACAACAAAAAATTAAATTGCGAACTAAAAATGTGCACACTACATTCGACAATAACATCAATAAAACAAAAAAAAAATTACGAAAAAACATCGCGAGCTGTCAAAGTTTTGCAGTATATACTTCTAGTGGTAATGTCTATGGCTCGAACTCCAATCGCAAGATGCGTGATCGGCGCCAAAAGTTCGACTCGCCACTTATGGTTTTTAACATACAAACGTTTCAGCGGTAAACGTAGAGTGCAAGTGATCAACAAAAAAATGTTAACAAAATTTGAGTTACAAGCAAAAAACTCGATGTCTTCAAAAAGTCACATTGGCCCCATTGGATATCGATATTTTTCAAATTCCTTTCTCCCCCGCGAACCACACATATGAACAAAATACTAACTTCAGGTTATCAACAATTCGGATCAGAAAGTCACGAATTGCAAAATGCCAGTAGCAACTGCTTCGTGTCCATTTTTATTCTTTCAACTGCTACGATTTATATCGCAATGAATAGATACCATTTTATAGATCGAATGTAACTTATGTGACATTGGAATGCATTATTGTGAACTAATCATTGCAAATTAATATCTAACTAACGAAAGTTGCGTGAGGAAAAGGATCGCACTGTTTCGAATTTAATTCATAAATTGCAGCTGAAAATACGTTGAAGTATCTTCGATTTGCGCGATGCTTTCATATTTGCTGCATATGTCGGAGGCGAATATGGAAGTCGTTTGGTGTTGTCAAAGCTGTTGGGACGCATAGTTAAAGCACTGTGGAGCTGGCATTCGACAGAGTGTCGACGCTACATCACAGCACAATCAACTGATTGTTTTCCCCTTGATGTTTCCGAACTAACGTAACTCTCTCTCTGTGCCACTCACCCTGCGACATTGCCCTGCGACATTGCCCTGCCAACAGTTCCCGGTCCACATTCGCACCTGCTTCGTAAATGAATTTGTGTCGTTAACGCAATTCTTTGCTATCAACGACGCCATGGTCTTTCAACGAATGGTCTCTTAATTAACGATATCCGATATCGTTTTTATTACGATCCAAAAGTACATCAAGGAGAAAGCAATTAAGAATTTAATATTTGATCACCCTTCGCCTTATTCACGAATAACGATGTAGATTTGCAGGAATGTAGCTAATGAATCTCATTCGACGAACACCCATTTCAAAGAATCCTTTCCTGGACGCTCAAGAATCGCTCAAGAATAATTAACTCGATTCCGCTGACCAAAAGCGCTTGTCTATAAATAAATACAGTAACTAAGTGAACACGACTTTTTACTGGCTGTAATTGAGACTTATACACGGTCAACGCGAATTTTTATTGTTCGTCCGCGAAAGCTATTCAATTTGTTTTCATCGATTTCAGCGCCAGAACCGCACGTCGATCTTTTTTTTTCGCTACAGCAGATGGTGATCGATACGAGTAAACTATCGCAAGTTTTCTGATGATTTACGTAAGGAAGTCCATCTTGTCGAAAGTCCGTATATATTTCCGACCCTTTGTATACTAAGCTACCGTGAATTACCGATGAGCCCATTAATCAGTCGAGTTCTCGTGCTAATTTGATGCAACCGGAGAGCATACCCTCTCAACGGTATTCTCGGTGGCCGCCTGAGAGTTAGTCTCTCCCTCGCCTTCGCGACATACGAGAAACGCGTATAATATGCATGTTTCGTGGCTCGTTGCATAGGCCAGGGGAACGGAAGAGCTTCCGACCTCTTGGGAAATAACGATCGAATCCGTTAAAACAGGCCGAATTCACCGCACGGGACGTTACATCGAACCGCAGCGTAGGCGTATATTGGTAGCTAGAACTCCTGCGACACACTCAGCCCACGATAATGAAACGGCATTTAAGCCCTCTTCGCTCCCATCATGATCCGATATAATAGTAGTCACAACCATTTATACCTATATCTATATATACATCGGGGGCTAACTGTAGGGCCTCGGGACGGTTGCGTTGGTCCCCCAATAACTCCTGTAGCAGGAGCCCCGGAGCAGGTCGAACCGCGAACGTTATAGAATCCCGTGACTTCTTGGCTCGCGTGCCAAATTATTCAGTTTCCACAATTTCGCGGTTCTCGAGAGTCTCGACCCTGAGCGTTAACCGAACGTTTGTAACAATCGCCGATGATATATCGCGGAGTTATTGAGCGAAACAGAAATCGTTCGGCAATTACCGACGTAACAGCTCGATGATACATATTGCGCTATAGAAAAGATGTCATGCACAACAAGCTTGTTAGCTCGTTAGAATTCATTGGTTATTCGTGAGGACAGACGAGTGCGAAAATTCTAGCTCTCCGGTTGCCCTATCTACTTTTACTTGGGTACGGCTAACGTCTCACAGTAATCCTTAAAACGATTTGTTCCCGACGAAGGTCTAGGTAAAAGCATTCGTGACCTGATGCTGGGTTTGTTGCTGAGCGAACGGAGCTTTCTTCACCCCCTGTGGGAGTTACCTTGACTACCGCGCGCGAGCCAGGCGTTTCGCCCGTTTCACGAACATACCGGAATTTCGCGATATTAAGTTTCCCGGTGCTCTGCTCAAGCTACACTATACTCTCAACGTTGTTACAATAGTATGTCCCGCTCGCTTTCGTTGCTGATGCTACAATTCCGCTTCTATATCGCGTCTATCTTTCTCTCTCTTGAACCCCCGCGTTCGCTCTTTCGATAAAAAGAATCAAGAATATCCGGCAGCGACGGTCCCGACGAAGGCGTAGTCTCGCATGGAAAGCAGCAGTATCATAGTCTCTGGAATGTTTTGAAATAGCTACCCGCTCGCTCACTCGCTCGACTGGCCTCTCGTACTCCCACCACTCGGCTCCCTCGACTCTGGCGCTTCTTTCGATCTCTCGAGGGATATTCGAAGCTGCGGAGTGTGGCACTGAGGCATACATACGTAGTAAAGTTGTGCAGTCATTGGCCTCTTAGGCCGAAGGAGAAAACTCGCTTTTAGTACAGTTCTGTCGTTTCTTATCTAATAATCTTCATCGGAGAGACTGCCAATGACTGTCGGATCGTTCAGAACTCTACGGTTTGTTCCATTCACCTGCTAGCCTCTGTTTTGCTTGAGAGGATTATCCACACGGAGATTCTTTGCCGTGCTGCCCTCATAACACTGCAGGGCGTCGCGGTGAGCCCCGGATCGCTTCGAAATAATCCTACATGCGCTTGAGCCAAACTCGGAAAGAGCCTTTTGCGTCTATATATTCAAGAACGAGAAGAACTTGAAACTGCAAACTTTGCGAATGGCTTGGGTCCATTTATCTACAGTATGCAAGCTCTTGCCGCGCTATGCAAGCGCACACACTTTTCGCACTAAAGTACGATGGGGGAAGGGGGAGGCTCTTCATCTTCTACAGTGCGTCGTGCAGCGCGAAGGATTCTTAACCCGTTGCGAACGACCGCGTAAACGAGCGGCATAACCGGGACGTTTTCTCCGTCGTCTTCCAGGTTCTCCCCTCGTGTTTTTTTCATCCTTCGCTCGTACTCGCGAGAATTCTACTGCGAAACTGGCTGGTACACCCTCGTAGCTTTCCCGCGTCGTTCATTCCACTCTCCTTATACGACTTCCGGAACGATGCTATACGGGGGTAACAAAGGAAATGGCTCATAACGTTGAGTCAGCCAGCTTCTCACACCCTTCTATGCTCCTTTTTTTCTTTTATAAATATTATTTTATTGTTTCATGCGGTTGCGAATGCTCGTTTCGATAAATTCAGCATGAGATGATGATGATGATACGATCGTCGTATTATTATTGTCTAATCGCGTATAACGCGTCGCTCGCGCAAACAAGTATACTGGCTCAACCGGAAGTGCCGAATTTTTAATGGACCAACTGAGCGAGACAGCTCAGCCGAAAATTCTCCCGTCGTGCGTTTCTTGTTAAAGAGTCTTTGCGGTAATGCTTAACGTGAATAGGGAGGATACACGGTATTTTCACAGCGTGCACGTTCTCTTCTCGAAAACGGCACGTGGAACACGCTCTCTCGGTCGTGCGTGTGGTATTTTCTCTCTTAAAGCAAAAGTATACCCGTCGCGCTTCGTCTCCTTGTGCCACTATACGTTACTCCGGGCTTTCGGTCTTTCTCATTGGTTGACGTTTTCACCATCAGCCTGCAGCATTATAGCTCTGGAAACGTGGCGAGTTATACTACAGTTTAACAGACCGAGATGAAATTCAGAGGCGGGGGTGGTCTGGTATCTTCGAAGTGAAGCTCTCGCTCGCGTAGAGATCTATGTGTGCAACGAGCGTGGAGGTGGATTCTTCGGGTTGGTTATAAAAGTTATCCCAAGCTCGGGAGCCAGTTAGTGTGAGACACTCTAGAGTCCAGCAGCGCTCTAACTACCCGACAGAATGGTTAGTTTAAACTCTCTCTCACGTAGTACCCAATCGCCTTCTCTTGAACTTTCTCACTGGCAAAATTGCGTACACGCTACGCTCAACCAAAGTGGTGTTTATAGAGACTGGAAATAATATCGCATTCCGAAGTCGCGTTTTTGCAACTGTTTCTTAATTATTTATTATATTCACGATCGTTACGGGACTTCGAGATCTTGTTGGATTATCATATCAATACTGTGTTTCTATTGCATTTTTATCGCGTCTCTTATCACACTATTTATCAGCAAATCTTTTTTTCTATTCTGTTCATTAATCCTTTTTGCGAAAATTCGTGAACTAATTTATGGTGTTTCTTGTTTCAGGATGAGGAGCAAGTTCAAAGTAAGTAGAGATGAATTTATTGAAGTTTTTATATATAAGGTGAATGTCCGCGTTGTTGACAAAGTGCCAAAACGTGTGGCAAAGTTTCGATATAGTTTTTCAAAAAAATTAAAAGAGAAAAAATCTTTTTTTAGCGTTAAAGAGATCTTTTTCGATCTAACGGAAAGTGTACCAAATATTTTGTACCCTTAATTACCGTGTGAAGGTTAATTTGGTCAATGAATGTTTCAATCGCGCGTGAAAGACTTTCGGAAGACGGATACTTAGCTTAATGCGTCAATGACTGTTCACTTGATAGCTGTTCGAGTTCGATGTGCAGCAGTCACGTGAAACCGCGATGGGATAATGTATCTATCGATCGAGCCATTTGATAGTCCGCCTATATATCTATACATCGACGTCGAATAGCTGAAAGACTACGGCAGAACTTTTCAGTGTGCTCGGCGATCGGGCCTCTCGATTAGCTTCTGGCAATCGACTCGAAGCATCTCAGTTCCGAATTGGGTTTCTACGTGCAGTCACGATTTATATCGAGAAAGTCCGGATTCGACGAGGGGAGAGTATATGAAACGTGACATGTAAAGTTGCAACACTTCCACCCCCGCGCTTTTGTCGTTCTTACGTTCGTATTCGCATACATCCGTATCGACTTTTTCGTATCTCAAAGTATACGCGTGATAATCTATCAGCAATAAAGTTTCAATTTTAACGCGATCTCATGTAGGTCAATGGGAGAGGTGAATTTGAGGTCATAGAATATTTGCTCGAAAGGGAGGGAGGAAGAACGGGTTGGCCATTCGTTGACGATAATTATGGAGCTATGAAACGTAATACATTGATAACGATATCGTAGACACTGAACGCCTACGCGGAACTCGCGCTTATTGGCACTGGGTTAACATCGTAAATCTACCACTCCATTATGTAGGTCGGCGATGGTTTTATTTGTACATTTTCTCGTGCGTGTGACAAAGTAGATCTGCCTATAATACCGGTAGCTCGAGCGTACGAGTTACAGGGAATGTGCTTAAAATTGCGAAGGCGATCCCACAGGAAATCGCGAAAAGTTATCGAGGTAAACCGATAGGAAAAGTGTAGAAGGCTCGAGACTATTGAGTGCACGACGTAGCAATCGTAACTGCAGCAGCAACACTGTGGTTTATTGAGGGGTGGTCGTTACCCCGGTGGAGTATCGTTGCAACCCGAGAGAAATCCTCTGCGTGGAATAGCCTCACACTCTCGTTTTATGTCACATGAGAGACGACGACTTCGCCGCCCCGACGCCGATGACTATCCTTCCTCGTAGCACCGACCGCGCGAACCGAGAGACAGAGCTAAAAAACGACAAGATATTCTTCCATTCCCCTGCTCCGATCGACGCTCACAATTGCCGGAGATGCTAGCATCGCGTCTGACCCACTCGAGACTTTGACTACTTCGTTGTATACGAGCGGTGCTACTGCTGCTGCAACCAAACACAGCAATGTGTATACCTGTAGCGAAACTTCAAGTGGAAAAATTGCACGTTTGTTCAGGCGCTCTGTGTTTGTCTCGGTGCGACAGCTGAACGACTCAACGGGGAGTAATATTAGAGCCTCGAGTGTTGAATAAAAAAAAAAGACCTAAAACCTGACGAAGTATATTTCTTCCAATTGAAAAATATGGACGGAAAATCGAGTAAAAAAGTTTCTTTGTATTCCATGAATGGTCAGTAAAGATTTTTTTTTCTTTACAAACAAAATCAAATCAGCTGTAAAACCAATTTTTCATCGAAACGAGAGCATTGAATACACAAAAACACGAACTAAAAATCGACAAAACATCGAATCACACGGTTGCAGCAACGTTCGTTGAACAACAGTGAAAAATATTTCAACCGGGAATCGAGATTACCAATTTAGTATAATTGCGCAACTTCGTAGAGCAGAACCGCTAGAATGTCTGTCTCGATAAATAAACATTGATCGTACGGGACTGTATGATGTATATTATGGATGCATTAGCTAGTGAACCGACGCTGTACCGTTGGTACCTATTCATCGATGGGTGGCTGTATCAGACGTGAATTTGAAATGCCATTGCGTGAGAGTCGTCATTCGCGTTGCGGTTGGTAAAAATGGAAACGTCGCGAAGTCGTCGTCGTCTCGACCGAACGATATCTCGAGCATCCGCTACTTTGGATATACGGATTTTTATATTTTCGTACATTCGAAAAATCGTATTTTTCCTCATTCTTCCTGCGATTTTTTGTTTTTTATACCCTTTTTTTTGTTGTTTCAGTGCTGAGGAGAGCATTCTCCATGTTCGACTCGACAAAGTCAGGCAGAATCGAAAAGGAAAAAGTGAGGACAATCCTCAACACCCTCGGGCACACCTTTGACGATCAGGAACTCGAGGTTCTCCTTGAAAAAGAGGACGAAGACGGTACGTCATTGATTTTTCATTCTGAACACAACGTCGACGATGTTCAATGATTTTTATTGTACGCGAGAACGGCGATTGCACGCGGAATTGAGTCGATAAGTGAATGAAAATACGTTTATAGAACGGTGTTTAAATCGAACACGCGATGTACCTGCGATAATCCTTTGATTTGTGATCAAAACATTGCGAATAACTTCATTTGTTATGCGTTTCAAGGTGATTTTAACAAATAATACATTTCCGCCAACGGTAAAGTTATATGCGTCTACAATGCACGTGTGTTCGCACCCAATCGATTTATCGATCACACCTGCAGGTGGGCCAAATAAAAGATGCAATAGCGTATCGTCTCACCTGTACACTCCCATATTAATGGTTTAACCGGACAACTTACGATAATGGTAGTAATTAACAATTATTATTGATAATTAAAAATTGTTAATAGGTATAGCGGGTAATCTTGGGCGGTGAAAATTACGGATTTTTATGTTGAGTTCCATTTTATTTATTGCGAAGATGAAGGACAGTCATTTTCAACGTTAATACCGAGATTAACAATAATTCTTGTGAATTATACTTCATTATACTTCACTCCTCATTTTGTCGAATAAGCGATCGGTATTAACCGGTAATATATCGAAAAAAAATTAAATAGTCGGTAGTCGGTAGAAAAAATAAAGAAATTGATAAACTCGATTGTACCTTGCGAACACAGATGTCCATTAAGAAAAACATTTTAATGATGCTTTACCTATCGTCCTGTTCAACTTCCGATGCAGCGTCTCGCCAATTACCTCGAATTTGTATTCTGTCCCTCTTTATCGGATTTGATAAACTTTCTACTCCTCTCAGTCATTTTCATTAACGAATCGAACGAAATAATACAATTCCGTTGACTTTTAACTTAATGAAAGGCTGTGAAAAGCTGACGTGTAACTTTTCGTAGCGTCTTTCAAGAGTCTATTAGAGGGAAACAATTTTAACGAGCTTTTCGTGACACATTTAGACGCCGACGAGTTCACAGTCTTATCGGTTTTCCGTTTGGCTTAAATATATTCTTCAAATACCAGATATTGCCTCCGTCTATATACTGTCTTTCGATAAAAAAAAAAAAAAAAACCATTGATCAGCAAGGGTAACTTCGTAACTTCTCAAAGGGGATGAAACTTCGAACTTCGAATGTCAAACTTATCGTACATATCTTTCATCGTTTCCTGTTGATAGGAAACAATGACAAACGGGAGAAGGGTCGAAAATACGGTATTAGCATTTGTCGTTTTGCGCAGATCCTTATCGCTCTGACGATAGAATCGCGAGAGCTGAACAAGCGTCGTTCACTCACTCGACATTTGCGTGAAAACTTATGCACCGTTATACGCCACACATAAAGTGTTTGAGCAACAAACATCATTTCCAGGCGGTTGATATCGCGTTCACCGAAATATATCAGAGAATAAACTACACTGGTGGTCGCGTGTGTGTACATAGATCCCATATAGCATTCCATTAGGTACACTTCTATGATAGGCACACGGTGCGGAGGTGAAAGGTGCGGGACACACTCTATGTGTGTGTAGATCTCTATGCGATGCTCTACGTAAATGTGAAACGCTGGCGAGCAGAGCAGGTCGTGTGATGGTTCGCTGTAGCCGGCAACGTTAATGCAAGTATGCATAAACATTTGGTATCGTCACAAGCGTTCACCGATGTATGCGCATGCACTGCCCAGCATAAATAGTTACAGTAACGCTCGCATGGACGATCCGGGTATTATAAGTAACGTCTGCATTTGGCTATAAACGCTAAAACCCGCACTGGTATCATCATACATCTGCTACTCTGACTTCGTTCTTTTTTTTACCAATTTGATTCACTCTGATGGACGTACCATATCATTCGGAACCAAATATCTTTTGATTAGATGACTTTTTGACTGATCCAAGTTACTGTTTGCATTGAGATTCTAACATTAATGTAAATTCCTCGATCAGAGCGGATCTGTATACGTAACGAGGGTGTAGAGTTCGTCTATTACCAATTTCATAGATATGACTGAACGAATCGGGACGACCGTAATTAGATTCTCTTTTCAAAGGTGGAGAACGTTGAGGTTTCTAAGGACTAGTGGCGAGCCGCAGAGGTTCTACTCCGTTTCATGGATATTCTTGTTAGCATGTATACTAAGGTATACAATAGTGGTATGCATGTCTATACCACAAAGGTATACATCCCTTTGCATCAGGTGTATTGAGGCTACGGAAGGTAGAAGCGAATGCGTATCTGTACACAAGGAAGCTGAGTCACCGAGGTCTACAGAGAGGATCCTCTCTATATTGCGCCTCACGCAACTCTATACAGGGCCGTTTAACTCTGGTGTAATCGGTAAATCTCCTAAGCTGCCTCCTAAATTAGTAGTGATCCTGAAGCTTGGAAATGGAGAGACAGCGTACTGTGAAAGCCATCAGAGGCGAAAATCCAGCTTCAGTGTCGTCTTTGCATGGTCGGCCTTCTGTGAAGGATGGAAGGGTTTTGTCCCTTCGAGATAGTGTGAGAGACCTTTATCTGTGTATCATCAGGAAAGCTATATTAGAGTTCACAGTCGTCCATGGATGCGTGGAAGGTCCTGTGCACGTAAGGCTCGCATTATTATTCCAAACACGTAGTTCCCATCAACGCTCGAGCGAATTTCCACCGATCAATGGCCTTGTACAGTTGATTCAGATTTAATCCCGCCCCCTTTCGCGAGGGTAGTATTCCAACGACAGACTGTGTGCGCTGGCACGACGATATATGCGAGCGGCATTGACGCTTTGAAACTGGCAAGAGCAGATGCAGCGACGGGGTGAATCTAGTCGAATCGGAGATCGAATTCCAAATGCAATTATCGTTGTCGAGCTCCGACGCGATCGGCTAACGAATGGGAGAATCAGCGAGACAGAGAGAGAAATAGATCGAGGCTGGCGAATTAATTTTGTAGTTTAATTTAACGATCGGCGCCATGCCATCGTCATATCGCGGCCTGATGGAGGCATATGAAAATAATATATGTCGAAGAATGATATAGTATATAAAGGTATTTTACCGTCAAATTTACAGGCAGCGGAGTTCTCAATTTCGATTCGTTCTACCGAGTGGCAACCCACTTCCAGGAGGAAGACGACGAGGCACTTCAAAAAGAGCTCAAGGAAGCCTTCCGTCTGTACGACAAAGAGGGCAATGGTTACATTCCTACGAGCTCGCTGCGAGAAATTCTTGCTGCACTCGACGATCAAATCACACCCGACCAAATGGACGGTATGATCGCTGAGATCGATACCGATGGATCTGGCACCGTTGATTTCGATGGTGAGCATTTTTTTTTTTTTCGAGACATCAAATACCGTGTCCATCCTACTTTATCTTTCAACATGTTCGTCAAAAATGCATATTCACCCACGTGTAACCCTTCTCGGAATTGCGATGACATTACTCATGTTCTTCGGAAGCAGCGGAGAGAAAAATGGAATTTCTTGCTCAGGAAATATTGCGAGTTTTTCAGTTTTGTTTCATATTCGGGCTAAGAAGTTATAACAAGAGAGTGTATATAGGTTCTTATTCCATTGTGTCGAGAAGAAACGCGCCGGAACCGACCTCGCGATTTTTAATTTTCTTGCGGTAAAGGTATTACAATTGCGGTGAGTTGGCCGGTAGGCAACGAGGTGAGTATATATACGAAGACTCGGACACAAACGGCCAGCGGACTAAGATTTTAATTGCAAGTAACGAAAGCTCCCGACGGTTGGCCTTGTGCCGCTCCGTCGGGTATGCCGCGGCGAAATTCTCGTTTTCTCCGCGATACATATACGAAAGAGAACCGCATCGTGAAGATTTAATTACTCCCTTTGCTTTGTACCGCACACTCGTCTCTGCTCCGTATTCGCGAGAGTTACAAGGCACAAGGCAATGCATGGAATGCTTTTAGTACCCTGACGAGTCGGAGAAAAGGAGAGAGTTGCATGCCTCAACGAGAGATCCGGACGCCTCGCGAGGGCATGATTAAGCTCCGGACATCTTGATATCAAGCCTCAAAGCTCTTTAGGTCCTCCTTTCAAACGCCAAGAAACCCTCCCCTGAGTAAGTCTCACCGGGCGTGATATATTCCCTATGAAAGACGACCCACATCCCTTCAAGCTTTTCACCCTTTACTCTTTCCCTTCCCTCGAAGACGACTATACGCTGCTGCAACTTTGAGTGTATGTATAGGTATAGACATACGACAGTATAGCCCGTCGAATGTTCACCCAAAGCGGACGATTTCCTTTCTATTTCCTCGACTTTGACGCTCTGCAGCCTTATTCTACAACGAGACACAGGCCGACAGAATTTTCTTTTATTAGATTCGCTATACTGATGCCCAGACGAAATCTCGTATCTTAATCATGTCACGTTTTTTTTTGTCGATAAATTTTAACATCGCAGTCTGGGGCGACTGCTTCGTGCGGTTGTTATCGCCTCGTGCATTAATCTCCGGTGCATAATACGTTACAGTGGCGCAATGATTATCCTCATTATAGCGATTATAATACGAAACTATTATAGCGCGAAGCTCATCATCGCTAACAACGGTCGTTCGGAGCGTCAAGGCGTGTTTCCAGGGAGTTTAGAGCGGACAGCCGCCCGCGTATAACCACCTGAGCGCCGAGTGACAATTAAAACTTAATTGCGCTTTTCCTCTTAATTATCTCGTGGTACTTGTCGCGTTTGCTGCGCATGCCGGTAGTTCAAAATCTCGCGAGCTCTTCACCGGGACTTCCAGAAGCGGGAAAGCTTGCGACTCTCGAAGTCATCTCGACAGGTCGACTCGTCCCTCTATCATTAACATCCGCACCGTTCATTCCTCTCGCCGAACGTTCGGCAATACGTTCGATCCTTCAAACAACGAACCATCGTCGTGATTGATCGAAGCGTCGAGGATTGTTATCGATATAATAACGAGCGCGATCGTTAATTGCTCTTGAATTTTTCATCCCTCGTGTGGTCTGCGTGTCAGGGTTACCCGCGGGCAGCTGGTGCGACCGGTTTAATTTATTAGTTATTAAAAGGGAGGTGAACTCTGGCGGTTCGTTATACGCGACCACCACGTGTGGCCACTCGACCTGCAAGTTATTAGCTTTCGCGACCCAAGTGTCAACCTGGAAAAGTAGAGTAAACTATCCACCTCGTAATTTTATAGAAACAAAAAACGGAAAAAAAATTCATTTTTGCATATTGCCGCATAAAAAGTGAACCAATAACTTTCGGCACGTGGGACAGAAATTTGTGTGTATTATATCGTAAAATATAAAAGAAATTTCCCGTGTGGGTTAATAAGAGGAAGCGTTCTTGGCGAGCGCCACGCGTGCTTCCCGTTACTTCCCTGGCAAAGTTCGCTGAAGCACTCCACGGGTCCGTAGTGAGAGAAATACACCTACACACACACACACACACGTGCTTTCTATATTCTCGTTTAAAAACACAGCAGCGGTGCTGATGACGCTTCGCCTTGTTCGCTTCGAAGACCTCTTTGGGCCAAAGTCGTTTCGACCTGACGTGACACACCGTCGTCACGAATAATGCCGCTTATGCTGACGAAAGTTTATCGTTCGAACGTGAACGGCGTATACCCCGAGTGGCGGCAATGACTAACGTCTCACAAGCACCCTTCATACCAGTTTCGTTTTACCGTCCCCTCGTAGGATTTCAAGTCCAAAACGACGATCCCCGACTATAATTTATTATCGCTTGCGAAAATCTTCGACTATATAGACATAGATATTGAAGCTTCGGAAACTCTGTTCTTCCTTTCAGAATTCATGGAGATGATGACTGGCGACTAAATAGGAAAAATACTCAATTCTGTTCTTCATCATCCAGCTGCAAATTTCTGCCCCGCAGAACATCATGTTCCATGTGAAATTTCTGAGCAACAACTGCACGCGAACATCGACAGGATAATCAACGTTACGCGATTGCTAATATGAGATGTTCTATGCGAAGTGAAGAAAAAACAAACATATATTATATATATATATTATATATTTATATATTCTATACTATTGTACGAATGTATTTTTTTTTTATCATTGATGAAACAATGGACCCAACCGAAAGTCTACTCTCAGCCGTGGATTCTTATACAATCGAAAGCGGTGAGTGAAAGATATACCTTGTTTGGTTCATCAAGATAGAGAATTCGCTTTTAAAGCCCATCAGACAAAACCACCTCTCCAAGCCTGAAAATACGAAGATTAAGGGCACTGCTGCCATATAGAGCTATAGAATTCGGATGAAGCGTTGAAGTAGATAAAGGAGTCAGCAGTGTCATAGGAGGATGAGGTATGTACAGTCCGCAGGGAATCTTTTATCTCGTCGCGGGCACACCAGCCCAACGATGGTTGAAATCTTTCGTACCGCGATGTGCGAAATTCCTTGTTTAAATATTCATTGTTCCCCGACGTGAGCCGTATGAACGTGATGACGGGTAAGGTACGTGCGAGAGTGTGACACGGCTGTGCATTCTCAACGTGATCCCGTTCAACGAGAAGAGCGGGTTGCGCGGTGCAACAGCAGCTGCCGTTACTCCTCCACCTCCCCAGGGGCGTTCAGGATTTAAAGCGGCATGCGCGTGGTCTCGAGCCTCCGGCTGTTTCTACTAGATTGTGGATGAAAGCTAATGGTCCGTCGAGTCACCGACGGCTGGGCACCCGCTCGACCGATCCAATTTCCACGCCAAGAGGCAAACAGTTATGCAAAATAATGAGTGCCCGCGGCGAGTGCAGCGTGCACAGTGCGCGCGTAAAGTTGTTTTTTTTTTTTTGGGAGTTTTTGTTTGTATACCGCGTTGAAGGACAAACAGCACTATGTGGGCCAAGGTAGGTATATCTTTCATCGACGTACGACCTGCGCCAATAGGTCTCGGAGCCCGAGAAATGATAATTCTATACATATATAGAATCCGTACGGATATGCGCATACTATATTCATTCATACAGAAGAGAAAGCGAAGAATGAATCGAGGGGCACCGTATTTGGACGACTGCCCGATGATATTGGTGCCTACGCGTTCGTGTCTGCTAGAACCTCCACACTCTGTCCGTATGTGCTTCCTGAAGCATCGACTTATCGAGTTCTCTGAAGAAAAAGAACTCTGTCTTATCCGAATGTTTTCTTTTTTTTTTTTTAACGTAGACTCGATTATCCGATAGTCCCTTTTCTGCCCTCTTTCGCCCATTCCATCCAGATAACGAAATGTCTTGATAAATCTACACTTGATAAATGCGAACCCGAAACGTTGACCTCTGAAAAGTTTATTGATGCGATGAGAAAATATATTTCTCCATATTTCTCACCGTTGGGTATATCCCACCTCTGATACACGATGAGTAAACGGTGGCGTTGATTGCATGCACTCGGGTATTTGGTAACATATTTCTATCGTCCCTAAAGCCTTCCTGTCGTCCTCGCCGCCGACATGTTACTATGCGGTTTGGAGAAACGACGTTAAGGTCGCGTATCTAATGAGACCAACAGTATGCCATCACTCGCTTGACGCAAACGATGGATACAACGAAGTCATGCATGCACGGTATTCGAATAGAGTTCTGGATCTCTGCATCGTTACAGTAGAAATGGCGTTAGGCGATGGTGTATTCGAAGCTCGAATGATTTCTGGATTTTTCAACGCTCTCCAAACTTGCCGGGCTACGATTTTCCCCTGAGGATTCTCTATCCACTTGCTCTTCGCGTCTCTCCGCGCCTCAATAGTTTTCCTTTTTCGCCCCCTTTCCATCGGCCACTCGAGTTTTATCAATGTGTTTGCGCGCCGTAGCCCGCGGAGAAGCCGCACATCCAAGGGATCAATAAGAAACCCGAGTGCAAGAAGCGTCGAAAAGTTATGCTCCCTCCTCCCTCATTCCCGCCCCGACCTCTCGTGTGGCGGGCAAAGAGTGAGAGAAAATGTACAAAGAGAGAAATTTTCTGGAGAAAACCAAATACAGAGTAAGAGAAGTAGAAAACTCCTTTAGTGATTTATTTTGTTTTCGCTTTTTTTTTTTTTTCGATTCGCACGATTTTTCCTTCTCCGCAATTCTCGCTTAAGGTTGAAGGAGATGCGAAATTTTGTTAATCGTTCGATCTTAGGATTTTACGAAGATTTTCGGAAGCGATACCGCTTATACGTTCTCCCAGTGACCCGGAGAAATTATGGGTCACCTGGGGGATTCCCGGTTGGATAGGTTCAAGTTATACCCACCGAGGGGGATGGTTTCGAATATCGAGGGACTCTCAAAGTTCACTCCGAGCTCGGATTACCTCATCTCCAAGGTGAATTAAATTTATAACGAAATCGTGTGCACGGAAAACTGAAAATCTATATGTGTACGACAAATACTGCAACAGAAGTTAACCCTTTGTCATAAAAACTACGCATCGTACCGCGTACAGGAAATTGCGACGCGGAGACAGTTTTATTTTTTTCAAAGCTCTGACCTTTCACGCCAAACTTCGCAATTTGCGTGACCTGCCGAAAACACCCGTGTAAATTGCAGGGAACAAAGCTAAAAGTGTGGAATGGGAAAAGTGCGAAGCTGAAAAACAAACAAAAAAAAAGGAATAAAGAAATGGAGCCCTGTGGCAAACTCCACGCAGACACGCGTCGACTATCGAGCTCTCTTTCATTCTGTAAAGTGTGCTCTATAGTTACCCTTGGGTTTTGTCGACGCGCCCCCCCGACAATACTCAACACTCAACGCTTAGCTGTATATACGTTCTAAACGAGAACTCCTATTGCCGGCAACACACTTTGCTTTGAGTAGAAGGGAGGGCAGAGTTCGAGCTTTTTCAGACATCTTTCCGCTTTACCGGAGGTTTTTCGAGTCATTTGGCACCGCCAGCATTCTCGCTCGGTGAAACTACCTCGTGAACGTTGTCATCCCTTGCACTCAACGATAATCTACACAAGTCTAAAGTGCGTTTCTTTTCCTTGGCAACGACAATATTTTTCTGCGTCGAGAGCGCGATGACAATTCGTCGACAGAATTGTATTGGGACAAAAAAACGACAATTTACAAATTGATTGATAACGTTATCGAAATTCAACAAAAACGGGTAATGGAACGAGTAATCGATAAAATCCGGGACGATGCGCCGGGGTACGAGACGAAAAATAATCGATATACCCAACTCGCCGATTTATAGTACGGGAATTCCGTGGCCTTGAAACGAGTTTAGTGCACTTATGGGTTAGAGTTCGCAAAGGGTTCGCACAGTGTGGATTAATTATTAAAAGGACTACGAACGTCCGTGGAACGTCGGACTCGTCGTCGTAGTCGTAGTCGTAGTCGTAGTCGTAGTCGTAGTCGTAGTCGTAGTCGTAGTCGTAGTCGGAAGGCGAGGAAAACGGGTGCACCCAGAGCATCGATCGGTCTACGCTCCCCCAAACCGCCCTCAACCCCGACCTACAACCACACGGAACTCCCTAGCCACTCGGGGCTCTCTCGCCTCGCGAGTTCTTGCTTTTCTCTTTCCTTTCGTTCTCTGCTATTGCTTTTATATCCGGGACTTGTACTCGTCAGGCGAGAGCTCTAAACGAGGACCTTAAGACCCTATTCAGGTCTCAGGGAGATGGCCTCTCCTTTTTTCACCTTTCACCTGATCCAGATCTTAAGTACCTTTGACAGGTCGCACTTTCGAGGAGATCTTCTCAAGCAAAGGAAGCGCTTACTGCAAAGCAAATGCATTTACACTTTTGAGAGCATCACGAGCCCATTTATCACCATTGTTGATTGGATAATGTAGGGTTAGATATTACTACTGTAATAGGTACTTTTGGCCGAACTTTTCCCGGTGTTACTGCAGGTGAGAAGCTTCTATTAGTGATACAAGATGTTAAGTCGTTTTGATGGGTCACCATTGCCGAGGAGTCTCCAACGTGTACTCGGAATAGACAAGACTGTTACATTCAGACTTTAGTTGGGCGATAGATTGTCGAGTATTTCCGTACTCCGTATTGCGCGAAGTAGTCGAGTCCAGTCATCGGTCGGACAGTAGCTCGATGCTTTTACGAGCAAACTACAGCCTACCGAGTGCTATTCTCGTCCCAGCGGAGCGTAATGACCAATGATCCCCTCCAGAGTGACCGTATATCATTGTCGGTGTAGACAGAGGCACAAGGTAATACAATTAATTGTTAAGGATCTTCGACCCGGTTGAGACTTTGAGTAGCGCACGAAGTTTCGCGCAAACAGTTTGTCAGGGGAGAAGGGGAAGTTTAACGGGTGAAGGTCTGCGTAAAGGTATCGGTATGTTGGCCTTCCATAGTTCAATTGTGAGAAGAGATACCCTCTACTGAAGTATATATACCACAGTATGGCGCTTGTAAGCTTTTGAGAAGATAGTTTCGCAAGCCAGTTTATGCGAATGCCAAGGGTCTTACGCACAGTATTCAACGAGCTTCTCGTATAACTTTAACGTCGGCGAAGACGAGGCCGGCGGTGGCAAGCGAAATATTTCACAACGTATCGGCAACTATCTTGGAGTATATCGTTTTGTGCCTCGAGTATATCCACTCTGTCACTTGGGTTTTCAATACAGTGATGTATATATACATCCAAATTGAATCACACCTAACGATTTTGTGTGCTGACGGCTCACACCCTCCGCCAGGTGAATGAATACCGTTTATGCGTTATTCCGAGAATTGAAAGAGGTGGACGCCTCGGGTTATTTATCCAATGAATCTCCGTACTATTCTCCATCAAACCCCGCCTCAAGGCTCCCGCACTTTTGATCCATTAAAAAATCTCTTGAATAAAAAAAGTTCGTGATGTGTACAAAAAGAAAAAAACTGCTCGCTGTCCTCATTTCGTCGTTATGCACTTTCTTCTGTACACATTCGTTGGCTTACCGAGCAGAATAATGAAACTGTGTCTCACCCGTACACTGTGGCTATAAAGTGTCATTTACGCGTTACACTTTGACGCTACAGAAGAATGTGTGAACTGCATTATAAACCCCGGACACTCTGCTGCCGCACTCTCGGCCCGCTGTTCACTTCGCGTTCACGCGCCTTGGATATGGAGCACGAAACTTCACAAGATTTTGTGCTTTCTTTTTTTTTACCAAAGATAAAATAAAAATAAATCCGAGAAATGTAGAATAGAAAGTATATTTTTTTTATCACAGAACTATGAACTACAAGTGTTTTTATCTGCAATCGGAAAAATGCCAACCCTGAAGTCTTACAGCACGAAAGTATTGCGCCTTTATTCGTCGTACTTACTGTTCGCCATCTCGAAAAATCGTTCTTTCGAATCGTGTTGCATAGAAAAATGTATTGTATTTGTAATAGTCGTGAGAAGTATATAGTAGAGAAGAAATAGAAATGAAGAAGATAGGAACAAAAAAAAAATGCTATAATTCCCAAAGGCATACCAGGTACGCTAATCAATTCATGCATATCGTTCGTTGAGTCAATTTTGTGAAACAAGCTGTAGTGTAAGTGAACGAGCTCGCGTGGCCTGGATAGTAGTGTACGTGTTGGCTTGCGGAGGGCTGTATGCTGTATGCATGCCTCATCCAACATTCGCGTGTTGCCTTCCACGAGTACGTGATAGCCCCAGCCAGCATAGCAGCGGGCATGCACTTTGTTTTGCCACGTGCGATTATTACGGCAGTATATTAAAGAATGTATGAGGCCAGATCATTCCTTTGGGTACGAAGAGTTTATAATCATTTCGTGAGAAAGTTTAACAGCTCAAAAGTATTTCACAAAAATTGAACTCGATCTATATATTTTATCGTACGTATAAATACGCTATTTCTACTCAAATAGTTAAACCTTTCGATTTTCTAATCTATAATAATCTAATCAATCCTAAGGGTTCTCCACTCTAAATACAAAAATTCTATAAGTAAAACACGTTTCTCTCTCTAAAAAAAAAAAAAAAAAAAAAAAAAAAAAATGAAGAAGACTAAAATAAAATCTATAGAATTTTTATCTATCTATTGTGGATTATGTGATCTTTGGTTATGTACCTGGCTCAGGCTTCTAAAGCTACTTGTACTGGCGCTGCGAGCCTGCAAACACAAGTACAGTCACAGGTCACCAATGACAACACATATGGCAGTTGGAAAAGTAGAGTATAGTATAATAGAATACGTATAGTAGAGTAAGGTATAGTATAGTAGTTTACAGGTACGAGAGTAACAATGTAGATAGACGGATAGAGACATAGCATAGCACAATGAGTATAGCGCGAAAAGGTTATATTGTTTATCAGAAAACATAGTATAATATGCTGTTGTGTAATCTTTCTACGTTAATGAGACAGAAATACGTATGTTACAGTGCTTCGTTAATGAAATGTATAGACAAGACGTGTACGTCCGATGTATACGAAGAAAGAAATACCTTCCGTTTAATGGCACGTTCGATCAATCGCAATAGAATGAAAGAAAAGTTTTCTAAAACTTGGTGAATGCATGTGCAACAAGGTTACTTTCTCAGCACTGTCAAAGTCGCTAAGTTACGATATCGTTTCCGAAGTGCTTCGATTAATGCAAGTGAATACCGAGCTTATGTACGGTGCAAAACAGTCGTCGCAGACAACGCAAATGCCTGTGACGAGAATACATTTTTCTTTTTTACGTACCTCGTATGCGATGAGAAAGTAGAACGAAAATAATCTTTCAAAAGTCGCGGAATTGAACGAACGCGTAATATTATTATTCTGAAAGGTATCACTCATATGGTATATCTGTAGACACAACTCACAATTATAGCACACTACACATCTGACAGTTAATGCGATAGCGAGATTTTTTCCTCTTCTTTTCGAGGACTATAGATCGAAGAATTGGAGCGTGAATTATGTGGTATATTCATCGGTGTGTGCGAGAAGTACCTTGTTGATCCCTTTTTCCGTAATGATCGCTACGAACGTACGACGGGTGCGATGGGTCATGAATTTATTATGAGTTCGAGTAAACAGGCTTAATGGCTATTCTGTACTTTCGTAATACATGAATAGTACAACAATTCACATAGTAATTTCTTCCTGTTGACCTAACTTTCACGATTGACGAGTTTTTATCGCTTCAAGTCGGTTATTGTCCCTACCTCTTTATTTTTTGGATTAAAAAAAATGCATGAATTTCATCGCATAGTATCATAATTTATAATAAATAAAAATAAAACGGAACCGAGAGCTTTGAAAATAAAACAATGCTCTCGTACGCTGTCCGCATTAATGTGAGCTTCAATTGCAAAAAAATTCAATGGTCACGGCCCGCGTGAAATATTAACGAGTTTTTGAAGGAAAGACTCCGCTACTTGACAATAGGGGACGTTTCGTTCACGTGTGACCTTAATGTAGGTCAGTTTAAAATAATAAAAAGAAGATTCGCATAACCCTGGCGCATTTGTTTGACAGCCGAGGATTGCGTTGGGGAGTTGAAAAAGAATGTACAAAATCCTTGTAGTTCGTACTTCCTCCGGGTCCCTGACGTGGGTGAACTCGCGTGTTTACAGTGATGTATCATACGAATCTCTAGTATCACTTCAGCACGCATTGTCATTTTAATTGGCAGCACTCTCTTCGTCCTCAGTTCGCAAACGACGCGTAATGACGGAGGAGGAGTTGAAGACAATAGTGATATGAAACTTGCGTTTCGCCAGGGTACCCAACGAAATTCATGACAAACTTTGAAGGACAGATAGATACCATTCAAAGACTGAAGGAAGGTGTTTGCTGCACTTTCGTAACGAGACTGACAAATATTTGTAACAAACATTAATTCAAAGGATTTGTGTCGAGTGGCAACTAAAATGTTGCATGTGACGCGTCGGAGGAAACAGGACGACGTTGTCGAGAACTAAGATATATAGCGAGTAACTCCTTAAAGTACTAGAGTTTGTCGGAAGAAAGAAAAATACAAGAACTAAATCCTTGGCGAACACTCGAAGCGAATCTACTGTGGCGATGAGAGTTTTCCTCGCTACTTCGCTGAGACCGAAGATATGAAATCTCGATGGCCGAACCTAAGTGTACTTTAGAGTTTCTTACAAGACGGCCGAGTATCCTGCGATAAAACGGGCTTTTTCTACTGTCAATTCATTATTTTAGATATCGAACCGTGAATATAAAAAAAAAGTTACTTCCGGTGAAAATTTGAAAAAACCCTTAATTCCCCGTCTGCATTCGGTGGTGACACGGACCTGCGATTGCTGATTGTCCATAGAGCAGAACTCGGACGATAGCTTCAATAATTTAATTAAAATCGTCCGCCAACGTGCAATATCGTCGACGAATAACATAGCAAAGATTTTCTCTCGCTTCCGTAATGGAGCTATTCGACACTTCGAATGTTTACTAACTTTGGCAACATCTGTGTAGTCTGCGTGTGGCAGAGTAAACCGAGAATCCTTAAAGTACGTCGTCCATGTGTACCGGCATCGGTTTAACGGCATCGTATATACACTACCTTCGCAAACGGTACACCGAACTGCTGACGATGCCCTGAGACACCTGCGTATTCTGTCTCTTCCTGTGCTTTGTCGTGTTCCGAGAATCTCCGTACAAACGCAAAGGGTATCACGTGTACGAGAGAACATTCCCTCGCCAGAGGCGGCGCAAAGGTTCATGACGTTCGGTAAAGGTGTGTTGATTGTCTTTGCCCTATGCTACCCGTGAGTTATACTCGCCACATGTGTTTGCCGGGTCGCTATAATCCTCCCGCTGAGAGATGTATATATTCGTGTGACGTTGTATTAACCTATCAACACTTAAGGTGTTTGGGTTGCCTTCGAGTGACAAGCCACATTCGTCGACTCTATTGGCCTATTCCTCCAAAACTCACGCCGTCACTCTAATCAAATTCTCTAAATTGCGCAACGGTTGACGAATCGCAATGACTGGATTGTGAAGTTTAATCAACATGGCCTGATTTTTCGGAGTTCAAGTTGGAAATTACGAAGAAAGAAAGCGTAAACGCCTCATGCAAAACTCAATTATAACATCGAATTCAACGCGTTAGCAACGAAAATCAAAGCTCACACGCCACCTCGAATCCGAGGTCGAAGCAATCCAGCCAAGTGCCTCTTAAATTCGCAGGTCGTTAAGGTTCCAAGCGTTCGTGAACGCCCGCTAATTGGTTTTCGTTATGAGATCGTCGGGGCGTGCGTTCTCATTGCGAAGCTAATCGCCGTTTTCACCGCCATTCAAACTTCTACCGACCAACCCCCCCATGGTGCAAAATATATTGACTCTCCTCACTCTCGCCGAATTGGATGCTGTGTGCATAATGCATTTTGAAAAAAAAAAAAAATATTAGCAATAAATTTCACATTAAACAAGACATTTTTGGCCACCGGTCCGGAACGTGTAATCGAATTTATTCATGCTGCGAGCTTGCAGTGCGTTAGTGACGGTGCCGAGCGTATGAGATATTCATTTTTTTTTGACCGCACCACTTGCGGTAAACGCTCTTTAGGAACGGCCGCAAAAGGTTGATCGTTGTCGGATGGATCTAGTATAGAACTCATTTTTTGCCATGCTTTACCCTATCAAAAAGCAATATTCTCTCTACAAGCAGCTCAATAATGAAGCAGCCTCTCAAAGGCAAGCGACCCGCGTGATTTTCCTTCGTTCCTTTTTTTTTCACTACCCTGATAAAACTTTAAGTGAACGAAGAGCGAAGGAGATGCGAACTGCGGAGAGTTGGAGCGAAGAGTAAAAGCTTGAAGATACTTGGTTCGTTCTCGCAGCCTAAAAATCTCTCAGTGTGTTTATTTTCTTTTGGAGACAGGAAGGCCCGGCCTCGTTTTTGTCACTCCCGCGACACAGCAACTTTATCGATAAGGCATTCTCAAAGGAGAATCTTACGTGACGCGGCAAAGACGAAGCAAGAAACGAAAAGAAGTTAAAAAAAAGAATAGAGTGCGCTGGCGGACGATGCGGCTACTTTTTTTCGGCGATTTTGTTCTCCTGTCACGACTACAGATTTTCTTCGTGAAAACATGATCGCATTATCGCGTTTCCAAGGGATGGAAGAATACAAAAAAAAAATCAAAAGACATTTGGGTTGAGCTTCACATTTTCCTCGAAAAAGCTCGACGGTTCAACTAAAAGAAAATTGCAACGTTGATAAGAAACGAAAGTGAAGAGCTTTTGGCTCCGTGAGAGATGAGTTCTTTTCTCTGCGCTTAACATATGAACGATAAGGCGATAAGTGATGAGAGAGCGAGGTTCTTCAAGAGCCGGCTGGAAATTCTAGGAAAAGTCTATCCGGTGATCGCCAGAGGGGAGGACAGCAAGCGAGACATATACGAGGCTCTCAGAGAAACGGACGTTTCAGCGGCTCGCTCGATCGACATAAATGGCAAGTGATTTTTATACGATCGATACTAACGACGGAAAAGTGAGCGTGACGTGACTCTGAGAGTATGAGCTCGCGTAATCGAACTAGGTAACACTTTCGACGTGGTGGCCGCTTCCCTTATCGGCTATCAACCTTTCTTCGCCGAGCAACGAAATTTTCTTGCTAGCGAAACACCTTACCGAGAGAAAAAAAAAATGGACGGGACTCGAAAAACTGAGCAAGAAAGGTAAACGTTCGTGGTCTAAACGTCAAGACAGTTTCCTCTCGGTTTTGTTCCACTTCCTGTTCGTTCGCAAAGGAAAAATCGATCCGAAGAATACCCGTTCATCCTCTTGTTAGCCTCATTCCCAACGGTTCGAGCACGCGACCTAGCAGCGCTCGTGCCGGAGAGAAAGAGAGACCCCTTCCATTCTTCCCCAGTCTTTTTTACCGTCACCGAGAGTTCCGTCAAAGGCTTAATTCACGGCAGGAAGAGAGCAAAAAACCTTCGGGGAAATAGACTTCGGTAAAGCGGTAAAAGGAAGACTGGAGACGGGAGATCGAAGAAGTTCGCTGCGCGGAAAAAAAGACTTAATTAGCCCGCTGCAATGTTAAGGGGTGGTGTCGGAACAAGACGGTGAACAGTAGAAAAAAAAAGTAGACTTGTCGCGTCTTCATTCTGCTTGTCTTTGCCAACGTTAACTTCTTATCGAAAATGACTAATCCTTCGTAGAAACTGACGCTTGGGAGAACACGACTTGGTTAGTTTTGACAGAGACCGTCTGGCCGCAGTTGGCTTAATACTACTGACTCGAAGGGTACCACAACAGTACGTCCGACCAACACTTGATGTAACTACTTCCAACACTCCATGCACTGACGGCGTACTGGCCGCAGAATTACCGCGTCAACGGCTACGAAATGTCTGATGGGAATAGTCCATATCTACTACCGGAGTAGCTGCTCCGTCTGTGTTCCCCGCGACGCCAGCGGTTTTCCTTTCACCGCAAGATATACACCGTCCTCGGTGCTGTAGTTCTCGTAAGAATATGCTTGGGTATTATTGCGGTCAATTGAAATATTCACACAGAAAAGTTATATGTTTCTTGTCTTCGGGTGTCATTAGAATCACATTCATGCGGACAGCGTGTGTTTAAAGTATTAAATAAAGGTTGTGACCTCGTATTGCATAATTATATATCATAACAGAGTTATATTTGCTCAGTGAGCAAGAATTATCGACAGTGACTATAGCGACTTAGGATCGATGGCAGTGACGGTTACAAGTTTTTTTTTTTCTTAACTTATAAAATAAACGGTGAGATCTTTACCTTGCTTCTGTTTCGTGGGGCGAAATCTTCCTTGCTCGCCTTCCGCCTCTTGTCCTTAAGGATCATCCGCGCCGCCGCGAAAGCCATCTTGAATTATATCGGTGGTTTTCCTTTTTTTTTTCTTTTCTTTCAACGGTCACACCACTTTACTGTTGAATCAATTGACAATCCTTTGCGCAGATTTCAGACCGCACTCGAGAATCTCGAATGATTTTTACGGTACTACGAATTTTATTGCTTCGCGAAAAATCGGAATTTATAGGTTTTATTGCTATACTAATAATTCAATATTGTATTGCCCCGTAATTTAATTCCGATAAATTGTAGTATCACTGTTCTAATTTTTTTTTTTCGGTAACTAATATCAGTATAATTGCAATATTTTTCAAATATTTTTTGTATTTATACTTGATTAGAAAAGAAAGAATTGATCATCGAGTTGAACACTATCGATTAGTCGTCGAATTATACAGCCACATTGACTAGGAATATTTGCGGTATTGTTACTGAGCTTTTTATGAAATTGACGAATGACTTTAGTTGTTTTTATTAGTTTTGGTATCGAGTACGAGGTGCTTTCAGCGGTACTATGATGGACTGTTGTTATCGAAACGATGGAATTTTTTTGAATTTTTTTGGCAGATCGATGATGCTGCTTCTGCTTCGTCTGGTTCGTCGTCACGCCGTTCACTACGAACATTGGTCACTGTTGCTTGTTTCTCTTTCACGTGCGGCTTTCGTTTACGTTCCCTGGCACTCCGTTCCCGTCGTTTTTGTATTTTTTTATCTTCAGATTCACCTTAACGTCGTTATAATGTTGTGTGAACGGTATGTAACGCGGCTACATTTCACTCGTTAATTTGAGTCGCGGCTGCATCATCCTGTCTTTATGTGGCTGGCTAATTGACAGCTATTGAGATATGGCCATGGATCTATAAAAGATTAATACGGAATATTTTCACCAAGAATTCAAGCAGATCGAGTCAATGAGATCGACCAATGAATTTCTTTGACGATAAATAAACGGCCCGGTATCGGAGATTCGATGATTGATCGTATCTCGAGAGCGAGAGTTTTAGAAACTTCCGTACATGCAGCTTTTCCGAAGCTCTGGGATATTGCGGATGCTTCTTCGCGTTTCATCGGGATCCTCTTCCCACACTCCACAGATACTCAGTGCGTATCTGCCTCTGTATGTGTGTGTGTGAGAGAGAGTGAGAGAGTCGGTGTGTGTGTGTGTATTTTTGTGCAAAAAGCTGCACGCTCCATTTCCTTGAAACTCCGAAAAATCGGGTCTCCGTGTACGAAACTCTCGCATGGATGGAGGATAGAAAAAGGAGTATAGAAAGATTCGAAGGTCCCTCTCGACAGCAATCCTCTCTACCTCTTGGTGATCTCGCCGTTTGTCGCGCTATTTTCACCGAAAACGGTAGAGGATGCGAACTACCGAAGCGGAGGGTGGGTTGAGGAAAGCAGCGGGTACTGGTACGATGTTGCAAACTTTTATTGTACCGCTTTTGCCGCCCACGCTGTTCGCAGAATTTTCTTGGATAACCGACACACTGCTGCACACTTGTGAAAAGTAAAATATAGTTGAGCCGAAGCGAATCTTTTGTCGATCATATACGCGTTACCGTCCTCTCCGAGAGCAAAGTCCAATCGGGGACACACATAGACATACATTGTTATACGTGCAACATTAGCGTGAATTCAAATTGTAAACTCGTTGAGATAGTGGCAGTCTCGACGCAAAATCGAGTAATCTCGTTTACGGTCTACCGCTACTATTCTCGGGGATCTCCAACGGAGAAAGGATGACACGAGGAGCCTGATTATAATTAGCCGGATAATGGCGTGGCTCGGTAATAAACGGTCGGGTGTTCGAGAAACGGATACGAAATTCGTTTACGAGCATCGTTTATGTTGCTCCGTTCTTATGACCGACCGTTGTTCCACCAAGTTTTAATGACCGAGTCGCTTCTCTGACGCGCTCTGCCGCACAACGCGACAGGAGCACCGATCTATTCAACGGGGCGCACGTGACACGGATGAGACATTATTTAGTGACAAATATGGACCAGAATATTTCATACGATTGGAGGAGACTTAGAAAATTCGAAAAATCTACACATTTTATAATTTTTCTTCGACTTCCGAAACATCGATGATTTATCCCGCTCTTTATTTTTTGTTGGAATTTTTTACGATTTTTTTTGTCTCCGCTGCAAATATCCAGTCTTTTCTGCAGTGAACTTTGTACGTGAGAGGCGTTGACGCTATTCTCAATTCCGCTTGAAAATTTGGCAAGCCGTGTTACGACTGTACACATAGTTAGATGCATCGTTCTATCTCACTCACTCAATTCCCTAAGGATCGGGACTCGCTGTTTTATACGCGATTGGATCGAATGGTTGATGCGCTCATACAAGAGCGACGAGGATCGCGGGAAACGGTGTGGCGAGACCTCGTCGGCTTGGCAAACCTCGTCGCTCTATCGGCATCTGAAATTGCACGGAAATGTAGTCCCGCGCTCATCCCTTGCTATATATCCCCTATTTGCGCTTCTGTATAATCGGGAGGAACCGGGTGAGCGGGGCCACGCGGATATCCGGCACGAATCGAACGGTTAATATGAACGATGTGCAAGGAAAAGACACGATACACACATATTTCGAGGTGAATTATTAAGTTTCGATATTCTGTAACAACATTCAAAATTCTCTATTTGTCGATGTAAAAGATACATTTCTCACAACAAAAACAAACGATACTTCGATCACTGTGACCAATTGCAATTGAAAATGTTGCGAATGTAATTAAATATTTTTTCAGCTAAAAAACCAAAGGTCAAAGTCAAATGGCGGCTTAAATAAAAAAAAAATTATTGATTTCTACAATGTACCAGTCGCGAGTTAGCTACCGCGGAGGTGAAAGACGTTAAATAAAGTATGAGAGTTCGCGATACCGTCGTTTGTTATGTCCTGTCGTTCAACGTTTTTAGCTGTAGCTCGTGTAGTGCAGTTGTACAAAGCATGCGCACCCCAGTGCCGACACGGGAGTTTATCATTGACGAGACTCGCACGCAAAGTAAACGCTTATCCGGCATGCGAACTATCATTATCTTTCGCACTCGCTTTTCCGCCCTCATTTTTTTTTTCTGCGAAAAATGAGTCACGAACTATTTCAACGTCGGTGGTAAGGGTCCGCTAACGCTCTTACGTTAGTGAGCGTGTGACTGTGTGAATGTGTGTGTGTGTGTGTGTGCGGGCGCGCGTGTGTATTCAAATAAAGGTGCGTTCTACTTCTTTTCTCACGGATAATAATTCATGGGATGGGACAGTGCACTTTATTCTTGACTGCACGTATGCATCTGCATGACGCTAATTAACTCGAGGTATGAATAAGTTTGTAGTCAACTTTGTGCATTGGCAATAAACGCTGGAAATTCCCCATTGTCGTTGCGATCAGTTGACAAGAGATAAGTGGTTGTCCCGAGTGGTTGACAACAGGAAGTTCCTAATGTTATTGCCATTCATTATTTTTCAATTACTACAATGCGAAATTTATGACATTGTCACTAACAATTGCGCTGCGCTGCACCCAGAGCACTGTAGATATTATTAACTTCCGACGCTTCCTTTGTCGCTTGGGGTATTATTATTTCGATTATACAGCCGTACAATTAATTAAATTCGCAATTGATAAATTTTACCCTACGATACACACAACTTGGGGATTGAAGATTTCTATTCCGGAAGAGGATCAACGGCATCGCCCCAGGAGTTGTACCAAACTATATACCGACGTACTGCTTTCTTATAATCGAAGTTGTGCCTCGACGACCGACGAAGAAATAGAGAGAGAGAGAGAGAGTACGGACCGGCAATCCGCTCCCCCTCGACTAATTGCAAAACTTTTAGAAACCGCGCGGCGTACCGCACTGGTAGAATGAAAAAGGGAAAGGGAAAACGCTCGTTGTATATATAGATTGTGTCGGGTTATGGGAAAGTATCTTCCATCGTTGCTTTCGCTACTGATATAAACGCAATCGAGCAGGAAGTCGAGTACCTCCTCGATGCGATATCTCCGTGGCAGAGACCGCAGAAAAGTGAGATAAAGTATATAAGTAATAACTTTCGATAGGAGTCACGTGAAGCCATTGAAACTCTCGAATGAATTTTGCTCTGACTTTTGAGAGCCGTCGGTCGTTTCGCGACCATTCAACGCGAAAAATCCATTGAAAAATTGCCCTCTCAATCGTCGGTTTCCTTTTTTTTTCTGTCTCGTGACACGAGATATCTCCTTCACTGATCAGCAGAAAGTTTAATCAAGTTTGTATCAAAGGAGATACAAAAGGAACGACGGTGAAGGCGCGACCGTTGCGAAACGCCACGCCCAAAGAGATTTTCTGTACGAGTGTTCTTGCACAGCGATAGTGGCGTACAACATTGGATCAAGTCGAGAGAAAAACCCGATCCGACGAAGAGGACGAACATTTAAAAGCAATAGAAAAGTGTACCAATTGTCTTTTATAATTCGATTGATCGAACACTGACCATCTACATGCCTCTTCATCATATACTATCGCGTCGCCTCATTCTTCATCCGAGAGATAATAAATTTCTCGAATATCTGGCAAGCTACATAATTTTATACTCGTGTATCAAGTGGAAAAATTTAATTTGGTACTTCGTCTATTCGAAACCTTTTTTACTCTTCGTGCTCCGCAATCTGTCAAGAACCGATAATAAAAGAATGTCCAGGAACAGCAGGAGAGGCGTTCGGAAGCTTTGCAAACTCAACGACGTACCAAGTTGTGTGTTATACATGTAGAGAAGAGAAGGAGGAAAATTCTTTACATGCTTTGCTCATCTCACCCCTTCGAGCTCCCGCGCCATACCTCGAAGGAACATGACGTGATGTACGGCCAGGAGCAGAAGCGGCACGAGATATCCCAGCCGTCGTTGTGGGGCCCGACTCCGCGTTGCATCTCGCCAGCTTCTTTTCAAGCTGCTGCTTCTTGGTTTATGCCCTCCGGGAGTGGCGTTTTTAAATTAGATTCCATTTATATTTAATTTTATGGGAAGCCGATATTCTTAAAGGGTTTTAGCGCCTCGAAAAAAAAAGAGAACCCGACTGTGGAACCGATGGAAATTTTCTAGAAAGAGGTGAACTGCAAAATCACGAAGTTCGTACCGCGAT